>CM072997.1:132547485-133901235 GCA_037038555.1 Rhynchonycteris naso | reverse complement strand
ATACACAATTCAGACTGGGCACTCTTCGGGGACCACCTGTGGCTTACAGACACTGTGTGGGACAGTTTAGGCTACAGGAGGCCTTGTGTAAGGAAGAAGAGTCTGGACCTTTTATATGAGGCACTGCCCTAAACCTGTCAACAGATTGTGTTGGGGTTTCATGAAGAACGCCTCCCTATCCCTTCAGTACAGAGGGAGGGATAACCCTTCTCTCCTCCCTCCTTTGTGTTTATCTCCATCTCCTGACTTCCTGTAGCGATTTCATAGGTGCTGCCAACTAGGAGAAAGAGAGCTTGAAAAGTAGTATAACTAGCTCCTAATTTATGATAATCTGCCTTTTGAATGCTTGTCTTGCTCATGTATAAATGGGCTATCATACCTCATCTCCCAATCCCCAGTTGTAATACCCAGGGAGTAAAAACCTAGAGAACCTCATATTGGTATATTGAAATGCAGTGCTAAAGAGAGGGGGCAGGAATGCTAAGACTCTTCCCATGTACCTTGCAGTCAACGGAAAGGTTAACGCAGATCACTGATGAAGTAGGCTTGGGCTGGGTTCTGAAAACTTGCATTTCTAACGAGTTCCCCAAGGATGCTGCTGCTGTTGCTGCTCTGGGAACCACACTGGCAGCTATTACCTTGGTTGGAGCTCAGACCCAGGCTCAGACCACCTACCTGTGTTTAAATCCCAGCTCCGGGATTTACTGGGAAACTTCTGGCAAGTCTCTTAGTTTTCCAGTGCCTCAGAAAAATGAGAACAATAATGCTACCCACCTCACAGAACTGTATTTAGGATTAAATTAGTTTATATATATAAATTGCCTGAAACACTGCCTGACACATACTGAAGTGCTGAAGGACTACTATTTATTATTATGATGATGACAGTGGTGATTATGTAGCTTGAGAGGGTTATTGGTGCCTGAGGATCTAGTTAATCTCCATGACCAAACCCTTGTGACCATACATGGCACGGGGAGGGAAGGCTAAAAGGGTGAAGTCAATTTTATCCTCACTCTGTTACAGTCAGAGCATTTTATAGCTGGAAGCAGCTTCAGAGATGTGCTCATTCAATTAAATTCATTTTAAAGACAAAGCAACGGAAACCAGAGAGATTACATAACTCATCTCAAGTCACACATCTATTCAGTGCCAGAGCTTGGATTTAAGAACCTTCTAATATTCTTCTTCTTCTTTTTATTATATTTTTCTGAAGTGAGAAGCAGGGATGCAGAGAGAGACTCCCACATGTGCCTGACCAGGATCCACCTGGCATGCCCACCAGGGGGCGATGCTCTGCCCATCTGGGCTGTTGCTCAATTGTAACCAGAGCCATTCTAGCACCTGAGGCAGAGGCCATAGAGCCATCAGTGCCCAGGCCAACTTTGCTCCAATGGAGCCTTGGGTGTGAGAGAGGAAGAGATAGAGAGAAAGCAGAGGGAGAAGGGTGGAGAAGTAGATGGGCACTTCTCCTTTGTGCCCTGGCTGAGAATCAAACCTGGGACTTTCACATGCCTGTCCGATGCTCTACCACTGAGCTAGCTGGCCAGGGCCCCTTCTAGTATTCTTTTTATTGCATTACACTAATATGCACTTTCCTAATATACTGCTCACAAAAATTAGGGGACATTTCAAATGAATATGAAGTGTGAATATGAAGTGATAAAATATCCCCTAATTTTTGTGAGCAGTATAGTTACGACTAGGAATGTATTTTCCTGCAGAAACTCTTGTTATAAATGGTGATTGCCCGACCTGTGATGGTGCAGTGGATAATGTATCAACCTGGAATGCTGAAGTTACTAGTTTGAAACCCTGGGCTTGCCTGGTCAAAGCACATATGGGAGTTGATGCTTCCTGCTCCTTCCCCCTTCTCTCTTCCTTTCTCTCTCTTACCTCTAAAATAAATAAATGAAATCTTAAAAAAACATTTTTTTAAAAAAATTAGAAAATAAATGGTTGGCAGGGATAGCAGCATGAACTTCTGTGTGCTGACCTGAGGGCCTGAGCAGTCAGTCAATAAAAATACAGAGAATGCCTGCTGGGTGCCAGGCCCCATACTAGAATCTCTGACTATGCCAGGCAGAACTAAACAAGGTAAGTGCTGTGACTTATTTGGTTATGAACTTCCAACATTTATGAAAAAGGATTTTAAAAGTCCGACATTTACGTTAGAACTTCTGAAACATACACTCCAGGTAGTATCCAGAAGACATCAGGCCCAGAAGATTTCCCAAACCTTCCTCCTGAGCAATGCTGTCACTACCCACAGCTCTTGCTGAAGGAGTGACTCCAAGCACCTATACTTAAGCCAGGTGATCTATCCCTGTGCCTCCCCTCCTTCCCAACTCCCTTAGCATGGATGGACACCTGATATAGTCTGAACCAGCCAGTCTCAGAAAAGTCTGCAGTAAGAACCCTAGAGACTGGCCTGACCAGGCGGTAGCACAGTGGATAGGGCATTGGACTGGGATGCAGAGGACCCAGGTTCAATACCCAGAGATCACCAGCTTGAGTATGGGCTCATCAGCTTGAGCGTGGGGTTGCTGGCTTGAGTGTGGGATCATGAACATGACCCCATGGTCATAGGCTTGAGCCCCAAAGGTCACTGTTTTGAAGCCCAAGGTCGCTGGCTTGAGCCCAAGGTCGCTGGCTTGAGCAAAGGGTCACTTGTTCTCTGCTGGAGCCCCCCCGGTCAAGGCACATATGAGAAAGCAATCAATGAACAACTAAGGTGCTGCAACAAAGAATTGATGCTTCTCATCTTTCTCCCTTCCTGTCTGTCTATCCCTCTCTCTCTGTCTCTGTCTCTCTCCCACACACAAGCCCTAGAGACTATTTGAGTAGGACAGCACTGAGTGCTGGACTACATGGCTGTGACATGAGGTCAGTTGGCCGTGCTGAAGCCAGGGAGGCCAGTAGAAGTAACACTGCAGAGCCAGATAGGAGAAAACCCATCTGGGCAATGGAGTAGGAAAAAGGAGACTACAAGGTTTGCGGTGGTGTGAGAGGAGAGATGCACAAACACACAGGAAAGCGGGTTTCACATTCCAGTTTCTATGAAGTATTCCTACACTCCTTTTGAGAAATCCCTTCTTACTTGAATTTGAAGTGATTTCTGCTCCTTGGGCCAACAAGCTCAGATGAAGACAGCTGGACACCAAAAAATACTTCCAGAACTTGCAGAGTCTGAGGGTATGAAGCCAGCCATGCACCAGGCTCTGTACACAAACCTAAGAAGGCAGTTTCAAAGGGATTAAGGCCTCACACACTCCACAGGAAAGGCGCCATGTGTCTATCCAGCCACCAAAATAGCATAATGACAATGGGATGAATGCTAGCGGGAAAAGAGATGGGGAGCACAAAAGAGGAGGCAGTGTACACCAGGAGTGGAGAGCTTCAGCAGATTCTGATCAGTCTGTTTTTAATCCCAAAGAGCACTGACCTAACCATTCCGTAGCCCCTCCGCAAACTGCAGAACAGGACACACGCACCATCTTTTTAATGGGAGAGTCATTCCACTCTCATTTAAACTCATTTCAAATGTATTCCCCTACAATGTCCTCATTCCCAAAAATTAGGATTTCAATTTGAAAGTCACTTTCCACTCAATATTCTTAAAAGTATACTTGAATAGTTTTAATCATTCTGCCTTTAAATTTTGGTTGCTAAATATAGAAATACCCCAATATAAACAGTACATAAGCTTTGTTCTTCTGGGAGGTCAATTTGCTCTTATTGACTTGGTTTTACCCATGAATATAATGTTTCTGTTATCATAATTATTTCCTAGATGCTGACTCTGTAATGTCTTTGATTGAAAGATATGAAAAGGGAAGCCAGTTATATTTAAGAAAACATTTATTATAACCGTAGTATTTGAGCCTAGTGATCTAGGAGAAAAAAAATTCCACTGTATATAAAAAATAATTTAGAAACAACTTCACTTCCAATAAGGGTCCTTCCACACTACTGATATTAAACAAAGAGCTCCTTTATGTTCAACAAATTAAAAAAAAATCAGGAGAGCACCTAAAAGTTAAGTTATTTTAAAAACATATAGATGGTTATGAGATTATTTTTCTGAGTGTTTATAACTCTAGATAAAATCTAGAAAAGCAAGCCTTTATAAACTTAATCAATGTTTTCTAAACATTCAGTTTACTAAGTATCGGAAAATTCTAAAATGTCCAAAAAACATAAAACAATCTTTTTAGAGAAGCTTAACTGAAATTACCAGACTGTAAAGAATAATCATTTATTGTTCAGTTACTAAAATTTTTAGTAACCTGACAAGTATCAATGACTGCTCAATATCATTATTAACAAAACAATTGTCTATTACTACTCAATACCATAATAATATCATCTAGCAAATGCTAAAGGTCAAGAACTGAGGAGCAATCTTTTCTGTTAGTATAACACAACATTTTCCACATTCATTTCATATAAATGAACAATGACTTCTTTGTTGTCCTTGAACACTAATTTAGTGTTGTATTTTTTGCTTGTGTCAATGAGTGTCAAAATATTGTTCTTTTAATACATGAAAGTATTTGCATAGAGCTTTATTACTGATCTTTAGATGTTAGCCAGAGGCAGAAGAAAACAGAGAAGCTCCAGCTGGGAGACCTCACCAGCAATGAAAAGCAAGAGTCTGTAACACATTCTATTCTTCTGCTACTCCCTCCCCCCAAGTAACACAAGGGTTTATTTATCCCACAATTGGTGAAGTTAGAAGCAATGTCAGATATGACAAAATACTATTTCAACTATAAGATGCAAGGATTCTATTTCCCTAAGAATAAAGCAGAAAGTTTGCAAGGAAGAATATAAAGCTGTAGAAGGAAGTTCTAAGATCCTGACATAAATTAAAATACAATACCATGTAAAACAATTACAGAAAAGCCAAGAAACACGATGTGTTTCAACAATGAACCTAGAAACATATGGGCAGTTTTTATTGTTATCTTTCAGCATCACCTCATCGTTAAATGCCCAATTGCCTGTTAACAATTTAGTATTTATCCCAGTTATTTAAAAAAATAATAAAATAAGGCTACCACACTTTCTGTCTCTTAAAAGTTGAACAGTCAGTCTACAGCCAGGTATCTGATGTGGTTTTCAATGATGATTTTTTTCCTCCTCCCTAACAATAATTATCTTGCCATTGTGGTATTGCCCAAAAAGACAAAATGCCCCTTCACACACACAAAAAAACAGGCTCCAGCTGATAGTTTCTTCACTGTGAAACTGAAGGCTGCACCCTGGTTGTGGTTGGGAAGGAACGGTCCTCAAGTTCGGTGCCAGGGCAGGCTAGTAAAGGCCAGGCTTGCATCACGAGACACCAGACCTGCCTTTCAAGTCAAGTGTTGGCTTGTAGACATATAAGTTAGTCAGCTATGAAATAACCACCACAATGTTCTTATTGATCACAAAGGGCTTATGATGCAACTCTTGGCCTGGAGATGATCTGTGTTTCATTCTTCCAGCCTCCAACTTTCAGAGAAAGAGAGCACTAGGGGTGTTTTCAAAGGCAGATGTTAACTTCACGATGTGAACCTTCCAAAGAAGATACGCAATGTACTGGGTGGTCTCCAAAATGAAGCATACAAAATCCATTCCGTTCACATACCTTTTCATAGTTTCAAAAAACACTATAGTGTCCTTACTGCACTTATTAAGAGCAAAAGAGTATTAGAAAACTGATAACACTTCAAAACTAAATTTTAAATGTTCCCCTAAATTTTTTCTTCACTGTGAGACACTAGATACTTTTGTTTTTAAATCAATATTATTGACTTAAAGAATAGCTATTGAACATTTGCTCCAAAAGGCATAAATTAATTTAAGAATAAGAAGCTGTTCATTTTAAAGTGTGCAGGTAGAATATTTAATATACTTTTACTGTTCTTGAAAATGAGCCAGTGTGATAATTATACTTTCTGCTCTGTCTATACTAAATCTATAGTTTTTGTCTGGCTACATGTTTCTAAAGTCACAGAGAGAAAAAACGAAGGAGGACTGAGGGTGACTTGTGCTGGTGGAGTTTTGTGACATATTCCAAGATGCCGCTAAATGTGAGCCATCAGGTCATCTGCAAATGTGACAATAAACTAATGAGTCCTCTCCCACTAAGCCTTACTCAGAGGTAGGTATGCCCTAGAATTAATCCTCTTAAGCAAAATAAAAAAGAACAAATTCAGTACAGAGTCCAGTGAGAGGACCATGCAAGTGAGCTAAAGAATCAATAAATTAAGTCTCTAAGAAAAACAGTCAATCAATTCTCTAAGGGCATGCAGATAAAATCCTAGTGTCTCCGCACCAGTAAAGTGGCTGCCAAGTGATAAACCCTCTATTCCCCGTGCACTGCCCTTACTCTCTGGTTAGGCCTCCAGAAGCATGTGTCCACAGACATGAAAGAGCTTCGCCAGTGAGGGAACAAACATGCTGGTTATAACAACAGTTACACAATTGCTCCTGCCTTTCCTTTTTCTTTCCCACAGATTGCCAATGTGCGAATGACTCCAGGACAAATAGAGATTAAAAAAAAAAAAAAAGCAAGCACTGTATTTCTAACAGTAATATGAATTCCAGATTTGCTCTAGGGGTACAATAGGATATCTCAGTCATCATGGTGGCATGGTGATCTACAAAGCAAAGAGAGCCAGTTTTTCCGTGTGCACAACTCACTTTTGTCTCCAATTCAGTGTTAGTTTAAAACTTTGCTAGAACCACTGAGAGAAAGGACAAGCATTAGACATTTGTTCCTCAGAGTGAACAGTGCTCCCCAGCTGAGGGGCATAGATGTCCTGATCACCTGGAGGAAACAGCGCCACATGCTGAAACTCCAATCTCTCTAGCTCAAAGTCCTTCACACCTTCAACCCCCCAGTTTGGAGACTCTATGGGAGAGCAGAGCCAGGCATCACAGAACTTGCCTGTCTCTCATTTGACTCAACTTCTCCTAGCACTACTGAAGGTGGAAGAGTAAAGGAGTGAAGAAAAAATGTTTTGTTATATATTTTTTAAAAGATTTTGTTTCCAGCAGTAAACACAGTGCTGGCAAGGGTTCTGTGATCACTTGTGTACTTTCTGTAACGGGAGCCCGTTGTGTGAGACTGAATAGAAAAACACACATTCAAAACAAAGACCCAAACCCGTGTGCAGAACGTGAGAGTGGAGAGAACTGCAGGGCCAAGACACAAAGACCTCACAGGTTTATTCGTCTTTCCAAAGAAAGTGTTTTCACAGGAGAGTCAGGAAGGGCAGTCTCAGTGTTACGTAGAGAAAAGAACTCTAAGACAAGTCACTTATTTCACCCTTGACGCTCTTACATAGGTGACATGCTTTCAGGTGTTGCATTAGATTACATTTGAAAGTATTCTGTGCTCTGCTAAATGTTATTGCAATTATAATGATAATATTATCAAAGAAAATTCCAGGGTTAATGCTCCATAATGATCATGGAGATATGATGTGATAATTCCGCAGACCATAATCATACTTAACACAAAAACACAGTATTATTCAGAGCATAAACTCTTTTTTAAAGAAATGTGTTTTAGAATGGAATCTGGGGTTTCAACATTTCCATCCTTAAGAATTTCTGACTCCTTGCCCAAAACAGGTCAGTTATATTCAAGTTTTAAAAGAACATAAAAATCCTGATAGTTTATATATTTGTCATATATAGGGTTTCTGCTATTTCCGGAAAATGAGTTTATATTATACAGGTAGATATTTTGGAGGAGCTTTAAGTCTTTTCCTGAATAGTTACAGTAGTTAGCTTCATTAATGACTGTTAGACAGAGTTCCTTTGTTTAACAGTGTTCCTAAATAGTAAACAGATGTTGATAGATCTTTTTCCAACACGATTTCTCAATGAAGAAGAAAAAATTCACAAGAATAGCCTAAGCCGAGGAGTAAGCAGCAAATTTAAATAAATGAAATCTTTAAAAAAAAAAAACAAAACAAAAACTGAACAAGAAAACCAAAAAATACCAAACCTTTATAGATATATCAGTTAACTGGAGATTGTGCTTTTTGGAACTGTATTCTATCTTAAGCATAATAAGTCTAAAGCCATCTTTAATTTAACGTCACTTTCCTAATTATCTTGGTCTAAGTGTTTCCAAACTTTATTGTTTATTTTGGCATGAAGAGCTCCCCCTCTACTGTCTTTCTTCCTAGAATGGGGACGGTGTTACCATGAAGGTTAGGTGGGAACACAACCACTAATAGGCAGCAAGAAGGCTGTGGTCTGAGAAGCCCCTCCAACCAGAGAAGAAGGCATTAGACAAGAGTAAATCAAAGAATAAATCAATTCAGAGACCCCATGGAAATATTCCTTTGTCATAGTTATGATTAAAATAACCAGAAACATTTCTCTAACATTTCTTTAAAAGAACATTAATTCCATTGTCTTATTGTGCAGATAGAGAAACTGAGACATGCTGGGGGAGGAACCTGAAGGAGGGTCGGTCAGGCAGCAGCAGAATGAGGAACAGAAGGCAGATTTCCTGATTCCGCTGCCAGCTTTCCACCCAACCCACCGGTCTACATGAACCGGCAGAGGCTGAGTTTTGATAAGCAGTTCCATGAAAACACACTTTGTGCCAGATTCTCTCCAGTGCCCAAGACACTCCCCAATGGTGAGCCAGGTCCCGGAGCCCTTAACTCTTTCAGAGCATACCAATTTAGGAAGCAGCTACAAAAAGAGAGGGCCTGGACTGGGCACTTCCAAGACTCAACACAGGACCCTCCTCCCTGACCTACCTCTCAGCCTTTACACCCAGGGCTGAGGTCCTCTGAAACCTTCCTTGATCCTGCCATTAATAACTCTAGTCCAGATATCAAGTGCAGATGTCTACTACAATGGCTCAGAATGCCTGCACTTTATGAAAACTGTGGAGATGACGTGGACAGGTGATTATCTGATGACTCTCAGCATTACGGAGGGGTTCCTTGACGGTTTCTTATACAATACTCTCAGTGCATCAACGTGTTTGATTCTATGATTTATTTTTGACAGCGGAATTAGGAAACCTAAGCAACTGTGTATTGGATCACTGGAAACTGAACAGTAATAAAGATCAGAGAACTTTTGAGAGTTGGCAGGTTCACTTGGTTTTAAAGGATAAAAAAACTGGGGTCCAACAAGATGTTCCAGATGGCTTGAGAGAGGCCCAGCATGAGAGCCCATACCTTCCAGTTTCTAGGCCAGCCCTCTTTTTCGGTCACCATGGAGGAGATAAAAAGATCTTGAGAATAGTAATGTAAGCCAATGAAGAAATGAGTGTAATATTTGTATATCGAATTTTACACAAAACTTAGGAATAGCTTTCTAGTGAACAAAAGTATTTCAAAAAGTGATCTCTCTTTTTTTTAACAAGTCCCTGGAGAAAGGGTCTAAGTCAGGGTTCATAAATCCAGTGCCTTCAGGGCATCTGGCTGGGTTCACCCTGTTTACCTATATAGAGAACTCCTCTTCCAGAAGGGGCAATACACACTCCACTCCAGCAGAAAGTTCCCATCTGTATGCTAAAAATGAAGAGTTATACTAAAAGGCACTGACCAGTTAACTCAATCAGTTAGAGCATTGTCCTGAAATGACAAAGATTGTGGGTTCGATCCCTAGTCAGAGCTCACATGGGAAGCAATCAATGAACACACAACTAAGTGGAAAAACAGATACTTCCCTTTCTCTCTCTCTTCCTCCCCCTTCCTCTCTCTGTCTCACAAAAGCAATGAAAAACCCCCAATTTTGACTGTTAGCTTAAAAAAACTGTAAAACTCTGCCTGGACTACACAAAGTATGGCATGAGGCCAGCCAGGTCTGTTACTGTGAGGTCTGCCTGCTCAGCAACCAGGGCTGAACGAGCACCCCGATGAGAGTTATTTTCCTTTAGGAATCTGGCTTAAGTGTAAAACTGAGCAAGGATCTCCAATCCTTCTTCTCACAGCATCACTGCAGGGTATAGCACACTAGAAAACAAAATGTACCAACCAAGAATGTAGCTTCTTAGTTTGTTTACAATATAGATGAAATATTTAAGAATGGTCACATTTTTTTTAACTTTATGAAATGCTCAATATAGGAAATGTAAACCACAAAGAAAATATAATTTTAAAACTGGAAACATATTTTGTAACCTCATCCCTGCCCCCCCCCCAAATTCCATTAAAGGCAAGAGAGAAAACATCCTTTGTAAAATAGCCAATAAAATTACAAAATAATTAGTGGCAGAGGTCCTATGTGAGAAAAATAACAACCCTTAAATTTCAGTCATCAGAAATCAGGGAATTCATTATTTGGCAAATAAAAATACCAATTCACCTAAAGTGAATTCTGGATTAAAAAATAAAAATAAAGACAGCCAAGCATAATCCAGTACTGCTTCCAACCTGTGCTCTGTCCACCCTTTAAATATACTTCAAATAACAACGAATGACAAAGATAGAAAGCACTATTGTTAGACCTCCCTTGAATTCCTCTTGGAGCTACCACCTTTCCCAGTCCCCAGGCTGACCTCTGAGTCAAGCCAGATGGGACTGAGAGAGACATCAAGCAAGTGCTGAAAAGGTGACTTGAGTCTCTGGCAGCTGAGTCTGGAGCGAGTTTCTCTGCAAATTCTCTGGGGGCTGCTGCTTTCCAATTTCTCAGGAATGTTTAATTCTCCTCATCCCCTCCCAGAATCTCTCTCTGGAGAGGTCAGGGAAGCCTGTGACATCCCCGGAGGGCACTGCCTGACTGAATTAGCATGAGATAACTTTGGACTCTCTTCCAAACATGAAAATACAAGGAAGGGAATTTCATTAAAAGCAGAGGACTAGGTGATCCAAGTTAATCCCAGCTCTAAACTGCTAGAGAAACGTTTCGTGTTTATATTTGACTCTCCTCTCTGTGACAGAGTTCACCAACGATGTCAGCATGCTGTGAGTGTCCAACTTGACCTCGGCTGACCAAACCTTACTTTCACAATGGAGGTAAAAAGTGGGTTTGGTGGTGTTAAAATAAGTATTTAGCCTGTTTATGTGTTACTATATATAAAGCAGTAACATGCTGAGGTAAAAAAAAAACATTTCAGTATTTCAGCCTCTAAATATATTTTAAATCAGGAAAGAGGAAACTTTAATAGGTAACATGAATCATTAACCTTACATATATGTATAAACACAGGATATCTAATTTAGTAAGGCATATAATGCCATAGAGACATGTTCTCTGTTACATCTGTAAATGTTTGAAAGAACACATTGTAAATATTTAGAGGGATAGTATCATTAATGAGATAGTGTTCGAAAAGTACAAGCTTGAGCCCTGGCCAGGTAGCTCAGTCAGAGTGTTGTCCTGAAACACCAAGGTTGTGCAATCAACAACAACAAAAAAGTACAAGAATGACCATTTCATCACTTTTTAAAAATTTTTTATTGGAAATATCTCTAGAAAAGGTGTCAGTGAATCCTGTCTATAAAATATGACCAATAAAATATTACAGTACTCCAACGTAGATACATATCTTGGATATTTTTCTACTTCAACCAAGGAAGGACTATGTTTACTAACTCTTTGATAAATACATGCTTCTTGTTGGCTACTACAGCATAATGTATACTATGCTTTGCTTTGATTTAAAAACTATTTTGTTTCTTTTGAACATTCATAATTTGTGAGAAATGGCATTTCATAACTATTGCGAACCAGTATTTCCCTATTGACATTCTGCAGACCAAAAGTTATGCTGTGTAGTTTTAGACATTTTTTCATATTTGTTTATTTATTTAAAATTTATTTTAGAGGGAGCGAGACAAAGAGAGAGAGAGAGTCAGAGAGACAGAAAGAAGGGATGGGGAAGGAGCAAGAAGCATAAACTCCCATATGTGCCCTGACCACGCAAACCAGTGGTTCTGAACCAGCGACCTCAGCCTTCCAGGTTGATGCTTTATCCACTGTGCCACCACAGGTCAGGCACTTTTAGACATTTTTTTACTTTGGATTCTGTTTAATATTCCTTGACTAGTGTAAGAGATAAAAGATATAAAATAATATGCCCTGGATGAGGAAAAGTGGCTTACTTTGGTGATAATACATTGTGTGACAGACTGCAGAGTAGTCAGTGATAATTATTTGCTAGTGCATTATACTGATGTAATTATGTAGTTCCTAGAAAAGTCCTCTATTTGACATGGTGATTCTGTGTAATATGTGCCCCCCCCCAAGTACTTCATTAAAGCCTCACAATAATGACTAACACTAAATGGACACATACTATACAATGGCACCTTATATTATATTTACATAAAGAAAGGACAATGGACCTTGAAAGCATACAATGTAGCAAAAAGTATCTAATGTAACTTACGAGAAAATAAACTCCTTAAATATCAAGTTTATTTAAGAAATTTTCAAACCTGAGGGAAATTAAATTTTAGCCTGTGGCGAGTTATTTCTCTGCTGAAATACAAGTTATATTTAGAGTGAAGCCATCAACATACAGACAATCCAGGAAACACAGTGAGGAAATTGACTGGCATGCTACAATTCCCGGCCTTTTTTTTTTTTTTTTTTTTTTACAGGGACAGACAGAGAGTCAGAGAGAGGGATAGATAGGGACAGACAGACAGGAACGGACAGAGATGAGAAGCACCAAACATCAGTTTTTCGTTGCGACACCTTAGTTGTTCATTGATTGATTTCTCATATGTGCCTTGACCACGGGTCTTCAGCAGACCGAGTAACCCCTTGCTCGAGACAGCGACCTTGAACTCAAGCTGGTGAGCTTTTGTTCAAACCAGATGAGCCCGCGCTCAAGCTGGCAACCTCAGGGTCTCAAACCTGGGTCCTCCGCATACCAGTTCGACGCTCTATCCACTGCGCCACCGCCTGGTCAGGCCTATTGTTTTTTTTTAAAACCCATCACTGGCACTTTCAGGATGGCTGCTAGGGCTCAGTGAAATTGATGGTCATAGAACTGTGCTACTGGCCAACAAGAAGGGTTTAGCCTGAGCTTCAACCTCATGAGTTTTAAGCTGTAACAAACCAAAAATCATTAGCCTTTACATTAAAACGGTGATATTGTTTAGGTGACATAGAGGTTAAATCTAACATTCTGATGATTTCTATCTTTTGTTCTGAACGCTGAATAAAATCTTAAAATATTTTGTGGCTGTTTAATCTTTTGAAGCAGTGATTATTAACTTTATTTGGGTAACGGGACCTTTCTAGAATCTGATGAAAAATAAGGATACCTCCTTCACTGTAAAAATGTACGTGTGTGCATGTACACAGGCACAGTTTGGTCTACGATCTTAGGAAATTCACAGATATCACCTAAAGACTATCTTTGGACATGAGGTTCAAAAGTTCTGATTTACAAAGATAATGCTACAATTACCACTAATTTTTCACTCATTTATACTCCCATCTGGTACATATTTACTGAAGATCAAGCTTAAGGCAGTGCATTAAAAGCCAGGTGGAGCACAAGAACTACAGGACAGTCCTTGCAGTGGAGACTGACCATGAAGCAGAGAAGGACCAAAACCACAGGCACTGTCAATGCAGTTGCTGCAGAGTGCTCCGAGGATGGTGGCTTCCTCATCTGTGACGTGGAGTCCTATGACAGAGACCCTCTGTACTTTAGGGAGACAATGGCAGTGAACAGTGCTCTCTTTGTAAATAGTAAACCTCTGTGCAAATGCTATCATTAATTTTATGAAGTCAAACTTGCCTTCCTGTTCTGACAGCCAACCACTGAGTAGTAAAGCAAAGGTTTATACCAGAAAAAATGAAAATGAGAAGAGAATTAATCAGAAGCATCCACAATGGTATCCTTAGTGAGTACAGAAGATCATTTTACAAAAAACAACCAATTAACTGTTTTTTGGTTTTTTTTTTCTTTTTATTTATTTATTTTAGAGAGGAGACACAGAGTGAGACAGAGAGAGAGAGAGAGAGAGAGAGAGAGAGAGAGAGAGAGAGATTGAGAGAGGGAGAGAGAGAGAGAAAGAAAGCGGGGAGGAGCTAGAAGCATCAACTCCCATATGTGCCTTGATCAGACCAGTGCAGGGTTTTGAACTGGCGATCTCAGTGTTCCCAGGTCGAAGCTTTATCCACTGCGCCACCACAGGTCAGGCACCAATTAACTGTTTTGAAAAGATTTTTTAAAAGATAATCCTTTACTAAATAAAGCTGCCAAGGTAACATATGAAGAAGCATTTGCTAGAATGTGCAGCACAGGACTCTAACTTACTTAAGGCACTTGTTATTCGGTTCACAGGGTACATAAATAAAATAATTAAACTTAAATGCAACAGTATTATAAGTGAAAGGCTTATAAGACACAGTCACCTTTGATGCTCACTCACTTCTTACGCCTAACGTGCTGAAACACCTGCCCCACGCCAGCACTGAAGCACTGTGTGCTTTCGGAGCTAAGAAATCTAAGCTCGGAAACATGATGAATCCGGAGCTTGTCGGCTGCAAGGCAGTCAAGCCAGTTTCAACTGTATCCCACTGAGGAAGGTGTAAAGGGTGACCTCTCTCACTGTCTTCTCTTTCTCCTAAGTTAGGGTGCCAAGATAACTTTGAGGAAAGCCTGGGCATTCGACAGACGCTGGTTAGGATCCCAGTTGTGTTACTTAATTCCTAGAATGCTGGGCAAGTCAGTCCAATTTTAAAATAAGGATAATAATGTCTCTTTTGCAGGTAAAAAAAATAAGTGAGAAAAGTGAATATAAAGTATCTGTAACAATGATTGGCACATAGTACCTGTAGCAGATCAATAAAATGGTAGTTAATATTAATTTGCATGATGATGTCATTCAACCTGAGTAAAGCAGGCACAAATATCCTACAGTTAAATAGCACTATATGTTTTATAAAACACATTTGCAATATGTCATTTGATCCTCACAACAACACTGAATTACAAAAAAAAAAAAAAAAGTTATTATTGTTTCTCTTTTACCCATGAAAAAAACAATGAATGAGAGATGTTTATGATTTGCCAAAATCATACAGTAGTATAAATAAAAACTGGTGCAATTGAAAATGAACAGTTTTATAACATCTGGCATAATCAGCAAGAAGAGCAGCCGATGGTACCAGCATCTATTGGTACAGTGGATATCTGAGCTAGCTCTATGCATATTGTAAATATTCAGGAAAAGAAAGAAGAAGAGCTATCTGGGAAGTGTGAACATGTAATAGGGAGATGATTAGTTTCAAGAGAAACTCTTTAAGAGAGTATAAGAAAGAAGAGAGAGGACAAGCAGAAGGCTTCTGTTGACTTTCCACAGCACCAAAGAGTGCAGTCTTGCAAGCAGACACCTTCAGTCTCATTGAAGGTTGGCTTTATATGTCCCAGGAGAACGGGATTGATGAGACAGCACAACAATGTGTTGAAGTATACTCTGCCTTCTGTAATCTCCAGAAATTCATGCTCTTTTCAGTTACAGAAGGAGAAAATAAATTGAAGACCACAACCAAAATCCAATGCTTAAAAAATGATCCCTGCCTGACCAGGCGGTGGCACAGTGGATAGAGAGTTGGACTGGGATGCGAAGACCCAGGTTCGAGACCCCGAGGTTGCCAGCTTGAGCGCGGGCCCATCTGGCTTGAGCAAAATCTCACCAGCTTGGACCCAAGGTCGCTGGCTCCAGCAAGGGGTGGCTCTGTCTGCTGAAAAGGCCTGCGGTCAAGGCACATATGAGAAAAAAATCAATGAACAACTAAGGTGTCTCAACAAAAAACTAATGATTGATGCTTCTCATCTCTTTCCGCTCCTGTCTGTCCTATCTATCCCTCTCTCTGACTCTCTCTCTGTCACTGTAAAAATAAAAAAAAAGATCCCTGATGGTAGAACAAAAAAGCAGTATGCTAAGGGAAAAGTGAAATATGTTCTTTGTAATTGGGAAGTGCTTGTGTCTATGTAGAAAAATTCTTACATGCATGATTTCCCCTGAGCCCTTTTATTTTTCTTTTAGTGACAATACTAAGTCATCTGAGTGGATACTTTGAATTTGTGTGTGTTAATGGGAAAAAAGCAGCTTTCAAATACTGAAGGGGCCTGTAAAGAATTTCAGTGGGTGCGTATTGGGAATGTATACTTAGAGGCAGTTAAACATTTTATAAATTATATTTAGTTCTTAAAATGCAAAAAGCCTGAGCAGAGATTCAGAGGACTCAGCCCTAATTTGGGGTGCAGAGCCATCTACTACCATGCACTGGATTATCTAGACTGAACAGAACGCAAAGTGTTACATATCACTGGGTTTAGTTTATAAGAACTTTGAAAGTAGGCTGGTAACTGTTGGGAACACCTAACTCATGGGGGAAAAATTGGCAGGGGTCTATTATGCTACCTAAGATAAAATAAAATGTTAAAATAGATGCAAATATTATTTATTTCCTTTCAACTTCTCTGCAGGTGGCGGCTTGTCAGTAACAACTGGTTTAGAGAAGGCGGGTTTTACTGAAAACACTGCCTCTGTGTTCCTGTCTGATATTTCTCATGTTCAAGCTGGGAGATATGTTTCAGAGCAAACCACAGGCAGGCAGATCTCACAAGAAAGCTTCAGAGGATCACTAGGTGGGACTAATACTGAGAAACATGCATTCTTCTTTCTCTGAATGGTGGTGCCTGCCAACCCCTATCTGCAAACACTGGGCTCAAGCAGAAGAGTTAAAGCAAATGCCAAGGGGGATACCAGTTTTCTCAGTGAGTAGTGAAATATGCAGGGGAAGCTCAAGGGACAAAATAGAGCATGAGTTTTAGACTTTGTCAGGGCTGTTAGAAAACTCAGTTAGGGATCAGTGTTTTAACTTTAAGTAAAGTGTACTGTTTGAGAAAAAAGCTGTTATTTGTGTTAGCTAAGGTCTTTCTCAATAGTTATGATATTCCTTGGAAAGTATTAGTATCTATTGAAGTAATAATTCCTCAAATACAACTCTTTTTTTTTATTGAGATGGTAAAGAAATTCCTGTCCATTGCTCAGAATGGTTTCGTGCTACAGTGTCAAGTGCTGGATGTAAAATACTTATTTGCACTAAGCCCTTTCACAAAAGGCTTCTGGGTGCCTCAGGACTACATCTCTAAACAGAATCACAGGAAAGAAGAAAGAAGACTGACACTTGGGCAGGTATGGCTGACCTCAGAGGAAAATCTGAGCATACACAACATGACGGCTTCACAACATGGGCAAGAGCAGTACGCTGTTCACTCTGGATTCTGTCAGCTACTGCTACTGATGAAGAGCTACTGGGTGTGCTGTCCCAGCTCACAGTTAGTAATGCCTAACACATGGCATGCTAAGTGAGTGGCCAGTTCCTCTTGAGAGAATGTGGAAAAGAAACTCTATGGAAGGAGTCACGGCCTATTCCAAGAATGAGTTAATTAAGACTTTGGTCTCCTTGAAAAGGATATAGAGAAGATTGTAACATGAAAGTGGACAGTCTGTTTTTAAGAAATATCATATCCAATATCCAGTTTATGAATATCCTAGAGTTCAAGTACTTGTTATTGGATGAAAAGTCAAAATACTACACATAATACACTTTTCAAAAGTAGGACCTAGAGTGAATTGTTGAACAGTAGCTTCAATTTAAAGCAGAGAAATGACTACATTTATTCGAAAATCAGTAGTAGAATGACATAGAAAAATTAATTTAAAAAAATCTTGAAAGAAGAAGGCCATGGCTATTGTTGCCTCTTACAAATTCCCAAGGAACTCTAAAAACATTGGAGGCAAGACCTCATAAATAAATGAATCAAAAATGTAAGAATTCTAATTCTCTCATCTCTTCTTTTAGCTGCACTGTTAATGTAAATATAGCTGCAGAAGAAAAGACAGTATATTATCTGGTGTGGAGAGATATACTGTCTTCGTAACTCACTGGTGCCTCATCACTCCTGTGTCACAGGGTTCGACCTCCCCCTCCTGTGGAAATAACATCCTTGTTTTACAGCATCTGTCATGTGGTCTTTCTGCATACATGGGGGATAGACAGAGTAATGAGTTGATATGAGATATGGAGTAGATCCCACATGTGAGAGAGGCAGGCTCTCAGATGAATTATGAGGGCTATTCCTTCACAGCTGGACATAGTTTTCATATTTTGTGAAACAAAACATGATGCAAGCTCTCACTAGGCTATTAAAAGTGGATTAGGGCCCATCAGCATCCCCAGTGATGGCTGTGTGTAAATGTGCAGACACAGACAAACACAGGCATAAACACATGCGCTCTGTCCTTCTGTCTCACCAGAAATCTAGGAAAGATGTTTTCAGCTATGGCTCACATTGAAAACATATGTGCAGTAAGCCATAGTTCTGAACAGCACTGTAACTCACATCAGTGCAGAAATTACTTATCCCAAACTAAGAAAGAAATAGCATCCAAAGTGTTTCTTTGTGCTTATAAAGAAGCAGATTTTCATATTTAATTCCTACAGTTATCCTATAGGTGTATATAACTTAATAGGATTAGAAGAATTTAGGGGATCTTAGATTAAGAAAAGGGAACTGAATCTTAGATAGTTGAAGGTACAGCAGCTATTCTAAGGCAAGGGCAGGAATGACTAAAGAGAAATTTCTTTGGGACCAGGAAAATCATTTGCCTTTTGTGGGGTTAGGGTCAGGGTTCTGGGGATTTCCAAGTTGAGGCCACTAGATGGCCTGTTGTCTTTGGCTTCTTCCAAAGAACAAGACTATTGAAGACAACTGCTTAATTAAAATCCATAACACCTAATATGATCATTAAAAATAATTAAATAAAACAACTCAGGAACCCAGGAGTGAGGTTTTTCATAAATACCAATCCTTTGAGAGAGGTAGAGAATTCTGTTAGCAAGCTAATGCCCAGCTAGCTGAAGGTTGGTGAGGGTGTATGAGTGGCCACAGTAAGACTCCCATAGATCTTAATTAATTAAGAGGACCACTACAACCACTTAGTGTGGCTGCTAGCTCAAAAGACATCTTGTGTCTGTGGGAAAGGTGTCTTAATACGTTGATTGTTACAATAGGATGAGTGCTCTACAGCTACCTGCTAGAAAATTATAAGTACGTAAACAAAAGCTCTCAAAAAGAATGGCACTTGCCCTGGCTGGTTGAATCACTGATAGAATATTGGCTAGTCGTGTGGATGTCCTGGGTTTGATTCCTGGTCAGGGCATACATGAAAAGTGACCATCTATTTCACCACTTCTCCCCCTTTTTCTTCTCTCTCCCCTTCCCACAGCCATGGCTTGATTGATTCAAGCGAGTTCATCCCAGGTGCTGAGGATGGCTTCATGGCCTCACCTCAGTGCTAAAATAACTCAGTTGCTGAACAACAGAACAAAGGGCTCAAATGTGCAGAGCATTGCCGGGAAGGGGGCTTGTCGGGTGGATGCTGGTTAGGGTGCATGCTGGAGTTTGTCTCTGCCTCCCTGCCTCTCAATAAATAAACAAATAAACAAACAAACAAACAAATAAATAAATAAATAAGAATAGCATCCATACTGGACATGATGGACTTAAACCCACTATTCGTTGAAGCTTTCTTACTCTCATGTTTAGTATGGCCACATAGCACCTATCTGAAGCCTGTATACATAGACAATTTACTGGCAGGCCTGATGCCCTGCTCCAGAGAGCCAGGGATAGAGGAGGCATGCAAAGAAGAAGACAGTGGCTGGCATGTTTTTTTCCTATATAAAGTTGTGTTGTTTTACAATTCCAAATATTGGTCTCCAGAATACAGAGAAACTATCCTACAATTTAAAAAAATGCGAGCAATAGATGGTTGCTTCTAATGATAGGTATTTTTTTCTTCAAATTTTCTAAAATGGATGCTGACTCTTTTCTAAATTTATAGTGAAAAGTTTTTTAAGAAATAAAAAAAGGGAGCTGGGAGGTGTGTGAGATTTTACGGCCGGCATTCTATCAGGAATTTGGTGCATGTTTTGTCACATCCTTGTTATGCATGGGTGGCCTCTACACCGCCAACATCCTAAATCATATGGGCAGCCAGGAACGCAAGTCAGCCCAACTCAGAGCATTCTCCCGCTCCCGTCTGCACTGAACCTGTGTAATCTGCAGTGACCACACATCGTGATCAAGAGATCAAGAGGATACTAGTGACTTTTCTAAACCATCCATGGGAAGGCAGTGAAAACATACCATGTCTTTATTTCCTTTAAGTTTGAAAAGTCAAGGGGCAGGTGTTGCCTTTCTTTCTTTTTTAAAACAAATTATGTTAAATATATAGATTTCCATTTAAAACTCAGGTATTCCTGTCTTTACAAAGCCTTACATCCCACACAGCATTTAGGAGTCTTAGGTCCTCCACACTCAAAGACTGGTCTGTGGACAAGCAGCACCAGGGTCGTCTGGGTCCAACATGTGGAATCTCTCAGACTTCTAGGATCAAAATTGGAACTTAACCATATCCTCAAAGCACTGCCTTAGCTCTTTTCTCTCTAGTCACTGGATTTGTGTACCCTGAGAGCCTGTGAACACAGGAAATAAATATCAGGGTGAAGACTGACACTCTTCCCCATGAGTGCTGCGAACTCCTTGGGAGATGTAGCCTGACCCTCATCAATGGAGGAAGCAACAACATGGAAGAACATTCCTAGGTGGTCATCTGGCAAAAGGTCACAAATGTAGGTGTCAGGCAATCACTAGTGTGAAAACAAATGGTTCAGACACAAATTCTAGTCACCTCTTTCCCTGGGAAATCTGGCATAGTGATAATACATTATGTTCATCACTGATGAGCACCTAGCATGTGCCCAGTGCCCACAGGCTCTTCCCATCTGCCTCAATTCTCACAGCGCCATTTTTACAGGTTGCACCACTCCTATGGGAGGTGAGATGCATCTCTGTGCCAATGTCCTGCCACACCCAACAAGCCTGGGAACTGGCCTACAGTGGGGCCACCTCAAAGGCGATATTTTTTTCATGGCTCCACATTGCTTCCTTAAATCCTCGCTGATATGGGGAATGTGAGAAACTTAAAAAAGAAGATTTTGATGTGCCAACTCTACAAAGAAAAATAATCTTTGCATTTTTCATTTATATTATTTTGGTTTCTTTTTGATGTAGTTCCAAGTTCATTGCTGAAGGCTGATGTCACCATGCTTTGAGAAATTCAAAAATATAATAGATATTTATTAAAAAATAGCTACACAAATGCATACACACATACGTGCATATACATATACACATGCACAGACACGTATGTACACACATCTCTATATATGCATATATGTATATACACATGCATATATCAGTTCCATTTGGCAGACCTTGCTTCAACAGTGGGTGCTACACCACGAGTCTTAAAAGAGTTTTCTAAGATTGTAATGACATTAATATTTCTTGGAAAAAGGAGAATGTTGAGCAAGTCTCTGCTCTGAAATGCAATAATGAGCAGTCAACAGCCGTCATAGGGGACAGAACTGGAGTTTAATTAGATGTTCTTTGGATGAAATCCACATTTACAGAATATTTTCTCTTTAGGGGATGGCGAAGGGACAGCGAGGAGGTATAAAATGCCTTCCTCATTTTAAAACACAGTTCTCTTCAGACTTCTCTCCATGAATAATGAACCAGGGAATTAAAAGTTTTAAACCTGTTAAAGAAGCAATATTAAGTTTGGTATAAATATAGCTGAAATAATCCAGACAGTTTTATGACCTTACACCCCAAATAAAGGTGAAATATTGAATTCTTTCCCTACAAATAGTGGTAAACACAGCTAACAGATGGAAGAGCTGAATGGAAATTTCAATAAAGAAGGCCACAAAGAAGCATTTGTAAGCTCAGGGGTGCACACTTTAAGTAAAGAAGCTGAAAAATGGAACTTTGTTTTATTTTGATAGAGTGCCAAAACAGTACTGCATTCCTTAAAGAGCCGAATAAAGGATCGAGTTAGACTGGCCTTCTCAACACCTCTTGAAAAGCCCCCTTGGGTCTCATTTTGCTGGGATGACTATTTATATGACAGGTAAGGGAATAATTTTGCTGGATTTAGTTACACTCAGGACTCTGTGACCCCTAGGTCAAAAGAGCAAAGGCAAAAGTGACAATGTAGATAATTGCCTGTTTAGGATAATGGAATACTGATTGAAGTCAATGATTGTAACACCTGAGAGATAAATGAGGTGGTGTTCAAGGTTCAGTGGAGATAGCAGACAAGTGGAACACAGGAATGGCTCAGGAGCTGTGGAATCCGGGAGGAGGGGCCAGTTTCCTGACCCGAAACTTACTTCAGCATAGTGTTTCAACATCCAAAATACATTAGTTTGTAAAACATGCCATAAAACAGAAATTTAGCCCAATGCCCCAAACTGCAGGATTAGAGTAACATTAGTTAACGTGGACCTCCATTAATTTTCACTGTAACCTCTGAAGGCCAAGACTGCCCCGAATCCATTATTTTTGTCTGTCACTGGAGGGAACTTTCCCTTCCTACCAGCCAGGAAAAAGCCTGCTGACGTTTGCAGTTCAAACCTCAAAGTGCGTCGGCAGCAGCAACCCTACCGGTGTGGGCCAGGGCTGTACCAGCTCCACATGCAGAACTTGGCCCCTTGCATTTTCTTTTTTGCTCCCCCCCAACCCCCTTTAAGGCAGAAAAATGCCTGAAAATGTTTTTCCAACCCCAACACCCCCACTGCCCTCCAGGTTCAGGTTTCTTATTGCTGCGCCTGGTCTTTCAAAGGGACTGTCCTGTCACCTTGAAGGGGCTGGCGTGGCCTCCCAGGCTGCTGCCTGGACCAGACCTGGCCAGGGACTCAAGGAAGAAAAGCTCCAGTCTGTTTACAAGTTAAGCCAGAGGTGGGACGCTGCACTCCCTCCCCTCCCCCGCTCCCCCAAGTTCGGGGGCTGCCCTTCCTTGGCAGGTCTTTCCTGCAGTCAATGCTAGGAGCCAGTCTGCCCCAGATCCAAGATATCATCTTATGGGAAACTTCAGAAATGGGTCACTTATTCCCCCCAGTGCTTCCCTGAAACTCCTGGGCCCCAGTTCTGCCTCTTCTGACACAGAGCTGATGACAGTCTTCCGACCAGAGCTTTTGCAGCTGGGAATGCTCTCTTTAGTTCTGGGGAATTCACTGAGGCCCAAGGTTACATATCTGGTGAGCTAACAATCTGGGATTCTACCCAGGCTCTCTTCCTCTAAATTCTCTCCAAACGCAACCAAAGAACCCCAAGTGCCTGGAGAGGCTTCTAGAAATTAGAACTGTGGAAGGACACTCTTTGACCCAGCCCACAATTTTCTACTGAGAGACAGTGCATCTGACCCCTGTGGAGACATCTGTCTTCTTCTTGATGAGTACATGTCTATGTAAATAGGAATGTCCTCCAACAGGAAACATCCTCAACGTGTTCTTTTGTCGCCCCCATCCCCCACCCCCCTGAAGAATAGTTGTATAAGCAGCTGGACAAGCATAATTCAATATTGTGTGCTAATCTGCTCCTCTAATTGACAGTGGTAAAATAAAAACACCACTGGTCAAATTCAATTTCTTCTTTAATTTATTGAGGGTCGCATATGAATTAAACTAAGTATCTGTTTTTAATTGCTCAGAACCCTGAAAGGGAGCCAACCCTATAATTGTAGTATTTTAGCGAACAGGCACAAGCAAGCAATTATGGAACCAGATGGAAAAAATCACTTCATGAGTCCTGCCTTGGTTGCCGATTCCAGTTCCGAATTCAGTCTTTTGAAAACACTTCCCACCAAATAGCTCCCTCAGGCCACACACAAATAACCGCAGCTTCAGAGGAGCTGGTGATGGACTCTGAATATATAGAGAGATGAGTATTTAACATACTTCTTCAACTTGCAACCTGTTACTGACATGTATAAAAAGATAGTTTAGCAACTACATTTGAGGATATAAGAGTAAAAGATTTGTTTTCTAAATATTTCTAGTTTTTTGGAAATGTGTGACTTGGGGCAACCATACTTTTTTCTCAGTCAGTTTCTTCATCTGGAAAGTGAGGGTGCTGTGCGGTGGCACAGAGGCATTTGCATAGGAAGAGACACAATATAATCCACAAGAGCGACAGCGGCTATCATCTGAAAAGCTTAAACAGAAGAGGCAGAGGTGGCCCTGTGGCTTCCTGGGGACTGTCTCCATGGGCCTGCGAGAGGGGAGGGACAGAAAGGTCCACACTCCGGTCTCAAAGCTGCCGGTAATGCTCAACCTTCCATGGCACTAGGAACCCATAAACGCCAGCTAGAGCCATCAGCTTTCTCTCCCTTCTCCCCAGCTGTGGGGCTGGAGGTCCTGTCAGGGGGCCTGCTTGGCAAGAGCGGGCAATGCCCAGGGTGCGGATGCCGGCAGCCTCTCACTGCTCTGCCCATTTTCTCTCTGTGAGGCTCAACAGCTGATTCAGTGTCACCTCCCCACGCCACACCTCTCACTCATGTTACTGCAGTAGCTCACGTGCCTGACAGATGTCACGCTCAAAGGCCCTTGCCATTGTGTTTTGTATTATCATACGTCCAGGTGACTTCTTTTTAATCAGAGAGACTGAGCTGTGACCTTAGACTTACGAGCATGACGTGCGTAAAGAGCTGCCCTGGAGTAGGTGGAAGGCAGCATACATGTTCTAAACTATTATATCAAGGTACCAAACTCCATGTTTTAAAAACTTAGAATCAGATTTTTCTCTTCCTTTTCCTTTCATATCTCTTTACACATACAATTTGAGTTGAGGAATTCCCTGTAGAAAGTGAGATTTTCTCTGCAATTGTTGCAGTTGGACAAAACTGATGTGTGCCATAAGACCATCAAGGTCATAAGCAGTGTCTCACTCAGGAAGTCACGGATCTGTGAAGACACAGACATCAGAAAAGGCAGGACTTGCTAGTAAAAGAAACCTCTTTGCTAACCAACAGTGAGAAAACAGCCTTGTGTGTTTAGGGGACCTGGGGCAGAACCTCACAAAAGAGTCCCCAGCCATCCTGGTCCTTCCTCCAGGTGTCATTGCTGCTGATTTAGCTCCCCTGTGCAGGACACAAGGTTCGCAGTGAGCTCTACTCCTGCTGTTGCTGGTGGTCCTGGCCTGTTACTCAGCCAGCTGCCTGGCCTCTGGCATCTCACTGTTCATTCTGTCTTGATGGGTCTCTGCCATAGTGTTACTTGAGCCCTGGCATGGGTTCCCAGCCCTTTGCTCTTCAAGCTGACTGCGCAGCCTTCTGATAGCTCCCTTCATGGCTTCACTCTGAAACGACCTCAGGTGGGTTTGAGTTCTCAAGGGTGGAAGCTGGGCACTGGAGTCTGCTTCCCTCTGCTATTTCCTGCCACCCGTATTTGCAAGCTGGGTCACCTCACATGGGACATGTGGGTGGCTCTTCCACATGGACTTGAACCCTATTGTCAGTTCAGAGGACAACGTCCTGCTGTGGATATCCTCTGGAATGAATCCTAGTGGTTACAACATCCTTTACTTTCAACTTAGTACTGAGGGGTGAGTCAACAGATTCCAATATTCTTAATGGTTGAAGAGTCTTCTACAAATTATATAGTATTATAGAAATAACTTAGGAGTAGCACAATTTTCTCAAACCAATTTTTTTTTCTTTCTGACAAAAGATTTTCAGAGAATCCCAGCGGTACTGAAATATTGATGAGCAGGGGTGGCATGGGCTAACTTCAAACATGAACCCCTGTCACCACCCCTCACTGCCAAGCTCAACAGATTGCACAGCAACAGGCTGTTGTGCTTGATCAAAAGGATCTGAGAGTCTGGAGGCAGCCTTGAAATACAACTGATTTTATTATGAGTAAAATTAATTCAATGGAACGCTATTGAAACTGCATAGGGGAAGAGAACTTGGCCTGGCTCAGTCCCGAGTCATAGAATTTGGTCCAATTCTTTCATTTATTTCATTTACTCCAACTTAGCCTGAAAAATATTTCTAGTAAAAGACTTAGTTACATGTATTTAAAAAGTAAGAAAGAAAAACAAAACACGCAAACCCACATACCCAAACCTAGGTATGTTCTGAGACTCGCTGTGTCTAGATACACACAACAAACAAAATCTTCTGGTTTTGTGGATATTCATTTTCTTAGTTATCTTGAGTAAGAACAATTGGATAAAAAAGAGGCCACTAAAAGCTCTAAAACCTTAATCTTCTAATAATATCTTTCAAGTCCAATCCTTAAGACCAACTTTGTTAGGACCAATAAAAGTGAATTTAGAGAAAACAGGGCCATCATCAAACACAAATTTTGTATCACCCATTGAAGGATGAATGCTCTGTATCAAGAGACTTAGGACAAAAGTGCCTCATGGTTAAATGTTGGATTCTTAAAGTTCAGTGATTTTAAATCAATCTTGGCAAAGAGAAATTATTAGAAAGTAATAAAGAGGGGGAAAAATGGCAATGTAGATCAAAATGAAATAAAATGTAGATAAAGTAATTTTACTAAATGTCTACTATGTTCTAGGCATTATGCACACCCATATTTTAACTTGTCTAATTCTCTGAACAACAATGAAAAGGAGGCACTGTTATTTCCCTGACAAAACCTAGGGATCAGAGAGGCTGGACAGGGGGAATAACCAAGAACCTGATTTCTCAACTCAAAGCACATAAGCTCATACACCCCTAATAACACTTCTTTCTGGAAGTGTTGTCCCTGAGGATTACGGGTGCGGGTGTATGGGATGCAGAATCTGATTGAAAGCTGATATTTTAATTGTTTACTGTATATGTTCTGAGGGTGGCAAGGTGCTTCTCTCCCCATTGTATCTGTGGGGCCTGACTTAATAAATGACAGACAAACATAAATATTGAGGTCAGGATCTGCATGTCCAAAAGAATCCAAAAGCAGGGGTTCAGTTCTCTTAGTCTTTGGAATACAAATCTGAATATAAATAATAAAATGCATTCTTTTTCCTTAAGAAGAGCCATGATGTTTTACACAAGTAATGATAATTTGCGGAAATAAATAAAACTGTCATGTTAAGAGGTGGCAATTGTATAACCACTGAAAAGACACAAAAGAGAGAAAAGTGAAAATAGTACAAGCTATCTGACAATGAAGCTCATACATTCATATCGATGAGCTTCAAACACACACACTAAAGGGACCTGAGGCTCTTTGTATTTAGTGACAAAAAAGATGTTAACATGTTAAGGTTAGCTTGGGTGATCTACAAAGTCTTGCCCCTGCCCCCTAGGTCTATGACCAACCCTAGATTTGTGAAAATTGGGTAAGTGGTCAGGCTTGATGGGCCAGCCTTAATAAAAAGAACAAAAACCTAAAAACTTCTCAAACTATAGTTAGGGTCCTGACACCAACTATTAGGGCATTAACTATCCTGTCATAAAAGTTGTATTTTGCGTATTACATGGGGCTATTTATGATTGTCATTAAAAAACAAAAAGATTTTTAAGCATAATGATATGTGAGAGAGACTAGAAAAGTTCACCTGTACATTTTCACAAAACTCTTTCCCCTTCGCCTGCCTGAGGATGTGTCGTTGTCTGATCCTAGGACCCTGTGGACCCTGTGGAAGGAATGCTGGCTGAAGAGCAGAGCAGAGGTTGGAGACAGAAGGAAAGAGAGGAGGGTCAGATCTTGGTGGGATTTCTGAGCAGAGTTTGGGGTCCAGGCTGGGAGACGAGGGAAGCATTTGGGTACATGAATGAAAGGAACCTCAGGGCTCACTGTTTTGTGCCACGTGATGGGTATCCTCGTGCTGCCTCTTCTGAAGACTGCAGGGGAGAATAAAACCACTTTTCAGTACTCCTTTGGGGCTGGAGTTTTGCTTCTCTTGAGTGCAAGACTGATGCCTCAGGAACCTAGCTGCCCTTGCAGCCCATGGAAAGCAGACTGATTTCACTCTCCAGTCTGTCACAGACACGCCTTCGCAGATCTGAAAGAGTTACTGCCACATGCTGACACCAAGTATGACCTGCACAACTCTGTTTTAAACATGACTATTCAGAAAGAAAGAGCTTTCAAGAGTAATTTTAATATACAAATAGTCGGTGTTACATCATACATTTTTCTCTATAAAAAAGCATAAAGAATGGCTTTTTAGTCTAATAAGGTAAAATAAAAAAAGTGTGCTGAATAAAGCCGCAGTAATACTCAAAGTCCTAAGAATCTGAACCATTCTTTTTGAGGAGGGTCTTATTAGCCAAATAGGGTTAGAAATATAATTCATGAAGTTCTTTGGCCATAACAAATCCAGATGGTTAATAATTGAAAAAGAGGATTAAAAACATGTTTTTATTTAAACTCAATAAATCTCCAGCATGAAGTATAAAAAACAAAACAAAGCTATTTAGATGGTGTGTTAAGAAAAATTCTAGCAAGTAGCAAGAAAAGATAGTTTTATCAGATGAAAGTCACAATGTTAAATGCAATTTTAATAGGCTGTATCATTAGGCCTCATTTCTTTAAAGATTAGGGTAATTTGACCATGAGCATGGCAACTGAATGCCATAAAGGTATTTTGCAGAACATTCTTATTCATTGATGACAACACAGAAAACACTATACTTACTTAAAAAACGCCTAGTTTTAACACTGTGGATAACATCTCATCCTGGAGAACTGAATTCCTGAGAGAACCCACGGCATTATTGTAGGGGTGAGGCCTGCCGCTGGTCTGGGAGACTGTGTAATAGCACGCTGCTGAACAGCACCACTGCACCTGCTCAAGTAACACGCACCACTGGGAGGGGCTAAGTGCAGAAGCACCGGTGTCTTCGCACAGCCCAGCTGATGAGAGAGGTACATGGTCACCCATAAGGGTAATTAAAAATTTTCTAGCAGCCACAATAAAAAGAAGTGAAATGAATTTTAATAACATGTTAATTTAAGCTAATATCCAAAATATTATCGTTCCAACTTGTAATTCAGATGAAAACTATTGAGATATTTTGCATGATCTTTTTTTGCACTCTTTGAAATCTAGTGCCTAATTTACATTAACAACAATCTTAGCTTAGACCCAACTTTGACTTAGTTCAGGCGCTCAACAGCCATGCTGAAGCTAAGCTGTGAAACAGAACTCCCTCTCCACACTTGCTTTCCCTGACTCCAGATCTGGCATTTAAAGACAGCCTTCCAAGTGCTGGTTCAGGGAGCAAGGCCCTTCCATATTTTGGAAATTTCCATTCCTTAAAGACCCAGAGACATTTTCCTTTAGTTGGTAAAGAGGAGAGGAGAGGGAGAAAAAGCCCAGGAGTGTCCCATTGTCTGCTTTGCAAAAGGCACGCACTGGATGCCAGTGGGCACTGGGTGCAGTGCACCCGAGAGCTGCTGCCCAGTTGCAACTTGGAGGAGGACTGGAATCTGTAGAATGCTGGCAGAGTCTCAACCTGCCTGTTTTCCTCTTAAGCAGGACACCCGGCATGCTCACATTGAAGTTTATGTCCCCAGCATTCCAAGACAGACTGGCTTTATCAGAAAGGAAGAAAGAAATCACAGCCTAGTCTGTGTCCACATGCCTGACAGTTGGCCATGTGGGCGGGTAAAGAGGCCAGTGTTTGCACTGCAGGTGGGCAGGCGCAGGTCTGTGCTACCATGTCAGGGTGCTGAGATAGGAATCTACACTACACTCTAGGAGGCCGGTTTGTCTGAACTAGTCCATTAGTGACTTTTATGGTCACTCCAGCTGAGTAACAAATTTCCCCAAACTTAATATCCTAAAACATCCATTTATGCTCCTTGGGTCAGCAATTTGGAAAGAGTTGTTACGCCAGGGGCTGGACTCATTGTAAAGAGAGTTCACTCGGTGTCTGAAGGGCAGTATTGGCTGTGGCTATGAGCCCCAGTGCCTGCCATGCGGGCCTCTCCATGTAGGCTGACTTGGGCTTTCCCAGAGGGTGAAACAGCTGGACCGTGAGGGCAGGAAGTCAGGTGGGACCTGTGTCCCACCTCTGCTACACTTTTCTCACTGGGGCAGTCACAAAGGCCCAGCTGACTTCCAGGGGAGGAGATGAGGATCCACCCCTTGACAGGGAAGTGACAAGGTTCTGCAAGAGCATGTGGGACTGCAAATACTGCTATGGCCACGTCCATCAGTACCGTCTGGCACACTGAGTGGCTGGGCAGATCACGTCTGTGAGTCTCAGGAAGGTCTGGATTCTGCTTACCACTCCATGCCCAGTTACTCTGTGAAAAGTGGAACACTTGCTTTATGAAAAACATTCCTAGATATAAAATCAAATGCAAGCTGCTGATGAAGGATGTGAAAGGCCCAGTAGAGCTGATTCTTGCCAGAAAGTTGAAGTATTAGAAAAAGGATGAGCTGTTAGATACAACAGCAGTTAAGGGTGGAAAAAGCCACCTAAAACAGGTGTGCTACTATTTCAGCATGATGTTATGGTGCTGTCTGTGAATCTGGAGATTGTGAAGGTCTTGGAAAGTCTGTTTATTGGTGTTCAAGGTTGTATCTCACACAGAATGACGTCATTTTAGTAATTCCACAGAAATGGTAAAATAATGAAGCGTTTGTATAGTTCAATCCAGTTCACCAAAACTCACTAAATGAAGCCATCAGTGAGGCTGATAACTATGACACAGAAAGATGAAACTGGTGATGCCTCAAGAGATGGTATTCATTTGACACAGACCCTGGGTTGACGGTAAAGAGTATAGGAAGTGGAGTGTGCTGGGGGCCCAAGTCCAGCAGTACAGAGCAGGGCTCTGGGCAGTGAGAGGCAGACACTGAAGACAGAGGCCCTGTCACCTCACTCAGGCAAGCACAACAGAGCCTAGAAGACTGGCTTCATGGGACAGGAAAATGACCTTAGAATTCCATGTTCATGGCCACGCACTGGTCTGTGGCCAGCAAACCAAGTCCCAGTCCTTGCCTGTTGGTGGCTGTGTAATGGCTCAGGTGCTGATGGAGTGAGAATTGGACGGCCCTGCACACTGAGCACACAGAAGCTGAGAGCCATGGGTCCAGATGCCAAGGGCAATGCCACCCTCACAGGAGATCGCTCTGTTGTGAGTGAAGTCTGGCATCTCCCACATGAGACAGTTACATACTAAAATTATTACAATTAAGAAAGTTTGTCAATAATCTGTGGCATTTTTATCTCCTGAAAATTATAAATACTTTGGAAAGTAGAAAGAACAAAAATGGACTATTGATGACTCAAAAAAAGAAAACACTTGAGTAAACTGAGTATCATGCCATAATGTACCAGCTTCAGATCCACTGCAACGTCTCCTATATTTCATCTGCTAATGGATGAATATGTAGCAATATGCCCCCAACAAACACAATCCTGCAGCTATTCATGCCTCTCCAAACTTATCTGTGTCAAAACAAAAGTTTCCCACTTAATAAAAATGAAAGGCTAATAGACTTGAACATTAACTACATGTTTTTGGGTGTGCCATAATCTCCCCCTTGGCTAACGTGCTATCGTATAAATCAGGCCCTTAAGTTATCATTGTTATAGAAGCAATAAAAATAATAATAAAAGTACTGTGAGGTCAGAAAATGTCAAGAACAGTCAGAAAATGAGAGAGACATAAAACAGTATAAAAGACCAGCTCAGACTGGGAAAATTCAGACCCTGTACCTCCAAGTGTACTCCAGCAGGAGGTAGCTGCCACTGCTGTTTTATTTAATGAGTCTCCACATAAATCCCAGCTGCTAACCATGTGATAAGTCCTCTCTGAACAAGAGGCCCCATTCTCTATCAATGTTCAGGTCTCGGCATCCACCAATGGGGATTTCACTTACAATCAGAGAATAAAACAGATCTTGCAATGTTTCTTTGGATTTACATGTTGTTTTTTTTAAAAAAAACAATTTGCACATTAATTGGTTTGACTCTATTTTTTTTTATTTTTGCAATAAAGTTATTGTGTAAAGTCTTGAGACCCAAACACATGCAAAAGGAAAAAGAAAAACAGCAAGCATTGGATACCTGAACTATTTTTAATGTGGGAAAGATATAAAGAAAACTTTCCTGAATTATCAAAGAGAGAATTCAGACTCTAAAATAGAAATAAAGGCTAAATAAATTTCACAAACTGTCTGTAATGAGTGGAGAGAGAAAAGAACGAAATGTTCTTTGGAATATTTTATAGGATGCACATACTTTTATAAACTTAACTCCAAAGTTTTAGTGGCTGATACACCATTTTAAAAGTGGAATATGTGCAGGACTGGAAAACAGACTTCAGTTTGGTAGCCAAGGCTTGACTTTGGGGGGGAGGGCAGTGTGGGAGGGAGGAGAGGACACAGCCTTGGGCTGAAGGCTGGGAGCCCAGTTCTGCCACGTGCTCATCTGGCAACCCTGGCAGGTTACCTTCCCTCTCTAAGTCTCAGTTGCCCAGGTGTCAAATTGTAATATTAATAGCCAGAGGTTAGAGTAGGCAACAAGGAACAGTATGGCACACCAGCCAAAAGCAGGCATAGAGAGGACATCATGCATCACAAGGCAGGGATAGGAGACTGCTACCAAGGCTACAGTCAGGAGAGTGGTCCCGAGTTCAGGATAGGAGGTGAAGGAATGGGGGAAAGGCACAAAGGATCCAGAGCTTTACTAACAACTGTTTACTCCATTAGAGTCTTCAGTGTCTTCAAAATTAGAAAGCATGGAGGAGGCAGTAGCACACAAATGGATTCATTTAGGGCTTTTTTTTGTTGCTTCTTAAGAAGCTTGGTCAGTTCATTAACAGGCATGGGGTGACCATGTTGGGGTCTCTTGGCAGAAATGCCTCAGAAGATTTGATGGAAATGTTAGAAGGAAAAAAGAGGCAGTTTCTGATACTTACCCAGCAATGGAGGGGTGTAATAATGGCTGGAAATGATGATATCATTACTTTAAGGAAGAGAATTAGGAGCTTCTATCACAATTCTATAAACCTCTCACGTAGGACCAAACCTTAATATAGCTATTTAAGAAGTAGCAAAGCACCATTTGGCTCAAATGCTGTTGATGTAAACTAACTTAGTACTCTATATTTTAGGTAAAGTAATTTTTAACTCAAAAATCATTATGTTTGGATTTTAATTGCCTTAAGATTTCTGGATTTTCTTTCATCTCTCTCAATTTGTTAGTCAGTGTTTCAATGCAATTCTGATACTAACCCTCCAGAGTTAGACTCCACAGATTAAAGGGCAGAGTTCCCCAAAAGATTGTCCTTGCTTCTAATGCCAGCTACAAGTTTGGGGATCCCCTGGCCGCTGCCCTTCTAACTAATCACCCACAAATTCAGGACCAACTTTTGTTAGCATTAATCACAGAACTCAAGACAGCACTATACATATGTAACAGATACAAAACAGCCAGCCAAGTGAAGGGACACGGTGTCGGGGAGAGTTCCAGCTGCTGCATCTTCAAGACACAGCACTCTCCCAGCACACCCTCTGACCACCAACTAGGAAGCTCCACTGAGCCTCGGTGTCCAAAGTTTTTACTGGGAGTTCGTTACGTACAATTAATGAAATTATTGAATATTTGGTTATATTTTATTTGGTTAAATTTAATCTCCCACCACCTTCTCTCTAGAGGCCAAGAGGTTGGGCTGATCTCACATGCCTCCAAAGCTCTGACCCTCTAATCAAGTGGCTTGTCTTTCCAGCATAGCTGACTTCCATCCTAAGTCTATCTAGGGACCTACCATGAGTCACCTCACTAGCATAAAATTAGGCATGGTCCAAGTGGCCTAAAAGGAATAACAATGATGCTCCTATCACTTGAGAAATGTCAAGGATCCAGAGTTTCCCTTCAAGAAATGGGGGCCCAAGGCTCGTCAAATTCTTTATTATACAAATGCGAACCAGACAACAAAATTTTCTTAGTGCTTCTTGCTATTGGTAACATAGCCAAACATTATGCTAACATTTAATCTTACTCCTTAGCTTCTGTACCTAAAATTATTTGGATCTATTCTGATATGTTTTATTATTTTTCCCTATTTTCTACCTATAAACATACATCATTTGTAAATACATGACATTGCATTCATTGTTATCAAGGATCCTATTATTTTTCTGAAATGCCTCTCCCACTTTTAAGGTCACCCTAAAAATCTCATTCTGTCAACAATCTTATCAATCCTACACACATGTTGACAAAGACATAAAACAGTGTCACTCCATTATGACAGCCCAGAAATAAACTTTCAGGGTTTATGCATTACTAGAGAAGCCCCCTTTGTCAACTAGAAGATAAATCAATAATTAATAATAATAATAATAAATAAAAGCTCATATTGATTGAATGTCTTCAGTGTGTTAGTAAGTACAATCTTACAACAACCCAATGAGGTAGCTACTATTACTGTCTTTGTTTTACAAATGAGGAACTGAGTAAATTGTCCAAACTTACACAGAAAGTGGGATAGTTGGGTTTTAAACTCAGTTGTTTGACTCAAGCATCTAAACTCTTAATGGTCATTGATTTAGCTATTATATTAATTAAGGGGATTTGACCTGGCAAATTATCTATGAAAATTTCAAATTTCCCAAAATATCAAAGTTTTCCATAGTTGTAGTTACAATAAAATAAAAATGGAATTTTCTTGACCTGTGGTGGTGATATGGATAAAACTGTTGACCTGGAATGCTGAGTTGATTCTTCCTGCTCATTTTCCCAACTCCCTTCTTTCTATCTCCTCTGTCTAAAAAATCAACATAGTTTTTCTGAATTTTCATCTATATCGTAATATAACAAGGAACATATGGTTTTACAAAAATTTCAATTCACTAACAATTATCCTGATACTTGGAGATTGTATGCTCATTCACACCTGTTGGCTCCTTTTATCTCTTGTGGCATGTTCAGTTCTTGGTGAGAGCTCTCTTCTTGGCTAGTAGATGGCAGCCTTGTCACTGTGATTGCATATGATGCAGAAAGCAAACTCACTCTGGTATCTCTTTTTCTTCTTAAAGGCATTAATCCCATCATGAGGGCCCAACCTTCATGCCCTCATCTAAATCTAATTATCTCCCAAAGGCCCCATCTCCAAATGTTATCACATTTGGGGGGTAGAGTTTCAACATCAAATTTTGGGGGGGACACAATTTAGTTCATAGCAGTGCTGTCCTAAGCCACTAAGTCTGTGGTAGTTTGTGATAACAGCGATAAAAAATTAATACATTTCTTTCCTATCTTTTTTCTCTAGATAAATGAAATTAACATTTTAGCTACTTAACTATATTTAATAATACTGCATAGTATATTTGAAGATTGCTAAGAGAGTAGATCTTAAAAGTTCTCATCACAAGAAAAAATGTGTAACTATGTATAGAGAGTAATGTTAAGTGGACTTTTTTGTGACTTCATAATATATACCAATGTCAAATCATGTTATTAACTAATGTTATTAGAAATCGTATCTCAATAAAAAACAAAATGAAAAATCTTACTTCCTATTCCTAGAATGGAGTGTGCATTCAGATGAAAACTGAATATATTTTTAATTTTAATACTGTGCATAACATATAGTCAAATTATATTTGTTTCTAAACAATTGGTCAGACCCTCCAGAGTCCCTTCTTTCACTATTGCTATATAATGTGTCTATTTTGTTATTCCTGATTAATCCATTTTGGCATTAACTACAGACTTTCTTACACCTGCAGGGTATTTTTTAGTACATTTGCACACTTTTCACCCTACTTGCCAAAATAAAAACTTCTCAATTTTTGCTCACAGTGTCCATTATTAATTTGTTTTCTTTTTTGTGACAAAGACACAGAGAGAGAGACAGAGAGAGGGACAGATAGGCACAGACATACAGGAAAGGAGAGAAATGAGAAGCATCAATTCTTCATTGCGGTTCCTTAGTTGTTCATTGACTGCTTTCTCATATGTGCCTTGACTGTGGTGCTCCAACAGAGTGAGTGATCCCTTGCTCAAATCAGTGACTTTGGGCTCAAGCCAGCGACCTTTGGGCTCAAGCCAGTGATGATGGGGTCATGTCTATGATCCTACGTTTAAGCCTGCGACCCTGTGCTCAAGCTGTTGAGCCCGTGCTCAGGCTGGATGAGCTCGCGCTCAAGCAGGTGACCTCGGGATTTTGAACCTGGGTCCTCTGTGTCCCAGTCTGATGCTCTATACACTGCACCACCACCTGGTCAGGCCCATTATTAACTTCTAAATAAATATTATTAACTCCCATATCAACTAGTGGATCCTGATTTTAGTTCCTTTTCTAAAAATATCTTCCCTCTCCCAACTGTACTTAATAACTATTGGTTTTTTGTCATTTAATTAGTTTTCCTTGTCTATCTGAGTCTTATTACACACTTCAACTCTATAAAATATCTCAATTTAATTATCTATGCCCTCAAAACTATCAGAGTACTTACTGGTTCCTTTTAATTTTTCTCCTGGAGATGCCACCTTCAGTTACTGACTGTTCTAAACCGATTGCTGTCATCTTCCTGGGACTTCCTTTGCTGTCATCCTGAGAATTCCTTTCTCCTTTGCTTGTGTTGGATCCCTACTTCCTGAATCCTATGCCTTCATTTTTCCTGGTTTACTCCCTTGTTTTAATGGATTATACCCTCCAGAGCTTTCTCAGAAAAGGGTGTGGAGAAAATTTCTTTACAAAATGATGCATGCTCGAAAATTTCCATAATATTTGACTGGGTTTAGAATTTCAAATTGAAAACCACTTCTAAAATTAAGAAGGCTTTGCTTCATTGGCTTCTCATTCTAATGTTGGAGTATACATATACAATATCATTTTTTACACGACTTCACTTTTGGTCACTTGTATGGTTTTTTGTTTGTTTGTTTTGTATTTTTCTGATGTGAGAAGCAGAGAGAGAGAGAAAGACTCCTACAAATGCCCGACCAGGATCCACGTGGCATGCCCACCAGGGGGCAATGCTCTGCCCATTGGGCTGTTGCTTGGTTGCAACCAGAGCCATTCTAGCTCCTGAGGCAGAGGCCATGGAACCATCCTCAGTGCCTGGGCCAACTTTGCTCCAATGCAGCCTTGGCTGTGGAAGGGGAAGAAAGAGAAAGAGAGGAAGGAGAGGGGGAAAGGTGGAGAAGCAGATGGGCGCTTCTCCTGTGTGCCCTGGCCGGGAATCGAATCTAGGACTTCCACACGCCGGGCAAACACTCTACCATTTAGCCAACCGCCCAGGGCTGGTCATTTGTATGTTTATACTCCTCGAAGTTTTAGAATTGTCTCTTTAATCCCAATGTTAAAATTTCACAGTAATGGTCTTTGGTATGGGTCTTTCTTTGTTCATTCACTGAGCTGAATATTCACACAGCTTTTGCAATCATTAGATTCATATTCTTCAATTCTGGGAATTTTTTTTCAAATAGCCATTTGGTAATTTCTGTCTATTTCCCATTTTCTATCATGAAATTCTTATTTGATGCTTTCACTTTTCAACATATCCTCTAGCTCTTGTACATTTATCTCCATGTGGGTATGTTCCAGGACTTAGTTATTGATCCCCTTGTCCTAAGTTTACTCACTCTGATAGTGATCTTCCATGCTCTACACATGGCTTCTTGAGATTTTCTCTGGGGGCAGGGGCATTTTCCAGGTTCATAAATTCTCTAATGTCCCATGTTCTATGGTAGTCTCAGAAACCATGATAAAATGACTATGCATTTGTGATAAACTTACCTACCCTTGAATGGTTTAGGAATCTATAAAGGTATTCCAGGATACAGGTATGGGTTAAGGTGAGCCTAAGAGTTCCAGCTGTCTTTAGAATTATTACAAGAAATTAAGGTAAGCTGAAATTCCTATGTTCCTTTAAAGTAGGACTAAATCAACATGATACATTATAAATGACCTTTTTTCAGCAGCTTATGAAATGAACACCTATTGTATGCCCTTAACATGTCCATAGGCTTGCTGAGTCTGCCCTTGTGTTATGTATGAGTGTAGTCAACTCCAGGGAAACTGTATGCTTCTGAATCACCACAGCTGAAGGCTGGGAGTGCCTCACATGCACTGCTGATAGATATTCTGAAGGCAGCTAATCTTCTTACTTTAAAATACCAAAGGAAGTTAAAACCTTTGGATAAAGGTTTTAACTTTTATAATTACTATCCTTTCCCTTCCCGCTCTGCAATTTTATGGTCATCTGGAATTCTGGGTCTCTTGTCTTGCTTAGTATTCCCGAACACACACAAATTCTCTGCCTTGGGTCTCAGAGTTTTCCCCCAATGCCCAACACTTAAAAGAACAGGGCTTGACAGTTCAGAGCCAAAATGAAAAGAAGTCTTTACTTAGCTAAATGTATAATATGTCTGGGTATGGCAGGACAGGGGATCCCCAAGTATGACAGAAAGTAAAGTAATGGAAAGAACTGTATACACTGTGGGAATGGCTCAGTTTTAAATGGACAGCCACCTTTCTTTTTTCTTTTTTTGTGACAGAGACAGACAGAGAGAGGGACAGATAGAGACAGACAGGAAGGGAGAGGGATGGGAAGCATCAATTCTTCATTGTGGCACTTTAGTTATTTACTGATTGCCTTCTCATATGTGCTTTGGCTGAGGGGCTACAGCAGACAGAGTGACCCCTTGCTCAAGCCAGCGACCTTGGGCCCAAGCTGGTGAGCCTTGCTCAAACCAGATGAGCACACACTCAAATAGTCAACCTCGGCGTTCCGAACCTGGGTCCTTCACATCTCAGTTCAACGCTCTATCCACTGCGCCTCTGCTTGGTCAGGTGACAGCCTTTCAGTGGTATAACCAACACATAATGTGTTCCTTCTTTTTTAATGATAAACCCATGGAGGTTCCAAAAATTAAATAATTATATTCCAAATCCCATTTCTCTATATCTGTATCTACTCTACTATAAGGATTTCTCAATCTAATATATTCCCTAAGACACCAGTTCATCGAGGAAAAACCTGGGACAAGTATAGCAGCATCATATAAACTGCTTAGGTGCTGCCAGTATTTGGATAAACACAGACACAGGTATATCAGCAAAAACACAGGGAAAGGAACCCGGCATTTTAGGGACAGTTCCATGTTTGATGTTTGAAACCATGAAGTGGTCAACTATGATGGTTCCATGTCTAAGAATTAGAAGTCAGCTACTAAAATATACTAACTAGCCTTGGGAGAATTTGGCCTTGTTATCAAAAAAGAGTGGAGTTAAGCTGTGGCTGCTTGGATTAATAGATAGAGCACTGGCCTGGTTTATGGACATCCCTGTTTCGACTTCCGGTCAGGGCACACAGGAAAAGTGACCATCTGTTTCTCCACCCCTCCACTCCCCCTTCTCTCCCTCTTCCTCTCCCGCAGATAGGGGCTCAACTGGTTTGAACATCAGCCCTGAGCACTAAGGATGTCTCAGTTGGTCTGAACGCATTGGGCCCAGGCACCAAAAATAGCTCAACTGATCCAAGGGTGGCCGCAGATGAGGGTTGCTGGGTTGATTCCAGTCGCAGTACTGGGAGTCTGTCTCACTATCTCCCCCACTCTCACTTAAAAGAAAAAATAGAGTGGGGTTAATTTAATACTGTTGTCTTAGAATGAATGATGGTTTGTCAAGAAAATAATTCTGAGATGACTTACATTAAGTAAGAGTAGGATGGACAGTGAGAGATAGAGATATGAGTAGTTAACCAGGTAATAGCTGTGGGCCAACCAACAATAGATTGCTCATATTTCTGAAAGTAAATTGGAACTTTGAATCACTTCTATAGCGACCACCAGACACACCACATCATGCACATATGTGAACTTTCAGGACTGTTGTCTGTAACCAATCAAAAGTAGTAAATATTTCTCAGACTATACACCTGTCATAGATATGGCCCCCCACATCACCTTTTCTGGCCCCACATATCTGTAATTAATGTAAATTATTAAAAACAACTTTTACTTTCTTCCCCAAAACATAATGTATAAAAGAGCCCATCAACTCCACAGGGGTAGATATGCATGCTGTCTGCTCCTCCTAGCCCTGCTGCTGGTTAGACCCCACGTTCCGGAACCTGGTCCTTTTCTGGCTAGCACATGGCTCAATAAACCCTTTCTTTCAGAAAAGCTTTCAACTGTGAAAGTTGTTTTGGTTGTTTGTTTAACATATCAAATACCATTTCCAAACTTTCCTATAAACTCTGAAAACTGACAATAGCTTCTAAAATATTTTTTATATTAAAATTATTATGGGATGTATTTGCCCTGACTGGATAGCTCAGTTGGTTAGAGCATGGTCCCAAAGTGCAGAGGTTGTCAGTTTCCCAGTCAGGGCACATACAGGAGCAGATCAATGTTCCTATTTCTCTCTCTTTCCCTTCCTCTCTCTCTCTAAAACCAACAACAAAAAATTAAAAATTATAAAAGCTATATGTACTTAATGAAAAGAATTTCATATGTGTACTATTAGGATATATTTGTCACCCTTACCCCAAATACTATATATAAAATTCATCGGGAGCCTTTGATAGAAATGTCCCATTCCAGAAAAAATGTATTTAGATGTTATTAATATCTTAAAGCAGGGGTCCCCAAACTTTTTACACAGGGGGCCAGTTCACTGTCCCTCAGACCTTTGGAGGGCTGCCACATACAATACTCCCTCCATACAATGACCACCAATTAAAGAGGTGCCCCTCTGAAAGTGCGGCGGGGCTGGATAAATGGCCTCAGGTGGCCACAATTTGGCCCGTGGGCCGTAGTTTGGAGACCTCTGTTTAAAGGTTCTGAATAATATTAAATGTATTTTTATATAAAGATTTATATTTGCTACCAAATACTCTAATATTGTGATTTCTTTGACATTTTTAAGGAATTCCCAGTTATATCTAAAACCCACGAGGCTTCAAAATTATAATAATGCACACAATGTTAGTCTAAATGTTACATGGCTATGTGGAATCCAACGACTGAGTTTCCCTCTGAATATTCTAACCTCTTTTTCCATTTATTTTCATATATATATTTAAATCAATATTAGAAAAAAGATCTAAATACCCTATTTCCTCAATGGAAAAAAATTAAAATCTGAAAAGAAACGTTTAGATTTAAAAATAATAATGCTAGTGATAAATGGGCAAATTAATAGAAACTATGCTTTGAATTAAAAATAAAAGAATCTGAAAACTAAGTATGTCCAAACATGAAGTCGACATGAAATGTTTCAATACTGGAATGAGCTCTGCCACATAAAGATCCTGTAAATAGATGTTCTTCCTCTGAAAGCAGTTCTTTCATATTCTATTACATTCAATTTAAGCAGCTTTGATTGAAAGATTATATAAGAAATATTTGCAACGTGACCCCAGAGAAGCACTCAGATGCGTGGTGAGAATTTATCATAAGTACACAATCCACATTTATAGTGGTCCAATTTCCAATAACCAGTGGAGCCAGGGGTGGGAGAAAGGCAGGCCCTGGCCTGCTTCTTTCTTTCTATGCCAAATTTGCAGGATGTCGGTATCCAAATAGAAAGGGTGACTACAGCTGTGACCTCAGGAAGAACATGCCCCTTTCTGAGTGTGGGCACAGTGGTGTGTGCCCACTTCTCTATTAACCATCATAGGTCCTGAGAGGGCTCCACAGCCATGAGCCACAAACAGGACTCTGGGGAAAGACTCCCTGCAACACTGGCTCTGGAAGTCCACCCAGCCTCACATTTTCTTCTTGAGGTGTACAGAGAACCAGGGTCCCTGGTCATTGTACCTCATGGAAGAAGATATGTGGACAAAAAAGGTGTATAGTTATTTTTCCTTAAGACAGTGCTCCAAACTATAGGACATAAAAATAAAGCTGGTTCAGGTTATAAACTAGCCTTTAACTATGCGTATTTTGAATCACCTGGGGTGCTTTAAAAGGATACAAATTCGCAGGCCTCATTCCTGCAGATTGCAATTAGGCAAATTGGTGAGGGACCTGGGAACTTCTAATTTTATAAAGCTCCCCAAGTACTCATAACAATCAAGCCATGTTTAGGATTTCAAATTTGATGCTATTTTAGAAAATGTCCAGGAGATACTAAGTTCTTAAATCATAAACCTCAAATTTTATGTCAATTTGAAATATTGAGCTTCTGCATGTACAGGGGCGGGCAAAATTAGGTCTACAGTTGTTCATATGGAAAAAGACATGCATGCTATGATTATTACAATAGCTTTGTTAACTGAAAATAATGTCACTTATAACCGTAAACCTAATTTTTCCTATCCACCCATTTATCTGCTCCTTTAGCAACATAAAATTCAGTGATTCATCTCCTCACTTCAGTTTAAAATAACAAACACAAAATATTAACTTGCTGTGTTTTCCATCCAAATGTTTGCTTTTGTAGCAAAAAAGTTGGGGAAGCAGAGAATAAGGTTTTTGCTTCCTCACCACTTAGTAAAAATCTCGTTCCTCAAACTGGAGTAATTTTTACTCATTTGATATGTCCATAGGGGTTCTTGTCCTATTCAGTAATAAGTCAGAGAAAACTATCTCATTTCTGATGAGAACTGTTTATTCAATGGTTCTAACTAGTATAAAAAAATGATATTACTATACCCACATCAAATGATTAATTCTGTAGTGCTGAAGGATAATTTAAATTGTACAGCTGACAAGGCAATAGTACCTAGTGAAAATAATTCTCTCACTTTCCTCTTTAACTTAGGTAATGGATATTATAGATTTGTTTCTATCTACGCTATCTAAAGAGATTGAAAGCACCTCCGCAAGATGTATTTTGTGGTGTTCTGATTTGTGTGATGCAAAATATGATAGCAAGTGCATTTCGATACCACCGCCAACCACCATCCTCACCTCAATACCACCACCATCACCACCATCTTCATATCAACATCATTCTCTCACCACCATCTTCAGGTAAATACCACGCCACCCTCAGCATCCTCCTAGTTACTAACATTTTAAAATAATCAGTGTCATGCATCTAACAACATCCATTGTGTCTAACCACTCACTGAAACCCTTTGAGGTAGGTACTATTTCTATGTTCATTATACAATGGAAGCTGAGGCACATAGAAGTGCAGAGGCCCTGCACGTCACAGCTACACAATGACATAGCCAGTGTCTGATCCCAGAAAGACTGGCTCCTGAGCTGACACTCCAGAACTAGGCTCCCCAGGACATAATTCCCATGGAATCCGAGAAAAGCTGAGCACTCAAGGGCTCTCCTGAGCACTGCCCTCAGACCACTGTGTAGTTATGGAACCCCAGGTCTCTGCGTATACCAGGACAGGTTGGGCGACGTCAAAATACTTGTTCTTTGATAGTAGGCAGAACACTCTAATTTTCTGATTCAGGTTTGTCTCTGACTCATTTTGGGATATTAATGCTAAGAATGACACACAGGAACTTTCTGGTTTTCTATGCTCAAAAGTACTCTTAAAAAATGCCTCCCCCCCGAATTCTTTTACGAAGCAGTCAAAAGACACAAAGTTTTCACATCCTCTCAGTTTGGATTTCAATCTCACTTTGTACCAGCTTCACAAAACTACTCATTCCATGGCTTTAAAAATTTCATTAGCTGTGACTGCATCCTGAGGGAGGCCAACCTTGTATAAGTTCTGCTTTAAGAGTTCACTTCTAATTACTCAACAGACACACACACACACACACACACACACACACACACACACACACACACACACACACCCCTTCTCTAACCTGCAGGAGAAAGTTTTAAAGATTTAAAAGCTATTATTGAAAAGTGCAAATACACACCACTGTGTTCCAATTCTCCAATAAGTCCAATAAGTAACTGTAAAGACATTTTGAAAGAAACCAGATCTTTAAGGATGCAGTAAGTAAATCCTTCTGTACTCAGTTTTTCTCAGGTGAGAAGAGAGCCTGTGGAACCACTGAGTCTTGTGCAAGCCCTGTGTGAGGGAGGCTCTAGAGCAGCACCAGGCTTTCTGAAAGCCAGAGTGTGAATGAGGAGCATGTGGACAGGGAGCAGCAGAAGTCTCTTTTTGATCAGAAGGGCTTTATAATACTCCCCCCAGCAAGACACCCACTGAATCTTCAAGAGAAAGTATGCCTCCTCTTGGCATATTACATGTTTGGAAGTTCTTCAAGTGAATGTCCCCTAAACGCCAGACAGGACCAGGCACTCTGAAGCTCTGCTTGCCAGAGCCTTCCCTGCAATCAGCTCCCACTCTCTGGTTTTGGCACTGTAAACCTCCAGGAGTAAGAGACAGTCTTGTTGACACCTACACTGGGCTGTGAACTGCAGGTTATGGCACATCGGTGCAACACAGACCTGCATTTTGCCTGCTTATAAATTCAGTAAGACAGAAAGCTAGATGCCAATAACCCAGAAACCCAATTTCCCTTCTGTCTTGTGCATGGTTCTGGTCCCAGTCAATATTCAGGAGCTGGTCAACAGGCATTTGAATCAGCACAACTTATTTTTAAATATAAACTTACAAAACTTTTATACCTAATAACCCCCAAGACACCAGTTAGTTCAAATATGAGTGAGGGAAGAGGTGTGAAACCAAAAGGCTGTGACAGGTGGAGGAAAGAGACAGTGGAGTGAGTGAGGAGGGGAGTGGGCAGTGGGCCCCACACACTTGGTCCAAGTCTAGAGCTGCCAACTGGTCAAAGGGGCAGCCTCCCACTCCTTGCCCTCAATGTTCAGATAATGAAAAACAGGTTCTCTTTAAAATGTCAGATTTTTCAAGATTTAATCCCTCATGACAAAATGAGTGACATGATGTGTGGGCTCACAAAGCATGCACTGAAAAGGCCCCAAACTTTAGCAAGGGAGTGCCTTTCAACAAAGGATGAGGTGTTTCACGTGACCACCAGCCCAAATGCTCTTAAACTAAGTACCTTTGATCTAGTTTTTCCTTTTCATAAATTTTTTTTATTGTGTTCACATAGATTCTAGGGACACCTCGAATGCATCCCCCTCCCCCATAATCCCTTAACATCTCCCTTGCCCCCCACCCTACAGCGCCCTCCACCCTTCCCTTCAGGTTTATCCCATCCTCTCATTCTCTTTCCCTCCGGTCCCTTTGATCCCTCCTCTGTCTCAATTCCATTCCTCAGTTCTCATTGCTCCTTGGATTTCTCATATGAGTGAGGTCATACGATATTTTTCTTGCACTGCCAGGCTTATTTCACTCAACATAATAGTTTCCAGGTCCCTCCATATTGTTGCAAATAGTAATATTTCCTTCTTTTTCATGGCCCCATAGTATTCCGTTGTGTATATGTACCACAGCTTTTTAATCCACTCGTCCACTGACGGACACTTGGGCTGTTTCCAGATCTTCGCCATTGTGAGCAATGCTGCCATAAACAAGCGGGTGCATTTCTGTTCTTCAGTCGGTGATATGGTGTCCTTAAGATATATTCCTATAAGTGGGATGGCTGTGTCAAAGGGCAGTTCCATTTTTAATTTTTTGAGGAATCTCCATACTGTTTTCCACAGTGGCTGCACCAGTCTGCATTCCCACCAGCAGTGCAGGAGGGTTCCCCTTTCTCCACATCCTCGCCAGCACCTATCGTGTGTTCTTTTGTTAATGAGCGCCATTCTGACTGGTGTGAGGAGATATCTCATTGTGGTTTTATTTTGCATTTCTCTAATAGAGATGTTGAACATATCTTTATTTGCCTCTTGGCCATCTGTAGGTCCTCTTTGGAGAAGTGTGTATTCATTTCTTGTGCCCATTTTTTGATTGGACTGTTTGTCTTCCTGGTGTGGAGTTTTATAAATTCTTTATAAAGTTTGGTTATTAACCCCTTATCAGACATATTGTCAAATATGTTCTCCCACGGTGTGGTTTGTCTTTTTATTTTGTTCACATTGTCTTTAGCTGTGCAAAAGCTTTTTAGTTTGATATAGTCACATTTGTTTACCCTGTCTTTTATTTCATTTGCCTGTGGAGATAAATCAGTAAATATATTGCTGCAATAGATGTCAGTGAGCTTACTGCCTATGTTTTCTTCTAGGATGCTTATGGTTGCACAACTTTCAATTAAGTCCTTTATCTATTTTGAGTTTATTTTTGTATATGGTGTAAGATGGTGGTCTAGTTTCAATTTTTTGCAGGTAGCTGTCCAGTTTTCCCAACACCATTTGTTAAAGACACTATCTTTACTCCACTGTATGCTCTTATCTCCTTTGTCAAATATCAATTGTCCATAAAGATATGAGTTTATTTCTGGGTTCTCTGTTCTGTTTCATTGATCTATATGCCTCTTCTTATGACAGTACCAAGCTGTTTTGAGTACAATGGCCTTGTAGTATAACTTGATATCAGGAAGTGTGATACCTCCCACTTTATACTTCTTTTTCAAGACTGCTGAGGCTATTCGTGTTCTTCTTTGGTTCCATAAAAATTTTTGGAATATGTGTTATATATATTTGAAATATGTCATTGATATTTTAATTGGTATTGCATTGAATTTATAAATTGCTTTGGGTAACATAGACATTTTAATGATGTTTATTCTTCCTAACCATGAACATGGTATATGCTTCCACTTGTTTGTGTCTTCCTTGATTTCTTTTATCAATGTTTTATAGTTTTCTGAGTACCAGTCTTTAACCTCCTTGGTTAAATTTACTCCTAGGTACTTTATTTTTTGTTGTTGCAATAATGAAGGAGATTGTTTCCTTAATTTCTCTTTCTGACAGTTCATTACTGATGTACAAAAATGCCTCTGATTTCTGAGTATTAAGTTTATATCCTGCCACCTTGCTTAATTCATTTATTAGGTCCAGTAGTTCTTTGACTGAGACTTTAGGGCAGTGGATAAGAACCTATGGCTCGCGAGCCAGATGTGGCTCTTTTGATGGCTGCATCTGGCTCCCAGAAAAATCTTTAATTAAAAAAATAATAATGTTAAAAATATAAAACATTCTCATGTATTACAATCCATTCATTACCTACCACTTATGTTTATGGATGTGGATGGCTAGAGCCAATCACAGCTGTCCTCTGGGACAACACCAAATTTTTATAGGATAATGAGTAACGTACATGGGTTGGTATGAGGTCAGGAAGTAAACATCTCTCCTTTTAATCAAGTAGTTAGCTAGCTAATTGCAGAAACCCTATGATGAAGAAGATGGCTAAAAAAATAAAGATGAGGAGCATCGTACTTTTCAGAAGGAATGGACAGATGAATTCGCCTTTGTGGAGAGAACAGATTCTGCAGTGTGTCTAATATGCAATGATAAAATTGGATCAATGACATGGCCAAATATATAAAGTGGCACTTCGACAGACGCCATACTACATTTGCATCGAAATATCCAGCAGGGTACAGCAGGAAGAAAGCAAGATAAGAGCTACTGTGTAGAGTGCAAACTAGTCAGCAGTAACTCTGTGTTTGGACCGATCAAGGTGACTGAAATTCGGCTAGCTTTGCTGGTGCTTTAGCAATTGTGAGAAACAGAAAGCCATTCACAGATGGGGAGTATGCCAAAACATTCATGCTTGATGTTGCCAATAAACTTTTTGATGATTTTTCCGATAAAGACAAGATAATCAAATGAATAAAAGACATGCCTCTGTTGGCAAGAACTATTCAATATCATACCATCATGATGGCACATCAAATTGAGGAAACACAAGTGAAGGACATAAATACAGTACCATTCTTTTCTCTCGAGTTGGATGAGTCAACAGACATAAGCCATTTAATGCAGTTCAGCGTGATTACAACGTATTCTGTTGGTGAAACACTATGTGAGAAAAGTCTTGCTATTTTGCCCATGAAAGAGACAACAAGAGGGGAGGATTCATTCAAGTCTTTCACTGAATTCATTCACTAAAAAAAAAATCTACCGATGGATAAACTTATTTCCGTGTGTACTGATGGTACTCTGTGAATGGTGGAAAAAAACAGAGGATTCGTAGTGCTTCTTCATGAACATGAAAAGAGACCCATCCTAAGTTTTCACTGCATCCTACATCAGGAGGTGCTTTGGGCTCAGATGTGTGGCGGGCAGGTTGGTGAGGTTATGTCGCTGGTAATTCAGGTGGTCAACTTTATTCCTGACAGAGCTTTAAATGATTGTCAGTTCAAAACTCTGCTGGATGAGAAGATGGCAATGGAGTAGGCGGACGTACCAACTTCCAACTCCCAGAACCAAAGTGGATTATAACTTAATTTTAAGAACCATCACCTGGATAAACCAACTTTAAACTAAACTAAGTGGACTCTTCAACCAAGGTACACTGAAGAAGCCATACTGAGACTGGTAGGAAAAGTGAAACGCGGAGAGGGCTGCCCAACTCCCGGAGCGAAGGGCAGCCTGAAGAGACCCGCATGGCGGGAGGAGAGTTTGGCAGAGAGGGAGGGACCTGGGTCCCAGGAACAAAGCCCCAGCCTCCAGTCCCAGAGTCTAGAAGAGGTGTTTGGACAGTGTTGAGCTGTGAAACAAGTGAGGATACTGTTTGTGAGAAAGAGACAGTTTTCTCAGACCCAAGATTCTTCTTAAAGGGACAGCGCAGAAAACCTCTCTCACAACCATTCACCCGGGGCTCCGGGGAACGGGGGCAGAAGAAAGGACCAGAGCAGCAGGAAGAGAGTGTGGAATGGAAGGCACAGGGAGAAACACTCTGAGGGACAGCTACCCTAACCCCTGGGCTGAATCACTTCCCTAATCAAAAACGAATATTTCCCCTAGAAATAGCAATATCAGCAAAGGGAAATAGGACACCAGCCAAACAAGCTCTCCCACGGCACTTAGCAGAGTTGCTTAGATAAAGAGAGCGGAGGCCCAGCCGGTGTGAGCTCAGTCCAGCCCAGCATGGGTGGAGGGGACACACGCGAAAGTGGTCTGGCATCTGTGGGCCTGCCTGCAGTCCCACCTACGGGGGAAAAGCGGGAGGCCAGGAACGGGCAGAGATTTGCTCTGCGACCCTGCGTAAGCTGGCCCTGACCACGGGGGAGGGGCTAGGACAAGGAACAGGGGGAGGCACACAGCTGAGTGCATGCCAGCAGCCCCACCCAGCTCGAGAAACTGGGGTTTGCCATCCTGTATGTGTCAGTTGGCTCTGACTGCGGGGGTGGGGCTGGAGCCCAGGACCAGCGGAGGCTCACAGCTGAAAGCCCTGCCCAGCCAGCAAAACCCAGGTTTGCGATCCTGCGCAGGCAGGCCCCGGCCTCGGGGGCGGGGCTAAAGCTTGGGACAGGCGGAGACTCAAAGCTGAGTGCACGTCAGCAGTCCAGTCCAACCTGAGTAACCATGGCAAGTAGGCTCTGATCTCCAGGGCTGGGTGGAAGCCCGGGAACAGGCTTGGTCCGCAGCTGAGCAAAGTTGCTCACCTCTACCCTTGGTGCTGAGGCTTGTGGCTTGAGTGCAGTATGCAACCCAACCTGTGGGGGCAAGGAGAAAGCCCAGACAGGCTGAGACTTGTAGAGCCGGGCTCCAGAACAAAGCCTCTCCCACTGAGAAGAGGCGGAAATCACAGCAACAGCCGCAGTATGCCAGCGCTGGCAACGCCCATACTCAACCACCCTAGGCAGAAGCAGAGGGGGTGGCGGGCCTGTAGACTGACCACACCTAGGGAACAAAGAGGCAACACCCATTAAACTTCAGTGGCCACACCCTTCTTATACACAGACAAAATGAGCAGGCAGAGAAATGCAACCCAAATGAATCAAGAGAAATCCCCAGAGAAGGACCTGAATGAACCAGATATAACCAAAATACCAGATGCAGAGTTTAAAATAATGATAGTTAGGATGTTCAAAGAGATTAGAGCAACAGCAAACAGTCAATACGAACACCTAAATAAAGAGATAACAAGTATAAAAAAGGAAATAGAAATAATAAAAAAGAATCAGACAGAAATGACAAATACAGTATCAGAACTGAAGAACACAATGGAAGGAATTAAAAGCAGGATGGATGATGCTGAGGATTGAATCAGTGAGTTAGAGGACACAAAACAGAAAGGCACAGAAGTAGAGCGGAAAAAAGAAAAGAGACTCAAAAAATATGAGGAAACTTTAAGGAGCTCTGTGACAACATGAAAAGAAATAACATCCACATCATAGGGGTTCCTGAAGAAGAGGAGAAAGCACAAGAAATAAAAACTTTGTTCAATAAAATCATAGCAAAAAAATTTCCTAAATTAAGGCTGGAAAACATTTCACACCTTCAAGAAGCACACAGAACTCCATTAAAGAGAAACCCAAAGAAATCTACACCAAGACATATCATAGTTAAAATACCAAAGCTAAGAGGTAAAGATAAAATTTTAAAAGCTGCTAGAGAAAAAAGGCTATCACCTACAAAGGAGCCCCCATAAGGATGACATTTGACTTCTCAACAGAAACACTTGAGGCCAGAAGGGAATGGCAAGATATATTCAAAGTAATGCAGAACAAGAACCTACAACCAAGATTACTCTATCCAGCAAGGCTAACATTTAAAATTGAAGGAGAAATAAAGAGCTTCCCAGACAAAGAAAGCCTCAAGGAATTCATTAAAACCAAACCAATTCTGCAAGAGCTGCTAAGGGGCCTGTTGTGAACAGTTCAAAGGGGGGAAAGAATAGAGAAAAGAAGAATACAGCTTTAAAGAATAAAATGAAAAAAAACAACTACATATCAATAATAACCTTAAATGTAAATGGATTAAATGATCCAATCAAAAGACATAGGATAGCTGCGTGGATAAAGAAACAGGACCCATACATATGCTGTCTACAAGAGACACACCTTAAACAAAAGATGCACATAAACTGAAGGTAAAAGATGGAAAGAAATATTTCATGCAAATGAAAAAAAAGCCGGGGTAGCAATACTTATATCTGACAAAATAGACTTTAAAACAAAGGCTGTAGTAAGAGATAAAGAAGGACACTACATAATGATAAAGGGAAGACTTCAACAGGAAGATATAACTATTATAAATATCTACGCACAAAATATAGGAGCCCCGACATACATAAAGCAGACTTTGATGGATAAAAAGGGTGAGATTAACAGCAATAGTGAAGCGAATTGTTTCCTTAATTTCTTTTGCTGAATGTGCATTGTTGGTATATAAAAATGCCTCTGATTTCTGAAATAAAAGGCAAGATAAACAAATGGGACTATATCAAACTAAAAAGTTTTTGCACAACAAAAGACAATACGAATATAATAAAAAGACAAACCACACAATGGGGAACATATTCGACAACATGTCTGATAAGGGATTAATAACCAAAATTTATAAAGAACTTATAAATCTCAACCACAGGAAGAGAAACAATCCAATCAAAAAATGGGCAAAACAAATGAATAGAAATTTCTCCAAAGAGGACATACCGATGGCCAATAGGCATATAAAAAAATGCTCAACATCACTAATCATTTGAGAAATGCAAATTAAAACCACAATGAGATATTACCTCACACCAGTCAGAATGGCGCTCATCTGCAAAACAACACAGAACAAGAGCTGGCGAGGATATGGAGAAAAGGAAACCCTCCTGTACTGCTGGTGGGAATGCAGACTGGTGCAGCCACTGTGGAAAACAGTATGGAGATTCCTCAAAAAATTAAAAATCGAATTGCCTTTTAACCCAGCTATCCCACTTTTAGGAATATACCCTAAGAACACCATAGCACTGTTCGAAAAGAAGAAATGCACCCCCATATTCGTGGCAGCATTGTTCACAATAGCGAAGATCTGGAATCAGACAAAGTGTCCGTCAGTGGGCGAGTGGATATAAAAAGCTTTGGTACATATATACTATGGAATACTACTCAGCCATAAGAAATGAGGACATCGGAACATTTACAACAAAATGGATGGACCTTGATAACATGATACGGAGTGAAAGAAATAAAGAAGAAAAAAAAACTGAGAACAGCATGATTTCATACACAGGTGGGACATAAAAGTGAGACTATGAGACATGGACAAGAGTGTGGTGGTTATGGGGTGGGGGAGGGAGGAGAGGGTGGGATAATGAGGAGGGGAAGGCCACAAAGAAAACCAGATAGAAGGTGACAGAGGACAATTTGACTTTGGGTGATGGGTATGCTACATAATTGAATGATAAGATAACCTGGAGATGTTTTCTTTGAACATATGTACCCTGATTTATTAATGTCACCCCATTAAAATAAAAAAAAACATTCCCACCCCAAAGATAAAAAGATACTCTGCTGGATGAAGTTGGGAATAATTATCCTGTCTGCTTCTGCACAGCAATGCGCATTGGTTGTCAAGAGGGAAGGTGCTCAGCTGTTTCGTGGCTTGTCTGAGCAAAATCCAAACTTTTCTTGTAATGAAAAACATCGAGTATCCTGAGTTAGCTAAACTGAGTGGCTCCTGAAGTTCTACTATCTCATGGACATGACTGACCATCTGAACCAGCTCAATGTGAAAATGCAAGGCTTTGGAAATACAGTCTTATCCCTTCAACAAGCAGTGTTTGCATTTGAAAACAAGCTGGAACTCATCATCTGCAACATTGAAACAGGTCGTGTACTACACTTTGAAAAACTGGGAGAGTTTAAAGATGCATGCACAGCAAGTGACCCTGCTCAAATCTTGATCTCCAGCAGCTAGCAGGCTTCACATCTAATCTCCTGCAGTCATTTAAAGGGTGATTTGGAAATTTTGGTAGTGCACTCATCTTTTTAAGTTAATCAGCCATCCACTAGAGTGTGCAGTGGACAGTGTCGACCTGAGTTACATCCCCGGTGTCTCTGTCAAGAGATTTTGAGCTACAAGCTGCTAACCTGAAGGCCTCAGACATTTGGGTGAATAAGTTCAAGTAACTGAATGAAGATTTGGATAGATCTGCACAACAGGAAGCAGAGTTGGCGAGCAAACACAATTGGAAAGAAATGAAAAAACTTCAACTGAGGACCAGCTGATTGTCAAAACTTGGAATGTGCTTCCTGTCACATACCACACACTGCAGCATGTGAGTATTGCTGTACTGACAATGTTTGGCTCTACATATGCATGTGAGCAGTCTTTCTCATATCTAAAGAATGTTAAGATCAACCTATAATCACGTTTAACTGTGGAAGTCTCAACGCTTGCAAGAAGCTTAACCTCACAACGTATCAACCAGAATACAAAGCTATCAGCCAAACTATGCAGCACCAGAAGTCGCATTAATGGTAAGAAGTACTTTATTCATCATTGGTTAGCAATAGCATAACAACGTTATTAAAAAATTCAGAGACTTATTGTATTTTAGAAGTGTTGGTCTTACATAAAATGCATACTTTTACTTTTATTTAGTGTTAAACATATTGTACGGCTCTCAAGGAATTACATTATAAAATCTGTGTCGTTCATGGCTCTCTTAGCTAAAAAGGTTCCGGACCCCTGCTTTATGGTTTTCTATATACAGTATCATATTATGTGCAAATGACGATAGTTTTATTTCTTCTTTTCCAATTTGGTTGCCTTTTATTTCTTCTTCTTGTCTGATTGATGTAGCTAAGACTTCCAGTACTATGTTGAATAAGAGTGGTGAAAGGTGCCACCCCTGCATTGTTCCTGATTTTGAGGAAATTGCTTTTAATTTTTGTCCATTGATTATGATGTTGGCTGTGGGTCTGTCATAGATGGCCTTTATCATGTTGAGGTATGTTCCCTGTATTCCCACTTTGTTAAGAGTTTTGAACATACATGGGTGTTGGATTTTATCAAATGCTTTTTCTGTATATATTGAAATTTTCATGTGGTTTTTCTCCTTCCTTTTGTTTATGTGATGAATCACTTTGATTGATTTACTAATGTACCATCCTTGCCTCCCCAGAATAAATCCCACTTCTTCATGATGTATGATTTTTTTCACATATTGCTGGATCCCGTTTGCTAATATTTTATTGAGGGTTTTAGCTTCTAAATCCATTAGAAATATTGGCCTATAATTTTTTTACTTTGTGTTGTCTTTGCCTGGTTTTGGAATCAGAATTATGCTCACCTCATAAAAGAAACTTGGAAGTATTCCTTCCTCCTGAATTTTTTGAAATAGCTTGAGAAGGATAGGAGTTAGTTCTTTGAATATTTAGTAGAATTCACCAGTGAAGCCATCTGGCCCAGGGGTTTTGATTTTGGGGAGCTTTTGGATAACTGTTTCAATCTCATTTGTTGTAATCAGTGTGTTTAAGTTTTCTGATTCTTCCAGATTGATTTCTGGAAGATTATATGTTTCAAGAAATTTGTCCATTTCATCTAGATTATTTAATTTTTTGGCATAGAGTTCTTCATAGTATTTTCTTACAATATTTTGTATTTCTGTTTGGTGTCAGTTGTGATTTCTCCACTCTCATTTCTAATTTTATTTGAGTCCTCTGTTTTCTTTTCTTGGTAATTCTCGTTAAAGGTTCATCAATCTTGTTTACCCTTTCAAAGAATCAGATCTTGGTTTCATTGATCTTCTGAATTGTTTCTTTAGCCTCTATGTCATTTATTTCCGCTCTGATCTTTATTATTTCGTTCCTTCTACTACCGCTGGGCCTTACTTTCTATTCTTTTTCAAGTTCTTTTAGATGTAGGGTTAGGTTTTTCGTTTGAGCTTTTTCAAGCTTCTTAAGAAATGCCTGTAGTGCTATGATCTTTCCTCTGAGGACTGCTTTTGCTGTGTTCCATAAATTTTCAGTTGGTATATGTTCATTATCATTTGTTTCTAGGAATATTTTTATTTATTTTTTGATTGCATTGTTAACCCATTTCTTATTTAATAACATGCTATTTAGTTTCCACATGTTTGAGTATTTTTCAGTTTTTCTGTTGTAGTTGATTCCTAGTTCCATGCCATTGTGATCAGAGAAAATACTTGATATGATTTCAATCTTCTTATATTTGTTGAGACTGCTATTGTGTACTAACATGTGGTCTATCCTAGAGAATGTACCATGAGTACTTGAAAAGAATGTATATTCTGCTTCTTTGGGTTGAAGGTTTTGAAGATATCTGTTAAATCCAGTTGATCTAGTGTGTCCTTTAAGTCTGCTGTTTCTTTGTTAATTTTCTTTCTTGAGGATGTATCTAGTGATGTTAGTGGGGTATTGAAATCTCCTACTATTAGAGTATTGCTGTTGATCTCGTCTTTTATATCCATCTAAGTCTGCTTTATATATTTAGGTTCTCCTATATTAGGTGCATAGATATTTATTATGGTTATATCTTCCTGTTGGATTGCTCCCTTTATCATTATGTAGTGACCTTCTTTATCTCTTATTATAACCTTGGTTTTAAAGTCCATTTTGTGTGATATAAGTGTTGCTACCCCAGCTATTTTTTCATTTCCATCTGCATGCAATATTTTTTCCATCCTTTTATCTGCAGTCTCCGTGCATCTTTTGTTTTAAGGCGTGTCTCTTGTAGACAGCAATATATGGGTCCTGTTTTCTTATCCATGCAGCTAGCGTATGTCTTTAGATTGGATTCCATTTACATTTAAGGTTATTATTATATGTAGTATTTTTTTCTTTTTTTACAGGGACAGAGAGAGAGTCAGAGAGAGAGATAGAAAGGGACAGACAGAAATGAAGAGAGGTGAGAAGCATCAATCATTAGTTTTTCATTGCTGTTACGACACTATAGTTGTTCATTGATTGCTTTCTCACATGTGCCTTGACCATGGGCCTTCAGCAGACCAAGCAGCCCCTTGCTGGAGCCAGCGACCTTGGATCCAAGCTGGTGAGCTTTATGCTCAAGCCAGATGGGCCCACGGTCAAGCTGGCGAGCTCGGGGTCTGGAACCTGGGTCTTCCGCATTCCAGTCTGACGCTCTATCCACTGTGCCACCGCCTGTTCAGGCTGTAGTTATTTTTTGCCATTTTATTCTTTAAAGGTGTATTCCTCTTTTCCTATATTCTTTTCCCACTTTGATCTTTTTACAGTAGGCCCCTTAACATTCCCTGAAGCATTGATTTGGTTGTAATAAATTCCTTGAGTTTTTTTTTTGTCTGGGAAGCTTTTTATTTCTCCTTCAATTTTAAATGATAGTCTTGCTGGATAAAGAAGTGTTGGTTGTAGGCTCTTGTTCTGCATTACTTTGAATATTTCTTGCCATTCCCTTCTGGCCTCAAGTGTTTCTGTTGAGAAGTCAGATGTCATCCTTATGGGGGCTCCTTTGTAGGTGATAACCTTTTTTTCTCTAGCACCTTTTAATATATTCTGTTTATCCCTTAGCTTTGGTATTTTAATTATGATGTGTATTGGTGTAGGTTTCTTTGGGTTTCTTTTTAATGGAGTTCTCTGTGCTTCTTGAACTTGTGAGAGTCTCCTTTGCATCAGTTTAGGGAAATTTTCAGCTATGATTTGATTGAATAAATTTTCTATCCCTTGTTCTTTCTCTTCTGCAGGAACCCCTATGATATGAATGTTATTTCTCTTCATGTGTCACAGAGCTCTCTTAGAGTTTCCTCAAACTTTTTGAGTCTCTTTTCTTTCTTCTGCTCTGGTTCCATGCCTTAGATCATCTTGTCCTCCAATTCGCTGATTTGAACCTCAGCTTCATCCATCCTGCTTTTAATTCCTTCCATTGTGTTCTTCATTTTTGATATTGTATTTTTCATCTCCAACTGATTCTTTTATATTCTTTTAATATTTCAATGTCTTTTTTTATACTTGCTATCTCTTTATTTAGGTGTTTGTAATGACCATCCATTGTTGTTCTAAGATCCCTAAGCATCCTAACAATCATTATTTTAAACTCTGCATCCTGTAGTTTGGTAATTTCCATATCATTCAGTTCATTTTCTGGAGGTTTCTCTTGTGGTTTCATTTGGATTGAACTTCTCTGACTTCTCATTATGTCTGTGTGCTTGGCTGTGTTGTTTGTAGAGCTGATTGAGTCTAGGCTTGGTGTTGCCTGCCTCCAATTTTCAGTTGTGTTATTTCTAGGTCTTCTATGGTTGGCATCAGAGGTTGTTTGTAATCCACTGTCAGATTTGGCTTTTCTAATAGAGCCCCTTTGAAGTCTTGACTTGTTTGTTTTCTTCTCAATTGTCTTACCTTGGTGGTACTCTTGTTTACAGATCTCAGCAGGGGGCTTATTTGAAACTGTATCCAGGAATGCTGTGAGTATAACCTGAGACTATGAAGGCCTATTCTTCCAGTTACTCTCTCTAGGGGGCGAGGTATTTTCTCCCCTTCAGTAGGGGGAGATGTATCTCAGATCTCCATGGAGACCTGAGTTACTGCCCCTTCTCCCACTTCTTTTTTTTTTAAATTAATTTTAATGCCGTGACACCAATAAATCAGGGTACATATGTTCAAAGAAAACATCTCCAGGTTATCTTATCATTCAATTATGTTGTACACCCATCACCCAAAGTCAAATTGTCCTCTGTCACCTTCTATCTGGTTTTCTTTGTGGCCCTCCCCTCCTCATTATCCCACCCTCTCCTCCCTCCTCCCACCCCGTAACCACCACACTTTGTCCATGTCTCATAGTCTCACTTTTATGTCCCACCTATGTATGGAATCATGCTGTTCTCAGTTATTTTCTGTTTTACTTTTTTCACTCCGTATAATGTTATCAAGGTACATCCATTTTGTTGTAAATGATCCGATGTCATCATTTCTTATGGCTTAGTAGTATTCCATAGTATATATGTACCAAAGCTTTTTAATCCACTCATCCTCTGACGGATAGTTGGGCTGTTTCCAGATCTTCCCTATTGTGAACAATGCTGCCACAAACATGGGGGCGCATTTCTTCTTTTCAAACAGTGCTATGGTGTTCTTAGAGCATATTCCTAAAAGTGGAATAGCTGGGTCAAAAGGCAGTTCGGTTTTTAATTTTTTGAGGAATCACCAGACTGATTTCTACAGTGGCTGCACCAGTCTGCATTCCCACAAGCAGTGTAGGAGGGTACCCTTTTCTCCATATCCTCGCCAGCACTTGTTCTGTGTTGTTTTGCAGATGAGCACCATTCTGACTGGTGTGAGGTGATATCTCATTGTGGTTTTAATTTGCATTTCTCTAATGATTAGTGATGTTGAGCATTTTTTCATATGCCTATTGGCCATCAGTATGACCTCTTTGAAGAAATTTCTATTCATTTCTTTTGCCCATTTTATGATTGGATTTTTGTTTTTCTGGTGTTGAGTTTTATAAGTTCTTTATAAATTTTGGTTATTAATCCCTTATCGGACGTGCTGTCGAATATGTTCCCCATTGGGTGGTTTGTCTGTTTATTATGTTCGTATTGTCTTTAGCTGTGCAAAGACTTTTTAGTTTGATATAGTCCTATTTGTTTATCTTGCCTTTTATTTCATTTGCCCGTGGAGATAAATTGGCAAATATATTGTTGTTACAGATGTCAGAGTGCTTGCTGCCTATGTTTTCTTCTAAGATGCTATGGTTTCACGGCTTACGTTTAAGTCTTTTATCCATTTTGAGTTTGTTTTTGTGAATGGTGTAAGTTGATGGTCTAGTTTCATTTTTTTGCAGGTAGATGTCCAATTTTCCCAACACCATTTGTTAAAGAGGCTGTCTTTACTCCATTGTATGTTCTTTCCTCCTTTGTCAAATATCAGTTGTCCATAAAGGTGTGGGTTTATTTCTGGGTTCTCTGTTCTGTTCCATTGATCTATGTGCCTGTTCTTATGCCAGTACCAGGCTGTCTTGAGTATAATGGCCTTGTAGTAAACCTTGATATGCGGAAGAGTGAAACCTCCCCGTTTCTTTTTTTTTTTAAGATTGCTGAGGCTATTCGTGTTCTTTTTTGGTTCCATATAAGTTTATGGAATATGGGTTCTATATCTTTGAAGTATGTCATTGGTATTTTAATTGGTATTGCATTGAATTTATAAATTGCTTTGGGTAATATAGACATTTTAATGATGATTATTCTTCCTAGCCATGAGCATGGTATATGCTTCCACTTGTTTGTATCTTCCTTGATTTTTTTTATCAATGTGATATAATTATCCGAGTACAAGTCCTTAACCTCCTCGGTTAACTTTACTCCTAGGTACCTTATTTTTTTGGCTGCAATAGTGAAGGGGATTGTTTGATTAATTTCTTTTGCTTACAGTTCAGTGTTGGTATATAGAAATGCCTCTAATTTCTGAGTATTAATTTTATATCCTGCCACCTTGCTGAATTCATTTATAAGGTCTAGTAGTTTTTTGACTGAGACTTTAGGGTTTTCTATATACAATATCATATCATCTGCAAATAATGACAGTTTTACTTCTTCTTTTCCAATGTGGATGCCTTTTATTTCTTCTTCTTGTCTGATTGCTGTAGCTAGGACTTCCAGAACTATGTTGAATAAGAGTGGTTAAAGGGGGCACCCCTGCCTGGTTCCTGATCTTAAGGGGATTGCTTTTAATTTTTGTCCATTTAGTATGATGTTTGCTGTGGGTTTGTCGTAGATGGCCTTTATCATGTGAAGGAATGTTCCCTGTATTCCCACTTTACTGAGAGTTTTGAGCATGAATGGGTCCTGGATTTTATCAAATGTCTTTTCTGCATCTATTGAAATTATCATGTGATTTTTGTCCTTCCATTTGCTTATGTGATGAATCACATTGATTGATTTGCGAATATTGAACCAGCCTTGCCTCTCCAGAATAAATCCCACTTGATCATGGTGTATGATTTTTTTCATATATTGCTGGATCCGGTTGGCTAATATTTTGTTGAGAATTTTAGCGTCTAAATTCATCAGGGTTATAGGCCTCTTATTTTCTTTCTTTGTGTTTTCTTCGCCCAGTTTTGGGATCAGAATTATGCTCGCCTCATAAAAAGAGTTTGGAAGTCTTCCTTCCTCTTGAACTTTTTGAAGTAGCTTGCGGAGGATTGGAGTTAGTTCTTCTTTGAATTTTTGGTAAAATTCACTTGTGAAGCCATCAGGCCCAGGACTTTTCTTTTTTGGGAGTTTTTTGATAACTGTTTTGATCTCATTTGTTGTAATTGGTCTGTTTAGGTGTTCTGATTGTTCCAGATTAATTTTTGGAATATTGTATGATTCAAGAAATTTGTCCATTTCACCTAGGTTGTCTAATTTTTTGGCATAGAGTGCTTCATAGTATTTTCTTAAAATGCTTTGTATTTCTGTTGTGTCAGTCATTATTTCTCCACTCTCATTTCTCATTTTTTTAGGTCCTCTCTCTTTTTTTCTTGGTGAGTCTAGTTAAAGGTTCATCAATCTTGTTTACATTTTCAAAGAACCAGCTCCTGGTTTCATTGATCCTCTGTATTGTTTCCTTAGCCTCTATTTCATTTATTTCTGCTCTGATCTTTATTATTTCCTTCCTTCTACTTGTCCTGGGCTTTATTTGCTGTTGTTTTTCTAGTTCTTTTAGATCCAGGGTCAGGTTGCTTATTTGAGCTTTTTCTGGCTTCTTTTGGTATGCTTGTAGTGCGATGAGCTTCCCTCTCAGTACTGCTTTTGCTGTGTCCCATAAATTTTGAGTTGATGTATGCTCATTATCATTCATTTCAAGAAACTTTATTTCTTCTTTATCTCATTGTTAATCCATTCATTATTTAATAACATGCTATTTAGTTTCCAAGTGTTTAAGTATTTTTCAGTTTTTCTTTTGTGGTTAATTTCTAGTTTCATGCCATTGTGATCAGAGTAAATGCTTGATATGATTTCAATCTTCTTAAATTTATTGAGACCATTTTTGTGTCCTAACATGTGGTCTATCCTAGAAAATATACCATGAGTGCTTGTGAAGAATGTATATTCTACTGCTTTATGGTGAAAAGTTCTGAAGATATCTATTAAATCGAGTTGATCTAGTGTATCCTTTAAGTCTGCTGTTTCTTTATAAATTTTCTTTCTTGAGGATCTATCCAGTGTTGTTATTGGGGTATTAAAATCCCCTACTATTATAGTAATGCTGGTAATCTCACCCTTTATATCCATCAAAGTCTGCTTTATGTATGTTGGGGCTCCTATATTTGGTGCATAGATATTTATAATAGTTATATCTTCCTGTTGAATTGTTCCCTTTATCATTATGTAGTGTCCTTCTATATCTCTTACTACAGCCTTTGTTTTAAAGTCCATTTTGTCAGATATAAGTATTGCTACCCCTGCTTTTTTTTCATTTCCATGAAGTATTTTTTTCCATCCTTTTACCTTCAGTCTATGTGCATCTTTTGTTTTAAGGTGTGTCTCTTATAAACAGGATATGTATGGGTCCTGTGTCTTTATCCACGCAGTTACCCTATGTCTATGATTGGATCATTTAATCCATTTACATTTAAGGTTATTATTGATATGTAGTTGTTTATTGCCATATTATTCTTTAAAGCTGTATTCTTCTATTGCTATATTGTTTCCTCCCTTTGAACTATTCACAACAGGCCCCTTAGCAGCTCTTGCAGAGTTGGTTTGGTTTTAATGAATTCCTTGAGGCTTTCTTTGTCTGGAAAGCTCTTTATTTCTCCTTCAATTTTAAATGTTAGCCTTGCTGGAGAGAGTAATCTTGGTTGTAGGTTCTTGTTCTGCATTACTTTGAATATATCTTGCCATTCCTTTCTGGCCTCAACTGTTTCTGTTGAGAAGTCAGATGTCATCCTTATGGGGGCTTTTTTGTAGGTGATAGCCTTTTTTTCTCTAGCAGCTTTTAAAATTTTATCTTTACCTCTTAGCTTTGGTATTTTAACTATAATGTGTCTTGGTGTAGATTTCTTTGGGTTTCTCTTTAATGGAGTTCTGTGTGCTTCTTGAACGTGTGGAATGTTTCCCTACCTTAATTTAGGGAAGTTTTCTGCTATGATTTGATTGAACAAAGTGTCTATTTCTTGTTCTCTCTCCTCTTCTTCAGAAACCCCTATGATGTGAATGTTGTTTCTCTTCATGTTGTCACAGAGTTCCCTTAGAGTTTCCTCATATTTTTTGAGTCTCTTTTCTTTTTTCTGCTCTGCTTCTGTGCCTTTGTTTATTGTGCCCTCTAACTCACTGATTTGATCCTCAGCGTCGTTCATCCTGCTTTTAATTCCTTCCATTGTGGTCTTCAGTTCTGATACTGTATTTGTCATTTCTGTCTGATTCTTTTTTATTATTTCTATTTCCTTTTTTATACTTGCTATCTCTTTATTTAGGTGTTCATAGTGACTATCCATTGTTGCTCTAATATCTTTGACCATCCTAGGTATCATTATTCTAAATTCTGCATCTGTTATTTTGGTTATATCTGGTTCATTCAGGTCCTTCTCTGGGGATTCTCTTGATTCATTTGGTTTGCATTTCTTTGCCTGCCGATTTTGTCTGTGTAAGAAAGTTGTGGCCACGGGAGTCCAGTAGGTGCTGCCTTTGTGTTCCCTAAGTGTGGTCTGTCTGCAGGCTCGCCATCCCCTATGCTGTTGCCTAATTTGGTTGGGTATGGGCGTTGCCAGCGCCGGTCTACTGCAGCTGTTGCTGTGATTTTCGCCTCTCCTTCTCCGGAGGGGGTGTCATTCAAGCCACAATCCTCAGCACCAAGGGTAGAGGTGAGCACCTTTGCTCAGCTGCGGACCCAGCCTGTTTCCGGGCTTCTGTCCAGTCCCCACAGTCAGAGCCTGTTCGCCTCAGTTTGTTGGGTTGGACGGGGCTGCTGACATGTCTCAGCTGTGAGCCTTTGCCCATCCAGAGCTTTAGCCCCGCCCTCGAAGCTAGGACCGGCCTATGCAGGATCGTATCTGTGGTTTATTGGGCAAGTCGTGGCTGCCAGCATGCGCTCAGCTGTGAACTTCTGCTTCTCCCGGGCTCTAGCTCCGCCCCCGCGTTCAGAGCCAACTCATGCATGCAGGATGGCAAATCGCAGTTTCTTGGGCCGGTTGGGGCTGCTGGCGTGTTCTCAGCTGGAAGCTTCAGCACATCCGGGGCTCTAGCCCCACCCCCGCGTTCAGAGCCAATTCAGGCATGCAGGATGGCAAACCACGGTTTCTCAGGCCGGTTGGGCCTGCTGGTGTGAGCTCACCCCTGAGCCTCCAGCCGTCCCTGGTCCTAGCCCTGTTCCCGTGGTCAAGGCCAGGTTGCGCAGAGTCACAGAGCAGATCTCTGCCCGTTCCTGGCTTCCCGCTTTTCCCCCACAGGTGGGGTTACAGGTGGGCCTGCAGCTGCCAGAATACTTTCGGTCGTCCTCTCTAGACCTGCTGGGCTACACCGAGCTCACACTGGCTGGGCCTCCGCCCCTGCCGACAGAACTGCGTTTTAGCATCCTACCGCCACTGTCACTCCAGCAACCCTCAGCTGAGTGAGAAGAGGCCCCGCAGCTCAGACCCTAGCACTCCATACGGTAGACCTGGAAACTCCCTCCATCTAAGCAGCTCTGCTCTAAGTTCCGCAGGAGAGCTTGTTTGGCTGGTGTCCTGTCTCCCTTTGCTGGTATTGCTAGTTCCAGGGGAAATATTTGTTTTTGTTTAGGGAAGTGACTTAGCCCAGGGGTTAGGGTGGCTGTCCCTCAGAGTGTTTCTCCCTGTGCCTTCCAGTTTACTCTCTCTTCCTGATGCTCTGGTCCTCTCTTCTGACCTCGTTCCCCGGATCCCTGGGTGAGTGGCTGTGAGAGAGGTTTTCTGCGCTGTCCCTTTAAGAATGTTGGGTCTGAGAAAACTGTCTCTTTCTCAGAAACAGTATCCTCACTTGTTTCACAGCTCAATACTGTCCAAACGCCTCTTCTTGGCTCTTGGACTGGAGGCTGGGGCTTTGTTCCTGGGATCCAGGTCCCTCCCTCTCCGCCAAACTCTCCTCCCGCCATGCGGGTCTTTCTGGGCTGCCGTTCGCTTCGGGGAGCTGGGCAGCCCTCTTCACGTTTTTGCTATTCCTACCAGTCTCAATGTGGCTTCTTCTGTGTTCCTTGGTTGAAGAGTCCACTTAGTTTAGTTCAAAGTTGGTTTTTCCAGATGATGGTTCTTAAAATTGAGTTATAATCCACTTTGGTTCTGGGAGTTGGAAGTTGGTATGTCCGCCTACTCCATCGCCATCTTGTTCCTCTTTCTCTTTCCACTTCTTGTTTTCAGCTGTGTCTTGTTGTGCTGATTGGAGCTGGAGAGATATCTTGAGATGGGTGACCCAGAACTATTTTAGCCTGTGTTATGTGGAAGGATCAACCCCTCCCCCAGCTATGGCCGCTTCCAGCACTGGATCAGTCAGCTTCTCAGGTCATCCCATGCATTCCTCTGCTCGTCACCGCCTGTCTCTCTCTCCCCTTTCCTTTTGGAAGACAAGCCAGCTCTTTCAACACACCTCGTTTCCAGGTCCCCAGGCAAGTGGCTGTGAGCGATATTTTCTATTCTTTTCCTTGGAATGAGAGGCCTTCTGGGCTCTCAGCCTCCCCCCACACATACATTCCTGTAAGCAGGAGAGACCCAATGCTCCTCAGCACTCCCTTCCAGGCTCAGTGTGGTTTCTTCTTTGTTCCCTGGTTTTTGAGAGCAGTTCTTGTAGTCCAGAGTTGTTTTTTCATGCTGATTGTTCCTAAATTACTTTGTAATCCAGTTTGGTGGTGTGAGCTGGGAGTCTGTGCATCTGCTTACTCCGCTGCTATCTTCAGGTCCAATGCCTGATTTTCCTTTTTAAATTGTGACACTTCTGATGGGTATATTGTTTAATAGGAAAACTATGAGCAAGGTACACTTTTTTTTTGACAAAGGAGAGACAGAGAAAGGGACAGATAGGCACAGACAGACAAGAAGGGAGAGAGATGAGAAGCATCAATTCTTCGTTGCAGCACCTTAGTTGTTCATTGATTATTTTCTCATATGTGCCTTGATCAGGGGGCTGCAGCTGAGCTATTGACCTTGGGCTCAAGCTGTGACCTTGGACTTCGAGCCAGGGCTCAAGTCAGCAACCATGGGGTCATGTCTATGATCCCACACTCAAGCCAGTGACTCTGTACTCAAGCTGGTAAGCCTGCATTCAGGCCAATTGAGTCTGTGCTCAAGCTGGCAACCTCCAGGTTTCGAACCTGGGTCCTCTGAGTCCCAGTTTGACACTCTATCCACTGCACCACTATCTGGTCAGGCCAAGTCTGAAGGTCTTCATTATTGTCAAAGTAAGCTAAGGAAGGCAAAAATACAAAACTTTGATTTCTTTTCCCCTTGGTCACATTCTAGAATAAAGAGATGTCATGTGACCCTAACAAGAAAAGCAAAGGGCTTAAGTTAAAAAAAAATGATCAGAGGGCTGGGGAGGGAAGGAGAATTAGAACTGGAGATAGATTCTGAAGAAAAGAGTTTTTGCACTCAGGTTTACGTCATTCATCACCACACAACTGTTGATTTGAGAATTATATCCTACTGAGGAGACCCATGGGTTTTATGCCTAGATAATGCACTAGTTTGGGGACTCCCTCTTTGAATAGACAAGAAAACTACCTGCTATTTCAAACACCTTCCACACATTTATAACAGACATTTATTTTAATTAACAAACTTTCCAAGGTTTGGGCTAGTAGGTCATGCAGACCTTCCTGCCAATTTTTCTTTAGTAATTAAAATCACAACTGGCTGAGAAAGTCTTGGCGACTCAGAGCTTTGCTGTGGGGAAAGGGCCGGGAGCCAGAAGAATGGAACAAAACAGTCTCGTACTCACCTGTGCAGGGCTGACCTTTACCTCCTTACAAGCCCACCCTACCTTCCATCTTAACTAGGGCTGCTTGATGACACCATATGGACCAGTGACCAACTTCTGGAAACCACTCCTTCTGAACAACAAGGTCTCCTGCCTAGGTTTTCAACATAAGTAAGGTCCAGGTTAAGCAATGTGATATATGCTAATAAGGAGGCTTCTGATGCTGAAAACTACTGGCATGAATCCTAGTAATCTCATATACCAGTTCTACTAATTTGGGAAATTCCTTAAACTTTCTAAGTTTCATTTTACTCATTTCTAAAAAGTGAGTAATAATATCATCCTGTCTCAGAAGGGCCACTATGAGCCCAAAAGGAAATGACATCAGTAAAAAGCAAGCACAACGTGCTTATGGTTGTGACTAATACTCATTTCCTTATAGGACCGCACAGTAATCAGCTCCTTGTGCCTGCTGAAGGGGGCGCAGCCACCTCACAGGCTGCAATGAACAGATGGAACTGTGACATGAATGTATACACATGGAATGGGGCTCCAAGAACAGTCATACCAAAGATGTTGAGGTATAAGAACAAACTTCTGGAGAACTTCTGATTGAGGGGCTCTGGACATCGAGATTCCTGAAAGGGTACGCCCTGGTTTAGGGCTATGGATGCCACAATTCTTAGCAGCAGGCAGCTACCACTCCATCCCTGCTCCTGGAAAGGTACATTCTGTGGACATGGTCGACTTCCAGGAAGTCTCTGGAACACTGAACCCTGAGTTGTAGACTGAGTAGCCAGCACAGCCTGCCCTAAAGCTTAGAAAATAAAGTTCTCTGTAAAGTGGCCCCATTCTTTGAGACCCATGTTGAAATTACCTTTCAGGAGAGGAGAAATATGTTTTTGGTGAGAAAGCTAAGAAGCTCAGTGGTCTTTATGGGGAACACAAGTAAACATTTCTAGTTTGTTCCTTTCAGTTTTCAAAATGAAAACTATGCTATTTATATGAATGAGAATAGCCCCTTGTTGAAGAATATTAAGTACATAGATTTTTTTTTTTTTTTGGTAGCAGAGACAGAGTCAGCGAGAGGGACAGACAGACTGGGAGGGAGAGAGATGAGAAGCATCAATTCTTCATTGCGGTTCCTTAGTTGTTCATTGATTGATTTCTCATATGTGCCTTGACCTGGGGTCTACAGCAGACTGAGTGACCCCTTACTCGATCCAGCAACCTTGGGCTCAAGCTGGTGAGCCTTGCTCAAACCCAATGAGCCCGCACTCGAGCTGGTGACCTCGGGGTCTTGAACCTGGGTCCTCCGCGTCCCAGTCTGATGCTCTATCCACTGCGCCACCGCCTGGTCAGCCGGTCAGCCCTTAAGTACATAGATTATTGTTGAAGTTGCCAAACATGGTAGCTAATCAGTAGATAAGTAATTAGTAAAAGTTTTGCTGGACCATGAATATCAGAGATTCATACCCTTTGAATAGACCTTAATACAGGAGTAAAGGTTTATAGCTGCATAAAGCTGTCCAGCTGGATGGAACAATCCACAACATTTTCCAGGAAGAACCCACTGACACGGTGCATTCCTCACCCTACCTCACTCCTGTCGGAGAAGCAGGCAGTCAAAGCAGATGTTTGCATGGGAATTTTCCCAGGACTTAACAGTGAGCACACCTGAGCAACAGTGGCCTGGCATTCTTTGAGACTATGGTTTATAAGCACAGAGAGCCACAGAGTGGGAAAAACAAAGGCAATCTTTAATATTGGAATTCTATCCACCAGTACTGTTCAACTTGATAAGCTGTCAAGTGGGGACAATGGAGGGCTATGGTATTTTTAGTTTGAGTTTTTCTGTGGTGTGTGGTGTGTGTGTGTGTGTGTGTGAGTGTCTCAGAGAAAACACCTTATCTAATGTTCCCCCTTCCCCATATATAAATGACATTGGATACTACACTGCTGACATAGCGCTTACCTTAAAGAGCAAAATCTCAGGCATTGCTACCAACAAGTTTTGGATTTGGCTGTGTAAACAAACTATGTTAAAGAAAGGCTCATATGAGCTCATATAGAAAAACTGAGATGTAGAATCACACAAGGGAAAAAAATGCTGTGGTAGTTTCAGTCGATTCCAACGCAAAATAAAATCTACTTCTTAAAATGCTTTAACAAAGACACAGGTTTTCATTTGAGAATCTGAACTGTACATATGTTAATAAATGTATACATATCAGAATTACCAGGCTGTCCAGGACCTTGTATACAGTTGGTACTCAATAAATGGATGTTAGTTGACTTAAACTGAGGACAAGACAGAATCCTGTGAGATTTAAAAAAGAAAATTTCTACAAAGCAAGTGTAATCTATCATAGGTAGGCCAATCTCAAACTAATAGGCAGGAAGTATATTTAAAAAAATGTTTTTGCTTTAGGTCTAAAGATTTTACTTTCCAACTATAAAGCAGCTGAAATCATGTATCCTCAGCCCAGCACAATTTCATGCCTAACTTATGGAAATAGAATACCCAAGGACTCTGAGAGGAAGAGGGCAGGCAAGAGAGGAAGGACAGTGTGACATTAACACAGGGGCCTGCTACTCTGTCATTTGGCTAGGAGAGAGGCCTGGGCGATTCTACCCTACAGGCAGCATGGTGAGATTCCAGCAAAAACATGTGTTATGAGGGAAGAAGGGGGGTGCTCAGCTGAATGAACTTACTGTTACCTCCCCCCCCCAACATAAGTCTTCTTTTTCCTGATACTGTCTGAATTCGAAACATCTAATTTAATCCGTTGGAGGGCCAGTCTTCCTTTTATTTCCTGTCTGTACTGAAGCAGTCGCCTGTTTCAATTACGTCTTTCTCCAGCTCCTACATTTCTCGTGCTCCAGCTGGCTCAAAGTGCACTTCCTTGGAAGGTAAAATGCACTAACTGTGCTGATCGGAGACTGATAGCTGCAGAGCCACAATATTTAATAGCTGCACTGATAAGGAGGTTTAAAAAAATCCATTTTTGAGCCTAAACAAAAGGATATTATGTAGCTGTATGTTCAATTAAGATCTAGTTAAATTCTTTTCTCCCATTACCTGGAATTTCATACAGGCAGGGGCCGACATAATTCATAGTGTTATGGCAAATTTCATCAGCACTGTATGTTTGAGAAATGTTTCCCTCCTGCTTTTCAGTTTAGTTACTGCTGATTTGGGACCAGCCTGGTGCAATTATTTCAAAGAACAGAACTGTGAGATTGATACGGCATTCCTGTAAAACCTTGGCTGCCTAAATATAAGACTGTTTTGTGGTTGATAAGGCAAAAAAAAAAAAAAAAAAAAAAAAGGTCTCTGGGCTGTAAACACCAGTCAATGTATTTCTTTTCTGCTTCATGAAAAACCACAATTTTTTTCCTTTTTTTCTGTCCCTCCTTACTCATAGCGCAGTTTAATTACAGTTTGATCTCGTTCAGCAAGCTGCTCTGGAGACCTGACTGTTTATCCACAGCATTATCAAGCCTACAACTACAGTTATGGCAAAAGGCCAAGGCTCCCCTAAGAAAACCCAAAATTCCCTGTCCCCCTAAATACATACATATGTAGGGAGGTAAGTAGGTAGGTAGGCAGATGATAGATAGATAGATAGATAGATAGATAGATAGATAGATAGATAGACAGATAGATAAAATAGTCACTTATTTCTTACTCACATTGCAAATTTTTATGAGGCCCCAGAGTCCAGCACAGTAATTAAAGAAATATCTGAGAGGTGTTGACCAACACTTACCCCATTTAACTCCTCTGGGTCAATAAATCTGGAGGAAAACTTTTAAGTTAACAAGATTGTTTAGGCCTCCAGTTGCATAAAAGTATTTGGTTACACTGAGGGGAAATGAGGTAGAGAGAGCAGAGAGGTTCAGAAGTAAAACAGCCAACTCTCCACACTCAAGGTACAGACAGAGAAAGAGTCTGTTGCAATTGAAGGGGTGAATAAGGTCAGTAAATTATTTTTGCTGCTTTTAGCTCACAGGTGTAATTCAGTGTCTGATTTTTAGCACATATTTTGAAGAGTGGTTACATTCCTAGGGGTTTCAATAAAAGGAAAGGTGTAACTCCACCGTTCATTAGAACAAAACAGATGACAAGAAAGTCTGAGACAGAACTTTGTCAGTCATTTCCTTTGTTGTCTTCATTCTTTAAATGTTTTATGGTAGTTTGATTAGTAAAATCATTTCCTCTATAGAAGCAGGAACAATAAGAACCTTTTATGCAGCTTGCCAGTGCAAGCTGGCTTCCTTGGAGGCTTTGCTTTCCCACACTAACTTGGTTTCAGCTAATACAAGCCTTTCTCTAACCCCATGACCTTCCTCCCTTCAGTCTGAAATCACGACACAGCCGGGCCACGGAGGTCACGGGGCTTTAGTCGACGGAGCCTGCTGAGGGCCTCTGGCCTACTGCACCAGAACCACCTTAGCCATTTCAGAGGCTGGTCATCCCACCACCAGGAATTGTGCCCTCTGCCACCTACCCTTCACTGACACTCTGCTGATCTCTCTGTTACTTCTGGGACTTTATGTGAAGTGCTGCTTCATGAATTTTGCCAATAAATTAGACCTTCATGTCGACTGGTCCTCTTAGATGACTGTCCTCGCTGACCAGTTTCCCTGCTACCAGCGAACACACATTTATCTCTTGTTTATCATGAATTGTATACACTCCCATTTGAAATTATAGAAATTAAAATTTATAGAAAAAACCCCAGTAAACAGAACATCCTGAAAACCTACTAGAAATTCACTTTAAATCCTTGTCAATAGACTTTTTTTTTAACATAGAAGAAATGTATTTATTTTATTTTGTGGTTTTCTATAACTCTTAACATCATATGCTTATATCCACTGAAAGCTAAAATATGTTGCTCTTAATATTTTCTAGGCTAAAGTAATCTCTGCCAAACTGTAAGGCATAGAATTCTAGGATCTCAATGCAATATTTTTCCAAGTGCTTCAATAAAATTAAAGTTTCGTTTGAGAAAACACTGGTCTACAAGCATCCTGAACCCAACCTTCTAAAGAAGCTGAGTGCTTTTTACTTCATAAAGAAATTAAAATGGGCATTTTACTGTCTATAATATGGTGTTAACTTTCCTCCCCGTTTCATCCCTGTTTTGGAAATGATTATCTCTCCTTCTGTCATACAGAACTTATAGCTCTCCCTTTATATGTTTAGATTTTCATAATGTAAGTTAGTAGTTTAGCTCTTTGAGATGGCTCAAAGTTAAACTGTTTGATTTTATTAAGAGCTGATATAAAAAGTGGTCTAAAGTTTACGCTTTATTTTTCCAGTTGTATTCTACATGCACCTGAATATTGTAAGATACACTGTTATCTAAGTGGGGGAGCATATAATATTAAAAGTAAATCCTTGTGTATGAAAGGGGTTTCATACTACTCGCACGCTGTCACATGAGCATTCCACAGAATAGGGACACAGTTCTCAAAGGGTGAACTGGTGACTTTGGGAGGTCCCTGAGACCTTTGAAGTTGGTCTTGAGGGTAAAACTATTTTTGTAATAATACGAAAACATTATGCCTTTGCCATCATTCTTTTACCAGTGTATAATTCTTAGAGACTATTCGACTTATATAGTGCAAGAGGTTGTTGAAGCAAATTAGAGAACTCAATTGTCTTCTACTAATTCAGATATTAATAAGATGTATTAAAATGTGAAAAAATGTCATTCTTCTAATTTTTTTTTGTTTTGGATAACATTTTTTTTTCACAAAAATGAGTTATTTATGTTACATGTTATTTTTTAAAGAATTATTATCTATCAAATATCAGTTTTGTTTTCTAATATGGTAAATGTTGATAGATCTAACCCTCATAAGAAGTAGTTTGAAATCCTCAATAACTTTTAAGAGTGCAAAGGGGGTGGGATAAGGTTCTGAGACAAAAATAGTTTGAGCAACTCTGGTGTGCAATATTTAGATTTCACTTGGGAGCTCATCTATTGGGCAGCTTCACTTGATGTAGATATATGTAATTGGAGTCTGTATACAAAAATGAGTCTTGATAACTAACTTTGCTTCAAGTCCAAATTCATCTTTTACTTTTGAAAAAGTATTTAACTATTCAGAGATCAACTTCAGAAGCTTGGAAGAGTTAGAGCCACTAATAAAATAGGTCCTAGTATTTGATTAAAATATCAAAGACTACCAAAAGTTCTTATAAATGTATAACTCAGTTCCTATAAATCGAGACCTTACTTCCAGATCCAAGAGGCAGACTCCTATGGATTAGGGATTATATTGTCAATGTAATTAATTTAGAAAAAGTCTCTGAATATGGGCATAGGCACTCCATCCATTGTCAAAAGAAACTGGGAATGCATATACCATCTTAACCAAGACGTAAGTTTGGTAGTTCCATTTGAAAGTTAACAAATTAGGGCTCTGGAAACACTATTCCCCCCTTTATCCATTTTATTTTTTGATACTAAAGCCTTCAGGTATTACAGCCATTAGTGTTTGTCAATGACATATACAAAATTTGAATTTGCCTGGGTAAGAAGTTTAGGGTCCTTACATTTCAGAACAGGAAAGAGGCTGTTGATATTTTCATACATTGATACCTACATTGAAATGCAGGGTTTTCTTTAAGCTAATAGTTCTCCCTTAGAGTGCCACTGTTTATTCTCCATGTAGCTTTCAGGCTTAGAACAAAGCAATCTGGTTCTTCAGCCCCTCAAAACTTGTCAATTAATGACATACTCAGTCATGATAATATAAAATGATGATATAAAAATAATTTGCAGGTCCTGGCCAGTTGGCTCAGTAGCAGAGGGGTGTGTGGAAGTCCTGGGTTTGATTCCCAGTCAGGTCACACAGGAGAAGCAAACCACCTGCTTCTTTACCCTTCCTCCCACCCACCACTCTCACTCCCTTGCTAAAAAATCAATCAATTAATAAAAAGAAAATAATCTTGATATGTGATCTTCATTTAGTCCAGTGAGTCTCAATATTGGTTGAGGGTAGGGCAGAGGCAGTTTGTATGCTTTGGAAAAGGATTTTTAGTACTGTAATTATTTTGTATCAGTAGCAATATATTTATTTTTAAAACATAAAGAACAGATTATAGGAAGTGAGATTTATAGACAGAGACCTTGTGCTGACAATGACTGATTTTTATTCCCCTATACAATGCCTTCCCTTCCTCAGTCTAAACCAAAGGGTAGAACCCTGGCCTGTATACCCTACGAAAACAGAAACAGTGTTTGTTTTTCAACCTTGTCTTGACAGTAATAAAATTCAATAGAAGAATTTATGAATGAAAGAATAAATTTTAAAACTCACAAATTATTTTAATTTTTAACAAAGATATAAGAACAAATTTTTAGCAAAGTCACCAAAGCAATTCAATGAGGAGAAGAAAGCTTTTTTATTCTTTTACCTAGTGTTATTTTTTTTAGTTCTAGAGCAACTGGATATCAATACAGAAAAGAAGAAATCTCCATCCCAACCTAACATCATACACAAAATTAATTTAAGGTGGATCATAAACCTAAATACAAAAATTAAAATTTTAAAGCTTATTGAACAGAATATCTTCATGGCTATGGAGGTAATAAGCAAAGATTCCTAAGGAAGACAGAGAAAAGCAGTAACTATAAAAGAAAAAGAAACAATAAACTGGACTTGATGATGATTAAAAACTGCTCACCAAAAGAAATTACTAAGAAAGTGAAAACATAACTCAGAGTACAAGGAAATACTCACATTATATGTCATAGACAGAGGACTTTATTTCTAGACTATACAAAGAACTCCTAAAGTTAGTAAAGAAAAGCCAAGGGCCCAATAATTTTCTGACTGAGCATCATCATTTGTCCCGAGAAGTAAGATAAAAAACAACTAGTAGGGAGGTGACTTGTACGTTCATTTAAGCATGTTCTTCAGACTTGACCCCGTATTAGGAATTGTGCAGACACAGCTGATAAAATAAATGGTAAGAAGCTTTCAGTTTAATCAGAAGCAGAAAAGTAAATGGCATATTATATGAGAGTGAGAAATGGCAGTGAGAACCTAGAGGAAGCAGGACTAAGTTTGAGGGCAATCCGAAGGTTATGTAACTGATCTAATTTCCTTTTAATTTTATTTTCATTAGAGCCACTTCTGTCGTACACACTTAAGTCTTTCCTGCCCATCATTATTTTATGCAGAGATGGGAGGTAATGGCCATTGTGAGGTTTATTTATTTGTAGAATGAATGGGTAAATATAACATTCAGCACTTACTTTCAAATGGAAGAAACATTCTTAAGAATTTTCTCATTGATTGGTATTTGGAGTTTGGCTTTAGACTCAACTTCTTGACAGTGTTTCATAGTATTAATGATATAACTGAATATCTCTAACCCTAGATGTTGTCAGATATAACTTTATATTAATCATACCAGAGAATATACATTTGCAGCTTAAACAACAATAGCAGCAAAGAAGTACTATTAACTAATGTTGCTACAGTTATGTGCCACATGATGATGTTCTGGTCAGTGTTGGACCACATATATGACAGTGGTCCTGTAAGATTATCACAGAGCTGAAAATTCCTACCATCCAGTGATATCATCAGCTTTTGTAACATACTAGTGACATGCACTACCAATGTGCGTGTGGTACTGCTGGTATAAACAAATCTACTGAGCTGCTGGTCATTTAAGAGTATAGTGCATACAATTCTGAACAGTACATAGTACTTGATAATGATAATAATGACTCTGTTATTCGTTTATGTATTTACTGTAGTCTATTTTTAATCATTATTTTAGAGGGAACTCTTTCCACTTATTAAAAAAAAAGTTTGCTGAAAAAAAAACAGTAGGCCACATTATGCCTGCAGCAGTCCCGTACATCTTTTTAACCATGCCTCTTGATTAGAGAGTATTTCTCCTGTGCTCAAATTAATCTCATGTTGTTTTATAAATTTAATGTGGTGTAAATACACAGTGTGTATAAAATCTAACAGTCATGTACAGTGATGTCCTAGGCATTCACATTCACTCACCACTCACTCCTAAAAAGCAAATGTCAGTTCTGCAAGCTCCCTTCATGATAAGTGCCTGACAGAGGGTGACAGTTTATCTTTTATAATCATATTGTTACTGTACCTTTTGTATGTTTAAATTTGTTTAGACACACAAATACTTACCACTGTGTTATAACTGCCTACAGTATTTAGTCCAGTAGCATGGTCTGCAGACTTGCAGCCCAGGAGCACTAGGCTGTGGCACAGAGCATGGGTGTGTTCAGTCCAGTAGCATGGTCTGCAGACTTGTAGTCCAGGAGCACTAGGCTGTGGCACAGAGCGCGGGTATGTGTTGTGCACCCTTGGATGTCCACACAGTGAGGAAATCGCCCAATGATGCGTTTCTCATATTGCATCCCCATCATTAAGCAGCACATGACTGCATTTAGAGAAACGTCAACTTACTTTGTTGAGGATTTCAAGGTTATTGTTTCTCCAAACATTAAATGGTAAGAATGGCTAGATGTACACTGAAGTGAACATTACAAAAATACATACATATTTCCCTATTTCTGTATCTATATTGCCTCTCCTTTCGGTACATCAAGTTGTAGGTCCTTGTCTTTTCCTTTTTCAAAGATGATTTTACGTGGGTATTTTTCATGAACACATCTGGTGTTTCTTTAAAGCCCAAATTTACTAAATGTCATAGCTAATGAAGGAAGAATTTATGCTTTTTCAACATAAATTTGTTTTATTTTCTCTAGGCTCCTCCCTCTCTACTAAAAGCTGATGGCTCCTAAAACCTAAATGGTTGGTCAGAATCCAATCAAGAATATAAAGGCAACTGAATAAATAAAACCATGAAGTAAGTGTAAAATATTAGTGTCCAGACATCCGAGATGTATGTGGCTACTATGAAACTTCCACAGCTGTACTGGCCTGGAGCTCACGTGGTTCCTCAGATTTTACAGGACCCATTACCAGTTAAGAGTTTTATTTGCTTAATAAATTACATTCTAAAGCACAATAGCCTAGGTTCATAGCTGTAAAATCGCCAAATATTGTCAATGACTACTCTGGTCATAAATAACAAAATAATCTATGACTCATTGGATTTTTGATTCCCAGGGCAATTCTTTCTCACCATTACTCAAAAATGTTAAAAAAAAGTGCCTTTACATGGCATTTTATGGAGGTTATAAATTACTCAAAGGAGATGACATAGGACAGATTTGTAGGCTGAGTAACAGGAACCAGCCAACCAAATGTGTAAATTAAAAAACTAGTACAAAGAAGAGAGCTAGTGAAAGAATACTGAACCCTAAGAAAAGATCACAGTTAACTATAAAAGGAGAAGTGGGGAATGGAAAAAAGTGATGCAAAAACCATTCACAGGACACTTACGCTGTTAGGAGTCATGTATTAAAATAACCGAATCATCACCTGGTTACTACAAAGGGTAAAATACAGGTTCACCTTGAAATATATTTTATATTTGCAGTCTTATTTGAATGCATCAAATGGTAAACACTAATATCTAATGCGTGACACAGAGATAAACGTTAAAAAGTTATTTTATATTTTTAAAGTGCTATTTATTTTTAGAGGAGAGAAAAAGGGACAGAGACAGAGACAGAGAGAAACATTGATTTGTTGTTCCACTTATTTATGCATTCGTTGACTGATTCTTGTATGTGCCCTGACTGGGGATTGAACCTGCAACCTAGGAATGTTGGGTCAACACTCTAACTAACTGAGCCACCTGGCCAGGGCCCTGGGAGGTCATTTTTTTAAATAACTAATACCAATTTTCAAATGTGGTTAATAGTTATTTCATTTATGCAACTATTAAATAATATTGAGCAGTTGCTGTCTGCTCACCTCTAGGCAAGGGGCTGAGGTGTTGGAATTAGTAAGGTACAGTCTGGCTGTTCACTGGAGACACTCACAGTCCAGCAGACTCTAACAGCTGGGAGAAGAGGGAGGTGGTTAAATCGGCAATTTCATTTGCACACCTTGAGCTGACACAAGTCCCAGGTATGGGAAGGTGCAGCCTAAGTGCATCTAACTTGGCTGGAGATGGGAAAGGCAGCCTCAGGAGAAGCTGTGCTGGCAGGACAAGTGCGAGGCAACTGGGAGAGAACAGCTTCTCTGGCAGATGGAAAGAGGTGAATACAAGGGGATGAAGAGCCTGGTCTGTCCAGGGAACAGACAAGGAGAGGTACAGGAGCAAAGGCAAAACATGAGGAATTTTCACCGCCAAAGAGAAGGATGGATATTACCTGTAGGCAAGCAGGGAATGGCAAGACCAGATTGGCAGCCTGCAATGGGATTCACTGTGGCTAATTTTATTATGATACCATTTAATGATCAAAGTCAAGCATTTTTAGCTTTTAAACAGAATACTCTTGGAAACTAAAAATTTACCTTTGCATCAACAAATTTTGAAAACTAGAACAGAACAGCCTTGGTTATACTCTTCTTACATGTACAACTCTCTTCTGTAGAAGTGGAAGGTGTCCACTTCAAAAAGGTGCATACTGAGATGTATTGCTTTTCACATCTTGATGTCCCTTATCCCTTCATTATGGTTCCCGCAAACTCCAGTATTCTGTAAAATTATCTGTTATGGTGTTAGAAAGAGTCTGATAACATGAAAAGAATCTTGCTGATAGTTTGTGCCTTATTAAAAGGATAGATTGTGAAATCCTTTGATTTCTTGATTACTTAGACTGGCTGCAAAGCCAGTTCATTCTGCTGGGTAAACTCTCATGTCCCATTGAGTTTAAAATAAGAAATAATTATTTTAAAACTTTCACTTTTATCAAAGAAAAATATGCTTTGTTTCAAAAAAGCCATCTAAGAATATAGTCTTGTAATCTTTCCTAAGTTTGAAATTCCCCAAATAGACAATCTGACAAACCAGTCATGTGAGTGTTATTAGCTAAGTTTTATTTATATTTTAAGCTGTTTTTAATTATATTTTAATGCACCTTTTGTTATTTTGACAGAGACAGAGAGAAAGAGAGAGACAGAGGGAGGAGAAGAAAGGGACAGAAAGGAAGGGAGAAAGATGAGAAGCATTGATTCTTTGTTGCAGATCCTTAGTTGTTCACTGATTGCTTTCTCATATGTGCCTTGGCTGGGGGGCTCCAGCAGAGCGAGTGACCCCTTTCTCAAGCCAGCGACCTTGGGCTCAAGCCAGTGACCTTGGATTTCAAGCCAGCAACCTTTGGGTCCAAGTCAGCAACCATGGTGTCATGTCTATGATCCCACAGTCAAGGCAGTGACCCCTTGCTCAAAGTGGTGAGCTTGCAGTCAAGCTGGCTGAGCCCACACTCAAGTCAGCGACCTCGGTGTTTCAAACCTGGGTTCTCTGCATCCCAGTTCAATGCTCTATCTACTGAGCCACCACCTGGTCAGGCAATGCATCTTTAACATATACAATTTTGTATGTGCAGTAACTTCCAATATTTCGACTGACTGGATTTTTTTAAGCTAAAGCTTTCCATAATGCTTTTGGGGACTGAATGGAAAGAGATACCCGCGCCCAATAACAAAAGCACAGGAACAGTCACAGGCGCAGCCTCTGTGCCTCACTGGAAGATGTTCTAGTGCTGATCCTCTACTGAGGTTTGGGGCAGTAGAAAGTCAATGTTTGAGGACATTGGCACACAGGTTTATGTTCCTATTCTGCTATCTGTTAATTCTTTGAATAAGTCTGCTGGTTCACTAACGTAAGAATTCTATCCAGAGAATTCTCTTTGGTCATATAACACAAACCCACTCAAAATCAAGTACCTAATTTTAAAATGCTTATCTTCTATAATTTTATAACTAGAAGTTCTGACGTTATCTTATTCATCTAACTCATGTTTACCGAGCAACTAAATGTTCCAGGTACATGCTGGATATATGAAAATATTGGTATATCTTCTTACTGTCATAGAAATTAGTCAAGTAAAAGAAGAGAATTACAACTAAGAAATGAAAAATGCTAAAGCACAGATCTGTCTACAATGCTATGGAAGACAGTGGGGAAGGAATTAACTTGAATGGGATAAAAGGTGGGTTGGAGCAAAAGTCACAGACATAAAAAGTTTAGTTGTATCTAGAGGCGTTGCCCAGGCATGGGGAATATGATGAACAGAGGCACACAAGACTGAAAGCAGAGTAAATGAAGGGAATTTCAGGACTCCTAGGGAGTTCTATAACAAAAACATAAAAAGAGAGATTTGAATAATAAATTACAGCCATATAAGGACTTATGGAAGGATTTTAGACTTTTTGTAGCTAGTGGTGAATTGAGAAACAGAGAAAACCAGTGTTCTCAGATGTAGAGTATTCCAGGAAATTCAGTATGGAGGTATGGGGGAGAAAAAGAAGAAAGGGCAAAGGAATAGGAAGAGAAGAGGTAGAGGGGAAATATGAGGAGTGAGAGGAGGAACAGAGGGGGTAAAGGGAAGGACAAAAAGGAGAACAAAGGAGAAGGGAAGATAAAAAAGGAAAGATAGGTAAGGAGAATTAAACAGGGAGAGGGCGACAACTAACTAAAGATTCCCAGTCCCCAAACCCAGGTGGGCTGATACAGAAGCTACAGGTGAGGGGACACTAATGCGGGTGAGCAACCAGGTCTGGGATCTTGATTTAAATTCTCAGACTTACTGAGAGGGAGGGAAGACTCTGCCCTTCATCTGTTTTCAAAACAAACCAGCAAACAAACAATTCTATTTTGATGTAAAGTTCTTAGACTCCAGTACGAAAAGAATGCACACGGGGAAGAGAACTGTGCTGCCGCAGCTTTCCTTGCTTTATCCGTATAATTCTCAGTAACTACGTACATGCTTCTGCAATGAGATATTAAGTACTGATAATGTTTTCAAGAGTCTGGGGAAAAAAGAGAAACTAATAAATAATTAATAAATGAACTAGTCATTTTAAAGATTTCCTTAGATGAAAAGTCCAGAAGGGTATAACCAGAGCTCAACAACCAATGTGAAGTTATTTTATAGGAGGAACTACTCTTCCTAAATCATTTCTAACTTCTTTTGACTTGAGAAAAAGAAAGAACTCTTATAGGCTTTCTTTTTCATCTGAAAATTTTATGTGATGTCCCAGGTTACAGAGAGAATCACACAATCCCTAAAGAGGTGCCTGGGGAGTAAATAGTTGTAGATAGTTAATAATGTATGGCTGGGAAAACAGAGTTCCAGAGGTTTTAATTAGAGCATCTTTCCAATAATTATAGCATCCCCCCGAGACTGAGAAGCAATTTACTGACTTCTTTAATAAGGATATCTCTACTAACTTATGCTCTCCAGTATGATTTAAAACAAAAACTTTAAAATTTTCTTCATACAAGTCAACTAAATCAGAATTGTTCATCCTATTATTTTATAATTGATAACTAAAAGATTAGAAAAACACCCAGTAAATTCCATGCATTGTTTAATATCAGTGCTAATATTTGGTTTATATAAAAAATGTATAAAAATGTGTAAATGATAAAATGTGTTTCATATTAGCACATTTGGAAACTCTGGCATTACGAAACTATCCCATACTTCAAAATGAAGTTTAGTCCTCAAAAGAAACCTGAAGCCTATTTGTCCTTTTTGTGTTTCCATTATCATTTCAGCAGATTCCTCACATATTGATAAGAAAAACTAATATCGACTGCATAATTTTAAACCAAATCAGAACGTCAGGGTTAGCATGAGAGTCTGATTAGATCTGTCTTGGCTGCCAGAAAGGTTTTAGGCAGCATCAAGACTGGGTAGGTTTTCATTCCCCTTATTCACAGGACTGCCTGTAGCAGAGACAGGAACTGATTTCACAAAAGAAAAAAGCATCCCACTTTCAAAGCACTGTGACTAGAATGGCTCCTTTTTTCTTTCTAAAAAAAAAGAAGTGTACATTCTGGGACCAGAAAGACTATCGGAACATTACGAAAGGTCTTACAATGTTTCTAACATTAATACCGAGATAAGGGTGCCCAGAGGGAAAGTGCAGCTGCCTTTGGAGCACTCGAGGACCACCCACGCTGTGTTCTGTAAGTTTGTGGACATGTCACTGAGGTGGAAGAGGAATGTAAACACATTGGGTATTATAAAGACTTAAATAATGCAAGATTCAATAATATAAAAGAACCACTTAATGTCTATAGTTTTAAAAAACAAGCAGAAGATGAGCAGATTTAATTTGAAGGCATTTTATATTTTTATGAAAAAAATCACAAGTGTGTATATACATATTCAAGGTTAACATACGGAACAATTTGGCTTTATAATTCAGTTTCGAAACTTCTTATACAAAACCAATTAAACTACTGGTATTTATTTACAATTTTGTAAAATTTTCTGATACCTGTACTTTAGTGTCTGAATACTTCAGTTTCTGGACATTCCAGTTTCTGATAAAATGATAGGATTAACAGTTCTGTACTTAGTTGACTTAAATTCAGCAATTCACTTAGGTATGAGGCAAATTTAGACTATCAGTAACCCTATAAAGAGCATTTAACCCAACAAGTTATCATATACAAACATATATAAAAATAAGTGATGCTTTCATAAAATAAACATTAAATAACTTCTTTATATTTGGAAAAGAATAGGTGTGGTAGAAAAATTCAGTGCCTTTGTTTTTCCTATTAAATTCTAAATGAAGGTTATTTGTGGCTCCAACCTTCCTTATCACATGTGAAAAGGTACCTGACACAGGCAACAGCTTTTCACATGGACTTGAAAGGGAGCACTCATTTCCTTATTCACTTGGTGAAAAAGGCCAGTTCTTGTAAAACTAAGAGAAAAAATCAGAATATTTGTTTGTTTTCCTCCTTTGTGATGACCCACATGCTTTCAAACATCATTTATTAAAAAAAATTGGTAGGGTTGTTCAAGAGAGGTTTAAAGTTTGAATTTTCTCTTTTCATACTCTTTTCCTTGCTCATGCTAACTGCAAAAAATAGATCCACATAAACGTATTTAAGTCATTAAAGTTTTTCTCTTTCGACAACAGGACGCTGCTTCAATGGGAGTTTCAATGGAGAGGTGGTGATCGAGTTTTGGAAGTCCCTGGAAACCACCAAGAGAAAGCAGGTCCATGTGGGGTTATTAGAGTTTAGCATTTCATTATTTTTCCCCTTTCTTCTAATGCAGTATCTAGAAAATCAGTTATTAGTAAATTAGCAGTGACTATATATAAGAATAGGAGTGTGACTACACACATATATTTAATACATAGCTCTCCTTCACAAATATGTATACACATACACATGATGCTACTAATAGACTGCAATCTAGAACATGCCTTCCTGTTCCAATACAAATAGGTCTGCATTTTCTTTTAACTTGGCAAGGTTAAAAAACAGACTTGTCATAAGTGTGTAATGTCTTGAACCAAAATAGACTTCCTTAATGATTTGTTTTCTCCAATTTCACCACAAAATATAACGCAGCCAACTAAAGTACTGTTCTTCCCCCACATATAATAACATGTTATTCAACAATCATGCAAGAAAGCCTATATACATAAGACTGCCAAGGATCTGAAATTGAGTTTCTAACTGAAATGTTTGGGAAGAAATCTTTTTCTTTTTAAGTTTCATTCCAAGGCTTTGAGTGAAGTGATATAAATATCTAGGGATATACAGTTTTGCTTTACTACTGTAACATGCTTACAGAAGTAGTTATGGTTTACTTTATAACATAGGTCACTGAAAACATTAACAGTAAAAACATATAAAATACAAACAAGTTCTCAGTAGGCCATTTACTTTGTAGCAGAACAAACAATTTAATTGCTTCTGTCCTTGTGAGGGCCAACAGCTCCTGATGGAGCTAGGTCAGGAGACCGTGTTGGTTTCTGGGGAACTTACAACCTGATGCCATTCACGCTGACTCTCCAGGCATCAAAAGAGCTGCACCTTGGAAGTGAGGCAAATGCCTGCTTAACAGGAGGAAAGGCAACTTGTGCCCTAAATCCTAAAGGAGGTTATAATAAAATGATGGGGTTTCTCTCCCTCTTTCTTTCAAGAAGTGCAAAGGAAAGATATATTACAATACTGTAAAAATCTAATAAAAGGAAAAAAAGGTAAATCCACTAGTTACTTTTCTAAAATATAGAATTGGTCTTAAAATATCCATCATAATTATCAGCCCATCAGAATACCACAGAAACCATAGAAAATTAGAGAACATAAATACATTATATGAGTGCACAGTGATGCATCAATACATGCTTTTGGTATAACTATAATAATGGTTATCAATATTTTCAAAAATAAATGTATTTCCTGGTTCTATTACATTTCTGGGAAACATAACTGGGTAAATTAACATGTATTAGCCAAGAGAAGGCATAGCTAATGAATTTTAAAAATTAGAAGATCAAGGACAGATTGTTGTAATGACTGAAAGTCAGGTTTATCTGGGGTGGTGGTGGTGGGAAAGTAGTACAGCACACACACACGTATGTATATATATTATAGCATGTATGTAATACATATCATAGATCAGGTCATTAAAATAAGTGCATTTTGGACTTAGGTGGGGAGCCTGTGTTTAAATCCCAGATCCATTATTTACCACACATGGGTAAGTTATGTCACCCTCTCTGCCTCAAACTAGGGAGACCACCACTCATCTAACTGGGTCACTAAAAGAGATAAAAAGTTAATGCAGGTAAGGCCCTACCTAGTGTGGTACCTTGCATTCAATAGGTACTTATTCTAATAATTCAAGGTAGATATTCAAGGAATTTCATTATTTCTTGTGAAAAGTACTGACTGTAACTATCACATCAGTAAGGTTTTGTGAAAGAGGTCTGCCCCTTGAAAGATAACTCTTAGTATCCATTTTAAAATTTGTACTTTGGGTTAGGTTTCTCATAGGAATAAGACTATGACAGGTGGAAGCTCTGGGGGCAATGTTAAACTCATTATCCCACTGTGATAATGAAAATATTAAAGAAAATAAAATAGTATGCTACAAATTAGGAATCTTCATTCTAAGTAGGATGCAATTTTGAGTATTTGTTTTAGTAATGTGCACAAAAATAAAAACATACATCACTCAAAACTTCTGTCTGGTGCTAATATAGAAGAAGCCCTTGGATAATATAAACATTATTTAATGAAACTGAGTATTTGCTAATCTGTTGTTATAGTTTATAAGCTTATATTGTAGACTCAGCATTAGTGAAATAAAACTTACAAGCTTGAAAACAAACTTAGTATAAATTGCAAATGGGGAAAAGAACTTAGGGTAGTTACCTGTTATTCATGTGATACTGAAAGAAGAGGCATAAACTTTATTATTAAAAAAATAAAGAACCCCAAGATAATAAAATCATACACATAAAATGCATTGGGTTTCACAATCAAAGTGTAATGAGCATTTTCTTCCTTTGGCAGTCAAACAAAAATTTCAGTAAACCTCTTTAAATTCCCTTCAAAAGTTCACATGAAGCTATTGGTTATTATTACCTTGCAATTATAAAAAATAATATTTTGGTATAGATAGCTGACCAATAATTGCTATGTACTTTTATACAATTTAGAATGTTTTTTCCACTTAATATATTTGATATGCAATTATTGTTATAGCAGTCTAATATCTATTTAGTGAATGTAATTCCATACAAACGTATTATTACAATCTCCCAGAATTATATTTAAGTTTTAATGTAAACAATTCACCTAGAGGGATAAGTGGCATTCATGATTATTTTTAAGAGGAAGCAATGTTTTAAAGACAGGGATAAGTTATGCATTGAAGAATAAGTTCAGTGCCTGACCAGGCGGTGGTGCAATGGATAGAGCGTCAGACTGGAATGTGGAGAAGCCAGGTTAGAGACCCCGAGGTCGCCAGCTTGTGCGTGGGCTCATCTGGTTTGAGCAAGCCTCACCAGCTTGAGCCCAAGGTCACTGGCTTGAGCAAGGGTCACTCGGTTGGCTGTATCCCCCTGGTCAAGGCACATATGAGAAATCAATCAATGAACAACTAAGGAGCCGCAACGAAGAATTGATGTTTCTCATCTCTCTCCCTTCTGTCTGTCTGTCCCTATCTCTGACTCTCTCTGTCTCTGCCACACACACAAAAAGAATAAGTTCATTTAATTTATAAATTTCTGATAATCACTGTAATTTATACAATGCTCTCTAACATAAAGTCTACAGCTTAAAAAGAAGTCATGCACTCCTCTAAATTCACATTTTACAGATACAAATTATCCGTTAGTATTTCTCTGCCTGTAAGCCTTAAGAACACTATGTGGCTGGTTACGAGGCCGTTCTGCACACGTGGGTAAGGGCCTTGGCTGCGAGCCTGGCCCTGGGGTTCTAGCTCAGGCCCTTGTCATTAACTTACTTTTGGACTTCAGTGAAGTTGCAGAGCCAATATGTCTTAACCAGGATTTACAAAAAACAGTTATGGAAAGTACTGAAAGCATGTCAACTCACTGTGTTTCACATGCATGGACTCTACAGATCAGGCACTTACATTACACTCAATTATAGCTATCCCAAAGTGAATAGATGTCTTGAGAGAGGCAGTTTTACTATAGTAAACAAGACAGGCAACGTCCCTTCTCATTTCTCAAGGAAACAGAGATGTTTCTTGTCTCCTGGCAAAAAATGGGAAAGTCTCAAGCATTTCAGAGTTAGTGTGTCTTCCTAGAGGTTCCAAGAACTGCCTATGCTAAATACGCCTAAGCTGAGCAACATTCCTGGTCCCTCCCTCGCTGGCAGGCTCCAGTCAGCCTGGGCTGTGTTGCTGCTAGAAGCCACCAATGGTGGACAGTGGACAGCTGACTGCAGGTGGCTGGGCGCTACAAGGAGCATCCCTGGCAAAGCCAGGACCTGCAGAGATGAGAAGCGGGAGATGACATTTCTTTGGTAATAAAAATGCAATTTTTATAAAGTATAGGAGACTTGGTGAAAAAGTAAAAGAGGTAACTATTCACATTCCAAATGTTTCAATATATAAACTGTGTAACCATCACTCATGAATAGCACAGCTGCTAACAATTTTTCTTTCTTTTTTTCCTCAGGATAAAAATCATGCTGAAGCCAAGAGATGTTTCTCTAGTGAATGATATTTTGAAACTCTGGTCAAAACATAACTGTGACATAATAAATTTTTAAGAAGTAAGGAAAGCTTGTAGTCTGAAATGTGAAAGAAGACCCAGTTTTTACCCCAATTAGAAAGGACCACATTTTAGTTTTCACTACAATGGCGGGCTCAGTTCTCAGAAGGGAAAAAAGGCCAATTCGCTGTGCACATCTGTTTCCAGTGTGGTGCTGGTATGCAAACTATTGTCTATTGGAAGTGTGCTATGGTAATGTTTGCCAGGGTTAAAGGCTGGGTCAGTTTGATCAAGAAGCTAAAATTAGCTTCTGTGTGTTTTCCTGAAAAGAAAAAAAATTACTGTAAAGTTCTTTGTTTTCTTTTAGGTACTGTTTCTCAGATTTCAGTTTCTGGTGTATAAACCACCAGGAAACACATCCACGACAAGTGATTTCTTGTTCATTGCACTCTACATACTGAAATGATGTGACACATTACCTGAGCTGAAGGACCATGGAAAAAGCAAGCATGTGACCCAATTCACATTTTCCCATTTATTAACTTTACAAACTTATTTAAAGTGAATGCATTTGGAAATTCAAAACCATAGCTATATTTTTAAGTATGTGATGGTTTGGCAAAGCCCAAACATATTAAGAAACTCATCATTCTGAGCAGTATTGGGGTAAGTTTTAGGTCATATATTTTTGGTTTCATGACAGTGCTCTGATTATTTTCATAGGAAGAGAGCTACTTTAGACTAAAAAGAGGGGGAAAATCATATAAAAACTCCAAAGCAGTAATAATTTGACAAACTCAAAGAGCAAAAAGGAATCACAAAAAACAAAATATGTAATGATGTGCTAATTGAAGAAAAACATGAGTTAGTTCCTAGGTAACAAAATTACTTAATAGTTCAGGTAGATGGCAGAGAAGAAAAAAAGAGGAACAGAATTATTTGTTACATGTAGGACTCTGTGACGAATGCACAAATAAACCAAAAGCAGAAAGAAGTATGTTAGAGATTTACTTACATTCTCAGAAATTTGTTTTTTCTTATTTACTTCAGTAAAATGCCTCTTTAATATTTTAACTACTTAATTATTGTTATTTTTTAAAATTATCTATAATGTAATAAAATATAATTTTAAAATGATCTTTAATGTAACAAATATTTGTGTTATATACTATAGTTAAATATTTCCCTGATAAAGAGAATTCTGGGAGAAAAACAGGTATTTCCCCAAGTACAAAATTACAAAATATGATAGAAAAATATTTCAACGTAGGTATTCCAATGTGAAATATTATATATTTGGGTATTTATACTGCAGGGTTTCCTTTTCTTCTGGGCATTCTCTCAATTTCAGTGACTTTTTGTATTTTAAATTTAAAACTAATTAAGGTTTGGTACGCATACTAGAAGTATGTAAAACATTTGGCAAAACTTTCTATAGAAAATTTACTTATTTGTAAAACATATGTAAAATTTTCTTATTTTTATACTTAAATACCCTCTAGAACTTTACATAGAATCTTAAGTACCTAATAAATGTTTGATCCTTTTTCTGTTGGGTCAGGTATTACTGGAAAAAATACTCATTATATATTTTGACACCAAATTAATAAAATTCTTTATTATCTCAATTTTCTCAGTACCACTCTTTAATTTAAAATGGGCTCTATTTTCACATAGTTCTTTTTTAAAATGGAATTATAGCAAACTGTATTCATCAAGTCTGAAGTTTTTTAGATACTATCTTCCTAATCATGTCATCTTAAAACAGCTCACTGCCATGTTTTCTGAAGAGATTCTCTAGGGTTTCTAAGAACTGTATTTGCCAGGTACTCCTCCCTCCTTCTTTCTCACTCCCTCCTCCTCCTCTTCCTGACACTTGAATTTAGGCCTTTCCTAAACTTGTGACTTTATCTCCCTTCATTTTCCTTTTCCATACTGCTTTTCAGTGAACTCACCTACTAATACGGCTTCACATAGCCATGTTTCTGGTGTGAGGATCTTTAACCTAGGTACAGAGGGCCCGTGGATGGAATTCAGAGGTCTGTTAAACTCTTAAAATTATGTTAGAATGTGTGTATATACGGACTCCAAAATTTTCATTGAAAGTTGCCCATGACCCAAAAATAAGACCAAACAAAAACTAAAAACTACTTTTCCACACTATTTCTAATACAAGTCCATCTTGTCAGGTGCCATATCCAGAGAAAGCTGCTTTTCCTGTGTCCCTTGCTTTTCCTGTGTCTCTTACCAGCTTCCACCCATCTGAAACTTTCTGCCTTTCTCTGCCATCCATAGCTCCGATTAGCTAGGAGTCCAGAGGCTTCTATGCAGTGCTCTCCTCTGTTTCCACTGGCCCCCGATTAGGCCATGACCCTTGATCTACATAATGATTTTGCCTCTTAATGCTCTCCCCATCCAAGAGAGCCACTGTTGCACAACTCAGTGGGCTACAACTTATGTCATGTATCATGTAAATGTAACACATCCATTCAACATGACGGAAGCCTACTGGGGCTAGGCACACAGCCAAGAGCCCAGGGATACAAGTCTCCGCCTTCCACAGCATCTTCCTCACTTGCATCCGCAGTCCCGTTGTCTACTACATCTGCTCTTCCTTCCACAGTTAACTATTCACAGTCTCCCAATGTATATACATTGATTTTTTAAAATCTTTGTGCCACAACTTCTGCTGACCCTTCTATTCTGAAAACTTACTATTAAAGTCCCGCCTCTCTAAATGCCTGGTGACCTTGCTTCTTTGTGTCTCGCCCAAGAGGCTTGCTATAGGGCACAGTGTTTGCAGTAGCAAGCATGCACATGTCATGTCAGTTCAAAACGCCAAGCTCCAGCACAGACTGACCAAGTAGCCTTCGGTGAACTACTTAAACTCTCTATACTCAGAGCCTTGTTCTAAAATGTGGATAATATTTAACCGCCAAGATAGGAAGATTTTTAGTGGTATTTTATAGCTATTATTTTAACATCCTCACTCCCAAGTAGTGATTTTGTCCTCTTCTATCCGCTGCCATAGATTTTAGCACTGTACATTTATTGTTTTATCACCTCCAAAATATGATTTTAGATGTTGGGAGCACGCATTATTACATTTAAAATCAACTTGAGCACCTAGCACAGTGGCTTCCACATTGCAGGTACTTACTAAATATTTGATTATTTTTCTGAAGTCACTTTTTTTTTTGAACCAGAAATTATAGAGATGGAGGAGAAGGGGGAAGAGGAATCACAGAGGGTTTTTAAAAACTTTATTTTTGGCCCTGGCCAATTAGTTCAGTTGGTTAGAGCATCATCCTGAAGAGACGAGGTTGTGTGTTCTATCCCAGTCAGGGCATATATGGGAAGAAACAAATGAATGCTTCTCTCTTGCTCTCTCTTTCTTTCTTCTTTGCTCTTCCTTCCTCTCTCTGTCTCTCTTAAATCAATCAAAAATTTAAAAAAATCTAAATCCTTTATTTGAAAATAAATAAATCCCCTTGTGGAAGTCACTCACAATTTCAAAGTTATACATAGGATACAACACCTAAGGTTTTTACATGTACCAAAAAGCAAAGTATCAATTGAGAATATTAATTTTTAAGAAATGTACTAGAGCAAATGTATTACAAAACTTCAGATTTGCAAAATAGGTGACAAATAAATTAAATGTTGCCTCGAGCTATATTAAATAAATAAAGCCTATCTAATTTGAACAACTAGTTTGAATATCTATAGCAGGGGTCCCCAAACTACGGCCCATGGCCGTATGCGGCCTCCTGAGGCCGTTTATCCGGCCCCTGTCACACTTCCGGAAGGGGTACCTCTTTCATTGGTGGTCAGTGAGAGGAGCACAGGATGCATCCGCACCCATAGTTATCATTGAAATACTGGTCAGTTTGTTGATTTAAATTTACTTATTCTTTATTTTAAATATTGTATTTGTTCCTGTTTTGTTTTTTTTACTTTAAAATAAGATATGTGCAGTGTGCATAGGGATTTGTTCATAGTTTTTTTTATAATCCGGCCCTCCAATGGTCTGAGGGACAGTGAACTGGCCCCCATTGTAAAAAGTTTGGGGACCCCTGATCTTTAGTAAGAGAATCATGGAGTATTTCTAAGTAGAGAACCTATGCAATGTACATTTATATACAGCAGTAAAATTTTCATTAACAAATCATTGTGCAAATGGAGGCTACACAAAATATGTTAACTGCTTAAAAGTTTGTTGTAGGTAGGAATCATATTTATTTTGCTTCAGTTGTTAATATGGTAAGCAAATCCTTTCTACAGATATTGTAAAAGTATAGTTATAAAACTCTTATCAAGAATGAGTTAACCCTATATAAACTTCAAATTGCTATATGAATTCATTCCACATTAGAAAACTAACATGTATAAAATGAAGAACTTGTCAAGCAATGTTTTGGTTTTTTTTTTAGGGACAAAGAGGGGGATAGATAGGAACAGACAGACAGGAACGGAGAGAGATGAGAAGCATCAATCATCAGTTTTTCGTCGCAACACCTTAGTTGTTCATTGATTGCTTTCTCATATGTGCCTGACCGTGCGCCTTCAGCAGACCAAGTAACCCCTTGCTCGAGCCAGCGACCTTGGGTCCAAGCTGGCGAGCTTTTGCTCAAGCCAGATGGGCCCGCGCTCTAGCTGGTGACCTTGGGGTCTCGAACCTGGGTCCTCCGCGTCCCAATCTGATGCTCTATCCACTGCGCCATTGCCTGGTCAGGCAAGCTATTATTATAATTTAACAAATATCTACTGGATACACACTCACTTCAAGACACTATAGAATATGTTTGAAAAAGAGTCCTAAGGTAGAACCTCTGACTTCAACAATCTTATAAGTTGGTTCTATTAAAAGATAGTGATTTGTTGCCTTTGTTTGAACCCCCACCAGCTAAAACAACTTCTAGGGGATTTAAAGGACCAGACCTATTTTTTTTTTAAATTAAAAAATAACTACATGTACAGGGAATTTAGAAAGCCACCATGCTTACCCAAGGAAAGACACAAGCTCAAAAACCAGCTGGGAAGACTTTAATCTTCCTTGTTAAGATGACCCTTGGTATGACACATTCTACAATAAAACCCAACCAACCAAACAAAACACCACTAGGAAACCCTGGGAAGGAGGAGAATCCAATTTCTAGACTTAATATATTATTATATATGATCCAAATGTCCAGTTTTTAACAACAACCAAAAATCACAAGGGATACTAAAACAAAAACAAGCAAACAAACAAACAAAAAAAACCCGGAAAAGTATGTCCCACTCAAAGGAACAAAATATGCTGACAGAAAACATACCAGAGGAAGCCCAGATTTCTGACTGACAAGACTAAACAAATGTAAAAAAAACGCTCAAAGGGCTAAAGAAAGTCAAGGACATACCAGGAAAATGACATAGGACCAAATGAGAATATGAATAAAAATAATAAAAAAGAACAAAAAAAATTCTTTTTAAATTTTGATTAATTTTTAATTTATTGTGTTTACATGGATTTGACTGTCCCTCTGAATATAACTCCTTCACCCCCCACCCATGTCCCTTTTTATACTACTTTTGTCCCTCTCCCTCTAACGTCTTCCCCCTCTCCCTCTAGGATTTGCTGTCCTGTTATCTAATATCTCTGTGTTATGTATATATAGTTTCACTAATCCCTTTATCTTCTCTGATCCCATCCTCTAATCCTTTCCCTCTGCTATCCCTTTGGTCCCTGTGACCCTGCCTCTGTCTCTATTCCATTCCTCAGTTCACTTTATCCATTAGATTCCACATATATGTGAGATCATATGGTATTTTTCTTTCTCTGCCTGGCTTATTTCACTTAGCATAATAATCTCCAGGTCCATCCTTGCTGTCACAAAAGGTAAGATTTCCTTCTTTTTCACCACCGCATAGTATTTCATTGTGTATATGTACCACTGAATATTAATCCACTCGTCCACTGATGGACACTTGGGCTGTTTCCAGATCTTGACTATCGTAAACAATGCTGGAATAAACATGTGAGTGCATATCTTCTTTTGAATCAGTGATTTGGTATTCTTAGGATATATTCCTAAAACTGAGATAGCTGGGTCAAAAGGCAGTGCTGTTTGTAATTTTTTGAGGAAACCCCATACACTTCTCCACAGTGGCTGCACCAGTCTGTATTCCCACCAGCAGTGCAGGAGGGTTCCCTTTTCTCCACACCCTCGCCAGCACTTATTGTGTGTTGTTTTGTTAATGAGCACCATTCTGACAGGTGTGAGGTGATATCTCATTGTGGTTTTAATTTGCATTTCTCTGATGATTAGTGATGTTGAACATTTTTTCATATGCCTATTGGCCATTTCTATGTCCTCTTTGGAAAAGAATCTATTCAGTTCTTTTGCCTATTTTTTAATTGGATTGTTTACCTTCCTGATATTGAGTTTTAGAAAGTCTTTATAAATTTTGGTTATTAACCCCTTATTAGATGTGTTGTCGAATATGTTTTCCAGCGGTGTAATTTGTCTTTCTATTCTGTTCTTATTGTCTTTAGCTCTGCAAAAGCATTTTAGTTTAATATAGCCCTATTTGTTCATCGTATCCTTTATTTCACTTGCCCGTGGAGATAAATCAGCAAATATATTGCTACAAGAGATATCAGAGAGTTTACTGCCTATGTTTTCTTCTAAGATGTTTATAGTTTCACAACTTACATTTAAATCTTTTATCCATTTTGAGTTTATTTTTGTGAATGGTGTAAGTTGGTGGTCTAGTTTCAGTTTTTGCATATACCTGTCCAATTTTCCCATCACCATTTATTAAGAGACTGTCTTTACTCCTTTGTATGCTCTTACCTCCTTTGTCAAATATCTATTGACCATAAAGGCGTGGGTTTATTTCTGGGTTCTCTGTTCTGTTCCATTGATCTATATGCCCGTTCTTATGCTAGTACCAAGCTGTTTTGAGTACAATGGCCTTGTAGTATAATTTGATATCAGAAGAGTGATATCTCCCACTTTATTCTTCTTTTTCAAGATTGCTGATGCTATTCGTGTTCTTTTTTGGCTTAATGAAGCAGTTTTTCAGGCTTTGAATAGAAAAAGTGAATGCTTTCAACATATTATTTCTGCTTTTCCTGCCTTTTCTTTCGAGAACATAAAAGCAGGTATATTCAATGAAGTTCAAATTCAATCTCTCATACGGGACAAAGAATTTGCCAGGAAGATGAATAAAGAGGAGAAAGCAGCATGGCAGTCTTTTGTGGCAGTTACAAAAAACTTCATTGGCAACAAAAAAGCAGAAAACTATGAAGTTCTGGTTCAAAGGATGCTATTGACTTTCTGTGACATTGGATGTAATATGAGCATTGAGATTCACTTCCTGAACAATCCCTTTGATAAGTTTCCTGAAAATCTTGGAACTGTCAGTGATGAGCAGACTACTGCTGGAGCATCAAAGTAGATTGCCCTCAACAAGTACACAAATGCAAGAACTACAAATGCAAATTTTTGCCTTAACAGAATTAAAGTAAGTTTTGCACAAATTTTATGATTAAAGTAAGTGTTTTAATATGTTCTATTTTTAAATTGTAGACCAATTCTGATGCAGTCATATCTTTTAATGTATTAGTGTACTTACTGCATTATATAAATTATTATATTTTCACAAAGATGATGTCCAAGAAGACATTCTACTTCATTATGTTAAAGTAATTGTTGAAAATTTTACAAGATGAAAACCTAAAATCTTGAATTGCAAAAAAACCTGTAGTTTACAGAGAAAAATTAATGTCAGATTTGAGATCAGCACACTCGAATTAGGTAAGAACAAGTGTTTTTGTGGATGCCACAAAAATTTTGTTCCTCAGTGTTATTTGTTTCAATATGTTCTCCATTCCCTTTTCCCTCTCTTTCTCTTCTAATATCCCCATTATTCTTATATTGCTTTTCCTGATGGAATCAGGCAGTTCTTGTAGGGCTTTCTCATTTTTTTAAATTTGTCTCTCTCTCTTCTTCTCTTTGTAGTATCTCTATTTGCCGGTCTTCTATGTCACTGATTCTCTCCTCTATCTGGCTTGTTCTATTAGCTAAACTTGTCACCTCATTTTTCAGTTCATGTATTGAATTTTTCATTTGTTTGGTTCCTTTTTATAGTTTTAATTTCCTTGGTGAAGTACTCTTTATTTCATTAAGTTTTTTTTTTTTTTTTGAGCTCACTAAATTGCCTTTCAGTATTTTCTTGAGTATTTTTAGAGTTTGAATTTTGAATTCTTAGTCACTAACCTCCAAGGTTTCCATGTAATTGAGATCTTTTCCTGGAGAATTTTTGTCATCTAACTGAGCTATGTCTCTGTCTTGTGTATCCATATTGGATTTCTTTTTCCTTGATGGCATTTGCAGGTGGTATTGTTAATAACCCCAATAAGAGATAATTGATTTCCCTCAGCAAGATTCTTGGGTGTTCAACTAAGTCTTAGCTGTCGCCTTTGTAATGATGCAGGCAGGGTCATTGCTTGGTAGGAGGGGCTTGTTGTTAGGGCTTTTCAATTTTATGGCATTGGCAATGGCCAACCAGGCATCCTCCAGGGCCCTCCCCCACATCCCACCAAAGCAGAGGATCTAGTATCCAGGTGTCCCTGCCTCTCACAGAAGAGAGCAGCCTGGAGACCTAGTGGAGGGGGGGTCTGCCACCACCACTGTTCTCACACCAAGGGGAGCAATGAGAAACTGGGAGGCTGGGATGACACAGTCTAGTCCCTCCTTCAATACCACTCGAAGCACTCTAAGCACAGCCCTGGGTAGGGTAGGGGCTGTGCACCACAAGTCAGTGTCTGAGCTTCTAGTGCTGTTGTGGCAGAGATCGCAGATCAGGAGCTTCCCATTCACACACACTGAACTCCCTCCAGGAAGCCGGTGCCCAAGCTTCAGAGCCGGTGGCGTGCAGATCCTAGATCAAGCATGTCTGGCACTATAAGGCTAAATTGTGCCAGTCCCGCGGGCAGATCAAGGGCACCCCAACGTCCTGTGGGCCGATCTCCACAAGCTATTTGTCCGCAGTTCTTGAGAGCATGCCACAGGCTGTGTGTGTGCCCAGCACCTGTAATTGCCCAGCCCTGCAATCACTGATGCAGCAGATGCCGGGAAACAGCCCTGCTCCCCCGTTCTTGGTAGTCGCCCCATCTCAGCTCCTTCCCCCCAGACTCTCCTCCTGGCTCCTCTGGCTCTGAGACAAAGCCTGTGCCAACAGTGCCTCCCTCCCTCAGGTCCCGGAAGAAAGAGACATACTCGGTCCTCTGGTATTTTTTCTTCTTCTGTGTTTTGGCCCGCCTTCTTGCGCAATCATACCTTTGTCTATCTGATGTGTGTATATTTCAGGTTTATCTGGGTGCTTTTCTCTGCATATAGTTGTAGAATTTGTTGAAATTTCAAGGGGAGAGATGAGGAGTATCTGTCACACTGCCATTTCTCTCGTGAACCCCCCATGAAAGCTCTTTAAGCACCTGTGGGGATTACTTATTTGAGGAATTAAGAACTATCTTCTATAGGTATTTGCGAGGGCAAATTAGAATATTGAAAATGAGCTGTGTGATGTGTGGAAGCCTAGGTCAGGCCCATGGTAACCATGGAGTGCAGGGTCTCCACACAGGGCACAAAGGCCACAACTCAGTTCCAGTGACTTTCACTCTCACCATTTCAATCTCTGCTGAGAGTTTTTTAAAATCAATAATTATAACAAAAAACTTCTTTATGGTCTGGGTCCTAGAACAAATAAGTGGACATAGGTTTTGAAAATAACTTCAGGTATGTAATTAATCTGTGAATACTACCATGTAAATGGTTTGGCTAGAGGTGCATGAAGACTGGGGTGCAGAACAGAAAAACTCTTTAGAGGTTAATTTTTATTTGTAGCATTTTGACCCTAGAATTGAAGTGATGGCTTTCTTTGTGCTAATGTGGCCACTGACTATCATGCAGATGACAACAGCAGCAACCTGGCTGCCAGGACTCACTGGATGTTCAGGATGGAGAAGTGAAAAGTGAGAAGGGAAGAAGGTAGGATAAGAGAGCGCCAAAGAGTCTCTGGTCTTAAAAATAGTCTGTCACATGATTTGTTCACTTGACTGTGAACATTCAGTAAGAAAAAGAACTAACAAAGTAAGCTTTCACACTTTAGGAAGCACAGTTGCAAAAATCCTTGTAACACCAAGTTAACTTTCCATTCCTCTTTTAAGTTGGCTTAATCTAGTGCAGACCTAACAAGTCCTATGAAAACATTGGCCAAGGACATGAGAGCCTGCAGTGAGCTTTGTCAGGCCTCACCTCTCTGTCGCCTCCCCCAGAAGAACGTGCAGGCCACAGGAGAAAGAAAGTCTTCAGCTACAGAAGATCATTAGTGGCTCTCAGTGAAATCACTGTCAGTTTCTTGAGGTTGGCCTCTGATCACTCATACAAAGGACAGGAAATCATTGGTGCCACTGGACTTCTGCCCAGCACAGGCAGCTGTGGAGTACCTGAGAGCTTCCTTCTTTAAAACCAACACACCGGAAGTGGGAAGAGAACAGCAGGGACATTGAGGCACATTAGTCAGCGGGGCAGTCAGCCCAGGGTCACCTAGCTCTGGGTTTCCCTGCCCAGACTATGCGTGTCAGAGACTCCCAGAAAAGAAGAGGCCCCATAACAACACTGCAAGCATCAGATGTGCTCCCTCCCCTTCGTATGGAAAGCTCATCTCAGAGGCGTCAGGATAAAACATGAGAACAGCACTTGTCCTCAAAGACACACATGAGTGATTCACTGTAGCACAGCACAATGAGAGGAGGACACTACAATAAAAACTTTATAAGGTGAAATCAAAATCCTGTACGCGGTACACATTTTTAAACCTTTTTTTTTTTTTTAGGTTTCTTCCTTTCTCTTCTCCCCCCCTTCCTCAGGGAACATAACAATAACACACTGTAATTAAACAGTAAATTACTTGAGAGAGAAATGTTTAGACTCATGACAAATCTCTGTGCAGAAATAAAATGTCACCTCCCCCCCCCCCTTATATTTTGGATGACCAAGTTCTCCCAGTGAAGGAGGAAACTAAGCCAATGTTGTTTAAAACTCAGTTTTCAGATGAAAGGGTAGTTGGATGAAAAATCTTCCTTATTCAATAGTAAGGTAATTAATAAAGACAGAAGTTAACAACAACCCAAGCTGCTCATTAAAGAAAACAAATGAAGAGGTAGCTGGTTAGCTTTACTCGATTTCTATTAAATGTCTAAGTGGGAAATGTGCTCGTCCTGAAGTCACAATGTATACCTTCCTTCAAACCTCAGAGCAATTCTAGTATTCCTCCTGCTCATTAAAGAAATGAAGACATGTATCTATAAATACAATCGAATCATCAAGACAGAGCTTATATTTTAACTAAAATTTATTTTAAAAAATTATTAAGAGTTAATATTTTAAAACCTAGTCATTAAAATTGAAAAGGGAAAGGTCACAGATTTGCAGGTTAATGCGTGCTTTGAAATTAAACCAGCTGATATTAATTTCATCGAGTAGCAAAAAATTTGAGATATATAAAATTTGATTAAGAGTCCACTGAAGGTTTAAAAACATTTAAATGTACAAGAGATTCCATTGAAAATGTCCTCAGCAGTAGAAAAAAAAGAAGTGCTAAGTTAAGTTGCTAATTTCCACCTGGCAGGACAGACCCAGACCTTCAAGGCAGCATTTCCCTGAGCAATTACTCTGGGCTCCAGTTGGGATCCATCTTTTCTGAGTGCAGGACATCTATGTGGAGAGCTAGCAACCCTCCTTTCATTTAATAATGAAACACAACAAAACCTTTCATCCATAGTGCTTCTGTGAGAGTTAGGTTAAGCGCTAGCATCATTGTGTAATATATTTCTAATCTGAACTCCATTCTTACAGAAAATGAATTCAAAAGCAATTTCTTATTAAGCTATATCAAATGCAATAATTCCAGAATTAAAAAGAATATGATAGTGCATTCATATGGTCAAAATCTCAAAAAATAACAAGGCATATACTGAATTGTCTTCACCGAGTCCCTGAATACTTCCCCTGGCCAGGCCCACTGCTCTTTCCGCCCAGGCAGCCACAGTAGCTTTCTTATTCCCTCACCCCACTTTTTAACACCACATTCTACATGTCACTGTTCGGATCTTTCTTTTTTACCTTAACATAACTTAGGGGTGTTTTTAGACTTTAAAATCTTGTTCCATGTCTCCAAGTATAGGGGTGAGCAAAGGTAGGTTTATAGTTGTTCGTATGGGAAAAGACACGCAAGTTATGATTAATATAAGATCTTCATTAGGCCCTGACCATGTTGCTCAGTTGGTTAGAGCATCATCCCAACATGCCAAGGTTGTGGGTTTGATTACCAGTCAGGGCACACAGAAGAATCAACCAATGACTACATAAACTGGTAGATCAACAAACTGATGATTCTCTCTCTCTCTCTCTAAAAATCAATAATAGAAAAAAGACCAACCAAACAAACAAAAAACCCAACTGCATTTTTTTTCATTTTCATTTTATTTTTATTCAGTGAGAGGAGGGGAGGCAGAAACAGACTCCTGCATGCGCCCCAACCAGGATCCACCTGACAAGTCAACAAGGGGGCGATGCTCTGCCCATCTGGGGTGCTGCTCTGTTGCTTCTTAGCCCCTGAGGTGGATGGAGGTCATGGCGCCATCTTCAGTGCCCAGAGCCAACTTGCTCCAATAGAGCCATGGCTGCAGGAGGTTAAGAGAGAAAGAGACAGAGAAGTGAGAGGAGAAGGGATGGAGAAGCAGATGGGTACTTCTTCTGTGTGCCCTGACTGGTAATCAAACCTGGGTCATCCACAAGCCAGGCCAATGCTCTACCACTGAGCTAACCAGCCAGGGCAAACAATAGCTTTATTAACTGAGTACTCACAACTGTAAACATACTTTTGCCCACCCCTGTACATCTAATCACTTGGGTTTAATTTTTTTGGTCCTTGAGTTTGAGCCAAAACAGAAGTCTGTAATCTTTCTATTATAAACAGTACTATATCCTATTTTTAATTTTTACATTTTCAATAAGTATTTACTAAGCAGCTACTATTATACATCTAGCTCTTCATCCATATCCCTGAAGTATGGTGTGGAAGCTATTTTAAAAAATAACCAGTGTTCTTTAGGGGCTTTTAAGATCATTAAATAGACAAGCTATACAGACAATGCAGAATGAATCCACAGTAGTACACAGCCAGGTGTGAAAATGATAGTTACTTTAAAAAACAAAACAAAATAGTAGTTTAAGATAGCAGATGAGTTAGTCAGAAATGTTTGAGTTCAAGTGTAGACTTCACCATTTACTATCTGTAAGATCTTGGGCAAGTTCTTTTTTTTTTTTTTTTAATTTCTTTTTATTTATTTATTTTAGAGAGGAGACACAGAGAGAGAGAGAGAGAGAGAGAGAGAGAGAGAGAGAGTGAGAGAGAGAGAGAGAGAGAGAGAGAAAGGGGGGAGGAGCTAGAAGCCTCAACTCCCATATGTGCCTTGACCAGACCAGTGCAGGGTTTTGAACTGGCAACCTCAGTGTTCCCAGGTCGACTCTTTATCCACTGCGCCACCACAGGTCAGGCCGGGCAAGTTCTTTTTAACTTTTCTCAAGTTTCTTTGTGTATATGAAGGGAGTCTTCTTCTATTTCACACAATTACTAAGAGGATTGAATGATATCACACTATCAACTTCCCAAGAGATGATCTTGTTCCAATATGTGACAGAGGTCTTCCTGAACTCTGGTAGACAGATGACCTGTTACATACAGGATGAAAGTTCTTTTGGCACACACCTTTTATAGAGATATATAGACAGACAGATAGACAGATAAAGAGGGCAATAGCAAGTGTTAAGGGGTAAGATGAAATGATATATGATAACGGCAAAGGAAGTAGGAGGGGCACAGAATCTAGCATTGGGTGGGGGAAACTGTCAGGGGTGTTTCCAGTGAGGGCATGATGTCTAAACCAGCTGAAGGAATTGAGGAGTCAGAGAGGTGAAGAGCACACAGGGAACAATAGCTGGAAAAGCTGTAGGTGGGAAAGCTGGTTGAGTCTAGGGCATCATTCTATACTCTCTGTCCACGCAACAGTGGGAAGGAGATTCCTAACTGGAACTTCAGTTGCATTCTTTATGGGGAGTTGTTAAAATCTGAAAATTTTTATCCTGCTTCTACAGAAAATAATGTGAAACAAAGATGAACTAAAAGGAGCTATGTCGCTATCACATAATAATAATCACAGTAATATTTACATTTAAATCACTAAATTACATGTATACCTTTTTAGGTTTGATGAATCTATAAGTTCTTAGGCTTTTTTGTTTTTCTAATTCAAATAGTAAGTGCAGATAGGTGGGCATAAATATCAACTGAGTAGTTAATTGTGAGGAATTGTGAATAAAATTGCACATAGTAAGTGCTTTTTTATTACAACAATTCTTAAAGATATCAGTCTGGTAATACAGTGAAAAATAAGTATTATAGCAAGGAAAGAAGAGGCTATCCATTTAATGTTTCAGAGGGTTATTAGGTATCTTTTTCATTTGCTTTACTTTTTAAATCTATTTTTTGATTCCCTAGAGCAAGTTTCAGCCTTTTTCACATGGCACACATAAACTAATTACTAAAATTCTGTGACACACCAAAAAATACATGTTTTTACTGATCTGACAAAAAATTTGTATAATTTTGATTTATTCACAATGAATAGCTATAATTGTGTCGGCTGTTTAATTGGACAATTTAAGAGAATAGAGATCAGTGCCTCTCACTATGTAGTCAGGTATTGCATGTTTTAAACATTTTTATGTGACCAAGAGACATATGAAATGATGTCCAACATCACTAACCTCAGAAATGCAAATTAAAACCACAATAAAATACCATCTCACACCTATCAGAATATCATCAATAAATCAACAAACAACAAATGTTGGTGAGGATGTGGACTGTTGGTGGGAACGCAGATTAGTAAAGCCACTATGGAAAACAATATAGAGTTACCTCAAAAAATTTAAAATCGAACTGCCTTATGACCCAGCAAGTCTACTTTAAGGCTATAGCCAAAGAAACCTGAAATTCTAATTCTAAAGAATATATGCATCCCTGTGTTCATTTTGCTGCTTTATTTACAATAGCCAAGATTTGGAGTTAGCCCTAGTGCCCATCAGTCAATGAGTAGATAAAAAAATTTACACGATGGGATACTATTCAGCCTTAAAAAGATGAAAACCTTACCTTTTGTGACAACATGGATAGACCTGGTGATCAGTATGCTAAGTGAAATAATCTAGTCAGAGAAAGACAAGTGCCATATAATTTCAATTATATGTAGAATCTAGTGAACAAAATAAATTAACAAACAGAACAGAAACAGACTCATAGATACAGAGAACAGACTAAAAGCTGTCAGAAGGGAAGGGGGCTGGGGACTGGTTGAAAAAGTTGAAGGGATTAAGAAAAGAAAAAAACCCTCATAAACACAGAGAACAGTGTGGTGATTACAAGAGGGAAGGGGGGTGAAGGAGGTAGAAAAGGGTAAAAAAGGGATAAATGGTGATGGAAAGGAGACCTGACTTGGGGTGGTGAACACATAATACAATATACAGATGATGTGTTGTAAAAGTGCACACCTGAAATCTACATAATTTTATTAATCAATGTCACCCCAATAAAATCCATTAAAAATTAAAACTCTTGCAGCAGCTGCTGTGGCACACCAGATGAAAATTGCTGCCCTAGTGTCTTAAAATCTTAAATAGATAAAGAGTGTCTTTTCTCAGGGGTTCTCCTATATCAGTGAAAGAAAAATGCCTAAAACTGAACTTAAGATTTTGACATATAAAAAGCCAGTAGAGATCAAATAAAATGTTCAGGTTGGTGTGTGTATGTTACAACATCACCACCAACTTAATTTTTATGCTATTTCACTACTAAACTCAGGAAGGAATCTGCGCTGTTCTAATTTGTTTATGGTTATAGGTCTGCCAGTATTTTCTATTATGTTGCTAAGTAAAGACATTTCACTGAATTTGAAAGCATTTGGAGAGTGCCGCTGTGTATTTTATCAGAAAGTGACAAATTTTCTTGCATTAGTAGGATAAAATCTATTAGTTATTTCAGTTTGCAGGAAAATATTTTTATTTTGAAAATAACCTATGAAAGGAACATTGGGTACAATGGTGGATAAACTAGTTATATAAAAAAATCAATGTTTCTTCACTGAATTTTGTTGAGTTCTCTCTTTTCTTCTTATAAAATTCTATGGACTATTGCAAATCCCTTTCTTTTGCCAGGCTCTCATTCAAAACAGAGGACACCTGAATTACATAAATCTCGATCACAAAGTTATATTTTCTGTGCAGAGCAAGAGCTTGACAGGAAAAAAGTAATGAAGAAGAATAGCTTAGACAGAGGGATTTAATGATATCCAGCTGCTACTCTATGTTACTTGCTGATAAGACTTTCTTTTAATTTTACAATAGAAAAAGTTTGGGAAAAGGCTAAAAATTCATATTCAGGAAGTGGAAGTCTTTATATTTCATTTGTTCAATTTTCCCTAACTTTTGCAATTATGCTCATTCAAAGTTTAATTTTCAGAATGTTCAAATGTGTCATTTTACTTTAAAGTAAATTTTAAATTGAATTTAAAAGTGTAGAAATATTGTACCTTAGGGAAAAGACACTTAACCTCTTTGGGCTTACCACATGTTTAGATGATAAGATAAACCTGGGAAAGCACAGATTGTTAAATTTTACTCTCATTCTATGTCATTATTGTGGTGATTCTTCTGTACTTACAAAAGGATGGTGGGGGGGGGGCGTGAAGACAGAGAGCTCTTCATAATATACAGTAACTTCAAAATACACAGTAACAACCTTTGAAGAATGGAAAAACCTAAACAAATTACCTTTCATTGAGAATTCAAATACTGATACTATGAGACCTTTACCTTCCTAACTTGTTATTTGCATAGATGGTCCTCAGGGGCATTGCTCAAAGTGCCATAGTGGGGCCCCATTACTAGAGTCTGAACTTGGAAGGAACTCATTGTGATTAACCTTTGCCTGGTAAAAGAAATTACTGAAAAAATTATCTATGAAAGTAGAGCAATCACAATTCTTTAATGAAAGACCTACAAGACTTGCAACCTGAACACTGCTCTCAATGGGGTTCATTGCTACAGGAGCCAAAGAGTTAAAACAAAGGAACAAAGTTATTTCAGGCTAATGAAACTTTCCTGTTGGGAGTTCCTTTTCCAATGAGTAGGAAAGGAAAGGTATGAATAGCTGGTGCTCTGTGCACTTTCCCACAGGTCTGAGCAGGAGGAAGGCAAGCATTGGCGACCCAGGCCTCCCAGGGAAGGAATAGACAGGAGGCCTGGGGAGACACAGCTAGGCGGTCCCACAGGGTTCCACTGGCTGTATGTAACAGGCTTGAGCAAAAATAGCATTGCTTTTTTCTTTTAAGGGCAAAAGATACACGAAGGTCAGGGGTAGGTACCTGTCTGGAGGTATTTTTATGCTATTGGTGCAAACCTCCCAGGAGCTGAACTTAAAGGAATGCTACATCCTTGCAGGAAGTCTCCAGATACAGGAAAAGCTAATAAAATGAAAAGGGAGGAGGCTTTGCTTCCCTTCCCTAACTCTGCTCCAACAACATCTCACATTACAAATTTGCAAACTAATTACTTAGAGCCAGACATATTAAAAAATTTACCCTTACAACTAAGTAAATATAGAGATTCAAAATAGAGTACTTGGCTCCAGACTTAGATAGGGCTCTCAATTTAAAAGTCTAATTAAGGCGAATCATGTTTGCTATGTAGTTCTCTCAAACACTGGCATTATTGAAATTACTCCTAACGACTTAATTGATTTAACCAAAACCTCAAGTAAAGATTAGGCAGTAATTAGTTTAGCCTGCAGAAGTTGGAGTAGTAGGGAGGATGAGGTTTTTTCTATTAATATCTTTGGCTTTTTTTTTATATATACAAAATTTATCTCTGTAAAGTTTAAGGTTAAACAATTTTACTTTAAACAGACACATCAACAGAAATCAATGCTGAAGACAGTCGAAATGCTAATTTATATAGGATGATTTCTTGATTAGCACTGGGATCAGTGTGGGGAAGGGAGGGATTCCTTTGAGCTCTTTTAAAATATAGGGGAAATGGCAGAGTTTTTGACTCATCCTTCGCAGCGCATTCCAAGTGTGATGTATTTAATATGGCCCTATAAATCACCTGAGAAAGAAATAATCTCAAGATCTGCATGTAAACACAGCTATTAAAATATTACAATGACTTTGTTTGCTTAGTGTTTATACGGTATATCTCATCTTGAGGTAAACAGCTTTTCTAAGGTGGGGCAATCTGAAGTAGCATCCAAATTACATGGCCATCTAAGAATGCTGAACTTAAGCAAAATGTATCATCTAAGTACAAGAACAAAAGGACTATTCTACCTTTAGCCAACATGTTTCTGCTTTCAATTTGCTGTAACTGGTTTGGAAATCAAATTCATTTAATTTTATAGTTGGTTATTACACTGGTTGGTAATTAGTAAACAGACAAAAAAAAAATTCAGCTCAGAAAAGAAAAGTGAGCATGTCTTTTGTGTACATTTATTTTAGAGATTTGCTTTGCAACAGCCACTGGACATTTATTTTTTAAAAAAGAGAGCTGGGGACCCAGGTATATATGCCTTTGGCAATACTTATTTTTGACTCACAAGACTTAACTTTGTTTAGTGTGGTAATCTGTAACTGTAAGCAATCATGCTCCAGATTACTATTGGGTTAAAAACTGTAAACCATCTACAATTACTAGCATGATCCCTAACCTCTATAAGGTGGTAATCCAGTATTGCTTGTTAGCTGTCAAATTTATTTCCCTTTGGTGAAATATACCCTGGACTTAATTAGCAGTCATTCGTGATACTTTATGGAGCTGAGCCCAAGCACTGTGGCTTTGACATTTAACCCCTGACCCTCAAATATTTACCAGCTTTTAAACTGGTTGTGTATAATTATCCCTTCAAGTACATCTCAGATCGATTATTTCAGCCACTCTAGTCAATTCCAAGTCAGACAGACTATTCCAACTGATGTAATTTTCACGGAGACTGGAAATAGAACCATGTTGTTTCACAATGAGCTCTACCTATAAGGAGCAGGGTGGGCTTCTAGTCACGAGTCACAATGGTGAGTGTGACAGGCAGACCAATTTTTTTTTCCCTTCCATCTAGTGAGCTCTAAAACTTTGGGGGGATGTATGTTTTAGAACCAATTTCATATTTAGCTTACAGTGAAAGGAATATTTTGGGAACTGTTTTCAATCATTTGTTTGAAATCAATTTAGCTGAGGTCTGATTTTGGATGTATGTGTTTAAATCTCCTTCCGCGTTTCCTAGGAAGCAGGCACCTAGAAGAAGGCAGCACCCACGAGGCGGGGAATGAATTTTGCTACTCTCACTTAAAATTCCCACAGCGTATACTATACAAAGCCAAGTGCTCTTCAGATGTCAGAATTTCAGAAATGTATTCTAATCTGAATGATTGGGAAGAAAAAGCCCTTATTAGGCAAATAACAACTGTTGAAAGACAAAAATATAAAAGAGACGCTGTCCTAGTAAGACACTTCAGAACCTCAGGCCTGAAGGAATAGCCACCCCTTCACTTCAGGGACAGCAACCCTTCCTGCTGCTGCCCTGCCTACCCAGCTACGCTTCCAGAGGGTGCACTATGTGCCTGGCACTTCTAGCTTCTCAAACACTCTCTTGGAATGGGTATTTAATAAAGGTGGCGGTCACAACCACAGCTTTACCAAGGCAGAGATGCCAACCAGAAACATCAGGCAGGTTTGTGCAGGTAGGAAGTACAGGAAGTGAGAGAGACAAAAACAAACAAACAAACAAACAAACACCTATCATGGAGCTTCCCCCACCCCTTCCTCAGCTTAGTCCCAGCCAGAGAGGAAAGAGAGGGAGAGAACCATTTTTGCTGGTCGTGAAGAGCCCATAAGCTGGGTCTAAATTAGGGCCAGATGCTAGTTTTTGGCTACTTTAAGAAACCAAAGTCTGGGTCAGCTGCACTCCCAAGTAGAACAGTGAGTGGAAACTCCTGTTCTGAGATTCAGCTGATCTAGAAGCTTGCTTTCTGTAAGGAAGCAAACAAGTATGTGAAGCAGCTGGACCCAAACAAACAAACAAAAACACCTGTGAACTGCCACTGAGTGGTCTCCAGGATGATATCCGCGCGGTTCATTCTGGGTAAATTGCCTTGGTAGCAGTTTGGTGCTTGCGGGATGGGACCTGGCAGAGCCCTGCGCTGTGCAGGCTGCAGAGGGCTGCAAAATGACGCTACACTGTGTGCACAACACAAACTAAAAATAAACATGCAGACGGGAATTTATGACTCAAATTCTTTCATATTTCTCCAAGGCTGACACATGGGTAGATATAAAGCCAGGAGTCACGGCCACTATCAGAGCCGCCCGACCCGTGCAAGTTCGCATTGGATTTGGACAGATGGCAATGAAACAATGGAGCCAAAAACTGGTGAGCCATCAGCTTTAATTCTAGCTTGCACCCTGCGGGCAAGCAAAAACACACACTGGGATCCAAAACCCACTCATTCAGTGCTCACAAAGCTACTGACTTATCCGAGTTTCCTAGAATCAAAGGCTTCTAGCTCATCAGACTTATTCACCACTGTTTCCCATCTCCTCCAGCACAAACTCTTAACAAACTGGCTTCTCACTCAGCACTCTGCCATCTTGGCTGCTTCTCCTGGCCTCCATGTGGCCTTACTCTGCTCTACTCTCTAATACCTCAGGAACCAAGAGAGAGCAAGCTTCTGGTCCGTCCCACTTTATATTGTAAAAATCTAAACCCTTAATCCAATTCACAAACAAGAAAGTCTCTGATACAAAGTCACCCATCTGAGGCATAATGGGATTCCTCAGGAGTGCGCACCTCCCTACATCATCCAATCAGTCAAAGGTGTGGGGGAAAGCTTACTCTTAAAACCAAGCCTTAGGCCATAACGACATGGCCTGCTTACATTAGACTTTCCCCCACACTCATCCCAAGCATAAGGGCAAATAATATCACCTGGGTGACGGGCTTCCATGTGGGCAGCTCCATCTTTAACAAAGTGAGCATAATATATTTTATCTGCCCAACAGTAGATATACAGAATTTTGGTACCAAAGACTGAACGAGCTATACATTTAAAAATTTCTGGAATTATTTTCAAGTTTTGTTAACTAGCATTTTGTTGGAGTAAAAAAAAATCCTAAGTAGTAAAAGAATAAGGCCGATAAGTCTTGGGAATTTAACTTCAGGGAGTGCTAAAGTGCTAAAATAAAACGGATTCCCTCTGATATAATAATCCTTTGCTATCAGAACATCTCAAAATATTTCAAGGCGTTCCTTGTTTTTATTTTGGTCTAGTTTAAAGGTGAACTGTATTCAGGGAGAAAGTTGACGAAGCATATTTCAATGATTTAAAAGACACATGAGATATTGAAAATAGTATGTTTTCATCCCCTGAGCTCTAACTACAAAATGAAACCTATAGGGAACTCAGCAAATTCACAAGTAGCTGATAACCAAATACCGAGGTTTCTGAAATGGTTGACCCTTTCAAAAGATCAGTGTGTCACAGCTAATTAGAAATCAACAAATCTCTTCTTGAAAAGTTACCGTTTTGCATCTTCATATAAATAAAATTGGGATACAAAAGAGAACAAATGAAAAATTAATGTCCCTAGTTTTGCTGCAATGTCTCTGCCATAGAAACATCTGCCTGTGTGTGTATATGTGTGTGTGTGGAGGGAGAGAGAGAGAGAGAAGTGCACTACGAGAGGATGCTGACACAGGTGGTTACAGGGGCTGGAGTGGAGCAAGGACACAGGATCTGTTCAGGTCCATTGCTCCCTTACTTCCTACTGTCAAAAAGTCCTGCAGCCCTTACCTCTGAAATATTTCTCTAAATATCACTTCTTCATTTCCCCTACCATGGTGTTAATTCAAAACCTTCCTCCTATATCATCTAGATGTTCCTATAATTCAGAATGGCATTTCAGAATGGCATTCAAGTTTGGGTGACATAAAGAGACCTTCTCTCACTCATATCTCATTAGTCTCATTCTCTATAGTCATGACTTATGGCTCCCGCCAAAAGAACACGTTATTTCAGACTTCTGAAATTTCTGTGCATGCTATTCGCTCTACTTAAAATGTCTTCCTTACTTTCTAACTGTACTTATTCATTAAAACTCAGGGAAAAGGTCCCTGCCTCCAGGCAGTCTCTTGGGGTGACTTAGTTGTAGTGGCCTAAGTGATTTCCTGCTTTCTCTCTTCCTAGAACAGTGATGGGCAATCTTTTGAGCTTGGTGTGTCAAAATTCGCCAAAAAACCGAGCATAACTCAGGTGATGTGTCATTTTGAGAAAAATGTCCTAACCGGAAGTCCCAGAACTAGACTCTGTGCTGGAGTTCTGTTGTTTTGGCCTACAGACCTCCAGCACAGAGTGTCTACACTACAGCAAATGTTTAATCCTCGGCTACTGCACCTGGCCATGCAGGAGCCGAGGATGAAACATCCTTCTTGGCATGCGACCCCATACTTCTCTGGTATGTGGCTGCATGCGCCCGCATGTCATCGAAAATGGCTACGCGTGTCAGTGCTGACGTGTGTCATAGGTTCGCCATCATGGTCCTAGAAGAACCCCACTAGGGTTTGGGTGTTTATCCTCACCTTTGTGCCTCAGGGGGCTGAACACAGCTCTAGTCTGATACAATCAGAGCAAGCCCACCTATCTGACTTAGTACTACTAGCCAGTGAGATGAGATAGGTGTGCAAGGGATTCTGGGAAAATCATGGGGCATCACTTGTTTTTCCAGAGGAAGAAGTATGTGGCCCTAGCTGCTGCTGGCAGCTGGCCTATAGCATCTCAAGACTGGCCTGGAGATAAAGTTGCATGCATAGTCTGGGTCCTTGACAACTGTGGATAAGCCAGCAGTAAAGCCCAGTCCACCTCTGAATGTCAGTTTATGTGTAACAAGATGTTTCCTTACAATTAAGGCCAATTTGATTCAAAATTTTTGTTACTTAAAACCAAAAATATCCTAATTTGGGGGGTTGGGTAGAGGGAAGAGATAAGCTATCTAATGTTCCTTGCTTTCAAAGGTTGCACTGATATACAAAATATCTAACTCTCCTGCATGGTTGCATTCTGCCCATGGATCATACAGATTATGAACCACATTCCAATGCCCACAGCTAAGTGGCCCTCAGAGAGGAGGAGCTGTTGCCTCAAGCAGGCAGGTCCATTCATGCACAAAGCAGGCCATGACCATATGGATCAAAAGGAAACATCTGTCAACCCTTCTGTGTCTATTGAATCCTATGTTAGGGGGAAAGATATAAAACCACCACCAAAACACTATATCAATGTATATAATTAAGGCAGGAAAGCAACAAAATCACAATGAGCAGGTCTTTATAGCAGTTTGCTCTGATGCAAGGACCTGCTGTGCCCACCACATAAAGCCCTTCTAAACAATGAATGGGGAGCAACGACAGAGGCCACTGTGCCCACCCAGCCTGTGTGAAATGCTGGTAAGCTGGCCAGCTTTCTATTTAGATTCACTCTCAGAATCTTTTCCTTTCCTTGTTCATTGGTTTTATTTTCTTTCTTAATTTTTTTTTTAATTAACTGTGTTCACATAGATTCTAGGGTCACTCGAATGCATCCTCCTTCCCCTGTATTCCCCTCAACATCTCCCTTGTCCCCTCCCTACAGTGCCCTCCCCACTTCCCTTCAGTTTTATCCCATCCTATCCTCCCCTTTTCCTCTGTCCTCTTTCCCTCTGGTCCCTTTGATCCCTCCTCTGTCTCAATTCCTTTCCTCAGTTCTCATTGTTCCTTGGATTCCTCAAATGAGTGAGGTCATATGATATTTTTCTTTCTCTGCCTTGCTTATTTCACTCAACATAATAGTTTCCAAGTCCCTTCATATTGTTGCAAAAGGTAATATTTCCTTCTTTTTCATGGCCCCATAGTATTCCATTGTGTATATGTACCACCGTTTTTCTTAATCCACTTGTCCACTGACGGACACTTGGGCTGTTTCCATATCTTCGCTATTGTGAACAATGCTGCCATAAACATGGGGGTGCATTTCTTTTTTTCAGTCGGTGACATGGTGTCCTTGGGATATATTCCTATAAGTGGGATGGCTGGGACAAAGGGCAGTTCCATTTCTAATTTTTTGAGGAACCTCCATACTGTTTTCCATAGTGGCTGCACCAGTCTGCATTCCCACCAGCAGTGCAGGAGGGTTCCCCTTTCTCCACATCCTCGCCAGAACCTATTGTGTGTTCAATATCTCATGTATACATGATCCCAACAACAACAACTATGATTTTGAATATCCAACATGGGCTGGCCACCACATTAGTTGCCATATATATATGTTACAGAATTAATTCTCACAATAATCCTACTTGCATGGGCTAATGCCCCCCAAATTCACAACTGGTTAAGTGGCAGAGCTGGTTTGAATGCAAGTTTATCTCTGAACCTTGTATTTTTTCAAGTCCAGCATACTGCCTAAATAAAAGGCAGCTAACAACAACAGCAAACCCAGCCTCTGAGTAGAATGAATGTTTCTCAAATCAAAGATTGGGGATTCTCTTTGCTGAAGGCTAAATGGACTGTATGTATTTGAGCCATAGGTTCAACATACCAAGTTGGTTTTTAAAAACAGTTAATGTTACAGCAAACATACCTCAAACAATTTTTATCTATTAAAAAAATAAAACTTAGAATTCTTGCTATACCATACTTCTTACATTTAACTCAGAATCTGAAACTTAAATTAAAAATGCTTGGTATTATTTTTTTATATTTAGCTTGAATTTTACAAAAGTTACTGAAAGATAGTCTTCATTTTCAGAAACTTTATCAACTTTGTACCAAAAAAATATAGCAAACTACATTTTTTTTTTCTGGAGGAATTTCTTTTAATCTGATTTTTGTTGTTGCTTAAAATATTTTGGTTGGCAAATATGGCAATGATGATGGATGTACAAGCTTCCTGTGCTACATCTACCTATTAAGTTACTTCCTGGTTCCATACAGATGTCAGGATTATTTGTTCTAGTTCTGTGAAAAACACCATTGGTATTTTGAAAGATGCTGCATCAAATCTATAGATTATTTGGGTAATATGGACATTTTAATGATGTTAGTTTTTACTATGCATGAGAATGGTATATCCTTCCATTTACCTGTATGCTCTTCATTTTCCTTCTTCAACATCTTGTAATTTTCCAATTACAGATCATTTAACTGCTTGATTAAATGTATTCCTAGGTATTATATTTCTTTTTTATGCAATTGTAAATGGGATTATTTTCTTAATTTCTCTTTCTGATAGTTATTGGTGTATTGAAATTCAACAGCTTTCTGAATATTAATTTTATATCCTGCTATTTTACTAAATTCATTTATCAGTTCTAATAGGTTTTTTGTGAAGTCTTTAGGGTTCCCTTTATATTGTATCATGCAAATAATGACAATTTTACTTCTTCTCTTCCAATTTGGATGCCTTTCTTTACTTTTTCTTATCTGACTGCTGTTGCTAGGACTTCCAATACTATGTTGAAAAAAAGTGGTTAGAGTGGACAGCCCTAATCTTAGGAAAAACACTTTTAGCCTTTCACGATTATGATATTAGCTATGACTTTCTCCTATATTATCTTTTTGATGTTTAGGTATGTTACTTCTGTTCCAACCTCACGAGTGTTTTGTTAAACTATAAATTGATGCTAGAATTTTGTCAAATGCTTTTTCTGCATTGATTGATTTTTATGTTCATTTTGTTTATGTGGTTTGTCATGTTAATTGATGTGTGGATATTGAACCAACCTTGCATTCCAGAAATAAATCCCACTTGGTTATAGTGTTATATCCTTGAGAAACTTCCTTCCTCTTCAATTTTCTGGAATAGTTTGAGAACAAATATTAATTCTTTGACTCTTTGGTAAATTCACCTGTAAAGTCATTTGGTCAATGACTCCTGATTGTTGGGAATTTTTTTATTTTGGATTTGATTTTGTTAATAGTTACCAGTCTGTTCAGATTTTCTGTTTTTCTTAATTCAGTCTTGAAACAATGTATGTTGTTTTTAGAAATTTATCCATTTCTTCCAAGTTCTCAAATTTCTTGGCATATAATTTTGTAGTATTTTTTTCATAATCCTTTGTATTTCTTTGTGGTGTCAGTTGAAACTTCTCTTTCATTTGTGATTTTATCCGTTCAGACCCTCTCTCTTCTTATCTTCATGTATCTGGTCAAAGATTTATCAATTTTTTAAAAATGTTTTCAGAAAAGCGCCTCTTGGCTTCATTGATTATTTTTATTGTTTTGGTTTTCTTTTTTTGAGACACTATTTTATTTATTTCTGCTATAATATTTATTATTTCCTTGCATCTACTTGTTTTGGGTTTTGTTTGTTCTTCTTTTTCTAGTTCCTTTAGGTGTAATGTTAGGTTGTTTACTTAAGATTTTTATTGTTTCTTCTGATCCATAGTCAGACGCATTATCCATTGTGCCACTGGCCCACACATAAGATTTTTATTGTTTCTTGAAGAGGCTTGTATTGCTGTGGATTTCCCTCTTAAAATGGCTTTGGCTGTAAGCCACAGATTTGGGTCATTGTGTTTTCATTTTAATTTCTTTCAAGGTATTTTTTTATTACTTCTTTGATCTTGTTGTTAACTCATTCATTGCATGTTATTCAGCCTCCACATGTTTGTGTTTTGTAGTTTTTCTTGTAATTTATTCCTTGTTTCAAGCACTGTGATCTGAGGAGATGCTAGGTATATTTTTGCTTTAAGTCATAACATGGTCTATCCTGGAAAATGTTCCATGTGCATTTGGAAAGAATATATATTTTGCTGTGTGTTGCAAAATATTTTAAAAGTATCAATTAAATATAACTGATCTTGTGTGTCATGATTTCCTTGTTGATTTTCTGTCTAGATGATCTAGCCATTGATGCCAATGAGGTGCTAATGTCCCCTACTATGACTGTATTACCATACTTCTCTCCCTTTATGTATGTCAATATTTGCTTTATATATTTAGGTCCTCCAGTGTTGGGTACATAAATGTTTACAGGGTTATATCCTCTGGTTGGGTTAATCCCTTTATCATTCTGAAGTATACTCATTTGTTGGTTGCTATAGCTTTTGTTTTAAATTCTAGTTTGTCTGATATAAGAACTGCTAGCCCAGTCTTTTTTGTTCCTATTTGCATAAAATGTTTTTTTTTCTATCTATAAACTTTCAGTTTGTGTGTGTCTTTCAATCTGAAGTGGATCTCTTGTAGTCAGCATATATGGATCTTGTTTTCTTATCCATTCAGGCACCCTGTCTTTTCATTGGAGTATTTACTCTATATACATACAAAAGTGATTATTGATAGGCATGTGTTATTGCCATTTTATTATTCATATTTTTTATTCTTCTGCTTCTATTCCTTCTCCTTCTTCTTCAAGCAGTCCCATTAGCATTTCTTATCATACTGGTTTGGTGGTGATGAACTCCTTTAGTATTTTGTTGTGGAAGCCTTTTATCTCTCCTTCAATTCTAAATGATAGCTTTTCTGGATACAGTAATCTGTTGTAGGTCTTTACTTTTCACCACTTTGACTATTTAGTGCATCTGGCCTACAAATTATCTATTTAGAAATCCTGGTCTATAAAGTATTTTTTGAGAAATCAGCTGACAGTGTTATGGGAACTCTCAAGTGTGTAACCAACTGCTTTTCTCTTGCTGTTACTTTGTGTTTAAACTTTGGCATGTCAATTAAGATGTGCCCTGAGTGGGTCTCTTGGGGTTCATATTGTTTGGGGCTACAGTTGAGCCAGTGACTCCTTCTCCAAGTCAGCAACCCTCGGCTTAAGGCAGCAACATTGGGGTTCAAGCCAGTAACCATGGGATCATGTCAATGATCCCATGTTTAAGTTGGATGAACCCATGCTTAAACGGACGACCTCTGGGTTTTGAATCTGGGACCTCAGAATCCCAGGTTGATCCTCTATCTACTGTGCCACCACCAGCCTGGCTCTGACTGGCTCTTTTTTATGTTCCCTATATCTTTGTTGAAGTTCTCACTGTGCTCATCTAATCTTCCCCTATGTTCACTGAGCATCATTACAACCAGTGTTTTGAACTCTGCACCTGGTAGATTGCTTGTTTCTATTTTGTTTAGCTATTTTTCCGGAGTTTTGTCTTGTTCTTTATTTGGGACATGTTTTCTTGTCTGCTCATTTTGGCAGCCTCCCTATATTTGTTTTTATGTATTATGTAGGTTTTCTATGTCTCCCAGTGTTGACAGAATAGTCCTGTGGGTCCCTGTGGCAGTTTCCCTGGTCACCTCAGCCTGATGATCCAGGGGTATCTGTTGTGTGGGTTATGTGTGCTCTCCTGTTGTAGTTGAGCCTTAAGTGCTGTTGCAATGCCAGTGGGAGGGATTGACCCTCAGGCTGAGTGGCTGTGAGGAATGAATGTGACTATAGATGATGAGCTATTATGCAGGGCATATTCCGTAAAGAGGGATTCTTTAGAGCTATGCTCTGGTTCCTTCTAAGACTCCTTACCATTTGTGGAGCTAAGAGGGTGGTGCTCGCATGTGGTCAGAAGCTGGCCACTAGGTGTGTTATTTCTGGAGTCTCTTGGGAGGGGCTCTGATGCAGGCACTGGTCAGTCACTGCCTTTGTCCAGCCTGGGCCACCTGAAGGAACTACAAAGTGATTTATAGATGGTTGCCAGCTGTGTTGCGCTTGGAGTACCTGGGAGAAGAAAAGCTGCAAACCAAGGTCGGGTCCTACTAGTGCTGGGGCTGGGGCTCCTTACAAAAGGAAGAGGGCACACCTAGGCCAGATGCTGCTTGTTTGGAGTTTGTCAACTCTTGAGAAATTTTAAAAAGTCTGTAGTGCAGGCCAAAATCAGCCACTCTGAGTAACAGCTGCCAAAAGATATTGGATTCTGAACATGATTTAGAAAGGGCGGGTCTCACAGCATCATGATGGAAACTCAGATTTGATTCTCATTTGCACCTTCAGGCTAGGTAAGGGAAGAGCTCAACAGGGGAACAATAGCACCTGCTAACAGTTCTGTCCTGGATGAAGCTTCATCCTGAAGTCAGACAATTCCCTTCCTCCTATATGTCCTAGATACTTTTATGAACTTCTGTCCCTTCATTGGAACTTGGTACAAGTGCTTGTGAGTGAGTCTGTGCTCAGGACCTAGAGAGGACATCTGGCTCTCTGACAATACTTTGTCTCACCCCTAAGGAATCACTGTTGATTTTTATAGACAGAAGTTCTTGGGGCTTTTCTTCTCTGGACTGTTGGTTCAGAGTGGGGAGCCTGATGTGGGGCTGGGACCCCTTGCTCCTTAGGAGGAACCTCCAGATGCAACACTTCCTTCCTGATTTTTAAACACCACACAGGGGTATGGGACCTGCTTGTTTCTGGTTTCCACCCTTCCTATCAGTCTCAACATGGCTTCTTCTTTATATTCTTAGTTATAGGAGTTCTGTTCTATTAGTCTTCAGGTGATTCTCAAGGGTGGTTGTTCTATAATTCCCTTGTAATTTTGATGTGGTCATGGGAGGAGGCAAGCATAGCATTTACCTACTGTTCTCTTGATCAGAGTCTCCTTTTTATGCTTTCAGTGGGAGAAAACTATATCTAGATTCCTTTTACAAAATCTACCCATGTTGAACATATACATACACACAGATGTACACACAACTCATATGTACATATAAACACAATTTTCATAGAAAACGCACATAGATTATAGCAGAATAATATGCTGGCTTGTAATTTTATTAACAGATTTGTTTTAAAATTTAGAACATTTGCAACCCATTATCTTTTAGGATGTAGCAAAAGCAAATTTAGCAATTTTGACTGTACTGATTCAAGAAGGCAAAAATTCTGGCAAAACAAATTATTATAATGGGAAAAAACTCTAAGGGAAGAAAAGAAGTTGACATGATTCTTGACTCTTTAGATGTATTTAATAAACATCATGGGGTACCTTTTATTGGAAAGACAATAAATGTTCCTGAAGAAATCTAGAAGATGACCCAATAAGATATTGAGAGCAGTGATGAAATTTTCATTTTTGGAAATGTTGAAAAGATCAAAATAGCAGAAACTTATCCAACTGGTCTCATGTTTCTAAATACCACTACTATCATTGACTTTTGCATCTAAGTCTGCATCCCTGGCTCTCGTACACACTTCCCAAGCCTGCTAAATCTCTCCATACTAGCATGCACTAGCACTTCCCCTCAGTGTGTGCAGTATGGAACTCAATATCTTTGTGGCTAGACATGTGTCAATCCCTTTGTTTCCTATTCCTGCTTATGAACCATATGCTCCCTGTTTGGAGGGCTTAGAATCCTGGGGTCATCCTTGATTAGTTGTCTACTTTTTCCCGACATCAATCAGGTGGTAAATTTACAGTGTTTGTCTAAGCAATATCTCTGTCAACCAGACCTGAAATTCTAATTTTTGCTGGTCTGAGTGTACCAGTAGACCAAGATAAACATGATCCCTGACTTGAGTTTACAATGTAAGGGGAAGATAAGCACTCTTGAAAGAGAAAAGAGGGTGACAAGATTCACAGAAGATACTATGGGAATTTATAGCATGGGCATTAAGCCAAAGGAACTGGGGAATACTCTCTGAGGAAATGACATGAAACTGAGACCTCAAAGATGGAAGGTGAAAAGCAGTGGGTAGTCTAGGCACTGCTAGTTTAATTTTCCTTGAAATCTTCCTCACTTCTTGTCAATTTCCAATCTTCATGGCTCCCCACTGACTACAGAGTGAAGTGTGGCCTTTTTAGCTTTGAATTTAAATTATCCATGATTGGGCACTAAACTATCTTTTCATTTACACCATCTATTGCTTCCTTTAAGTGTGCAATGCTCTAAACTGAGCATTCCATCATGTATTCCCTAGTCACACAGGTTCCAAGCCTTTGCTTATCTGATTCATCCACCCATAGTCCCAGGTGTTTAACTGATGTATCTCTTTCAATTCCCAGCTCAAATTGAACCTTCACTAAAAAATATCCATGGATGTATACCCCTACGACCCTGCTCCAAGTCCTCACTGTCCTTAAAGTGGGAAGCACTCTATCTGAGCTTCCACTGGTACTGGTATCCTCTCTTGACATTTATTACTCCCTGCCTTGGGTTATTTATGCAATTTGTCTTACCAAAACATTTTCTTTTTCTAACTGCCAACAATGTATCTAGAAGAGTGCTATAAGCAAATGTTTAGAGAAAAGATGAACTCCATCTTGAGCTAGCCTTTGAGTTTCTGGGGTAGGAATGTCTAGAGGGCAGGCTGTACAGGGCTAGATGCAGAAGGAGTTCTGGACTGGAGACAGAAATCTGGCACTACAGTATATATGGGTGTGGAAACCCTGGGAATGAAGGAATCACCCAGGGAGGGTGTGTAAAGTACAGCCAAGAGAGGCAGGTGGGGATGGGTATGTATACCTTTTCTCTTATACGAGAGCAGAGTTTTTCAGCAGTGGCATTGCTGAAATTTTGGGCTGAGTGGTTTTTCTTATGGCACTATCCTGAGCACTGTAGAGTATGTATGCTTTACCCATTAGATGCCAGTAGTACTACTCCCCCAACAAAAACTATCTCCAGATATTCCTGAATATCCTCTGTGGGGCATAGTCACCAATGATTAAGAACTACTTAGATTTAGGCTGACCAGGTGGTGGCACAGTGCATAGAGTGTCGGACTGGGATGCGGAATACTTGGGTTCGAGACCCCGAGCTCGCCAGCTTGAGCACGGAGCCATCTGGCTTGAGCAAAAGCCCGCCAGCTTGGATCCAAGGTCGCTGGCTCCAGCAAGAGGTGGCTCGGTCTGCTGAAGGCCCACGGTCAAGGCACATGTGAGAAAGCAATCAATGAACAACTTAGGTGTCGCAACAGCAATGAAAAACTAATGATTGATGCTTCTCACCTCTCTCCATTCCTGTCTGTCTGTCCCTATCTATCCCTCTCTGTGACTCTCTCTCTGTCCCTGTAAAAACAAAACAAAACAAAAAACTACTGGCTTAGACCTGTAAGTATAGGTTCTAAGTATGTTTCCTTCTTCCTGTGATTTAGTCACTCATTAATTAAATTAATTGTTAAGCAAATACTTAGTAAGCACCTACCGTGTATAACACACTTGTGTTAGCACTAAAGGCTGAACTAGATGCTTAATACATACTTAGTAAATAAAACAAAAAAAATGTTACATTTCAGAAAAAAAATTTGGCAATGGCTGTTAATAAAGGAACATGATCACTGGCAGCAAGTACATCAAATAGTTTCACATTCATGCAGAACAGGCCACATGTAGAGATGAGTAAACAATACTAGGGAGGAGGACTGTAGCGACTTGATATATACGATAATCCTCCTTAAAGCAGATAACACAAGGTAAAGAAGCAAATAACACTGCCATTTCCTTAGCTCTCCAGATGCATAAAAGTTGGTTGACCCATTAGTAAGTCCAAGAGAATGCAGGCTTTTTATTTGTGAATAATGTGAATACCCAGTAAATGTTCTCAGGTTAAATGGAGTAAGATAAGTTTGTTATTCCAAAAACAAATCTCAGAATTGCTGTTGCTGCAGCTTTTCCCTGAATTCAGCTTTCTTAAATTTCATTATAATCTCCTCATTCTAAAAAGAGCACACTGTAAGAAATACCAGAGAAGCAGCAGTTCAGATCGAGGCTCTTTGCCATATTATATAAAACAGCAACACCACCAGGATTATTATGACATAATTTTGCAATCCCTTTTCTCCTTCTCACAAAGAACTGTTCAAAACCCTTTCCAAAAGCCAGAATTGCTCAGAAAAAGTGGCTGTTCTTTGCAGAATATGAAGTTTGTTTTTCACAATAAGGAAGTTATGCTTCAAAGAGCTTTTTGTACCTGAAGACATTCCCTGAATGTAAAATACCATTTGTTCTCCTGTAAATGATCCTAATGTGTTCCAAAGTAGAATATCAGAGATACCCTATTTCTCCTGGTATACTTTCTTCCTACTTCTCTTCATTCATACACATGCCGGCTCATGGGCCTTCTGCCCCAAATAAAGGCATAAACTGGCAGCAAATCAATGGCAAGGTTCTGAATAGTTGTGCCAAGGTGCTATCAGATGTAAATACATTCTCAGACTGTGTTAAAAATGGGGCCCTTTTTGGTTTGACTTCAGTTTCTATTACCCAAGTTCTGTTCATTAGAAACTCATTACATGGACATAAGTATCAAAATATGCAGTCATCAGTCTCTTCTGCATGCGCACAGTAAAACTTTTATCCAGGCCTTTAAGAATGTTTTTTTTAAAATCTTTGCCAGTTTTCAATTAATTTACAATGCTGGCTTGTTTATCAGAACTGGAATTGGGCCAGGCCCTCAGTGTATTTGATGAGCCTTACAATATACCCTGAATGCACATGCACCTGTTAATTTTGCCTCTGGGTAAACAGTCGAAAACTCCTCAGCTATTTCCTCAAATTGGGTGAAAACAAAGAAACGTAAGATTTTCTTTTAAATTTTTTTAAGTTTCTTTTTATTTATTCATTTTAGAGAGGAGACACAGTGAGAGAGAGAGAGAAAGAGAGAAAGGGGGGAGGAGCTGGAAGCATCAACTCCCATATGTGCCTTGACCAGACCAGTGCAGGGTTTTGAACTGGCGACCTCAGTGTTCCCAGGTCAACGCTTTATCCACTGCGCCATCACAGGTCAGGAGAAACATAAGATTTTTTAAAAAGTCTACATTAGAGAATTGAAGATGCATTAATTTAAAAAGGGAGTGAGGTTAAATGAGGGGCCAGAAGGCTAATAAGCATAGAGCACACAGCAAGAGAGCTCCTAACAGGGTAAGAGTTCACTCAATTTATCCAGGCGATCTATTCCACACATAGCCAATGATCTGTTATTGGATCCAGACTTGCAACTGCTTCCTAGGACCAACCTCACTTAAGTGTCACAGCCTGTCTGCCTTTTTAGAAATAGTGCTATTGCCCAAACCTGTTCACAGGCAGGGTTCTACTCTGCTGCATTCCACTAACTCATTCTTTACGATGTTCCTCCAGTCCCCTGCTCTGCTATGGGAAGGGGGCTAACAGCACCATGCAAACCACAGAACACCCAAGTGGATCCTGCCCCGAGATCTTTAGTACTTTATTATTACATGGAAAGCCAGTCCTGGGGATCACAGACTATAAACAACAGCAAAGGCTCTATCATGCAGGCTGTCCAAAGTGAGGGATTATGATTTACTGCAGGGGTTGTGGGAGGGGGTGTGCCCTCAATCCCATGCTCTTTCTTATAGGTTAGATTTAAAACAAAACACAGAATAATGGGAAATAAAAGAGCCTAGTTAAGATATTTTGAAAACATGTTTGTCCCAAACAAGGAGGAAAAGGCTGAGTGGTTCACTGTAATTAACGCTGTCTTCTAACCTTTTAATTATTATTAATGTGGAGTGTTGTAAGACTCAGAAAATACATATATTTTATTGCAACAGGAAATAAATTTTAGGTGTTTGCTGATGTCATGTAAATATTGAAACACATTTGGTGAATAAATAATACTGTACTCATTTATGTAAAGGGTTTACTGGAAATAACATACTTTATTAAAGTCAGGAGCTTCAGGGCAGGAATTCGCTTCTTGCCTGTGCTGCTTATCCGATTATTTGGAAACATGGATTGTACAGCAGACCCCACACTGGACGGCAGAATACAGGCATTTAATAAGGGGAATGTGTTTGCAGGCAATAAACATAGGCCAACGAACAAGAAAGTGATCACCAGTATTAAAGTGCTATGGAGCTTTTCCTCTCCTCAGTGTTTGCCACCCAATCCCATATTTAAAAGAAAGTTTTTTCTTTTATTTATTGATTTTATCAAGGGAGGAAGAGAGAGAGAGTGTGTAAGGGAGAGAAAAAGAGAGAGAGGCAGAGAAAGAAGGGGAAGCAGTTGAGAAGCAGATGGTCACTTCTTCGGTGTGTCTTGACTGGAAATCGAACCCGGGACTTCCACATGCCGGCTGACACTCTACAGCTGAGACAACGAGCCAGGGCTCCCAATACCATATTTTTGAAAATAATAATAAAATAAGAAAAGTTGTACTTGAGAACTATCTATACATTGTATCCTTTTAATGAAATCCTTGTAAGGACAGTCTGAGGTGCCTGTGCTTTGTTGTTCCTGTAATATGTGGATCTCCCTCTTGCAAGTACCTCTTCTGCCTCTTATTCAGAGCAAGCACCTTTGATTTGAGGGGATTAACACTTTCAGCTGAGAACATAATGGGAGGCCACTCCACAGACAGCTGAGAGTACACACCCACATGCGTGTTTAATCATAACCTATGCTGTTTCTGTGACAGCCCATTCCACAGCCTCCACCCTTGTTGACAACAGACAAGAAAGAGGCCATGACACCCCATGGACAATCACGCAGACACCCTGTGAAAGGAGGAGGGGACGTGCAAAGCCTGTTCTTAGGTGGCATGGCGTCTGCTCTGAAATATGTCTCTTTCATACTGTCACAAGAGGCAGCGAGAGCGGGTAAGACTCAGTGAGGCATGCTGTAGCCCCCAAGTGGTCACAATGCCCGCGAGTGAAGGCATGGACAGAGACGTGTAGTATGTGTGCCAAGAACTTAAAATAAAACAATAAATTAAATTTACTACTGATCCTTTTGGCTAGGAAAAAATTCAAGTACATTTTCTGTAACAGAAGCTTTTGCTTAATGAATAAACTGAAAAATGAAAAAACTTTTAGTACCCTTTCCATCCTAGACTCAGCGATACTTCTTGGCTTGCACTGTACAGCAAAACGGTTTAAAAGCAATTATTTCACTCTTCGTTTTCTACCAGCTTTTGCCTTCATTAAAAGATGTTTTTTCCTCATAACTCATGCTTTGGTAATTTTGCATTTTATCTACCTCATTCTCACTTTTTCTCTTGACTTTAATTATTAACTACCCTCAACTATATTTTTGTTGTTGTTTTCCTGGGGATGGTGAAAAACAGTGAAGAGTGGACTTGAGCCTTGACATCTGTTTATCTCACAAAGAACGTCCTCATTTCTGTCCCTGTTGACAGGAAGGGGACGTGTAGGTGGGCCTTGCTAGCATTCTCTATATGTCCTTTCTCTGCTCACCTAGTACACATAAGAAACTTCTGTAAGTATGCTAAACATGCAGTATCACCAATACCAAGCACAAAGCACAGTGTCTTTTTTTGTAAAAAGTTGTCAAGATTACACAAAGAGATAATAGTGTGTGTGTATGTCTGTGTGTGTACAAGGGTGCACACACTGGGGCAACCGTATATATGGAACAAGACAAAAACATTATTTCAAGCTGTCAATATCTGCTATGCCTACAGCTATAGAGTGCACTAGGAAATGAAAACATTAAGTTAGATGACATGAGGGGATTAGTTTACTAAAGAAAATACATAGGCAATCAGTTTTAGCAGTTCAAGACTAGTTGAATAGTTTGGAAGATGTAACGAGAGGCATTATCAAGTTGGATGTGCTACAGGTGGTGAAGCATACAAATCCTATGTGTAACAAACCTAGTTCTTAATTTTACAAAAACCCGAGGTGAATGAATGAGTCATGCACATGTGGTGTGTTTTTTATTTTAAATTATTTCCCCCACTATGATACCAGTGCCAAATCCTCCCCTCTCAGTTCTTTAGCACCTTTCAGAAGCAGACAATGCCACCACTGTTTGTAGAACACAGACACGGTCAAGAGTGGAATGATATAATGATGCCATTTGAAGCACGGCAGCTAAGCTTGTGTCAGCATTTCCATTATAAAAAATCTCTTTTCAAGGATTAATATCTCAGTTGTAAAAGTTCACACCGAGGTAAACTTTGGTAGCAGACATAATTTCATTCTGTAAAAGTGGAAAATGTGCTTGTTCAAAAAGTCTTATTTTTAATCTGAAACCTATATAATTATGTTCACCAGTGTCACCCCAATAACATTAATTTTAAAAAGTATTATTTTTAATGTACACCAACTTAAAAACAATTTAGAGAAAGATGAGTATGTGTCTATGTGTGGATGAGGCCAATGGCCTTGAGTTGTACATTGGTTGCTTTATTTTAATAAAATCAAGGGCAAAAAATACCATGTACCAAATTGGAATTTCAGTTTTAAAAACTTGGATTTTGTTGTAAGAACTAGATACAGTGTCATGACAAACTTCCAGTATCTTATGTTAAAACTATCCTCCAGCAAACTAATCACCATCCATCCTTATAGAACAGTGGTTCTCAACTGGGAGAATCTGTCCCTTAAGGGACACTTGGCAATATCTAGAAACATTTGCAGTTGTCAAACTCAGGTTGTATGTGTACTACTAGAGAATAGAAGCAAGGGATGCTACTAAACAAAAAATTAAATGACATGGCCCAAACGTCAATAGTGGTGAGGTTGAGAAACTATTCTGGGAGTTATTTCCAAGAACCCCATTGCAGAGCCACTCCCATTCAGTGTGAGAACACAAGGAATTTAAAAGCTGTCCACAAGCTGGTTTCCCTGCTCCCAGGAAATTTGCAATCCAGTAGGGAGGCAAGCCTCATTCACGGACCACCTTATCCCCACTGTCTCTGAAATGTTCATTTGTGTGTTTTCTTTCTAAATTTACAGAAGAGAATTTTAAAATGACTAGTTCCTTTATAAATAGACTATCTTGCTCCGGGCAACTTTTAACAAAGCCTAGAGATAATTAGAAAAGAAAAGGAAGGTAAGAAATAAGTGGCTGTGCTATAAACTAGTACTTATATTTTACATTTTCACTAGAGGGGAGAAAGTACTGTTGGGCCAGAGTGTAGATGTCTAAACAACCCAAAAGTGTCTAGTTTATAGTGGGTACTCACTTGGCGTTTAAAAATAATATTCTTTGTTTACCTATGACAGATATTAATTCCCCCATTTTACCTGTCTATTAATTAATCAACTTCCTGACCTGTGTCAGGACAGCTATTAGGGGTTCTATGTGCTTTGGTGATCTACTACAGAAACTGTGCAAGTAAAGTACAAACCACATATATTCAAAGGAAATCCACAGTTCCATTTTTAGCCATTCGTTTCAATATCTGCTTAGTTGACATCCATTTTCTAAAACTATCGATATCAAGTAACATTTTCGTCATTCAAACTTCAATTACTGTACTTCCTTATTTCTACTATTAAGGTAAAGGTCTACTTTTTAAACTAACTAAAGAGTAAAAACTCAAGAAGCTGAAGGCTGAGAGGATTTATTAGTTAACATTAAATAGAATAGAGTTCTATTTTGGAATACAGACAGACCACTGCAGAATCCAGAATTCACAAATTCAGAGATGGTTAATACCATTCCCCAAAAAAAACACAATCAGGATAGTGTTATGATTTTATCTATTATCATTTTGTTTTGTTTTTTTTTCTTTTTTCAACCCCCCCCCCATATTCCCCTCAACATCACTTTGCCCCCCTCCCCTTAAGGGTCCTTCCCCCTTCCCTTCAGGTTTATTCCATCCTATCAACCCCTTTCCTTCTGTCTTCTTTTCCTCTGGTCCCTTTGATTTCTCCCCTGTCTCAATTCAGTTCCTCAGTTCACATTGTTCATTGAACTCCTCAAATGAGTGAGGTCATATGATACTTTTCTTTCTCAGCCTGGCTTATTTCACTCAACATAATAGTTTCCAGGTCCATCCATGTTTTTGCAAAATGTAATATTTCCTCCTTTTTCATGGCCCCATAGTATTTCATTGTGTATATGTACCACTGATTATTAATCCACTTGACCACTGACAGACCATTGGGCTGTTTCCATATCTTTGCTAATGTAAACAATGCTGCCATAAACATGGGGGTGCATTTTTCCTTCTGAAACAGTGCTATGGTGTTCTTGGAGGTATATTCCTAAAAGTGGGATAGCTGGGTCAAAAGGTAGTTCTATTTTTAATGTTTTGAGGAATCTCCATACTCTTTTTTACAGTGGCTGCAAAAGTCTGCATTCCCATCAGCAGTGCAGGAGAGTTCCCCTTTCACCACACGCTCCTCCACACTTATTGTGTATTGTTTTGTTTTAATGAGCGCCATTCAGACTGGTGTGAGGTGATCTCTCATTGTGGTTTCAATTTGCATTTCTCTAATGATTAGTGATGTTCAGCATTTTTTCATATGCCTATTGGCCATCTGTATGTCCTCTTTGGAGAAGTGTCTATTCATTTCTTTTGCCCATTTTTTGATTGGATTGTTTATCATCCTGGTGTTGAGTTTTACAAGTTCTTTATAAATTTTAGTTATTAACCCCTTATCAGACGTACTGTCGAATATGTTCTCCCATTGTGAAGTTTGTCTTTTTATTCTGATCTTATTGTCTTTAGCTGTGCAAAAACTTTTTAGTTTGATATATTCCCATTTGTTTATCCTATCTTTTATTTCACTTGCCTCTTGAGATAAATCGGCAAATATACTGCTGTGGGAGATGTCGGAGAGCTTACTGCCTATGTTTTCTAGGATGCTTATGGTTTCATGGCTTACTTTTAAGTCTTTTATCCATTTTGAGTTTATTTTTCTGAGTGGTTTAAGTTGATGGTCTAGTTTCATTTTTTTGCAGGTAGCTGTCCAATTTTGCCAACACCATTTGTTGAAGAGACTGTCTTTACTCCATTGTATGCTCTTACCTCCTTTGTCAAATATCAGTTGTCCATAAAGGTGCGAGTTTACTTCTGGGTTCTCTGTTCTGTCCCATTGTTCTATATGCCTGTTCTTATGCCAGACTAAAGCTGTTCTGAGTACAATGGCCTTGTAGTATAACTTGATATCAGGAAGTGTGATGCCTCCCACTTTATTCTTTCTTTTCAAGATTGCTGAGACTATTTGTGTTCTTTTTAGGTTCCATTTAAATTTTTGGAATATGTGTTCTATATCTTTGTAGTTAGTATGTCACTCATATTTTAATTGGTATTGCATTGAATTTATAAATTGCTTTGGGTAATATAAACACTTTAATGATGTTTATTGTTCTTAACCATGAGCGCGGCATATGCTTACACTTGTCTGTATCGTCCTTGATTACTTTTATCAATGTTTTATAATTTTCTGAATACAAGTCTTTAACTTCCTTGGTTAAATTTACTCTTTAGGTACCTTTTTCTTTTTTTTTTTTTTTGTTGCAATAGTGAAGGGGATAGTTTCCTTAATTTCTCTTTCTGACAGTTCATTTTTGGTGTATAAAAATGGATCTGATTTCTGAGTATTAATTTTATATACTGCCCCCTCACTTAATTCATTTTTCAGGTCCAGTAGTTTATTGACTGAGACTTTAGGGTTTTCTATATAATTTATCATGTCATTTGCATTTAATGATAGTTTTACTTCTTCTTTTATAATTTGGATGCCTTTTATTTCTTCTTCTTGTCTGATTGCTGTAGCTAGGACTTCCAGAACTATGTTGAATAAGAGTGGTGAAAGGGGGCACCCCTGTCTTGTTCCTGATCTTAAGGGGATTGTTTTAATTTTTGGCCATTGAGTATGATGTTGGCTATGGTTTTATCATAAATGACCTTTATCATATTGAGGTATGTTCCCTGTATTCCCACTTTGCTGAGAGTCTGATCATGAATTGGTTCTGGATTTTATCAAATGCTTTTTCTGCAACCATTAAAATTATCATGTGGTTTTTGTCCTTCCTTTTGTTTATGTGATGAATCACATTGATTGATTTACTAATATTGTACCAGCCTTGCCTTTCCAGAATAAATCCCACTTGATCACGGTGTATGATTTTTTTCATATATTGCCGGATTCAGTTTGCTAATATTTTGCTGAGTATTTTAGCATCTAAAGTCATCGGGGATATTGGTCTATAATTTTCTTTCTTTGTGTTGTCTTTGCCTGGTTTTGGAATCAGAATAATGCTCGCCTCATACAAGGAGCTTGGAAGTCTTCTTTCCTCTTGAAGTTTTTGAAATAGCTTGAGAAGGATAGAAGTTAATTCTTTGAATATTTGGTAGAATTCACTTGTGAAGCTATCTGGCCTAGGGCTTTTATTTGTTGGGAGTTTTTTGATAACTGTTTGGATCTCATTTGTTGTAATCAGTCTGTTTAGGTTTTCTGATTCTTCCAGATTGATTTTTAAAAGATTATAAGTTTCAAGAAATTTGTTCATTTCATCTAGATTGTCTGATTTTTTGGCATAGAGTTCTTCATATTATTTTCTTACAAACCTTTGTATTTCTGTTGTGTCAGTTGCTATATCTCCACTCTCATTTCTAATTTTATTTGAGCCCTCTCTCTTGTTTTGTTGGTAAGCCTGGTTAAAGGTTCATTGATCTTGGTTACCTTTTCAAAGAACGAGCTCCTGGTTTCATTGATCCTCTGTATTGTTTCTTTAGCCTCAATGTCATTTATTTCCACTCTGATCTTTATTATTTCCTTCCTTCTACCACCTCTGGACTTTACTTGCTGTTGTTCTTCTAGTTCTTTTAGAATCAGGGTTAAGTTGTTCAGTTGAGCTCTCCCTAGCTTCTTAAGGTATGCCTGTAATGCTATGAACTTCCCTCTCAATACTGCTTTTGCTGTGTCCCATAAATTTTGAGTTGTTTTATGCTCATTATCATTCATTTCTAGGATTTTTTTAAAATTTCTTTCTTTCTTTATTTATTTTAGAGAAGAGACACAGAGAGAGAGAGAGAGAGAGAGAAAGAGAGAGAAAGCGGGGAGGAGCTAGAAGCATCAACTCCCATATGTGTCGTGACCAGACCAGTGCAGGGTTTTGAACTGGTGACCTCAGTGTTCCCAGGTCGACGCTTTATCCACTGCGCCACCACAGGTCAGGCTCTAGGAATTTTTTTATTTGTTCTTTGATTTCATTGTTAACCCATTCATTATTTAATAACATGCTATTTAGTTTCCAAGTGTTTGAGTATTTTTAGTTTTTCTGCTGTGGTTGCTTTCTAGTTTCATGCCATTGTGATCAGAGAAAATACTTGATATGATTTCAATATTCTTAAATTTGTTGAGACCATTTTTGTGTCCTCACATGTGGTCTATCCTAGGCAATGTACCATGAGCGCTTGAAAAGAATGTATATTCTGCTTCTTTGGGGTGAAAGGTTCTGAAGATATCTATTAAATCCAATTGATCTAGTGAGTTCTTTAAGCCTACTGTTTCTTTGTTAATTTTCTTTCTTGAGGATCTATCTAGTGATGTTAGTGGGGTACTGAAATCCCCTACTATTAGAGTATTACTATTGATCTCGCCCTTTATATCCATCACAGTCTGCTTTATATATTTAGGTTCTCCTATATTAGTTGTGTTGATATTTATAATGGTTATATCTTCCTGCTGAATTGTTCCCTTTATCATTATGTAGTGACCTTTATCTCTTACTACAGCCTTTGTTTTAAAGTCCATTTTGTCAGATACAAGTACTGCTAACCCAGCGTTTTTTTCATTTCCATTTGCATAAAATATATTTTTCCATCCTTTTTCCTTCAGTCTGTGCATCTTTTGTTTTGAAGTGTGTCTCTTATAAACAGCATATGTATGGGTCCTGTTTTATTATCCATGCAGCTACCCTATGTCTTTAGATTGGATCATTTAATCCATTTACATTTAAGGTTATTATTGATATGTAGTTGTTTATTGCCATTTTATTCTTTAGAACTGTATTTCTCTTTTGCTATATTCTTTTCCCACTTTCATCTGTTTACAACAGGCCCCTCAACATTGCCTGCTGCATTGTTTTGGTTGTATTGAATTTCTTGAGTGTTTTTTTTTGTCTGGGTAGCTTTTTATTTCTCCTTTAATTTTAAATGATAGCCTTGCTGGATAAAGTAATCTTGGTTGTAGGCTCTTGTTCTGCATTATTTTGAATATTTCTTGCCATTCACTTCTGCCCTCAAGTGTTTCTGTTGAGAAGTCAGATGTCATCCTTATGGGGGCTCCTTTGTAAGTAATAGCGTCTTTTTCTCTAGCAGCTTTTAATATTTTCTCTTTATCGCTTAGCTTTGGTATTTTAATTATGATGTGTTTTAGTGTAGATTTCTTTGGGTTTCTCTTTAATGAAATTCTCTGTGCTTCTTGAACTTGTGTGACTTCTTCCTGCATCAATTTAGGGAAGTTTTCAGCTATCATTAGATTGAACAAAGTTTCTATCCCTTGTTCTTTCTCTTCTTCTTCAGGAACCCCTATAATGTGGATGTTATTTCTCTTCATGTTGTCACAGAGCTGTCTTAGAGTTTCCTCAGATTTTTTGAGTGTCTTTTCTTTTTGCTGCTCTGCTTCTGTGCCTTCGTTTATCTTGTCCTCTTACTCGCTGATTCAATCCTCAGCATCATCCATCCTGCTTTTAATTCCTTCCACTGTGGCCTTCATTTCTGATATTGTATTTGTCATTTCTGACCGATTCTTTTTATTATTTCAATTATTTTATTAATTCAATTTTTTATCTTTTTTTACAGTTGCTATCTCTTTATTTAGGTGTTCATTATTTCCATCTACTGTTATTCTAAGGTTTTTGAGCATCCTAACAATCATTATTTTAAACTCTGAATCTGGTAATTTGGTTATATATGACTCATTCAAGTCCTTTTCTGGGGATTTCTCTTGATTCATTTGAGTTGCATCTCTCTGCCTTCCCATTTTGTCTGTATATAAAAAGGGTGTAGCCATTGGAGTCCAATGGGTGTGACATCTGTGTTCCCTAGTTGTGGTCTGTCTGCAGGCCCTCAACGCCCTCTGCTGCCTCCTTGGCGTTCAGGTATGGGTGTTACTGGCGCCGGCCTGCTCTCATCTTTTTTATACGTTTTTTTTTCTTTATGTGAGAGGAGGGGAGATAGTGAGAAAGACTCCTACTTGAGCTCCAACTGGGATCCCTCTGGCAACCTCATCTTAGGCTGATGCTTGAATCAACCAAGCTATTGTCAGCACCTGAGGTTGACATTCTAACCAAACGAACTGGCTGTAGGAGGGGAAGAGGGAGAGAAGGAAGAGTGGGACAGGGAGAGAAACAGATAGCTGCTTTTTTTGTATGCCCTGACTGGGAATCGAACCCAGGACTTCTATATGCTGGGCCAACATTCTATCCACTGAGTAAACCAGCCAAGGCCCATCTATTATCTTGATAGCTGTCATGAAAGAGTGAAAAATAATGTTAAATATTAGAGAAAAAAGAACTGAAGTATAACATGTTAAGCAAAATATTCAATTGGAGCAAACTAGAAAAATAATACTTCTGTTAACCGAAATACAATGCAATAGCAGGAAACCAACTAGCAGACTGACAGGGAAAGAGTATATTCAGGAAAAAAAAAACATACAAATTCACCATTCCAGAATTTTAAATACTCTAAATGGAATTTAAATTTACCTTTCCAGCAAATTTTAGGTATCGTATCATATGTTCTTCTTTTACTCTGCTTCTACTATTGCTACTGCTATCATAGCACACACACACTCCTACATATGTATGTATGGAGGCATGTAAGTATAAGGAGATTTTGGAGTTGTCAGATTGGATTTGTAAACAAGCATTTATACATACTATGTGTGTCTGTGTACCTCTCTCTCAAACCCCAAATCTTTCTACCATACTTTCAACATTCTCTTCAATTCTGAGATGCTGAACAAAACACACTTGAATATTTCTGGGAAACCAAAACCTCCCTGTAAGTGCACAGACTGATTGCCTTAGGGGATAAGCCTTGCATTTCAGAGTATGGCCAGTGAGGATCAGCTACATTCATTAATGGTGGCGATAGTGAAAATGGTGGCTGATATGTGTTAAAAACACCTTAACTATTGTCATGTCCTGATTTGATGTATAAGTTGCTGAAAATGAAAACCTTTATAATTCACCCAGGTCTGATGCCATGTCACAGAAAACAGCACTCTAACCTACCTGCTGGAGGCTGCCTCTATCTACTCCTACTTACAACTGTCTCCCTCTATTTCTTTACATCAGAACATTCTGCCAGCCATAAAACATTATTATCTACCATGTGGAGTGTCAAACTTTGCCACTGATGTAGACACTGTTCTTCAATTGGTTAAGAGCTAACCTATTTGTGCAATTTTCATTTCAAAATTCTGCAGTAGTAACTGATTCCATTCAACTCCACGATTAGGGTGGCTGGCTCTGCTCAGGACAGGCCACAGTGGCATGCTGCCCAAAGCATGGCACTGAAGCTCATCTGAATAAAGTGCAACAGAGTATAGCCTCTTCTCCATAACAGGGTTCAATATGTAAGGGCTCCTCCCTGGATCGAACAGATAACTTAAAAGACCTTTACTCAGAAGAGTTTCTTATCAGGTCAGTTAGTTTTGATATTCCCTCCTATATATCTCACTGTAGTGACCAACCACTTTACTGCTGACACAGCTATATGGAAGTGGACAGGCTAATTAGTTAAGTTAATCTTGGAGGTGAGGGACATAATTGCCTAAGAAATTAAACAGATTAAATCAGTCCCACAGTCCATAGAGTGGTAGCAAAAGCGAACGGATTTCTGACTCTTGAGTTCACAGTGCTTTCCAGAAGGGATGAGCACAGTGTGCACCAATGGCAGCACAGTGCTCAGAAGGCAAATCTGTCCTCGAGACTTGCCGAGGCTTTTGTCTGAAAAACTACTGACTTTATTACCAAGTACTAAAGTATGAAAATTATCAAGTCTTAGAAAGGTCTGGAGGAAAACATATATAACACTCACTGTAGTGAATGTAACTGGGTATTGCTGTTTTCACATTTCAAAAAAAAAATCACTTGATGATCCTATAGACCGAGTTTAGTTTTAGCATCATAATGGAAAGCACAGGCTTACTCACAAAGCTTCTAACACCTGTGAACAATGAATAAGGCCTGGGGACACAAAGCATCAGCAAAGTGAGGTGTGCGCTGTATGTGTGCTGAGTTTGGGCGGAGGGATGCCTGTTCGAGTGTTTTCAACTAAAAACAAAAATGGTGGTATGACTCTGGCTAACAGTAGCTTGATTTAGGGTCATAGTAGGGACTAATCTGGAAAGCATTCCTAAACTTCTCTTTATCAGGAATGGCTTCTTAAGGTTGATTATATTGGCTTCCTGCCTGTGAGTTTGAGAACTACCTAGAAGAATGCAAATGTCCTTAAGCCATGAGAAGACACAGGGTTCTACTTTTGTTTTGTATTACAGGGAATATGAAAAAAATGTATTTCAATTACTTATCAAATTAAAGCAGAAATGAGCTGTGATCCATGTTCAGACTTCCGGGTTTTGCTTATTAATTAAGCTGTAAATATGGCTGCAACCATTTTGACAATCTACAGATTGTCACTGTTAGGAATTGCATTTCCGTGAGCAAGCAAAATACACTGGGGTATCGATCTATAATCATCATCTTGGAAAATTCACCTGACCAATTTTAAGAAATACTACTGTCACAAGCTTGTGTTGTATTTATGAATATGTCATGCTATATAAAAGCAAAGTGTGTATATTTATGAAGATCTATGTTGTACTACATAAGAGTGAAGTTACACAGCTGAGAGTTGGAAGTCTTGTATTTATTAGCCTTTGACTCCAAATATCTCAACACATTGAACAAAATATATAAAAACAGACAAAAAGAAGCTGTAATGTAAAAATCTTCAAACAATAATGAAACCTAGAGAAAAGTGTTTAGACATTACCCCTCATTTCTTGCAAAGTAAGCTCATATTTAAGTTCAGATGGGCCGGTTAAGAATCACTATTTTTACTGTTAAAATGCCCTAGGGAAGTTATAAATGCACCAAAAATGCTGTTAACCTTCCTTTATATTTTGTGCAGCTGTATGGCTTTGTACCAGGGACCAAACTTCCTAACTGGGCGAGCAACGTGAAAGAGACTTTTTTCCAAAACCTCTCAATAACAATGCTTTGCTTGTCACTAGATTTCCATTTCATTTTTTCTACTACTTCACACTAGTATTTGGTTTACATTTTACTTATTACAATTACTTTCTTTGGTTGTTATTTTTGCTGAGGAATGCATTATATATTACTGAACAGAAATGAAAACAAAAAGAAACATAATGGAGAGAAAGAAGAGTAAATTCAAATGTTTATTTCCAACATCCACAGTCAACGCTTTCTTAACATCCACTGTCACACTCACAACTTTAAAGACACATTTGTGTAAGACTTCCTGACATCATTAAAGATTATCAACTAATCTTATGAGAATTCAACAAAGAAGATTATATTATTCTTTTTTTTTTACTTTCTACATGGGAGGTTAAAGTCTATTCGACTTCTTAAAAGAGAATTTTAATGGTTTTAGACCATTTACAAGCATTGGCAGAATACATTAAAGGACAAAATGTCAGCTATATTTTGGTGGGGTTTTTTTTTTTGTTTGTTTGTTGTGTTTTTTTTACAGGGACACAGAGAGAGAGTCAGAGACAGGGATAGATAGGGACAAACAAACAGAAATGGAGAGAGGTGAGAAGCATCAATCATTAGGTTTTCCTTGCCGTCGCAACACCTTAGTTGTTCATTGATTGCTTTCTCACATGTGCCTTGACCGCGGGCCTTCAGCAGACCGAGCAACCCCTTGCTGGAGCCAGCGACCTTGGGTCCAAGCTGCTGAGCTTTTGCTCAACCCAGATGGGTCCACGCTCAAGGTGGCAAGCTTGGGGTCTCAAACCTGGGTCTTCCGCATCCCAGTCCGATGCTCTATCCACTGAGCCACTGCCTGGTCAGGCTTTTAAACACAAAACTAAGATAAAATCAACACCATGGTCAGATTCTCAGGTTTGAGGAGGCACATTTTGTCCTACTGCTTTATATGTATATATTTTAACTCAGACCTGTGCAAAACGGGCAACTCAGTCTAGATCCTGGCAGTGATTAACTGACTAACATTATAGGTGCCCATATATATATATACACATACATATATCCAGACATAGCACTTACCTAGGGGATTAACATTAGATTCTGATACACCTAGGCAGAAAACAGAATCTAGTAGGAACCCTTGTGCGCTTTCACTGTGTTGATGAAAATGCCCCTGCTAATAGAAAGGCAAACTATAAACTAAAGTGCATCTCAAGGCAGAGAAAACTAGAACAAAAATTTCCTTAAGAAAAAAGTCAACTAAGGCTACACTGTGGTATGTTATATGAAAAAAAATTAACACAACAATGTAATTCAATTTGGTATAAAATTGCAAAATTTTAGCGGTAATGGCTACCTAAAGTACAATGAAATGAGTCTAACTGCTTTAACTACCCCATCATGATAATGAACTTCAAATGCATTTTTTGATTTTGCTTCTTAAGTAAGAAAAAATTATTCTAAAACTTTGTTTCTGAATGGTCTGTCAAAAGATCACAACCCTCAGAGGGAGGGCTAAATAGTAGTCAGAGTTCATGACCTCTGCCCTCTCACTCAGTGATTGGCTCAGTGTCCTGAAATTCTCTTCTACAAAATCAGGGGAACTCCACATATGATTTCTATAGCCCTTATGAAAGTCACTCTGGAATTATGAATCATAACACTTACTTGTATCCAAAAAACAAACATCATAATTTACTTATTAAATGCCTTCAAATATACTCAATCCTTTCATTAAGAAAATAGCACTTAAATAAAAATTTGGGGGGATTAGAAAATCTTATTTAATATAATTGGACTACAAGCTTATAACACAGATTGACCTATACTGACCCGAAGACTATATTTTTCTCCAGAGTCATCTAGACCTCATCTTTTAGCAAGGAAGAGAGACTAGTTAAACAAATAATAATAATAAAAAACCCCACCCATATAGTAATGTGTAACAAAAAGAAATACATGAATTAAAAATAAATCACTGATCTTAGATTTTAATTATATGTAATTGAAAATGCTAGGAATATACATAACAAGAACTTGATATACAATTAAAATGTATAAGGACATTCTGTATATTTTTTTAGTTAAAAAATAGCCAAAGCAATCTTGAAAAAGAAAAACAAAGCTGAAGGTGTCATGGTCCCTGATTTCAAACAATATTACAAAGCTTAATAATCAAAAGTGACACAAAAATAGACATAAAGATCAATGGAACACTTTAAATAAAGAACCCAAATTAAACCCTAGGTTATATGGTCTACAACAAAGGAGACAAGGACATACAATGAGTAAAGATGGCCTCTTCCATAAATGGTGTTGAAAAAATTGGACAGATACATGCAAAGAAATAAAGCTATACCACTTTCTTATATCATCTACAAAAATAAACTTTAATGAATAGATCAAAGACTTAAATGTAAGATCCGAAATCATAAAACTACCAGAAGAAAATATAGGCAGTAAACTGACATCAATCTCAGCAATATCTTTTTGGATTTGTCTCATCAGGCAAGGTCAACAGAAGCAAAGATAAACTTATGGGACAAAAATCAAAGTTAATACTTTTGCACAGCAAGGGAGACCATCAACAAAATAAAGAGACAATGCACTGAACTGAAGATATTTGTAAATGATATATCCATTAAGGGGTTAACATCCATAATACATCAAGAACTCGTATAACTCAATATTAGACAAAACAAAATAACTATCTGATTAAAAAATGGGCTGAGGCCCTGAATAGACATTCCTCTAAAGAGGACATACAGATGCCCTACACATGAAAAGATGCTCAATATCACTAATCTTCAGAATAATGCAAATCAAAACCACAATGGAATATCTACACCTGTCAACAAATAACAAGTTTTGGTGAGGATTTGGAAAAGAAGGAACCCTATACTGTTGGTGGGATTACATATTGATGTAGCTTCTATGTAAACAGTATGGAGGTTCCTCAAAAATTTAAAAACAGAACTACCATATGATCCAGCAATCCTATTTCTGGGAATATATCTGAGTAAAACAAACACATTAATTTAAAAAGATATATGCACCCCTACATTAATTGCAGCATTATTTACAATTACCAGTATATGAAAGCAATACCTAGGTGTCCATCAGTAAATGAATGGATAAAGATATGTTGCATGTATAAAAAATTAAATTTTTCCATTTGTGACAACCTAGATGTACCTAGAGGTATTTTCTAAGTGAAATAAGTCAGACGGAGACAGACAAATATTGTATGATTCCACTTGTTCGTGGAATCTAAAAAAGCAAAACAAAGAAACAAAAATCAGAAACAGACTCACAGATACAGAGGGGAAAGGGGTAGGAATATCATGGAAAAAGATGAAGGGTAATAGGGGTGTAAACTTCTAGTTACAAAATAAATAAGCCCCAGAGATGTAGTGTACTGTACAGGGAATATAGCCAACAATATCGTAATAACATAGTACAGTGACAGATGGTTCCTAGACTAATCAGGGTAACCACATTATAAGATATATAAACATGGAACCACTGTGTTGAAACTAATATGATATTGTATGCCAATTATACTTTAATAATTTTAATTGTATGGATGTACCAACATTTATTTAACTATCTTGGGCTTACCCGCCCTTTAGCCACCAATAATATTTTCTCATTACAAACAAGATTAAAACAATCTTGTAGGCAAATCTTTGTGCTCATCCTTACTTCTATAGTTCCTCTGGATGTCTTCTGAAGGGAGTGTTTAACTCCACTGATGACTCAACTCCTCTTTCTCTTGTCTTCTATGACACCACATTGCCAATCTTCTCTCTGTCCACATCTCTGCTTCCCATACAAGATTTTCTTATGGTCCCTATTACATATTGGCTGTCTTGTGCTTTTTATTTTCCTTTTTATTGAATTTATTGGGGTGACACTGGTTAACAAAATTATGCAGGTTTTAGATGCACAATTCTATGACACATCATCTGTACCCTGTTTAACACCTTAAGTCAAGTCTCTTTCCATCACCATTTATCCCCCTTTTGCCATCCTCCACATCTCTTCCCCTCACTCCACAATCACCACACTGTTGTCTGTGTCCATAAAATCTTTTCTTTCTTCTTTTTTGCTCAATGCCTCCACCTCCCTGCTTCCAGCGAGTCTCACCACAGCAAAAAAAAAAAAAAAAAAAAAAAAAGCTTATCCATGCAACAAACTATACTCATCAGTAATAAAAAAGGGATAAACTACTATTATACATAACACGTATGGATCTCAAATGCATATGCTAATTAAAAGAAACTAGACTCTGAAATCTACATTTATATGGCATTCTGTAAAAGAAACTATGGGGCAGAAAACAGTGATTACAAGAGATTAGGATAGAGGGGGCGGGAACTGACTACAATACGAAAAGGAAATTTTGGGGGTGATGGGTGATGGACTGTTCTTTATCTTGATTATGGTTATAATCACGCAACTAATGAAGTTTTTAAAAACAAAGTACTATCACAAAAAGGGTGAACTTAACTGTATACAAGTTACACCTTAGTAAACTTGACTCAAAAATAAATCAGCTGGCATTTTTCACTAGCATATGTATATTGCCCAAAAAAGAAATAAGAAGAATCTAAGATCTTCTGTTGTCATCTATGAAAGAGAAGACTGGGTCCATAGCTTCCGGTTTCTAGAAATCCATTTAGGAAAGTAAAACCCAATGGCATTTTCAGAAGGTTAAATGAGCTATACAACAACTACACACTGATGGAAAGGAGATAAGAATATGAACCTTTCAGCCTTTAAAATAATCATATCACCTGGGCAAAGTGCCCTTCCTCATCCTGCTGCATTAGCACGGGTCAGTTAGCAGCATACTCACACTTACACATCTTAGCCCAGAACCCACCTCTGGGGCAATGAAATATCAAGAACCTAACTTATAAGAACAAGATCTCTCTTTCCTCTGCCTTCCAGTTAGTGTACTGTTAAATTAAATACAATGTCTGCTTTTTAGTAGCTCAGAGAAGAGTTTAGTTACCTACCCTGCAAAATGCACACAAGGTAAAGGGCTCTTTATTCATATGTTGAATTAATGTTCATTCTAGGAAGAAACACAGTATGTATAAAAATGGGAAATGATGATAAAACTTATTTAAATGAAATAATTTGCCTAATAAACAAAGAGGACTGAGAATCCAAGGGTTTAAGAACTAGACAATTAATGTTTCTCCTGGATCCGAATTAGCCCTTGCCATTTTTACAACTCTGATTGTTAAAAGTATCTAACTCAAAGTAAGAATCTTTCTTATAAATTGTTATTTTGACCTTGAACAATATAGATTATTTCTATTTCCCTTATTAAATAACAGCCTCTTAAATGTGAAAATGGACCTTCCAAGTCTCTGCTTTAGTTAAAACATAATAGTAGTTTCTAAGCAATATTTAAAATAACCAACTACATTTGAGATGTTGATTCCTTTAACCTCAGTCACCAAAATGGTCATTTTCTGTTCACTTCTCTCTGGTGGCCAGCAAGTCAACCTTGCATAATTCAGAAACCCTACGAGCTGAAAGGTTGAATAATCTCAAAAACTGATGCTAAGAAGGCTAAGAATGTTATCCTAAGCAATGATATTGTCTCAGTCAGAGGGAGCAAGGAGCAGGGACCAGGAAAGGCCAGTAAGCTTAGAACACCTCAAGGACACAGGCAGTGGGGCAAGCATTCCCAGTCTTGCCTTGCATTTTAGAATAAAATCAAAAGAGCAGAGCCTGTTTCTTGTGAAAATAGCAGCCTACAGGGCTGGATTCCTCTTATTTCAGGGCATAAAGCAGAAATGTTAGTGACTAAATGCAGACTTTCTCCCCTAAGATAGTGATAAAATAAAGAGGTGCCTACAATCCCAGGGAACCCGCCTGTCTGAGTGATCTGGCGCACCTGTAGCCCTCTGCATGATCATGAGCCTCTTCTAAAGGCAGCTGTTGTGAGAGAGCCCAAACAGGTGCACTTCTGCCCCTGGTCACAAGAGAGTCTAGGGTTGATAAACACACGGTCCTGTCTGACTTGTCTTTTGAAAAGTCAGTCTACATAACAGAGACAAAATACATTGTATATATTATGCTGAATTATTTTTGTTAAAATTCGAATTGAAAATCAGATATTATTCAATAGTTTAAGAAGAAGACGTAGAAATTAGACAAGCCTTAAAATAATAAAAGTTTCAGAGAGAACATTTGCTTCAAAAACTTTCCCAATAATCTAAGCTTTAGTTACACTTTAAACCTCTGAGTATTTAACTGGGATTTATATAAAGAAAATAACTCAAACAGGAAAGAAGAGATACTTCTACACTAGGAAATCTCATTCTTCTTAAACCAGACCAATAAAAATAATGTTTTGTTTGATGAGTTAAGTTCATTTGTTTATTTTAGAGGCTGTGCGTGATCCACCAGTATTGAAATAAAAATTTAACAAAATTATTTTAATATTTCAAACTACAACAGTGGCTCTCCCTTTACACAAACACACCTTGAACAAGAAACAATAAGAAAAGACAAGAGAGCCCTGCCATGACAGCTTCAGGCTTCCAGTAGAACTTCCCTGAAGGACATTAGCAACACACACTGTCATTGTAGTAAGCACATCAAACTATTAAAAAGAATTTGCTGCGTATACCAAATGTGCATCTCCATAAAGTACTTTGCATTAGCTCGACCATGGTTAATGAATATTAAAACCTTCCGCCTGACCTGTGGTGGCTCAGTGGATAAAGCGTCAACCTGGGAACACTGAGGTCGCCAGTTCAAAACCCTGCACTGGTCTGGTCAAGGCACATATGGGAGTTGATGCTTCTAGCTCCTCCCCCCCCCTTTCTCTCTTTCTCTATCTCTCTCTCTCACTCTGTGTCTCCTCTCTAAAATGAATAAATAAATTAAAAAAAGAATTAAAACCTTTCATATGAGTGTGTGGTTGATACTGCCATAGCCTGCTCTAGCTCTTGCTGATCAGTCTTTCCCAGCTGCACCCATCATGACCCTGGATTGACGACATCAGATTAACTTGAAGACAGTAAAAGTCAAATATTTTATCCATTTATTTTACTAGGTACAAAAGTGTAGATTTATTATTTTGCACCACTGAGGAATACTGTTCTTTAGGCTAAAATAATGAGCATAATATGACATCTATTAGGGGAGAGATAATTTTTATGCATTGTAATTTATGGATGTATGCATAAAAATTATCTCTTCCCCAATAGATGTTAGGCACATTCTTTCCCAAATATAAACTTACATAAACAACTTACACAAAGGACTAAGAAGAAAATAACTCCCTTAAGTTAGAGAAGTTAAATATTGAAGGTATGATAATTTATTATGAGTAGTAATTGCTTAGAGCTAATTACATTATTCTACTTTTTAACGTGTAAGAAATGATGCTTGTATTTTCACTCTGCAGAACAGAAAGAAATATTTTTTAAGGAATATGATTTTAGACATGAAATACAAAAGGTTCTGCCTGTTGTCCGTTGCTTCAATGACCTTTATCACCTGTACAATGTAAAAGAGGTGGCAGAGACCTCAATGATGAAATCAGTATATAAATGGGTTCTTATAAAGCGTCTCAGTTTCTTTTAACACACTGAGGAAAACTTACCACAGGGAAAAAAATCTAACAAGTAAAAAAGAAAATGCTTTGGGATGTTTACCTTAGAGAGTGTATTTTTCCTATTTGTTTTAGCACATTTTTGGGGTAAGGAGAGTGAACTGGAAACAGCATCCACAAATGCTTGTCTGTAAAACTTTAAATATTATGTAATGTGTCTCCATATTACTTCCGTATATAGTACCTCTACAACTAAGCGCAGGAAAATATGTGTGTGTGTGTGTGTTTTACAATATACATAGGCGAGAGAGAAAAAATATCCGATCCAATGCCTCTAAATTCACATAAAGTATCCAAATAGCTTTTTCCATAAAAAAATCTTTTAAACAGCATGAGAATTGGCTGTTCTATTATTAGTAATTTAATGATTCTGATACCTTTTAGAAGCTTCTTTTAAATTTTCTAATTAAATTCATTCTTAAAGATTTAGATTTGTTTACATTCTTACTTTAGCTCATAAAAATAAGAACATCTTAATATATATGTCTAAAAAGTGCAGTAGCTCGATGATCTATAAATCACTTTTTCTTTGCCACTACTGTAGAGTATATACAGGGTGGGCAAAAGTAGGTTTACAATATTCATGTGTATATAATACCATAATTAATAAATAATACAAAAATAAACTCTGCTTTGCATATTCATAACTTTAAAGCTCCTTTTGCCAACCCTGTTTTATCAACACACTGCAAACACCTCACATACATGTACATTCCTTTATATTGGTACATTTTAGTAATATCAATCACTAATCTTTTTAAAGTTATCACAAAATAAAAGAACAGACTTGATAACATTTTCTAGTTAGTGTACATCCTTTAAAAAGACATTAACCAATTTCAAACCAATCAGCCAATAAACCAGCTGGAAACAAGTGGTCATGTCAGGGTGTAAATATTAAATTATCTAAAAGGGATAGGTCTTTTCTTTTTTTTTTTTTAATTTATTTTATTTTTATTTTATTCATCTTAGAGAGGAGACACAGAGTGAGAGAGAGAGAGAAAGAGAGAAAGGGGGGAGGAGCTGGAAGCATCAACTCCCATATGTGCCTTGACCAAACCAGTGCAGGGTTTTGAACTGGCGACCTCAGTGTTCCCAGGTCGACGCTTTATCCACTGCGCCACCACAGGTCAGGCAAAGGGATAGGTCTTAATATTTTATTTATAAAGTTTAAGTCACTTTTTATGAAAACAAGAAATGTGCTATTTCCTAGTTAAATAACAGTTCAAAAATAGCCCCTAGAAGATAAAACATAAATGTGACAGAATTATTTCTATAAACTTTTCTTATTATTTATTGGTGTTATTACATAGAAACACTACTTTGATTTATCTTTCAAAGCAGGGATTTGGGAAGATATTGTTAGCTTCTGTATTAGAGAAAAAGATAAGCAATTTCAATACCATATGTTTACATAATGTAGTTCCTAACAGCACTCTCAAAAATGGAAGTATAAATTTAAAGAACTGTAACAAAGAAAAAATGAATTGATAAAATCATATTCAACTCCTTTTCAAAGATTAGATATAGTGATTTATTTTTTACTATAAATAGGCATTTTAATTATCAGACTACTAGTCAAAATTATGAAGCAGTGGATCAATCTATAATGCCATGAATTTTTCTTTGTATATAGCAAATACCCAGGGTTGAAACAAATTTATGATCCCCATTCCTGGTCTTCATTTTTTTATTAGTGTTTACTAAATGTGGCAAAGGTAGCTTGGCCGGTGATGAACTCAGGATAAAATGGAAGAAATGTGAACCTTGATCTTTTTAACACCACTCAAAAATCAGAACCAGACCTATCAGCACACCACCCCATTGCCTTCAGCCTAAAAATTAGAAACCTGATCTCTCAGCCATCTGAGCAGAAAGTACACTTGCTAAGAGGCAAATTCACCATGCCTCTCTCTGTAGCTGACTCCCTCCAGACCAAATGCACAGAAGGATAGTAACAAAAGTCAAATTTTATGTGGTATTTAGAGTTTACACAATATTGGATGCAAGAAATATTTTTGAATGACTTCCTCTGCCTTGTTTTCAAATTCCATTAGCAAAACTTAAGAGAGATGATATAAATTTAAAACAAGAAGAATGATAGAAACTCCATCATATGTGTTCATCAGCTCCAGTCCTCAACATCTCTTTCTTCCTAGCATTATAATGTTAAATTGAACCCAAATATCCTAAATCAACCAGTCTGCACTCACCACAGACATTAATTGCGTTCTATAAGAAATATTTCTTTATTGAGGGTTTCTTTACAGCCTTTTCTTTCCTATTTCATCCTTAATTGTAGAGCATTTTCTTTTATATTTCCTTATTTACTCTCTAACCTGGTAGATTTGTCACAGTAGAAAAAGCAGTAGGAAGATCATAGCTATTTGGTTTAATGTCTAGTTCACAATAGAGTTGTGTTTAGTTCAAAGATAAACAAGATGACGGAAAATACGTTCTGCTATAATTTTTCAAACTGGAAAGCCTGGAACTAGGCAAAAGCAAGGTGAAATTTTACAACAAATTAAGCTTGGATGATAAAATCCATGGGGGAAAAGGAGGAGATTAAATGACATTTTAAAATATCCAAACCTTCATTTCATTAACTTTAATCTAATTATAAAAAGTCACTGCTCAGTTTCCTACCAAACAAGGAGACCTCAGAAGAGTTAAGTAAAAAAAAAAAAAAGTTTATAGAAGCAAAAATAATGCTGAATTAAAGCACGTGGAGACCAGTGGCTTTGAACTTGGTCTCCACCAGTCATTCCAACCAGCGAGGCTGTCTACAGAGGTTTGGTCTCTTGTTAACAGAGCCCTCATTGTTTTTGAAGGCAGTTAGAAAAATGCTGCTTTATATCTCCTCACACCACAGGCTCCGTGCACAGCCCTGAGAAAAGGCAGCTGAGAGTGTACAGCCCAGAGGAAAAAAAAAAGCATGGATGTATATACAACCCCTCACCCCCTCACTACCACCCCTACCATACAGAAAAACACATTTTTCTGCTATAAACTACCTCCAACTCAATTCCTGGCTCACAAACTGTGGCAAAGGATGTTATGATGGTGCATAATTTATAACTGGAAATTTCTGATTCATGTGGGATTTGGGGCATTTCTTTGCCCTTTACCCAATGCCTCTCCATTTCCACCTCCAGCCCAGGGAGGTGAAAGCCATCAGGCACCAGGGCCAATGTCATCAGGCAGTGAGGAGATAAACACTGCATTTTTGAGAGTGCAGTTATTCCACACCTGTTTAAAATGTTTATACAGTAATTAAAGATTAATGCTTATTCCAGACCAGATAAATATTAGACAGTGTGTGTGTGTGTGTGTGTGTGTGTGTGTGTGTGTGTGTGTGTGTATGAATCTGTAATACTGCAAAGAACAAAGATTGTATTGTATCAAGCTTCCTCAGTGGAGGATATATGCTTTAAAAGAGCCCGAGCTTCAGAGTTTATATTACAGAGGAGAAAAAAGGCTTAAAAATGTTAAGTGGTTGGAGCTACTGAGTGCCATACAGAAGGCAGGTAGTTAGCAGGGAGCACGAGCTCGTTCTGCTGCTAACAGTTTGGTTTGCTATTTACTAAAGGGTAGGCCTCAATTTGCTCCTGACCAGCAGTCAGCTCAATGGACCACACTGACCTGAAGTTCAATAACTAAAATCTGCTGAGACCACAAAAAAGAAAACATTTACTTTTTTTATTTAATCATGAAGTATAATAGACACAGGTTTTGTTCTTAACCTTTGAAAAGACCAAGCAATGAATGGTGTTTGGTTAAGAGTTCTGAGCTGTACAACAGTACCACCATGCTCAGTAAAGAGTGGGAGGCCTGCTTTGTGGAGAGAGGCTGCCGAACCTGGGATTGTACTCTGCCCAGGAGCTGTAAGGGCACCACAATTCCCTCTGGGAAGCATTTGCTGCATGGCTAGTACAGTTTGCCAATGTCCTTTTCAGGAGGAATAACACTAGCACATCACACTCATTGAAAGACAACATAGTTGTTTTTTTTGTTGTTGTTGTTTTTTACAGGGACAGAGAGAGAGTCAGAGAGAGGGATAGATAGGGACAGACAGACAGGAACGAAGAGAGGTGAGAAGCATCCATCATTAGTTTTTCGTTGCGGTCGCAACACCTTAGTTGTTCATTGATTGCTTTCTCACATGTGCCTTGACCACGGGCCTTCAGCAGACTGAGCCACCCCTTGCTGGAGCCAACAACCTGGATCCAAGCTGACGAGCTTTTGCTCAAGCCAGATGGGCCTGCGCTCAAGCTGGCGAGCTCAGGGTCTCGAACCTGGGTATTCCGCATCTCAGTCTGATGCTCTATGCACTGCACCACCGCCTGGTCAGGCAACATAAATGTAGTTTTTAGTTTATAATATATTAATAGTTTTATTAACTTTTTAATTAACACCAAAAAAGTTAACAAACACTGAGTGTTTTATTCCCGTTTATTTAAAGTTATGCTTCTGACAGATTGCATAGATATGGTTAGCTATAATTCTCAACTTACTTCTAATAATTTTATAGAGATTTTATATAGCCCTTTCTGATGATATTAATTTTTATGGATTATTTAAATCATAGAAAAACTACCGGTACTTTGAACTCAGACTTGTAAATTGTGACAATTTTTAAAGTTAAAATATTTACATATTACATTTTCATAAATGGCATACTAATAGAGTAAAAATAAGGATTAGTATTAAAAATGGTTAAATAAGTCTAATAAAATAATCTTTACATGTTTTCTATAAAGAAAACATGTTTCTTTTCTTAGCAAGTGCATGCGAGAGACAGACAGAAAGACAGAGACAGATGAGAAGCATGAACTCATAGTTGTAGCACCTTACTTAGTTATTCATTGATTGCTTTCTCATATGTGTCTTGACTGAGAGGCTCCCCCTAAGCCAGGGGTCGGGAACTGTTTTGACTAAGAGAGCCATGAACGCCACATACTTTAAAATGTAGTTATGTGAGAGCCATACAATATGTTTAACACTAAATACAAGTAAATGTATGCATTTTATGTAAGACCAACACTTTTAAGTACAATAAGTCTCTGAATTCTTTTAATAATGTTATGCTGTTGCTAACCAATGATGAATAAAGTACTTCTTACCATTAATGCGACTTCTAGTGCTGCATGGTTTTGCTGATAGCGTTGTAGTCTGGTTGATACGTGGTGAGGTTAAGCTTCATGCAGGGGTTGAGACTTCCATTTATTAAACATGATAGCAGGTTCGTCTTAATGTTCTTTAGACGTGAGAAAGACCATTCACATGCATACGTAGAGCCAAATATTGTCAGTACAGCAATACTCACACCCTGCAGTGTGTGGTATGTGATGGGAAGCACGTTCCAAGTTTTGACTATCAGCTGGTAGTCGGGTTGAAGTTTTTTTCATTTCTTCCTAATTGCGTTTGCTTGCAAACTCTGCTTGCTGTCATGTAAGTCTTTCCAAATCTTCATTCAGTGACTTGAACTTATTCACCCACATGTCTGAGGCCTTCAGGTCAGCAGCTTGTAGCTAAAAATCTCTGACGGAGACACCGGGGATGTAACTCAGGTTGTCGCTGTCCACTGCACACTCGTGTGGATGGGTGATGAACATAAAAAGAAAAGTGCCCTCACAAAATTCTCCAAAGCACGCTTTGAATGACTGCAGGAGATTAGATGTGAAGCCCGCTAGCTGATGGAGATCAAGATGTTGAGCAGAATCACTTGCTGTGCATGCATAATTAAACTCTCCCAGTTTTTCAAAGTGTAGTAAATGACCTGTTTCAATGTCGGAGATTAAGAGTTCCAGCTTGTTTTCAAATGCAAACACTGCTTGTTGAAGGGATAAGACTGTATTTCCAACGCTTTGCATTTTCACATTGAGCTGGTTCAGATGTTCAGTCATGTCCACGAGATAGAACTTCAGAAGCCACTCAGTGTTAGCTTACTCAGGAAACTCGACATTTTTCATTTTAAGAAAAGTCCAGATTTCACTCAGACAAGCCACGAAACAGCTGAGCATCTTCCCTCTTGACAACCAACGCACATTGCTGTGCAGAAGCAGACCAGGATAATTATTCCCAACTTCATCCAGCAGTGTTATAAACTGGCGATCATTTAAAGCTCAAGCAACAATAAAGTTGACCACCAGAATGACCAGCGATATCACCTCACCAAGCTGTTCGCCACATATCTGAGCACAAAGCGCCTCCTGATGTAGGATGCAGTGAAAACTTAGGATGGGTCTCTTTTCATGTTCACAAAGAAGCACTACGAATTCTCTGTTTCTCCCCACCATCCACTGAGCACCACCAGTACACACAGAAATAAGTTTATCCATCAGTAGATTTTTTCCTTTAGCAAACTCAGTCAAGGACTTGAATAAATCCTCCCCTCTTGTTGTCTCTTTCATAGGCAAAACAGCAAGACTTCCCTCATGTAGTGTGTCACCGACAGCATACCTTGCAATCACATTGAACTGGGATAAATGGCTTACGTCTGTTGACTCATACAAAGTGAGAGAAAAAAATGGTGCTGCATTTATGTCCTTCATTTGTGTTTCCTCAATTTGATTTGCTATCATGATGGTACGATCGTGAACAGTTCTTGCCAACAGAGGCATGTCTTTTATTTGTTTATATTGTTTTTATCCGAAAAGTTGTCAAAAAGTTCATTGGCAACATCAAGCATGAATGTTTTGCCATATTCCCCATCTGTGAATGGCTTTCCGTTTCTCACAATTACTAAAGCACCAGCAAAGCTAGCCAAATTCCAGTTACCTAGTTAGGTCCAAACTTGGAATTGCTACTGACTAGCTTGTACTCTGTACAGTAGCTCCTTTTCTTTCTTTTCCTTTTTTTTTTTTTTTTACAGGGACCAGAGAGCGTCAGAGAGAGGGATAGATAGGGACAGACAGACAAAAATGGAACGAGATGAGAAGCATTCATCATTAGTTTTTTGTTGCAACGCCATAGTTGTTCATTGATTGCTTTCTTACATGTGCCTTGACCGCGGGCCTTCAGAAGACCAAACCACCCCTTGCTGGGGCCAGCGACCTTGGGTCCAAGCTGGTGACCTTTCACTGAAGCCAGATGGGCCCACGCTCAACCTGGCGAGCTCGGGTCTCGAACCTGGGTCTTCTGGATCTCAGTTTGATGCTCTATCCACTGCTGGTCAGGCTGCACAGAAGCTCTTGACATGCTTTCTTCCTGATGTCCCCCACTGGATATTTCGATGCAAATGTAGTATGGTGCATGCCGCTTTATATTTGACCGTTTTATCGATGCAATTTTATCATTGCATATTAGACACATTGCAGAACCTGCTCTCTCCACAAAGGCGAATTCCTCTGTCCATTCCTGCTTAAAAGTACAATGCTCCTCATCTTTTTCTTTTTGCCATCTTCTTCGTCAAAAGAATTTCTGAAATTAGCTAGCTGACTACTTGATTAAAAGGAGGGAAGTTTACTTCCTGACCTCACAATGACCCGTGTACAGGTCAATAAAAATTTGGTATTGTCCCGGAGGATAGCTGTGATTTGCTCCAGCCACCCATAACCATGAACATGAGCAGTAGGAAATGAATGGATTGTAATACATGAGATACATAAGAATGTTTTATATTTTTAACGTTATTATTATTTTGTAATTAATGATTTGTCTGCGAGCCAGATGCAGCCATCAAAAGAGCCACATCTGGCTTGCGAGCTTAGGTTCCTGACCCCTGCCCTAAGCCCCTGACCCTTTGCTCAAGCCAGTGATGTTGGACTCAATCCAGTGACCTTGGGGTCATGTCAGTGATCCCACGCTCAAGCCAGCAAACCTGCACTCAAGCTGACAACCTTAGGGTTTCAAATCTGGGTGCTCAGTGTCCCAGGTTGACACTTTATCCACTCCACCACTACCTGGTCAGGCAAGAAAAGATTATTTTCTTCTCTTAAATGTTAATAAAGACATATTTTATTTATACAATCATTGGGTAATACATGCAATTATACAGAAGTGAACATGAGTTTTAAAAGATAAGGTATATCTGAGAGATTTAATATAGTTTGTGGGCAAATATACCCAGAAACAATTTTGAAAAATCTCTGGACTTTACAAACCAAACACTCAGACCACCAGAACACTCTACCTCCCAATACCCATCACCTAACTTGCTGACAGCCACCAGCCTGAAGACAAAAACCTGAGAGCACCTCCCCTGACATCGCACATGGTCCCTACCACAAAGATCTGTAGAAACAAGTGCATATATATATTCTGGAGGACAGATAGAACAGGACATTTCCCTCCATTTCTGGAATAATTTTGAATTATTAAGTATGACTTTAAGATGGTTAGTAAAAATAAATAAGTAGACCAAAAGAAAATTCTAAATAAAACAAATCAGGCCGGACCAGGCGGTGGTGCAGTGGATATAGCGTCGGACTGGGATGTGGAAGACCCAGGTTCGAGATCCTGAGCTCGCCAGCTTGAGCGCGGGCCCATGTGGCTTGAGCAAAAGCTCACCAGCTTGGAACCAAGGTCGCTGGCTCCAGCAAGGGGTGGCTCGGTCTGCTAAAGGCCCGCAGTCAAGGCACATGTGAGAAAGCAATCAATGAACAACTATGGTGTCACAACGGCAAGGAAAAACTAATGATTGATGCTTCTCATCTCTCTCTGTTCCTGTCTGTCTGTCCCTGTCTATCTCTCTCTCTCTGTCCCTGTAAAACAAATCAGAATAAAATTCACCAAGAAAATAACTATTAAAAGAATACACTGAGAAACAGTGACAAAAGAAGGTGGAATGTTTGAATTGAAATTGGGAGGACCACTCTCACAAATCAGCCTGTTACTGCACGTGCATGCCCAAAGGGAGGCACCTAATTTCCAGGTAACGCTGTTCAATGACCGAGGGCCTTACAAAGCAGTATTTATATGTGACTAAAATCAGAAGTACAAAGGTACAAACTTTGAGTTACAAGGTAAGTAACATGAACACGATGACAACAGGTAACAGTGCTGTATGGTGCATTTAACAGTTGCTAAGAGAGTAGATCCTAAAAGTACCAAAAGGAAATAAATTTTTTCTTTTTGTTATTTATATGAGAAAATAGATTTTAAACTTACGATGTTAATCATTTTCCAATATACATGAGTTAAATCATTAGGTTGCACATCTTAACCTTACTCAGTAGTGTGTGTCAATTGTATCTCAATAAAACTAAAAAACACGGAGCTCCTTTTGATCTCTGAACAGATGAGGTGCCTGGAGCAAGAAGAGAGACCTGCTGGGTTCTATGTTTCATGCTGCTGAAATAAAAGGAAAATACTAATTCTTCAGGAATGCTTTTCTCTGGCACGAAGTGCCCAGATTCTCATACATGTACATTGAGTAATACAAGTGGGAATGTTTTCGAAGGTGTCTTTGTACATGCTAAAGTGGTTCTTTGGTTTTTGTCTTTTTTTTTAATAGTACCCTTAAATAAAAGACAAAAAGGCATGCATGAATTACCACATAGGACAGGCGATCCAGCTTGGGAGATAAAGCGTTCATAGTTCCTCTGTTGTAATCCAGTGAGAGGTAGATTTGGGGTTTATAAAGCAAAGATGAGGTTGACATAGTGTCATTTTTTTAATAGCAATGATTTCAGACGCGCTCCTGGCAGAAGTTGAAGGGCTGTCAAGACCTTGCTCCCTGATGTATGTCTGGTATGTGAGTATTCTGAATTATTGATCTTTGTGAGAGCCACAGGGTTTAGGTGTTCATGTAGTACATTTCTGACATAGCTAGGAATACTTAAAAATCTGGGACCCTCTTACCCCTGCTTCTCACTGGGGGATGAGGGGAGAAGCAGGTAGCAGAAATCACTAATAGGCAGAAAGTAAATATTAAGGTTATAACAATTAAAAGCTGAGGAGTTGAAGAAAAAGAAATCACAGAACCAATGTTTGGAACCACACTGCAGGAAAGAGACAAACATTTTGTCCTGGGACAGTTAGTGGGCAATTTACCCTTCCATACTCTGGAGCACACCTGTCTAGGGCTAGAGGCATCTACCATCACCTTCTGCCCACTCTTCCCCATAGTGTCATAAGCACAGGCAGACAGCTTTCTCTCTGGCATAAGAGAGGCAGCCATTTAGACTTGTGTGCCTTAGAAAATGTTCTTCTGCCACAGGGTAGGTGCTCTGGGTTGAGATGGTCTCTGATTATGTGAATCAGTGATGCCTATTCTCTCCCTGGTGGAGAGGAGCAGGTCACACCTGGTACCTGCTTTGCTAGGCAGAGAAGAGAAATAAAGCCATGACAAGCAGCCACTTACTGCTGTGCTTCTGCCAAATTGCAATCTTTGGTACTCAAAAGTTTAATTCAGTGATCACTTTCTAGTGGTTTTTCTTCAGAAATAAGCAGTAAAATGAATGCTGGTTCCTTTCAGTCCCTCTTTGTTACTCAGTGCCAAATGACAACCATCTCACTAGTATGACGGGTCTGTATACAGAAGCACCCTTTGTAGTCACTGTTTTGTCATTGGACAATGACTAAGAAAGCCAGGACACACCTTCCATTGCACAAAATCAAGAAGAACTTGGAATGGACATTTCATCCAATGTGTACTTTCAGCAACAGTTTTACACTCAACTCTTATAAGCAGAATATATACTTGTACCAATCAACCCATAATTTCCATCTTTTTCTCCGCCCCAACACATATACATGCACATACACAGCATATATGCAAAATCATCCAAGCCGAATCATCACTATGGCCCTTTGCTCACAACACAGGAAGCTTCAGCTTGCTGTGAGTGTACAAGCTCAGTACATTTTTTTTAAGAGGAGAAAATATACTCCAGTGCCAGTTACTTTGAGATACTTATCTTTAAACACACTCATTCTCACACATACTCCTTTTAATGGAATCATTACACTCAAGACGTACCTATGAAGTTTAAGAAATAGTTTAGGAATAGTATTCAAAACAAACGTAAACCACATATTATTGGTTAAATTAACCCATATTAGTAGTTTATTGTTCTTTATGTCACTTCCCATAAAAGGCAGACACATTTAGGTATTGCACCAACCAATGTATTTTTGTAAGCAAAGGTAAATGCGAATAGGGCACAGGGAACTGAAAATGTCACCTGTTGCATATACTGGAGAAATAAATATCAGGGTTAACCATAGACACTTACTACACATCTTGAATGCGAAACAAATCCAGGTTTGGGTGGTTTTTCCTTATAAGAGAGTAAATACCTCTCCTCTCCAAACCGAACACAGCCATTCATGTCTCTGTCCTCTGACCCCCTCACCCCCAAACACACACACTTAAACCATTATCTAATTACACTGTAAACACCCAAAAGGAGAGTTATGAAGTACCATGCTTAAGAAAGGGTGGCCAGGAGAGGGGCGGAGGAAAAACAAAGAAGGAGGAGGAAAGCCTGCAGCTGGGGTTTGTTTGTAACTTCTTGGCCCCACTGTTTGAGACTTTCTGGCATTTTTACTGCCTGTTGTCTCTGTGATAATGTGAGAGCATAGAGATATTAAAACCATGCGTAAATATATTCAAACAAAGAAAACGAATAGGTCATTAGAGAAAATAGCAGAAGAACATTAATTTTGAAGTAACATGTAAAAAGAATGTAGTATTTTAATTTTTTAAATTGCCAAAAAAGTGTTAGTTCAGGTTATTATTATTCCAATTGAGTGCTTTGGGGAGTATAGACAAATACATGTATTATAAATGACATTTCATGAAATAAGAAACTAAACAAAAGCTCCAGTAAGGTGGACTTTTCCTATCCTTCTCTGTTACAGAATTACTTTTTTTATTTTTTACAGGGACTGAAAGAGATTCAGAGAGAGGGATAGATAGGGTCAGACAGGAATGGAGAGAGATGAGAAGCATCAATCATTAGTTTTTCATTGCCGTTGCGACACCATAGTTGTTCATTGCTTGCTTTCTCACATGTGCCTTGACCGTGGGCCTTCAGCAGACCGAGCAACCCCTTGCTGGAGCCAGCAACCTTGGATCCAAGCTGGCGAGCTTTTGCGGAAGCCAGATGGGCCCGTGCTCAAGCTGGCAACCTCGGGGTCTTGAACCTGGGTCTTCCGCATCCCTATCCACTACGCACCGCCTGGTCAGGTCACAATTACTTCTTCAAGAAATTGTGAGAACGCCTGACCTGTGGTGGCGCAGTGGATAAAGCGTCGACCTGGGAACACTGAGGTCGCCAGTTCAAAACCCTGCACTGATCTGGTCAAGGCACATATGGGAGTTGATGCTTCTAGCTCCTCCCCGCTTTCTCTCTCTCTCTCTCTCTCTCTCTCACACTCTGTGTCTCCTCTCTAAAATGAATAAATAAATAATTAAAAAAAAAAAGAAATTGTGAGAACTAATCCAACCATTTTATAAAAGAAAAACATAACTGTCTTCAGCTCAGATTTACCTGTTCCGCGCTAAATAAAATAAAATTGTCATTCTAAATTGCTCTTGTAAATATTAAGGAAAGTTGATTATAATTCATCCTTCGAAGATTCAAGAAAGAGTTACAAACAGCTCAATCTTTCCTTATTAGTCATGTAATACTTTCTACAAAAACATAGTCCAGACTAAGATTAACAACAGGCAAGCCATCTGCCCTTCTTTCTGTTCTGAATGGCAACAAATACATAATAGTGATTATCAAAGCCAGCTAGCCCAGACATGCTGGCAACATGGTCCTCCTGTGTGAGGCCACGAGCACCTTCACGTACCAGAGTATGCATTAAGCAAATGAAGCACTTAATTATAAATAGCTAGCAAATCATACTTCCCTTCCCTGTGATAGGACAATTACTTTGCCAGGTCCCCTTTCACAGATCAATCTCTCCCTTGCCCATAGTCCTGTGTCTTCCCTTTATCACCCTCTGCCTTCTGACAGTGGACAACAATTCCCGTGGCAAGGCCCACAGCATGCACACAGGCCTGAGGGCAGTGCTGAGCTGATTGAGGACATCTATCTAACAGGCTGCAAGCAGGAGTATCTTATGTTTCACAAAAGAAACAGAAACTGAATCTGTAATAACTCAATCCATATTGATAATAATTCAATACTTATTTATATTCTTTTGCCTAGAACTTGCATGTCTGTGATATATATGAGGAACCACCAGGACAAATGATGACATATGCGTTACGGAAAGGTTGAAGAAGAAACACATTTGTTTGCAAGGAGAGACTCTTTAACCACCCCCCCTCCCCACCACCACCCAATTGGTCTGTCAGAACTCTTTAGCAGGGACATGATAGTCCTATGGAATAAATAGCCCACATTTGCTAGCTATACATGACAACATCCAAAAGGGGTACAATATATCACCCAAACAGCTCAGAAACTGGCTAGTCACATTATTTATTATGACCCACACATGTGACAAATTATTTAACTCAGTTGATCCTAATAAGTCAAAGAGCAAGCAATTAGCTAACTCAGTCAGAGGGCTGTTTGTGGCAATTTATAGATGCGCTCAAGCTGTCCCAGCACTTCAAAGCCCCATTAAGGGGAAACCTTTTAATGACTCACTTGGGATGACAAGTATTACACAGCACATGTGGCAGCCAAGAATTTGGCAGCCTATTCTGTTACACGTGGCCTCTTGGCTCGCAGGCCCCTGTCCCCCAGCAGCTGTTTGCGTGTTTTCAGTCTGGGCTTTGCTGCTGTAAGCAGCCACAGTGCTGCAGGATCAGCATGGTGCATTTAAGGGCACCAAGTGCCATGACATTCCTGCATCACACATTTCTGGACACTGCTGAAATCCCCAGTTGTATGGGTCTTGGTGAGTTATTTTGCAGGAGAAGAAAGTGAGACTCAGACAGTGAGGGGCAGCTATGGTAAACGTAGGCATGTCAATTATTTTTCCAGCGGGGTCTCAGTTTCTTTACAAGAGAAATGAAGATAACTTATCTAACAGGGGCATTGGGAAAATTAACTAAATGTTAGTAAGATGCTTTGGAGATAAAAAGCGTTATCTATATAAGTCCTAAGAATGCTTATTTATTGCAACAACAGCTGTGCATATCAGGAGGTGTTTTGCATTTTGACTTCCTCCTACCACTTTTCCTTAAGACAATTTTCACTTGGGCTGAATCAACATCCCAATCTTTAATCCTGCTGCCAGCCATCCTGCCCACCTTTGGAAGAAGAATGTAGTGCCTCAACCCAACTGTACAAGGAAAGGATTTTGATCAACACCTTCCCAGAGGGATACCGACATAGGGGCCGCTTTTCCCTGGAAACAAAGCACATAGGCTCAGACACAGACGTTAAGCAAGAGCTGCCCTACCCAGGACTCAGGAAGCTCTGAAGAAACAAGCACGAGGGAGAGGACTGAAAGGCACAGATGGCTGAAGATGTTCATTGTGTACAAAGCTGAGAGACCTGAGCACCAATGCAGTACACTTACTTTTGAGTGAAAAAGTTTCTACCCCTTTATCTGTGATTTCAAGTATCTCAGTAAGGCCAGCCTGGTAAAAGATACACTGAATTGTAAGAGAGGCTGGTGAGAGCAGGAAAGCACAACACCCTACACCTTGCTCAGAAGGGCCAGGGGCCGGGGTTTACTAAGAAAAGGTAAGCGTGGCGTCGACCTTTTCCAAAGCACCAGCAGGCACGAGGACTTATTAAATCCGCTCACACCACACACTCACTTTATTCACATGAAACAATGAATTGATTGTACTTTCTTGTTTCCCAATGGCCACAGCTGTATTAGAGCCATGCTGTAATTACAGCTTGAAGGAGGTGAATAAACGAGGGGAGAGGTAACCACTGTCTCCCACAGGGCACGGAAGTGTGCCACCCACACCGGACACCACCCCAGCTACAGAGCTCGAAGTCACTCTGTTATGACTCTTTCCACACTGACCTGATGGAATTTCAAGTTTGTTATTCTAGTTACACAGAAAAGTTTAATAGAAGAAATTCAAGAGGTCATATAAAAAGAACGGTGGAGAGGTGGACATTTTTTTAAATGGTGTGCTTTAAAGTTTCAAATCTCTCTTCCCAATACCCCTCAGGAAAACTGACAATATCCTGTGTATTTGCGGGAAGTCTCTCAATTATATTGTTTTGAAAAACTAAGTGCTCTGTTGGTTGGCAGAGTGAGAAGAAAAACATTAATTTTAAATAACTCCAGTTAATCCCAGTTTCTATGCTTCAAGGAGTCATGTAAGAAAAATCTCTTTTAAAAGAGAGGTAAAAAAGCTATTCACTGTAAACTTGTGGCCCAGAATAGATTTCTCTGTGGCAGAATCAGGAATGGATTCAAATACCCTTGGAGGAAAGTGATGTGCTCTGAGAAACAAACCACTCAGAAAGGTGTCAAAGATGAGTTTGAGAATATTGAATACAATTGTTTTATAAAATGAGAAGTAAAATACCCCAATATTTCTAGATATCTTACTGCTATTTAAAATATGTTTATGTATTTAATTTAGTAAATATTTATAATCATTTGATCATTTTGTCCACATTCCTAAATGTTTAAATATTCAGTTGGCTTAGAAATTTTTTTTATTTCTTCTCTTTGGAAAATAAGAAATTGTCTCATATTTCAGATTACCTATTGGGCATATAAATCGAAATAAAAAATATAAAACTGTAAAACAGTGTAAGAATATCAAAAAAGTTCTGATCAAAATATTATTTCAAACTAATAAATTTGAACTAATTTACAAGATGTTTGTTTCAGATTTTAGTTATAGAAAATATTTGAATATCCTCTACTTAATTAAATATGTTTCAATTCCAGTTTTTTTCTATTTACATACATATGCATAAACACACAAGACTGAAAGGATGTTGTTGTACCAACACAATCTCTGAGTGTCAGAATTAAATAGGTTTTCAAATGTATATGTTACAAAATATATTATAAAGATTTTAGACATTTAATCATCTCATACACATATACAAAATAAAATCCATGAAACTATTACTGTCTCAAAACCTCTAAACACCAAAATTACATAGATGGATTAGAAAGCTTAAGAACTTTTCAGAGCATAGAATCTTTACTACTATTCTTAAAATCACTGTATGGTATCTTAAGATGTTTTAAATGGGTTTTTTACTTATAGTATTTGCCAAAGATTTTCACAATTTCTATTTGACAAATATGCCATAGTAAACTTTGCTGAAATGTGAGAATTTGTTGAAGAATCAAACCTATGGCTAGGGTATTGGGTGGCTGTGTGTATGTCAGGCTGGTAGAGAGTGGAGACTGTTAGGAATAGAAGAACCAGGTTCCTCCCTAGCCTTTGGACAGCTCCTGAACTTCTGTGATCTTTATCGCCTTCACTGAACATGGGAATGATAATACTAACTGATGCTATTGTGAAAAGTGATTAAACGAGGTGACTCATAGGACAGCTCTCTGAAAACTCTGACATACAATGTAAATGTTAGGTGTTATTATTGACATTTCTATTAGTTCAACAAACTTTTACTTAGACTATACCAAGGAAAAACTCTTCCCTTCCTTACTGACTTATAGAGAAAAATAAGATAATTAATTCTCATAGGTACAGAGGTTTTCTGAGCATCCTCATATTTTCCCACAGTGGACAAAATAGGAGAACATGGCCTTTCTTTAGAAGGAAAAAAAAAACAAATCCCATCCTGGGCAACAGTTATGGCTAACATGCCAGTCTAATCCAACTTTCTGCTAGTCCTTTGTATCAGAACCCTGGCCCTTCTCAGAGTAATGGAAAGGCATAACCTCAAGCTCTGGCTTCTTACATGTTGATCTTTCTTTTCTCCTTCAGGGTCACCTCAGAAAAGTCACACTGCTGAAACAGATGGTCATTTCCACCACTGAGGTGGCAGAAACCGGATTCATATAACTTGTCTCAGTCAGACAAGAGCGGTCTCAGTTTGCACAATTACCCAGATGTGCAGAACTACTTAATGAATAGAATTAAGGGGCCCAAAAAATGGTAAGGCTCAAAAGGCACACCTTCTTTGATCAAGTCCCCTATTACCCTCTTCAGATTTGTATACTCTGTATAAAAGCACGTTTTGGAGGGGAAAATGAAAATAAGACACATCCAGAATGGGCCATCTGTAATATACTGAAAGATTTAAAGGCTAAAATGACTAGAGGGGACACTGTTTCACTGGTAACCTGGTGTGACACAACTTTACTATGTATATCCCAGCTTGTGGGGTTTAGAGAAATTTCATATTTTTTGAGGGATGCTTCCTTTGGGGAGTAAAATTACATAATCTATAAGATCTATAAGCAAAATTCTTTTGCTCTTTGATGCAAACTTTTGTAATTTATAGATCAGCCACAACTATGCACACATTCCAGTTTATATGATCATATGACTGGCTATCTCTGGGTCAGAGCAGGTGTAACACAGAACTATATGAAGAAATAGTAGCTCATTTAAAAGTCCTGAAGTTAGCTATGCACAACAATCAACATTAGCTTATTCCCCAGGAGGACCCTTCCATTTTTACAAGCATAGTTATTTAAGGGGTGATGTGATTTGTTGACTTTCAAAAATGTAGCCCACAACTATTGCAGAGTTCTTTTTTTTTTTTTTTTTTTGTGGCAGAGACAGAGAGAGGGACAGATAGGAAAAGAGAGACAGGAAGGGAGAGAAATGAGAAGCACGAATTCTTTGTGGCAGCACCTTAGTTGTTCACTGACTGCTTTCTCATATGTGCCTTGACCCAGGGACTACAGCAGACAGAGTGAGCCCTTGCTCAAGCCAGTGACCTTGGGCTCAAGCTGGTGAGCTTTGCTCAAACCAAATGAGTCCAAGCTCAAGCCGGAGTCCTTGGGGTTTTAAAACTGGGTCCTCCACATCCTAGTCTGACACTCTATACACTGCACTACCACCTGATCAGGCTGCAGAATTCTTGACTCTACAAGTGTGCTCTGGGTTGACTGATGTAGGTGTGTGACATCTAGTTTTGTGGGGCTAGGTTCTCACATTTCTACTGGCCACACAGAACTCTGTGAGAAAAAAGAAAACTACATTTACAGAATTATGAGAAATTTAAGACGAAAATGCCAACATACATGATAATGCTCTTAAGGGATACAATTTAATCCCTAGAAATATGAACTGAAGAGTAAATGAACCCAATGTACTCTCCGCAGAATCTAGTGGGGAACCAGGTAAGTGATTAGATACATGGAAAATAACACTTCTGAATAAAATTTAAAACTAAAATATTTCCCCCATAGATATGAAGTTAAGAGAGCAAATGATAAAAGGAACGCTTGAAACAGCTGTGACTTTTTCTAACTAGATCTGGGCCCAGAGCTATCATCACACTCACTACCACTTATGGCAATTGTTTTTGGTGAGCGCGTTCCTCTGTTACACAGGGGGTGCCGGGAGGTCAGAGGCTGTGTCGTATTCATCTTGTCATCTATCCCTAGTGCAAGTGAATAAATTCTCAGTAAGTGGCTGGTATTCAAGAAATATTTGCTAAATAATTATAAAAAGTTGTGAATGAAGAAAAAGAGAGAAAGGAAATTCAAGAGCTGTTTCTAACCTTTAGTTGTAAACACAGAAAATAAAATAATTAACTGGTTATTTTCTATTTAAATAGGTGTTGGGTACCTGTCCTGGCTGGTTAACTCCGTTAAGAGTGTCAGTCATGCATAAAAGTTGCCGTTTCGATTCCCGATCAGGGCACACACAGGAACAGCTTATTGTTACTGATGCTTTCTCTCTCTCTCTCTCTTTGTCCCCCTCTTCTCTCGCTAAAATCAATAGATCCGGTGTGAATAAATAAAAACAAAAAACATAGGTGTGTTGGGTACAAAACATAAAACATATTTAGATATGTGAGAATGCCTACTTGACTACCAGAGGGACAAACCACTAAAAAGGCTATCAAGGAATTATTCAAAATTCTCAGAAGTCTTTGAAATGCATACCTTGAACAGTTTGGATACTGACCTAAGAAAGCAAGCTGGCTGAGTGAGTAAACCTCAAGTGATCTCAGAATTATGAGCCGGAACAGGCATTTTTATATTAAATAAAAAACTATTTCTTGAAGGGAGAAATTTATTTTTATTTCTCAGCATATTACCCATATTTTTTTTCTATTGAGATAAGATAGAGAAGTTCCTTTCACTATAGATTTTTCTTTCACTTTTACTTTTCTGTGTTTAAGCAGCAGAAGACCTATGACTTGGTGGCAGACATTCTGACCAGTCAATCCACTAACTCACAGGACAGACAGCTTGACTTGGTCAGTTTAGAAATGTGCTTTATTTCTAAGACATCTCTTAAAAACTGTGCTCATGTGCTGAGTTCTGATGTAGATATTGTGCACAGGGCCCAAAAGAATGTTCCGAGAGAGGCAAGTTGCTATAGCATCAGCAGTCTCTTTAGGTGAGAACACTGTTGACCCCGGTTCTGTATTTTAAGGTCTGGGGAGGAACAATTCATTTTGCTACAAGGACGTAGGATACCTTGTTCCACATTTCAGATGTGGAGAGCACTTTGGTAAATATGAAGAGAAAGTCAGTTGATTTTATTATTCAATAATACTTGAGTTGACATGTAGAAGAGTGAATAACAACAAGTGACAATATATTTTTATAAAAAGAGTTTGCATTGCAGGGATAGGAAGCCAACACATGAGTGAAAAGGAAGAAAAGGAAAATCTGCAAAAACATTTTACTATTGTAAGAAAATTTTAAAAACTTAACTGGGTTGAGTTGGGGCTTCCCACTGTTGCATTACCCAATACTGTTGAGTATTCCTGCTCTACCTAGCACTGCAAGGACACTGCTTTGGATACTAGCTTTTCTGGTTAATGTCCATCCAGCCGCCAGTTACTAGGATGTGTGCACTTATATGGTATCTTTCTTTGCAGATCTAGGCAGCCATGCAGCAGTTTGAATATTTCCCCAATTCCAGCCAAATGCCATTCTTATATGTAGACAATCATCAGAAATAATGGTAACTTCTAGCAACAAAAACCGTGTACCACATCCACTTGGAAATCTCAAACATTGCCAACCAATGACAAGGTCTCTATCTATATTCTCTGAACACTGAAGTAAACAAGTAAAAATATACCCCTGTTAGATAGTGACAGGCATTTAGCAAAATAGAACGAGCAAAAAGAATAGGAACTGCTGATGAGATATAATAATAGAAATCAAGGGTTAAGAAACAGTAAAAGACCATTTTATTATCTTGAAAATATTAGACTAAACGAAAGGTAAAATAATTCCTGAAGTATATTTCATAGATGAAAAAAGAGAAGGTTTTAGATATGGATATTTTTCTGTTTTCAGTAAAGAAAATAACCATCTATTAAATAAATACACAAACAGGCAGGAGGAAAAGGGCAGCACAAGAAAATCAAATGGACCAAACACATTAGAAAAGCAGCCTTTTCCTAGAGAAAGGGAACCAGTGATACAGACAAACTGGGGGGTATATATCCAGAACATGGAAGAAAGGAATAAGCTGAAACAAAGAAATAACAATACATTCTAGCCTGTCTGCAGCCAATCCCTTGTCTTGAAAATCAAACTTACAAGACCAAAAAATTTTAAAACTCATTAAGTGATTTCAATAAACCAAACAGCTGAGACTGAAAATAAGATGGCTTACGTTCTAGGGAAAGAACTCAGAATACAAGTTGGAGTAAAGTGATTCTGAATAGGAGCTAACATACATCACTATAAATCTCTGCCATGTAGCCTTGCAAAGGCCACACGATACAGTCAAAAGAAGGGAATCTGAAGAAATAGTTCACCTTAAAAGTATGAAGATATAATTAAAGTAAGAGCCACATAGATGAGACATATTTATCTACCAAAAAAAAAAAAAAAGTGCCTGTTGTTTTCAGTGAACCTCTCATCTCTCATTTGCCATGTTTCAGCTGGACTGCTCCAACTTCTATCCCAGAAATCCTACTGAGTTTCTGGAAATAACAGGACTCAGATTACTCCCATGACCAAGAGCATCTGCTTTCCTGCAAGACGCACAGCAGGATGAAGCAAAAGACATCACTGAAGTCAGAAGGAGATCTGGCAAGAATTATAAGTAGAAGGAGGCCGACATAACTTTAACATAGAGTTGGGGGAGAGGTGTGTGATTCCAACTCCATAGCTACACAAAGAGTTTAAGTCTTTTCCCAAATAAGGTCCTATGTCAAGGAAACTTCATCCACAAAAAATAATCAAAATTATTATCTTTTCCAAATATGCATTTAACTAGTTTTATTTATGATATTTTATACTTAGAACTTCTTTTCTAAATCAACCAAGGGAGGCATTGGCTTAAAAATATGGTGTGGCATTTTCAAACGGGAACATACAATTTATGCTGTCTAAATTAAGCCTATTGATCAGACTGCAGGGGTCTGAGAATTCTTAATAGCCCTTAATCCCTCAGAAATGGAGGCAGAGAAAATTTAAACATTGTACCCTCCATAAAGTTGACCCAAGAACTATTTAAATAAATCTTTTAAATAGAGATGCACTATTACTTAAAAATACAAATATTGGTCATAATTAAAATTATCCCATTTAATTGAGCATACATACATATGTGTACGCATATGAGCATATATACATATACCAAAATATTAATAAAAAGTTGGGATGAAATAAACCAAAGTATAATCAGAAGTGCTCTTTGAATAGAATGACAAGTTGACCAAAGAATTTCATATTTTGTAATTATAATGATCATAACCTAGTATCACTTAAAAAGAGAGGGAAATAATGAAATGAAGAAACTCTACAAAAAGAAAAAAAACATTTAGGAGGAGGGAAAACCCCCAAAATTCAATCTTAAACTCAACACTGTCAGTAAGCTCTGGCAAGTAACCTAGAGTCATAAAGAATCAATGACCGAGAGAATCCTAACACAATTTTTGTTGATGATTTTTTTTTTTATTAACTTTAATGGGGTGACACCAATAAATCAGGGTACATATGTACAATGAAAACATCTCCAGATTATCCCATCATTCAATTGTGCTGCATACCCATTACCCAAAGTCAAATTGTCCTCTGTCACCTTCTATCTGTTTTTCCCTGTGTCCCTCCCCTTCTCCCTATCCCACCCTCCCCTCCCTCCCCCCATCCCGTAACCACCACACTCTTGTACGTGTCTCGTAGTCTCATTTTAATGTCCCACCTATGTTTGAAATCATGCTGTTCTCAGTTTTTCTTTTTTTCTGATTTACTTATTTCACTCCGTATAATGTTATCAAGGTACATCCATTTTGTTATAAATGATCCGATGTCATCATTTCTTATGGCTGAATATTGTTCCATAGTATATATATACCAAAGCTTTTTAATCCACTCGTCTTCTGACGGACACTTGGGCTGTTTCCAGCTCTTCGCTATTGTGAACAATGCTGCCACAAGATGATTTTTTTTTTTTTAAAAAAGAAGCAACAATTAACTTACATGCAGGAACCTAAATTATCCAATCATTGTCCTTCTACGTCTTGTATCTTACTTTTCTCACCAACTGGTACCAAGTACACAAATATCTGTGATAATCAGATCAATACAACAATTCATTAAACTTATATAGCTGAGAACTTCCTTTGTGAGAAATCCAAAGAGCAAAACACTGCCAAGAAAGAATAATGTAATCTAGGACAATGTATTATAGCCTGAATCATCACATTCAATAAAAAACATGAAACCCTGAGTCCTGGGGAGGAAGTGAAGCAGCACAAACAAGGGAAAGCCTGCAAACAGGACTGGGGGTAAGCTACATCTTAGCCAAAGTGCCATTTTTGCCAACAAGACTCTTGGCAGCCCTTAGGGGGCTAAACTAGCACAATTTACCAAATATGGTGGAGAATGTGAAGAAATCAGACATTAGCCTTTAGAGTTGAGGCTAACATTACACAGTCCCCAGGCTTGCCATCAGAGCCTGCAGTGACTAAGTGATAACTGAAGCAGTGGAATGCAAATAACCCATTGGTTCACATCAGTGTCATGCTCATTTGTAAATGTTCCCAGTCTCCTTCTGGCCCTTAGGGTACCCAACTTGCTTTTTAGAGGCATAACTCATGGGCAGCATGTTTTAAAAAAGGAGTTAAATTGTGAGAACACCAGTTAGCAATAATTTATTCATTAAAAAGTAGATTAGGCTAGTGTCCTAAGCTGCTCGACCTTGTAGCTGATCTATACTCAACTACGTGAGTAGAAGTCAGTTATTTACCTACTGGTATTGGCCCAAGATTTATCTACTTAAGCCACAGAGTTCTATCATTTATCTATAAGCTCCCTACTCAATGTTAAATTTTGAAATGCTGATTTAACATAGAAGAAACTATGTTGGAAACAAGTGAAAAATGAATATAGAACCCTGATAAAACAGGAAATATTTAAGCAAGCTGGCACTTCTCTGAGAAGTTAAAAGGATGTTTCTAATAATTTATGGATTTAAGAAGATAAAGCCTTTGTTATATAAAAATAGAGTCAGAAGGCACAGAGCACTTGACCCAGAAATGCCATATTGGACTTCTGATTCTGGAGAAGAGTAAAACTGTAATTTATTAGAAAAGCCTGCATGTAAATTAACTTACAGCCTAGTTATCTCCATGCAACAGAGATAAATATAATTATTTTTCATTTTGAAGTTGCAAAAGAAAGCTATCTTAGAATAATTGGATTCTCCCACTCATTCTCTTTCTGCTTGTTTATCTTCGCCATATATCAAATTAATGTGTCTGCAAATCCAAGTAAAGAAGTAAAGTGTTTAATCTGAACTTTATGTCACTTTCTCATACCAAAGAAGAGTAGGAGAAGTTGTGAAATACATCTAAACTGACATTGGCTGGAGACTACAAAGGCAAAGGAACAAAGCAGTGTTTTCATATATTAAAAACACCCTGGTGTTTTTAGTTTAAAAAGATCACTGTGAAAAGTGATGAGGTAATGTCATGATCACTCCTTGGCCTCTGAGACTCTGTAGGTGTCAGAAGGGCAAATACAGTCCATCTAACCAGTCTGTTGACTGCCTCTTTCCCCTCCAGTGTTCCCATCCTCTCCATCTCCAATGTTACCACCCATCCTGAAATTTCCTAGGACATGTGTCCTCTGGTCTGGAGAGTGAAGCCCTCGTATTTCATTTAAAGCACTCCACTGGCAGGACCGCCCGGGGTACTGCAGTCATCCAGCCTCAGGAAGAGGGTCCAGCTTTGCCTTTTCCTTTTGTTGCACACTCCAGAACAGAGCAGAGTGCTGAGCTCACCAGGCTCCACTGACAAATCAGACCATGGGTGGCTTCCATTCTGCGCTGATTACTGATGTCTGCAGAAATGAGGACAGGACGAACCAAAATGACTTACCTGGGAATCACTGCTGCTATTCAAAGTGGATGTTTTTGTAATATATAAAAAATTTCCTGCTTGGTCATTTGTCTGAGAAAAGAAGAAAAATTATAATAGTCCTCCTTCTCTCCTCCAAAAAGATAAAAACTAATGCCAAGAATGTCTCCTGTAAATATAGCATTTAATTTCAACTCTAAGAACTTAACACACTACCATCAAGTTCAGTCTCCACCACAAATGCATCAGGTATATGCTTTTAAGACCTCAAATCACTTTTTCTCAGCTGTGTAATTCTGTTCAAGTTTGACTAGAACAAGCACTAAAATATTGATGGAAAAAGGACAGCCAGAAATGGCACAGATTTTATTCTACAATAAATCAAATAACTTCATCACATATCAGAAATGGAAAGGTGAAGATAAGTAAGAGACCCTGTTATTAACACAAGTAAGCTTTTTTATAATTAAGACAATTCACTTGCCGTGGCCTACAAACTTGATAGCTACTTTGTTAATAGCATCCTAAGTAAGAAATGTACTGTTAGGGGTACATGCTAGTGCATCTGACTCTGACCTTGAAGTTTGGTGGTGAAAAGTGATCACTTTGTGCTTCATCTACTTCCTTTCAATTAATTCAATTAATAGCACTTAAAAAAAAAGCAGTATTTATTACATTTGTCACCTCCAATGACTGAGGGGAAAAAATGACTACATTTTGCAAGTCAGAAGTAATACCGTTTAGGTGTTGTAAACAGAGATTAGATTTGGCTCTTTCTAGCAGATAGTTAAATTTTATCACATCAGCTTAATGCTTTCATTTGAATAAATGATGAGATCAGTAGAGCCCATTCTTATTGATTGGCTCTCATTAACCACTGGAAAAAATTATTTTCTTTTATGTCCTCAGATATTTACTCTGAGCAGTGGTAACCACAGCTGCAGCTGCTGCGCCACTTTACATTATTGAACACTTACGCGCCAGGCTCTGCGCTGACACGCACTTTCTCACGTCCTTGACGCAGTGATCACATGGAATAAGTACTTCTATCATATCCATTTAACCAATGAGAAAACGCAGAGAGGGGAAGCAGCTTCCTCTGGACTGGAACCTACAACAGTCTATCCCAGGGCTTTATTTTATCAATTACTTGGCAGCTACATTTTTTCAATTATACATTCTCAATCATCCTAACAGAAACCTTGCAAATAGATATTTTTATTACCATTTTAGAGCCAAGATCACATACTTGGAGAGGTTTACGAAATTGTGCTAATTGAGAGAGAGAGCTGGGTCCTAGGGAAACATTTGCAGCAGCGCTGGAGCCTGAGGTCATCAAACAAGAGGAGCCGCAGCATTAGAAAGGGCAGTTTTCGAAACATAAATATTATAGAATGACTAGTTACCAACACCTAAATGTACATTTTTCAATAAGTAAAAAAATAAAAATATGACACTGCAGTATATGCCGACCTCCAAAATGGGAAGAAGGGGCTGTGATGGTGGAGGTGAGTATTAAGTATTTATAATGCCTAGATCCAGAGTTTTATCTTATTAAGAGTTTTCTTCTGCTTTCCCCTAATTATTAGCTATTCCTATCTCCTGGCTCCTTTCCCTGTGCTTCTAAATTTTCTTAATATTTTTCTTTCTAAATAATGTCATCAACAGTAACACCTTCCTTCAACCCTCAGTAATTTCTTCTTTCCTTTTTCACTCAAACTCCTTGAAAAACTAGTCAATACTACCTTTTGTAACCCTCACTCATTGAAACTTTGTAAGTAGCTTTCATATATCCATTACACTTCACTGAAAAATTAAATCCTCTGAACATCAAAGTCAATCTCATGCTGGTCATTCCAGAGCATTAGCTCCACTAACCACCTCCTCTGTGAATCTGTACCATTAGCTACACCCCAGTATCTATTAGACCATTCTTCATCTGATTTCTTCCCTGTCTTTTTAATTTTTTTATTTTATTTTTTCTACAGAGAGAGAGAGAGGGAGAGAGGGATAGATAGGGACAGACAGACAGAAATGGAGAGAGGTGAGAACTATCAATCATTAGTTTTTCGTTGCCGTTGTGACACCTTAGTTGTTCACTGATTGCTTTCTCACACGTGCCTTGACTGCGAGCCTTCAGCAGACTGAGCAACCCCTTGCTGGAGCCAGCGACCTTGGGTCCAAGCTGAGGAGCTTTGCTCAAGCCAGATGGGCTTGCGCTCAAGCTGGTGAGCTCGGGGTCTCGAACCTGGGTCTTCCGCATCCCAGTCCGACACTCTATCCACTGCGCCACCGTCTGGTCAGGCTCTTCCTGGTCTTTAAAAAAAGAGTAATAGCTGTGCTTCCAGGTTCTGCATTCATACGACTTCACCATTTCCACTGTGTTCTCCCTGCATACTTGGTTCACATCCACAGCTTCCGCCACACCTCTCTGCTGAGCTTCAAATGTTTCCCTGGGGCCCAGCACTCTTTCCCAACTTTCAAACAATCACTGAACTTCGCCGTTTTATGTACTCTTGGTGTCTTGAATTAATATTTTGTTTTTGTTTCCAAAACAATCTTCATTGATACATAGTTTACATACCATAGAAATGTACTCAGTTGAAGTGTACAATTCAGTAGCTCTTAGTAATCCACAGTTGTAGAACTGTCCCCACAATCTAAGTTTAGAACATTGATCATCCTCAAAAGAAACTCCACATACCTGTTAGAAATCATTTTCTATCCTTGGTCACTGCAACCTACTCACCTACTTTCTGTGGCTGCCTATTGTATATATATTCTGGACATTTCATATAAATGGAGTCATATCTATAATATGCTGCCTTTTAGGCATAATGTTCGTAAGGGACATCCATGCTGTTATCAGTACTTCACTCATTTAATGGTTGAGTAATATGCCATTGTATGAATATACTACATTTTATCTGTATCGATTTTTGGGTTATTCCTACTTTTTTTGGTTGTTAATGAATAGTGCTGCCATAAATATCTGTGTACAAGTGTTTGTGTGGATATATGTTTTCATTTCTCTAAGATATAAACCTATATTCAACATTCTGAGAACTTGCTGAACTTTTTTACAAAGCGACTGAGAGTTCTGACATCACCACTAGTGATGAATGAAGGTTGCAATTCCTCCACACCCTCACCAACACTTGTTAGATCTGTCTTTCTGCTTATAGCCAATCTAGTGGTTGTGACCTGGTATCTTATGATTTTGATTTACATATTCACACTGACTAACAATTCATCGCCTTGACATGTGCTTATTGGTCATGTGAATACCTTCTTTGCAGAAATTTCCATTTAAATCCTTTGCCTATTTTTAACTGGATTATTTGCTTTTATTATTGAGTTGTAAGTTATTTATGTATTCCGATACCTTATAAAATATGATTTGCAAAATTTTCTCCCACCTGGTGGGTTGCCTTTTCATGACACTGTTCTATAAAACATAAGTTTTAGCCTGATCAGGCGGTTGCACAGTGGATAGAGTATCAGAGTGGGATGTGGAAGACCCAGGATAGAAACCCCGAGGTCGCTGGCTTGAGCACAGGCTCATCTGGTTTGAGTAAGGCTCACCAGCTTGAACCCAAGGTCACTGGCTCAAGCAAGGGGTTACTTGGTATGCTGTAGCCCCCCAGTAAAGGCACATATGAGAAAGCAATCAATGAACAATTAAGATGCTACAACAAAGAACTGATGCTTCTCATCTCTCTCCCTTCCTGTCTGTCTATCACTATTTGTCCCTCTGTCTCTGTCACAAAACAAAACAAAAACCCATAAATTTTACATTTTTCACGAGGTCCAAGTTATATACTTTTTTGTTGTTGTTGTTGCTTATGTTTTAGGTATCATATCTAAGAAGACTGATGCCTAACTTAAGGTCAGGAAGATTTTCTCCCAAGTGTTCTCCTAAGAATGTTATGATTTTGTTACATTTATGCCTACAATGCATTTTGAGTTAATTATTATGTACAGTTTAACATTCTTTACCTATTGAGACATCTTGGTATCCTGTTGGAAACCAATGGACAATATACATGTATAGGCCAACATTTTAGAAATCAAGCCTTACTTTCTTTCCCAAACCCAAATTCTGATATTAAAAAAAAAAATGCACTGCCATCAGTTCTCCTGGTCTGATATGCGCCATCATCTTTGAATTTGTCCTTTGCCCCATACACACCTACATTTGTCCAGCCCTGTGGTTTCTACTTCTACATTCTGACTTCATGGACTCTCCTTAATAGTCTTGATGACATAACCCTCAATCAAATCTCACTGCTGCCAGTTTCAGAACAGGGGAGACACAAACCAGGTCTAACCTGGGACACTGAGCTGCTCTAAGTGAAAGCTCTCACACCTGCTATGCTTAAAGCAGAGGGTGACCAGTCTGCCAGGGCAAGGGCCCGTTCTTATTCATGTCCGGACCCAAGGTACAGACCTTGATGTTTTGATATACATGGTGAAAAGATCCCCACAAATAGGCTAATTAACATATCCATCACCTCATATAGTTACCATTTTCTTGTTTTTATTTTCTTAATTTGTTTTCATGGTGAGAACACTTAAGTTCTACTCTCTTAGCAAATTTCAAGTATATAATACAGTATTAATTATAGACACCTTGCTGCACATTAGATCTCCTGAAGCCCAAAATTTTAAAAACAATTTCTTATTGTTGGGTCAGGATGTGGGTGAATGGTTAGGCCTATAACTCTCCATTGTGGTACCAATAACAGCAGCATCAGGATTACTTGGGAAGTTGTTAAAAATGCACATTTTGGGGACACACTCAGACCTACTATATAAGAAACTCTGCGGCTAGGGCCTAAAAATCTGTGTTTTGACACAATTTCCAGGTTATTCTTATCCATTCTTACCCATGCTAGTAGGCTGAGGACCTCTGTGCTGGGATGACAGAAATGAGGATCCGGAAACCTGGGAAATGCTATCAGTGTTAAGGTTCCATGACTACGTCAATACCTCTTTTCTAGATGCTGAAATGGCAAGTGAATCTGAAGAACTCCGCTGTTGGGAAAGCAGTGGTATACCAGCTGCAAGCACTTTGCTTGCTTGATGCGTGAGCACGTGTGCATAGCCTATGTAAGGATATGGCTGCTTGCACTCAGTGTGGACTTCAGATGGTGAATGGCGAATGGTGGATTGCCTGCCCGTCATTTTGAGGGGCCATTTTTGCTGTTTGTTTGCTTGCTTGCTGGAGAAGCAGTTTTCCCTTGCCTGTTTGCTCATCCACAGCTGTGAGACTCTATTAAATGGAATGGCCCAACGTTTTCTGGCTCCACAGTTTCTCTACTGTCTGCACAAATCCAGTGTGAACCTGCCTGGCTTCAGCCACTGGCATTACATACACACATCATACTGATTATCAACATTTAGAAGTTATCTAAGTGACAAGGCGAAGTGTAGGTATATAAATTGTTATAGTCAATGGTTAAATCCTGAAGGTATTAGGCTTTTGAAATTACTAAAAATTTAGTGTTTTCTTCAGAAAACCCACTACAAAGAATAATCTTGCTTATTTTGATATCCAAAATTCCACATAGCAGAAACAACATAGTAGAGATATAAATAACATCTATAATTAAACTATGCTTATGTTTAAATACAATATTTCTTTCTTCTTGGGAGAGACTGAAGTATATACCCAAAGAAATAAGCAAGGATACACTTATAAATTTTACCTAGAAGTATGTCTACCCTAGACTTCAAAATTAACCAGCCTTTAGTATCTAGAATCTGCCTGTGTGCCTTTTAATAAGGTTACCTTTTACCAAAGCCCCAAATAAATCCACTTTTAATTAACCTTTTATCAAATAACTTTTGGATATGACAAACAGACTCAAACTGAGCAGGGTGTTTTAAGTTCAATGGTGTTTGTAAAAGGGAAGCATTCCTATTTTTTACTCCCCTCCTGTGTAAATGTGAACATTTGATGCCTTGGCCTACTCTGATTAGACATGCATTCTCACTCACAGCTGCACACCGCTTGCCCTGCCTACAGGCCACACCCAGGTAGGACAGGAGATTCTGCCTTGACTCTAAATCTCTTCCTGGCCATGCTGCCCGTTTTCCTCCAGCTGCCAGAGAGTTCCACACTAGCCCCTTGTTTATACCAGTGCTTCAATGAAAGCAAAGCCAAGAAGAGAAGCCCCAAGGAGAGTGACAAAAGTGCAAGGCTAAACACTGATTTTCAGTTCCAGCCCCCACTGACCCCATCCCGCCCACTTCTCCCTATCCTACCTCAATGGAAGAAAATGGAAGCAAGCCCAGGCAGGGAAGAAGGGAGGAGCACCAGGAAGAGAGGTACAGAGGCTTCTCTTCTTTCCCTACTGGTTCCCTGTATTCCAACCCTTTCCATCCTCTTTTTCATTCTCAGTTGTCATTTTGGGCTTTCTTCACAAATTGAATCCTGTTTTCCCAACTGGCCAGTGAGGAGTTCTTGCCATGCTGAAATCATTCCCAGAGCTAAATCGGGAACCCTGAGGCAGCCGGGCACCCTTACAGCTGGCTGGAGTGCGGCCTGCATTAAAAGCAGTGTGAATAAGATGCATTGAAGCTAAATTGGATTCATGTGAAGGGCCGTTTATTCAGAGGGCAGTGGAGATGGAAGGGGAGGAATTAATGAATATAAGAAATTATATTAGCTCAAGCAACCATTTAAAAAATATACTGAAAAATATTTGACCTGCCATTAATCTTTATACAAGCCTGAGTGAGACCTCGGGGCTCAGACCACAGAAGCTCACTGACACTCCTCTCCAAAGGGAGCCCTCCAGAGGGAAGGCGCTCTGCAATAGATAAGGAGAGCCTGGAAGGGGCTGAGGAGAGTCTGCTTTCTCTTGGCTGCAGTCTGAAGAACCGAGGCCCAGTTGTGAAAACCAGCATGGAGCTGCGAGACAAGAGGTCACCCTTACTGATGAAACTAGTTAATTAATTAACTCATCACAGAATACCTGAAACAAAAATAAGCATGTCTTGCTGACCAGGTGGTGGCACAGTGGATAGAGCATCAAACTTGGATGCGGAGGACCCAGGTTCGAGACCCTGAGGTTGCCAGCTTGAGCGCAGGCCCATCTGGCTTGAGCAAAAGCTCGCCAGCTTGGACCCAAGTTCACTGGCTCCAGCAAGGGGTTGCTCGGTCTGCTGAAGGCCCATGGTCAAAGGACATATGAGAAAGCAATCAATGAACAACTAAGATGTCTCAATGAAAAACTGATGATTGATGCTTCTTATCTCTCTCTGTCCCTGTCTATCCCTCTCTTTGACTCTCTCTCTGTCCCTGTAAAAAAACAACTAAAAACATGTCTTTTCATCTGAGTGATCACATTTTTCTTCAATGAAATGAAAAGAAATCATGACCTACCATGTTATTGAAAAATTATTGATCTATTTATAAGCCTAATGCTTTAATTGACTGCAATAATATTTTACTCACACTTCTAATCTAATCTTATTGCCATGTTGAGAACATCCACGAGGAATTCCAACTGGAAGAATGACAGTGTAGTTACTAGCAAAAGCGTTTTACATACATATATCAATATCGTCCTATTAAAATAATTTGTGAAAAATATTTCCTTCTTGCCTGACCTGTGGTGGCGCAGTGGATAAAGCGTCGACCTGGGAACACTGAGGTCGCCAGTTCAAAACCCTGCACTGGTCTGGTCAAGGCACATATGGGAGTTGATGCTTCCAGCTCCTCCCCCCTTTCTTTCTTTCTCTCTCTCTCTCTCTCACTCTGTGTCTCCTCTCTAAAATGAATAAAATAAAAAGAAATTGAAAAAAATTTTTTTAAAATTATTTCCTTCTTAAAAACCATCTAATTTGAATATTAAAATATTTAATAGTGTAAAATATTAATAAAATAGGGAATAATGACATTAAAATATCTTAAATATCTTAAATATTTCCTTCTATTTCAAAGTGAAAGTATATTTATCTCATTTTCATCTAAATCTTCTAATTATTATGTAGAAAGTAAGATTTTTACATCTGTTGTTTTATTTCCACAATAGGATACCTAATGTAAATCCCAAGAAGAATATACCTGCCAAAAAGGGCCTCTCATGGGTAACTGGGCTCACATTCCTAACTGGAGTCTAGCAGCCATTGCTTGCACAGGTTCCTCCTATTTGCTGCACTTTAAGGTGAGGCCACACACTGGGCTGCCAAGATCCTGCAAGTGTATTTCTGCCAGCTGAACTGATCCTAGAAGAGGATTCCTAGGATAGAAATACAACCAAAGGACCTGATTACTTTGCCCTCCAATTGGAGATGTGCAGCTATATAGCAGTTACATATCTGCCCACCAACCAGAGCAGCTCCCTTCCAACTAATCAGGATAGTGCTCTTTTGGAACCAATCATCAAACTGTGAGGATCTGGTGGGGGTGGTGAGGTAGAGAGCTAGGGGAATAAAGGGAATAAAGAGGGACAAATACATGGTGACAGAAAATAATTTGACTTTGGGTGATGGACACAGAACACGATAAAACTGTTCAAATGCTATAGAGATGTTTACCTAAAACCTTTGTACTTTTATTGATCAATGTCACCCTGTTAAGTTTAATTTTCTAAATTAAAATAACAACAACAATTAGAGATGGGGTAGGAGATAAGGAGGGAGAGGCTCCTCATTCAGTTTCCCTCAAAGACTGTGTTTCCCCTGCTGGAGCTGCAACACCAGAGTTGAGCTAGAAACTGGAGCAGTTAATACCCAGGCCCACGTGCCCAGGCTGACTTGCCTGGAGTCACCTCATGTGAGGTCTTTAGGACACATTCCTTTATTTACTGAACAAAATTCATGGGGCAACTACTGAATGCTAACTGCTATGAATAACAGGGAAAGGTCCTCCCATTAAGTAGCATACCATTCTAGCAAAAATTAGAGTGAACAGGTGGGGTGGAGGGGGCGGGAATTTCAGATGTGGACAGTGTGTGTAAAAGTACAGAAAGATGGCAGAGCACGAGGACTCTACAGAATGGTAGATGGTTAAGTGCTGTGAGGAGAGGTGAATGAATGGCACAGAGGAACTGGGAGACAGGGAGGCAGAGTGAGATTGTGAAGGTGCTGGTGTGTTGCATGTAGTGGTACTAAAGTTGGATTTCACTGTGAGAACACTTGAACAAGGGAATAACATTTATATATTTTGGATGGTGGTATACACTTTATGTCGTTAAAGTATAACATGCAACCACAAGTGCTGTCAAATTCCTAAACTGCAGACAGCAGGTTAGGCTTCCTTTCCGAGGTAAAGATAACGAAGTTCCAAATTACAGGTGACAGTAATAGGAATGAATATGGAGACAGGAATGGAAGTGGAACAAACAGGGCTCTGAGACTCACTGCGGGGCTGGGGAGGAGGTGGAAAGAACTCTGGAATGGTTCCAGTTTTTGGTAAAGGCAAATATGTGTACAGTATCACAGGAACAAAGGTGGTAAGTTCAAGAAGAGGAGGAGCATGGTGGGCAGAGGAGGTATGGACTGGGGAGCAAGGTGTGAGGTCTCAGTATACAATGCTGGTTGAAACTATGGGCTGGGCTTTGTACAAGGAGAGTGGCCAGGACAAGAAGGGTGGCCAAAAGACCGGATGGCTTAAACATCAAACATTTATTTTCCTTTAATTGTGGAGGTCAGAAGTCCAAGATTAAGAGATCAGCAGGACTACTGATGAGACCTCTTTCCTAGACTTCAGACAGCCATCTTCTCCCTTGATGGCGTAAATCACTTTCTTTTACTTTGTCCCAGAAACTATGGCTTTCTGTTCCTCAAAAGAGTCAAGTCCATGCCTTAGTCAGGGCTTCCACAGTTGCTGCTGTCTCTCTCTAGAGCAGTGGTTCTTAACCTGGGTTCTATCAAACCCTAGGGGTTCGATGAGTCGGTCTCAGGGGTTCGGAGAAGCCTCTGCCGCAGAAGCCAGAATAAAGTAATACCGTAATTTGTTGTGAGTTCATGCACTTTGTTGGTTTTGTTCTTTAAGCAAGGTGATGTTCATGCACGGCTCATTTTGTGCACCAGTAAAAAAACATATTGAATTTGGAAAAAAAAATCGTATTTTATTTATCACTAAAGAAGGGTTCGGTGAATGCGCATATGAAACTGGTGGGTTTGGTACCTCAAAAAAGGTTAAGAACCACTGCTCTACAGAGTGCCTGTGCTGGCACTTTGCTGGCTCTGTCAGACCATCAGCTCTCAGGTTTAGCAACTAACCTGTTAGACAACCTGTCACAGCACTGTGCTTTGAATTTCTCCAATGCTGGGACAATACTTGGTGTTTGAGTGCAAGTCTCCTCTCATTAAAGTGTAAGGTCACGAAAAGCATCAACCTTGGTGGCCTCTTCATCACTGTGGCCCTCAATGCTGGGAACAGAGCTTACATATAATAGGAGATTGAGATGTACTTCTGGAAAGAAGGAAGGAAAGGGGGGGAGGGAGGGAAGGAGGGAGGAGAGTGAGAAAGAAAAGACAGAATGCGTGGAAAAAAGGGGTCACACACAAGTAAGAAAGTTCCAGGAAGTGTTCGTGGATGTGGCACTTCCGATTCCAGTGGTGGCATTAATTTGAGCTGTGGTAGATAAGTGCTGGGTGACAGTGAAGGGGGATGAGAAGCTAGGGACTGCTCTCAAAGCAGCGTGGTGGTGAAGAGAATGAGTAACCCAGACTAAAAGGAGATTTAAATTCAAGAATAATTTGAATTACTTCAATAATTCTGAACTATAATTTTATTTGCACTAAAGTGATCCACAAATTGTTGTCTCTTGCCTTAATCAGCTTTTTATGTGAGCTGCAATGGATTTCTTCTACTTTCCCAAATGAATGGTACCCACAGGCCTCAAAACACAAAGCTCTGCCTGAAAGATCTCAATTCAGACACCACTTCTGTATCCAAAGGTTGGATCAGGCAGCCCAGGGACAGGTCACATCTCCCCCTACCGTGCTCACTGCCCTTCATCACTGTGCCTCTGCTGTCTGATTGACTGAGTTTTCTGATACAAAGTATCCTCTCACCAAGAGGCCAGGAGCCATGTCGGCTGGTGCCCTACATGCAATCGCCATCGTACTCAGTAGGGGGTAGTTGATGGATAGGGACACCCAGTTATTAATTTTTGTTAAGCTGTTATTTGTGCGTGAAAGGTTCGGTTTTTGCCATGATTAGGTGTGCCTTAAGGAAATGTCATACAGCTGAAGTCGAGGGCCAGAAGCAGGGGTGAGTTTTGGAGAGCAGAGTTAGTCCTGGTGTTCCTTTAGCCAAGACCACCAAGTGGGGGTGCCAGATAATGCAAGGCACCCAGTTAAATCTGAATTCATATAAACAGTGAGTAATTTCATAGTTTAACTATTCTCATGTAGTATTTGGGACATACTTATACTAAAAATTGTTTGCTATTTACCTAAAATAATTCGATTTGCTAAATCTTGCAACCCTACCATGAAGGAACTGCTTATCATTCCATAAACACTTGAGGGCAATTCTGGTCATCTAGCACCAGCAGAAGACTGATCAAGGCTACAGGAGAATGCATGCATTCACTCATCACACTTCACCAAGGATTGACTGTGTATAAAACCATGACAGGCACTACAGAGGCACATAGTCCTGGCTTTTAGAGCAAAGCCTAGTAAGGTAGGTGAAACATGCAAGCAGAAATGATTATTACAAAGTAAAAAGTGGTGCTTCTAAGTTAACACAGAGCCTGAAAGAGGAGAAAGCCCCTTCTACCTTGGGGGTCAGCATGTTTTCTGGACAAGCTCCATGAGCACCTATGGGAAAGGCTAAAAGGTGAAACTGAGGCTGGCCATGCAAGGCCTTGTCTATCAGGCCAGGAGTATGGGCTTCATTATACGGACCAGAGAGGTGTATATTGACCAGTTCTGAACTATCACTGGAACAACCCAAATCTCAATTTTACAAAGCTAGACTACCTGAGCCCACCTTATAAATCTGATATACCCCAGAGGTCTGCATTCAATTCCCCATTGAAAATCTTAGATTACCTGGTCACAAATCATAGATGTGCCATGGACTCAAGGTCCATTTGAACACACAACCTGTGAAAGTAAGGAGACCCCTAAAATCTTAGGGTGAGAGCTTTGTGGGCTGTGAATGAGGAATAAGACAGGCTAGGACTCAGCTGCAGACTACATAAAGAACCCATGCTCTGAAACTTTTTTAGTTTATCAGAGAATTCAGAAGACATAATATCTGAAAGGGGGACAAAGCTTTCTGAGGTGAGCCATGATGAAAGGGATGAGAACTCCAGGTAATACTTTTTAAATCAATACAGACTAGGTCCTGACAGAGTAGCTCAACTGGTCAGAGTGTAGTATCGATGAACCAGGATTGTGGGTTCAATCCCTGGTCAGGGCACATACAGGAGGTAGTCAATGAATGCAGAGCTAGGTGAAACAACAGGTCAATTTCTCTCTACCCCTTACTCTGTCTCTAAAATCAATCAATAAAAAAATTTTTTTTGATCTATGCTGACTAGGACTACTCAAAGTCCTGAAACAATTTTGTCCACACAACAGATATTGTATATTGAAAAAAAAATCAGTTATTTTTGTAATGTTTTTAAAAATATAATTGCATTTAAAATGCTCATAAAAGTAACCTGTCAGGAAAAATGCAAACTTGCTTTCTCTATCCTTCCTTCTATAACTTGCTTGCATTAAGATTTGAAATCTTTTTCATATGAATTCAAGTACCAAAGTAAAAAAAGAAACTAAGAAATTGTTTTCATAGCTTAATTTTTAAATTGAGCTAGGATTTTCTTTTGGCTCTAGAGAAAATGTTTATGCCATAACTAGTATATGTTTAAAAGGGTACAATAAGTATTTAACATAAAAAATGTAGAGTTGACAAGTAGTTTAAGTTTTAAAAACACCAAAAAAAGGTGATTTAGGAAAGAAATCTTTCTCTTTGGCTTGATTACTCCATGTTTAGAATTCTCACAAAAAATTATATGTATTTTATATAATATATTTTGTTTAAAATGACATATGACTTTAACCCTTTGAGTAGCATGAACGTTCATGTATGTACTCGTGCCTCCTGACCATCCAGAATATGATCATACAAAATTTTTTATTTTAAAAATGTGTAAGGCAACATTAAGAAAAGCAGAACAAATGTATGTTCTGCTTGTTTCAATAAATTGGTTATCAAACAAACATGATTTTAAGTTAATAAAACTAACTGGAACTAATTTCATTTTTTGAAAATAAACTCAATCCCGTGAGTCAGCGAGCATGAAAATAACTCACTATTCAAAGGGTTCATGTGACTTGACTTTAGGTATATTTATCCATATTACAAGTTTTATTTATTACAGTATGACCAACGTGCCTAGACACAAAGTTCAAGTGTAACTGTAGTCAGAACACTATGAAGAAAATGTGCTCTAGTTTGCTTGTTTTTAAAGGAAAACAAATGCTAGTATTAAAAAATGGAAGTCTTAGAAACTAACTTGTAAACTCTCAAACATGAATGGAAAATTGTCGGAATCATTTACAATGTACCTATGTTACTAATTTACTTTTCATAAAAGAAGTGAGTGTGTATATGTGGATTTCTAATTTTTAACCATTGTAATTTATCAAAATCACTCATCTAAAAAAATTGAATGTGAACAAGCCTAGGCTGATTATATAAATCTGTACATATAAACACAGCATAAAATTTATCATAAAAAAACAGCTAAAATCTTGTTTATGGTCCCATTTTGTATTCTTAATACAAATCTTCTGATGAGCATTAAAGAAATATACATTAAGGTTGCTAGAATGGAGTTCCCTTCCCAGTTATATCATTGTGAGAATTTAGCTGAATTTTGCTGCAGGACAAAAATGACACGTTACAAGGATGTAAACAAGAAATGGCATAACTCCAAGAAGCAGAGGTTCAGGAGGACGGCTGTTTCAGCTACAGCTTTAAACCACCAGCACGGGCAAAGATGAGCATCTGCACTGCTGCAGAGGCCAGGCCAGGCCATACATGGTGGTTTAAAGCCACTGCAGCTTATGGTGTCAGTGTGGCAAAAGGTACAGATGAGCGACAGGTTCACAGAAGTTTTGATCATAGGGACACTGGGGTTTTCTCAGGGCAGTGCACCACTGATTACTGAAGTGGGATGACTCCTGCCAATGACTACATGGCAAGACACATTTGGTGAGCAATTCCTATGGCATAATACCATCTTAGGCACCTAGATGCTTTTACATCAGAATGAGGCCATTTAAATCCCACAAAAGTATGACACATTATTTGAAGCACAGAGACAAAGATGCTTTCAAAATGTGAACAAATAAAAAAAAGGCATTGCTTTGTATTTTTACTGTACTGGGAAATATCACAATTTCAAGGTAACCTGTGGGAAGTACTTTTGTAAAATGAACAACTACTCCCTAAGTTTAGAAGTACACCTTCATATAAATCAAGTGTTTCAGTTTTTTCTACCCCCTCCCCAGGGACAAAATTCCAAATCTGTACAAATAATTCTCATTGTCTAAAGAGAAAGATTTTTTTTTGAAGTTTTAATTCATATGTGGAGAGGTAGTGCTGTCATATGATAATCTCAAACTTCCTTATGAGAAAGCAACAGCGAACTAATGAACCAGCCAGAGACTGGCTCAGCACCTGTGTTGTCGACCTAATACTGAATGATTCCTTTCACTAAGAAGCTCCTGAGCAGGCTGGATTCATAGTAAGATCATCCCCTGCCCACTCAGGACACTGTGCCCCTGTTGCCCATTTTCTGTTCAGGACTCACACTGACAGCAGACCATGCCCCACAAAGAGACCTTCAAGGCCTTTCCCCTTTCTTCTGTCCACAACACAATTTACTAAAGAAGAGAAGTCTCTGAAAAATTTTTTTTAATTAGAATTACAAGATACTTTAGAAGCTTACCTAGTTCAGTCTCTGTACTGATGTCATCTACGTCTACCTGACTGGAAGCTAAGCTCCTGAGGGTGGGAGCCGCATTCTGCAGAACAGATCACCAGTATGAGAAAGAAGTGAATGAACAGACAACAACTACCCGAAGGCCCCAGTAACATAGGTAATGTGTGTACGCACAGTAGGTTAACAAAAGTCTCCTTATTCCCAAGGAAGTCCCACTCAACCTTGTCATTGTTTTCAGCAGATGACATTCATTAGTTGTGAGGGATTATACAGCCAGGGAACAGAATCCCTTCATGAAGTTTGAAGAAGAAATCTTTTTTCCTAAGATAGGTAGATTTTTATGTGTGGCCATGTGTGCCTGAATATTACATTTATGCCCAATAGCTTCACTCTAGCAAAAAAGAAGTGACTTCCCTGAATCTTGAGGAGTGCTTCATTTGGGAATTCTTGAAGGGACACTGGGGACCTGGGAAGTCCTAAGGTGAGGTTCACCTCAGTCTTCCAGGAGACAACTCAGAGCAGCATGTCAGCGTGATCTGGCACACCCAGACGAGTCTGTCCCTGAAGCACATAGGGAAGACGTCAGCCATTGCTGCTAAACTTTACTTTCAGATCCCTTCCTCTAGGTTGCAGCTGTGCCCCTCAGGATGTGGAGATTGTCTTCTTCAGAGAGCAGTCGTGAGGGGGTTGTCACATTAGCGAGTCAATGTGCCACAGTGGAAAGCATGAGATGTAAAGTCAGAACAGCTATTGACCCCAGTCAACCCATTCACTCTCTTAGGTTACAAGTCCCTTTTCTGTAAACTGGGCCAAGCAATAGTGTCTGGAGTGCGTTAACTTGTTCATTCAGCAACATCACAATGTGCTCAAAGCTGCACTGGGCTCAGAGACTGCATGATGAAGGCCTCCTGAGCCCGAGTCATGCAAGTAAGAAAGTGTTCCGGAGTTTCAAAATAAAGAACAAGATGCAATGGGACCTTGCAGATGGGTGCTTAGGCTAGAGGGTCAATTAACACCCTAGGAGATTCACACTTAAGGTGCAGGTGCTGTAACAAATGCAATCTCATCATCCATCCACTTAATAAATACCATGGCTAGCCTATCACAGGCCCTAAAATGGCCAGCAGCTGGGGATTTAGGACTAAACAGGACAGAGAGGACCCTGCCTGATGGAAGCTTACAGTGCAGTGGAAGAGAAAGATCCCCAGATTGCACAATTAATGAATTAATTACAACTGTGATAAATGGCACAAAAGAAAAGAGCTGAGATTATGTATATAAAAGTGCTTTATGAACTCCACATTCTTTACAAACGCTCTTCCTTGTTAAGAAGGTCAGAAGTGGCAATGGGAGAACATTATGAGAAAGAAAGCTGCCTTTCTCCTCTCTTTCTCTCTCTTCCCTCTTTCTCCATCTATCTACCCTGTCTAGAAACTGATAAGACATCTATTTCGAACAATACTTACAGTATTAGATTTAAATGTTATGTTTGTTTGTTTTTTTCCCTGAATGCTTTGATCCAATACTGATGAACTGGAATAATGAACAATATCTGACTTTATGACCAGGTAGAAATTGGATACCACTGTCTGTGAGTCATGGCTACATGGAGAGTGTGTGAGTAGTGGTTACAATTCTCAACGTGGAAAAGTGAAATAAAGGTGATTCAAGATATTTTTAAAGAGCAGCCTCCTTTAAAGAGAGAAGACCTTTGCTAAGAAAATTCACTATTAAGGCTGTATAGAACCAAAACAGAGAAGATGCTTGGGTCATTCCAGGAAATGATAGAAAAAAGCAGAAGTTTTAATAAGTTTACTATAAAATATATTAAGTTTCAAAGCCCCAAAACAATCTCCAAAGGCTTCAGTAGAACCTTTGCTCTGGCTGCTTTGTTAACATGACCTAACCTTCACTGAAGACAGCGTCAGCAGGGCAAAGAGAATACAACCACACATATTTAGCTGACATGTAAGGTTTAGGTCCCTTTATTTATTCATGAAAGGTCCCTTCCCTGGGAAAGAGTGCTTTGCAGAGCATGGAGCCCTATTTGTGTCACATTAGTGGCTCAAGCCCTCTTCAACAGTAAGGGCTTCCCACTGGGCAAAAGCAGGGTAGTGGGGGATGAGGGAGCTGGGGAGGGCAGTTGTGGCGGTGGCCTTCTCCTTGGGGCATCTAACATGGGGTGGACGACCACCCAAGTGGAGGTGGTTCCTGAGTAGATGCAGAAGATAACTGCTAAAATTTAACAATTTAATACTTTTGTTGTGTGGAGTCTACAATGAACACTGCCAACAATGCACAAAGGAAAAAAACTGTCTGATACTTTAACATGTAACACAGAGCAGCAATCAAATCTATCTTTTTATAGTAACCCCTCAACTTTAAACACTATGCATTTATTATCATTAAAAGCACATTCATAAAGAATTCATGTTAGTATAATGTCACATTTCATAACTCATGATGTTTTTAAAATAACACATATTGAAGTATAATATACAAATTAAAAAGTACATACATTATAAACATATGGCTAGATGTATTTTCAGAAACTAATCATGAAGTTTTATGGTCAACTTCTACCAATCATGATAATAATGTTACAATATGAGACAATAGTGGAAAAGGAAACAAAACAAAACAGAAACAGTAGCCAAAGAGGCTGAGTGGTCTTCAAAAAAAATTTTTTTTTTGCCCCCTTAAGTTCTAGCTGTATAACACTACAGCTAGATAAATCATTGACTTCTTTTGGTGTTCACTTCCACATCTAATTGGAAGAGACAATTTCTAAGTGTGCCTTCTATATTCTAAAATGTTATACTCTGAAATATAAGCTGCCTAATCTCAAGAAAGTGTTTCTGGATGATATCACTTAAAGAGTGTTTCAGACAACTCATTTAGGCCAATATGCTATAATAACACACTATTATATGAGAAAGAAGTCAGTTATACTATAACTTTTTTTCCTCCTTAATAGGCCATTTCTCTCATCCTATGTGCTTATTACTGAATTAGACACTGAAGAAACCATATGAAACCACCATTCCTGCCCTTGAGGAATTTGTAATATGTCTAGATAGACAGACACATAAACAACTGAGCAATAAATCACTGCTATGGGGCTGTTGGCACTGAGAAGCTCGATAGCAGAGAAGGCTTACAGTGGGTGCTGAGAAGAGCACAGTTCAAAAATAAAACAGTACAATCTTATTTAATGATAAAAATACTCCAAACTGAAATATAAAAAAAATAACCTAATGGATTAGAAAATCTGGAGGTTGAGGATTGGGGGGGGGGGTTCCTTTACAATTTCATATGCTATGTCATATAGTCATATATCAATTGTCAACTGGGTCAAAAGTCTACAAGTGTGTGATTCAAATCTGTATGCTGAGAGTTGAATATATAAAAGTTTTGAAATAGTCAATAGGGCAAGTTTGTTTCTCTAAATTTCCTGACTCAAAATCCAATCTTCCCTCTAGAGACCCGCTGACCTGGGCCTTTCAACTTCACACAGTGTTAGTAAAATTTAAGTGTAGAATAAAAAGCAGTGGAGAATATAAAGGTTACTTGTGGACTAAGCAATAAAGCACGAAATACCAATCTTTCTGAGAAATCAATTATCTGAACTAATAAAAATGTAAGCTTGCAGTAAACAATCTCAATAGAAATATATAACTTCATCACCTGAAAAATAGCTAAAATTATAATTTCTAAGAAATTGCATAAGTATGCTAACAGTCTATGTAAATTACTACTTCCGTCACAAGATAATCAGATAGCAGAATAAAGAATACTAAGAAGCTATATATGATTATTTATAATGTGGCTATTAAAAGAGTTCAACAGAATTAAAAAATCCTTTTAACTGGATGTGGTTAAATATTTAAATATCTGGATCAAATAACGATCAAAAAACATTCAGATTACTGAATTCAGTTGAAACCACAACCCTGAAATCTGTTTTACAGATATACTGTTTCATTATTTAAGTTCAGAAAAAGCAAAACTTTCAAGTTCAAAATGTAAACATCAATATTGTATTGTTAGGAAATCTACCATTCTGGGAAAAGCTAAACTTTCCACTGATAAAAGCTTAATGTTAATATAAAGATATACTGTGTAAAAAAATAGCAAGCTTTCACAAAAAACCTCATTTCTTCCTATCAAAATATTCCAATTATTAGCACCAATTACCTATTATAAATTGTATAGCAATCAAAAGATTGACTTGTTTTGTTTATAAAATTTCTAAATAGCTGATTTTAATTTCTGAATTTTTAAAAGTTTTATTTATTAATTTTTTTTGGGGGGGGGAGACAGAGAGAGAGAAAGGAGGAAGGGGGTAGAAGTGGGAAGCATCAACTCATAGTAGTTGCTTCTTATACGTGCCCAGACCAGGAAAGCCCAGGGTTTTGAACCAGTGACCTCAGCAATCCAGGTCAATCAATATTTTATCCACTGTGCTACCACAGGTCAGGCAATAGCTGATTTTCAGATGTTATCACAGAAAAACATTGTAGATGCATCATTAGTCTTTGATGATGCCTTTTATTTCAGATTTAAATTTAGAATCATATTTCCACAGTGGTAAATATTATGTTTAAAGTCCTACAAAAAATGACAAATATATATGGTTTTAAATTATAAGTTTTATCTTGTTTTTTATTTCAGAGTTAGTATTTTGTTTGTACACATGGAAAATTAGTTCATGTTGCACATTCACTTCCATATGGTCTGTTCAATGGTAATTTAATTCAGTGAACTTCTTTTAGTGGTTATGCGGAATCATACAGAACTGAAGGAAGAACATGGGGTAAATCCTAAGCCAAAAGCTATCCCTATCTGATTCAGCTTTTTGTGAATAAAAACACCTCAAAAGCATTTTATCTGCATAGCTTCTTTGGTCTAATTTACAAGCTCAGTGTGAACCAGGCATTAATTTTACTACAAGATTTTTAAACAACAAATGCACCTTTACTTGGTTCATTTTCGTGTCTCCTCAATGAAAACAAATTTTTTGAGCTATTGTATTTTCCTTCCATTTAAATACTGTATACATATCACCTGACATAGAATTTTTTCATGTTGCAAAGCTTGCTCTATTGCCTTCTAACTAGATAAAGTCCACTCAACTGCGCTGATGCCCCCCCCACGTCTTTCCAACCCTGGATGCCTTCCTCCCCCTCCTTCAGCATATTCTTGGGTGGGCAGAAACCTGGGGAGACACAGCCACTAGGCAGCTTGCTACTCTCCTAAAGCACATCTGGGCTTTATATCAGCCCTTTAATTAATCCTCAGTGAGAGCCAAGCTATGACATTTTGACTGGGCAGGCTCCAGTCCTGGACAGGTCTTGATTTATTGCGACTGAGTCTCAACCAACTTTGATTTATTTCAGCTCTGGGGAGGAGGGCGAGCTCAGAACAGAAAAGCGCTGTTGAATGTGGAGCACATGATGTCAGGAAAGGACCTCCAGACTTCAGAGGGCTGCAGGACAAACGGTTCAGAACAACCTCTGAGAAAGCCATTTTTTTAAAAAATATTAAGACTTAAATAACATGAAATAGTACAAAACAAAATAAATGCTATGGTGGGAAGAAAATGGTTCCTGAAACAGCTGGCTGATGGAGCAGGGTAAGAAGCACAAGCATTATCTCAGGGAAAGACAATGCCCAGGGGCATTAGTGTTAATCAGAGCTCTCTGGCTGCATGAAGGGAGTGGCGGTGCCCTCAAACCCCCTTCCTCCCTGGGAGGAAAACCTTCAAGGATGTCTACCCTCCTCAGCAACACCAAACATCTTTTGACTAATTAAATAAGGAGAAGTTTCCCATTTCCCATTCTTATTTTTTTTTCAGGCAGACAGAATAAGTTAAAAGAAGGGACAGTTAGCCTTACCAAGCAGTGGCGCAGTGGATACAGTGTCGAACTGGGATGCAGAAGACCCAGGTTGGAGACCCTGAGGTCGCCAGCTTGAGCACAGGTAAGCAAAAGCTCACCAGCTTGGAACCAAGGTCTCTGGCTGCAGCAAGGGGTTGCTCGGTCTGCTGAAGGCCCGTGGTCAAGGCACATGTGAGAAAGCAATCAATGAACAACTGTGTCAAACGAAAAACTGATGATTGATGCTTCTCATCTCTCTCCATTCCTGTCTGTCTGTCCCTATCTATCCCTCTCTCTGACTCTCTCTCTGTCTCTGTAAAAAAAAAGGACATTATTTGATTAAACAAAGAAGAGTTAGAAAACGTAATTAATGACTTGTTTCTGTCATTAGAAGGCTATCAGTAATACCTTTTACTAGCCGAGACTTTGACAACATGCTGTGCTCAGTGTCACCTTCTTGAGCACAGCCACGTCAAGATGGTGATCCGCAATGCCAAACAAAGGTGCACAGATGAAAACCCAGCTTGTTTTTCTCTACAGCTTCAGTTGTTCTGACACAATGCCTGGAACAGAGGGAGCAGGCGCTTCTGCCCCAGGATCTCTGGCTGCTGCAAAAGTCTCCCTCCCTCCCTGGAGTAAATGGTCCTGCCTAGTGTCAGGAGCAACATATGGCAACAAGAGAACTGTCAAAAAACACTAGAGGAAAAATTAAGTTCCCTGAAGAGAGATAATGGCAGGAAAAATGGGTGGCAAAATGGCAGGAAAAATGGGTTGCAAAAGTGTGAAAGGGATAAGGTTCCAAGAAGTAGGTAGAGGTGACACTGCCTAAAAGGCACAAGCTTTGGCCTGGGTGACATGTGTGCTCAAACTGCATTATAGCTACTTCCTACACGTGCTCCGGGCAGGTTACCTAGCCAAGCGGAACCTCCTTTTCTTCACTGGCAAAAGGAGAAAACACCACTTACTCTGCAGGGCTGTTTGAGGAGCAGAGGTAACACATGTAAAGCTCTTCCCATACCAGACACAGAACAGTCCTGGTACTGAGGAGACAGGTGTGGAAACTGGGACAGAAGAAGGAAAAGTGTCCATGTCCATCTGTGTACCAGCATACACTCTGGGTGTTGGTAGGTGAGAATGAGCCTGGGGTGGGGGTGATCTGTGAACATGTGCAAGAGTATCTGAGAAGCAATGCCCAGGTATCCGTGAGAGCCACCCGTCACACATGGAAATGGAGAACATTCATCGGTTCTTTCTTCACAGAGCCACAAGGAAAGTTGTTCCTAAAGATATAGTAATGTCTACCTAAAACTACTGATGAGTTGATGCTTGTAACAAGGATTAATATAACTATTGGGCTGGAGGTTAAGTTGATAAACAGCACTGTTAGGTAAACAGCAACTTACATAAGTGCTATCATGTATCAGAACTGGCTTCCTAACAACATGCATATGTAGGGAAACCATCTAGTGGGTTTCTGCTAACAGTAATGGCCAGCTTCAGGAGCTGGAGTGTGAGAATTCAGTAGGTGAGTTCCAAGATCCGGGCAAACCTTGCACTTTGAAATTCACAGATTCCCGCAGATTCCCAGGTAAGATTTAGGCCACACCTGAATCCTAATTGCTGCAAATTAAATAATGCACAAATGTAATCAACAACTACACAATTAAATTTATTTATTTGTTTGGTCCTTTAAGCCAGCATATTCTAATTTTTATGATGTTTACTAAACCTAAAGTCAAAGATATTTGAATATATCTATTCAGTGGTTTTGGAAATCAAATTCTTTTCCTATCTCTGTGATATTCTACATTCCCAAAGAGATTTTGAGACTGTTAGGAGATGCAGAGGCCCAGGTAAGAAATACTATACATTCACAGAACCTGATAAATGTTAATGTTGTGGGTCTGCATACCCAGGGCCTCCTGCAGCATCTGGGCTGGAAGACAGAGGAAGAGTTCTTTCCATGGGGGACCCTAAGAACCCAGTAGGGCTAAGGAATGTCTGCTGTTCCCTGTGGGTCCAAGATGGAAGCACAGGCTGCAATGTCCCTCTTTTTTTTATTATTATTAATTTTAATGAGGTGACATTGATAAATAAGGGTACATATGTTCAGAGGAAACATCAAGGTTATTTTGACATTTGATTATATTTCATACCCATCACCCAAAGTCAAATTGCCCTCCATCACCTTCTATCTGGTTTTATTTGTGCCCCTCCGCTCCTCCAACCCCCTCTCTCGCCTCCCCCAGATGCCAGGTGGCCAGTACACTCTCGTCCATGTCTCTGAGTCTCATTTTTATGTCCTATCGATGTATAGAATCATATAGTCATTAGTTTTTCTGATATACGTACTTCACTCCGTATAATGTTATCAAGGTCCATCCATGTTGTTACAAATGATCCGATGTCATCATTTCTTATGGCTGAGTAGTATTCCATAGTATATATGTACCAAAGCTTTTTAACCCACTCGTCTTCTGACGGACACTTGGGCTGTTTCCAGATCTTCGCTATTGTGAACAATGCTGCCACGAACATGGGGGTGCATTTCTTCTTTTCGAACAGTGCTATCGTGTTCTTAGGATATATTCCTAAAAGTGGGATAGCTGGATCAAAAGACAGTTCGATTTTTAACTTTTTGAGAAATCTCCAACTGTTTTCCACAGTGGCTGCACCAGTCTGCATTCCCACCAGCAGTGCAGGAGGGTTCCCCTTTCTCCACACCCTCCCCAGCACTTATTCTGTTGTTTTGTTAATGAGCGCCATTCTGACTGGTATGAGGTGGTATCTCATTGTGGTTTTAATTCGCATTTCTCTAATGACTAGTGACATTGAGTATTTTTTCATATGCCTACTGGCCATCTGTATGTCCTCTTTAGAGAAGTGTCTATTCATTTCTTTAGCCCATATTTTGATTGGATAGTTTGTCTTCCTAGTGTTTAGTTTTATAAGTTCTTTATAAATTTTGGTTATTAACCCCTTATCAGACTTATTTTCAAATATGTTCTCCCATTGTGTGGTTTGTCTTTTTATTCTGTTCTTATTGTCTTTAGCTGTGCAAAAGCTTTTTAGTTTAATATAGTGCTTGTTTATCCTGCCTTTTATTTCACTTGCCCGTGGAAATAAATCGGCAAATATATTGCTTCGAGATGTCAGAGAGCTTACTATGTTTTCTTCTAATATGCTTATGGTTTCATGGCTTACATTTAAGTCTTTTATCCATTTTGAGTTTGTTTGTGTGAAAGGTATAAATTGATGGTCTAGTTTCATTTTTTTGCAGGTAGATGTCCAATTTTCCCAACACCATTTGTTAAAGAGGCTGTCTTTACTCCATTGTATGTTCTTTCCTCCTTTGTCAAATATAAGTTGTCCATAAAGCTGTGGGTTTATTTCTGGGTTCTCTCTTCTGTTCCATTGATCTATATCCCTGTTCTTATGCCAGTACCAGGCTGTCTTGAGTACAATGGCCTTGTAGTATAACTCGATATCAGGAAGAGTGATACCTCCTGCTTTATTCTTCGTTTTCAAGATTGCTGAGGCTATTCGTGTTCTTTTCTGGTTCCATTTAAATTTTTGGAATATGCGTTCTGTATCTTTGAAGTATGTTATTGGTATTTTAATTGGTATTGCAATAAATTTATAAATTGCTTTGGTTAATATAGACATTTTAATGATGTTTATTCTTCCTAACCATGAACACGGTATATACTTCCACTTGTTTGTATCTTCCTCGATTTCTTTTATCAAATGTTTTATAATTTTCCAAGTACAAGTTTTTAATCTCCTTGATTAAATTTACTCCTAGGTACTTTATTTTTTTGGTTGCTATAGTGAAGGGGATGTTTCCTTAATTTTTCTTTCTGACAGTTCATTTTTGTTTTATAAAAATGTCTCTAATTTCTGAGTATTAATTTTATATCCTGCCACCTTGCTGAATTCATTTATCAGGTTCAGTAGTTTGTTGACTGAGACTTTAGAGTTTTCTACATACAATATCATATCATCTGCAAATAATAATAGTTTTACTTCTTCTTTTCCATTTGGATGCCTTTTATTTCTTCTTCTTGTCTGATTGCTGTAGCTAGGACTTCCCGAACAATTTTGAATAAGAGTGGTGAAAGAGGGCATTCCTGCCTGTTCCTGATCTTAAGGGGATTGCCTTTAATTTTTGCCCATTGAGTATGATCTTGGCTGTGGTTTTGTCATAAATGGCCTTTATCATGTTAAGGTATGTTCCTTGTATTCCCACTGCTGACAGTTTTGATCATGAATGGGTGCTGGATTTTATCAAATGCTTTTTCTGCATCTATTGAAATTATCATGTGGTTTTTGTCCTTCCTTTTGTTTATGTGATGAATCACATTGATTGATTTGTAAATATTGAAGGAGTCTTGCCCCCGTGAATAAATCCCACTTGATCATGGTGTATGATTTTTTTCATATATTGCTGGATGCGGTTGGCTATTATTTTGTTGAGAATTTTAGCATCTAAAATCATCAGAGATATTGGCCTATAATTTTCTTTCTTTGTGTTGTCTTTGCGCGGTTTTGGAATCAGAATTATGCTCACCTCATAAAAAAGCTTGGAAGTCTTCCTTCCTCTTGAATTTTTTGAAATAGCTTGAGAAGGATAGGAATTAGTTCTCTGAATTTTTGGTAGAATTCACTTGTGGAGCCATCAGGCCCAGGACTTTTCTTTGTTGAGGAATTTTTTGATAACTGTTTTTATCTCATTTCTTATAATTGGTCTGTTTAGGTTTCTGATTCTTCCAGATTGATTTTGGGAAGATTATATGTTTCAAGAAGTATGTCGATTTCATGTAGGTTGTCTAGTTTTTGGTAAAGAGTTCTTCATAGTATTTTCTTACAATATTTTGTATTTCTGTTGTGTCATTTGTTATTACTCCACTCTCATTTTTAATTTTATTTATTTGAATCCTCTTTTTTTCTTGGTGAGTCTAGTTAAAGGTTCATTAATCTTGTTTATCTTTTCAAAGAACGAGCTCCTGGTTTCATTGATACTCTGTATTGTTTCTTTAGCCTCTATGTCATTTATTTCCACTCTTATCTTTATTAATTCCTTCCTTTTACTACCCCTGGGCTTTACTTGCTGTTGTTTTTCTAGTTCTTTTACATGCTGGGTAAAGTGGATAATTTGAGCTTTTTCTAGCTTATTATGTTATGCCTGTAGTGCTGCGAACTTCCCTCTCAGGACTGCTTTTGCTCTGTCCCATAAATTTTGAGTTGATGTATGCTCATTATCATTCGTTTCTAGGAACTTTTTTATTTCTTCTTTGATCTCCTTGTTAATCCATTCATTATTTAATATCATGCTATTTAGTTTCCAAGTGTTTGAGTATTTTTCAGTTTTTCTCTAACTTATGGTTAATTTCTAGTTTCATGCCATTGTGATCAGAGAAAATGCTTGATATGATTTCAATCTTCTTAAATTTGTTGAGACTGCATTTGTGTCCTAACATGTGGTCTATCCTAGACAATGTACCATGAGCACTTGAAAAGAATGTATATTCTACTGCTTTAGGGTGAAAAGTTCTGAAGACATCTATTAAATCGAGTTGATATAGTGTATCCTTTAAGTCTACTGTTTCTTTGTTAATTTTCTTTCTTGAAGATCTATCTAGTGATGTTAGTGGGGTATTGAAATCCCCTACCATTTTGTACTGCTGTTGATCTCACCCTTTATATCCATCAAAGTCTGCTTTATGTATTTTGGTGCTCGTATGTTTGATGCATATATATTTATAATGGTTATGTCTTCCTGTTGAATTGCTCCCTTTATCATTATGTAGTGTCCTTCTTTATCTCTTACTACAGCCTTTGTTGAAAGTCCATTTTGTCAGATATAAGTATTGCTACCCCGGCTTTTTTTCATTGACATTTGCATGATATATTTTTTTTCCACCCTTTTACCTTCAGTCTATGTGCATCTTTTGTTTTAAGGTGTGTCTCTTGTAGACAGCAATGTTCGGGTCCTGTATTCTTATCCACACATCTACCCTATGTCTTTTGATTGGGTACTTTAATCCATTTACATTTAAGGTTATTAATATTATGTAGTTTTTTATTGCCGTTTTATTCTTTAAAGCTGTGTTCCACTTTTGCTATATTTTCCCCCTTTTGACCTGTTCACAATTGGCCCCTTAGCATCTCTTGCAGAATTGGTTTGGTTATAATGAATTCCTTGAGGGTTTTTTTTGTCTGGGAAGCTCTTAATTTCTCCTTCAATTTTAAATGTTAGCTTTGCTGGGTAAAATAGTCAGTCTTGGTTGTAGGTTCTTGTTCTGCATTACTTTAAATATATCTTGCCTTTTTCTTCTGTTCTCAAGTGTTTCTGTTGAGAAGTCAGATGTCATTCTTATGGGGGCTCCTTTGTAGGTGATAGCCTTTTTTTCTCTAGCAGCTTCTAAAATTTTCTCTTTATCCTTTAGCTTTGGTATTTTAACTATGATGTGTCTTGGTGCAGATTTCTTTGGGTTTCGCTTTAATGGAGTTCTCTGTGCTTCTTGAACGTGAGAGACGTTTTCCAGCCTTAATTTAGGGAAGTTTTCTGCTATGATTTAATTGAACAAAGTTTCTATCCCTTGTTCTTTCTCTTCTTCTTCAGCATCCCCTATGATGCGGATGTTATTTCTCTTCTTGTTGTCACAGAGGTCCCTTAGAGTTTCCTCATATTTTTGGAGTCTCTTTTCTTTTTTCTGCTCTGCTCCTGTGCCTTTGTTTATTTTGTCCTCTAACTCACTGATTCGATCCTCAGCTTCATCCATCCTGCTTTTATTTTCTTCCATTGTGGTCTTCAATTCTGATATTGTGTTTGTCATTTCTGTTTGTTTCTTTTTTATTATTTTAATTTCCTTTTTTAAACTTGCTATCTCTGTATTTAGGTGTTCATAATGAACATTTTTGCTCTAAGATCTTTCAACATCCTAACAGTCATTATTTTAAATTCTGCATTCGGTAATTTGGTTATATCTGATTCATTCAGGTCCTTCTCTGGGGGTTTCTCAATTCATTTGGGTTGCATTTCTCTGCCTGCCTATTTTTGTCTGTGTATGAGAAGGGTTTGGTCACTGGAGTCCAATGGGTGTTGCCTCTGTGTTCTGTAGGTGTGGTTTGTCTGCAAGCCCACCCCCCCTCTGCTGCTGCCTAGGGTGGTTGAGTATGGGCGTAGCTGGTGTCAGTCCGCTGAGGCTGTTTCTGCAGTTTCCACCTTTTTCTGTGGAAGGGGCTGTGTTCTCGTGCCTGGCTCTACAAGCCTCAGCCGGGTCTCGGCCTTCTCCCCTCCCTCACACCTTCTCCCCTCCCCCACAGGTGGGACTGCGCACTGCACTTAGGCCACATGCCTGGGCACCAAGGGCTGGGGTGAGCACCTTTGCTCAGCTGCTGGTCCCTGTCAGCCGGCTCCTACGGCTAAGCTGGTCTGCGGGCGCACACTCAGCTGTGAGCCTCCATTCGTTTTTGGGCTTCTGATCTACCCCCGCTGTCAGAGCTGCCTAGTGCAGGGCTGCAAAGAGCCAGGCGGGGCTGCTGGCAAACACTTTGCTATAGACCTCTGCTGTTTCCAGGCTTTGCCCCACCCCCATGGGCAAAGCCGGTTCCTGCAGGATTGCAAGCCTTGGAGGCTAGGTGAAGCTGCATGCCCGTGCCCAGCGGAGGATCTCTGCCCATTCTGGGAACCCACTTTTCCTCCACAGGTGGGGCTGCAGGCTGGCCCACAGCCGCCGGACCACTTTTGCACATCCTCATTTCCCCTGCTGGGCTAGACTGAGCTTACGCTGGTCGGATCGGCCTCCACCCCCGCCTACGGAACCGCGCTTCTGCATCCCGCCATCGCCCGCCCTCCAGCAAGCCCTCAGCAGTTTGGGTGGGGGCGCTGCAGCTCAGACCCTAACACTTCATATTGTAGTACTGAAAGCTCCCTCCTTCTAAGCGGCTGTGCTCTAAGTGCCATGGGGGAGTTTGTTTGGCTGGTGTCCTGGTTCCCTTTGCTGGTTCCAGGGGAAATATTGTTTCAGATTTGGGGAGTGATTCAGCCCAGGGTTTAGGGTGGCTGTCCCTCAAAGTGTTTCTCCCTGTGCCTTCCAGACCACACTCTCTTCCTGCTTCTCCATTGCTCTCCTCTCTTCCCGTTCTTCAGAGCCCTGGGTGAGTGGTTGTGGGAGGGGTTTTCTGCACCATCCCTTTAAGAAGAATCCTGAGTCTGAGAAAACTGTCTCTTTCTCACAAACAGTATCCTAACTTGTTTCACAGCTAAATACTGTCCATACGCCTCTTCTATGCTCTGGGGCTGCAGGCTGGGGCTTTGTTCCTGGGACCCAGGTCCCTACCCTTCTGCTAAACTCTCTTCCAGGCACGTGATTCTCTTCGGGCTGCCTTTCGCTCCGAGGAGCTGGGCAGCCCTTTCTGCATTTTTGCTTTTCCTACCAGTCTCAATGTGGCTTCTTCAGTGTTCCCTGGTTGAAGAGTCCTCTTAGTTTAGTTCAACATTGGTTTATTCAGATGATGGTTCTTAAAATTAAGTTATAATCCACTTTGGTTCTGGGAGTTAGACGTTGGTACGTCCGCCTACTCCATCACCATCTTGCCATCTCCCTCCATTGCTTTTCATTTGTGGACAAGGCTCACCGGGGGTATGGATGATGGAAACGCAGAGACCCAACTCTGAGGACCAGGTTCAGTGACACAGATCCTGCAATGTCCTTTTTAAATGACCATTTGTCCATCCAATGGCACCTAACACAGCAGGGCAAGGCATAGGACATGTTGCTAGCCTCTATCCACGCATGGCAAACCAGGATTCTTCAAGAAAGCAGAAGACATATGACAGGTGTCCCTGTGCTTGACCACTGAGTGTGCGTACCAGACACAAAGAAAAACTGCTGAGTTACCGATGGCAGAGTCCATCATTTTCTCCAACAATTTGTTAACAGAAAGGTAGGGCTGACGGTAACATGTTGATACATTTGTACTTGAAGCTTGCCTCTATCCTTACTTTCTGTTTATGCTTATGTGTTGTCTCTCCCACTTGGTTGCCGGCTTCTAAGGGAAGATGACCATGTGTTGGTTGGTGCAGGTTGTGTCTATGTCTGCATATGCATCTACACTAACTTCAAATGCTCCCACAAAAACTCAGACATCAGTTCTCACGAGTCAAAGACCATACAGACTGGAGAATAATTTTCAAAGTACAAGTATAAAATGTAAACAAATAAAACTAAACCTGGCTCAAAGCAATATATTGTGACCTACAAATCGAGGTAACTTTCTAAGAATATTTTAAAGAAAAGTTTTATTAAATTTAATTTTCTAAATAAATAAAAAAAGAAATTTTGTTTAAGAAATTAAAGACTGGATACTAACTTTAGGCCAGTACAGTGACTTGTCCACTATCACAAAGCAAGGTCGTCATAGCACTAACAGAAGAGCCTTCTTCCCTGTGAGTCAGATTGACCTCTGTAGGATGTAAATTTTACAAAAACACAAATAAAACAAAATTTTAAATTAATATGGGGTTATAAATAATATCTTGCATGCCTATATTAGAGATAATACCTGATCAATAAGTTAGCAATATCGCTTTTTATACATTCCTTTTCTTACATTTTTCACTTAAAATTTTCACCTAATGTTTCTCTTTGCCATGTAGTAGACAAGTATTGCCCAGATTGCTCTGAATTACATTTGATAACATTTTATTAAAACAAAAAAATTTCTTTGCAATGCGTGTGAAGTTATGAGATAAACTCAGTGATGATTACATCATGTTAATGTCATCATCCCAGCTAACAGGCTATCCATAAGGGGGCGAAGAGGTCATGAAAATAATCTACTCTGTTCAGCCACATTTCTTTTCTCCTCTTCTGACCAGCACTCTAATCCTCAGATGGACATGTGGCAATGTAAAGCATGAGTTGGTTGCTTCTATGCACCAAAACTACAAAATAGATTATGAAGAACTTTGCATCTTGCCATTTTGCATTTCCTCACACATTTGCACACTTGCAGGAACGAGTGCAGTATTCTGCTTCTGCATATTTTTAAAAAACTAAGGATGAGAACAGAAGTCCAAGAATCAGGGGCCCTGGGTTAAAAATCCGATTTGTTCCAAACTCATGGCTGATCTTAAAGACCATACTGACAAGCAACATAAACCGAACCATTACAGATTTAAATGTTCCTCATGAACTCTGATTAGCATCAAGTTTTCATTTTCCTCTTCCTCATAAAATTAAACAGCGTGCATCGCCATCAGCTTCATGCAGCCCTTCAGCAGCATTCAGGCCGAGGCAAGGACTTACAGGAGCCACAGACCAGCCTGCGCGGGAAGCAGCCCAAGTAACAGATTTTTTTTCAGTGTCTCTAAACACTTTATAAAGTAAGTCTGAGGTTACATTTTTAAATGTCCAGGAAGAATCAGAGATTTCACAGTCCTATTATATAGGTGCTGATCATTCCTAACCACTAAAGGGAAGCAGCCTAATTAAGAATTTGCATTAGGTTAAGCACTTTAAATGTATTATTGTAAAATTTGTCAAATGTAATGCCTAAGGATTAATCAATGTGATACCTACAAAAGAGAAAGAAACAAATGCCATGGGATCTCCTCTCTGCACAGCCTTTGTGTCTGACCTGCCTTATAATTGATGATATGTATGTAAGGAAGGAAAGGAGTGGGGCATATAGACAAAAACATTTTATTTGTTTCTAAAAACAATGTTACATTAAAAAGTAGCGTTTTAGAAAATGGAAAGTAAGTGCATACTTGGTTAAAAATTTTTCAAAATGTGAATAATGTTACAACATAAAAATACAGAATATATACTTGGTGGAACTGTATCCAATGCCCAGTTAATCTATGAGTACACGGAATGGCCACGGCAGCATTAAAGACTACCTTTCAAAAGTAGGTTTACCTTAACTTTGTCAAATACAAAATAGGAACTGAGTATAAGGAGTCCTTCATATATAAAATTTGCTTAATGTTATTATTTACTGCTAATTTCATCCTTTATTGTTATTTAATTTTATAAGAAAACTATCATATATACTCAATGGAATATTATTCAGCCATAAAAAAGGGAAATCAAGTCCTGCCTGGATAGCTCAGTTGATTGGAGCATTGTCCCAATATGCCAAGGTTGTGGACTCTCAGGGAACATATAAGAATCAGTAAATGCATAAATAAGTGGAACAAATGGTTGTTTTTCACTCTCCCTCCTTCTCCTTTAAAATCAACGAATCAATCACTAAAGGAAATCTTGCCATTTGTGACATTCGATGGACTTTGAGGATATAATGCTAAGCAAAATAAGTCAGACAGAAAGAGAGATACTGTATGTTATCTCTTATATAGAATCTAAAACAACAACTAACTCCTCCCCGTCCCCAGCTCATAGACACAGAGAACAGATGGGTAGTTGCCAGAGACAGGAAGTGAAGGGTGGGTGAAATGGGTGAAGGTGGTCAAAAAGTACAAACTTCCAGTTATAAAACAAAATGGTCTGTAGGGCAAACAACTGTGTTAGGCTTGCTCGCTTGTACCTTGTATGATTAGTGTGTGAGCATGTGGCAGAGCCACATCTGTGTAGCCTATGTAAGGCTAAGGGTGCTTTCATTTAGGGCAGTTTTTGCAGATTGCTTGCCCACTACTGCAAGGGGCCATTTGGCAGATCAATTGCCCGCTGCTGCAAAAAGAGGTTTTCCGCCGCCTGTTTGCTCATCTGACATTGTGAGAATCTAAGAAACGAAATGGCCCAAGGCTTTCTGGATCCCCAGTTCCTCTACCATCTTTCCAAATCTAATGGGAACCTGCCTGGCCTCGGTCACCAGCATTACAAGGTCCTGGGATGTACTGTACAGCATGGCGACTAAAGATAACGATACTATAGTGTATATTTGAAAGTTGCTAAGAGAATAACCTTAAAAGTCCTCATCATAAACATACACAAAAAAATTATGATGACATACGGTGATGAATGTTAGGTAGACTTACTATAGTGATTATTTCACAATCTATACAAACATCAAATCATTATGTTCTGCACCTGAAATTAATATAACGGTATATATCAACTGTATCTCAATTGAAAAAAAAAAAAAAAACTAGTCATTGTTAATCGATCCTGCTATCTAAAATATATTTAAAAAGCAACTTTTCTTTCTCAAATAATAAAATGGCAGAATTCTTTTTAAAAGACTAAATTCCAGTTACAGAAAAAACAAATACAATGTCAAAATGACAACAATTTGCATTTTTTTCATCTTGGAAACTTTAGCTGTGAAAGAAGCCCACAGTCTAACTTTTCCATTACTCCCACTGAACCCTGAGACTACCAGTGTACCAGCAGCATGCAGAAAACCACAGGCCTGGCCCTGCTGGAACACACACACAGTTAGTGAGGAATGGGAAAGGAGGCCAGATGGTTCTGCTGAGGGAAGCACTTTTTTTTCCATTATAAAACCAAAAGAAACCCTAATAGGTCAAACACAAAAGTGTAGATATGGTAAAATAGGAAACGAGCAGGGAGAGCTATGCAAATGAGACAAGTGTGACTTTACACTGTTTGCATCTATACCAGTAAATGGGTGTCGGGGTAAGATAAGAAGGCAAATAGAACAGCAGATCTACACCATGGATCTGAATGACTTTCCTGACAGGGAGAGAAGCTACTAGTAATCCTTAAATAGGCACTGAGGCAACATTTTGGAAAACCAGTAGTATATAATTTGTGCTAAACTAAGTAATATATTTTTGGATTATCAATTAAAAACATATTAAAAAACTGAACCTATAAACACAAGACTAAAGTAACTACAGTCTATACTCTGATTTCCTGCATCTATATACAATTAATGTGGTTGTTCAATCACATAAACTCCCACTGTGGGTAGGATAGCACTTGACACAAACTTGGGAGGGGGGCAGGGAGAGCATCCTCATGCTTGGGTCCACTTCAGTCCTTTCCCCACTCACTGTGGCCAGTGTACAACCACAGCTCTGCAAACACACACATGGATGGAGGCATGTGTCTTCTGTGGCTGCCATTCTCTTGTCTTCTTTGACTAGAGAAAGTGTAAGAAGACAAACATGTAGCCTCATGATCTCCTCTATATAGCCAACCCAAGTGCCACAGCTCTGGTGAACAAAATGCTAGCGCCAGTCTTCCCTGACACGGGCCTATGAAGAATAGCACAGGATGGCTGTGGCTGGTGGCTGCCTGCACCCTAGGGTCATTGAAGAAGGAAGATCAGAGATTTGGTACTGGCATCTATCAATTACACAGTGGCCTGCACCTTCCTTGGGATTGCTGGTGGTGAGTATAAAGCAGCCCCTAGTAAGCTCTCTGTCACTTGCAGCTGAGTGTCATTTCTAACCATGCATGAATAGCAGAGATGACAAGTCTCCATTGCTGTGACAAAATGCATCACATAGCACAGGGGTGCCCACACTTTTTCAGCTTGCGAACTACTTACAAGATGACCAAGTCAAAATGATCTACCTACAATAAAAATGCAAAACATAAATTTATTTCTTCTATATTATCATTATTTAAGTTACTATTATTACTATTTAATATTGTGTATTCTTCTTTCACCTTTCTCCTTCTCAGCTCTCTTTTCGGAGGAAAGTCAATGTCATAGTTTTTATGAACAGTCTGAAAAAGCCGCTCCACATTTCCATTCTTTGGAATAGCAATGGCACACAGACAGATGAGGCAAACACACTTAGAATATGACATAGTGAAAAAAATCCCCTCCCATTTTGTATGAAAGTGGTAGGTTTTAGGCTTCTTACTCAGACCAGCTACGGCACTCATTTTTATAACCTTTGTTGTATTTAGTTTAAATAAATTGAAGGCTAACTAGGCAGCAATGTAACTGAACAAGTTAACGCGGTTTAACGCGCATACGTAGGGTGTCAAAAGTTCAGACGTCAGATTGGCTACCCTGTATGCCAATCAAAAGACAAATGTCTTTTTAATGTCATGCGATCTACCCACACTTCCTTCACAATCGACCAGTAGATCACAATCGACGTACTGAGCACCCCTGACATAGCACTTTTGTGGATCATGTGACCACACAGATGGTCTAGTGGAAAGAGCTCGAAAGATTCCAGTCAAGTTTAGACTCTGAACTATCTGTTTTACTTTGTCAGTAAATACCTCTAAATAATAAACCTACTTTGTCACCTGCTAGACAAAGAGGCTGGACAAGATGCTGTAAAAAGTGGCTTCAGTCTTTAAGTTAAATAAACCAGTGAAACTAATTTGGTTTGAAGTCCATTCACTCGCAGGTATTTCATTCAAGAAACACACACCAAACACCCCAAACTCTGAGGTATTCTGAAGGATGCTGGGGGTTACAAAAGGGGGTTGATCATGGTGGTCTGATACAGAGAGAGGCTTCCCAGCCAAACTGAGATAAAGGCTCTGGCAGGGACTCAAAGGGATGTGGATAAAGGGCTATGGAACTACAGGGGAAATGGTGTCAATTTTCTGGGTAAGTGGCTGGAAGGAGGGTCAAGTGAGGAGGCAGTTCAGGTGGATGCCTGTGGCAGAGCAGAACTCTGGGAAGCAATGAGTATGGAGAAGGCTGAGCTCAGCCCAAAGCCCCATGGGAGTCAGCCACAGAACAAGAGCACTCCAGGGAAGCAGGAAAGGACTATGGTGTGGCTGGAGCAGAGAACTTGACTTGATAAAGCTAAAAAGGGACATGACAGGCACAGCGAGAATCCTGAATAGAACACCCCCATCACCAGCTTTTATTCAGCAGGGGAGACAATGATAGTTTCTAGGGAGAAATAAGATGATGACTTCAGAAAGGTGACTGCAGCAATGCTGAGGGTAGAGAGAGATCGTCATAGTGCAGGACACACAGCAGGCTGTCCATGAAGGCCTGACAGAGGCCCCCTCTGAGGCAAACTAAGTTATCTAATTTCTCCAAGTTTTACTGCTTTGTCTCTGGGGGAGGAAGGGAAAATACTATCTATCTCACTGGACTATTGTGAAAGTAACCTTGTAAAGAGCGTCAAGTAGCTTACATATTTCAGTACTCAGTAAGGTCTTAAACTTGTAAATAAAAGCTAAAATAATATTTTAATTAACAGTATTTCAAATTCAGAAAAGACCCTTTCTTTAAAATAACAACAAATGAGAATTAGAGTAGTTCAAAAACTATCTCCGGAGACTATTTCTCACTTATTCAAACAGCCTGGCTAGCTAGCTCTCAACCACAGACAAAGATGGAAAAAGGTTTGCTGTACCTGAAGAGCTTACAATTCCTGCTGGTGCAAAAGTCATTAAATGTTTAACACAAACTCATGTGATACTCATGGCTTACGTAGCCCTTTACTCTCATGTGTTTTCACTATTACAGTCTACAAGGACAACAGCTGTCAGGCAGTGAAGAAGCCCACAACTGCCCCTTCACAGCCAGTGCTGCTCACACAGTGCCCACTGCACATCGGGGCGTGCACCAGAGGGCAGCGCCAGGTGGTTCATATCTCAAGTAAGAGTTTTTGATACTGTCCTCTACCACCCACCAGCTGAGAGAGAGGGAGAGAGTGAGGAAGAGAGGGGAAGGAGAAAAGGAGGGGCAGGGACATAGGGAAGGAATGAGAGGAGACAGAGAGGAAGAAAGAGGAAGGGAGGGAATGTCAGTGTGTGGTGAGTTAGGAAAGATCCTACTGAAATGCTTAACTAAGCCAATCCAATTTCTCTGAGCTCCACTAGACTTCTAATATCCAGAGCCCTATATCATGCGTAATTAAACAAGCAAACCAGTAATTCATTAGGGCTCATTTAATAGATGACTCACTGGCCCAGCTAGTCAACGATACTTTGGTTTCCCAAAGGCTTTTGCAGATAGTTAACTACAACGAGGCTATCAGCTGCCACTGACAAAAGGTGATAGGATTTAAATCACTGAGTCCACGTCTTCAAACTTCTTACTTCAGCTTTTATTTTTTAAGATAAAGATCAAATAAAATGATTTCTGTTAAACCTGTATTTCCTGTATGAAGTTGATATCTTCTTCTAATTATATGACTGTACAACTATTAAATTAATACTTCAGAGGACGTCTCCCACTTAGGAATATGAAACCTGGCCTTTTCACACTTGGCTCTTTGAATGTTTTACAGTTTCTTTCTAATTCAATTTCTCATATTGGTGCTCCTTGTTTCACAGGATGAGCAGAAAGATTCCAGAAGACCATTAGGAAAAGTGCTAGTGAATTTGTAATTCCTAATGAAGGGTAAAGGGTCCTTGTTAAATGGTTGACATTTGAGGCCAGTGAAAAAAAAAGGCTTAAAATCTCACAAGAATGACTAAATATACCAACAATCAACCCAGAAACAGTGTGCTGTATCACCGTAGGGGGATGAATTTGAAGAGTAAGTATAGTTTTGAGAACCAATGCCAGCCCCATAAATCTAAAAAAATAAAATAAAATATACTTACAATTTTTTAAAAAATGAGTAAGTGGGGGCCCTGGCTGGTTTGTTTAGTGGTAGAGCACTGGCCCAGTGTGTGAATTTCCCAGGTTAGATTCCCAGTCAGGGCACAAAGGAGAAGCGAGCAACCATCTGCATCTCCACCCTCCCCCTCTCATTTCTCTCTCACTCTCCCTCTCTCTCTCGTCCCCTCTTGCAGCCATTGCTCGATTGGAGCGAGTTGGCCCTGGGTACTGAGAATGGCTCCATGGCCTCCACCTCAGGCACTAAGAGCTCAGTTGCTGAGCAACAAAGCATATCCTCAAATGAGAAGAACATCGCCTAATAGTGGGCTTGCCAGTGGATCCTGTTTGGGGTGCATGTGGGAATCTGTCTCTCTGCCTCCCCTCTTCTCACTGAATAAAAAGATTGAAATAAAATAAGTGGGTTCAGGCCGGAACTCGCTGTTCTCTATGAGGCCAACACTTTAGGCCGGGACGTGTCTCTTCAAAACCAGCTTTTTCATATGAAAATGCAAATAATTGATCCTGTTTTCCTAATCACAGTCTGAGATTTGTTGGGAAAATCACATTCAAAGATGTAAATGATAACACAAACACAAGAGGATAACTTTCAGGGGTTTAAAAAGACGTCTGGTGAAAGCTTCGCATTTTTGTTTTCACACTTGAAATGTAAAATCCAAAGAAAATCATCAAGGAATTCTTAAAGAAAGAGAGACAGTATAAGGAAAAACTTATGACACCATGAAGCCCCAATCCTGACCTACGCCTTGCACAGATGGAAGGAGGGAGGTACCACAGACACACCCAGATGAGTATTTGTACTGTGCAGATGTGGTTACAAAATGATTGAGAGACAAGGGCCACAGGCCACAGTCACCTTTGTGGATCGCAGCTTGCCTCCCCTATGCTCCACCCAGGTCACCCACACAAAGGCACCCCAGGGCTGAAGCACACCACTCTATGAGTTAGCTGGAGGCCGGACCCGGGACCAGGGCTCTGGGCTCTGAATGTATGGGTCATGTGTGGCAGCTGAGCAGTCTGCATTGGTTCCCACAGCTCCTATCGAACTGATGTGAGCATCTCTCCTGGCAGCATCTGGTGCGGGGCATCTCACAGCAGGTTCTAAGCTCCCAGGCTGGGTCCCTGGTCTTCTTGCCTTGGAAGCGCAGCTGCTGGCACCATGCAAAGGTGAAGGGCTTCCTTAGGCATGACTCCTCCAAGCCTGTCCACCTCAAAGCCTTCCCGGCATACAAGGCTGGCGTGACCCACATCGTGTGGGAGGGTGACAGGCCAGGATCCAGAGTGAACAAGAAGGAAGAGTTGTAGAGTGTCTCCACAGTGGTCACAGTTGTAGAGACTGTGACCACTGTGAAGACACTACCCATTGTGACTGGGCATTGTGGGCTATGTGGCATCCCCTCGAGGCCTCTGTACCTTCAAAACTGTATTTACTGAGCACATCAGTGATGAGTACAAAAGCTACTTATATAAGAACTGGCATAAAGCCGAGAAGAAAGCTGTCACTTGATACTGTAAGGAGTGGAAGGATGAGGACGGCAAGAATAGTGTGAAGTACAGCCAGGCCGTCTGCATCGCCCACACCCAGTGCACCTGCTTCTTCTACGCCAGAAGAAGCCACACCTCATGGAGATCCAGGAGAATGGAGGCACAGTGGCCAAAAAACTGACTGGGCCTGTGAGAAGTAGAAATTGCAGGTCCCTATGAAACAGGTGTTTGGACAGGAAGAGATGATCGATGTCATTGGGCTGACCAAGGCCAAAGGCCACAAAGGGGTCACTACCCACTTGCACACCAAAAAGCTGCCCTGTAAGACCCACCAAGGGCTGTGCAATGTTGCCGGTACTGGGACGTGGCATCCTGCCTGGTGGCCTTCTCTGTGGCCTGGGCTGGGCAGAAAAGCTACAGTGACCACACTGAGATCAACAAGAAGATATACAAGATTAGCCAGGGCTACCTCATCAAGGACAGCAAACTGATCAAGACCAACGCCTCTACCAATGACGTCCTGTCTGACAAAAGCATCAACCCTCTGGTTGCTCTGCCCACTAAAGTGAACTGACCAATGACTTTTTATGCTAAAAGGCTGTGTGGTGGAAACCAAGAAGTGACTGCTCACTCTCCACAAGTCCTTGCTCTTGCAGACCAAATGGCAGGCCCTGGAGAAGGCTAACCTTAAGTTTATTAACACCATCTCCAAGTTTGGCCATGACCACTTCTAGACACTGGAGAAGAAAGCATTCATGGGACAACTTAAGAAAGACTAAATTGCAAAGGAAGAAGTAGCCTAATGTCAAGAATAGACTGTGTAGCTGGTACGATCTCAATAAAAAATATTTTCCAGTGGAAAAAAAAGGATAACTCTAAGAATCTTTAAGTTCATTTTTACATGTAATTAAGAAAAAAAAAACATTACTGTTATAAAATAACCTGCTCGTAATTTTTGTGTGTTTGTGTTTGGTAATAGGAAAAGATAGAAACAGGGGAAAAAATGGATGAAACTTTTCCAGACCAATAAATATGTGATAGAAATCTTGCTATAACTAGAAAAATCCTCTATCAAATGAGACTTGAAAATTGAGAGGAGATGATGATCACACGAATGAGAAGTATCTGAAAAAGCAGGTGTCAGTGTTATCAATCACACTGAGGGACAGTTGATCTTGTAAAATACTGCTACTTTCTTTATTCTTAAAGTTTTGTTTTATATACCAGGAAAAGCATATCATTCTTTCTATATTTTATCCCCCATGTGCTCAGCTTCCTTTTAAAACTAGTACAATCTAGAGTTACTTGGATAACTAACCACAGTGTAAAAATATTTGGCCCTTTTCAGTGCTCCTCTATGGTCTGTACGTAATAAGGAGAACACTGCTTGAAAGCCTTTTGCTGCAATCAAGTAAAACCCATCACAACTAAAACAGAAACTTGTCAAGATTATGTTCAGTGGGGAAATAGCTTATGCTAGGTAGGAAAAACATCTTTTAATAGTAAGAGAAATAAAATATATTTCATATGTACATATTCATTTTATAAATTTAATAAACAAACACTCATATAAGGAGATTCCATTAGATTTAAGTATTGATTATCTGTGCCAGTGGTACTAAACCTGGTCCCTACCTCCCACTAGTGGGCGTTCCAGCTTTCATAGTGGGCAGCAGAGGAACAACCAAACGGCACTGCGATTACATACTAATCGACTAACTGTTGACCAGTCAAGATCAGGACAGCAGTCAGACTCTTATTATTATATGCTTTAACTTGCTGTAACTCTGCTTTATACATTTTATAAAGATACTTCCCGACTTTAAAAATCACCATTACTGAGGAACTGGTGAGCGGTTAGAAAATTTTACTACTAAGAGATACAAAAGTGGTATAAAAAGTAGGTCTCAGTCAAAAAACTACTGGACCTTATAAATGAATTCAGCAAGGTGGCAGGAAATAAAATTAATACTCAGAAATCAGAGGCATTTCTATATACCAACAATGAACTGTCAGCAAAAGAACTTAAGGAAACAATCCCCTTCACTATTGCAGCCAAAAAAATAAAGTACCTAGGAGTAAATTTAACCAAGGAGGTTAAGGACTTGTACTCGGAAAATTATAGAACACTGATAAAAGAAATCAAGGAAGATAGAAACAAGTGGAAGCATATACCGTGCTCATGGCTAGGAAGAATAAACATCATTAAAATGTCTATATTACCCAAAGCAATTTATAAATTCAATGCAATACCAATTAAGATACCAATGACATACTTCAAAGATATAGAACACATATTCCAAAAATTTATATGGAACCAAAAAAGAACACGAATAGCCTCAGCAATCTTAAAAACAAAAAAATAAAGCAGGAGGTATCACTCTTTCAGATATCAAGGTTTACTATAAGGCCATTATACTCAAGACAGCCTGGTACTGGCATAAGAACAGGCACATAGATCAATGGAACAGAACAGAGGACCCAGAAATAAACCCACAGCTTTATGGACAACTGATATTTGACAAAGGAGGAAAGAACATACAATGGAGTAAAGACAGCCTCTTTAACAAATGGTGTTGGGAAAATTGGACATCCACCTGCAAAATAATGAAACTAGACCATCAACTTACACCATTCACAAAAACAAACTCAAAATGGATAAAAGACTTAAATATAAGCCGTGAAACCATAAGCATCTTAGAAGAAAACATAGGCAGCAGGCTCTCCGACATCTGTAGCAGCGGTATATTTGCCGATTTATCTCCATGGGCAAATGAAATAAAAGGCAAGATAAACAAATGGGACTATATCAAACTAAAAAGTTTTTGCACAGCTAAAGACAATAGGAACAGAATAAAAAGACAAACCACACAATGGGAGAACATATTCGACAGCACATCTGATAAGGGGTTAATAACTAAAATTTATAAAGAACTTATAAAACTCAACACCAGGAAGACAAACAACCCAATCAAAAAATGGGCAAAAGAAATGAATAGAAATTTCTCCAAAGAGGACATACAGATGGCCAATAGGCATATGAAAAAATGCTCAACATCACTAATCATTAGAGAAATGCAAATTAAAACCACAATGAGATATCACCTCACACCAGTAAGAATGGCACTCATCAGCAAAACAACACAGAATAAGTGCTGGTGAGGATGTGGAGAAAAGGGAACCCTTCTGCACTGCTGGTGGGAATGCTGATTGGTGCAGCCACTTTGGAAAACAGTTTGGAGATTCCTCAGAAAATTAAAAATCGAACTGCCTTTTGACCCAGTTATCCCACTTTTAGGAATATACCCTAAGAACACCATAGCACTGTTCGAAAAGAAGAAATGCGCCCCCATGTTCGTGGCAGCATTGTTCACAATAGCGAAGATCTGGAACCAGCCCAAGTGTCTGTCAGAAGACGAGTGGATTAAAAAGCTATGGTACATACATACTATGGAATACTTCTCAGCCATAAGAAACGATGACATAGGATCATTTATAACAAAATGGATGTACCTTGATAACATTATACGGAGTGAAATAAGTACATCAGAAAAAAAGAAAAACTGAGAACAGCATGATTCCATACATAGGTGGGACATGAAAGTGAGAATATGAGACATGGACAAGAGAGTGGTGGTTATGGGATGGGGGGAGGGAGGGAAGAGTGGGATAGGGAGGAGGGGAGGGACACAGGGAAAACCAGATAGAAGGTGACAGAGGACAATTTGACTTTTGGTGATGGGTATGCAACACAATTGTATGATAAGATAACCTGGAGATGTTTTCATTGTACATATGTACCCTGATTTATTGGTGTCACCCCATTAGAATTAATAATAATAATATATATATATAAAAATAATAATAAAGTAAGGCTATTTTAAAATGCTAGTGAAAATAATGCAATAATATACATAAACAATAGTGCTTTATATATAAATTTATTTTATCACCAATTAAAAATATTTTATAAAATGAAAAAAAAAAAAAAGTAGGTATAAAAAGGTTGACTACCCCTGATGTGCTCTTCTAGGGGCATTGGGAGATAAGAGTATGTACGATACAGAGGAATAATATCTGGTTCTTGCCTTCAAGGATCTTTTGTTTGTTTTCTTCTTTTTTTACAGGGACAGAGAGAGAGTCAGAGAGAGGGATAGATAGGGACAGACAGACAGGAACAGAGAGAGGTGTCGTTGCAACACCTTAGTTGTTCATTGATTGCTTTCTCATATGTGCCTTGATTGCGGGCCTTCAGCAGACCGAGCAACACCTTGCTGGAGCCAGCGACCTTGGGTCCAAGCTGACGAGCTTTTGCTCAAGCCAGATGGGCCCACGCTCAAGTTGGCGAGCTCGGGGTCTCAAACCTGGGTCTTCTGCACCCCAGTCCGATGTTCTATCCACTGCACCACCGCCTGGTCAGGCTCAAGGATCTTTCTTGAGAAACTGGTACATGACAACTAACCACATCATATTCTGTGTTTGTGGAGAACTGATTTTATTCTCAGAAATCCCAACCTACTTAGATATTCAGGAAGTAATGAATAACAATGATTTAATCCCAACCACTCTCTTTACAATATGACAGAACTTAGCAAAAGTGATCTCAAAAATTTTACATGACCCTGAGACGTGGCTGGGGAAGCTACTGTAACAAGAAACTTCATCTCTTTCTTTAGACATTTTACTAATAATTTCTGTGTGAGGCTTAGATCAACAATGCAAAGATAATTTGGCAAGTAATTTATCAATTTGTCTTTATATAATTCTGCTACTGTAAAACTGCACTTGTGAATTAACTGGGCTTAGAGGAAGTGCAAGTCAATCTTTATCTCTTCTAAAATGAAAAGGAGATCTGAATTATGGTACCCCAATTTCATCTATTTGGGGAATATTTAGCTTGCATGCATGTAGTAGCCACAGTTTTTGGAGCAACTCTAAAACTTACATTGGAAACACTGATTATTTGGTGCTAAAAACAGTGACTTTTGAATATTCTTTAACTATAGTAAGGCACAGAAAGAACAAGAAACAAAGTCAATGAACTATTTTAAAGCTATTTAACTAGCAAGACAAAATGTCAAACATTTTATTCCTGCACAATATTTATTCCAAACAATAGTGCAAAGCATTGCCTTGCCCTGCAGGTGTATTTTAGTCTGACAGCCACTGCCTTGGGAGAGCAGAGTCAGTGTGACAAGTCCCAGTATCCATCACAGAGATCTCCCCAAGTGCAGACCTAATTACTCTACAAAGCCTCAGTTATCTTTACCAAAGTCAATAGGTAGAAAATGAAATAACAGGTTTTACAAATGCACATGACCCAACACTCACAGAGACATCAAAGTAGGTTTTTTGGGAGGAGGGTTTGCCTACAAGAAAGAATGAGGGGAATCTTTGAGACTTCCCTGGTATTATTCCAGGGCAGAGAATAGGAAGATGTTTTCTAGTATGGAGCAAACAGGAGTAGAAAATAAAATTTGTGCCTTTGGCTTTGGGAACATTCTATTTGGAAAACTTTTTGCTTTGTGGCTTTGAATTCAAAGGCAAAATTAACACATGTTTGTATTATAGGGACCCTGAGGCCAAGCCTGGGAACCTGAAGGGAGTGCTCTGCCTGAGAATATCACAGACCAGGGCCACAGGGCCAGGGTTCTGGGTGGACAAAATATGTAATTCTAGTAAATGACTTCTTGCAATAAAGCACCGAGAATTAGGAGAAAGGCAAAATGTACATTAGAATGAATTTAAAAATGAGGATTTTAATGATAGATATTATTTTCTGGGCATGGGTTAAGTGAAAACAAAAGGTAGACTACCCTGATTGCAAATACTTTTTTCTTTTCATCCTTTCCAGAATGCATTAGTACAAAAATGAAGAATCTAATATTAAAGACCTGTACCATCTATAGGCAAGATCATCACTAAATTTAGTTGATATCATATTTTATAAGGTAATTACATCTATACATCTAGTCCTGTTATTGAAATTAAACTGTCAGTGTAGCTACGGGTGGAAAGAGAAAGCCTAAGGAATCTCATGACATACTTCAAATGGAAGTGAATGAGAATCATAATCTAAGAGGAAAAATAAGCTTTTTATACTGTTTTCCAAGGCCTTTTGCTTTTAGGAGCAGAACCACACTTCTTGGACACAGTCACTCACGATCTGCAATGGCATGATGACACTTGGCATCGATGGGAGTGAGGAGAGGGTGGATTACAGGCTTCTACCTCAAGGTGGTTAATTGCCCCCATTAGAAAATAAATGGCATTTACACGAAGCTTCACAACCCGTCTCCACAGGCACTACAGCTACGAGCATGCAACTCCACTCTACACCCATCTTCCTCCTCTCTTTTCTGACGCATACCTACAGACATCTGCCTAGAAACCTTCCTAATTTAATGGCAGGTGCTCCTTTTTATATTTTTAAAATTCAGCTGAAAGTATGACCTAAATTACCTGTGGTTGGAAATTTGATGAATAATACATCCTAAAAACATAGATGGTGCAGGATTCCTTTATTAAAACAATTTAAACAGGGCCTATAGTCTATGGGGAATGACCATTCCTGTGAGCAAGATTCCTGGACAGAGGGAAAAAGGTAACTGTGACTTTCCTCATCTCATTGAAGTGAGGCCGTAGGGAAGACTGGATTCTGGCTCCATTAATACTTTAGAGCAGTGTTTTTCAACTGCTGGTCAATGGACCAGTGATGGTCGACCAGAAGTGTTTGTGCCAGTCTGTGAAAGAGTTAACTATCCTGATGTTGTATGAAGATTACAGACCTGATTATTATAAAATCTGTAATCTTTAGATTATATTTAGAGAACTCAAAAACAATCAGAAATCAAGCTAGTCTCCTGAATATTAAAATGAAAAGTTCGTTGATGATGTTGTAATAAGCAAGCTTTCCCTAAAACCTCAAAATGTTAAATGGCACCCTTCTCTTCCAGATTTGTGTGAATTAACACAGGGTGTAAAACGTTGCAGCAGACAAGCTGAGATGAGATGGGAGAAAGGACTAGGAAACACTGGTAGTTCTCACCACTTCTGTCAATAGTCAATTTCCCCGCTGCCCAAGGCTCCTAGCTGCTCGGTCTCTGTTATCAGCTGGCACTGAAAGTGGCAAAGGTTTAACTCCTTTAGAAGCCAATGGACAGAGAGAGAGACACTAAAGACTCATTTTCCCAACACACCCTTTGCACTGTTGTCCTATACAGCTAATATACTGGGTTCAGAGAGATCTGATCCCTGTCTCTGCCAGACTCTTATCTTACAGATATTTGTCTTCCTCTTGGACAATATTTGTAGAAAGGGAAAAGTGAGAGAAGCTTAACTTTCTGTCCCTCTGCAAAATAAAAAGCTGCCCAGATCCACTGCTAATGTCCCTATTCTCCTTACTTCACTATAAATTACGGCTATAAATGAGGCTTAGGTATCAGGCCAGAGTTAGAGTTCTGGCTTTATTCACCTCTACTCGTCACAGTTTCGGGTAAGTGTGTTCTGTGAACTCTCTAACCCCTGGTTCCTTCTTCCATAAAACGAAGCTATATTCTTTGCCTTTCAGGATTATTGTACATGATTATGTACCAAACATTCAATATTTTGCAATTATTATTTTTATTTTTAAAAGTAGCTCTTGTCATTAATCTGTGCTCCCTGCCTCTCCCCGCCTTTAAAAAAAAAAAAAAAGAAAAGAAAAAAAGAAAGAAAAAAGAAAAGGGTATGTGAGGGGAATGTGATATTAAAAGCCAGGTGAGTCTCCATCCTTGCCCAACAATTTGAATACTCCCCTCCCCCGACTGCCTTTGGACCATCAGAAGTATTCAGGAGCAGCTGTACAGTCAGCTGTTGGCAGCAATGGCTTCTTCCTGAGTGATGGAAAGGGCTCAAATTTGTTGACTATGATATACCAAACATACCAAGAGCACAAGAGCAAGAGACCATCTTGTGATAAATGCTTAAAGATGCTTCCAGCCTAGTCCTTACCAGTGTTTTGTGGCAGCAGAACTAGTTGTGTTTCAGCTAGTTCTATATCAAGGTGAGTCACAGTGGGACCTTGTTAGCCAAATTACTACCATTAATTTTATTTAAACATATGAAGCCATTTCCCAACTCTGTATTGCTACATGTCAATACCTATATTAAGATGGTGAAAAGGTTCAATAAATTTGAAAAACCCTAACCTTAGCAGGCGATAGTGCACATTCTCATTAGTTTTGAGAAGTCAGGCTTACAATAAATAATTTTTCTTACTTTTGTGCAGTATGGCATTTTGCAGGATTATCTGACCTTGGACCGAGTTTAGAAGACTGCCATTTGTAGCAACGGGAACAATGACAACGATAAATACTCAATAGATGATATGTTCAACCCCACTGTGTCTCATGAGTATGCGGAGTTGCTTCAATGTATATAAGAGAGGCTGGCATAAAAACAGGCTCTGTGGTAAAACAATTATTTTAAAAAATAAAAGTATTTTAAAAATCTAAATGTCCAACTGACTATATCCCATAAGAAATGCTAATTTTTGATAACACTGAGAAACAATTTTTCATTTTCGGTTGCATGAAGATTTAGAACTGCTTCTATATATACCTGAATTACTGATTTCAAATCTGAAATCCGCTTTTTGTTGCATGCTCTAGTTTTTATGCAATTTTTATTTCTTTTTGTTACACTTAATGGCATGCATTAGTTTTTAAATTGGAGTTAAAGGGTAGCGACTCTTGGATTGAACAGAACCACAAGGCAATTAATGTTTTACAAACATCACTTTTACATAATTTTAGTTGTTCTTAAATGTAAAAAATTATTATCTGATAAAAAAACACCCTCTTATTTTGTTTTAAGATTGAATCGTGGCTTCTTCGAGTAAGCATAAATATAAGAATAGTCCTGAATATAACTTCTGTTATATATGTGGCTGTCACACACTTCAACGTCAAAGGCACAATATTTCATCATTTGTGACACGTGCATATATTGCTTATTTTCAAGTTGCCCTTGGCGATCAAGACAAGAATGGGGCTTCTCATATTGTGTGTCATCATGTGAGGAAATACTTCGAGACAGGACAAAAGGAAAACGCAAAGGAATGCCTTTTGGTATTCCCATGGTTTGGTGTGAACCTAAGGGCCACAGCAATGACTGTTATTACTGTCTGATCCATACAAAGGGCATTGGCAAGAAAAAATAGCATAAGATTTCATATTCTAATATTCCTTCAGCAATACGACGCATCCCACACTCTGAGACACTCCCGGTTCTAGTTTTCAATGGTATGATTTCTTCTAAGGATGAAGAAAGTGAACATGGTGATCAAGTGTATTTTGATAAGATGCATGAGGAAATGGTTGTAGAATCTGAAGGGTCTTCTTCTGATCCAAGTAGTAACTAACCTCTCAGCAGTTTAGCCAACCTGAATTGAATGACTTAGTAAGAGATTTGGGACTATCAAAGGAAGCAGCTGAGTTATTAGCCCCCAGGCTTCAAGAAAAGAATGTACTTCAACCGGTCAGCTAGAGTATCCCATTTCAGGAAGTATGAAGAAATATTTGTGGACATTTTTCTGAAGACAAACACTTTATTTATTGTCATGATATCAGTAGTCTTCTCATCCAGCTAGGTGTTACCACTTACAGTCCAACAGAATGGCGGCTATTTCATGGCAGCTCTAAACGGAGTCTGAAATGTGTTCTCCTGCAAAACGGTAATGTTTATGCAGCGGTTCCAATTGGTTATTCAGCTCATCCATTAGAAGATTATAATGATATAAAAATTGTCCTCAACGTTCTAAAATATGAAGAGGATAATTGGATCAGTTGTGTGGATCTTAAAATAGTAAATTTCCTGCTTGGATAACAGAGAGCTTTCACGAAGTATCCTTGCTTTCTGTGTTTGTGGGACAGCCGAACTTAGGAGAAACACTGGACACAGAAGGAGTGGCCAAAACATGAAGCTCTGGAAGTAGGGATGCAAAATATTGTGAATAAACCTGTAGTTAATCGAGACAGGATCATTTTCCCCCCACTTCACATCAAACTTGGCTTAATGAAGCAATTTTTTCAGGCTTTGAATAGAAAAAGTGAATGCTTTTAACATATTATTTCTGCTTTTCCTGCCTTGTCTTTTGAGAAGATAAAAGCAGGTGTATTCGATGGACTTCATATTCGAACCCTCATACGTGATGATGAATTTGCCAGGAAGATGAGTAAGGAGGAGAAAGCAGCATAGCAGTCTTTTGTAGCAGTTACAAAGAACTTCCTTGGCAACAAAAAAGGAGAAAACTATGAACTTCTGGTTCAGAGGAAGCTGTTGGCTTTCCACGACATTGAATGTAACATGAGTGTTAAGATTCACTTCCTGAACAGTCACCTTGATAAGTTTTTCGAAAATATTGGAGCTGTTAGTGATGAGCAGACTACTGCTGGAGCATCAAACGAGATTGTCCTTAATGTGTACAGAAATGCAAGAGCTACAAACGCAAATTTTTGCCTGAATAGAATTCAAATTAGTGTTGCACAAATTTTATACTTAAAATAGTGTTTTAATATGTTTTATTTCAAAAATGTAGACAAGTTCTGATTACATCATATATTTTAGTGTATTAGTGTATTTACTGCATTATATAAATTTTATTTTCACAAAGATGATGCCCAAGAAGACATTCTACTTCATTATGTTAAACTAAATGTTAAAAATTTTGCAATAATTTGTGCCTGACCTGTGGTGGCGCAGTGGATAAACCGTCGACCTGGGAACACTGAGGTCGCCAGTTCAAAGCCCTGCACTGGTCTGGTCAAGACACATGTGGGAGTTGATGCTTCCAGCTCCTCCCCCCTTTCTCTCTCTCTCTCTTTCTCTCTCTCTTTCTCACTCTGTGTATCCTCTCTAAAATGAATAAAATAAAAATAAAATAAAAAAATTTTGCAATAATTTGAAAACTTAAAATCTTAAATTGCAAAAAATCCTGTAGCTTTCAGAGAAAAACTCATGTCAGATTTAACACAAGCACACTCGAATTAGGTAAGAACAAGTGTTTTTGTGGATGCAAAAAAAATTTTGTTCCCCAGTGTAACCTATGTTTGTGTAAATTGATTATTTACAGCTCTGAGCCACAAGCAATTTTTAAATACTAATATATATTTTTTCAAAATGCAATAAAAAATGTTAATTATAGAATCTGGGTGATGGATATATGGCTTCTTATGGTAAAAGTCATTCAACCATTCTGTATGTTTAAAATGTTTATAATATTGGAAAACATACAATTGCATATAACTTGTTTATTCTGAAATACAATATAATTTAATATAGTTTTAAGTAATCTTCATTTCAAAATCAAATATGTCTTACCTACTCAGATAATTTAAAAATCATTTTGTTCTAGGAAAAAAGACTATAAATGGATGTTAATGATCCTGACTCAGCAACAGGAAGTAGCTTTGTATAAATTGTCACAAAAATGTTTTACAAGGCCAAGGTAGATTCTAATCATGTTATGTATAGCAGATTAATGCAAATTTTTTAGAGTTCTTATTATGTCCTCTTCACAGATGGGTAAATTAGATATTAAACCTGTCTAAGACTGAGAAACAAGTCCCTGACACACCTGGAGTAACCTATACCTGTTTGTCAAACACGCTACTCTTCATCATGAAAACTCACCCCTAAGTTAAGAAGTATAAGTCACTTAATCTAAAGATTTACCAATACAATCTGTGTATAAAGAGAGGGAGTGTACAATTACAACATGCACAGATACTAGTACAAATGAGTGATCTGTGCTAGCCAAAGCTGCCTCATTTTGAAGTTGATTAGAGTGCTGGGATGCAGATATATTTCAAACAAACAATGCTTCTCTTTTTTTATTCTTTTTTTAAAATTAATTTTAATGGAGTGACACCAATAAATCAGGGTACATATGTTCAAAAAAAACATCTCCAGGTTATCTTATCATTCAATTATGTTGCATACCCATCACCCAATGATAAATTGTCCTCTGTCACCTTCTATCTGGTTTTCCCTGTGCCGCTCCCCTCCTCCCTATCCCACCCTCCCCTCCCTCCCCCCACCCAGTAAGCACCAAACTCTTGTCCAATTCTCATAGTCTCACTTTTATGTCCCACCTATGTACGAAATCATGCTGTTGTCAGTTTTTTTCTGTTTTACTTATTTCACTCCATATAATGTTATCAAGGTCCATCCATTTTGTTGTAAATGATCCAATGTCATCATTTCTTATTGCTGAGTAGTACTCCATAGTATATATGTACCAAACCTTTTTAATCCACTTGGCCTCTGACGGACACTTGGGCTATTTCGAGATCTTCGCTATTGTGAACAATGCTGCCATAAACATGGGGGTGCATTTCTTCTTTTTGAACAGTGCTATGGTTTCTTAGGGTATATTCCTATAAATGGGATAGCTGGGTCAAAAGGCAGTTCGATTTTTAATTTTTTTAGGAATCTCCATACTGTTCTCCACAGTGGCTGCACCAGTCTGCATTCCCACCAGCAGTACAGGAGGGTTCCCTTTTCTCCACATCCTTGCCAGCACTTGTTCTGTGTTGTTTTGCAGATGAGCACCATTCTGACTGGTGTGAGATATCTCATTGTGGTTTTAATTTGCATTTCTCTAATGATTAGTGATGTTGAATATTTTTTCATATGCCTATTGGCCATCTGTATGTCCTCTTTGGAGAAATTTCTATTCATTTCTTTTGCCCATTTTTTGATTGGATTGTTTGTCTCCCTGGTGTTGAGTTTTACAAGTTCTTTATAAATTTTGGTTATTAACCCCTTATCAGACATGTTGTCGAATATGTTCTCCCATTGTGTGGTTTGTCTTTTTATTCTGTTCTTATTGTCTTTAGCTGTGCAAAACCTTTTCAGTTTGATATAGTCCCATTTGTTTATCTTGCCTTTTATTTCATTGCCCGTGGAGATATCTCGGCAAATATATTCCTGCTACAGATGTTGGAGAGCTTGCTGCCTATGTTTTCCTCTAAGATGCTTATGGTTTCACGGCTTACATTTGTCTTTTATCCATTTTGAGTTTGTTTTTGTGATTGGTGTAAGCTGATGGTCTAGTTTCATTTTTTTGCAGGTAGATGTCCAATTTTCCCAACACCATTGGTTAAAGAGGCTGTCTTTACTCCATTGTATGTTCTTTCCTCCTTTGTCAAATATCAGTTGTCCATAAAGCTGTGGGTTTATTCTGGGTTCTCTCTTCTGTTCCACTGATCTATGTGCCTGTTCTTATGCCAGTACCAGGCTGTCTTGAGTACAATAGCCTTATAGTAAACCTTGATATCTGGAAGAGTGATACCTCCTGCTTTATTTATTCTTTTTAAGATTGCTGAGGCTATTCGTATTCTTTTTTGGTTCCATATAAATTTTTGGAATATGTGTTCTATATCTTTGAAGTATGTCATTGGAATTTTAATTGGTATCACACTGAATTTATAAATTGCTTTGGGTAATATAGACATTTTAATGATGTTTATTCAGCCTAACCATAAGCATGTTATACACTTCCACTTGTTTGTATCTTCCTTGATTTCTTTTATCACTGTTTTAATATTTTCCGAGTAGAAGTCCTTAACCTCCTTGGTTAAATTTACTCCTAGGTACAATATTTTTTTGGTTGCAATAGTGAAGGGGATTGTTTCCTTAATTTCTTTTGCTGACAGTTCACTGTTGGTATATAAAAATGCCTCTGATTTCTGAGTATTAATTTTATATCCTGACACCTTGCTGAATTTATTTATAAGGTCCAGTAGTTTTTTTACTAACACTTTAGGGATTTCTATAGAAAATATCATATCATCTGCAAATAAAGACAGTTTTACTTCTTCTTTTCCAATTTGGATGCCTTTTATTTCTTCTTGTCTGATTGCTATAGCTAGGACTTCCAGAACTATGTTGAATTAGAGTGGTGAAAGGGGGCACCCCTGCCTGGTTCCTGATCTTATGGGGATTGCTTTTAATTTTTGCCAATTTAGTATGATGTTTGCTGTGGCTTTGTCATAGATGGCCTTTATTCCGTTAAGAAATGTTACCTGTATTCCCACTTTACTCAGTTTTGAGTATGAATGGGTGCTGGCTTCTATCAAATGCCTTTTCTGCATCTATTGAAATTATCGTGTGATTTTTGTCCTTCCTTTTGTTTATGTGATGAATCACATTGATTGATTTGCGAATAATGAACCAGCGTTGCCTCTCCAGAATAAATCCCACTTGATCATGGTGTATGATTTTTCTCATATATTGCTGGATCTGGTTGGCTAATATTTTGTTGAGAATTTTAGCATCTAAATTCATCAGGGATATCGGCCTATAATTTTCTTTCTTTGTGTTGTCTTTGCCCGGTTTTGGGATCAGAATTATGCTCGCCTCATAAAAGAAATTTGGAAGTCTTCCTTCCTCTTGAATTTTTTGAAATAGCTGGAGGAGGATAGGAGTTAGTTCTTCTTTGAATTTTTGTTAGAATTCACTTGTGAAGCCATCAGGCCCAGGACTTTTCCCTTTGGGAGTTTTTAATAACTGTTTCTATCTCATTTGTTATAATTGGTCTGTTTAGGTGTTCTGATTCTTCCAGATTGATTTTGGAAGATTATATGATTCAAGAAATTTTTCCATTTCACCTAGGTTGTCTAATTTTTTGGCATAGAGTTCTTCATAGTATTTTCTTACAAAGCTTTGTATTTCTGTTGTGTCAGTTGTTACTTCTCCAATCTCATTTCTAATTTTATTTATTTGAGTCTTCTCTCTTTTTTTCTTGGTGAGTCTAGTTAAAGGTTCATCAATCTTGTTTACCTTTTCAAAGAACCAGCTCCTGTTTTCATTGATCCTCTGTATAGTTTCCTTAGCCTCTATGTCATTTATTTCTGCTCTGATCTTTATTATTTCCTTCCTTCTACTGGTCCAGGGGTTTATTTGATGTTGTTTTTCTAGTTCTTTTAGATGCAGGGTCAGGTTGCTTATTTGAGCTTTTTCTAGCTTCTTATGATATGTCTGTACTGCAATAAACTTGCCTCTCAACACTGCTTTTGCTGTGGCCCATAAAGTTTGAATTCATGTATGCTCATTATCCTTCGTTTCTAGAAACTTTTTTTATGTCTTCTTTGATCTCATTGTTAATCCATTCATTATTTAATAACATGTTATTTAATTTCCAAGTGTTTGAGTATTTTTCAGTTTTTCTTTTGTGGTTAATTTCTAGTTTCATGGCACTGTGATCTAAGAAAATGCTTGATATGATTTCAATGTTTTAAAATTTGTTAAGACCATATTTGTTTCCTAACATGTGATCTATCCTAGAAAATGTACCATGAGCGCTTGAGAAGATTGTAAATTCTACTGCTTTAGGGTGAAAAGTTCTGAAGATATCTATTAAATCGAGTTGATCTAGTATATCCTTTAAGTCTGCTGTTTCTTTGTTAATTTTCGTTCTTGAGGATCTATCCAGTGTTCTTACTGGGTTATTGAAATCCCCTACTATTATATTATTGCTGTTAGTGTCGCTCTTTATATCCATCAAATTCTGCTTTATGTATGTCGGGGCCCCTATATTTGGTTTGTAGATATTTATAATAGTTATATCTTCCTGTTGAATTGTTCCCTTTATTATTATGTAGTGTCCTTCTTTATCTCTTACTACAGCCTTTGTTTTAAAGTCCATTTTGTCAGATATAACTATAGCTATCCTGGCTTTTTCTTTCATTAGCATTTGCATAAAATATATTTTTCCATCCATTACCTTCAGTCTATATGCATCTTTTCTTTTAGGGTGTATCTCTTGTAGACAGTATGTGTATGGGTCCTGTTTCTTATCCACACAGCTACCCTATGTCTTTTCATTGAATCATTTAATCCATTTACATTTAAGGTTATTATTGATATGTAGTTGTTTATTGCCACTTTTTTCTTTAAAGCTGTATTCTTTTTTTGCTATATTCTTTCCTCCCTTTGAACTGTTCACAACAGGCCCCTTAGTATCTCTTGAAGGATTGGTTTGGTTTTAATGAATACCTTGAGGCTTTCTTTTCTGGGAAGCTCTTTATTTCTTCCTCAATTTTAAATGTTAGCCTTGCTGGATAGAGTAGTTATGGTTGTAGGTTCTTGTTCTGCATTACTTTGAATATATCTTGCCATTCCCTTCTGGCCTCAAGTGTTTCTGTTGAGAAGTCAAATGTCATCCTTATGGGGGCTCCTTTGTAGGTGATAGCCTTTTTTTCTCTAGCAGCTTTTAAAATTTTATCTTTACCTCTTAGCTTTGGTATTTTAACTATGATATGTCTTGGTGTAGATTTCTTTGGGTTTCTCTTTAATGAAGTTGTGTGTGCTTCTTGAACATGTGAACTGTTTTCTATCCTTAATTTCGGGAAGTTTTCTGCTATGATTTGATTGAACAAAGTTTCTATTTCTTGTTCCCTCTCCTCTTCTTCTGAAACCCCTATGATGTGAATGTAATTTCTCTTCATCTTGTCACAGAGCTCCCTTAGAGTTTCCTCACATTTTTGAGTCTCTTTTCTTTTTTCTGCTCTACTTCTATGCCTTTGTTTATTATGTCCTCTAATTCGCTGATTCGATTCTCAGAGTCATCTATCCTACTTTTAATTCCTTCCATTGTGGTCTTCAGTTTTGATATGGTATTCTTCATTTCTGTCTCATTGTTCTTTATTATTTCAATTTCATTTTTTATACTTATCTCTTTATTTAGGTGTTCGTAGTGACTATCCATTGTTGCTCTAATTACGTCGAACATCCTAACTATCATTATTTTAAATTCTGCATCTGTTAATGTGATTATATATCAGTCATTCAGGTCCTTCTGTGGGTATTTCTCTTTATTCCTTTGGGTTGCATTTTTCTGCCTGTCCATTTTGTCTGTGTATAAGAAGGTTTTGGCCACTGGAGTCCAGTGGGTGTTGCTTTTGTGGTCTCTATGTGTGGTCTGTCTGCAGGTCCTCCACCCCCTCTGCCTCTGTCTAGGGCTGTTGGGTATGGGCATTGCCAGCGCCAGCCCACTGCGGCTGTTGCTGTGATTTCCGCCTCTCCTCCACAGAAGGGGCTGTGTTCTGGTGCCCGGCTCTACAGGCCTCAACCTGCCTGGGCCTTCGCCTCACACCCACAGGTTAGGTTGCGCACTGCACTCAAACCACAAGCCTCAGCACCAAGTGCAGAGGTGAGCACCTTTGCTCAGCTGCAGAACCACCCTGCTCCCAGGCTTCTGTCCAGCCCCGTGGTCCGAGCCTGCTCGCCACAGTTTCTCAATTTGAATGGGGCTGCTGACATGCACTCAGCTCTGAGTCTCCACCTGTCCGTAGCTTTAGCCCCACTCCCGATGTCAAGGCCTACCTGCGCAGGATGGCAAACCGCGGTTTCTTGGGCCGGGCGGGGCTGCTGGTGTGCGCTCAGCCAGGATCCTCCACCAGTCCCTGTTCCTAGCTCTGCCCCCGAGGTCAGGGCCGGCTTGCACAGGGTCCAGGGTCGCAGAGCAGATCTCTGCCTGTTCCTGGCCTCTCACTTTTCTCCCGCAGGTGGGGCTACAGGCAGGCCCGCAGCTGGCGAACCTCTTGGGCACGTTCCCTCCACCCCTGCTGGGCTAGACCGTGCTCACACCGGCTAGGCCTCCACCCCTGCAGACAGAACCGTGTTTCAGTGTCCTGCTGCCACCGTCCCTCCAGCAAGCCCTCAGCAGTGTGGGTGGGTGCTCTGCAGCTCAGATCCTAACACTCCATACTGTAGTCCTGGAAGCTCCCTCCGTCTAAACAGCTCTGCACTAAGTGCCACTGGAGAGCTTGTTTGGCTGGTGTCCTGTCTCCCTTTGGTGGTATTGCTAGTTCCAGGGAAAATATTTGTTTTCAATTAGGGAAGTGACTTAGCCCAGGGGTTTGGGTGGCTCTCCCTTAGAGTGTTTCTCCCTGTGTCTTCCAGTCCACACTCTCTTCCTGCTGCTCTGGTCCTCTCCTCTGCCCCCATTCCCCGGAGCCCCAAGTGAGTGGTTGTGAGATAGGTTTTCTGCGCTGTCCCCTTAAGAATAATCTTGGGTCTGAGAAAACTGTCTCTTTCTCACAAACAGTATCCTCACTTGTTTCACAGTTCAATACTGTCTAAACGTCTCTTCTAGGCTCTGGGACTGCAGACTGGGCCTTTTTTCCTGGGACCCAGGTCCCTCCCTCTCTGCCAAACTCTCCTCCCACCACGTGGGTCTCTGTGGGCTGCCTTTCTCTCTGAGGTGCTGGGCAGCCCTCTTTGCATTTTCACTTTTCCTACCAGTCTCAATGCGGCTTCTTCAGTGTTCCTTGCTTGAAGAGTCCACTTAGTTTAGTTTAAAAAGTTGGATTATCCAGATGGTGGTTCTTAAAATTGAGTTATAATCCACTTTGGTTCTGGGAGTTGGAAGTTGGTACGTCTGCCTACTACATTGCCATCTTGCCATCCCCCTCTTTTTTTATTCTTATTGCTTTTTGATTTTAATTTTGGAAACATCTACTTTTAGTCATAAGTCTGTGAAGTAATCTCATTTTTATACATTTAGAAGCACAAGGGATGGTAATATTTCTTAAAATGCAGACAGCAAAGTATAAATTCTGACATAATAATACTTTTATAGAAAACAAGAACACATAAATAAGAACTATAAATGCTTCTACATCATCAACATGTGTTACCGTCAGAACCCCAAGTATAACCTTAATATTAAAAACCCATTTATATTATGGAACAAATCAGGTCTTGAAGTCAATGAGAATGTCTGAATTTTGTATGTATCTTTCTATAAAATTTGAAAATTCTGTATTTTACCAAACGGCCAGAACATCACGCTCTTACATAAATGTTTTGGCTTCTGGATGCTGGAGTGACACCATCTTGTCAAGCAATCTTCAAAATAACACCACTTGGGAAGACCTTTTTAAAGTCTTTGAGCCAAAATATATAACACTTTTATTTTCAATGAATACAAATGTGAGCCCTTTTACCAAGGTGTGAGAGGTACACCCTGGAACAGTGATTGCCTTGGCTCTCTGGGAAGGAAAGGATAGCAGGGTCCTTCTTCCAGATCCACTAAGTTCACAGAAGATTTTCTCATTACTTATGTATTTATGTAACAATGTTGGGCAAATAAGTTTGTAAAATTTTTGTTATTTGATTTTGTTTACTTTTATTGTTAAAAATGGCTGCTGCCCAGCTATATGATCTATGAAACTGCTAATTACCTTTCTGCTTGAGAAGGGACTTTGTTATGCTAATGTGTGCTGGAGGAGGGGTTTTCACACCAAAAAGTTTTAAGAGAAGAGAAGAAGGAGGAAGAAGGAAGCCATGTTTTGCAGAGTGAGATCAGGAAAGAAGAGTGCTGGAGAGAAAGAAGCCATGTTGACAGATGGAGAACAGAGGTGAGGGCTCTTGTGAGCTCTGCTGAGATTGGTGGGAGGCCTTTGATTCTAGGAAAAACCGGAAAAGATCCTCCTGGTTGTGGAACTGGACAACAGATGAGTAGGTTTTGGTGACCTCTGTGTGTTTGTTTTTACTTGCCGGCGGCTGGTTGTCAGGCTAGAATAAAGGCACAGCCCACCAGTTTTTGGCTCCTCTGTTTCTTTACTGTCTGACCGAATCTAATGGGAACCTGCACCTGAATGGCCGTGACAGCTGCAACTATTGGCCGTAAAAACAGTCTCATGTGTTTTTGGTAGATATTTTGGCCTATTTTTATGTTACAATTTTGTTTCTAATTTAAAAAGTTTATACATATTCATTTAAAATATATGGAAATTACAGAAATATGAAGAAGAAAATAAACATAATTAGTAAACCTTAATAATATTTTATATGTTTCTTTCACTATCAAAATCAATTTGAGTCGAATACTAACTTTTTCTTTACCCCAGTGCAAAAACATGAAATAAAATAGAATAAAACCTGATCTATTTGGTTCCATAATTTAGAAAACAAGAGTTTAGATTAAGAGGGATACCAAAATAGCCTTTTATATGACTCTTAAGTGTATTCAGATAGCTAGAAGGTTATACATCAAAATGATACTGAAGAAATAAAGTACTTATTTTTACAAAACTTGCTTCATATTTTAAGTAGGCAAGGCAATAAAGGTTAAACAAAAGAAAGTTTCAGCTTCTTCTGCTAACATCTCTTCTCCTACTTTCTTATAATTTCTGAAAATATGGCCTTATATGTATTTTTAATATTATGTTCTTAAAATATACCTAACGGCATAAAATGACTCTTTGTAATTACAGTTCAGAAGAACATATTTAAATATGTTTTAATTTAAATATTAAACATGTTGAATGGTGTGCTGTTTAACACTTAAAATCAGAACTATTTTTTTTTCATAATATAAATCAGTAATAGGTGTTCAAATACAAAACACTTTTAGTTGTTAAAAATAGCAAAAAATGCTGAAGTTAACCTCTCTGTTAACAATTAAACTACTCGTTTGCTTTCTTTTATAAATGTTCAGGTTTCTTTTTGAATCCCATCAATGAATGAACAAGCCAGATCCAGTTTCTCAGAGAGAAACCATGAAGGACAGAAACAGTCTCCTGGACACAGGAAATCTGGAAGCACCTACACAAGGACAAGCAGGGTTCAGAGAAGACGACAATGTCACTAATAGGCTCATTCATGTCTGCCCACAGAACACCACAGATAGCTAATAGCATACCAACTAGGCAAGGTAAAAGTCACTATTTGTTTAAAGAAAACTCACACCATATATATATATATATATGTAACATGTAATTCAAACCAAAATCCAATGTGTAGTATATAATCTGAAAAGTGAAATTTTAAATTTCCCTTTAACTGTATCCATTATTCTGCACTAGCATCATTAACATCTCTGTCTCTCTCTATTTAATGGACAAAATGAATGGTGTGCAAAGTCACACTTTAAAACGTATATAGGGCAGTAAACAAATTCTTAAGCAGCAGAAACCAAAAACTCTACCAGAATATTACTCTTAATTTACTAAAATAATGTAAACCTGAAGGTCTTAGTTTATACAAATTGAAATTGGGTAGTATTTCTTGAAGATCTGAAAACCAGTCCTTTTATTCCAAAAATTATTTCACAGCTACTTACCTGTATACTGACTGGGCAGGCAGCAGGGAGAAGGTGCAAAAAGTGAGCAGCTCAAAAAATCTTTAGAAAGTGAAGAATATCATTCAAACATTTTTTTACATCCTTCACTGAAAACACTGACTGATACTACTTTTTGTAAAAAGCTTCCTCCTTCAAGTAACATTCAGATGTAATGTGTATTGTAAAGCCTGTGGCCAAGGCCACCATCAGAGCCGTCTGGCCCGTGCAGGTTCGCATTAGATTCGAACAGTCGGTAATGAAACACAGGAGCCACGAACTGGTGAGCCATCAGCTTTAATTCTAGCTTGCACCCGGCGGGCAAGCAAAAACACACACTGGGCTCCAAAACCCACACATTCAGTGCTCACAAAGCTACTGACTTATCCGAGTTTCCTAGAATCAAAGGTTTCTAGCTCACCAGATTTATTCACCTCTGTTTCCCATCTCCTCCTGCACAAACTCTTAACAAACTGGCTTCTTCCTCAGCACTCTGCCATCTTGGCTACTTCTCCTCCACATGGCCTTAATCTGCTCTGCTCTCTAATACTAACCTCAGGAACTCAGGAACCAAGAGAGAGAGAGCAAGCTCCCGGACTCCCCCAGTTTATAGCATAGAAAATCCAAACCTTTAATCCAATTATACAAACAAGGAAGTCTCTGATACAAAGTCACCCATCTGAGGCATAATGGGATTCCTCAGGAGAGTGCACCACCCTACATCATCCAATCAGTCAAGGGTGTGGAGAAGAGCTTAGTCTTAAAACTAAGCCTTAGGCTATAATGACCCGGCCTGCCCACAGCCTGTTCCAGAACACACATTAATATCAACAAACTTCCATGTGGGCAGCGCCATCTTTAACAAAGTGAGCATAATATATTTTATCTGCCCAACATGTATGTACTGTTGAACCAAACAGCCTTAAATTGAAAGTATAGTAGTAGTACGAGCATAAACATACCCACATTAGCAAAATTTCACATGCTACCACCTCCACCACTGGAGGCCTGACATTTAAATGCCTCCTGATAAGAGGCATTTTTAAGAACACAAGTGAGTTCCTACCTCTACATAGTCCTTGGCATGGCCCCAGTCTCGTTTGGCGTCCAGATTTCCCAAACTGAAACATTCCAGTTGTCCAAGGTAAATCTTAGCTACTGACCGGCTAATTTTTCGAGTAACAAAATTAGCTCCTAAAAGAGACAAAAGATATATTATCAGTAGAGTGTATTTGACATCTAAGAGATTGGTGAACCAAACCCAACCTCAGCCTCTGGGCATTCCTTTCATTCTCTATTCTCCTCCTCTTTTACAATAATAAAAAAGAAAAAGAAGAACAAAAGGATCATTAACTATCATTTAAACAAGAATGAAGCTCTAATTCTAAGTGTCACATCAGGTCCTCTTTCATAACAAACATTTTTCTTTGGGAAACTTATGTCTTAACATTCCTAATTTGTTGTTGCAATATGTGACACAGGCATCAGGCCAAAGAAAATCTATCATAATGCCAGTTTTTAAAAAGAAAATTCAAAAGGCTTATATAAAGAGAACTGCCAGAATGGAATACAGATATCTAAGACCATGATTTTTTAGGAACACAAACATAGTATATTACAATTAATAAAGCTATTTTGTGGGATCATGGGGAAAGGGAGAAGAAGATAACTTAGTTCACAGGGTATAGAATACAGTAAAAGAAACAAGAAATTTGAGTTGTCAATAAGTGGTGATCTGTTTAATTTAGAAACTTGCATAGCCATTCAATTATAAATTATGTTACAATTCTAAATCAGAAGTCTCTCTGTACTATAATTACTGCAATGCTACCTTCCAATTCCATATAAGTGTTATTAACAGTTATGGACTCCTGACTTCTTTATAAATATTTTGAAATGAATGAATAAAAGGTGTCATAAATTTAGTAAAGAAATAAAATTGCTTTAGTGTTGTCTGGTCTTTAATGAAAGCCTCTATCTATTTTTAAAAGAACACAAAAAAGGACAAAATTAAAAGATACTGCTGAGACAACTTTACCATTTTATCCATGCCCCTGTATACCAGTCCAGTTATCACAAAACACCAAGTAATGCCAAATTCTCAAGGTAACAATACACATTTGAGCTAGTAGTCAATAATGGATTCACACAGTTCAGATAGATTACTATCATAATTTATCACATTTTAGTAACTTTAGCTTTGTTCTTTTGCAGATGAAGCAAAAAAGGTGAATGTTATGATTAAAACTTTTGGCTTCTAGAGAAATTGGCACAAGAATAAGGGGAATATTTTCTAAGTAGATTTTCTAACTTTTGGCAAGAATATGACCCAGTGCAAATTCAAACATACTAGGGTCAGGGATCGGGAACCTTTTTGGCTGAGACAGCCGTAAATGCCATGTATTTTAAAATGAAATTCCGTGACAGCCTTACAATATGTTTAACACTAAATATAAGTAAATGTGTGCATTTTATGTAAAACCAACACTTTTAAAGTACAATAAGTCTCTGAATTCTTTTTAATAATGTTGTTATGCTCTTGCTAACCAATGATGAATAAAGTACTTCTTACCATTATTCAGACTTCTGGTGCTGCATGGTTTTGCTGATGGCTTTGTAGTCTGGTTGATACATGATGAGGTTAAGCTTCATGCAGCCGTTTAGACTTCCACCCGTTAAACGTGATCATAGATTGGTCTTAACGTTTTTTAGATGTGAGAAAGACTGCTTACATGCATATGTAGAGCCAAATATTGTCAATGCAGCAATACTCACACGCTGCAGTGTGTGGTATGTGATAGGAAGTGTATTCCAAGTTTTGACAATCAGTTGGTCCGTGGGTTGAAGTTTTTTTCATTTCTCCCCACTTGTGTTTGCTCGCCACCTCTGCTTGCTGTCGTGCAAGTCTTTCCAAATCTTCATTCAGTGACTTGAACTTATTCACCCACATGTCTGAGGCCTTAAGGTCAGCAGCATGTGGCTCAAAATCTCTGATGGAGACACCGGGGATGTAACTCAAGTCACCACTGTCCACTGCACACTCCTGTGGATGGGTGATGAACTTAAAAAGACGAGTGCACTCACAAAATTCTCAAAAGTACGTTTTGAATGACTGCAGGAGATTAGATGTGAAGCCGCTAGTTGCTGGAGATCAAGATGTTGAGCAGGGTCACTTGCTGTGCATGCATCTTTAAACTCTCCCAGTTTTTCAAAGTGTAGTAAGCAACCTGTTTCAATGTCGGCAATGAAGAGTTCCAGCTTGTTTTCAAATGCAAAAACTGCTTGTTGAAGGGATAATAAGACTGTATTTCCAATGCCTTGCATTTTCACATTGAGCTGGTTCAGATGTTCAATCATGTCCACGAGATAGTAGAACTCCAGGAGCCACTCAGTGTTAGCTAACTCAGGACGCTGGATGCTTTTCATTTTACATCCAGATTTCGCTCAGACAAGCCATGAAATGGCTGAGCACCTTCCCTCTTGACAACCTATGCACATTGCTGTGCAGAAGCAGACCAGGATAATTATTCCCAACTTCATCCAGCAGTGTTTTGAACTGGCAATCATTTAAAGCTCGGGAAACAATAAAGTTGACCACCCAAATGACCAGAGACATCAACTCACCAAGCTGCTCGCCACACATCTGAGCACAAAGTACCTCCTGATGCAGGATGCAGTGAAAACTTAGGATGGGTCTCTTCTCATGTTCACGAAGAAGCGACTATGAATCCTGTTTTTCCCCACCATGCATGGAGCACCATCAGTACACACAGAAATAAGTTTATCCATCAGTAGATTTTTTCTTTAGTGAACTCAGTGAAAGACTTGAATAAATCCTCCCCTCTTGTTGTCTCTTTCATAGGCAAAACAGCAAGACTTTCCTCATGTAGTGTGTCACCGACAGCATACCTTGTAATCACGCTGAACTGGGATAAATGGCTTACATCTGTTGACTCATCCAAAGCGAGAGAAAAGAATGGTGCTGCATTTATGTCCTTCACTTGTGTTGCCTCAATTTGATTTGCCATCCTGATGGTACGATCGTGAACAGTTCTTGCCGACAGAGGCATATCTAATATTCGTTTGATTATCTTGCCTTTAATTGAAAAGTCATCAAAAAGTTCATTGGCAACATCAAGCATCTGTGAATGGCTTTCTGTTTCTCACAATTGCTAAAGCACCAGCAAAGCTAGCCAAATTCCAGTCACCTTGTTGGGTTCAAACACGGAGTTGCTGCTGACTAGCTTGCACTCTGCACAGTAGCTCTTGACACGCCTTCTTCCTGCTGTCCCCCGCTGGATATTTCGATGCAAATGTAATATGGCGTGTGTCGAAGTGCCACTTTATATTTGACTGTTTCATCGATGCAATTTTATCACTGCATATTAGACATACTGCAGAACCTGCTCTCTACAAAAGCGAATTCCTCTGTCCATTCCTGCTGAAAAGTAAATTTGGTGTTTTCCCAGAGAACAGCAGTGATTGGTTCCAGCCACCCGCAACCATGAACAGGAGCGGTACGAAATGAATGGATTGTAATAGATGAGAATGTTTTATATTTTTAACATTATTTTTTTTATTAAAGATTTGTCTGCGAGCCAGATGCAGCCATCAAAAAGCCACATCTGGCTCATGAGCCATGGATTCCCGACTCCTGTACTAGATTCTCTTAAAACACACACTCAGTATATACATTTAACGTAATGCCATGTCATTAAAATGACAATGGGACTTCCATGGAAATTCACATTTTCAGTTTCTCTCAGCAGTTCTCCGAGAACCTTAAGAATCCTGTCGTTTCAACTTTCCTTGGCAATTTATAAAACACACAAAGCTCCTTCTTGAAAAGAGCCTTTCAAAATAAAGAAATATTTATTAGGATCACTCCTTAATCTTTTACTGATTAGCAATATTTATTTTCTGTTGACTTGTAATAAATTTATAATTAAATTTAGGTTTCTTCATATCTATTTTTCGATTTTAATGACAGGACTATACTACCATCCCAAAGTATACTAGATAAACTTGTGATACCAAATTATTAGAGGGAGTTCCCGACACAAAATTGTAACGATCGTTCTATTTACCAGTAAAGTAATGGTTAGGAGTCAAATGGAAGCATAAGAAGTCCACACAATCTACTTAGGCCAGACTGCCCCCTTCACTCTTTCACCAGCATTCACTGAGCGCCTACCGAGCACTGAGCACTAAGCTGGGCATCCAGGAGGGAAGCAGCAGCCACTACTCTCACAGAGCACAGAGAGGGTAAGCCAGACAGGTAAACCAGTGCGGCCAGAAGTGAAGTAACAACTTTGCAGGGACAGAAACAGCCAGAGCCTGCAACTTTGCTTCTGCATATGGCCAGGAGACTCCTACCAGAAAAGGATCCTGACATGAGTCTCCAAGTGAGGTCACAACGAGGTGAATGAAGTTATGAGACAGGGACAGTGACCCAGGCAGAGGAATCAGCATATGCAAACACTAGAAAGAAACTTTCAGCTGGCTTTCTCTTTACCACAACCTCACAATGACCACAATCATGACACCTCCAATGATGAGCACTGCTTTTCACACTGCACTAACCTCTTTAGATGCAGAAACTCATTTAATTTTCAGAGCAACCCACAACTAGGAATCATCGTTACCCCCATTCTAAAACAGGATTCATCAGTGTCTATGTGACTGTAAAGACCAGGCCCTCACCTTACCAGGACTTAGAATGGCATGCTAGGAGTTATGGAGCCTTTCTTATCTAGATCAGAAAGTTATCTTGAATAACTAGTCAAATTAATTTGGAATGTCTAGTTCTTTACAATTAATTTGTAATGTTACTATTTTTAATAACTGTATTGACATATAAGGAACATAACATACAATTCATTCCTTTAAATGGCTGTCATATACCCAGAAATAGTGCAGCCTTTGCTACAGTCAATTGTAGCACAATCTCATCACCCTGAACAGAAACTGCGTATATTTTAGTAGGCACTTCTCCTTTCCGTGAAACAGCCTGGCCTTAGGCAACCATTGGGCTACATTTGTTACTACACATTTCCTATTCTGAATACTTCATATGAATGGAATAATTTAACATGTGGTCTTTTGTAACTGGCCTTTCTCACTTAGCATAATATTCTCAAGGTTCATCTATATTATAATATATACCAGCACTTCATTCATTCTTTATGGATGAATAGTATCCTATTATGTGGATATAACAAGTTTTATTCATTCATTCATCAGGAGATGAACATGTGAGTAGTTTCCATCTTTTGGCTATTATGACTAATGCTGTTCTAAGCATTCATGCACACATTTCTGCTTGGATTACTATGTTTCAATTTCTCTTGGCTGTATACCTACAGGTGGAATTACTGGGTCACAGGGCAACTCTGTGATAAATCCACTAAAGAACTATCACACTGTTCTCCAAAGTGGCTGCACCATTTTGCAATCCCACCAGCAATGAACCAGGGTTCTCATTTCTCCACATCCTCCTAAACACTTGTTATAATTTTATCTATTTGACGATAGTTATCCATGGGTACTGAGTGTTATCTCATTGTGATTTTAATATGATTTCCCTGATATTAATGATATTGAACATCTATATTTTTGTGTGCTTATTGGCCATAGGTTTCTCTTCTTTGCAGAAGTGTCTAATCAGATCCTCTGTCCATTTTTAAATTATGCTACTTGTCGTTTTATTATTTAAATTGTAAGAGTTCTTTATATATTCTGGGTCCAAGTCCTTTATCAGATATATAATTTACAAATATTTTCTGTCATTTTATTGATTATATATTCACTTTCTTTATGGCATCTCTGATGCCAAAGAGTTTTACTTTTTAAATTTTATTTTAATAAAGTCCAATTTGTCTAATTTATGGCTTTGTAGTATGAGCTTTTGGTGTCATATCCAAGATGGTTCTGCCTTGCCCAAGATCATAAAGATTTTCTCCTATATTTTTAAATAAATTTTATTGATTTTGTTCTTACAGTTAGGTCTTCCATCAGTTCTTAGTTAATTATTTGTGTATGGTATGACAAAAGGTCCTTCATTTGAATGTGTATATATATGGCTGTCCTCACACTGCTGAAAAGCATATTTTTTTTATATTTGAACTGTCCTGACATTGTTTGTTAAAAATTAATTAACTGTAAAAGAGTGGATTTTCTTCTTATTTTAATTCTATTCTGTTGATCTATGTATCTATCCTTATGCTAGAACCACAAATTCTTGATTATTATAGCTTAACATAAGTTTTAAAATCAAGAAATATGAGTCTTCCAACTCTATTCTTTTTTTAAAACTGTTTTACCTATTTTATTTTATTTTTTTTGTGAGAAAGGTATAGGAAGGGAGAGAGATGAGAAGCATCGATTTGTACTTGCATCACTTTAGTTGTTCATTGATTACTTTTCACATGTGCCTTGCAAGATAGTAAATCCTTGCACAAGCCAGCAACCTTGGACTCAAGCCAGAGACCTTTGGGTTTTAAACCTGGGTCCTCAGAGTCCCAGGTTGGCAGTCTATCCACTGCACCACCACCGGTCAGGCAGCAATATAGTTTTTTTTTTATAAGGATGGTGTTGAAACTATAGATTAATATGGAGAACACTGCTGTTTAAACAATATTCTATCTCTTCCCACTCATGAACACAGGATGTCTTTCCATTTATTTAGGTATTTTTAAATTTCTTTCAGCAGCCTGACATGTGATGGTGCAGTAGATAAAGCATCAACCTGGAGTGCAGAAGGGTAGCTGGTTTGAAACTCAGGGTTTGCCCGTAAAGGCACATACATGCTCCCCCACCCACCTTTTTCTCTCTTTCCTTTCTCTAAAATCAATAAATAAAATCTTAAAAATTTTTTTTCAGCAATGCTTAGTAGTTTCCAAAGAGTAAATTTTGCACTTCTATCAAATTTGTTCCTAAGTATTATCCTCTTTGATCTCATAATATAACTTTTCTTAATTTCATTTTGAAATTAATTTTTAAAAAGATTATGGCTTCCATATGTTTTACTAGATAATTCTTAGGAGAGGCTTACAATTTTTTAAAATTTTTTCTGTTCACTTTTACTTCTTATCATACAAGACTGCTGTTTCTAGGAGAGAACTATGCAAAAACATTATACATGAAGGCTAAGACCTTAGAGGTCACTTTGTCCAACCTTCACAAATGTACAGGTGAAGAGAAGCTGAGGAACTGCCCACAGTCAGGACAAGTAGCCAAACCGGACCTCAGCCTGCCCCACCTTATGCTGTCTTCACTAACCTATGGTACAAGGCAGGAGTTATCCCTCCTCAGATTAGATTACATAAGTGGGTGTGCATTAACACATGTGGGTAATGAAACTCCCATAAATATTTTCAATACATGCTTGGTTTCTAAGAGTTTTAAATTAGAAGACCCTAACTAGGAAGACCAGGAAATGAAAATTACCCAATGAACTGACCAAAGGCCGGATGTAGTTACCAGCATAAATCATTTAATAACTCTGAAGTTAAAAGTTTCTTCTGTAAACCACCATATACAGTGGTCCCTCGTCTATCGCAGGGGATAGGTTCCAGAACCCTCGCCGCGATATGCAAAAATTTGTAACGTAGAGACCTTATTTTATTATTTATATATATCTTAAGGCTTTATAAACCCTCCCCACACTCTTATAAAACTTTCCCACACTTATGCTTATTTTACCAGAAAAATAATTAAAATAATATATAAAAATACCTATATACCGCCAAATCCAGCGATATAGCAAAAAATCTGAGATACAAAATGAGATATACACAATTTACAAATCTGCAATACAGTGAGACTGCGAAAAGTGAACCGCAATGTAACGAGGGCCAAGTGTAGTAATATTTACCACACCAAATTCAAAGTTACTAATGTACATAAAACCATATTGTAGACCATAAATTACTGCAAACATGTAAGGAATTAATAAACATGTCCTTGTATGTAAAATAAGAATAACAACAGTACCTACCATGTAGATTTGATATTTAAATCGGAGTATCTAGGTAATATGATCAGAAAGTTCTCAATATATGTTAGCTATTATTACAATTATTATATTAATGATATTGACAATTGAGGCTCAATGAAAAGTTCAGGTTTCTTAGTTCTTTTATGATTAAGTCTCTTCATTCTCCGATTTTAAATTTCTGAGCTTAAGATTTAAATAAACAGTGAAGGGCAGGCATGCAGACTTATATCTTAGAGGTTACTTTCTCACTGTAAACTTACTAATGTAGAAAAAATAGAGTACCCCCGTAAATGTACATTCGTAAAAAGGAGCTCAATTAAGAAGGGTTTTAGTCCAAATATTAGTTCTAAGATTAAGGTCACAAGTTCTGGTAGTGCTGACAGAATGAAAAGAATTTCTATTTCAGCAATATAGCAAATAAGAACCACATTAAAAAACACCAAGTTCATTGAATAAAATATTATTATAAAGAATTTAAATTCAAAGCTGAGTCTCTAAGAAGTTCCCAGGTGAAGGTGGGCATGTAGGGGTCATGCTGGGAGAAGAACCAAATGGTAAGGACCTGAGAACAGGCTTCAGCTTCAATATTCATACTGAGGCAAAGGACAAGGTCTTTCAGACAGAACACTGGAAACAGGGCTAATACAGTATATGAGCTATTGATAATTCTGTTAGTTTCATCATGCTATTATTTTAATAAGTGCTTTAACTTTTTAGTTGCTTTATCTCTAAGATAGGATGCTATTCCATACTAAGGATCAAAAGGGATAAAATTCAAAGTCTTTAGAATACTTATCAACTTATGCTTACTGTGATGAATCTTTTAAAATATAAGGCTTTTTCCTTCTGCATTCTCCTTACATGATCATCTCCATAGTCAGCCCAAGGCTGGGGAAAGATTAAAAGAGCTACAGGAGACAGTCACAAAACCAACAGTTAATATTCACCCCTATCACTCAAAACAGGATTTTGTAAAAAGTAAGTTTGAAAGCAAGGCTTCATGAATAATTGATTTTCTAAATAACTGTAGTTATCAAAAACCATATATGATCACAGCCCAAAGTTTCTCCTACAAGTGCTGCCCCTTCAGGTTCTGACAGGCAGGCATGTAGCCTGTGGTCCTTTCAAACAGCACAGCAAGGAGTAGAAGCAGAGGTGCAAGGTCCTCACCCTTTGTACAGTAGTGAAGAAGGATATGAGTAGAGGCAGAAGGAGTGAACCGTCCATGCATTAATCTAGCCTCTTTGGAATGAGATAAGAAGTAAAGGAGATTCAAGATATTATTGAGATTAAAAAGCTTTGGTACATATATACTATGGAATACTACTCAGCCATAAGAAATGATGACATCGGATCATTTACAACAAAATGGATGGACCTTGATAACATTATATGGTGTGAAATAAATAAATCAGAAAAAAACTGAGAACAGCATGATTTCATACATAGGTGGGACATAAAAGTGAGACTATGAGACATGGACAAGAGAGTGGTGGTTACGGGGTGGGGGGAGGGAGGAGAGGGTGGGATAGGGAGGAGGGGAGGGACACAGGGAAAACCAGATAGAAGGTGACAAAGGACAATTTGACTTTGGATGATGGGTATGCAACATAATTGAATGATAAGATAACCTGGAGATGTTTTCGTTGTACATATGTACCCTGATTTATTGGTGTCACCCATTAAAATTAATAATAAAAAAAAAAGATATTATTGAGAGAAGGAGCCTTTACCCTATTTCACGTTGGAGAGTCTGGACAGATCTCCTTAGTAGGCAACCCAGACCGACTTGGGGCAGCTGCATCAGCATATACTAGGCAGTGATGTAAGGCTCTCCTAAAGGCATGAACAGTGACATAACAGCCAGCAGGCCAACCATGGGGCACTGAGTGGGCCTGAAGTGAAAAAGAGAGGATGCTCTGTGCTGAAGGCTGAGAGGTGAGACCACCTCTGCTAGGGACCACAAGTAAGATGAGGCAGTGGATGTACAGGCCAAATGCCAGTGAGGGATGGAGAGAGGCTGACTTGTCCCAGTGTCCTATAGATAAAGAATCCCTTGAACTTTATCAGCAGCAGACACCAGAAAGGGCCAGACCTAGGGCTAGCGCCACCTCCCTGGCCAATGGCAAGAGAATAGCTCGTATCTGCAATTCTGCAGCCGAGCAGGCCCACAAAGAGAACTACATGGGCCTGAGGATGCCAACTGCCCCCCTGTCAAAACAAGGTCAGATAGCCACATCTGTTTCCCAAATACCCAGATGCCTCTTGAGGAGAAATAAAAAAAGATCCCAAAACTAGAAAAACTGTCTTCAGGCAGAGAAAGACAGATACCATGATTTCACGCCTAGGTGGAATCTGAAGAATAAGATAAACGAACAAATAAAATAGAAACAGATGCAGAAAATAGATGCAGATGGGGGAAGGGTTGGGGACCTGGGTGCAAAAAGAGAAGGCATTAAGAAGAACAAATTGATAGTTATACAACAGTCACGGGGGTGTGAAGTACAGCACAGGAATGCAGTCAGTACTACTGTAATAACTATGTGGTGCCAGGTGAGGCTCTTTGTAAAGTGTACAATTGTCTAACCACTATGTTGTGCACCTGACACTAACACAAAATAATACTGAATGTAAACTGTAATTAAATAATTTTTAAAACTTGACTTCTACATTATATTATAGCAGACACTGAATTACATTTTTAAATTAAATTTGTTGTTTTTTATTAAAGTATAAATTTAATCTTTTAGAACCATATTAATTTCCTGTGGCTGCTATAACAAATTACTACAAAATGGGTGACTTAAAACAATTGAAATTTATTCCCTTACAGTCTGGAGACCATAAGTCTAACATTCAACAGCACCACGCTCCTGAGAAGAGCCTGCTCTTTTGCCTATTTGTGTCTGATGACTCAAAGCATTCTTGGCTTACAGCTGCATCGCTTCAGACTCTGCCTACGTCTTCACAGCATCTTGGCCTTCATGTGTCTGTGTCTTGTCCTCTTCTGTCTAGTATTTTTGGATTTAGAGTCCACCCTGGTAATCCAGGATGAATTCTTTATCTCAAGATCCTTAACTTAATTACATCCACGAAGACCCTTGTTTTCAAATAAGGTCACATTCACAATTCTGGGAAGTGGGATGTGGACCACCACACAACCAAGTATAAGGGTCAAGAATTAAAAGAGTTGAGAAAATACGATAAAACATAAATGGTTTTAAAAACATAAAACATTAACATTGTTATATTATTTTAATATCACCTTAAGGGTAAATATGTGCCTTTTGTGAATACAATAGTCAAATAGAGTTGCCAATTATAAAACATTAATTTAAAGGTGATAACTACAAGTTGTACTCAGTTAGTACAAACAGCTCCCTGGGTATCATTCTTCACTTCTGTTTATAATTTTAGACTAAAAATGCTGTGTATACTCCTGTATTAACCAATATCCTTTCTCATCATTCCCTCTTGAATCTTTCCTCTAACATAATTTCCTGACTTCTTAAAATAAATTTTTTAGAAGTTTCTTTCACATAGAGAAATTTTATGGCTCCTACTTGATAGTTTTGCTAATTATACAATTACAGTTTGAAAATTATTTCCTCTTAGCATGTTGAAAGTATCATTCTATCGTCTTATTGTTCCACTGGTTTCCTTTTGTTGCTGCTGATCAGTGGGAGGTCTGTCATGGTGCTGCTGGTTATCTTTGTCTCCTTTGTTAATTTAGAGTGTCCTTTCTGTCTTTGGTATCCTGAAGTTTCTATTCCAGGCGTCTAGACACGATTTCCTGCTTTGTGCACGTGATGATTCTGTATCTGTGTCTCCTGTGCCAGGTCTGGAAATTGCTTTTCTTTTTTAAAGATTTTAAATTATTTTTATTCACTTTTTTTAGGGAAGAGAGAGAGAGAGAAGAGGGTGAGGAGCAGGAAGTGTCAAATCCTATATGTGCTTTGACCAGGCAAGCTCAGGGTTTTGAACCGGCGACCTCAGTGCTCCAGGTTGACACTTGATTCACTGCGCCACCACAGGCCAGGCTGGAAATTTCTTAACAACCATCTCCTCAAACATTGTCTCTTCTTCACTCTACTTTTTCTCTATTTCCTTTTGGGAAAGAGTATTAGACCTTCTCATTTTACCTTCTAATCTCTCTCACTCTTTTTTTTCCCAATTTTAATCTTTTTATCCTTTGTAATATTCTGGGTAACTTACTTATGTCCATCTAAGTTTCCCTCAGTAGTCTAATATTTAAGGCAGTCATTTAATTCTTTATTTTAATAAATTTTTTTTCATTTAAAATTCTTTCTCTTTTTCAAATCTGCCTGGACATTTTTACATTCTTTTGTTGCTTATTTTATGATGTATTTTTTAATCAAAATATGTCTTACTAATTTTATAGTCTGAATTTGATAATTCCAATATTTAAAGTTCTCAAAGGACTAATTTCCTGTTATTTCTGTTGGCTGTGACTGATGCTTGCTCCCTGGTACAATTGGTGACACTAGTAGCTCCTGTTTACTAACCTTAATCTTCTGGAAAGTAGAAGACAACTCTGAGAACAATGGTTTCCTCTGAAAGTGTCTGCACTGGTTTCTGATAGAAGCTGGGAGATGCTAGCCCTGTGATTTCTTCCCCTTTCAATCCCTGGGTTAATACAGTTAGGCTCTTCCATTTTGTTGTGTCTATGGTCCCAAACTGAACTTTCTAACTAAAATGGTAGAAGAGTCCCTAATGGGATTTTTAAAAGATTTTATTGATTTTACAGAGAGAAGAGTAGGGGGAACGAGAAATATCAAGTCATAGGTGCTTCACTTTAGTTGTTGACTGGATGCTTATCATGTGTGCCTTGAGCAGGCAAGCCCAGGGTTTCAAACTGGTGACCTCAGCTTCCCAGATCGACACTCTATTCACTGTGCCAACCAGCCAGGGTCAAAAAATTATTTCTTTTCCCAACGTGTGTGTGTGTGTGTGTGTGTGTGTGTGTGTGTGTGTGTGTGTGTGTGTATTCCATTATGGCCCTGCAATTAATCTATGTAACTCCTAAGAAGTAGCTCAGACATGTGGCAAATTTTATTGCTTACATGTAAACATATACACATAACGTCCTGTGTGAGCACATTACATACATGTAAAATTTATCTGTCAGCACCCAAATAGTTATTTGAAATATCCACAATTTCTCTAATCAAAATTCTATTTCATTGCCCAGTACTTCATCCAAAAGCTTTTGATTTAAAGGTTTTTGGGAGTTCAAGTACAAAGACAGCTTGGACAATATTTAATGGAAAACAGAAAGCATTTCAATTTACCCTGAACCTCGCATGAACCTCTGCCTTGGGACCCTGTATTCCCCCCTGTAATCTCTGGCTACCCCACTGAGAACTGCCTGGGCCATGACTTAGTGTGGACAGGGTGCAGAAAGAAGAGACACTGGGAAGGTCATTGCTGACTGAGCAGACAACTGAGATCAGAGAGCTCATACCTCATTTGCTCACCAAGTCTTTCCAAAAATAACACTACTTAACTGCAGGTACTCAAAACCCAACAGGCATACTTAAAGGGATCTCAGCATATCAGAGGACCATTCACATGTGCATCTGTGAGAATAGCTACCACTTTTTGGCAACTATTCATAAATGTGTGTTTTAAAGACAAAGACTCAAACCACATTGCTATTTGCATCAAATGTTCAATTCCTTTTCTACTGAGAGTTAGCTCATTCAAATTCATAAATCCTTATTTCAGGGTTTCTGAACTTTGGCATTAATGACATTTGGGGATGGATAATTCATTTTTTTATTGGGGACTATCCTGTGCATTGCAGAGTGTTTAACAAGAGCCTTGGCTTTCATGTACTAGATGCTAATAGCATCCCCCTCCCCATTCATGACAATCAAAAATGTCTCCAGACATTGCCAAGTTTTACCTGGGGAGATAAACTCCCCTCCTTGAGGACCACTGCCTCAGTCAAACAAATCAACCCTGACAAAGACAAAATTCCATAAAATTAAAACTAATTTATATATAAGTGCTAACCTTACCCACAGATACACTATGTTATTTTAGGTCTCTTCATTCATTTAATAAACTGACCAAATATCAGAGAACTAATGAACATGAAATACTTAAATTATGATAAGACAGAGTGAGTGGTCCTCTAAAGCCAGAGTGGATACATTAGGCAGGGCTACCATGGAGGGTCTAGGTCAGTGGTTCTTAACCTTTTTTGAGGTACTGAACCCACCAGTTTCATATGCGCATCCACCAAACCCTTCTTTAGTGATAACTAAAATATGATTTTTTTTTTCCAAATTTAGTTTGCCGGTGCAAGACTAGAGTTGCTCAAATTGGCATTGCATATTATGCAGATAGGACACTGACTCCCATCCCGTTCCGTGATATATGTGAATCCATGTTGCACATATTTGTCCGACCACTTTCTTTTTTTGCTCAACATATTTAGTATAGATTAAAATATTAAGAAAGAAACCACACGACGTACAACAACTACAACAGCCTTTGACTACTGCACGCACTAAATTCCCCGCAGCACTGGTTGGCCAAGCAATGTAACGTGATCCTCTGCAGCAAGTGATGGCCAAGCGGGGCGTGTCATCACGACTTTACACAAGTGTGTCTTTACCTCCGAGGCAGAGGCTTCTCCGAACCCCTGAGACTGACTCATCGAACCCCTAGGGTTCGATAGAAACCAGGTTAAGAACCACTGGTCTAGGTGAAAAGCACACATTTGGGAAACATTGATGTGTATGTGGTATTTCAAGTCCTGGGGTCGGCTGAGACCACCAAGAGAGGAAAGTAAGTGAGAAAACAGAAATGGTCCAAGAACTGAATCCAATAACACTACCATGTTTACAAATCAAACAGATGAGGCGGCAGCAGCAATGACAACCAAAAAGGAAAACGCAATGAGGCTGAAGGAAAACAAGAGGGCGGAGGAATCCTGAAGATCTGGAAATTGCATGACCAGGAGGTTAATCACTGCACTTGCAGGATAGGAAGGAAGGCAGGGGAAAGATGGAAAAATGACCACTGGTTATGGCAGCATCAAGTTGACAGGTGACTCTTTTCTGAGCATTTCGCAGAAATGTGTACAAAAATTCCAATGGGTGAGAGGGTTCAAGAGAGAATGGAGAAGAGATTTTAGACAGGAATACAGACAACTCTTTTTAGGACTTTTGCTGTATGGTAAAAGAGGAGGAAAGACTGAATGGATTTTATCTTAAGATGGGAGAAAAAGTAGTGTCTTTGAATGCTAAAGGAAATGTAGTGACAAAGGAAAGACTGATGCAGAAGAGGTGGGGATTGCTAGTGTTAGGTCTTTAAGAAGGTGATCACAGATAAGAGCTAGTGGATGAATGGCAAGCTCTATAGGCAACTCACCCATGAGCTCAGGACTGATGCTGCAGAAACACCAATGTAACATAAAATGCACAAGTTACTATCTGTGGGCTCCCTTTTTGCCATGACTAGGGATTGAACCTGTGACCTCGGCATGCTGGGACAATGCTTTATCCATAAAGCCACCCAGCCAGAGCCTTCTCCCCTCAAATCTTAAACAAACACTCTGTTCCACAATTCATCTTCCATCCAGGTCCACCCTGCCCATCCTCACAGTCACAACTGCATCAGTAACTCCCTGTTTATCACATGGGTCCCACAGTCTTCATGTCTTCCTTTCCATATCATGACACATCAAGTCAGTCATTTTGTTGCTAATGTCCATGATTCCTTTGCTATTCTCACAGTTCTACATCACATGTTCTGCAAAATCTCAAATCAGTATCCACCTATGGTCCTCTGTCCATGAGGGAGCCTCCAAGTGCTGTAAGAGAGAGACAGTGCATAGTTGTGTGCTCTGCAGCACATGCCAAGCTCCAGCTGCCTGGTCATCATTTTATAAGACTTGCAGTCCCCAGTCAGGCCTACCTCCTGCTCATCACAGGAGATACAGCCTTTGCTTCATTCATGTTTCCTTTACTTCAGGTGACACGATTTTTCAGATGTCACTGTTTTGTGAGTGGGCTCATCATCTACCTAGCTGCCTATTTTGTAGCACTTGAGGTGGATGGAGGTCATGTAGCCATCTTCAGTGCCCGAACCAACTAGCTTGAATCGAGCCATGTCATAGTTTTTATGAACAATCCGAAATAGCCGCTCCACATTTCCCTTCTTTGGAATAGCAATGGCACACGGACAGATGACGCAAATGCACTTAGAATATGACATAGTGAAAAAATCCCCTCCCATTCTGTATGAAAGTGGTAGGTTTTAGGCTTCTTACTTGGACCAGCTACGGCACTCATTTTTATACCCTTGGTTGTATTTAGTTTAAATAAATTGAAGGCTAACTATGCAGCAATGTAACTGAACAAGTTAGCGCGGTTTAACGCGCATGCGTAGGGTGTCAAAAGTTCAGACGTCAGATTGGCTACCCTGTATGCCAATCAAAAGAAATATTTCTTTTTAATGTCATGCAATCTACTCACACTTTCTCCGCGATCGACCAGTAGATCACGATTGACATATTGAGCACCCCTGGCCTAGAGTTTTTAATTAACACTCTCTGACAGGGGGAAAAGAAAGGAGTAATGGTCAACAATTTAAAGAATAAGAGAGCTTTTCATTGGTAATTTAGTATATAATAAACGTAGTTCTTTTACTTCTTTTGCCAGAATTCTAGTTTCTCAATAATGATTACACTCTTAAACTGGTATGTCTATTTTACAAATACACATCCACCAGTAAGCATAATGATAACATCACAGATATCAGTAAATTACAATGATACTATCTGGTCATACTTGGCAGTTTTTCTTCTGACACGTTTGTCAGAACTTCCATAAACTAGCTTTATCTCTATAGTGAGAGGTGATGGGTGGAGAGAGGAAAGGGAGAGAAAGTAATATAATGTAATGCAGAAGAATCAAACATTCTGACATGAGAGAATATATTCAATTTGTATAAGAATAAAAATGCATGGTAATAATAAAGAGGTGAGTATATAATATTCTGAAATCAACTCTTTTTAATAGAAATTAGTTAGGAACATTAAAAATGACACCCCACCTTGTTCTCTATTATGTTTGAGCTCTATTTCAGAACTTATATATAGTGATTTAACAGAACGACAATGTTCATATGTAAACCTCTTATATTTCTTCTTTAGTTTTTATCCTGACTCAGAACAGTAGTGACATTTGAGAAGTAAGAAGGGCCACTTTATATAAATTTTACTGTCAAAGTGACTGAAAAAGAGAAACCAACAATATTGGCTTATTGTAATTCCATTGTAAAGACCAATGTTGGGCAGATAAAATACATTATGCTCACTTTGTTAAAGATGGTGCTGCCCACGTGAAAGCCCATCACCTAGGTGATATTAGTTGACCTTCTTGCTTGGGATGGGCATAATTATATTAATGTGTGTTGGAAGCTGGCTGTGGGCAGGCAGAATCCTTGCAGCCTGGGGCTTGGTTTTAGGACTAAGCCTTTCCCACCTTTTTGATGTGGGGTGGTTCACTTTCATGAGGAATTACATTATACCTCAGATAATCAACTTCATATCAGAAACTTCCTTGCTTGTATATTGGATTAAAGGTTTTGTTTTACATACTATAAAGTGGGGTAGACCTGGAGCTTGCTCTCTCTTGGTTCCTGAGATTAGCATTAGAGAGAAGAGCAGAGAAAGGCCACATGGAGAAGAGGAGAAGCAGCCAAGATGGGGGGGAGTGCTGAAGGAGAAGCCAGTTTGTGCAGAGAGAAGGAGATGGGGAACAGAGGTGAATAAGGCTGGTGAGGTAGAAACGTTTGATTCTAGAAAACTCAGATAAATCAGTGGCTTTGGGAGCCCTGAATGGAAAGAGAAGTGTTTCTCACTGGGTGTATTTCTTGTCCGCCGGTTGCAAACTAGGATAAAGATTATGGCCCACCAGTTCTTGGCTCTGTTGTTTCATTACTGTCTGTCTGAATCAAATGCGAACCTGCATGGGCCAGGTAGCTGTGATGGTGGCTGTGGCTATGGGCTTTACAACCAAATTAAGAAAAATCTTTAAAAAAACTTGGATTCAAATTCTTCACCTGATAGAAAATGGGGACAATTGTCTATAAAACGAGGCAACTATATCTCCTTCCACAAAAATCTTCCTGGGATCTCATGATAGTTTCTCTTATTTTTTGTCACAGAAAAGTAAATACACACAACATTCTAAAAACAAATGAGCACAAATAATATTTTTTCACACAAGGAAAGCAAGTAACATCACCTCCTCTGTCATGTCTGTTCCTAATATAAAACTTGGCTTGGACTTCAGCTTATGAAATACTTTTCAAGAAGGGTCAGAATCTAAGGGCAAGAATAACTAGAAATAAGAATGACTTCTAAGGATTGGTTGCCAGTAAGTAAATACCACTTTAATTATTGATATGAAATATAAGCATATTAAGGAACGGTAAAACACCAGGAAGATAAAATAGGACTTTATTTGTGACAGTCTCTCTCCTCTACCACTATCTATAGTGGTTCTCAAGTAGAGCAGCCAGGGCACCTGATAAGCACAGAAGACATAAGCACGTTTCTGAAGCACACCAAAGCAGTGACAGAAACTGCATCTGCACTATAGTAGTGGGTGTAGAGTCACTTCATTTTCTGGAAATTTAGGTAATGCTTTTATTTTTCTGAAAACTATTTGTGGCCCTGGCAGGTTCGCTCAGTGGTAGAGTGTCATCACAGCATGTGGATGTCCCGGTTTCGATTCCCATCACAGTTCACAAGAGAAGCAATATCTGCTTCTCCACCTCTCACTTCTCTTTCTCTCTCTCTTCCCCTCCTACAAAGCCCCAGATGGGCAGAACATCACCCACTAGTGGGCTTGCTGGATGGACCCCTGTCAGGGTGAATGTGGGAGTTTGTCTCTCTGCTTCTCCTCCTCTCACTGAATAAAAGGAAAAAACCCCACAATTTTTCAGTCTGATGGTTAATTATATGTGTCAACTTGATGAGGCCATGGGGTGCCCAGATATTTGGTTGACCATTATTTCTGGGTGTTCTGCAAGGGTGTTTCTGGTGGGTTATAATTCCACTGAATCAGTAGGGTTGAGGAAATTACACTGCCCTCTATAGAGTGAGAGGGCCTCATTTAATTCATTGGAGACTAGAATAGAAAAGGTGGGTGAAAGAATTCCTTCTCTCTGCCTGAATGTTAAGCTGGGACACTGGTCTTCTCCTGCCCTGGCCCGGAGACTCACATCATGAGCTCCCTTGGTTCCCAGGCCTTTAGACTCACACTGCAACTATACCTGGATCTCCAGTTCTCTGACATCAGATCATGGGACTTCTTAGCCTCTATAACCAAGAACCACTGCTTATAATAAATCTCATATATGTGTAGATATTTCCTACTGGTTCTTTTTCTCTAAAATCCCTGAAAGTCAGTTTTAGATTAGATGTTTTAAGACACATTAACATTAGACCACAATGTGCAAGGAGATAAACCATCACACATAGAAATTTGGGGGGGAGGTTTAGAAAGTTTTGTCTTGAATTTTAGACTCTGTACATACTGCTCTTCAGGCCCTTATGTTATTTGCATGAAAGTAATGTCTGCGAGTTCCAAACCCAATATTCTTGAAATAAATTTGAAAGAACACATATTGTTGCTATAAACAAAAATACAGATTTAACCATCATACAAACATATAAACAATGCACAGGATTCTAAAAAATAAGGGTAGCTATCATTCAGCACTAGTATTGAGGTACCATTCTCTGGATAGTCTCAATAAACTAAATAAATACCACAAAACAAGTTTTTGAAAGTTAAAAGGCTGAGTTACAAGATAGCTTAGCCATAGATTGTCAACTATGTGACAAAACTCAGGTGAAAGATTTGCTCCCATCCTTGGCTTCATCATTTCATTTTTTCACTAATTAAATTCAGAGTTTAGTGAAATAAGAAAGAACAACCAGGAAAGTAAACAACAACAACAACAAAAAATAATACAATGTCAACTAGGAATAAAGGTCTTCAGGAAAAGGGTCAAAAAAGGGGGCTGATGTGAATACAAGAAAAGCTCATTTGGGGAAATCAAGTGTGACTGGAGAGATAAGCCACATTAGGATACAGCATAATGTCATGGATAAACCAGGGGTTCTGTAGTCAAGCTGCACGCGTTCATATCCTATGCCTTTCACTTTCTAGGGAAGGTCACTTAATCTCTCTAAATTTCAGTTCTCACCTATAAAATGGTTGTACCCCATACCTGTGAAAAACAGAGTACCCTGCACATGATAAGGGCTAAGCAAGTGTTCAGGCTATGTGACTTATCATTATTAGTATCACTAACATGTTAATACTTTTTAAAATGGAAGCTATTAGCTCAGGAGGCTTCATTCTTCTCAAGAATGAATTTTGCTTAAAGATTCCAGTTTTAGAAGACTTATAATTCAGCCTAGGAGAAAGGGAATCTGCTAAAAACATTAAGCTAGTGCAGTGGTTCTTAACCTTTTTTGAGGTACCAAACCCACCAGTTTCATATGCGCATTCACTGAACCTTTCTTTAGTGATAAATAAAATATGATTTTTTTTTCCAAATTCAGTTTTGCTGGTGCGAGACTAGAGTTGCTCAAGTTGCCATTGCATATTATGCAGATAGGACGCTGACTCCCATCCCGTTCCATGATACATGTGAATCCATGTTGTACATATTTGTCCAACCACTTTCTTTTTTTGCTCGATATATTGAGTATAGATTAAAATATTAAGAAAGAAACCACACGACGTACAACTACGACAGCCTTTGACTACTGCACGCACTAAATTCCCCGCAGCACTGGTTGGCCAAGCAATGTAACGTGATCCTCTGCAGCAAGTGATGGCCAAGCAGGGCGTGTCATCATGACTTTACACAAGTGTGTCTTTACCTCTGCGGCAGAGGCTTCTCCGAACCCCTGAGACCGACTCATCGAACCCCTAGGGTTCGATAGAAACCAGGTTAAGAACCACTGAGCTAGTGTCAGAGGCCTACGGTCAAGTGTGTTGCCCCATCAGCCAGAGGAAAGGACCCTGTCGTAGGAAAGCCACCTTTGACACCAAATAGGTAAGGCTTCAAAGTGTACAGAAACCACCGTCTGGTGTCCTTCCTCCTGGTGGCAGTGCTATCTAGATCCTGAAGCCTACCTCATGGAGAGCATTACATTCCTGAGTCACCACCCCAAATCCATTCTAGAAAACCATTTCCTCTCCATAACTGTAGATCTTACTTAACATAGCAATATTCAGCTGTATCTATCAAGTTCTCCTGTTTATCCATTAGAAAGGTATCTATGTTATTTTTTCCATATGTGTTGTTTAGATCATACTGCAGAGTGTAGAAGAGCACACTGTATTTCCCTTCCTGCCTTGTATTTGCTCCCATAATAATTCCCTTTGAGTGCTTAGGAGACACTCCCATACGTCCAATACTTCAGATGAAATATCTGTCACACATTTCTGAGAGGATATGTTCCTATGGCTATATATAAGAATATGTATCAGTACGAAGGTTATTAACAAAATGCACTTTATCTTTCTACAATAAAATTAATCAATGCTTCTCTGAAAAACTCCTTCCTCTCCCTTTAAAAAGGTTTTGCTCCTTTGTTCAAATTTATTGTTAGGATTTTAAAAGGGACCAGTGTCCGAACTGAGATGCTTCCTGTGTACTTGAACACAGCCTTCTTTAACATCTTGTGGGCACCTGGGGCTTCCCCAGTCACTGATAAAATTACACTGCATACCTACCTTTCTCATGGCCAGGAAATATTTCTTTGTGATGAAATTGTATTTTCACTTCCTTAATTGCTATCTCATTATGGCCTACTTATCCTCATGCACATCCTGCTTTAGCACCTTTTAAGAAATCTAAAACTTACCAGACATTTAAGAAGTTTTACTGTAATGACCTGCTGCTCTGGCAGTAACGAGCCTTTCCTAACATAATTTTTTGCTTTCTCTGCAAACTGATACTCCACTCATCATTGGGGTCTATCCAGAATGAATGTCTGTCTACATAACAATACCTGGAAGTGTTCATTAAACCGAGACAGTACAAAGATGGCAAAAGACTATGTGGAGAGTGGTGGAACCCAAATGCTAACGTGATCCAAGTACAACTTATGAAGTGTATTTCAGTAACCTGATGCCTCAGGGTTCCATCAGCCTGTAACTATAAAAGTCAGAAGCAGCAGTAAGGTCCAACTTTTGCTGACTCATACCCCTACCTGCTGAGTCCCAAACAATTCTAGGAGTTCTAGGACATGTGAAGTATTCTTAAGAACAGTTGTCTAAAATTCTCACCTTCCTAGCATTACAGTACTTTAAGGAGGAACTATAGTCACCAGTATTCTCCACAAAAACTCTAATTGCCCGCCATATGGGCTCTTGCCCCTCTGAGAGTTCACAGCTGAACAGATCCTGAGGTCCTAAGGGGCAATGCACCTCCCTCAATGAATTATGCTTTGCAAGTGAAAGCAGAGATGTCCCCTTCTTGACTCATGGTCTCAGTTTGTAATCTGATCCCCCAAGGAGTACCTCTTGCATCTGTAGGTTCTTTGTTTCACAAATTTCTTAAATAAAAGAAGATGATGGGGAAGTCTGCAGGCGCACACTGTCCTCACTGTGCACCATCTCTTCGTTCTCATACTTGGGTATCTGTCTCAACATCAAAGGGTTGCCGATCCTACTCTTTCCCTAAGTTCATACTAAACTTAGACTGTGCGCCCTATAAGTGTATCTGTAATTGTCTAACAAACTATTCACTCGTTCTGATAAAAATGTCCAGTGCTGTTTTACCCGCAACACACACACACACACACACGTGTGCAAGCACACTCAATGGTTTTAACCTAAGGAGCTGTTCGTTCCTGGCAGCTTCTCTTTATTGTGACCCTTGTAGGTTGGTCTGCCCTCACCTCAAGGTCTCATTCAGAAGTGTGCACTTACATTTTAGTGTGGGCCTGGGCCCCAGCCAAATGCGCTCTTCAAGTCCTAAGTCATCATCACCTGATTTTTATGCAAGGCTGTGGTTTAGGCACTGAGCTTTTCTAGAATGTGGGTCTAGGGTGCTGTGGCTCATCTGTGATCTTTTTCTTTCTTTGTAACCAGTATTCTCTTATACAATAAGTTTTATTCTGCAAAGGGTGAGCATATCAAATTCATATGGGTTTTAAATCTTCCATCTAGAATAGTCTTTTCTGCTCAGAGTGTTGTCGATTTTTTGTTGTTGTTGTTTGTTTGTTTTTTGGAGAAAGAGGCCAGGAAAGAGAGGAAAAAAGACAGGACCATCAAGCTTCCTGCATGCACCCTGACTGGGGACCAAACCAGCAACCTTGTTGTTTGGGGACAACACTCTCAACTGACTGAGCTAACCAGTCAGGGCTCGGAGTTTAGTCTTTAAATAAACTTTGCTAATTAATTATCCCATAAACAACAGAACACAGATTATTCTTACCAATACTTTTCTTTTTAAGAGAGAGAGAGAAAGACAGGAAGGGAGATGAGAAGCATCAACTCATAGTTGTGTTATCTTAGTTGTTCATTGATTGTTTCTCATAAGTGCCTTGACCGAGGAGCTCAAGCTGAGCCAGTGACCCTTTGCTCAAGCCAGCAACCTTGGGTTCAAGCCAGTGACCTTGGGATCATGTTGATGACCCCACAATCAAGCTGGCAACCTTGGGGTTTTGAACCGGTACCTCAGCATCCCAGGTCAACACTCTATCCATTGTGCCACCACAGGTCAGGCTCTTACCAATACTTTGTGTTAAATATCTATGAACTACTTTAGCACATCTTATCTACCTTAATTACCAATAACAAGCTCGAAAGTTCAACTTTTAAAAAAATTAAATTTATTAGGGTGATACGAGCTAACATAATTATACAGGTTTCAGGTCCTCAATTCTAAAACACATCTCTATACACCATATTGTGTGCCCCACCCCACCAAGTCAAGTCTTTGTCCATCACCATTCATACCCCTAGACCCTGCTCCACCTCGCCCTCTCCCGATAATCACCATACTGTTGTCTGAAACCATGAGTTGTTTTTTTTTCTTTGTCCTTTTTCGCTCACCCAGCCCTCCTTCCACATAGCTGTCAGCCTGCTCTCTCTGTATGAGTCTGTTGCTATTCCATTTGTTAGTTCATTTTGTTCATTAGATTCCACATATGAGGGAAATCATATGGTACTTGTCTTTCTCTAACTGGCTTATCTCACTTCTAGGATAATGCTCTACAGGTCCATCCATGCCGTGACAAAAGGTAAGCTTTCCTTCTTTTTTACATTAGAGTAGTATTCAACGGTGTAAACATACCACAGCTTTTTTATCCACTCATCTACTGATGGGCACTATCCACTCATCTACTGATGGGCACTTAAGCTATTTCCAGATCTTGGCTACTGTAAATAACGCTACAATGAACATAGGGGTGCATACATCCCTTTGAGTTAGAGTTTCAGGCTTCCTAGGATATATTCCCTGGAAGTGGGATCCTACTTGCTCAGGAAAGATAAATTGTTTATCCCTTTATCAATTTTCCCTTTTATTAGTCCTTTTTATAATTATTAAATTTTAAAATGTGAGGTGGCACAAATTAATGCTCCTTCTCCAGATACATTAGTAGTACCAGTGATTGAAATAATAATAATGTGCCAATAACTTCACTTACATTATTTCCTTTAATTTGCACAACAACCCTAAGTGAATACTATTATCCCATTTTAGAGATGAGGAACTGAGGCTCAGAGACTGAGAAACTTGACAAAGGCACTCATTTAGTAAGAGATAGAACTAGGATTGAATTCAACTGGTTGAATCCTTCTGTGTACTTACCTGAATCAGAACCAATTAAAAGGGGGAACAAAATTCTATAACAAATATTAAGAAAGCTTTGATTCAAACTAAATTTTGGGTCATTTTGAAAACACTTATTTATCATATAATTTATCATATAATTAATAAGATTTAAATTATAATTGTACTTATGTAGTTTTTCTTAGTACATATGTATAGCCCCAAAAGTCAGGTTTTTTGTTTTTTTTTTTGCTTTGTACTTATTTTGACAAAACAGCATTTTGTACTTGACCAAAACTCTTACCAGACTATTACTAAAAATATCTGAATCATTTAAAAAACTACTTGAAGGTTTCATTAATTTTCCCAAGGGTCTCTCAAATACCTCTGGTGTTTACCCATATCTTTCCATATTCATCATCGTCCTTTCCTGACTTCCCTAATTTAAAAATGTTCACTGGTTGAACTGTCAGAACCTCATTTGTAAATGGCTTCTCCTGTGAGTACAGCAATTCTCCAATACGATTTACATTTTTTTTTTTTTTGCAATTCATTAATGTCTCAGTTACTACTCTAATTCATCTGTAAACATCATTAATGCATTCTTAGTTTCCGGTTTAGAACAATTTCTAATTGGCAGGCCCTCCTGGATTCACATTTCTCACTGTCCCTTAGCCACCACAATCCCACTGATAGGATTCCAACAGCCTTTCACCTTGGAAGGGAGAGGTAAAGAAACATGCTCTAGGACCCAGCAGTGAAAATACAGGAAGAGGGAAGAAAAGAGGAGGGAAAAGGAAACAGCCAAATAAATGTTCAAAATCTATCAGACACTGTACTGATATTTTTTGCATCTGCTCTCTTCTATTACCTTTACAGTCAATCCAGGGGTTAGTGTGTTGTCTCAGACCCTAACCATGAACCTGGCAGGTAGATGTTATTATTGCCAGTGCAGAAGAGGAAACTAAAGCCTGAGTAAGTAACCTGGCCAAGCTGACTGCATCCAGGCCTGGCTTTGAGTAGCTCAGCACACTTTTATACACTGGGTGCATGCCTGCTACACTGTGGATTCTGTGTTAGCTGAGACAACTGTCAGTTTTGTTTCAAATGTAAATCTCACAGAAATTATAAAACATTAAGAAAATAAATTTAACAATCTCAGGAACCTCACCTTAGTAGCTGGGAAAAAAACTTTACTGTGTTTAGTGGTAAATACCACCTCAATGAGAACAACTATTGCTTCAAAACTCTTTCATGTTTAAACAATTACACCTCATCTCTCCAAAAAGAATATTACAGGAAGGTACTTGTATGATCTCCAAGGGTACATGTCATCTGTGAAGTATCATAGTCTACAAGGCAGATGATGTAACTTTATATCCAACCAGAAAGGCTACCTAGAACCTGGTGGGTCCAAGGTGAGTGGCCAATAATCTAACCGTTTCCACACAGACAAATAGTATTGTGTAAAATCTATGATGCTCAGCTGAACTGTAACATGAGCTTACTTCATCCTCTTATTTTACAATGGCACTAAAATTCTTTTCAATAAATTAAGGCTAAGATGCCTACCTAAAAATACAACAGAAAGTACCTTTAATACACAAATATACAAATAAAATATTGAACTAATTGATATTGCTTTGCTAGTTTCCTTGTATTGGTATAGCAACATAGTTTGAATTTGCTGCTCAGACTAGCAACTACCAACTTAGTAATTTGTAAAAAGAATATTAACATACTTATATACACACAGAGAAAGAGAGAGAGAGTGAGAGTGTGGTGGAAGAAAGAAAGAGTGCTAACTACTGATATTAAATAAAAACAAGTTCCAGTTCTTTAATTTATAATATAAATTCTAGTATTTCCTAAATCACTAAAATATCTATGAATTTCAATAATTTTTAAAAAAAGTCTTAGAATAAAGTGAACCTCTGACTATTATTGTAATCCAGGAGTCGGGAACCGTTTTGGTTGAGAGAGCCATAAACGCCACATATTTTAAAATGAGAGAGCCATACAATGTGTTTAACACTAAATACAAGTAAATGTGTGTATTTTATGCAAGACTAACATTTTTAAAGTACAATAAGTCTCTGAATTCTTTTTAATAACGTTGTTACGCTGTTGCTAACCAATGATGAATAAAGTACATCTTACCATTAATGCTACTTCTGGTGCTGCATGGTTTTGCTGGTGGCTTTGTACTCTGGTTGATACGCGGAGAGGTTAAGCGTCATGCAGATGTTGAGACTTCCATTCATTAAATGTGATTGTAGGTTGGTCTTCATGTTCTTTAGAGGTGAGAAAGACTGCTCACATGCATACGTAGAGCCAAACATTGTCAGTACAGCAATACTCACATGGGGCAGTCTGTGGTATGTGACGGGAAGCGCGTTCCAAGTTTTGACAAGCAGCTGGTCCACGGGTTGAAGTTTTTTCATTTCTCCCCACTTGTGTTTGCTCGCCACCTCTGCTTGCTGTCATGCAAGTCTTTCCAAATTTTCATTCAGTGACTTGAACTTATTCACGCACATGTCTGAGGCCTTCAGGTAAGCAGCATGATGCTCAAAATCTCTGACGGAGACACCGGGGATGTAACTCAAGTCACTGCTGTCCACTGCACACTCCTGTGGATGGGTGATGTACTTAAAAAAACGAGTGCACTCATGAAATTCTCCATAGCTCACTTTGAATGACTGCAGGAGATTAGATGTGAAGCCCGCTAGCTGCTGGAGATCAAGATGTTGAGCAGGGTCACTTGCTGTGCATGCATCTTTAAACTCTCCCAGTTTTTCAAAGTGTAGTAAGCAACCTGTTTCAATGTCGGCGATGAAGAGTTCTAGCTTGTTTGTAAATGCAAACACTGCTTGTTGAAGGAATAAGACTGTATTTCCAACACCTTGCATTTTCACATTGAGCTAGTTCAGATGTTCAGTCATGTCCACAAGATAGTAGAACTTCAGGAGCCACTCAATGTTAGCTAACTCAGGATGCTCAATGTTTTTCATTTCTAGTCTGGATTTAGCTCAGACAAGCCACGAAACGGCTGAGCACCTTCCCTCTTTACAACCGACGCACACTGCTGTGCAGAAACAGACCAGGATAATTATTCCCAGCTTCATTCAGCTGTGTTTTGAACTGGCAGCGACAATACCTTGTCAAGCTGTTCGCCACACATCTGAGCACAAAGCACCTCCTGATGTAGGATGCAGTGAAAACTTAGGATCGGTTTCTTTTCATGTTCACAAAGAAGCACTACGAATCCTGTTTTTCCCCACCATGCACGGAGCACCATCAGTACACACCGAAATAAGTTTATCCATCAGTAGATTTTTTTCTTTAGCGAACTCAGTGAAAGAATTGAATAAATCCTCCCCTCTTGTCTCTTTCATAGACAAAACAGCAAGACTTTCCTCATAGTGTGTCACTGGCAGCATACCTTGCAATCACGCTGAACTGGGATAAATGGCTTATGTCTGTTGACTCATCCAAAGCGAGAGAAAAGAATGGTGCTGCATTTATATCCTTCACTTGTGTTGCCTCAATTTGATTTGCCATCAAGATGGTACAATCATGAACAGTGCTTGCCAACAGAAGTATGTCTTTTATTCATTTGATTATCTTGTCTTTATTCGAAAAGTCATCAAAACGTTCATTGGCAACATCAAGCAGGAATGTTTGCCATACTACCCATCTGTGAATGGCTTTCTGTTTCTCACAATTGCTAAAGCACCAGAAAAGCTAGCCGAATTCCAGTCCCCTTGTTGGGTCCAAACACAGAGTTGCTACTGACTAGCTTGCACTCTGCATAGTAGCTCTTGACATGCCTTCTTCCTGCTGTTCCCCGCTGGATATTTTGATGCAAATGTAGTATGGCGTGTGTTGAAGTGCGGCTTTATATTTGACCGTTTCATCGATGCAATTTTATCATTGCATATTAGACACTCTGCAGAACCTGCTCTCTCCACAAAAGTGAATTTCTCTGTCCATTCCTGCTGAAAAGTACAATACTCTTCATCTTTTTTTTCTTTTAGCTATGTTCGTCAAAAGGGTTTCTGCAATTAGCTAGCTGACTACTTGATTAAAAGGAGGGAAGTTTACTTCCTGACTTCACTAGGACCCGTGTACATTATGCATTATCCAATAAAAATTTGGTGTTGTCCTGGAGGACAGCTGTTATTGGCTCCAGCCATCCACAATCATGAACATGAGTGGTAGGAAATGAATGGACAGTAATACTTGAGAATGTTTTATATTTTTAATGTTATTATTTTTTTTATTAAAGATTTTTCTCCAAGCCAAAAGCAGCCATCAAAAGAGCCACAGCTGGCTGGTGAGCCATATGTCCACGACCCCTGCTGTATTCCTATGTACTGAAAGGTGATAGCACATCCATTTAATGGTTATCTTACAGCAAAGTCAGAACATAGACTCTACAGTGTATTGCTATAGGAAAGCTTCATTCTTGTTTTAATTTATAATAAAAGATAATTATACTCATTTATGTTGGTGGTGAAGGGAGAGTCCTGGGCAAACCTGGATGTGCTCTCTAAACCAGTGAGTCCCTAAAGTGAGAATTCTCCAAATGATTAGGAGAGCCCTGAACTAACAATCATACACTCTGTGCTTCCGACTTGGTTCTGACTTGCAATTGACCAAAATACTTAATAGTTTTACATAGAGGTATTCAAATAAGAATATTTTCTGCCTGTGTTTAGGTAAAGGCATTCTAAAGCTCTATGAAGAATTTACTTCAAAGTAAAAGTAGTATGTAAAGAAAAAGAATATCTTAGCCAGTCTAGATTTGGTGAAGACGTTTGAGGGTAAAATTGATAGCTGGGCTTGTCACCCTCAGAACTACTGACATTTTGAGCTGGGTTAGCCTTTGATTTTGGGGTTGTGCGATGCATTATAGTATGTTTAGTAGCCACCCTGGCTGCTGCTATACTCATCTCCAATTGTGATAATAACTAAAAATATCTCTTGATAGTCTCACATGTCCTCTGGGGAAAATCACACTCTCCCCATCCTCATTCCTCAACACCCTGTTGAGAACCATTGTCCTCCAGTATTAATCTTATCTTTAAAGTAATGAATAAAGAACAATCTGTAGAAAAAATGGAGAAAATTATTCAAAATTTTACTGACTTAAGTTATTACTTTTTACATAGATTCTCTCAGTCAGGTGAATACTGTATTTAGACTAATATATATGAGTTCTTATGAAGGCCATATGTAGAGGAATGTGCTGTGTCATCTAAAAATGGCTCAATATCTAAACAACAGTAGTATACCATCCATTTGCGGTAGTCTTAAACTGTTAATTATGGGTACATTTAAAGTACTTTATAACTTCTTATTGGCATGTGATTTTCAATGTATTTTGTATTAGTTCTATTTCTCTTCATTGTCAACTTCTTGGTCATATTCAAGGTAAGCTATTTGTTTTATATCACATTTCTATTTTAGTATCATAGAACTAATGTTTTATTATAATTATTTCTGCTAAAAAACTGAAAAGTATTGCCTTTAATCAAACTAAGTAGTGCCTTTTACAAAAGGTAAGAGCAATTGAGATAAATTTCCAACTTCTCCACTTTCTTCATGCCATGATATAAGTAACCAGCTCTGCCTCAAGGGGGAAAAATTCTTCCAGTTCCACTTTTAAAATTCCTGTATGTGCTACTTCTATAAATATGAACATTTATGTCATTCTTCCTTGCCCAGGACTGTTTCTAGTTTCAGTGTTGACATCTGTTAGTTTGGTGACCTTGACAACTCAACTATATCAGTTTCTTCATTGACAAAATAAGTGTAATGTAATGTAATGATCTTTAAATTATTTTCTATCTTATAAATTCTGAGAGTATTTGGGAAGAAGTACATACGGGTGGATTCTGTCTATTCCCTAAAAGATCTTTCAAAGAAAGAATATTAGCTATATATTTTTATTAAAATATACATTTGTATATATAAAAAGACTAGAAAAATAAAAGTATATATAATTTTTATATACACATAGAGAAGTGTGTACGTGAAATAAGTTAATGAAAATGCCTCAGAAATACATTTAGAGTATTAAATCACTATGTGAAATGCAATCAAAACAATAGATCATGGGTATAATTTTTTATTACTGTAATAATGATGATGATTATAATGATAATGTTAATGATATTGACCAAACTATTCTTATTCCCTCAGCTAAGAAATAATAAAAAGTTTTTCCTAAGAAAAAAATATAAAATAAAATAAGCACATACATGCACCAGCCTCTTAGTGGTATTCATTAGACTCTTGGAATTAAAGAGCAAACAGAAAGTCCAGCAACTGTAGAGCTCCTGAAGAAAGAAGGTAGTGATGAAGTCTTTTTATAAGGCTCCATGGCAGAGAATTGCCATAGCTGCATATCACAGATGGAAGAGAGTATCATTTAGGCATCAAAGATAGATGGAGAATAAAAAGAAAAAAACCTACTGCAAAGAGGTAATACTTCATCCAGAGTTGAGTAAATGTTCCAGAAAAAGGAGAGGGAGGAAGAGAAAAAGGAGGGTGGAGGAGAAGAGAAAGAAAAAGAAGGAAGAGGAGGAGGAGAGAGGAGGAGGAGGGAGGAGGAGAAGGTTGAAGTCTATGGGGCAGGGGAAGAGGAGGAGGAAATAGAAGAAATAATAGTGCTAACATGAACTGTGATTTCTTACTCAGACTAGCAGTATCCAAAAGATGAAGCCAATCACTGTACATGACTCATTGCTAATAAACTAATAACAATGAGGCAGGTTCACTTAAACAAACTTTATTTCTCTAGTTGATTATGGAAGTAGTAGTTCTATATTATGCAGACTTACCATTTATGATAAGTCAACATAAAAAAATATCCTCAAAAAAGAAGTGGAACTCTTAAATTGATCTCCTTCTCCAAAACCAATGCCATCCATGGGAGAGTCAAAGGTAAACAGGCCCCACAACTGTGAACCAGCAGACACTTGACCCCCAACTGCTGACATCAAATAGCAGAGAACTTTCACCCAGTGCAGTCATGGTGTGAGTTTTCTCCTCAAGGGCACTACTCTGGGAAGTCTCTCAGAAAGCCACACCATTCCTTAACTGTAGAAACCTAAGACACTCATTCTAGACTCATATTAAAAATGATAAAAGTCACATTCCAAAAGGAAGGAAGGAAAGAAGGAAAGAAGGGAGGGAGGTATAGAAGGAGGGAGGGAGGTAAGGAGGGAGTAAGGGAGGGAGTTAGGGAGGGAGTAAGGAAGGGAGGAAAGGAGGGAGGGAGGGAGGGAGGGAGGGAGGGAGGTATGGAGGCAGGGAGGAAGGAAAGGAGGGAGGGAGGGAGGAAGGCAGGCAGGCAGGCAGGCAGGCTCAATATTATATGCTACAGTCATCAAAATGAGGATATTAAGTTTACTCTAATTGTTTGATTTTTCTATCTCTGGAACTAGAAGGTGGGCTCTCTCTCTCTTCTTACTTTTTTTTATGAGAGAGAGAGACAGACAGACAGACAAATGGGAAGGGCGAGAGATGAGAAGCATCAATTCTTCATAGTGGCACCTTTGTTGTTCATTACTTTCTCATATGTGCCTTGACTGCAGGGCTATAGACTGAGCCAGAGATCTTGGGCTTCAAGCCAGCAATCACGGGGTCATGTCTATGAACCCACACTCAATCCAGCAAACCAGCGCTCAAGCTGGTGAGCCCATGCTCAAGCCAGCAACCTTGAAGTTTCGAACCTGGGTCCTCTGCATCCCAGGCCTACGCTCTATCCACTGCGCAACCACCCGGTCAGGCTCTCTCTGTTTACTCTTAATGAGCATGCAAAATGTTTTTTTCAATTTGTAACTTATTATTTTATATACAACATATTATTGTTATGTAAAATTTTAAAGGTCAGCAAATTTGTGTTTCTGACATGCCAAAATAGAAGGTTGACATAAGAATAAAACATATTAGCAAAATGGTTTAATTATCCAGGTCATTATTAGTATGTATTCCTGTTATATTAACTTCTAAAGTAATAAAAAATCACAATTAGAAATAGTAGTTAGATTTTATTAATAGGCTTGCTTGTAATGTTCTGATTTGTAGAATATAATCTTAAATTTAAAAGACTGTATTACTGATAAACAATATATTTGAAAATAAACTTTAATATTCTGATTCACAAGCTACTTTAAGTAATAAAAAAATTTATCAGTATATTTTTTTTTAGTGAGCGAGAGACAGACAGGAAGGGAGAGAGACGAGAAGCATCAACTCATTCTTGTGCCACCTTAGCTACTCATTGATTGCCTTCTCATTTATGCCTTGACTGGAGGGTTCCAGCTGGGCCAGGGACCCCCTGTGTAAGTCAACAACTTGGGATTCAAGCCAGCAACCTTTGGGCTCAATCCAGTGACCATGGGGTCATGTCTATGATCCAATCACTCAAGCCGGCAACCCCATGGTCAAGCTGGTGAGCCCATGCTCAAGCCAGCAAACTTGAGGTTTCGAACCTAGGTCCTCAGTGTCCCAGGTCAACACTCTAACCACCTGGTCAGACTAAAGCAAAGTATTATATATATGACATTTTCCTCACAGAAATGTAGTATTTCTATATAATAAACACAGACTTTATTACCTAAATAGAAACTAACTATACAAATGTGTATTTCCAACAGAAAAATGTCACAATAGCCACATTTGTGGCAAACAGAAAACTATTTAAGTACATACAGATATATGTAAATCAACAAGCCAAATAAAAAAATTTCAAATTTGGACAAACCACATGAAAGAAAAAGATTTTCAGATACATGCACAGTTCATGGAATTTATTCATAAAGTAACTACTCTTTTTTATTTATTTTTCTCCAAGTGAGAGGAGGGGAGGCAAAGAGACAGACTCCAGTGTGTATACCAACTGAGATTCAACCAGCAGGCAACCCCATCTGGGGCCCATGCTCTCTGCCCATCTGGGATCATGCTCCCAATTGAGCTATTTTTAGCACCTGAGGTTGAGTACCCACAGACCCATCCTCAGCACCTGAGGCCTATGCACTCAAACCAATAAAGCCATGGCTGTGGGAGGAGAAGAGAGAGAGAGACAGAGAGAGAAGGAGGAGGAGGAGGAGGAGGAGGAGGAGGAGGAGGAAACCATCGAGGGCACAACTATTTATAAAACAAAAGGTACATTTTTTAAAAAGTTTAGTTCTTATGAATAAAAGTACCTTGTTAATATCTGTAAATATTATATAGCACATAGTAGCATTTATTCACAGAGCATGATACATACATGTTCATGCCTTTTATGGACACGTAATTCCAGAACTTTATGTACTATTCATTATTAATTTATAGTAAATATGACTAAAGTGTCTCCATTGTATAAAAAGCAACCTGAAGCATAAGCATAGCAGTCACCCTTCCTTATCTGAAAGAATGACAGGCTAGATGGCTAACTGAGGGACACAGATCAAGGTTTCTTGATCAATGGGTTTGTTACCCAATCAATGATTTCCAAATATTAATTCATGATACCACTAAAGATCTGAACTATCTTTAGTGGTATTATGAACTTCTCAACAAAACAAAATAAGTATATTAAAAATAAAACCACAGAGGATTGGAGTGGAGAAGATCTATAATAGCAAACTGAGGGAGCAAGACTGCTGTGTTGAACTATGCCACAGACCTTAGGTCAGTTATTGGTTTTTCTGTTTCCACACCTCAGAACACCAGGAAGCATAATAGAACCCCAAGTGACCAAAATGCTTCAGAAATTCTGTTTATAGGTGGGATAACTATTGACTCTCTCTGACTTCAATATTTACTGAAAATCTGTAAGACTCTTGAGAGCTTTGGGAGAACTTCATGTTGAGCATAATTGAAAGTTTTTTTGATATTAAGGATCTAGTTCAGTGGTTCTCAAATGTTTTGAAGTCGGGGCACATTTAAAATCCTACAAATAATTGTAGGCGCACTATATACAAATTTCTAAGAAATATGCTATAATAATTAAGTCAAATATTAAAGAAAAAATATAAAGTCCAAGCGTGCTTTTATGGTAATTAAACTAAATAAATACAACAAAATTAAATTGATTCTAACATTAAAAAACATATTTATGTTACATTTTTTGAGTTATGCTTTTTAGAATTTGTAAAAAAAGAGGAGTTAAAAAATAAAAAAGAAACAAAAAAATTATCTTTATATATAGATAGATAGATACATTCTTAGTAAGATTTATTAAATTCGGGAGGTCTCTGCATGAATGTGTTAAGTTTTTTCATTCCTGTGTTTATGAAAAACATGAGCCTGATGTGTCCTAGCGATTTCTACAATATTTGGGCATATATTTGAAAGGCAAACTCTCATTTCTTCATCAATACATTGAAGAATTCCTCTCTTTTTACTCTTAATTGTGTTGAGGGTAGAAAAATCCTAATTTATATAAATAGAATGCTGAAAATTGTAGTAAAATGTTCAAAGCTTTTTTAGATATTACCACATATTCTTCTTTTATAGAAATCCAAAAGGCTTCATGAGACAATTCCTTATGTTTAATCATCAATGCCTGATCAGTGGATATAGCTGCCAGTTCTTCTTCTTCTGTTAATGTTAAACCAAAATCACTTGAAGCTTCCATGAATGAGTTTCTAATCCAATCGTGTTGTTCAATGTTAAGTGATGGAAAATAAGAACCCAATTTTTCTTCTAAACTTTTTAAATGTTCAACTATTACTGGAAGTGTTTCATTTTATACAAGTGTTATTTACCAACAGAAACATTCCCAAATTACCTCCAACAGCTTTTCTTTTCCAAATCTGTAGTTTTCTCTGAAATGCTTTCATTTTGTCAGTGGATGTGGGAATATTTTCTTCTTTCCCTTGCATGCTAGAATTCAAAATATTGAGCTGCTGAAATATATCGGCCAAATACTGTAACCTGACAATCGAAAATTTGCACCAAAGGAGGTTACAAAAAGGTAACTGTTTTTTCTAAAAACATAAGAAGTTGTTGTTGTAGCTCGTGTACACGGGTAAGTACTTTTCCCCTAGAAAACCACCTCATCTCAGTGTATAAAAGCAGCCGTCTGTGTTGTGAATCCATATCGGTACAAAGCTTTTTGAGTAAACGCAATTTGACAGGTCTTGTTTTAATAAAGTTTACCATCTGAACAACTTGATCTAAAACTTTTCTTAATTTTTCTCCCAATGTTTTTGCCATCAAGGCCTCCCTATGAAGAAAGCAGTGAGTTATGATAGCATTCTCATTTTGTTTTTTTACAAAAGATATAGGATCCTAACACAACCTACCATGGAAGGAGCGCCATCTGTACAAATGCCTGCACATGACTTCCATATTCACTGCCATTTATCAAGATAGTTATTCAAAATGTTAATAATGTCTTCACCTTTTGTAGACACACCTAATTCTTTACAAAAAAGAAACTGATTTATTATTTGATCTTCATTAATAAAACGAATGAATACTAAGAGTTGCACCGTGTTGGTAATGTCTGTTGACTCATCAACTTGCAAGGCAAGATTTGATTACTGAAGCCTCTTACTGCATACATTTTTCTCGATATCAGAAGACATTTCTGTAATACGCCTGTGAGCTTTATCATTGGACAGAGGACTCTTGTTTATCTCCCCTGCTGCTTCATTTCCTAGCACTGTCATGACCATTTTTTTGCAAGCAGGCAAAATAAGTGCCTCACCTAAAGTACGAGCTTTCATAGTTTTTGCTGTCAGTTCTGAGACTTGATAAGAAGCAACTTGAGCTTTATCAGAAACAGTCATTATATTTTTAACTGAATTTGCTGCTTTTGTTTGCTGTTTGGATAATCTCTTGAAAAAATCTTACAGATTTATCTTGTAAATTAGAGTGTATAGTTTTAAACTGTTTACTCAATTTCCTAGGAAGCAATGATTCAATTGCCATTTTACATCCACATACTGAACATAGCGCTAAAGGATGACCTTCACTTCCGGGGTTATTAAAAAATAATTCTTCCATCCTTTTTTTTTTTTTTTTTTTTTTTACAGGGACAGAGAGAGAGTCAGAGAGAGGGAGAGATAGGGACAGACAGACAGAAACAGAGAGAGGTGAGAAGCATCAATCATTAGTTTTCCGTTGCCGTTGTAACACCTTAGTTGTTCATTGATTGCTTTCTCATATGTGCCTTGACTGCTGGCCTTCAGCAGACCGAGCAACCACTTGCTGGAGCCAGTGACCTTGGGTCCAAGCTGGTGAGCTTTTTTGCTCAAGCTGGCAAGCTCGGGGTCTCGAACCTGGGTCTTCCGCATCCCAGTCCGACACTCTATCCACTGCGCCACCGCCTGGTCAGGCTCTTTCATACTTTTTAAAGTCAGAAATTCTCGTGGAATATTCTTCATGCAGTCAAAAGGGGCACTGTCAATTATTTTTTGATAGAGAAAAAGTACATTCCCAAAAAAAGCTGCATCAGTTTGGGCTCTATTAATTAGGCATCTGTGATGATATAATTTAGACTAGACTGAGGTGTACTGTTGCACCAGCTATAAAAAGAGTGTTTGCTTCCACTTATAGGAGAGCAAGAGGAGACAGATGCTTAGCCTACTTATAAAAATAAATTCTAAATACTGTAGCAATTATAAGTACACAAACTAAAGTTATTAACTAAAATTAAAATTTACCTATTTATTAAAGTATATCAGACTGAATCTTTACTAGAATGGGAGAAAATATTCACCAATATATTTGATAAGGGGTTAATAACCAAAATTTATAAAGAACTCCTAAAACTCAACAAAAGGAAGATAAAAAATCCAATTAAAAAACAGGCAAAATACTTGAATAGACACTTCTCCAAAAATGACATACAGATGGCCAATAGGGATATGGGAAAATGTCCAACATCACTAATATCAGAGAAATGTAAATTAAAACCACAATGAGATACCACCTCTCACCAGTCAGAATGGCATTCATTAACAAAACGACACACAAGAAGTGCTGGCGAGGATGGGGATAAAGAGGAACCCTCCTGCACTGCTGGTGGGAATGCAGACTGGTGCAACCACTGTGGAAAACAGTACGGTGTTTCCTCAAAAAATTAAAAATGGAACTGCCTTTTGACCCAGCCATCCCACTTTTAGGAATATATCCTAAGAATACCAAATCACTGATTTAAAAGAAGATATGTACCCCCATGTTTATTGCAACATTGTTGTTATTGTTTTTGTGACAGAGACAGAAAGGGACAGATAGAGACAGACAGGAAGGGAGAATGATGAGAAGCATCAACTCTTCGTTGCAGCACCTTAGTTGTTCATTGATTGCTTTCTCATATGTGCCTTGACTGGGGCGCTACAGTACAGCCAGTGACCCCTTGCTCAAGCCAGCGACCTTAGCTTCAAGCTGGTGAGCTGTGCTCAAACCAGATGAGCCCACACTCAAGCCAGCAACCTCGGGTTTCGAACATGGGTCCTCTGCATCCCAGTCCGATGCTCTATTTACTGCATCACTGCCTGGTCCAACATAGCAGCATTGTTTACAATAGCCAAGATCTGGAAACAGACCAAGTGTCCATCAGTGGACAGTAGTTTAAAAAGCTGCGGTACATAAACACAATGGAATGGAAAAAAGAAGAGAATCTTACCTTTTGCGATGGCATGGATGAATCTGGAGATTATTATGCTAAGTGAAATAAGCCAGGCAGAGAAAGACAAATATCATATGATCTCATTTCTATGTGGAATCTAATGAACAAAGTGAACTGAGGAATGGAATAGAGGCAGAGGTGGGGTCACAGGGGGCAGAGGAACAGCGTTCAGAGGGAATGGGGAAGAGGGGATGGGATCAGAGAAGGTGAAGGGATTAGTGAAATTATATATACATAACACATAGATACAGATAACAGGATAGCAAATCCCAGAAAGAAAAAGGGGAGGGAGTTAGGGGAAGGAGGGCAAAAGGAGTATAATGGGGAACACGTGGGTGGCAGTGAGAGTGTTTGTTATATTCAGTGGGACAACTGAATCCATGTTAACACAATAAATTAAAAGTCCTACTGTAAGGTCGGTTAGTAATGGAGGAGGGTAACGTGAGGAACCAGATGGAGGAACTTTGGCTGGAACCACCCACACCCATGCGCGCCAAAAGAAACTTTCCAGGAATCCTTTGGAAAAGAGGGACTGTCAGATAATGAAATTTCGCCACGTCATACCAACTTGACTACCCTAACAACCCTATAAACTACCCCCACATGGATTCCCCATGCGACTTCTCTGGCCCCTGTCTTGTAGACCAGAGAACATTGTCCGGGAAGCACTCTACTAAATAAAGCTTTTGCTATCCAAACTTCGTGGCTACACCCTTCCTTCTTCCATGGCGAGGAAAATAACTTACATTTGGTGCTGAAACCCAGGAGGAGTTTGAAACCTGCTGGGGCCGCTCCTCTCCCCTTCCCTTCTGAGGAAGACCCAAAATCTCCGAATTTCCACCCACTTCTGCACATGATGCATTAAGTTCCCTGCCTCCAGCCTCCCCTCAGTTCTTCCGCCTAGACTCCCTGTCCATAATCGCAGCTGCATCATTGATCTCTCATCCGTTCTGAGGGCGTGTGTGTGTGCCCAAGGAGAAGTCCTGGTCACTCCCACTACCTAGGGTTCGATAGAACCCAGGTTAAGAACCACTGACCTAAACCATGTGTATAAAACCAGTTTGCAACACAGGAGGCAAGCGCCTTCATTTGAACAGATTGCTTAAGCAAGATCACTCAGCCCATCCTTTTCCTTTTTCCTTTACTAAGGATACCCAAAACCACAAAGTTAATTTAAAAACCAATTCTGGCTACTAGTTAACTTTTTATTTCGAGTAACAGAGATGAAACACTGGGATCTTATGCTTTAGCACATCATGGAAACTTTTTACCTTGCCAATTGTTGGGCAGATAAAATATATTATGCTCACTTTGTTAGAGATGGTACTGTCCACATGCAAGTCCATTGATATTAATGTGTTTGGGGGGACAGGCTGTGGGCAGGCATGGTCGTTATAGCCTAAGGCTTAGTTTTAAGAGTAAGCTTTTCCCCACACCCTTGACTGACTAGATGATGTAGGGTGGTGCACTCTCATAAGGAATCCTCCCAATATGTCTCAGATAAGTGACTTTGTATCAGAGACTTCCTTGTTTGTAGATAGGATTAAGGGATTTGAATTTACGCTATAAAGTGGGGCAGACCTGGAGCTTGCTCTCTTGGTTCCTGAGGTATTAAAGAGGAGAGCAGATTAAGGCCACATGGAGGCCAGGAGAAGCAGCCAAGATGGCAGAGTGCTGAGGGAGAAGCCAGTTTGTGCAGAGTGTGTGCTGGAGGAGAGGGGGAACAGAAGTGAGTAAGTCTGGTGAGCTAGAAACCTTGGATACTAGGAAACTCGGATAAGTCAGTAGCTTTGTGAGCACTGAATGTGTGGAGTTTGGAGCCCAGTGTGTGTTTTTGCTTGCCCGCTGGGTGCAAGCTAGAATTAAAGCTGATGGCTCACCAGTTCTTGGCTCCTGTGTTTCATTACCGACTCTCCGAATCTAATGTGAACTTTCATTGGCCAGGCGGCTGTGATGGTGGCCGCGACTATTAGCTTTACACCAATTATAAAATAAAAAATTACTGACACTGAAGATTCTTTTATAGACCTGTCCCTTTAATCCTTATGACTTGGCTTAATTACATGGCTCTATAATCATGTACAATTTCAGTGAAAAAGTTATAAGCATTACTACAGTACTTGCTGGTTATGAAACAATTTGTAACACTGGACTTCTCATTTATTCTCAAGCTAACAGGCTAAAATTCTTAGAATGTACAGATGATTTTTAAATTGTATAGAGTGCACATGTTTTGTAAAGATTTCTCAGGCTTCAGTAAATCAGAAAAAAATAACAGAAATAAAAAATTTCTTATTTAAAACCCAATACTTGGAACAGGAGACCTAGCATGTTGCTAACAGTCTCAAGGACAATGTAAAGCCAGTAGCCAGGGTCAGGATCACAGCCACCTGACTCATGCAGGTTCGCATTAGATTTGGACAGTCGGTAATGAAACACAGGAGCCAAGAACTGGTGAGCCATCAGCTTTAATTCTAGCTTGCACCTGGCGGGCAAGCAAAAACACACACTGGGCTCCAAACCCCACACATTCAGTGCTCACAAAGCTACTGACTTATCCGAATTTCTTAGAATCAGAGGTTTCTAGCTCACCAGACTTATTCACCACTGTTTCCCATCTCCTTCTCTCTACACAAACTCTGCACAAACTGGCTTCTTCCTCAGAATTCTACTATCTTGGCTGCTTCTCCTGGCCTCCATGTGGCCTTACTCTGCTCTCCTCTCTAATATCTCAGGAACCAAGAAAGCAAGCTCCTGGCCTGCCCCACCTTATAGTGTAAAATCAAAACCTCCAATCCAATTACACAAACAAGGAAGTCTCCAATACAAAGCCACCCATCCGAGGCACAATGAAATTTCTCAGGAGAGCACACCACCCCACATCATCCAATCAGTCAAGGGTGTGGGGAAAAGCTTACTCTTAAAACTAAGCCTTACGCTATAATGACCTGGCCTGCTTACATTACAGTCTTTTCCCCACACCCATCCCAAGCATAAGGGCAAATAATATCACCTGGGTGATGGGCTTCCATGTAGGCAGCGGCATCTTTAACAAAGTGAGCATATTATATTTTATCTGCTCAACAGACAACTCTGAAAAGATAATAAGACAATACAAACAAATACTTCTTTTTTTTTTAACAGATAATGATTATAAACATAAGATGTTGGAAGCCAGAGGAGTGGCACCTAGAGCCAAGATGATGGAAATTAATTCAGTTTTCTGTATTCCCAGAACAGAACAAAATGCTTCATGATCAATGATATGTTTTTAGAAAGATGTCTTTTTTGGTTAAGAAAGGATATAATCTTCTTTAGAAAAACAATATGAAGAATACTTACAATTATGTTACATCATTTTAGAAAATGCCTTATACCTAGTAGCAGAGAGAGCAAGTAGGGAGACATCCTAGCACCCAGCTACTTCTCTGATTAGATACCCTTACTAGCTAAGAAACTGGATTTACTGAGAAGTAATTGAGAATGTTGATATAGGGTAAAACCTATTTAGAATCTAGCTGAATGTAGTTTAACTATGTAGTACCAATCTTCATTTAGGGTACTGAGGATCAATATTTAAGGAGGGGCAAAAGTGGGTTTACACTCATTAATAAATAATAAGATAAGAATGAACTCCATCTCAGGTATTCACAGCTGTGGGGTTCCGTCGGCCCCACTCTACTTTGTTCTGCTTCCCCATGAAGTCACTGGGCCCCTAAAGATTTGTTCCCTATTTCATTGCCCATACTGACCTCTCATAACTAGAGTGTATGCCTATGAACTCTCGCTCTCATTCAGTGACGCAAAGCAGGGACCTCTCTTCCCATTTGCATGAGATGGTTATTTTTACAATTCTGTTAATTCCACTCCCTTATATTTGTAGAGTCCCTTATTTCACAGAGTATGTGTGCCTAGCATGTTTAAGATTTTTCTATGTAAAACTGAAAGATTTTTCAGGTTAAATTTTGTATGACAGTGATTTCCTTTTCAGTATTGTCAATGTACTGGTACTTCTGGAAACTTTTCATCCCCTCAGGAGGCAGCTGTTCTACAGTTTGAAACTCAGAGATGAGCAGATATCTGTCTCCCACCCGTGCTCCTGTATTTTTCCAGGAGCAGCTGCTGAATAGTCTGCTCTGGGAATGCTCATTTAGTCTTTCCTTCTCCAAGCTAAACTCCTCCTGGTCTGGTTAGCATTCTTTCTATGACAGGTTACCTGCTGACTGACACCCTCTGAATATATTCCAGTTTTCCAAAATGTCCTATGAACTGTGACATCCATTACTAAGTCCAGATCTAGATCTAAATGAGAGGAGACTGTGGCCCTTTTCTGTTTTCCTGGGATATAAATCTTTGAGGGCTGAATTAGTAGAAACTTACTAATAGTTTCTTGTTATGGCTGATACACTGGGAAACAAAATTTTTCTTGCATCCACAAAAACACTCGTTCTTACCTAATTCGAGTATGCCAATCTCAAATCTGACATTAGTTTTATCTGTAAGCTATAGCTATTTGCAATTCAAGATTTTAGGTTTTCATCTTATTATAAAATTTTCAACATTTAGTTTAACATAATGAAGTAGAATGTCGTCTTGAGCATCATCTTTGTGAAAATATAATAATTTATATAATGCAGTAAATAAACTAATACACTAAAAGATATGATTGCATTAGAATTTGTCTACAATTTCAAAATAAAACACATTAAAAGACTTATTTTAATTATAAAATTTGCGCAAAACTTATTTAAATTTTATTCAAGCAAAAATCTGCATTTCTAGCTCTTGTGTTTGTGTACGTGTTGAGGAAAAATTCATTTGATGCTCCAGCAATAGTCTGCTCATCACTAACAGCTGCAAGATTTTCGGGAAACTTATCAAGGTGACCGTTCAGGGAGTAAATCTTAACACTCATGTTACATCCAATGTCGAGGAAAGCCAATACCATCCTTTGAACCAGAAGTTCATAGTTTTCTGCTTTTTTGTTGCCAAGAAACTTCTTTGTAACTGCCACAAAAGACTGCCATGCCGCCTTCTCCTCTTTATTCATCTCCCTGGCATATTCTTCATCAAGAAAGAGAGTTCGAATTTGAGGTCCATCAAATACACCTGCTTTTATCTTCTTGAAAGGCAAGGCAGGAAAAGCAAAAATAATATGTTGAAATCATTCACTTTCTCTAATCAAAGCCTGAAAAAACTGCTTCATTAAGCCAAGTTTGATGTGAAGTGGGAAAAACGATCCTCTATCAGTTAACTACAGCTTCATTCACAGTATTTTGTATCCCTACTTCCAGAGCTTCATGTTTTGGACACTCCTTCTGTGTCCAGTGCTTCTCCTGAGCTTGGTTCTACCACAAGCAAGGATACTTCATGAAACCTCTCTGTTGTCCGAGCAGGAAATTTACCATTTTAAGATCCACACAACTGATCCAGTTATGCTCTTCATACGTTAGAAAGTAGAGGACAATTTTTATGTCATTATAATCTTCTTGCAGAGGAGCTGAAAAACCAACTGGAACCGCAGCATAAACATTACTATTGTATAGGAGAACACATTTCAGACTCCATCTAGAGCTGTCAAGAAATAGTCGCCATTCTGTTGGACTGTAAGTGGTAACACCTAGTTGGCTGAGAAGACTACTGATATCATGACAGTAAACAAAGTGTTTGTCTTTGAAAAAAAATTCCACAAAAACTTGTTCACACTTCCTGAAATGGGATACTTTACCTGACCAGTGAAGTGCATTCTTTTCTTGAGGTCTGGAGGCTAATAACTCAGTTGCTTTCTTTGATAGACCCAAATCATTTACTAAGTCATTCAATTTGTGTTGGCTAAACTGCTGAGGAGTTAATGACTGCTTAGCATAAGAAGAAGACCCTTCAGCTTCTACAACCATTTCCTCATGCACCTTATCAAAATATACTTGATCACCATGTTCACTATCTTCGTCCTTAGAAGAAATAAAACCATTCAAAACTGGAACTGGGAGTGTCTCAGAGTGTGGGATAGGTTGTATTGCTAAAGGAAAATTAGGATATGCAATCATATGCCGGTTTTTTTTGCTGATGCCTTTGTATGGGTCAGACAGATATAACAGTCACTGCTGTGGTCCTTAGGTTCATGCCAAACCATGGGAATACCAAAAGGCATTCCTTTGTGTTTTCCTTTTGTCTAGTCACGAAGCATTTCCTCACAATGATGACACACAATATGAGGAGCCCTATTCTTGTCTTGATCGCCAAGAGAAACTTAAAAATAGGCAATATATGCACGTGTCACAAATGATGAAATATTGCGCCTTTGACGTTGAAGTGTGTGACAGCCACATATATAACAGAAGGTGTCAGGACTATTTTTACATTAATGCCTACTCAAAGAAGCCATGATTCAATCGTAAAACAAAATAAGAGGGTGTTTTTATCAGATAATTATTTTTTACATTTAAAACCAACTACAATTATGTAAAAGTGATGTTTGTAAAACATTAGTTGCCTTGTGGTTCTGTTCAATCCAAGAGTCGTTGCCCTTTAACTCCAATTTAAAAACCAATGCATGCCATAAACTGTGTAGCATAAAGAAATTAAAATTGCATAAAAATTAGAGCATGTACAAAAAAATTGATTTCGTGTTTGGAATCAGCAATGAAGAAGTATATAGAATCAGTTCTAAAACCTCATGCAACAGAAAAATGAAAAATAAAAATTGTTCCCCAATGTAATAAGTTAAGCACAATACTTCAATGCTTCTCATTGGCACTGTGGTAACACATGAGAAGCACAGTGTAGTGAGCAGCACAGTCAGAGGTGATGGGTTCTGTCCAGAGCACATAGCTCATCTTCATGTCCAGTTTAGCACTCAAGATTTCCTTCTCCAGTGCTCCTTCTCTCTCACTGAATGAGGCTCATGAAACAATTTTCTTGGAACCAATCAGAGATGTCTTCACTAACATGGTAATAAATCTCAAAGTGACTTTTTCACAGGACATTATAGACATTTCAGTCAATGACAGGCCACATATACAACAGTGATCCACAGGACTGTAATGGAGCTGAAAAATTCTTTTAAGCTAGTGTCCTCATAGCCATAGCAATGTCATAGCACAAATCGTTGCTCATTTGTTTACGGTGCAGCTGATGTAAACAAACCTACTGGGCTACCAGTCCTATACAGGTACAGTGATATAACTAGATAGTATTTAATGCTTGATAATAATGAGGAGTGTGTTACTCATTTATAGTATGTACTTTTCATCATTATTTTAGAATATACTCTTTCTAAAACAAAAGATTTATATTTATTTTAAAACGTACTGTAGAAGCATAGTAATTTCTGGATACCTATTAAATGGAATATAAAGAAAAACTATAAAATAACCACTGTTCAACGTAAAAACATAAAGATTCCACAGGTTGAGTCTACATAAATAAAAGTGACTTCCAGAAACAACTATTAATTTACCACCTATTCCTTGTGTTCATATGGAAATCTCCTATTACTTACGTTGAAATATGCTTGGTAAGACTTAATAATGAAAATGGTAAAATTTTAACGTCTTGTTTTTCATAGTGATATTAAAAACCCTAAAACACTTAATTATGGCTTGAAAAAAGAAGCAACAGAGAAAAGAATGATGGATTACAACCAAACAAAAACAAATGATAGAAAAACAAAAGAGAAGAATCAAACAAGATACAAAACTATCAGAAAGCAATATATAAAATGGCAATAGGAAACTCTCAAGTATCAATAATTACACTAAATGTAATTGGATTGAACGCACCAATAAAAAGACACAGAGTAGCAAAATGGTTTAAAAAAATATCCAACTGTATTCTGCCTACAAGAAACACATCTAAGATACAAGGATAAAAAATTCAAAGTGAAAGGCTGGAAAACAATACTCTAAACAAATGACATCCAAAAAAAAGTAGGTGTAGCAATACTCATATCTAACAATGCTGACTACAGGACAGCAAAAAGAATCAGAGACAGAAACGGTCATGTCATAATGATTAAAGGGACTTTAAATCAAGACATAACACTTCTTAATATATATGCACCAAACCAAGGAGCACCAAAATATATAAGACAGCTACTGACTGACCTAAAAACAAAAACCATCAAAAATACAATCATACTTGGAGACTCAGTACACCATGGCAGCTCTAGATTGTTTATCCAAACAGAAAATCAATAAAGAAATATTGGCTTTAAACAAAACATTATAACAATTGGATATGATAAACATCTATAGAAAATTTCATCCCAAAGTGCAAGAATATACATTTTTTATAGTGTACATGGAATATTGTCAAGAATTGACCATATGTTGAGCCACAAAAATAACATCAACAAATTTAGAAAGATTGATATCATACCAAGCATACTCTCTGATCAAAAGCCTTGAAACTAGAATTCAACTGCAAAAAAGAGGTAAAAAACCCCACAAAAATGTGGAAACTAAACAACATACTGTAAAAAATGAGTGGGTCAAAGAAGAAATAAAAGCAGAGATCAAAAGTTACATACAGAAAAACGAAAATAACAATACGACATATCAGAATTTCTGGGATGAAGCAAAAGCAGTAATAAGAGGGAAGTCCATATCACTACAGGCCTATTTGAACAAACAAGAGAGAGCCCAAGTAAACCACTTCACATCTTCAGGATCTAGAAAAAGAAGAAGAAAGGCAACCCAAAACCAGCAGAAGAAATGAAATAATAAAAATCAGAGCAGAAATAAATAAAATAGAGAACAGAAAAACTTAATAAAACAAAGAGCTGGTTCTTTGAAAAGATCAACAAAATTGACAAACCCTTGGCAAGAAGAAAAGAGAAAGGACTCAAATAAACAAAATCCGAAATGAAAGAGGAGAAATCACAACAGATATCATAGATATACAAACAATTATTGTAGAATACAATAAAAAACTATATGCCACCAAATTTAACAAGCTAGAAGAAATGGATAAATTCCTAGAACAATACAATCTTCATGATGAAGAGGAAAGCCTAAACAGGCCTATAAAGCAGGAAGGAAATATAAACAACTATCAAAACCCTCCCCAAAAATAAAAGTCCTGGACCAGACAGCTATACTAGCTGTCTACCAAACATTCTACCAAATTCTACCAAACATTTTGGTTTTGAATTCTACCAAACATTCAAAAAAGACTTGGTTCCTATTCTACTCAAATTCTTCCAAAATTTGAAGAAGCAATACTTCCAAACATTTTATGAGGCCAACATAACTCTCATACCGAAACCTGGCAGACTAATATCCCTAATGAATACAGATGTGAAAATACTAGCAAATTGAATACAACAACAACACATTAAAAAAATAATCCATCATCGTCAAGTGGGATCCATCCGAGAATCACAAGGATAGTTCAACATATGTAAAATGGTTAACGTAATACACCATAACAACAAAACAAAGGACAAAAACCATATGATACTATCAATAGATGCAGAAAAGGCATTCGGTAAAATACAACACGATTTTATGTTTAAAACACTCAACAAAATGGGTATAGAAGAAAAATATCTCAACATAATAAATGCCATCTATGATAAACCATCAGCTTATATCATATTAAATGGCATAAAACTGAGGACTTTTCCCCTCAAATTAGGAACAAGACAAGGTGTTCACTTTCTCCACTTTTATTCAACATAGTGCTGGAAGTTCTAGCCAGAGCAATCAGACAAGAAAAAGAAATAAAAGGCATTCATATTGGGAATGAAGTAAAGGTTTCATTATTTGCAGATGATATGATAATATACATTAAAAATCCCAAAGATTCCAGAAAAAAGACTACTAGAAACAATAAACCGATACAATAAAGTCGCAGGAAACAAAATTAATATACAAAAGTCCATTGCCTTCCTATATGCCAACAATGAAACATCAGAAAATCAACTCAAAAAAATAATCCCCTTCATGGCTGCAACAACAAAAAAAATAAAATAACTAGGAATAAACATAACAAAGAAAGTAAAGGACCTATATAATGAAAACTACAAAGCATTGTTAAGGGAAATCGAAAAAGATACAATGAAATGAAAAAATATTCCTTGTTCCTGGATAGGAACAATAAATATTGTCAAAATGACTATATTACCCAAAGCAATATACAAATTTAATGCAATTCCCATCAAAATGCCAATGGCATGTTTTTAAATAAATGGAACAAAAAATCATCAAATTTATATGGAACTATAAAAACCCCTAAATAGTCAAAGCAATACTGAGTAAAAAGAACAAAGCTGGGGGCATTACAATACCTGACTTTAATTTGTATTATAGAGAAATAGAAAGCCCAGAAATAAAACCACATATATATGGTCAAATAATTTTCAAAAAAGGGGCCAACAACACGCAATGGAGAAAAGAAAGCCTCTTCGACAAAAGGTCCTGGGAAAACTGGAAAGCCACATGCAAAAGAATGAAACGACTAGTTTGTCCCTTGTACTAAAATTAATTCAAAATGGATCAAAGACCTAAATATAAGACCTGAAACAAAAAATTACATAGAAGAAAACATAGATACTAAATTCATGGACCTTGGTTATAAAGAGCACTTTTTGAATTTGACTCCAAAGGCAAGGGAAGTGAAGGCAAAGATAAATGAATGGAACTACATTAGACTAAGAAGCTTTTGCACAGCAAGAGAAAGTGACAGCAAAACAAACAGACAGCCAACTAAATGGGAGATGATATTTTCAAACAACAGCTCAGATAAGAGCCTAATATCCAAAATATACAAAAGAACTCATAAAACTCAACAACAAGCAAGCAAAAAATCCAATAAAAAAATGGGAAGAGGACATGAACAGACACTTCTCCCAGGAATACAAATGGCCAACAGATATATAAAAAGATGTTCATCTTCATTAGCTAGTAGAGAAATGCAAATCAAAACTACAATGATATACCATCTCACACCTGTTAGATTAGCTATTATCAACAAGTCAGGTAATAAAAAATGCTGGAGAGGCTGGGGAGAAAAGGGAACCCTCATCCACTGTTGGTGGGAATGTAAAGTAGTACAACCATTATGGAAAAAGTACGGTGGTTCCTCAAAAAATTAAAAATAGAACTACCATATGACTCAGCAATCCCTCTACTGGGACTATACCCCCATAACTCAAAAACTCTGTACGTAAAGACACATGCAGCCCCATGTTCACTGCAGCATTGTTCACAGTGGCCAAGACATGGAAACAACCAAAAAGCCCTTCAATAGATGACTGGATAAAGAAGATGTGGTGCATATATACTATGCAATACTACTCAGCCATAAGAAATGATGACATTGGATTATTTACAACAACATGGATGGACCTTGATAACATTATACTGAGTGAAATAAATTAGAAAAAACTAAGAACTATATGATTCTATATATAGGTGGGACATCAAGAGTGTGGTGGTTGGGGGTGGGGAGAGGCATAAAGAAAACCAGATAGAAGGTGATGAAAGAAAATTTATCTTTAGGTGAGGGGTATACAACATAATCAAATATCAAAATAACCTGGGGATGTTTTCTCTGAACCTATGTACCTGATTTATCAATGTCACCGCATTAAAATTAATAATAATAATAATAATAATAGTAAACTTAATTAGTAATTATGAATGGATTTTCTTCATTCACCACTTCTGACATTCAAAATAGTTAAAATATGAAATTTCCAGTCTTTCCAGTACAAATGCAAAAATACATGCAACTTTTTGCTGTTTTCTTAAACTCTAAAATTCTCTTTTACATTATTACATTTACTAACCTCTTCTAGGACTCTCATGATTGAAGAGAATACCATTCACTGCGAAGAGATTATATGCCTCACGAAAGTTTACCACAATCCAGTAGGCATATAGTTTTGCTGCCCCTGTGGAAGAATTTTTAAAAAGGAAAAGAAAAAACAGTGATTATTACAAAAGACAGTGCCTTACTATTAAAGAGCAGTGACTTTCACTCATATTAAACAAGTAACAACTTGCAAGACTACAACCTGTAATGTACCAAGATAGAAAAAAGTATGTCAAAAGCCAAATACAAAATAAAGGTTCCTTTGCCAGTGAATTGCGCGTACAAGGAAATATTTAAGAAATTCTTCCTTTTGCAAACCTATGGCTCTTTCTTTCATAATCTAAGTAATTTCAACTGTAGTGTATGCCATATGTCAAGCAGACCTTCTTGGATTTTATGCCCTTTTTCTTAGTATTAAGGAATTAAAAAGTAAAAAATATAGAACTTAATATTCTAGCTGTTTAGAAATTTCACCACTGAAGTCTTTCATAAATACTCTTTCTACAAATATAAAAGTGCAATAGAAATTCTTTTTATTAAGGGTTTAAACTCAAGGAGACTTTCATCAGGGATATAAAAATATGAAACCATATCATTTCAGTACAACAGGTCAGAAAAAAAGAATCGTGTTCAGTCTAATTTTCCTTTCAAAGTGATCTGTCAGAAAGGGTTGAACGAACACGAACTGGTGAGATGAGGTGGTAATTTTACCCCAGAGGCAATGGCATCAAATACTATTAGTTAGAAGCATATAAAGGTATGCTTCTCAACAAGTCTAGTCACTGTAGTCTATCTTAATGTTAATCTCACACCCACATGACTTCAGTCATGAGACATGAGCAGAATTAGAGCAGAAACGCATACATGCCATCACCCAGAGAGTGCAGGCAAACTCACCATATGGCGACCGAGGGTAAAAGGGTGTGGTCTCCTTCTGGGGTATTTCTTGCACTTTCCCATAAAGTTCACTTGTTGAGGCTTGATAGAACTTAACAGAGTTGATGAGGCCACAGGTTTTAACTGCATCCAGAAGCCGTAAGGTGCCAACTCCATCAACATCTGCAGTGTACTCAGCCAGGTCAAAAGAAATCTGGGACAGAAGGCAGTGCTGCATTAAGGGCAACAGCAACAAGGACTGGGGTAATGAAAACGAGTTATGTTTACGAGAAAATATTTTCTAATAGAATAAAAGAATAGATATTATCTTTTTCTACAACCAAGTGGTTGGAAAATAACTTATTAAGTATATGGTAATGGGAAGAACTCTACAACTGCACATATCACGTACTAATTCTAGGCTGAAGTCCCTAGGACAGTGTTTCTCAAAGAACAAACCCATGGTCCTCAACACCGTCTGGGTTGCTCCTGAGATCTGAAGACTAAACTGGTCCCTTGGGGGTGAGGGCTTGAGAATGCACCTCTATAATGAGTCCCGCTGATTTATGCACAGAGGGGTGTGAAGACATGTTCTTTAGAACAGCTGATTTGTAAAACGATTGATTTTCAATTTTAAGTAAAGATACAACAATGACCTTTTAGTATATTATATATAGAAACAATCTTTCATACTAAATGTTGCAACTTGTTAATGTATATTGAATGATTTCTAAGAAAAGGGTTGCAACTTGTTAATGTTTATTGAATGATTTCTAAGAAAAGGGTTGCAACTTGTTAAAGTATCTTGAATGATTTCTAAGAAAAGGGTTGCAACTTTTAATGTATATTGAATGATTTCTAAGAAAAAGCCCGGGAAGGTTGGCTCAGTGGTAGAGCGTCGGCGCAGCATGTAGAAGTCTCAGGTTTGAATCCCAGCCAGGGCACACAGGAAAAGCGCCATTCTGCTTCTCTACCCTTCCCCCTCTCCTTCATCTCTGTCTCTTTCTTCCCCTCCAGCAGCCAAGGCTCCATTGGAACAAAGCTGGCCCAGGCGCTGAAGATGGCTGGCTCCATGGCCTCCACCTCAGGTGCTAGAATGGCTCCAGCCACAATGGAGCATTGCCCCCTGGTGGGCATGCCCGGTGGATCCCAGCATGTGGGAGTCTGCCTGACTGCCTCCCTGCTTCTAACTTCAGAAAAATACAAAAAAAAAAAAAAGGGGGGGGGTGTTAAGGGATAATTCAATATTTGTAGTTTTAACATAGTCTTTGAAAATATGAATAATGTTTTTCTTAAATTATTTATAAGCACAATAAACAAATTTATATAATATTCAAATAGCCTAAAATAATAAAGTTGAAATCATAGTCACTGGCCAAATACAATCAGGCACAGTGCAGACTTGCTTCCCTAATGCCTGGTGAACGACTTCAATGTTCACCTGGAAAAACAGCTCTCTAGGGTAAGTAAAGTTACTGGCCTTCATTACTACCCAGTCCTGAGGTCTCCCAAGCAGAAGCTGCAGCCTTGTCTATGCACAGAGAATTTAGGGAACTTAATTGTTAACCAGACTCCTAATTCAGACCGCTAGACTCACGTCACCTAGGCCTCTCAGTAAAGCTCACACGGCAGCCCTGAGATTAAACAGAAAAAAGTGTTTCACCCACAAACTTTCAAAGCCAAGAAAGCACAACTGGGAGTTACTTAACTCTTTTTTAAAAAACTTATTGTGATAAAATTTACATACCATAAAATTCACCCCTTTAAAGTGTATTGCTCTGTGTTTTTTTGTATATTCATCGCTTTAATCAATCGTCATTCCTGTCTAATCCAGAACATTTTATCGTCCCCAAAATGAAATCCTGTACCTGTAAGCAATCACGTCCCATCTTCCCATTTCCACTGACAGCACTAACCTACTGTCTCTGTGCATTTACCAATTCTGGACGTTTAGTATAAATGGAATCATATACTATGTGTCATTTTGTGATTCGCTTGTTTCACATGTCACCTTTCCATTTCTTCTGGACACTACCTAGGAGTAGGGTCACTTGGTAACACTGTATTTGACATCTTGAGGAACTGCCATGCTGTTTTTCAGTGCAGCTACAGCATTTCATATTCTCACCAGTTGCGGCTACAGGATTTCATATTCTTACCAGTAGTTAATGAGGCTCCAATTCCTCCACACCCTCTCCAAAATTGTGTTACTTTATAACTGAAAGTCTGTGCCTTTAGACCACTTTTGCCCATCTTTCCCATTGCCCACCACCACCAACCCTGCCCCTGGCAACCACCAAACTGTCCTCTGTATCTATGAGTCTGTTTATTCTATTTTTTAGATTCTACATATGTGTGAGACATTAAGTATTTCTTTCTCTGTCTGACTTATTTCACTTAGCATAATGTCCCCAAGGCCCATCCATGTTGTCACACATGGTGGAATTTTTTCTTTTCCCATTGATGGACACAGGTTTGTTTCCTTACATTGGCTATTATAAATAAGACTACAATGAACATAGGAGTGCAGAGAGCTGAGTGTTTTCATTTTCTTTCAATAAACCACAAAAAAAGTAGAATTGCTGAATCATTTGGTAGTTCTATTTTGAATTTTCCAGAAACCTCCATGATATTTCCCCTAGCAACTGCAACAGTTTACATTCTCCCCAACAGTGCCAGTAGTTCACCGGGGTGCTCCACAAATTCTCCCTCATACGCTCTCTTTACATACTGTACTTAACCTCAAAATACAGATTTTTAAAGAATGTACATTTTTAAAATTCTGTAATCTACTATATACCAATACATGTCAGCTTCACATGGGCAGGGGTCTTGGCTATGTCTGCTCACCACTAAATTCTGTAGAATGACATACTGGCCAAATGCACCAGGAATTTAAAAACGAAAAGTCATCTGACATTTGAAGAGAAGTTCTATTTATTTATATTTATGTCAAATAAATTAAATAAAAAATATATTTAGCTACCTTATAACTGTTAATAGAACTATTATGCTCTAAAGCCCTGGTCGGCAAACCGCGGCTCATGAGCCACATGCGGCTCTTTGGCCACTTGAGTGTGGCTCTTCCACAAAATACCACGTGCGGGTGCTACCTCTATAAGGCATGTACCTACCTATAGAGTTTAAGTGTAAAAAATTAGGCTCTCAAAAGAAATTTTAATCATTGTACTGTTGATATTTGGCTCTGTTGACTAGTGAGTTTGCCAACCACTGCAGTCTAAAGCATAAAAAAATAAATTGAAAAAGCATTTGAATAAAAATGTAAGTTAACAAAAATTCAAACAGCAGAAAAGAATTTCATAACAAATTGATGAATAAGGCCCAACTCCTTTCAGATGTTTCAGTTGAAACAAAAAGAAAAATCATGAATGAGTTTAAAGAAAGGCAGAATTATCTTAGGGGAAATGAAATGCCATTAATACTGAGGCAAGGTGTACCACAGGCAGTTAGGAACTGCAATGCGAGGTCTGATAGAATAATACATCAGACTTGCAGGGAAACCTATTACCATAACCTCCATTCAAGTCTATGCTCCCACTACAGAGGCTGATGATGAAACTGAAAGCGTTGATGCAAGGGTCCAAGAAGAAATCAACAATACACCAAAACAAGACATGCTGATTATTATAGGCAATTAAAACATAGAAGTAAAAATAATGTTGAAACTGGGCAAGAAATCAGCTTGTGGATTTCCTCAAAGCCAACTTCCTGTCAGTCACATAATACATACTTTACACAACTGAGCAGATGATATGCACATAGACATCCCCAAAGGCCAATATAGAAATCAGTAAATTATGTACTGGAAGCAGGAGATGAAGACACTGTATTCTCTCTGCCAAAACAAGACCAGGAGCTGATTGTGGTGCTGACCACAAACTTAAAATCAGACATTAGAAAAAGGCTGAAAAAGCATACTGAAGGAATCATAGTGTTCAAATACATTTAATGTAGAGGTGATCCTACTGGATCTGAAGACCAGGTAAACTTAATTAATTGAGAGTAAGAAGAACTGTGAACTGAAACTAGAAATATTATCAGAGAAGAATATAAAAAGACAATGCCAGCCTGACCAGGCGGTGGCGCAGTGGATAGAGAGAGCGTCAGACTGGGATGCTGAAGACCCAGGTTTGAAACCCCGAGCTTGCCACCTTGAGCGTGGACCCATCCAGCTTGAGCAAAAGCTCGTCAGCTTGGACCCAAGGTCGCTGGCTCCAGAAAGGGGTTGCTCGGTCTGCTGAAGGCCCGCGGTCAAGGCACATGTGAGAAAGCAATCAATGAACAACTAAGGTATTGCGACGGCAATGAAAAACTAATGATTGATGCTCTCACCTCTTTCCGTTCCTGTCTGTCTATCCCTATCTATCCCTCTCTCTGACTCTCTCTCTGTCCCTGTATGAATAAATAAATAAATAAATAAATAAATAAATAAATAAATAAATAAATAAATAAATAAATAAATACAATGCCAGAAGTAAAAAGAAAATAAAGATGTAGGCTGACCTGTGGGTCGCAGTGGCTAGAGCACAGACCTGGGTTACTGAGGTCGCCAGCTTGAGTGCGAGCTCATTGACATGAGCCCAAGGTCACTCATTGGCTTAAGCAAGGGGTCACTGCTGGTTCGGCCTGAACCTCCCAGTCAAGGTACATATGAGAAGCAATCTATGAATAACTAAAGTGACACAACTAAGAGTTGATGCTCCTCATCTCTCTCTTCCCTCTCTCCCTTCCTGTCTCTCTCCCTCTCTTTCTTTCTAAAATCAATTAATTTAAAATTAGAATAAATAAAGTTGGATGACAGTAGAACATTAAAATGTGTTAAAGACAGGTGAGAGACAAAAGTTAAATATAACAGAACACTGAACAAAGCTTTTTTTTTTCTTTGCAATTCCCTAATGACATGACTTTAAGCATCATTTTTACCATTTATAAATCTTGTTTGTTGGTTCTGTTTAGATCTTTTTAAAATCAGGTTGCTCATTTTATTTTAAACATTTTTACTATTCAATTACAGTTGATGTACAATACTAGTAGTTTCAAGTGTACAACCTAGTTATTAGACATTTATATAACTTACAAAGTGATCACCCCAATAAGTTTAGCATACATCTGACACCATAATTGTAATATTGACTATATTCCCTATACTGTATTTTATATTTCCATGACTATTATATAAATAGTAATCTGTATATACTTCTTAATCCCTTCACCCTTTTATCTATCTCCCCATGTCTCTCCCATCTGAAAAACGTCAAAATGTTCTCTGTATCTATGAATCTGTTTCTGTTCTGCTTGTCCATTTTATTTTTTAGATTCCACATATAAATGAAATCATCTGTCATTTGTCTTTCTCTGTCTGACTTACTTCACTCAGCACAGTACCTCTAGGTCCATTCATGTTGTTGCAGATGGTAAGATTTCATTTTTTTCTTATGGCTGAGTCATATTCCATTGTAGATAAGCACCACTGCTTCTTTATTCATTTATCTATCGATAGACATTTAGATTGCTTCCATATCTTGGCTATTGTATATAATGATGCAACAAACAGATGGATGCATATGTCTTTCTGATTTAGTGTTTTGGGCCTCCCTTCCTTTCCCTTGTTTCCTTCTTCCCTTAAGTGCGAGAGAAAGCAAGAGATAGGAAGGGAGAAAGATGAGAAGCATCAGCTCATAGTTGTGGCATGTTAGTTGTTCATAGATTGCTTCTCATACATGCTATGACCCGGGAGCTCCAACCAAGTCAGTGATCCCATAACTCAAGCCAGTGACCTTGGACTTCAAGCCAATGACCTTTGGACTTAAGCCAGTGACCATGGAATCATGTCAATGATCCCACGCTCAACCTGATGACCCTGCACTCAACCTGGTGAGCCTGTGTTCAAGCTGGGTGAGTCCAAACTCAAGCTGGTGACCCTGGGGTTTTGAAACTGGGACCTCAGCATCCAAGGTCAACACTGTATCCATTGCACCATCACTGGCCATGTTATGTGATTTGGGGTTTCTTTGGGGAAATACCCAGAAGTGGAACTTCTGGGCCCTTCTTCGTCTGTAGCTACAGCCATTGTTTTTTCCAAAGACATACAGATGGCCAACAGGTACATGAAAAGATGCTCAACTTATTAATCATCAGAGGAATGCAAACCAAAATCCCAACAAGATATCATCTCACACTTTTTAGAATGGCTATTATCAAAAGACAAAGATATAAAAATTGGTGACAAGAATGTGAACAAAAGGGAATGCTTATGCATTTGGGTTCCTTGTGGGAAGTATACTGGTGTAATCAATATGGAAAACAGTGTAGAGGTTCCCCCAAAAATTAAAAATAAAACTACTATATGATCCAGCAATTCCACTTCTGGGTACTTATCAGAAGAATATTAAAGGATCAATTTCAAAAGATATATGTACCTCCATGTTCACTGAAGCATTATATACAATAGCCAATAGCCAAGATCTGAAAACAACCTAAGTGTCCACTGATGGATTAATGGATAAAGAAATTGTGGCGCGCGCGCGCACACACACACACACACACACACACACACACTGAAATATTACTTAGCCATAAAAAAAGAAATCTTGCCATTTGCAACAACATGGACAGACCTTCAGGGTATTATCCTAAGTGCAATAAATGAGATAAATGATGAAAAGTATCGTATGGTCTCTGGGGTATGTGGAGTCTTGGCCCCAAAAGAAAACCAAACAAGCTCATAGATATAAAGAACAGATTGGTGGTTGCAAGAGGCAGGGTGTAGAGGGTGGGAGAAATGGGTAAATTATTTGTTTTTCTTAGTTTAAATAAACTAAAAAATTTTAAAAAAATAAGCCACTAAATCTCTCTTAGAACTCAAATACCTTCAATAAGCTCTCAATAGCCCTTTTTAAATTCTGGATATGCATATCCTAAAGTCCTTATGGTTACCGCCTTGATCATTCTATAGACTGAATCACTCAATAGATTCCTGACCTCTATACTAAGTATCTTAAGTAGTTTTTTCCACCATCTTGGAGCTTGTGGAAGCCTGCTGGGGACAGCACTTCTATAATGACAAATATATCTGGAAAGTTATGGTCCAAGGCCTTTTTTGCTAGCTATAAACAAGGTCAAAAGAACCAGAGGGGTACACAGCTCTTCTTAAAATTGACGGTGTTTATGTTCGTGATGAGACTGAATTCTATCTAGGCAAGAGATGTGCTTGCATGTACAAAGCAATGAACAACACAATGACACCTGGTGGCAAACTGAACAAAACCAGACTCATTTGGGGACAGGTAACTTGTGTTCAGAAAAACAGTGGATGGTTCATGCTGAACTCCAAAGCAACCTTCCCGCTAAGGCTATTGGACACAGCATCTGTGCAATGCTGTACCTCTCAAGGATTTAAACTTATTGAAAAGTAAATAGGTAAAATGGGGGAAAAAATCCTTACTACAGTAAGGGATTAATGTAATATTGGATTTGTACATATAAATTAAAAAAGTAAATAATCAAATTAGTTTTGAGGTCTATTTTACAATTTTATAATTTTAATCTTCTAAATTATTTGATGACACATAAACAAAATGCTCTAACATTCCCCAAGCTCCCTTCTGGCAGAAGGTGATAGCAGAAGAGTGAATAGAAAGGTTATTTAAATTAGGGGTATTAAATCAAGAGCTTTAAAATACTAAACTGAGGGATTAAAAATATTTGTTATAGATAATCCGGAGATGACTACAAGATTTAATATTTGCTGCCAGTTACTTCTACTCAGATTATGGGTAATTTGGGGTATTTCTGTACTGACAAAAGAATAAAAAAGTTATTATAAAAGTTCAGTAGTATCTTAGGAGACTAAAACAGAACAGAAATCTTATAGTCTTCATTATTATAAAGCAATATTTTTATTTTATGACTATTATAATTACATTTGAAATGGCCACTATCTATATAACATTAAAGTAGGAATTCACTTATGCATCTGCATAGCTAATCATATTATAACAGACTAATCATGTGTTAACAGACCATCTCAACAAAGAAACGAGACCTCACTGAAAAGGCTGGATGAGTCTTGAGAAGCTACAGCATGGCCTTAGTTGTCAATACTGAAGGTCTCAGTAATCCACATGGGTTAATTCATTAAGACAAGAAACAGAGCTAAAGATTCTAGGCAGGAAAAATAACTAGTTTAGGGAGCTTTAATTCCACTGGCAACTGGCACAGGCAAGCGTTTGTGCGTCACATTATACAAGAGACCATAACATGTTATGTGGGCAGTGTAGTTCTGCCCAGCTGTCCGAATGGAGACCGTTCCTAGGAAACCTTCTGTAAGCCTACATGGTGTCAAGTGAAGAAGCAATGGCCTATGACACATCTGCCTAACAGGTGCACAACGTAAATTGAGATGAAGTACAGATGCCTAGAGACACAGTTCAAAACCCTGCTGGTGAGATGCTGAGAGGCGAAGTGTAGACCCCAGGAGAGAGCTCGGCAGTGCTGCTCTTCCCGCTCAGCTCAGGGCGCACGCAGCCTCTGGAACAGCTGCTGCAAAACAAATGCTGAACGCCACTCTCTTCACATTTTTTTTTGTAAAAGTAAAAATCCTCTTCATATTTCTTTCAGTTAGCAAAAACAAGTACTAATGTAGATCTTTAGTAAAAGTGAAGCAGTGTAATGTAAACTTTCTAACTGTGACGATACCTGTGAACTGTTTTTTGTCCCTCCTTGCCCCACCTACTCTCTCTCACACAAACAGCAAATGTGTATCCATTTTAGAAGAAATATACAGAAAAAACACCTAAGTCATGGGAGAAATATGAAAAAATCATCTAGATTTCTTGATGATTTTCTTATTTAAATAAGAATTTAAATAAGTAACCCCTCACAAGAAATCTAGATGATTTGTTGAATATATTTTACTGACAGCTCTGGAAAGAAGAACCAGAAGCTTAACACAAACAAGAACTGATGGCAAATGGGGAAGGTGCATTCATTAAACATGAGTAAGATTTAAATAGTGCTCAAGAAAGAACAAGGTGTGGCCCTGGCTGGTTGGCTCAGTGGTAGAGGGTCGGCCCAACATGTGGAAGTCCCAGGTTCAATTCCTGTTCAGGGCACACAGGAGAAGTGCCCATTTACTTCTCCACCCTTCCCCCTCTCCTTCCTCTCTGTCTCTCTCTTCCCCTCCCACAGCCAAGGTTCCATTGGAGCAAAGTTGGCCTGGGCCCTGAGGATGGCTCCATGGCCTCTGCCTCAGGTGCTAGAATGGCTCTGATTGCAGCGGAGCAACGCCTCAGATGGGCAGAGCATTGCCCCTGGTGGGCATGCCGGGTGGATCTCAGTTGGGTAAATGTGGGAGTCTGTCTCTCTGCCTCCTTGCTTATCACTTCAGGAAAAAAAAAAAAGAAAAGGAACAAAGTGTAGTTCAAGGTCAAATCCAAAGTCACTAAGAAGTGCAACCAGACACAGAGAAGGCTACTGAGAGACCCCAGCACAGAGGAAATGCAGAGCTGTGAGGGAACTGAGAGTTCACCTTCTCTTTGCTATGGACGACACAGTAGATGGTCTGCTTCTCAAACTGGTGTTTAAAGCAGCGAGTTAGGGAACAGTGGGAAATACCGAGCTGCTCTACATCTAAGAGGCAGACTAAAATGAAGACAAGTCACTAAGATTCATTAGCATTCAGAGTCACGAGTTATACTGATGAAAATGTCAGCAGATTACTAATATGTCTTTAATCCATAGAAAGGTAACTGACAAACTCAAATCACCAAAGCTGTTGGATATTGCTTACATAATGAGAAATCTAGCAAAAGATACAATAATGGGCAGAATCAATGCAAGATATATCAAGGTAAAATAAAGGTGGCTTTGTGAAAGTTTCTATTGCCTTATGACTCCTAATGAATACATAAGCACATGAGCAAGGAGGAGTAAAAGGGAAACCTGTGAATATCATTTTATCCAACTGAACTATCAAAGCTCCTTTCCTGCCTTCACTACCCCTGATCTCCATTTCACTTAAAGAGCATCATTGATACTGTTCTCCCCTTCTCAAGCCCCAAGTGGTGTCTCTTTCTATTTCCACTGCCACTTTGCCAGGCCAGGTCAACAACCATTCACCCACACTGCCTCCAACACTGCTCCTTGAACTTGCAAAAAAGGTTCCTGACTCAGAAACTCTGCACTGGTTGAAAGACGTTCCCTAGAAATCTACATGGCTAAACCCTTATATTTTATTGATTTTTTTTTCTCAAATGTTATCTTCTAAATGACACCCCAATGACTCATGCCTCTGGCACTACTAATCCCCTTGGCCTATGCCAGTGGTTCTCAAACTTTTTGAAGTCAGGGTGCATTTAAAATCCTACAAATAATTGTAGGCGCACTATATACAAATTTCTGAGAAATACATTATAATAAATAAGTCAGATATTAAAGAAAAAATATAAAGTCCAAGCATGCTTTTATGGTAACTAAACAAAATAAATATGAGAAAATAAAATTTATTCTGACATTAAAAAAACATTTTTATGTTACATTTTTTGAGTTATGCTCTTTAGAATTCATTAAAAAGGGGTTATAAAATAAAATAACAAAAAAGTTATCTTTTTTATATATATAGATACATTCTTAGTAAGATTTAGTAAATTCAGCAGGTCCCGGCACAAATGTGTTAAGTTTTTTTCATTCTTATGTTTATGAGAAACATGAGCCTGATGTGTCCTAGCAATTTCTTCAATGTTTGCACCTATATTTGAAAGGCAAACTCTCACTTCCTTGTCGATATATTGAAGAATTCCTTTTCTTACTCTTAATTGTGTTGAGTGCAGAAAACCTCCACCACACATATCATCTTAACCTTTTTTCTCTGGAATATCATAGGGCACACCTGGAAATCTTCTAGGGTGCACCAGTGTACCCTGGCACATGCTTTGAGAATCACTGGCCTATGGTGCTGATCACTTTTTAAAAGAACATATAATCCACTTGCCTGCCTGCTCATTTATGCAGTATTACTCTCTTTGTCTTCCCTCCTAAATGTCCACCTCTGGGTCCCAAACACCTAGAACAATGCCTGGCACAGATAAAGTGCTCAATAATTGTCTGCTAAGTGAATTAATCTAAAGGAGACTAACAGGCTTCTTAAAAGCATCTAGTCAACAGCTTTTGTCCCTCCCAACAGATTCCATACAATACCTACAGAAAGTGTAGACTTTTCAATAAATTTTTATTTGAAATATTCCAGGAATAAAAAGAACTATTAAAAAAAATATATGTATGACCTGGCCTGTGGTGGTGCAGTGGATAAAACTTCGACCTGTAATGCTGAGGTAACCGGTTCGAATCCCTAGGCTTGCCAGGCACATAGGACAAGTAAGCAATGAACAACTAAAGTGAAGCAACTATGAGATAATATGTCTTGTTCTATACCCTCTCTTTTTGTAAAATCAATAAATAAAATCTTTCATAAAAATGAAACAATATTCTGGAACCACAGACCCAAGCAGATAGCTAGCTGGTTTTCTTGCACAATAAAGTCCAGATTCCTTCAAGTGGCATACACATCCCTTCCTGGCCCAGATGTCTCCTTCACTACCACTGTCGCCTGTCATCTCACCCTTTCCCTGCCTCATGCTCTACTCACTGTGCACTCAGTCCAACAAACTGCTCCTAGTTTTACAAATGGGCCATATGTACTCTCATTTCTATAACTTTTCCTCTCCCTTTTTTATTTTTCGTTACAGAGAATGCTGCCTTATTCACACAGTAATTACTGACCATCCCATCCTTCTTTTGGTAATACCTAAGTCCCAGAAACTGAACTAGATACTTCTTCCTGTATCATTTTCAATATTACATAATCAATTTTAATATAAGTCTCTACCACACTGATTGGATGACTCCCTGAGTGCGGAATTTGAGGCTCTTCCATCTGTGCATACCAGTACCTCTGCAGAGGACTGGTACACAGTAGTTGCTCAATAAACATCTGCTGTAGGCCAACACTGAAATAAAAAATAAAATCTTACCACAAAGTAAGAATATTATCATCAAGCAAGAAACAAAAATATATTGATGGGGACTTTCTATACCTTCAGAACCACATTTCATTATTTTTGTTAAGTTGGTTTGGAAGAATCCCCCTGCCCTTGATGCTTCCTCTTAATAATTTTCCATCCACTGACTCCCTCACTCTGCCCCATGACTATAAACTCAACTTGTCCTTTTGTATTTGAAGTTCAGCTTGATCTCTCTCCTCAATGGCAACATCTTTGCTGCAATAGTCTGAAGTAAAATCTTTCTTAACATTTTAACAAGTGTCAAAATAATTGTTTCTTTAACAATTGTTTCATACTAAGAATGTCAATTTAATAAAAAAAGAGTTAAAAGATAAGATGATCACACAAAATTCATTTGTTCAACAGGTTTTTATTGTGAGTCTACTATGTTCCAGTCATTACTATAGGTCTGGGCAATACTCCTGTGAATCAAACATATGAAGTTCTTGCCTGCATGGAGCTTATACTGAGGTGGAGAGTATACACAATAAATTTATATTATATCAGGTAGTAAGAGTAACAGTTAACACTTACAAGACACTGACCACAAGACAGGCATTATTCTAAAAGCTCTGCCTATATTTTTCATGTAAGCTGCATGACAATTCAATTAAGTACATATAGTATCACCCTAATTCTGCATATAAGGCAACTGTGGCACAAAGAGGTTGAGTGGCTTGCCCAAAGTCACAACATAGCTAGTGAGTGGCACAGCCAGAGTCTCGCTCTTGAGTTTGTGCTGTCTCCTACATAATACTGCTTTCTAAGTGCAGTGCGGGAAGAAAAGGTGCCACAGAGGTATGGTGCACAGTGAAGCCCTCTCTGCTGTGGTACTACTGGAACATGGATCTCCATTCTAAATTTAGTGAGAAAACAGGACATATAAATATCTGGGGGAGGAGTTTTCCATGGGGAAGTTACTGAAGTGCAGAGGCTTTAGTGACTTCCAGGGACAACAAAGAAGTTAATGTAGAGGGAAATGAACAAGGAACAGTCTGACAGGAAATGAGGTTAATGTAGCCAACAGCCAGACCACTTAAGGACTTAAAAGGCCAAGGCTAATATACTATACAGCAGTGGTAGTCAACCTGGTCCCTACCGCCCACTAGTAGGCGTTCCAGCTTTCATGGTGGGTGGTAGCGGAGCAACCAAAGTATAAATAAAAAGACAGATTTATCTATAGTAAGTTGTTTTATAAAGATTTTTTCTGCCAAACTTAGCGAAAATCCGACATAAAGTACTTGGTAAGTAATTATTATTATATGCTTTAACTTGCTGTAACTGCCTTGTACATTTTATAAAGTTATTTCCCTACTTTATAAATCACCATTACTGTGGAACCAGTGAGCGATTAGAAAATTTTACTATTAACAGAAATACAAAAGTGGATGGTAGGTATAAAAAGGTTGACTACCCCTGCTAGAGAGTATAAGAAAAACTCCCCCAATCTTAGGTGATATTGCTTTCTTTTAACATAGTTAACATTGACATTCCCTTTTGTCACCTTATTTCACATAGTTGTTCAGCCTTACTTTCTTTGATGCATCAATTTGTTGGCCAAACTATATTCTCAAATGGTTTCCCAAAAGGAGTGCCTAGGTTCTGTTTAAAATTTGTTTTTAATTTTTGGTTTAAAATGACCTTGAAGGGAATATGGGATTTATATAAAGTTCCCGAATCACATTTTCTTTGCTGTACCATCTTTGAGAATCAACAAGAGTTTGCTCAGTCATTCATGTAACATATTATATATTGTTGAATGCCTACCATATGTTAAACAGTAGTGGCGAAAAGAGACCATGTCCTTCTACTCACAGTTTTATCCTAATAGAGAGATAAGCTATCACTAAAAATTATACATTAGTTGGTGACAAACATAATGGAAATAAAACAGGACAGATGAGGGATATACATACTTAAAGATTCCATTTAAAATGGAAATATACTGTCAAAACCATTTTCACTTCAATGTTTTTTCTTTTTTTAACTTTTAGGGTTCTTTTAGAAACTAATATTGAATATAATGAAAAAGCTTTAATATGAAAGCATGAACAGTTTTTTTAGTCTATTATTTATAAATTGAAAATATCTTGGCCCTGGCCAGTTGGCTCAGTGGATAGAGTGTCGGACCAGCATATAGATGTCCCAGGTTCAATCCCTGGACTAGGCACACATAAGAAGCAACCATCTGCTTCTTTTCCCCTCACACTCCCCATTCCCTCTCTCTTCTCTCGTAGCCAGTGGTTCGAGTGATTCAAATGTTGGCCTCAGGTGCAGAAGATAGCTCAGTCAGGTTGAGCATCAGTTTCAGATGGGAGTTGCCAAGTGGATCCCAGTTGGAGCACCTGTGGGAGTCTGTGAATTTCCCCTCCTCTCACTTAGAAAAAAGATAGAAAATATCTTGTCATGAAATCCTACCCTATACTAATATGAAGTATTTAATGTTGAAAAAAGTTCTAGGCAGTAAATGTCTATTTCATAATAATTTCAAAGTACATCTGAAACAAACATCAGAGACTTTTGACCCCAAAGATCATACAAGAAATTTTTTTTAAATTTTTTTTTAGAATGAAGAGAGAGAAAGAGAGAAAGGAGGGGAGGAACAGGAAGCATCAACTCATAGTAGTTGCTTATTGTATGTTCCTTGACAAGGCAAGGCCAGGGTTTCAAACCGGTGACCTCAGCATTCCAGGTTGACACTTTATCCACTTAGCCACCACAGTTCAGGCAAGAAATTTTTAAAAAACATTTAAAGAATATAATCAAATTCAGCAGCTACTTATTGATTGTCCAGTACCTTCAAAGCATTCTACCTAAAAAAGAAATCCAAACTCAATATGGTATTCTTGTCTTCACAAATGAGTTGGTTCTTTAATGCCAAAAACATTTGTTAATCTTGTTTGTGAGAAAGCTCTTGGTGTACAGGTTATTTTGAAAAGTTGGAACTTTTGAAACTACTTTCCAACTAAAAATTCACGAAAAGAATATGAATACATTTAATAAGAAGGATCGCTGCCTAAATATGTAGAGTCTTGGCTAACACTATTTGGTAGCAAAGCTGTTTCCTAAGCTAGCACACTTGTAAGGAGTACCAGATTGAAAATCAGAGTCCATTGTAAGGAGTACCAGATTGAAAATCAGAGTCCATAAAACAGGAGGATTTACTGCTTAGTCATAACTAATCTGGGTACAGAGAAGGCCATGATGATAATGTTGTTGTGGCTGGTGGTGTTGATGTTGATTATGATGATGATGCCATACATTTATGGGACATCAGGACCCCACTGAGGTTTTTAGATGTTATGTTATTAATATCCCTTACATCCTTGTGAGATAGGAGAGAATGTATATTCTTTCCATTCTGTAAATTGGGAAACCATAAATAAATTAATTTAGTTAAAATTCCAGAGTCAAAGCAATGCCAAATTATAGGACCAGAAGGCACTCTGCCCATTAAGTTATAAATCTACAAAGCACTTATCATTTTAACCTCCCAACTTCCCAAAAGAGTCTGTGACAAAAACAAAAGCAAAATTTTTCAAATGGCAGCAGCAAATTTCATAAGGAGCTACACAGGACCCAAAATTTTCCTTGTTTATAAAATATTTGCCGTATTATTTCAGAATAATATTATTTCAGTCAAATCAGACTACAACAAAATTTGGCAAGTTTTTGAATTTTGACTGACTTAGCTTCACTCCCCTCCTTTTATTGAATTTATTGGGGTGACGCTGGTTAACAAAATTATACAGGTTTCAGGTGCACAACTCTAGAATACATCATCTGTATACCATGTTACTTGTTCACCACCCCAAGTTAAGTCTGCATCCATCACTATTTATCCCTCCTATACCCTCTTCCACTTCCTCCCCATACCCCCCCACCCCCCCACAATCCCCACATTGTTGTCTGTAGTCATGAGTTTTTCTGTTTTGGCTTTTTTACATGGACAGAGAGAGAGTCAGAGAGAGGGATAGATAGGGACAGACAGGAACAGAGAGAGGTGAGAAGCATCAATCATTAGTTTTTCATTGCCGTTGCGACACCTTAGTTGTTCACTGATTGCTTTCTCACATGTGCCTTGACCACGGGCCTTCAGCAGACCGAGCAACCCCTTGCTGGAGCCAGGGACCTTGGATCCAAGCTGACGAGCTTTTGCTCAAGCCAGATGGGCCCGCGCTCAAGCTGGCAAGTTCAGGGTCTCGAACCTGGGTCTTCCGCATCCCAGTCCAACGCTCTATCCACTGCGCCACCACCTGGTCAGGCTATAGCCATGAGTTTTTGAATTTTGAAACCTACCTTGCAATAGGGAGGGGTGAAGTCATCTCAAGACAAAACTGGCACCTTTCAAAGGTAAGATCTGGTGTAGTGCCAGATCCCATTAGTTAAGCTATTGTACCCAAATCCTGTTTATTATGACCCCTTTTTTAATGCTATGTTTGTCCAAGAAGATTATTTTGCCCCAAATTTCTAATAAAGAGCCAATGTAGGTATTTATATTTTGACATTTGGACATCTACCACATGTGAAAGTAAGACCCAATGACATGGTCACACAATACTCTGCATTATATACGAGATGATTAAGTCTTCTTTGGCTACAATTCAGTTAGTGACCAAAAAAAAAAAAAAAAAAAAAAAAACTCTCCTCTTTTAAAGAGCACAAAACAGTCTGAGATCACGGAAATAAAAATTAATCTAATGTATGTCTCTACATTTTTTAATTTATTAACCTTTTTAGAGAATATCCATTGCCAAAAGGCTAAAGGATAAAGCTCCTTCCATGAGAACAGTTTCCAAAGTATTTATTAGTCACATCACACCTACTCCCTGAAAGGATAGAAACAGATTTAAAGCAGCAAAATTTCCACAGCATTTCTCCTGGGTGTGGCCCTCGGTAGAAAACGGGAGCCCTGAGACCATCAGGAAGACACAGTGTGTTCACTATCTTTCACCTAGATATCCACCAGCTACAACTTCAAAACAACTTCAAGTTTGAAAACAGAATTCAGCTATTTTTAAATTTTAAAATCACTTAGTAATTTACTACAATATTAACTAATTTAAAAGTTTTTCTTAAGTTCTTGCAAATGATAACAGATAGTATACCAGGGAACCCTGACCACCTATGAGCTGCTAGACACAGGGGACTTGATATAAAGACTCACCCTCTGGGGTTGTTCTAAAATTGTTATTGGCTGAAGCTTCCTAAAATATCACTAGGCCTCAGGGCTAACACCAAAGTTCTAGACCAGTGGTTCTTAAACTTTTTTGAGGTAACGAACCCACCAGTTTCATATGCGCATTCACCAAACCCTTCTTTAGTGATAAATAAAATATAATTTTTTTTTCCAAATGTAGTTTGCCGGTGCAAGACTAGAATTGCTCAACTTGGCATTGCATATTATGCAGATAGGACACTGACTCCCATCCCGTTCCGTGATATATGTGAATCCATGTTGTACATATTCGTCCGACCACTTTCTTTTTTTGCTCGACATATTTAGTATGGATTAAAATATTAAGAAAGAAACCACACGATATACAACAACTACAACAGCTGTTGACTACTGTGTGCACTAAATTCCCCGCAGCGGTGGTTGGCCAAGCAATGTAACGTGATCCTCTGCAGCAAGTGATGGCCAAGCAGGGCGTGTCATCACGACTTTACACAAGTGTGTCTTTACCTCCGCGGCAGAGGCTTCTCCGAACCCCTGAGACCGACTCATCGAACCCCTAGGGTTCGATAGAACCCAGGTTAAGAACCACTGTTCTAGACTTCTGTTACTGTCACTCAGGGAACAGAAAAATAAATCCTGAACACTGTACCCATTGACATTTCTTAAAATTGTGTGGGAGAGTACAGAAGTGACAAAATAAGGATGGTGAGATAAAACAGCAAGGAATACAAAGACAGACTCCAATTTCAAGCAAGTCATTTTTAAATTGGCTTCTGGTGCTTGGATTTAATACTGCTCTTTAGAAAATTATCTGAGTTAATGTTTGGCATTAGCCACTCAAAACTGTCTATAAAATATAGCAATTGAAATTAAACCAATAAAATCTTACACAGCTTCAATCCATAGTTTTAATAACTAGATAAGGGTGACTTGCAATGAGTGTATAGATAGTTTATAAATAAGTTAGAGCTTCTAAAGTACTTAAGAAATACTTACAGATGCTTATAAACAAAGTTCTGTTTTAAGTAGTTTGAACATTCTTTCTAAAATCTTGTTTGCACTATCAGTTTGCTTAGTGGAACTATTTTCAGAGATTGTTATGGTGAGTTTTAATAAGCCCTGTTCTGGAATTGCTCAAATCTGTACTCAATGGGGACTGGATTAATAAAGTTTTAAATTACCTCAAAACACAAGGCCTTGGGCAAGATGTTAAGTGTCAGGGAGTTTAACTATATGGTTCAAGCTAGAAGCAAGAAAATTATACTCAGAGTTAGTCTACCAGTCATTTACCCTGCAGAAAACAATTGACCCTCTATGACTTTAACTCTTTAAAGCACAGAAGAGAGATAAATTTATGAGGCTTGGAGTGGACAGAGATGGGTGTGAACATCCTATGTCAACTGTAATTTTGACATGTGAAATTGAGTTTAACAATTTTGTAGGCTTATTACCTATCAGAACTTTTGGTAAAAATTATGAAAGCCTAATCACACAGCCTATCACTTTATTCACTTTATCCAGACCTCACTTTCTTGACCTTCCATTAATCCAATTAAAATGTAACCACTTGTCTTCTCCATTCCTAAACTAAGTGTGTTTGAGCTATGGAAAAAAACAGAGATAATACCAATTGGCACATACTTCCAATAAATCCATGGCTACCAAACTCAACTGGTTACAAATTCAGCAGAAGCCTCACCACTTGGAATCCTTTTGAACGCATTTCATTCAATGAGATTGTATCATGCTAACTAACGGAAATACTCCTTCCCTTGGTTTCTGAATACCACCAACTTCTAATTCTCCTCCTGCTTGTCTCGTCACTCCTAACACACACTCTTATGCATAACTCCTGGTATCCCCATACATCATCTTTATTTTTCCCACAGACCTCACTGTATCAGATTGACTTCTTCACATTAAGTTACCACTTAATACACTAATAACTTCCAAATCTTCATCTCTAATTCAATCATCTTCTGAGCTCTAGACAAACATGTGCAAGTGTCACGAAAATAGCTCTACCTGAATTTCTCTCACCACGGTTCACCCACTTTAACTGACAGAAATGTAAAAACCATCAAATCACTGGCTTCAGGGGTGAAGAAGAAGTGGGTTCTAAATCTCTGATCACAGTAGTACATTTCATGTCAACTGCCACAAAATAGATTTTTATTAATAAGTAAAACTAAAAATGAATATTTTAATACTATATTTTTATTGTTTTGTTTATACATATTCTGTGTATTAACTGAAAACACTTTTAAACATGATTCTGCTGTGTCTGCCCACCAATAAATTTCACCACCTTTTCCATTCTGTAACCAAAAAGTTAGCAAAGGTATTTAACTTTCCCCCAAATAAATCAATCATCACGACTTACATCACTTTGACCTTTAAATTAATTTACATGAATTCAAAGTGCACAAAGTTTTCAATCACAGTGTTCAAACCAGTTAGAAGAGGCATTTACAGGGCATGCTACAAATATTTTGCCCTCAAATGCATAAGTCTTTTGAGCAATATACTTAGTGTAAGTTTTATGTAAGAGGAAAATACCAATCTGCTGTTATATAATTTCCTGTCTTATAATGTAGGGGTAGGAAAAAAGTGACAGAAAATAAAAGAAAGTTTCGTATAGAGTAGTCTTTGTATTCTTAAGTAGAAAATAGAATATAAAAATTACTTTAATAAAAAAATTACTTTAAAAACACAGACTGATCTGAGCAAATTGTCATGGGGTAGAATAATTGCGCAAAAATCTCATCCTTTGATAGCTTCAAGGTATGCAATGCAGTTTGAAATGAAGTGTCTCAGATTCCCTCAGGGGTTCAATTATCCCATGAACCCACACCCTCATGATGTATACAGCTATAGATATATACAGATATATATATACAGCAAATACAAAATATACTAGTCACTGAAGAAACACCAGACCAAAAGTAAATAATGCCATTACAATGAACCATGACATTTCCCCTAATTTAAAAACTGACATTTTTTTTCACTATTCTAAGTATATGCACCTCTGGAGAACATTATCCTCCAGGTTATTTATAATAAAAAATTCTATAAGAAATTTACCCTTTAAGTTAATTAACTTCCATTTTGCCAATTCTACTATTTTCATTCACATTCTCTTGAATGTGAGATTATATAGCTTGGTACTCAGTTTCCTCACTATGTTCTCAAATACACTTGGTTTTCTCAAAGAAAAACAAAACAAACAAAAAAACACCTAAATCTTTAATTTTTTGGCATTTGAAGTTTATCGTTCCAATTTTAGTATATGTGCTGCTAACTCAAGCAAGCCTCTGAAGTTTAAAGCTATCTGTACTGTTTAAACATCTAGTTGATCAAAGTTAAATGGGTGATATTATACAGAACTACGTTTGGGGGAAAAAATATTCAAATAATGGTAGGATTCTCAGAAAAGCAGTTAACTGAGCTGTGACAATGGAGGTATTCTCACTTCTTGGGCATTTGGTTACTCAAATCTTTTCAGGTTTATCTGTAAGTTAAATATCAAAACTTAAATGCTTATTATAATATAAAGAAAATATACTATGACCTCATTTTATTGTTGTTTAAGAATATTTTAAAAATAATTTCTATTCCATTTATTTCAAAATACTTTTTCAAAAATATACATTTGTAATTCATACTCTATCCAAAATGCTTTAGGCTGACCTGTGGTGGTGCAATAGATAAGACGTCGACCTGGAATGCTTGGGTCACCTATTCAAAACCCTGGACTTGCCCAGTCAAGGCACATATGAGAAACTACTACAAGTTGATGCTTCCTGTTCCTTCTCACCCATTCTCTCTATCCTCTCCTAAAAATAAATAAAATCAATATTTATTTATTCTTTTTATTTTAATTCATGTTTTAGTTTTAAATTATACTATACATACATTATGATATTAGTTTCAGGTGAACACCCCAGTGATTAGACATTACATAACTTACTAAATGATCATCCTGATAAATCTCATATCCATTGGACACCATACATAATTATTATAATATTATTGACTGTGCTCCCTTTGCTGTACTTTACATCCCCATGACTATTCTGTAACAATCAACTTGTTCATATTAACCCCTTCACTTTATTCACACATCGCACTGAATCTCCCTCTCTGGCAACCATCAAAACGTTATCTGTATCTATGAGTCTGTTTTTGTTCTGCCTATAAGTTTATTTTTATTTCTTTATATTTGTTGATAGAAATGTACCTATTGCCCATCTTTTGTTCGTATTTTTGATCTTTTGCTTTCTTCTTCTAAAAAGGACCCTTTCACATTTCATATAATACTGGTTTGGTGGTGATAAAGTCTTGTAGCTTTTCTTGTCTGGAAAGCACTTTTCTGTCCTTCAAGTCTAAATAATAGTTTGGCTGGGTAGAGTAATGTGGGTTGTATGGCCTTGTTTTTCATAATTTTGAATATTGCCACTCCCTTCTGGCTTGAACATTTTCTGTTGAAAGATGAGCTTACAGATTTATGGGAGTGTCCTTGTAGATCCTCTCTTTGTCTTTAAACTTTGGCATTTTAATTGTGATGTGTCTTAGTGTGGGCTGTTTTGGGTCCACCCTGTTTGGGACACTGTGCTTCCTGGATTTGTGTGTAAATTCCCTTCAACAGGTTAGTGAAATTTTCTGTCATTGTTTTTTTCAAATAGGTTTTCAAATTCTTGCTCTGTTCTCCTTCCGGCACTCCTGTGATACAAATATTAGTAGGCTTGAAGTTGTCCCAGAGACTCCTTATACTAGCCTCATGTTTTGAGATTCTTTTTTCTTTTTTCTGTTCTGATTTAATGTCTTTTGTTTCTTTATACTCCAAATCACTGATTTGATTCTCGGATTCATCTACTGTATTGTTGATTTCCTGTATATTAGTCTTCATTTCAGTTAGTGTATCCTTCATTTCTAACTGGTCCTGTTTTATGCTATTGAAGTTCTTCTCATTAAGTTCATTGAGCATCCTTATAACCAGTGTTTTGAACTCTGCATCTAGTAAATTGCTTGTCCATTTTGTTTAGTTCTTGTTCTAAGTATCTGTTCTGTTATTTCATTTAGGACATATATCACCTCCCCATTTTTGCACCCTCGTGTTTGTTTCTATGTATTCAGTACAGCTGCTTGGTAGACTGGCCTCTACTAGGCACAACTTCCCTGATCACCTAAGTTGGGCACTTGAGGTGTGCCATCCATGTGGGCTATATACACCCTCCTCTTATAATTGAGCCTTGATTGCTACTGGCACATCAATGAGAGGGATTTGCCCCCAGGCCCATCAGCTGCAAAGACTGGCCTTTGACCACCATAAAGTATCAGCTGTGCAGGGGCCCTCTCGACAGAGAAGGACTTACTTCAGCAGGGCTATGGTCCCTGCTGAGTCCACCTTTAGTATGTTGCCGGTGGAGGTGTTGTGTGATGATTCTTTGACATGATCTGAAGTTGTCCACTGGGTGCACTGGCTTTGGGGCCTCCCAGGAGATGCAGGCCAAAGCCAGTCACAGCCTGTCCTTTACCCAGGGCCACCTGGCTTGAGCTACATAGCAATCTGCAGATGGCGACTACTTACTTGTGCTGGGTGTGGAGGTACCCAGGTGAGGCCAAGCTGTGAACCAAGGCCAGGTACTAGTAGTGTTGGACCTACAGCCACTTAGCAAGAGATAGGGGGCACACTGAGGCCAGATGCTGCTTGTTTGAGATTTTAGGAAAATCTGAAGCATAGACAGGCCATTCAAATAGAAAAGCCACTAGAAACTGCTTAGGTGGACCTGTAAGTTGTATGGAGCAGGACCTCAGGGAATTACCAGGACAGGGCAAACAGTGTGAACCAGGTTGATGGAGACTTAGACATGGCACCCAACTGCAGGCTCTGTGGTGGGTGGGCTCATTAAAAGGATCAGAGCCTCTGCCAGTACTTCTGTCTGACAGAAAGCTGCCTTTAGCTCTTGTGCTGATACTGGACAATTTAGTTCCTCTTTGTTCCTCGTTCCTCTGAAGCTGCTGCCCCAGTCCTGGAACTCGGGATGAGTCCAAGTAAGTCCATGCTCAGGCCCTTTAAGAGAAACTGCTTGGGACTCCAGCATCCCTCTACCTCCTCAGCCTTAATCCCCACTTGTTTTTATAGCTAGAAGTTAGGGGACTTCTCTTGCTAGCACTGAACTCTGGGGTGGGGGCCCTCACTCCCCAGAGGGTACTTCTGCAGCAAAGATATACCTCCTGATTTTTATCTACCACATGTGGGTGTGGAACCAGGGAGTTCTACATTTCAACCTCTCCTACCAGCCTGCATGGGGCTTCTTCTTTAATTCTAAAATTGTAGGACTTCCATTCAGCTAGATTTCAGGTAGTACTGAACGATGGCTGTTCTGAAGATTAGCTGTAATTTCAATGTGGTTGTGGGAGTAGGCGAGCACCATGTTTACCTCTGCTGCCGCCATCTTTTTTTTTTTTTTAGCTAGAGAAAGAGAGAGATGGGGGACAGACAGGAAGGGAGAGATGAGAAGCATCAATTCTTCATTGCAGAATCTTATAGTGGTTCACTGATTGCTTTCTCATATGTGCCTTGACCAGGGGGCTCCAGTTGAGCCAGTGACCTTGGGCTCGAGCCAGTAACCTTGAGTTTCAAGTAAGAGACCTTTGGGCTCAAGCTAGCAACCATGGGGTCATGTCTATGATCCCACACTCAAACCAGCAACGCTATGCTCAAGATGGTGAGCCCGAACTCAAGCTGGATGAGACTGTGCTCAAGCCAGTGACCTAATAAATTTGAACCTGGGTCTTCAGCATTTGAGGCCAATGCAACAGGTCAGGCTATATTGACACAGAACACCCAAATATCTAATATAAATAAAATAAATAATTCTTATAAAAGCTGCAATAAATGCTTAAAGAGAAATTTTGCAAATTCAGATAACAGAATTATCTGAAAATAACACCTATTCACGCAGAAAGATAGTATGCTTAAACCATACATAGAGGTATTTGTTTACCTTAAATCATAGATGAAATGTTACACTAAAAAATTATAAAGCCTGAGACTGGACATGTTTACTTCCGAAGCATGTTTGTTAAAACAAATGTGGAAGGTATTTTTTCTTTTAATTTATTTTTATTAATTTTAATGAGGTGACATTGATAAATCAGGGAAAATATGTTCAGAGAAAATATTTCCATGTTATTTTGACATTAGATTATATTGCGTACCCATCACCCAAAGTCAAATTGTCCTCCGTCACCTTCTATCTGGTTTCATTTGTGCCCCTCCCCTCCCCCTACCCTCTACTTCAACTCCCCCTTCCCCCGGGTAGTCAATACACTCTTGTCCATGTCTCACAGTCTCATTTTTATGTCCCATCTATGTATGGACTCATATAGTCCTTAGTTTTTTCTGATTTACTTACTTCACTCAGTATAATGTCATCAAGGTCCATCCATGTTGTTACAAATGATCCGATATCATCATTTCCTATGGCTGAGTAGTATTCCATAGTATATATGTACCAAAGCTTTTTAATCCACTCATCCTCTGACGGATACTTGGGCTGTTTCCAGATCTTCGCTATTGTGAAAAATGCTGCCATGAACATGGGGGCGCATTTCTTCTTTTCGAACAGTGCTATGGTGTTCTTAGGGTATATTCCTATCAGTGGGATAGCTGGGTCAAAAGGCAGTTCAATTTTTAATTTTTTGAGGAGTCTCCATACTGATTTCCACAATGGATGCACCAGTCTGCACTCTCACCAGCAGTGCAGGAGGGTTCCCTTTTCTCCACATACTTGCTAGCACTTGTTCTGTGCTGCTTTGCTGATGAGCGCCATTTTTACTGGTGTGAGGTGATTCTCATTGTGGTTTTAATTTGCATTTCTCTAATGATTAGTGATGTTGCGCATTTTTTCATATGCCTATTGGCCATCTGTATGTCCTCTTTGGAGAAGTGTCTATTCATTTCTTTAGCCCATTTTTTGATTGAATTGTTTGTCTTCCTGGTGTTGAGTTTTATAAGTTCTTTATAAATTTTGGTTATTAACCCCTTATCAGATGTGCTGTCAAATATGTTCTCCCATTGTGTGGTTTGTCTTTTTATTCTATTCTTATTGTCTTTAGCTGTGCAAAAACTTTTTAGTTTGATATAGTCCCATTTCTTTATCCTGCCTTTTATTTCATTTGCCCGTGGAGATATATCGGCAAATATACTGCTGCTACAGATGTCGGAGAGCTTGCTGCCTATGTTTTCTTCTAAGATGCTTATGGTTTCACGGCTTACATTTAAGTCTTTTATCCATTTTGAGTTTGTTTTTGTGAATGGTGTAAGTTGATGGTCTAGTTTCATTTTTTTGCAGGTAGATGTCCAATTTTCCCAACACCATTTGTTAAAGAGGCTGTCTTTACTCCATTGTATGTTCTTTCCTCCTTTGTCAAATATCAGTTGTCCATAAAGCTATGGGTTTATTTCTGGGTTCTCTGTTCTGTTCCATTGATCAATGTGCCTATTCTTATGCCAGTCTCAAGCTGTTCTGAGTACAATGGCCTTGTAGATACATAGATACCCGGAAGAGTGATACCTCCTGCTTTATTTTTTCCTTGTAAGATTGCTGAGGCTATTTGTGTTCTCTTTTGGTTCCATATAAATTTTTGGAATATGTGTTTTATATCTTTGAAGTATGTCATTGGTATTTTAATTGGTATTGCATTAAATTTATAAATTGCTTTGGGTAATATAGACATTTTAATGATGTTCACTGCCATTGCGACACCATTGTTGTTCATTGATTGCTTTCTCACATGTGCCTTGACCGTGGGCCTTCAGCAGACCAAGCAACCCCTTGCTGGAGCCAGCGACCTTGGGTCCAAGCTGGTGAGCTTTTTTGCTCAAGCCAGATGGGCTCGCGCTCAAGCTGGCGAGCTCGGGGTCTCGAACCTGGGTCCTCCGCATCCCAGACCGATGCTCTATCCACTGCGCCACTGTCTGGTCAGGCAAATGTAGAAGTTTTTAAAAAGTAATTTAGCTCTTCTACCTCTAGCTGAGAGGGTCCTGTGCTTCCTCCTTTGCGCAGCAGTTCCTTGTGTATTTGGTTTTAATCAGATGCAGAGCAGGAACTCAACATCCTGTAGCCTTACTCTGATTAGGAGAAGTCAAATTCTACAAATTGGCGGGTTTCTGCTTTTAGTGACTCTATTTGATGAATCATTTGGTTTTAAGTATTTGAAAGGGACCATTAGCAAGGCAGAATCCCAGCTTTTGTTATTTTTCTCATCTTATTTATAATCAGCCCTCCAAGGAGCCAAATACTTACCCTCTTCACCAATTAAACTGAAAATTCAGAAATACAACAAAGAAGGAATGAATAGCTACCTAATATCCAAAATTCTAAGAGTAATAATCAGCAGCTAGATGCTAAGTGGAGAGGTCTTAAGACCATTAAAATATTAAATTAGCAGACTAAGAGACCAAGGTGCCTTTTTTCTAAAAACCAAAAGACATACAATGAGCTTTAAAGGCTGAGTTCAAAAACTCTAGGGTTCAGTCTCTAGAAACAGTAAATATGAAATTAAAGATATAATAAGAAAAAGAGCCCAGTATTAATACAGTAAGTAAAATATTTATGACACTCTTGGACTTCAGGTTTTGTCTTAATTTCAATTCCTACAATTCTAGTCCCAGACATAAGCTACTGAAGGTACCAACATCTTGGAGAAATAGGACATAGTTATAACCGCTAATGATGATATACCAAGTAAGTTTCCATGCTCCCCCCACCCCCCAATTCACAGTCCCCCACCACACCATAACACACAGACTCACTCTGGAGTTCCAGAGAGGCTGTGACACTAATAATGCATATACCACCCGGTTGGTAGGGTGGCAAGAAGCCACACTTCCTCAGCTGTATCATCTTAATTTAGAGACTGTGAAATGACAAAGTCTCATTATGACTTGGCCACTGTCTCTTTCTCAGCATCATTAAATTGCTAACAGCTGGCCCAACATGAAATGGCCTTTGTGTAATCCTATTAAGCCAAAGGATGAGAAAAGCTGGACTTTACGATGAGGGAATGCTTCTCATTGAAACCTGAGGTTGCATACCTATTTTGCAGCCCAACATGCTCCCTAAGCCTAGCCAGGCAACAAATGTGGAAAGATAGCATAAACAACACATGGAATCTGTACCCAAACCAGGAAGATGCCATGCCAAAAGGACAGGGAACAGGCCTGGCTGGCTAGCTCAGCAGTACAAAGTTGGCCCAGCTTGTAGAAGTCCCGGGTTCGATTCCCAGTCTGGACACAAAGGAGAAGTGATCATCTGCTTCTCCACCCCTCCCCCTCTCCTTTCTCTCTGTCTCTCTCTTCCCCTCCAGCAGCCAAGGCTCCACTGGAGAAGACTTGGCCTGCCCGCCGGGGATGGCTCCATGGCCTCCACCTCAGGCGCTAGAATGGCTCAATTGCAGTGGAGTGGCAGCCCAGATGGGCAGAGTATCACCCCCTAATGGGCATGCCGGGTGGATACCAGTCAGGCGCATGCGGGAGTCTGTCTCTCTGCCTCCCTGCTTCTAGCTTCAGAAAAATACATTAAAAAAAAAAAAAAGGACAGGGAACAGTATCTAGAGAAACTAAAATGGGGGGTGGGGGGTTAAGAAAGGTAGAAAGTGAATAGATCAGCCAGAATATGATGTGCAAGCCTTCAAGGTACCAAATGTAAATAGGTAGATAAAAAGAGGAGCTCCTGATACTTCACTAGCAGAAGATCATGTTCTGAAAGCCAAGTGATAATTTTTGTAGCATTTTTCTGGTATTCTTTTGCATGTTTTGAGATTCATAATACAAAAAAGAATTATAGTGATGCCATACATTATTAAAAATATTACTGAGCTTCAATCATTTTTAACTTTTAAAAGGAGGGGGTAATCACAAACAAGATCACTTCTTAAATCTGCTACCAATTATGCAGATTACAATATGAAAATCACAAACACATTTCTCCAGTATAAAACCAAGCTTCTTAGCTAAACAATATTTATTATTATGTATCTACCATAGGTGCTGGTGCACAGAAACACTTTAGACTCATACATGTTTCTGAATTTCACCAGGTATTTGATTATCCATTAGAAAAGCATTCCAAAAAAAGATAACATTTTACTTCACACATAGGTAATTTGAGAACCAGTCAGCGAGAAAGCATGGAAGACAAATAATTTTGACATGTCAGAAGATACTAAGAGAATTCCCCACACTCTAACTCCCTTTCCTTCTGAGGAATAACAACACAATGCAGGTCCTTGTCTCTTAAGAACTATGTGTTCTTAACATATAATTAATAGGGTTAAAAATCATTTATATTGACTTCTAAAATTTATTTCCTTAAATACACAGACCTTGAGCCTATTTAGCAAACCATGGTAGGCAATATTAATGTAGATCCCAAAATTTAAGTGGTTAAGTGAATGACTGAGTGTCCAACTGTGTTCTAGAGGTGTTTCAGGCATTTTCCAAATAGTTGATTTGAACGTCATCTAAAATTAGATTGAAAACTATACTCGAACACACATGTAAATTACACTAACATTTAAAACAGCGGCAGCTACCTAAATATGTACTCATGCTATCAAGTTAAATTCATTTTTATTTACACTTCAGAATAAAAGGTCTCCTATCACTTTTACTTGTACTTGAACCTCTTTTAAATGTAATTCATTAGGAGTTTACAAGCTACAAAGGGACAGAACTTTTGTCTTATCCTGATGATAACTATTTGTTGGATAAAGAGACTTCTGTGCTATAATTTTCAGAAATCAAAACAGAAAATTTGTTGAAGATAGTGACATGGAACACTGGCAGTAGCAAACGTGAAGGCCCTCCTCACAAACCTGTTGGGCAGATAAAATATATTATGTTCACTTTGTTAAAGATGGCACTGCCCACGTGCAAGTTTTAAGAGTAGGCTTTTCCCTACAACTTTGACTGATTGCATGATGTGGGTTGGTGCACTCTCATGAGGAATCCTCCCAGTATGTCTCAGATAAGTGACTTTGTATCAGAGACTTCCTTTTTTGTAGACTGGATTAAAGGTTTTGAATCTACGCTATAAAGTGCGGTAGACCAGGAGCTGGCTTTCTCTTGGTTCCTGAGGTTAGTCTTAGAGAGGAGAGCAGAGAAAGGACACGTGGAGCAGTCCAGAAGAAGCAGCCAAGATGGTGGAGTGCTGATGGAGAAGCCAGTTTGTGCAGAGTTTGCACAGAGAGGAGGAGATGGGAAACAGAGGTGAATAAGTCTGGTGAGCTAGAAACCTTTGATTCTAGGAAACTCGGATAAGTCAGTAGCTTTGTGAGCACTGAATGTGTGGGTTTTGGAGCCCAGTGTGTGTTTTGCTTGCCCTCCAGGTGCAAGCTAGAATTAAAGCTGATGGCTCACCAGTTCTTGGCTCCATTGTTTCATTACTGACTCTCCGAATCCATTGCGAACCTGCACTGGCCAGGAGGCTGTGAAGATGGCCGTGACCACTGGCTTTACATTGGGAAACAGAGGTGAATAAGTTTGGTGAGCTAGAAACCTTTGATTCTAGGAAACTTGGATAAGTCAGTAGCTTTGTGAGTACTGAATAAGTGGGTTTTGGACCCAGTGTGTGTTTTTGCTTGCCCATAGGGTGCAAGCTAGAATTAAAACTGATGGCTCACCAGTTCTTGGCTCCGTTGTTTCATTACCGACTGTCTGAATCCAATGTGAACCTGCACTGGCCAGGAGGCTGTGCTGATGGCCGCGACTACTGGCTTTACAGATCCCTCTGCAGAATAGATTGCACGGGCAGCCAGAGAGAGAGAGCTACAACATACAGAACAGCCTTCACTCCAAGAGAGAAGAATAAAAAAAAGATAAAAGACTTGCTATAATAAGCATATTTGAAATATTCAAAGAGATAAAAATAAGTAAAGCCACAAAGAAAATGTGAATTTGAAGAAAGCACTCACAGAAATTTAAAATAAAATTCCATAAACTTAGTAAACAAAAGGCATGAATGAACAGGTTGAATAGTACACACAACTATTGAAAAACCAGCCAAAGTAACATTCATGAGTATGGGTGTATGTCCAGTAGCCATGGCCACCATCAGAGCCGCCTGGTCCATGCAGGTTCGCATTTGATTCAGACAGATGGTAATGAAACAATGGAGCCAAGAACTGGTGGGCCATTAGCTTTAATCCTAGTTTGCACCCATCAGGCAAGAAATACACATAGTGGGAAAACACTTCCCTTTCCATTCAGGGCTCCCCAAACCACTGACTTATCCGAGTTTCCTAAAATCAAAGGTTTCTAACCTCACCAGTCTCATTCACCTCTGTTCTCCAGCTCCTTCTCTCTGCACAAACTCTACACAAACTGGCTTTTCCTTCAGCACACCGCCATCTTGACTGCTTCTCCTCTCCTCCATGTGGCCTTTCTCTGCTCTCTTCTAGCATGGGCCCCTCTGCCTCATTTTATAGTACTGAAATCAAAATTTTAAATCCAATATACAAACAAGGAAGTCTCTGATACAAAAGTAACTTATCTGAGGCATAATGGGATTCCTCATAAGAGTGCATCACTGCCTATCATGCAACAGTAAAGGGTGTGGGAAAAAGCTTAGTTTTGCAAAAATCTTAGTATTAAAAGGGTGGGAAAGTCTTAGTCTTAAAACTAAGCCTTGGGCTAAAATAATCCTGCCTGCTTACAACCTGTTCCCCCACATGCAATGCAAACTATAAGCGAGCAAACATATACCATATTTACAAACTTATTTTACCAACAATGGGCAAAGGTTATGGCCAGGTAGCTCAGCTCCTTAGAGCACCCTCCCAAAACACCAGGTTGCAGGTTCAATCCCCAGTCAGGGTACCTATAAGAATCAACCAATGAATGCATAAATAAGTAGAACAACAAATCAATGTCTCTGTCTTCCTCCACCTGTTGTAAAGTACCTTGTAAAGCCAGTAGTCGCGGCCACTATCAGAGCCACCTGACCCATGCAGGTTCACATTAGATTCGAACAGTCGGTAATGAAACACAGGAGCCACAAACTGGTGAGCCATCAGCTTTAATTCTAGCTTGCACCCGGCGGGCAAGCAAAAATACACACTGGGCTCCAAAACCCACACATTTAGTGCTCACAAAGCTACTGACTTATCCGAGTTTCCTAGCATCAAAGCTTTCCAGCTCACCAGACTTATTCACCTCTGTTTCCCATCTCCTCCTGCACAAACTCTTAACAAACTGCCTTCTTCCTCAGCACTCTGCCATCTCAGCTGCTTCTCCTGGCCTTCACGTGGCCTTAATCTGCTCTACTCTCTAATACCTCAGGAACCAAGAACCAAGAGAGAGATCAAGCTCCCGGACTGCCCCAGTTTATAGCATAGAAAATCCAAACCCTTAATCCAATCTACAGACAAGAAAGTCTCTGATACAAAGCCACCCATCTGAGGCATAATGGGATTCCTCAGGAGAGTGCACCACCCTACATCATCCAATCAGTCAAGGGTGTAGGGAAGAGCTTACTCTTAAACTAAGCCTTAGGCTATAATGACCCGGCCTGCCCACAGCCTGTTCCAGAACACACATTAATATCAACAAACTTCCATGTGGGCAGCGCCATCTTTAACAAAGTGAGCATAATATATGTTATCTGCCCAACATACCTGTACCTCAATTCCGCGGGTTTACGTAGAGACACCAAGTCCAGATGAATTTGTAATGATTTTATTAAAGGAGGAGATTTATTTCATATGCCAGCCACATATGACTAACACGGGGCATTGCAGACCCAAATTGTGTGCTCCAAATATATCTCAGAGGCTGGTTATATACCTTTGATCACATACAAACTGGGGGGAGCATGACATCATGGCACAAGCTTTTAACATTTGTTTAGGGAATCCATAGAAACATTAAAACTTTCAAGGTAACACAATCAAAGACATGTACAAATTTTTCACTGTCTATCTCCCCTCCTTTGCCTAGAACAGTGGTTCTTAACCTGGGTTCTATCTAACCCTAGGGGTTCGATGAGTCGGTCTCAGGGGTTCGAAGAAGCCTCTGCCACGGAGGCCAGAATAAAGTAATACCGTAATTTGTTGTGAGTTCATGGACTTTGTTGGTTTTGTTCTTTGAGCAAGGTGATGTTCATGCACGGCTCACTTTGTGCACCAGTAAAAAAAACATATACCTATGTCTGGAATTTGGGGAAAAAATCATATTTTATTTATCACTAAAGAAGGGTTCGGTGAATGCGCATCTGAAACTGGTGGGTTCGGTACCTCAAAAAAAGCTTAAGAACCACTGGCCTAGAGGTATGTTACTCTCAGGATTACAGGAATGGAGAAAGAGCCAAATCAATGTAGGGTGGTATGTAAATTCTGTCTCTTATTGAAGAGAAAAGAAGTTTCTCAGACCTTTATTCTATAGTTAAAACTAAATGACCCATTGTCCTTGCAAGCCAGAAACTTCTACATTCTTCTCCCTCCCCTCCCAAAGGAAGAATGAAACAAGAAAGCCTGACCTTTCCTCCTAAAATATCAATATTAACTTTGCACCTTTTAGGTACCTTACTACACACCCATCCACCCACATACAGACACCTTCCTCTCTTTCTAAAATTAAAAAAAAAGTTAGAAATAAATAAAAGAATACAGGCAAAATTAAGATATTTTCAGACAAAGGTAGGCAGTTTCTAATTCACATACTTTCACTGAAACTACCACAAATGCAGTGGTTCTTAACCTTTTTAGAGATACCGAACTCAACAGCTTCATATGTGCATTCACCGAACCGTTCTTTAGTGATAAATATGATTTTTTTTTCCAAGTTCAAGACATAGGTATATGTTTTTTTACTAGTGCACAAAATGAGCCGTGCGTGAACATCACCTTGCTCAAAGAACAAAACTAACAAAGTACATGAACTCACAACAAATTACGGTATTACTTTATTCTGGCCTCCGTGGCAGAGGCTTCTCCTAACCCCTGAGATCGACTCATCGAACCCCTAGTGTTCGATAGAACCCAGATTAAGAACCACTTCACTAAAGGATCTATTTGAACAAGAAGGAAATTAAATTCAAAAAGCAGGAACAGGATTGAAAAAGTGAGGGTGAGTAAAGAAACTAGTAAACATGGGTAAATCTAAATAATTACAAGCTAAATTGAAAAACACCAATAATACCAATGATTAATTTGAAGGCTATGCATGGAGGGCAGAATTAAATTACAGACAATAAACTGGAGCATGGGAACAGCAGACCAGACTTAAAGTGTTCCCAGTAGACAGTAAGCACTATTAAGTAGATTTATACTTCAAAATGTATGACTCTTAAAATTAAGCATAACAGCAAAAAGAACGCAAATGTAATCAGTAGCTAAGAAAGATAAAATAATAAACTCAAAATAACCAAAGGCAAGAAAAAAGAAAACAGACAAGTGAAAAAGAATAGAAAACACATATTATCAAAAGAGAAATAAACACATATATATCAATATGTAAAGCCAGTAGCCAGAGCCACCATCACAGCCGCCTGACCCATGCAGGTTCACATTAGATTCAGACAGATGGTAATGAAACAATGGAGCCAAGAACTGGTGAGCCATCAGCTTTAATTCTAGCTTGCAACCGGCGGGCAAGCAAAAACACACACTGGGCTCCAAAACCCACTCATTCAGTGCTCACAAAACTACTGACTTATCCAAGTTTCCTAGCATCAAAGGTTTCTAGCTCACCAGACTTACTCACATCTGTCCCCCATCTCCTAGTGCACTAACTCTGCTCAAACTGGCTTGTCCCTCAGCACTCCACCATCTTGGCTGCTTCTCCTGGCCTCCTCCACGTAGCCTTACTCTGCTCTCCTGCAGCATGGGCTCCTCCTAGAACCGTGATGGTGAACCTATGACATGCGTGTCAGCCTGACATGCGTAGCCATTTTTGATGACATACAGCTGCGCGTGGCTGCATACCAGAAAAGTTTGGGGTCACATGCCAAGAAGGACGTTTCATCCTCGGCTCGGGCATGCCCAGGTCCACTAGCTGAGGATAAAACATTTGCTGTAGCATAGATACTCTGTGCCGGAGGTCTGTAGGCCAAAACAACAGAATTCCGGCACAGAGCATCTAGTTCTGGGACTTCTGGTTAGGCCGTTTATCTCGAAATGACACATCACCCGAGTTATGCTCGGTTTTTAAACAAATTTTGTTACACCAAGCTCAAAACATTGTCCATCACTGTCCTAGAAAAAAATCACTCTTCTCCCGGAACAACGTGATCTTTCTTCCTTTTAAAACCTTTTGGTGCAAAACCCCTCCCCAACACATATTAACATAATCACACCCATCCCAAGCAATCACCTGGGCGATGGGCTTCCACGTAGGCAGAGCCATCTTTAACAAAGTGAGCATAATATATTTTATATGCCCAACAGTTCACCCCTATGCTCACTTTACTACCCACAATCTACACCACTGGAATCCCTGTGCAAGAAAATTAGGCACATTACACAAATTACAACAACATGACAAATCATAAAATTCCGACAATTACAAAGGTACATTTCACCAGTCTCTTAGCACTTTGCCAAAAGCGCAAAATGTCCTTGGCCTACTTTCTTGACGTTTGAAAGGCTTCCTGGAGCATGGGGAGAGCCTCCAGCAAAGCCGCCCCCTACTCCCATCATACTATTTCACATTGTTCAAAATCCTTAAGTTCATCCAGCAAAGGAGCCAGTGCCCACTCTGGTCATAGTCCAGGAAATCAGTCCATGCACATGGGCCTTTAGCCAGCCCCCTCATTCCTGTTGCCCGGGCAGGTCTTACACTGTCTCAAAGAGGAGCACGTGGTAAAGGCAGTCAGCATTTCCATCTCTGCTCAAGAGAGCATGATGGCATCCACCCCTAAGTCCTAAAATCGTAGACCTACCAGGAGAGTAGCAGGTACTCCTTGGTGCTGGGCTCTCACCTTCTGCAGACTGTGGATTGCAACTCCAGCTCACAACTCCTCATCCTTCAAAGAGAAATGGAAAACACGAGCTCCCACAGCTGGGCTCGAGCCCCGGGCCACTGCTGCCTTCTGATCTACATGCCTTGAAGCTCTGGCCCCGGCCTCACACCGCTACTGGCTTTCCAGAACATCCAAGGCAATCTGCAACTCACGAACCTGTGATCCCTTCTCCAGCGGCTGCTCTATTTCCAAGCAAATCTCACAAACCTGGTCGGCCTCCTCCGGTGCTTGCTCCGGCTCCAGGGTCGGCATCTCTTTCTCCCACATTTGTTACAGCTCCTTTCACAGCTCAGTTTGCAGGTCCCAGGAAGCCTCTTCCACAGAGCTCTCAGTTTCCTCACACATGGCTGTAAAACTCAGCCAGCCTACAGCCCCAAAAAGAACAGCCATGGGAAACCAAAACAGCATCCAGTCCTCTACTCCACCGCTCAAAGTTCACACTGAATTCTGAATCCTGCCACAAACTACGCCAAATGTAAAGCCAGTAGCCACCGCCACCATCACAGTCACCTGGCCCATGCAGGTTCACAGTCGATTTGGACAGATGGTAATGAAACAATAGAGCCAAGAACTGCTGGGCCATTACCTATAATCCTAGCTTGCATTCAACAGACAAGTAAAAAAACACACTGGGCTCCAAAACCCACTCCTTCAGTGCTCACAAAGCTACTGACTATCCGAATTTCCTAGAATCAAAGGTTTCGAGCTCACCAGCCTTATTCACCTCTGTTCCCCATCTCCTTCTCTCTGCACAAACTAGCTTCTCCCTCAGTTCTCCACCATCTTGGCTGCTTCTCCTGGCCTCCTCCTCGTGGCCTTACTCTGCTCTCCTACAGCATGGGCTACTTCTAGAACCGTGATGGCAGACCTATGAAACGCATGTCAGCACTGACATGAGTAGCCATTTTTGATGACATGCGGCCACATGTGGCTGCATACCAGAAAAGTTTGGGGCTGCATGCCGAGAAGGACGTTTCATCCTCGGCTCGGGCACGGCCTGGTGCAGTAGCCAAGGATAAAACATTTGCTGTAGAGTAGACACTCTGTGCCGGAGGTCTGTAGGCCAAAACAACAGAACTCTGGCACAGAGCGTCCAGTTCTGCAACTTCAGGTTAGGCTGTTTTTTCCAAGTGCCACATCACCCAAGTTATGCTCATTTTTGTGGTGAATTTTGACATACCAAGCTTGAAACATTGCCCATCACTGTCCTTGAATGTAATCGCTCTTCTCCTGGAACAATGTAATCTCTCTTCCTTTTAAAAACTTTTGGCGCGAAAGCCCTCCCCCAATACATATTAACATAATCACACCCATCCCAAGGAATCACCTTGGCAACGGGCTTCCACGTGGGCTGTGCCATCTTTAACGAAGTGAGCATAATATATTTTATCTGCCCTACACAGTAATAACAATAAATGTAAAGATATTAAATTCTATATAGAAATAATAAAATTGAAGTTACATAGAAAGTAATGCCTAATTATTTTTTCCAATATACACTGAAAGCAAAATGATATTGTATGGTTGAAATATAAGGAATAGAAAAAGAAATCACAAGCAGCTACTTACAAAAAGAGAATTGATTTAGTAATAGTAGCACTTTTTTTGTTTTTACTAGAGAATAAAGAGGTGCAGCACATACTGGTAACACAATCCAACAAAAGGTATGATAGTTATGAACAGAGAAAAAAAGATAAATCGACAACAATAATGAGAAATTTTAGTATTTTGTGAGAATAGTATAATCATTAATATAATCATTTAGGAAAAAAAACAAATAAATAAGCTTAACAAGTCAATGGATAAAGAAATTTAAAAAGTGCCCAAATAAAGCAGAAAATACTAAAATTAATATTTTGTTTTGATTTTAAAAAAAGAATCCAATTTGTTTCCATTTACTAGAAGAATTAAAAAACAAACTATTAGCTCTATAAATCTGATGATGATCAGTGGATATGTGTGTGTATGCGATGAGAATTTAATGAGTGCCTATTAAATGGCTGGGATGAAATGGAGCTTAGAGTCAACTGAAAATAAATATTTAGAACTCTTAAAGTGTGTGTATGCACAGGCACACACGTACAAACACACAGACAAATGAAAATTTCATTTCGTACTTGAAAACTTTTTCAAACCAAGTGTATACTTGACACATGCTGTTATTCAACTAACATATTGCATGGATGACTCTGCTAGCTCAAAAAGCACTTTCTACCTTGTACTTTAACCTGTGGATTTATACATGAATAAATGAATGATCATTCAGAATGAATAGACCCTAGCTGGGTGGCTCAGTTGGTGAAAGCGTCTTCTGGATACCCTAAGATTGTGGGTTTGATCCTTGGTCAGGGCACATGCAAGAATCAACCAATGACTAAATAAATAAGTAGAAATACAAATTGATGTCTTTCTCACTCTCTCCCTTCCTTTCTCTAAAATCAATCAATCAGTCAATCAATCAAAGAACGAATAAAGGTGCACTCCATGTAGCCAGTAGCCAGGTCTAGATGTTCTCTAGCAATCTAAAAACATGTTTCATGCTGAAGTATTTGGAAAATGAAAAAAATGGGCAAGTTCATTCTTAATCCTAACATAGCTACATAGAAAATAAGGTTTGCTTGAATGAATAACTGGGCTTGTAAAGAAGATGATTTCACCACTCACATGTTAAATTATCAAGTCTCCCTTACTCAAAAACATTATCTTTAAAAAAAAAAAAAAAATTAAGCTCTTAACATGGTCCTCAGAGATTTTTTTTGACATAACTTCTAAAATTAATTTAAAAACTGCTTTGCACTTTTTATTCAAATGCTGTTTTACTGTGTGTTTTGTTGTTGTTGTTTTATGTAAAAGGTGTAACTCTCAGAAAAAGCACTTTAAGTTCATTTAGCATGACTTAGCTGCCAAACGCACAGTGATAAAGAGGCAGAGGTAAGTCTAAGGACCACAGCCTGGGTCTGCGCCAGGGTCAGTACACCCCCAAGGTTTCTGGCTCTGTGGTTCCCTTTCTCAGGGTCAAGGAAACTTCTCAATTCCTCTTGTTTCAAACACAGTAGGCCTTGCTTCCCAAGCACACGCGTTCAGTAGGTTCCATTTGTTCCTTTGATGATTGCTGGCAACATTTGCTTAGCCCTAATACAAACATCTTCAGCATGCATCATGAGTTTATGAAATGAAAAATAAGGATAAGAAATTTTTCCAAACAAAAAGTCATGAAAAAAACCTCTGTAATTTATACGTGAAACATAAAAACAAGGCTTAATAGTAACACCTAAACCATTTGCTTGGTAAAGAGAATGTTATTCAAAACCACTAGCATCTGGAACAGTCATTTTTATTTTCTGCACTGCTAGCATATTGTGAAAGTCACTTCTGACCTCTATATATCTGTACATGTTATCAGCAAAATGGGTTTTAATTCTGACATTAACTTTCCCTAAATGGCTCACAGCTGCTCTCAGGACCTCCTCACAGATCTTCAGGGCTGGTTTCAATGACGCCTATGAATATATTGCAAAGTGAACTTCATAGCACCCAGCGCTAGATGAGGCAGTCAACGGATTGATCACCAGTTTGAGATGTTATTACCTATTAAACAAGTCCAAATCACCTACTTTATAAACAAAATGGATGCTACACCTTCGTTAGTTTATGAAATGTGGTCTATGGAAAAGCTCTGTACTAATTCTGAGATGTAATTAAGAAATAGAAAATGAGAGATTGGGAGGAAAAGCAGAAATGCGGAGAGGGCTACCAAGCTCCTGGTGCAAATGGCAGCCCGGAGGGATTCATGCAGCGGGAAGTGAGTTTAGCAGAGAGAGGCGGGTCCTGTAACCCAGGAACAAAGCCCCGGCTTGCAGCCCCAGAGACTAGAAAAAAGAATACAGACAGTATTTAGCTGCGAAACAAGTCAGGATACTGTTTGTGAGAAAGAGACAGATTTCTCAAACCCAGGATTCTTCTTAAAGGGACCGGGTAGAAAACCTCTTTAACAACAACTCACCTGGGGATCTGGGGGACGGGAAGAGATGAGAGGACTGGAGTAGAATGAAGAGAGGAGGCACAGGGAAAAACACTTTGAGGGACAGCCACCCTAACCCCGGAGCTGAGTCACGCCCCAAATCTAAAGTGAACACTATTCCTGTAACCAGCAATACCAGCAAAGGGAAGCAGGTCACCAGCCAAACGGAGGCTCTCCTGTTGCAGTCACAGCAGAGAGTAGCTTAGAAGCAGGGACCCATCAGGAATACAGTATTGAGTGCTGAGGTCTGAGCTGCATCACCCAAACCCCACACTACTGAGTGCTCACCAGAGGGCAGGTGGCAGTGGGACATGGAAGGGAGGCCCGTCAGCAGGGGCGGAAGCTGGGGGCTGGCTGCGGTTAAGCCCCAGCCATGAGTGCAGTCCTGCCCCCAGGAGCGGAAGCCAGGACCAGTCATGACTGAGGCCGGGGCTAACGCAGTCCAGTACACGGGGGTGGAGTCTGAGGGCAGCTGCGGCAGCAGAAAGGTTGCACAAATGTGGTCTGACCTGCAGCAAAGGGCCAGGCAAGCAAGAAAGGTCCCACCTGCAGTCCCACCGCAGGGGCAAAGCAAAAGCCATGGAACTGCCTGACACTTGTGGCTAGGCACAGGAGCAAAGCCCAACCCTGGGGCGAGGCTTACGGCTCAGTGCACTGCGTGCAGTTCAACCCATGAGGGTGGAGCGAAGGCCAAAGCCAGTCAAGGTTTGCATCCCAGGCACACAAGCACAGTCCCGCAATCAGAGGAGGTATGAAGGCCTGGCCTGCCAGGGCTTGCAGCCCAGGAACAAAAGCTCAGTACTTCCCTCGGGGAAGGTTTGGAGGCCTGGCCGGCCAAGGCTTGCAGCCTGGGCTGCGCATATAGTACCGCTAATGGAGGTAAGGTGGAAACCGCAGCAAACTCAGCAGCGGGCTGGCGCCAGCAATGCTCCTGCCTGAACACACGAGGCAGCGGTAGAGGGGGTGGTGGGCCTACAGACAGACCAAAACTAGGGAACACAGAAGCCATAAACATCAGACTCCTGTGGCCACACCCTTCTTATACACAGACAAAATGGAAAGGCAGAGAAATGCAACCCAAATTAATAAAGAAAAATCCACAGAAAAAGATTTGAATGAGTCATAAATAACCAAATTACTGGATGCAGAGTTTAAATTAATGACTGTTATGATGCTCAAAAATCTTAGAGCAACAATAAATAGACATAACAAGCCCCTAAATAAAAAGAAAGCTAGTATTAAAAAAGGACATTGAAATAATAAAAATGAATCATTCAGAAATGGCAGATACATTATCAGAAATGAAGACAACATTGGAAGGAATTAAAAGCAGAATGGATGAAGCTGAGGATCGAATCAGCGAGTTGGAAGAAAAGATGAACAAAGGCATGGAAGCAGAGCAGAATAAAGAAAAGAGACTCAAAAAGTCTGAGGAAACTCTAAGAGAGCACTTTGACAACATGAAAAGAAACAACATCCGCATAATAGGGTTTCCTGAAGGAGAAAAGAAAGAACAAGGGATAGAAAACCTGATTAAAAAAATCATAGATGAAAACTTTCCTAAATTGATGAAGGAAAAAGTCAAACAAGTTCAAGAAGCACAGATAGTTCCATTAAGGATGAACCCGTAAAGGCCAACACCAAGACACATCATAATTAAAATATAAAAATTAAGAGATTAAGAAAATACTAAAAGCTATAAGAGAAAAGCAGTCTATTACCTACAGAGAAGCCTTCATAAGGATGACATCTGACTTCTCAACAGAAACACTTGAGGCCAGAGGAAATGGCAAGAAATATTCAAAGTAATGCAGAACAAGAACCTACAACCAAGACTTCTTTATCCAGCAAGGCTATCATTTAACATTGAAGAAGAAATAAAAAGCTTTACAGACTAAAAAATCCTCAAAGAATTCATTACAACCAAACCAATGCTACAAGAAATATTAAGGGGCCTGCTGAAAACAGAAGGGGAGCGGGGAGAATATAGTAAAAGAGGAATGTAGATTTAAAGAATAAAATGACAATAAACAACCACATATCAATAATAACCTTAAATGTAAATGGATTAAATGCTCCAATCAAAAGACAAAAGGTAGCTGCATGGATAAGAAAACAGGACCCATACATATACTGACTACAAGAGACATATCTCAAAACAAAAGATACACACAGATTGAAAGTAACATAATGAAAAAAAAATATTTCATGCAAATGGTAATGAAAAAAAAGCTGGAGTAGCAATACTTATATCAGATAAAAATCGACTTTAGAACAAAGCCATTATAGTAAGGAATAAAGAAGGTTACTAATCAATGATAAAGGGAGCAATCCAACAGTAAAATATAACCATTATAAATACTATGCACCTAATATAGGATCACCAAAATACATAAAGCAGACTTTGATGGACATAAAGGGCGAGATCAATGGCAATACTATAATAGGAGATTTTAATACCACACTAACATGATTGGATAGATCCTCAAGAAAGAAAATCAACAAAGGAACAGCAAACAAAGGACACACTAGATCAATTGGAATTAATAGATATCTTCAGAAACTTTCACCTTAAGGCAGCAGAATATACATTCTTTTTAAGTGCTTATGGTACATTCTCTAGGATAGATCGCATGCTAGGACACAAATCGAGTCTCAACAAATGTAAAAAAAGATTAAAATCACATCAAGCATCTTCTCGGATCACAATAGCATGAAACTAGAAATTAACAACAATAGAAAAATTAAAAAACACTCAAAAACTTGAAAACTAAATAGCATGTTATTAAATAACAAATGGGTTAACAATGAGATCAAGGAAGAAATAAAAAAATTTCCTTAAAACAAACAAAAACAAACGTACAACAACTCAAAATTTATGGGACAAAGAAAAAGAAGCCCTGAGAGGGAAGTTCATTGCACTACAGGCATACCTTAAGAAGCTAGAAAAAGCTCAAATAAGCAATATAACTCTGCATCTTAAAGAACTAGAAAAAGAACAGCAAGTAAAAATCAGAGGAAGTGGAAGGAAGGAAATAATGAAGATCAGAGAGAAATAAATGACAAAGAGGCTATAAAAACAATACAGAGGATCAATTAAACCAAGAGCTGGTTCTTTGAAAGGGTAAACAAAATTGATGAACCTTTAACCAGAATCACCAAGAAAAAAAGAGGGAGGACTCAAATAAATAAAATTAGAAATGAGAGAGGAGAAGTTAACAACTGACACAGCAGAAATACAAAGTATTGTAATAAAATACTATGAAGAACTGTATGCCATAAAATTAGACAACCTAGGCAAAATGGACAAATTCCTCAAAACATATAATCTTTCAAAAATCAATATAGAAGAATCAGAAAACCATAACAGACCAATTTCATCAAATGAGATTCAAACAGTTATCAAAAAACTCCCAACAAAAAAAAGTCCTGGGCCAGATGGTTTCAAAGGCGAATTTTAACAAATATTCAAAGAAGAACTTACTCCTATCCTTCTCAAGCTATTTCAAAAAATTCAAGAAGAGGGAAGATTTCCAAACTCTTTTTATGACCCAAGCATAATAGTGATTACAAAACCAGGCAAAGATACCACAAAGAAAAAAAACTATAGACCAATATCCCTGCTGAACTTAGATGCTAAAATTCTCAACAAAATATTAGCAAACTGGATCCATCCATACATGAAATAAATCATACATCATGATCAGGTGGGATTTATTCTAGAAAGACAAGGCTGGTACAAATCAGCAAATCAATCAATGTGGTGCAACATATAAACAAAAGAAAGGATAAAAATCACATGATAATGTCAATAGATGCAGAAAAAGCATTTGATAAAATCCAGCACCCATTTATGATCAAAACTCTCAGCAAAGTGGAAATACAGGGATCATACCTCAAAATGATAAAAGGCCATCTATGACAAACCCAAAGCCAACATCATAATCACTTGGAAAAAAATGAAAAAAAAAAATCCCCTTAAGATCAGGAACAAGGCAGGGTACCCCTTTTCACCACTCTTATTCAACATAGTTCTGGAAGTCCTAGCTACAGCAATCAGACAAGAAGAAGAAATAAAAGGCATTGAAATTAGAAAAGAAGTAAAACTATCATTATTTGCTGATGATTTGGTACTGTACATATAAAACCCTAAAATCTCATTCAAAAACAACTGGACTTGATAAATGAATTCAGCAGGGTAGCAGGATATAAAATCAATATTCAGAAATCAGTGGCATTTTTATACATCAACAATGAACTGTCAGAAAGGGAAATTAAGGAAACAATCCCCTTCACTATTGTAAAAAAATAAAAATAAATAAAGTACCTAGAAATAAATTTAGCCAAAGAAATTAGAGACTTGTACTGGGAAAATTATAAAACATTGTTAAAGGAAATCAAGGAAGATACAAATTAATGAAGGCATATACAATGTTCATGAATAGAAAGAATAAACATCATTAAAATTTCTATATTACCCAAAGCAATCTATATAAATTCAATGCAGTTCCTTTTAAAATATCAAGGACATGCTTCGAAGATATAGAACAAATATTCTCAGAAATTTATACGGAACCAAAAAAGAACACGAATAGCCTCAGTAATACTGTAAAAGAATAATAATGTGGGGGGTATCACACTTTCTGATATCAAGGTATACTACAAAGCCATTGTACTCAAAACAGCTTGGTACCAGCATAAGAACAGGCATATAGAACAATAGAACAGAACAGAGAAACCAGAAATAAACCCACACCTATATGGACAACTGATATTTGACAAAGGAGGTAAGACCATACAATGGAATAAAAACAGTCTCTTTAACAAATGGTGTTGGGAAAACTGGACAGGTACTTGCAAACAAATGAAACTGTATCACCAACTTACACCCTTCACAAAAGTAAACTCAAAATCGATAAAAGACTTAAATGCAAGTCGTGAAACCATAAATATCTTGGAAGAAAACATAGGCAGTAAACTCTCCAATATCTCTCATAGCAATATTTTTGCTGATTTATCTCCACGGGCAAGTGAAATAAAGAACAGGATGAACAAACAGGACTATATGAATCTAAAAAGCTTTTGTACAGCTAAAGACACCATTAAAAAATAAAAAGACAAACAAGACAATGGGAGAATATATTCATCAATACGTCTGATAAGGGGTTAATAATCAAATTTTATAAAGAACTGGTAAAACTCAACACCAGGAAGATAAACAATCCAATCAAAAAATGGGCAAAAGAAATGAATAGACACTTCTCTAAAGAGAACATACAGATGGCCAATAGGCATATGAGAAAATGCTCGACATCACTAATCATTAGAGAAATGCAAATTAAAACTGCAATGAGATACCACTTCATACATGTCAGAATGACACTTTTAACAAAACAGCACATAATAAGTACTAGAGAGGAGAAAAGGGAACCCTCCTGCACTGCTGGTGGGAATGCAGACTGGTGCAGCAACTGTGATAAACAGTCATGGCGATTCCTCAAAAAATTAAAAATGGAACTGCCCTTTGACATAGCTATCCCACTTTAGAAATATATCCATTGAATACCAAATCACTGATTCAAAAGAAGAAATGCACCCCCATGTTTACAGCAGCATTGTTTACAATAGCCAAGATCTGGAAACAGCCCAAGTGTCCGTCAGTGGACGAGTGGATTAAAGAGCTGTAGTACATATACACAATAGAATAATATGCAGCAGTGAGGGAGAAGGAAATCTTACCTTTTGTGACAACATGGATGGACCTGGAGACTATTATGTTAAGTGAAATAAGCAAGGCAGAGAAAGAAAAATACCATATGACCTCACTCATTTGAGGAATCCAATGAACAATGTGAACTGAGCAACAGAACAGAGGCAGAGGCGGGATCAAAGGGACCAGAGGGAAAGTAGAAGAGAAGATGGGATCAGAGAAGGGAAAGAGATTAATGAAATTATATATACAAAACATAGCATTATAGAGAACAGGACAGCAAATCCTGAAGGGAAGTGGGGAGGCTTTGGGGGAATGGTCTATAGGGGGAGATATATTTGGTGGGGCACTTGAATCTATGTAAACACAAATTAAAATCATAAATAAATAAATAAGAGAAATAGGAAATGAGACAGTAAATTTCTACAATGAAGAATATGGACAACATAAAAAATAAGACAATAAGATTAAAAAAGAACAACAGACCAAAATTAAATAATCCTAGGAACTGTGGAATACATAGTAACATGAATATAAGCAAAAATACCGTGGTAAATGAGGAATTAAAGCCAGAGAATACAGTATAAATCAAGAGAGTTTCGTCTAAAATGGTTTTGTGAGGTGATCCTTGCCAGTCCTCTCAAAGGTGAGGCATACAGACTTACTTAGTGAAGAGAAGAGCATGAGGAGGACAGAGGGCACTGGGAGGTCTGGCAGGGTGGGCAGATGCTGAGCAAGACTGCCTTGGTCACCTCAGCTGTTCAGCAAGAACAAGTGAAGAAGAAAGGAGAAGAAAAGACATTAATAGGCAGAAAACTCTAAAGCACAGAATCCTCTCTTTTCTTCCTTCTCCTTTGATGTCCAGTATATTCAGAAGGAAGCTTAATTGATGTTTTTGTAAAGCTGAAGTTTTAGAAAGGTGATTGTATTTGGATAAGATATGCAGACATAGAGAGGGTTATACTTTTTCTTCTTTTTTTTTTTAGTGAGAGGAGGGAAGGCAGAGACAGACTCCCTGCATGTGCCCTGACTGGGATCCACCTGGAAAGCTCACTAGGGGGCGATGCTCTGCCCATCTGGGGTCCTTGTTCCTCTGCAACTGGAGTTATTCTTTAGCACCTGAGATGGAGGCCATGAAGCCATCCCTCAGTGCCCCGTGTCAACTCGCTCTAATCAAGCCATGGTTGCAGGAGGAGAGGAGGAAAGAAAGAGAGAGAAAAGCGAAAGGGGGAGAGGTGAAGAAGCAGGTGGGCTCTTCTGTGTGCCCTGACTGGGAATCAAACCCGGAATAAACATGACAGCCAAACGGCTAGGGCCAAGAGGGTTATTCTTATAAGAAAAATAAAGTCCAGGAGAAAAGTGTCAGGGTCTGGTTTAAGAATAAGAATGACCAACATGATAAGTATATCTGGCCTATTAGCATGAACCAAAAACAGAATTTAGTTATTGGCCTGAACAGCAAATAAGAGACAGAATTCTTTCAGAAATAAATGTAAGGAAATCAGAGGACAGCAGTTATTAGACAGGATAGTTATTAGAAAATAAGGTAAATGACAGGACATAATACAGACTTAACAAGTCACAGATTTACATTTCATAAAGTTCACCAAGGTTCTTTTTATTAAAAATGGATTCATACATAAAAAGCAGAAACTTCAAAAAATTATCTGCATAATTAAATTGGCTTTCTATAGTGATACAGCTAATGAATTTATGACCACTGTAGTCATACAGTGGTCTACACTGTTAGGCTCAAAATATTCTAGTATCTATACTTCTTTGAACAAAGGTTTTTAAAAAAACTTTGAATATTTAAGGAAAAACAAATAATTAAAAAACAAAAACAAAAGCACTCCTAAACAAAGCTTCTTAAAAGAGCCCAGAAAGAGGTCTAATTGGTAAACATTATCTTACAGTTTAATAAGTTCTGCTGTAGGTCTCTACTTTAGATTCCTTTAACAAATAACTTTAAGTATAAAAATAATATGTTTACTCAAGCAAGGTCTTATTCTGTTTAGTATAATTTAATGAGGATAAATTTGTTTAGCATGTGACATGGATATAAAACACCCTTGTAAGTGGAAAGAAGCACAGATAAGAGGGTAACTTAATTGAAGTTAAGGATGTTTCAAGTTCTTAATGAAGAAAAGGTTCATATAGTTTTAAACCCTAAATAATTTATCGCTTGCAATTATCTCATCTACCAGAACTCTCAAATCAATTTCACAGGACTTTTCATTTGTGCTTTAAATAAAAATTTTAAAAAATGACACATTTCCAAGTTTAATTAACCAAAACAAAAATTCCTAAGGTTACCCTATGTAACTTAGAGTGGACTAAACAATACAGCTCTGTAACTCAGGACAACAGGTCATTTGGAAGGGATGTATCTTTAAGGGTTTACAAAGGCTTGGTCTTCAGTCATGTAATAAAAGAGGAAGCACATCTCAGTAAAGGAAGGATGCCCACTTTAAATAAGGAAATGGATTTGCAGGATGCACACATGCTGCTTTCTATTAATGAGAAGCACAGTCTACAAAATGAGTCTCAGACTGATCTAACTTTCATGTAGAATATCTACAGAGAATGTCTTACATAAACAAAAATGACAAGCAATGTGTCCACTCACCATTTTGTTAAATGATTTATATATTCATAATAAAGGACAGTAAATACCGATGACTATACTCCAGATAATAGCTGTAATTACTGGTGTGAAGACTGTATGCCAGGATCAAAGCCAATAATGTTCTGGGAGAAGCACACTTCAGAGGTTTATGGGGATAATTATACAAGATAGATGGCTTTGCTACGTGATTTTTATTTAATCTTTTAAGACCTTTACCATAACTTTTTTTTAAATTTCTTTTTATTTATTCATTTTAGAGAGGAGAGAGAGAGAGCGAGAGAGAGAGAGAGAGAGAGAGAGAGAGAGAGAGAGAGAGAAAGAGAGAAAGGGGGGAGGAGCTGGAAGCATCAACTCCCATATGTGCCTTGACCAGACCAGTGCAGGGTTTTGAACTGGCAACCTCAGTGTTCCCAGGTCAACGCTTTATCCACTGCGCCACCACAGGTCAGACAAGACCTTTACCATAACTTTTTAAAAAATATTTTATTGTAAATATTTAAGACATGTAAAACATTTTGTTAAAATTTGATCTCCCTCAAGACACAATATAAATCCAATCAGAATATCCTAACAAATATTAATTTAAATTTAATTTGGCCATCACTTTTGGATTTTTCCATCTCTCTGTCTCTGCTAAGCCCCCTCCCCACTAAACCTGACCCTAATCAGATATTTTTCAACTATAATAAAATAAATTACAACCCTTATGTAACTACTCAGCCAAAGACTGTCTAATTCGTAAATCCGCCTTGCCTCTGATACCCTCATATTCCTTTTCACCATCTACTGATAATCCTTGGGGTTTTGCTGCTCTTGGCACCTCAACTAAGAGGTATATAAAAGCAAATAAATTACTTACCTAACAAAAACCCAGTACAAGTTGTCCAAAATATTGGTAATTTCCAAGAACTGCCTCACTGATGAAGGGAGATCAGATTACAAATTGTACTTTCAATTCTGCCCAATCTCTCCATATAATGTAAGTGGCAAAGTTTATAAAACTGGAAAATACTTGCTCATTCCAGAAGACTTCAGTGAAACATCACTTCTCTTATGAGGTATTACTGAACTGTATTCTGGCAGGATCTGGTGCTGGCCTCCTACTGAATTACATAACAGGCTGAGTAAGTATATGCCTGGGGTTCTACATGTTAACCCAAAAGAAAAAAAATGTATTTGCAAAAGTTGTCTAGAATTTTGACAGCAAAACATTTCAAAAATATTTTAAAGAAGTTACTTTAAGCATGCTTTAAAATTTTCTGTCCTTTTTAACTATATATTTGGATGCAGAGGAGGCAGTGTCAAATACACTGTCACAGAAATTAGGGGATCAGAGAACATGCAGACACTCCTGGACTTTCAGACGTTTTTATAGTGCATTTTCACCAATAAAATAAAATTTGCTTTTGCATTCATTTGCATAATGGAACAACTTTCTTTGATTTGTCATTTGCTTTTCTGATATTCTTGTTTAATAAAAAAAATCAAATGCTTCTTTTTTTATCGCTTCATATTCACTTTGAAATATCCTCTAGTTTTTGAGAGCAGTGTACTATTTCCCATGCTTTATATCCCTTGAGGTTTTTTGTTTGGTCCTGATCAAACCTCTATCATAAATCAAATTGCATGCACTTTATCTAACAATTGAGCTGTGTTCTTCTCCATGAGATAAAAAATACCATAAAGACAGTACAGACAAGTGGACAGGTGGAAGGAGAAGGGAAATGAGATGCTCACACAGGGACCATGACAAACTCCACATCACTGCTACAGCACATTCGTTCTGCATGCCAGGCAAGAGCTCCCTGTTACTGCGGGCTATTGTCCCTCTCTTCCACAACAGTCTGTTCTTTTTGTCTGAGCTTTTCTAAAAAATGATTTCAAAATAGAGTGAACAAGACAAAATATACCTAGATTTTCTTAAAGTATTTGTAAAGGTGTACATGGGAATGCCCGTGTCAAATTACTGAAGTTAGAAAGCTAGAAAAAGACAACTGAGGACTTGAATTTGGTGCTTGCGAAGTACCTTAAGACATTTTGCTGTCATTTATTCTTGCTTATTTGTTTCTTTGTTTTGGTAAAAATATGTTTATGGAAGATTGATTTGTAATAGCCAAAAACTGAAAACAGTTCAGATGTCCATCAACAGAAGAAAGACCTAAAAACTCTGGTATCTCATAAAATGGACTATAACTCAGAACGTAAAAAGGGACCACAACTGATACATGCAATAACATAAACAAATTCCCAAAGCATTATGTTAAAAGTAAAGGAAATCAGATACAAAAGAATACATACTATCTGACTCATTTATATGTAAAGATAATTTTTTTTTAATCTATGATTAAAAAATCAGAACAGAAGTTGCTGCTGGAGAGATGGGGGAGCTGGCTGGAAAGGAGCAAAGCATGACATTCTCATCTCCACAGAGATCTGGGTTACGTGGGTGCACATGCTTGTCAAACTCATCAAAGAGTATATTTAATATTTGTGCATTGCAATGCATAAAAGTCTGATGTATAAAATTTAAATTCATAAGTAAATTATGCTGTATATATGGTGAAGTACACTGATGTTAGTAACTTACTTTGAAATGCATCAATAGTAAAATGGATTAATGGAGGAATAGACAGGTGGAAAAACGAACAGACCAGTCTCAATGGGGCTTCTTCTTTATATTCAGTTACCGGGATTCTGTTAAGCTAGTCTTCAGGGTTTCTCAGCGATGTTCATTCTATAACTTGGTTGTAATTTATATATGGTCATGGGAAGAGGCGAACACAACATTTACCTACTTTGCCACTTTGATCTTTGCTGTCCTTACTTCAGTATCTAAGAATTTGTAGAGAGGTTAAGAGAGGACACACAATTTCAAATACTGCCCCAATTTCTTTTTCACATGGACCTTGCTCCATATATAAAATACTTTCTTATCTAAAATTTCCCCAAGGATTTGAAGCTAGCAGTGTTTATACAACAGATTTGACCACCATTAAGTCTCAGAGACTCTCATACCCTCCAGTGATCTATGACATGTGTGCAAAGAAGAATTTATACGACTCACTCTAACAGTTCCCCTGGACTATTACTTTCTGATGGGGAAAGTAATAGATATTTTTTAAAAGAACACACTTGCCAAAATATGTATTGGCACCAAACAAGGCAGTGTGCATTAGAGAAACATAGTAAAACTGCTGTAAAGTACTTCACTAAAATGTGGCTTTACTTCTGGTCAAAATATACTGCTTAAAAACAGCTCACATTTCCTTAAATGTACAAAGCCTAGAACATGAGCAATATCCTCATGACTCAATACCAATATAATAACAAGGCTTTATTCTAATTCCTTTATTATAAACAAAATCAATTATTTCTGTGTCAACTCTTTCACATGTGAAAATGATCATATGACACTCTATACTGGGGTCACACATTTAAATGTTCACAGAGGCAAGCATGTAATATAAATAAGCAGGGCAGGCCAGACATGGGCTGTGGTAAAGTTGTGCAGTACTTCTAAAACTTTAATGCATGGAAAGGAAGCACTTTGTTTAAGTGCACATCTTGATACAGTAGTACTGGGGTGGCACCCAAGATTCTGCATTTCTAAAAGCTCTTAGAGGCCTTGGCTGTTTGGCTCATTGGTAGAGTATTGGTCCAGTGTGTGCATGTCCCAGATTCGACTCCCAGTCAGTGCACACAGGAGAAGTGACCATCTGCTTCTCCACTTCTGTCCCTTCTCTCTCTCTCTTCTATCTCTCTCTCTCTCCCCCCCTCTCTTTTCCCCTCCAGCAGCAATGACTCAATTGGTTTGAGCAAATTGGTTGCCCTCCAGCACTGAGAATGGCTCCGTGGAGGCTCTACCTCAGGTGCTAAAAAAATAAATTTAAAAAAAGGCTTGATTGCTGAGCAATGGAGCAACAACCCCAGATGGCCAGAGATCACCCCTTAGTGGGCTTGCTGGGTGGATCCCAGTCAGGGCACATGAGGGAATCTGTCTCTCTGCTGCCCCTACTCTCATTAAATAAATAGTAAAAGCTCTTGGAAAAGTGATGAACTAGAGAGTCCTCCATTTCTGTTACTTAATCTCAAAATGACAGTCCCCACACGGAATGTAACCAGGCTCAGTGCTACCCAGTTTCTCAAAAGAAGCTGAAAATCTGTTCATTCAACAAATATGCCACTCATGTCTATATTCTAGGCACTGAAGACACAGTAGTGAGCCAGACAGACACAGATGCACACAGTCATAGTTAACAACAGGAGGAGAGAGACACCTAATGAGATAACTAAAACACATAAATTAGTGGCAAGTGCTTATGAAAAAGATAAAGTGAAAGAGGAATAATGTGTGTGTTGGGGGGAAGGGTGCATGTGTAGACAGGGTGACCAGTGACAGCCTCACTGAGAACATGAAAGTTGAGTCCCTTGAAAAAGATGCAGAAGACAGTTATGAGGATGTCTGGGGTAAGAACAAAGCTGAGCTGTAGAAACTGGGGTTGGAGCATTCCTGCTGTATTCAACAGAACTGGTCTGAAGGCTACGTGGCTGAGAAGGAATGTGAGAATAGGAAACACTGGTGGTTCATCATAAAACCCAAATGTTTGATGTTTTATCTTCAGATTCTTAAATACTATAAAGCCAATCATATACTTAGAAAATATTAGGCCCATGGTCATCACTTTCTGTCCTCTATAGTTCTAAGACTTTGAAAATACAATGCACATTTTGCCTGACCAGGTGGTAGCACAGTGGACAGAGCATCAGACTAGGATGCAGAGGACTTAGGTTTAAAACCCCGAGGTTGCCAGCTTGAGCGTGGGCTCATCAGGCTTAAGTACAGGCTCACCGCTTGAGCGTAGGATCACAGACATGACTCCATGCTCACTGGTTTAAGCCCAAAGGTCAATGACTTGAAGCCCAAGGTCACTGCCTTGAGCCCAAGGTTGCTGGCTTGAGCAAGGGGTCACTCACTCTGCTGTAGCCCCCCCATCCAATGCACATATGAAAAAGCAATCAATGAACAACTAAGGAGGTGCAATGAAGAACTGATACTTCTCATCCCTCTTCCCTCCTGTGTGTCTGTCCCTATCTGTCCCTCTGTCTCTGTCACACACACAAAAAAAGAAAATACAATGAACATTTTAATAAAATGCTTTATAAAAAATATGAACTATTTTTTATCATTACAACCTAATTTCTTCTAAACTCAACTACTATATTGCAAATATATAATTTTATAATCAGAACACATTATTGAAAATGTATGAACACAAAGATCTACCAAGAACAAGTGCAGAAGTTTGGATCTCTCAATGATCAAAGGATGGAGTAAAATCCCAGCAAAAGATAATATTCAGTGTCCTTCATCTATGAATTTGCTGCCTCTAGTTCATCATCTAAAGCAATGGTAGTCAACCTGGTCCCTACGGCCCCCTAGTGGGTGTTCCAGCTTTCATGGTGGGTGGTAGCAGAGCAACCAAAGTATAAATAAAAAGATAGATTTAACTAGTAAGCTGTTTTATAAACATTTATTCTGCCAAACTTAGTGAAAATACGACATAAAGTACTTGGTAAGTAATTATTATTATTATATGCTTTAACTTGCTGTAACTCTGCTTTATAAATTTTATAAAGTAAAGTTACTTCCCTACTTTATAAATCACCATTACTGTGGAACCGGTGGGTGGTTAGAAAATTTTACTACTAACAGATACAAAAGTGGGTAGTAGGTATAAAAAGGTTGACTACCTCTGATCTAGAAGATCTGCACTGTGAGCTTCTTTTCTGTGGTGATGATAGGTCTGTACTGGAGACATACACCCAGGCCTCAGTCTCTTTGTAATCAATGCCATGCACTTGAAAGGAGAATGGCTAGGTCAAGGATGCCTTAACACAATGATGGGTAATCTTTTGAACTTGGTGTGTAAAATTTCACCAAAAAACAGAGCATAACTCGGGTGGTGTGTCACTTCGAGAAAAACGGCCTAACCAGAAGTCCCAGAACTAGACGCTCTGTGCTGGAGTTCTGTTGTTTTGACCTACAGACCACCGGCACAGAGTGTCTACACTACAGCAAATGTTTTATCCTCGGCTACTGCACCTGCCGTGCAGGAGCTGAGGATGAAATGTCCTTCTCGGCATGTGGCCCCATACTTCTCTGGTATGCGGCCGCATGTCATTGAAAAAGGCTATGCGTGTCAGTGCTGATATGCGTGTCACAGGTTCGCCATCACAACCTTAAGACATAGCAAGTCTAATTTGCCTCTTATCTTTCTTATACAGAATCCTGTGCAACTGGAAATCACAGAGCCAAATCTACTATCCTTCTCTGGGAAATTTGTCGAATTTCATGTCTATAATCTATATTCTAATCTCATCCTTGGTACTATTTTACTTTGCTACCCATATTTTCCAAACGTCTGTTTCTCCTTACCAATATTTATTTTCTCTTGGCATAATGTATATATGATCATATTCCTTAAGCTTCCTTAAATCTGTTTCTAAAGTTCTAGAATCCATTCATCCATTAAGTATTTTTTCTTAAATGAGAAGCACGAAGGTAGAGAGACAGACTACTGCATGTGCCCCTACCAGGATCCACCCGCATGCCCTCTATAAGATGATGCTCTGCCCATCTGGGGTCACTGCTCCATTGCTCGGCAACTGAGTTTTTTTTTATTTTTTTTTTTGCAACTGAGATATTTTATCACATGAGGCAAGGCCATGGAGCCGTCACTTGTGGGCATCACTTTCTGGCCAACCTGTTCCAACCAAGTCATGGCTGCAAAAGTGGAAGAGAGAGATAGAGAGAGGGGAGAGGGGGAGAGGTAGAGAAGCAGATCGCTGCTTCTCCTGAGTGCCCTCACTGGGAAACAAACCCAGGACTTCTACATGCTGGGCTGATGCTCATCCATTAACTTTTAGTGAGTACAAGAGGTCCTTGGATTACGATGTTTCGAGTTTACAACACTCACCTCCACAGATGTAGAAAAATTGAGATGTGTTTTGGCTAATGCATTAGCATTGTACTTACAGACTACGCGGGCGAACTAGTTTGGTTGTGTGAAGCAAAAGAATGCGCAGTAATGTGTCATGTGAGTGAGGGAGTTAATGTCCTCCAGTATGCTTACCTACACCATTTTGGACTGTTAAAAGAGCAAGTGTTCCGTTTGTGTTAGGCTAAATTGTGTTTCGACTTACACCAAAATTCAGGTTACGTCATTGCTGTAGGAACAGAACTGTGTCATAACCCGAGGACCACCTACACTTAATACTATTTTAGGTGCTCCACATTCATCAGAAAACAAAACAGAAAAAATATCCCTGTCCTTAGGGAGTTTACAAAAGTAAAAGTGTATATATAGGTAAACAATATAAAAGTAACCAGTTTACAAAAAGTCAGATTTAAGAAACAACATAATTAGGAATGATAATTTCACTAGTCATTGTAAAACTGGTAATTCAGTGATAGTAGAAAAGTCTTACACAAAGTCACAGTAAAAATAGTGCAAACATTTGGAATATAACCCATCTTGAAACACACAAAATATCTCTTCTTATTGATTTGCTATAAAACTCACTGACACCTAGAAGGGAATGCAGAAAAAAAAAAATTCTTTTTTTTTTTTTTTTTTTTTTTTTTGAAGTGAGAGGAGGGAAAATAGAGAGATGAGTCCCACATGTGCCCTGCCTGGGATCCATGTGGCAATCCCATGCTAGAATCAACAAAGCTATGCTCAGTGCTCAGGGCCAATGCTAGAACCAATTGAGCCACTGGCTGCAGGAGAAGAGGGAGAAAAGGGGGAGAGGGGACGGGGAGGGGAAAGTGGGAAAAGGAAGGGAGGAAAGGTGAGGGGGGAAAGAAAGGGAAAGGGAAGGGAGAAAGGAAAGGGAGAAAGGAAAGGGAAAAGGAAAGGGGGAAGGGAAGGGAGGAGGGCAGGGGGGAGGGGAGAGGGAAGGGGAGAGAAAGGGAAAGGGAAGGGGGAAGGGAAGGGGGAAGAGAAGGGGGAAAAAGGGAAAGGGAAGGGAAGGGGGAAAGAGAAAGGAGGAGGGCAGGGGGGAGGGGAGACAGAAGGGGGAGAGAAAGGGAAAGGGAAGGGGAAAAGGAAGGGGAAATGAAGGGAAAAGGGGAGAAGGCAGGGAGGAGGGAAGGGGGAGAGAAGCAGATGGATGCTTCTCTTGTTCGCCCTGACCAAGAATCAAACCTGGGATGTCCATACACGAGCCGATACTCTATCCATTGAGCAACTGGCCAGGATTGAAAAATTTTAAGAACAATTTGAAAATTATCAAATTTCATTTTAAAAATTCTAAACTAAAAGTCACAAAAATGAATGTAAAATAAATAAAATCCATGTGACATGTAATTAAATTTACTAATATTTATTCAAAGGAAAGAATATATTAAATCTTGGTGTCAACTGAATGAATCACACAGAAAAAGAAATATTGAGGGCTTTGCAATTCAAGTCATTTCCATATTTCAGGAATAGTTTAAGTTATTATTTTCTTCATTTGTAATTTGTACCATACCATATGCCCAATGGAATCATTGCATAATTGTTAAATCAATGATTCATTAATTAATGCATAATAACTGCTGAAAGAAAACATAAACTCAATTATGCAGTTAATAGAAAAGAACTCAACAGGAAGTTCCCAAAGTATCACATGATACTGCTTTTAATTTCTTTTTTTAAAAGAGACAGAGGAGAGAGTCAGAGAGAGGGATAGATCGGGACAGACAGACAGGAATGAAGAGAGATGAGAAGCATCAATCATCAGTTTTTCATTGCAACACCTTAGTTGTTCATTGATTGCTTTCTCATATGTGCCTTGACCATGGGCCTTCAGCACACTGAGCAACCCCTTGCTCGAAACAGCGACCTTGGGTCCATGCTGGTGAGCTTTTGCTCAAGCCAGATGAGCCCATGTTCAAGCTGGCAACCTCGGGGTCTTAAACCTGGGTCCTCCGCATCCCAGTCTGATGCTCTATCCACTGCACCACTGCCTGGTCAGGCATACTGCTTTTTTTTTTTTTTTTTAAATGTTTTTTATTTTATTTTATTTTATTTTATTTTATTCATTTTAGAGAGGAGACACAGAGTGAGAGAGAGAGAGAGAGAGAAAGAGAGAAAGGGGGGAGGAGTTGGAAGCATCAACTCCCATACGTGCCTTGACCGGACCAGTGCAGGGTTTTGAACTGGCAACCTCAGTGTTCCCAGGTCGACGCTTTATCCACTGCGCCACCACAGGTCAGGTGCATACTGCTTTTAAATTGATAAACTAGAACAATATTTATTTCCCTCAAAAATCACCATATTTATCATTCATTAATTCAAAGTGTCCAGAGCAAGCAAATCTAAAGAAACACAAAGTACATTAATAGTTGCCAGGGGTTAGAGGGGTTAGAACTGTTAGAAGAGAAATGAAAAGTAATAGCTAACAGGTATGGGTTTATTTTTAGGGGGTGATGACAATGTTTTAAAATTGATTGAGATAATGGTTGCAAAACTCTATAATATACTAAAAAGCTATAGAACTATACATTTTAAATGAGCAAAGTTCATGGTATGCGAATTGTACCTTCATAACGCTGTTATTAAAAATGCAACAACCACTCTTAAAGACCAAGCAAACTAACAAATTACCTCCTCAAAAACATGTCTTCCTTTATTTCCCAAGGAGTCACCTACTTGCATCTTACCTCCCATAGCTGTGCCTTAGATGGTACTTAATATTTTCTATTTCACTTTGAACTAAATAAAAGCTAAATTTTGTCAAGTCTATCAACATTACTACTCATAATCAAGTTCTTTAGGAAATAGAAAACCTCACAAGATAAAGAAAAAGAGTTTTAAAAAATCTCCTCTCCATGAGTAATCTCATCTTAGCTCAGTTTGTCATAAAAAAGTGTCCCAACCTTCAATTTGCTGGGTTATTACAAATTAGAAGACAGTGTTCTCCTCTCACCCAGCTTTAATTTAGTGTAAGTACTGGTGTGCCTAATGAAAATCAAAACTCCCTTAATTCCCTTTTAAAGTCAATGAAGGAAATCATGGAGACTTAATTAAATGGTGAAATAAAGCTTTTTAAGAAGGATTTATGACCCTGCTGTGAAAAGTATGTAAGATACTAAGGTGTTGATAAATTAGGCTTTGGATGGATAAAAATCTAAATATATTAGTGTAACTGATTATGAAGTTTTATTTTGCAAGTGCACATCCCAGGAATAACTAGCTTAATGATTCTGTAATGTTACATTTGCTAACTAGGAACCAAATCATTGCTTTTCAGTGCCTATTGCAGAACACAATCAGGTTGATGAGTAATCAGTACCCAGAAATCCAGGCCACATCCAAAAGGGAAAGGCTTGTCTCAGGGATCCTTTAGTACTGTGATGGTGAACCTATGACACACATGTCAGCACTGACACTAGTAGCTATTTTCGATAACACAAGGCGGCATACCAGAGAAGTATGGGGCCCCATGTCGAGAAGAACGTTTCATCCTCGAATCCTGCACGACCAGGTGCAGTAGCCGAGGACAAAACATTTGCTGTAGTGTAGACACTCTATACCGGAGGTCTGTAGGCCAAAACAACAGAACTCCGGCACAGAGCGTCTAGTTCTGGGACTTCTGGTTAGGCCGTTTTTCTCGAAGTGACACACCACCCGAGTTATGCTCGGTTTTTATGGAAATTTTGACACACCAAGTTCAAAAGATTGCCCATCACTGCCTTAATACTTCTTCTCTTCTAGGTTTTAGTGGTCTACACTAGATAGATAGATATTCCTGGCATTATCTATCTGCCTATTCCAAATAAGCAGGGCTCTAGACAAAATGCCAAGAAAGCATAAAACAATAAAATCATATATCCTGATTAATGATAATTCTTTTCCTATAAATGTCAGAAAGTAAATATAGGATGTACTGAGGGTAAGTAGTTAACCTCATAAAGAGTATTTTATAGGAAAAATAAACTGTAAAAAAAGGTTGGAAAAAGTTCCTTTAGAAAAAGACTTCAGAGCCTTTGGTATGTAGATATATCCTGTGAAACTGGCAAGGTAAGCAGTGTTCCCCCAAATTAATATCACCACAGATTACGGCATCTTGAGACACAGAATACACTTTCTGAATTAAGGCACAAAATAAATACTCACTAGATGCCTCGATTTTCACTTCACTTAAGAAAATTATTACCTGGAATAATTTTCTTAAGGCAGAAAGATACCGAGGTAAAAATGTGCACTCTTGAGATAATAAAAAGGACCCTCAGTAGCATCGACAGCATTTCTCTAGTAAGTGGCGCCTCAACAGATGGAGCTCTCACTTCAGTTGGTGTGTCAATCCAACTGCTTTCAGGTCACACCTTCTGTTGGGCAAATGAGTTTGTAAAATTTGTATTTTTTGAGTTTGCTCACTTTTATTGTTAAAAAATGGCACTGGGCAGCCACGTGTGTGCTTGCCCTCAGAGCAGGGCAGTTGATTGCAAACTGTGGACTTCATTGCTGCTTGGGAGGTGCCACTGTTTTGCTAATGTTTGCTGGAAGAGGGTTCTTGGTGGGCCCAATTAGTTTTTGCAGAGAGAGCAGAGAGAATGCAGGGTGCTCAAGAAGCCAGTTTGTGCAGAAAGAGAGATGTGCAGATGGGGAACCAGAGCTGAGGGGCTTTGGGAGCCCTACTAAGGCTTTAGGAGGCCTTGGATTCCAGAAGGAACCTGATAATGCACCAGGGCTTTGGGAGCTCTCAATGAGAGGAAAAGGGTCTTCCCTGCCTGTTTGTTCCTCGGCCAATGGAATGACCCACCATTTTTTGGCTCCAACATTTCTTTACGGTCTGCCCAAATCCAAGGAAAACCTGCATGTGAATGGACAAAACAGTGGCAATCACTGGCTCTACACCTTCTGAGGGCTGCTTCTATGTAAAAAGAAAAGTAGGTATAAAAGAAATGACAATCCAATCAGAGATTTACAAATTGTCCCAAGTAGGCAAACAAGGTTAACTTGTACTCTGTAACAAGAGTCAAAGAGCTATATTATGCCGCAGTAACAAGAGCCTTCAATGACACATCCCCAGAGAAACATGCACCTTCATTCGGCATGCCCCTCGCAGGTCAGGCTGTGCTCCCCCACCCACAAGGACAGCAGCTGCATCCTGACACCATTCAGAACAATGTGGGGGAGAACAGCATGGGAAACAAACTTTAAGATAAAGTCAGAAAAAAAGCATCTGAGAGGTTGGATGCTACCTTGTGCTTGGAATACTGAAACTGAACATCCAAAACAGTATCACTGCTTAACCACATTTTAAAGAGGTTTCTACAAATTAGGTTTTGATGTGACCCAGTGGTTGCATTTCCTATAAAGGAGAATCTGTCTTGGGATCTGGTTCTGCTGCTCTCTAGTGTTTATAAACACAGAAGCCACTGTCCCTCACTGCTAAGATCTATAAGTTCGCCATTGGCACATAATTTCTAAAGTAGCCTAAAACTAAGACTAAAAGATAAAGAGTAAATAAAGATAGAAAAGAAGGGCAAAGATCAAAGAAAAGGGAAAAAACTGGCAGAGAAAAAGCTACACAAGCAGTAAGTACAAACGTGATTTACAAAAATGATTGCTTTAACCACTCCTTCCCACAACATATCAGTAGCACTGAGGAACAATTTTTATTTGCACTTTCTGTTGCATGAGGTTTTAGAACTTTTTCTATATATATCTGCATCATGGATTCCAAACCTGAAATCTGTTTTTTGGTGCATGCTCTAGGTTTTATGCAATTTTAATTTCTTTTTGTTACAGTTAATGGTGTGCATTGGTTTTTAAATTGGAGTTAAAGGGCAATGACTTGGATTGAACATAACCACAAGGCAATTAATGTTTTACAAACATCACTTTTACATGATTGTAGTTGTTTTTAAATGTAAAAAATTATTATCTGATAAAAACACCCTCTTATTTTGTTTTAAGATTGAATCATGGCTTCTTTGAGTAGGCATAAATGTAAGAATAGTCCTGACACCTTAAGTTATACATGTGGCTGTCACACACTTCAACGTCAAAGGCACAATATTTCATCATTTGTGACACGTGCATATATTGCCTATTTTCAAGTTGCCCTTGGCGATCAAGACAAGAATGGGGCTCCTCATATTGTGTGTCATAATTGTGAGGAAATGATTTGTGACTGGACAAAAGGAAAACGCAAAGGAATGCCTTTTGGTATTCCCATGGTTTGGCGTGAACCTAAGGACAACAGCAGTGACTGTTATTTCTGTCTGACCCATACAAAGGGCACCCGCAGTAAAAACGGTATATGATCGCATATCCTAATATTCTTTCAGCAATACAACCTATTACACACTCTGAGACACTCCCAGTTCCAGTTTTCAATGGTTTTATTTCTTCTTAGGACGAAGAAAGTGACACGGTGATCAAGTATATTTTGATAAGATGCATGAGGAAATGGCTGTAGAATCTGAAGGGTCTTATTCTGATGCCAAGCAGTCATTAACCGCTCAGCAGTTTACCCAACCCGAATTGAATGACTTAGTAAGAGATTTGGGCCTATCAAAGAAAGCAGCTGTGTTATTAGCCTCCAGTCTTCAAAAAAAGAATGTACGTCACAAGTCATTAAAGTATCCCGTTTCAGAAAGCATGAACAAATTTTTGTGGATTTTTTTTCCAAAGAAAAACTCTTTGTTTAATATCATGATATCAACAGTCTTCTCAGCAAGCTAGGTGTTACCACATACAGTACAAGAGAATGGCAGCTATTTCTTGACAGCTCTAAACGATGGCAGAATACTGCTGGAGCAATCAAACGAGACTGTCCTCAAAAGGTACACAAACACAAGAGCTACAACCACAAAGTTTTGCCTAAATAGAATTTAAATGTTTTGCACAAATTTTATGATTAAAATAAGTGTTTTAATATGTTCTATTTTAAAATTATAGGCAAATTCTGATGCAATCATATCTTTTAGTGTATTAGTGCATGTACTGCATTATATAAATTATATTTTCACAAAGATGATGACCAAGAAGACATTCTTCTTCATTATGTTAAACTAAATGTTGAAAATTTTACAATAAGATGAAAACCTAAAATCTTGAATTGCAAAAAAATTGTAATTTACAGAGAAAAATTAATGCCAGATTTGAGATCAGCACACTTGAATTATGTAACAACAAGTGTATTATTCTTGGATGCAACAAAAATTTTGCTCCCCAATGTAGTTTATCAGCCTGGGTAAGCCACACTTTTTTTTTTAATCTAATTAATTGTGTTTACATAGATTCTAGGGTAACTCCGACTGCATCCCCCCTTCTCCATATTCCCCTCCACATCACTCTTGCCCCCTACTAATAGTGCCCTCCCCTCTTTCCTTCAGGTTTATCCCATTCTATCCTCACCTTTTCCTGTGTCTTCTTTTCCTCTAGTACCTTTGATCCCTCCTCTGTCTCAATCCCTTCCCTCAGTTTTCAATGTTACTTGGATTCCTCAAATGAGTGAGGTCATATAATATTTTTCTTTTTCTGCCTGGCTTATTTCACTCAACATAATACTTTCCAGGTACCTCCATATTGTTGCAAAAGGTAATATTTCCTTCTTTTTCATGGCTCCATAGTATTGCATTCTATGTATGTACCAAAGCTTTTTAATCCACAGGTCCACTGATGGACACTTGGGCTGTTTCCAGATCTTCGCTATTGTGAACAATGCTGCCATAAACATGAGGGTGCATTTCTTCTTTTCAGTAAGTGATATGGTATCCTTGGGATATATTCCTATAAGTGGGATGGCTGGGCCAAAGGGCAGTTCCATTTCTAATTTTTTGAGGAATCTCCATAGTGTTTTTCCACAGCGGCTACACCAGTCTGCATTCCCACCAGCAGTGCTAGAGGGTTCCCGGTTCTCCCCATCCTAGCCAGCACCTGTAACGTGTTGTTTTGTTAGTAAGCTCCATACTGACTGGTGTGAAGTGTATCTCATTGTAGTTTTAATTTACATTTCTCTAATGATTAGTGATGTTGAGCATTTTTTCATATGCCTATGGGTCATCTGTATGTCCTTTTTGGAGAAATTTCTATTCATTTCTTTTGCCCATTTTTTGATTGGATTCTTTGTCTTCCTAGAGTTGAGTTTTATAAGTTCTTTATAAATTTTGGTTATTAACCCCTTATCAGATGTGCTGTCAAATATGTTCTCCCATTGTGTGGTTTCTCTTTTTATTCTGTTCATATTGTCTTTAGCAGTGCAAAAGCTTTTTAGTTTGATATACTCCCATTTGTTTATCTTGTCTTTTATTTTATTTGCCTGTGAAGATAAATCAGCAAATATATTGCTTCGATAGATGTCGGAGAGTTTACTGCCTATGCTTTCTTCTAGAATGCTTATGGTTTCACGCCGTACATTTAAGTCCTTTATCTATTTTGAGTTTATTTTTGTGCATGGTGTAAGTTGGTGGTCTAGTTTCATTTTTTTGCAGGTAGCTGTCCAGTTTTCCCAACATTTGTTAAAGAGACTGTCTTTACTCCACTGTATGTTCTTACCTCATTTGTCAAATGTCAATTGTACATAAAGATGTGGGTTTATTTCTGGGTTCTCTGTTCTGTTCCATTGATCTTCATCCCTGTTCTTATGCCAGTACCAAGCTATTATGAGTACAATGGCCTTGTAGTATAACTTGATATCAGAAAGTGTGATACCTCCCACTTTATTCTTCTTTTTCAAGATTGCTGAGGCTATTCATATTCTTTTTAGGTTCCATATAAGTTTTTGGAATATATGTTCTATATCTTTGAAGTATGTTGTTGGTATTTTAATTGGTATTGCATTGAATTTATAAATTGCTTTGGGTAATATAGACATTTTAATGATGTTTATTCTTCCTAACCATGAACACGGTATATGCTTCCACTTGTTTGTATCTACCTTGATTTCTTTTATCAATGTATTATAATTTTCCGAGTACAAGTACTTAACCTCCTTGGTTAATTTATTCCTAGGTACTTTATTTTCTTTGTTGCAATAGTGAAGGGGATTGTTTCTTTAATGTCTCTTTCTAACATTTCATTATTCATGTATAGAAATGCCTCTGATTTCTGTGTGTTAATTTTATATCCTGTCACCTTGCTGAATTCATTTATTAGGTCCAGTAGTTTTTTGACTGAGCCTTTAGGGTTTTCAACATACAGTATCATATCATCTGCAAATAATGATAGTTTTACCTCTTCTTTTCCAATTTGAATGCCTTTTATTTCTTCTTCTTGTCTGATTGCTATAGCTAAGACTTCCAGTACTACGTTGAATAAGAGAATGTACCATGAACACTTGAAAGTGTACACCCCTTTTTCCTGATTTTAGCGAAATTGTTTTTAATTTTTGTCCATTGATTATGATGTTGGCTGTGGGTTTGTCATAAATGGCCTTTATCATGTTGAGGTATGTTCCCTGAATTCCCACTTTGCTAAGGGTTTTGAATAAATCCCACTTGATCATGATTTTTTTTCATGTATTGCTGGATGCATTTCGCGAATATTTTGTTGAAGATTTTAGCGTCTAAATTCATTAGGGATATTACCTTTAATTTTCTTTCTTTGTGTTGTCTTTGCCTGGTTTTAAAATCATAATTATGCTCGCCTCATAACAGAAACTTGGTGGTGTTCCTTCCTCTTCAATTTTTTGAAATAGCTTGAGAAAGATAGGAGTTAATTCTTTTTTGAATATTTGGTAGTATTCACCAATGAATCCATCTGGACTGGGGTTTTGTTTTTTGGGAGCTTTTTAATAACTGTTTCAATCTCTTCTGTTGTTATCGGTCTGTTTAGGTTTTCTGATGCTTCTAGATTGATTTTTGGAAGATTATATGTTTCAAGGAATTTGTCCATTTCACCTAGGTTGTTTAATTTTTTGGCATACAGTTCTTCATAGTATTTTCTTACAATATTTTGTATTTCTGTCCTGTTGGTTGGTATTTCTTCACTCTCATTTCGAATTTTATTTATTTGAGTCCTCTCTCTTTATTTTCTTAGTGTGTCTCGTTAAAGGTTCGTTGATCTTGTTATCCTTTCAAAGAACCAGCTCTTGGTTTCATTGATCCTCTGTATTGTTTCTTTAGCCTCTATGTCATTTATTTCTGCTCTGATCTTTATTATTTCTTTCCTTCTACTACCACTAGGCCTTACTTGCTGTTCTTTTTCAAGTTCTTTTAGATGGAGGGTTAAGTTATTTGAGCTTTTTCAAGCTTCTTAAGGAATGCCTATAATGCTATGAACTTCCCTCTCAGGAGTGCTTTAGCTGTGTCCTATAAATTCTTAGTTGTATATTCATTATCATTCATTTCTAAGAATTTTTTTATTCTTTGATTTCATTGTAAACCCATTCGTTATTTAATAACATGCTATATAGTTTCCATGTGTTTGAGTATTTTTCAGTTTTTCTGTTGTGATTTCTAGTTTTATGCCATTGTGATCAGAGAAAATGCTTGATATGATTTCAATCTTCATAAATTTGTTGAAACTGGTTCTGTATCCTAACATGTGATCTATCCTAGAGAATGTACCATGAACACTTGAAAAGAATGTATATTCTGCTGCTTTAGGGTGAAAGGTTCTGAGGATATCTATTAAAGCCATTTGATCAAGTGTTTCTTTGTTAATTTTCTATCCTGAGGATCTATTTAGTGATGTAAGTGGTGTATTGAAACCTACTACTATTATACCATTGCTGCTGATCTCACCCTTTATATCCATCAAAGTCTGCTTTATATATTTAGGGGCTCCTGTATTAGGTGCGTAGATATTTATGATAATTATATCTTCATGTTGCATTGCTCCCTTTATTATTATGTAGTGACCTTCTTTATCTCTTGCTATAGCCTTGGCTTTAAAGTCCATTTTGTCTGATATAAGTATTGCTACCCCAGCTGTTTTTTCATTTCCATTTGCATGAAATATTTTTTCCATCCTTTTACCTTCAGTCTATGTGCATCTTTTGTTTTAAGGTTTATTTCTTGTAGACAGTATATGTATGGGTCCTGTTTTTTTATACATGCAGCTACCCTATGTCTTTTGATTGGATCATTTAATCCATTTACATTTAAGGTTATTATTGATATGTAGTTGTTTTTTGCCATTTTATTCTTTAGAGCTGTATTCCTCTTTTGCTATATTCTTTTTCCACGTTCATCTGTTTTCAACAGGCCCCTTAGCATCTCTTGCAGTATTGGTTTCGTTGTAATGAATTCCTTGAGTTTTGTTTTTTTTTTTTTGTCTGGGAAGCTTTTTATTTCTCCTTCAATTGTAAATGATAGCCTTGCTGGATAAAGTAGTCTTGGTTATGGGCTCTTTTTCTGCATTACTTTGAATATTTCTTGCCATTCCCTTCTAGCCTCAAGTGTTTCTGTTGAGAAGTCGAATGTCATCCTTATGGGGGCTCCTTTATAGGTGATAGTCTTTTTATCTCTAGCAGCTTTTAATATTTTCTCTTTATCACTTAGCTTTGGTATTTTAATTATGATGTGTCTTGTTGTAGGTTTCTCTTTAATGAAGAACTCTGTGCTTCTTGAACTTGTGAGACCCTTCCTTGCATCAATTTAGGGAAGTTTTCATCTATAATTGGATTGAATAAAGTTTCTATTCCTTGTTCTTTCTCTTCTTGTTCAGGAACCCCTATTATGCAGATCTTATTTCTCTTCATGTTGTCACAGAGCTCTCTTAGAGTTTCCTCAGACTTTTTGAGTCTCTTTTCTTTTTTCTTCTCTGCTTCCATGCCTTTCTTCATCTTGTCTTCCAACTTGCTGATTCGATCCTCAGCTTCATCCATCCTGCTTTTAATTCCTTCCATTTTAGTCTTCATTTCTGATATTGTATTTGTCATCTCTGATTTTTTTTAAATATTTCAATATCCTTTTTTATACTTGCTATCCCTTTATTTAGGTGTTCATAATGACCTCCCATTGTTGTTCTAAGATCCCTAAGCATCCTAACAATCATTATTCTAAACTCTGCATCTGGAAGTTTTGTTATTTCCATATCGCTCAGTTTATTTCCTGAAGGATTCTCTTGTAGTTTCACTTGGATTGCACTTTCTGACTTCTCATTATGTCTGTGTGTTTGAGTGTGTTGTTTGAAGAGCTGGTTGGGTCTAGGCTTGGTGTTGTCTGCCTCCAATTTTGAGTTGTTTTATTTCTAGGTCTTCTTGGGTTGGCATCAGCTGTTGTTTGTAATCCACTGTGGAATTTAACTTTTCTAATAGAACCCCTTTGAATTTTTGATTTGTTTTCTTCTCAGTTTTCTTAACTCAGTGGTAGTCTTATTTACTGATCTCAGCAGAAGGCTTAGTTAAAACTGTATCCAGGAATGAGGTGGGTGTAACCTGAGACTCTGAAGACCTGATCTGCCACTTACTCTCTCTGGGGGTGGGGTGCTTTCTCACCTTCAGTACGGGGAGGTGTATCTCAGATCTCCATGGAAACCTGAGTTACTGCCCCTCCTCCCCATTTTTTGTTTTCAGCTAGGTCTTTTTGTGTTGATTGAAACTGGAGAGATATCTTCAGATGGTTGACCCAGAAACACTTTAGTCTTGTGTTATGTGGAAGGATCAACCTCTCTCCCAACTATGGCTGCCTCCAGTACCCCCCCCAGGTATGGCACTGATTTAGTCCACTGCTCAGGTCCTCCCATGCATTCCTCTGTCACTGGTAGTCTCTCTCTTCCCCTTTCCTTTTGGAAACAAGCCAGCTCTTTCAACACACCTCATTCCCAGGTCCCCTGGCAAGTGGCTGTGAGTGATATTTTCTACTGTTTTCCTTGGATTGAAAGCCTTTCTGAGATCTCAGCCTAACCACCCTCCCTTGTTCCTGTAAGCAGGGGAGGCTCACCGCTCCTTGGCACTTCCCACCAGGCTCAGTGTGGCTTCTTCTTTGGTCCTTGGTTTTTGAGAGTAGTTCTTGTAGTCCAGAGTTTTTCACGCTGGTTGTTCCTAAATTAATTTGTAATCCAGTTTGGTGGTGTGAGCTGGGAGTCTGTACATCTGCCTACTCCGCTGCCATCTTGTGTCCTCTCCAGTACTTTTAAATAGTTATACATAAACTACGATATCTTCAGTAATCTTCAGCTCAACTTATATTTGTGAACAAACTTTTTTTTTAATGAATGTGTAAAATCTCTGAAGAAAGTTCTCCAAAAGATTTTTTTCAAAGTAGAGTTGAGGTTATTTTGTGTTCCCCTCCAAGCACTGAAGAGATCTAAGCCACAATTTTAAAGTTAATCTTGAACCTTGAAGAAAGAGGGCTAGTGATGGGGGTGGAGGCAAAACCTGCCTCAACAAAGAAGGCCATATAAATTAAACCCTGAAGTTGGGCTCAGACACTTTTTATTGAAAATCAGCCCCCTTCTTCCTGACAACAATGCTGTTTTTGTCCCCATTCCTGCATCAGCTGCACAGTGCAGGGTGTACATGTTGAAAAGCAGCTGTTTGCTGACAGACTGTGAGCTGGGAAGCTAAAGTTAAGTGAAGTGGTTAACCCACATCCCTTCCCCACTGATAAAGTGCTTTGATAAGCAAGCTATACTGGCAAAAGTTAGGAAGGCTGCCAGAACAGCCTCTCGGGATAAATGCAGGTTTGTCTGGGAGATGCTTGATGCTTCCACTTCCCTAGCATTCACTCATAGTCCTCAGCTTCTACTGGGCCGGTGTGCTTCAGTGTTCTTTGAACTTGTGCAAGACAAAGTCTTTGATATGTCAGAGCAATATCCTGTTCATACGGGGAAAACACGTATAAGGCAAAAAGAATTCAAGGAAACTTCTCTTCATATGGCTTTTTCTCAAAATTATTCTTTCTAATTCAAACACCCACTGTAACCACAGAGAACACTAAAGAAAACACTCGCACAGAAATATGCTAATTGGATCAGTGATTGCACAGTAACACAGGGACATAGATTTCTCTACAAATATTACTAAATAAAATTAATTTATAGTTTTAATTAGTAGGTACATCTGGACATAATGTTGCTCACTAAATGCAGAAGGCATGGGAGACAGATTCCACACTAACCTTAATGCATACCTCCCTTCAAGAACATGTCCCCCATTCAAATTTCTAGACAGGTGGGCTTGAATTCTGCTCATATACTTTCTCTGATTCAAACAGTTCCTTACTACCTGAGTAAGAGAATATACTAGACCACACTTACCTCTCTCCACATAGAAAAGGGAGAAAATGAGGATGACAGCAGGGCCTGGCTATCATGTCCACAAGACTAATTCAATCAGAGGTTCAATAGTGATACTAATACAATGTAAGCATTTATCAACATTAGTATCAAGTCACATGCATTTGTCCATTTGGGTGAAATCCTACATAGGTGAATATAATTTCATAAGCATGCTACTTAAGGATAGAATCAGTTGAGTGTGAAAACAGAGACCAGTTACTATTAGAAAAGTTATATGATCTACCTGACTTATCTATCAGACATGTTAATTACATTATCTTTGCATTCATTATTTGTATGTTCTTTACTTTCAGAGATGTAGATTAATTTTCAAAATAATATATACCAGCTTGCAGGAGCTGTAGAGAACTCCATGAGGTGGAATTAGAAGTGACAGAAGGCAACTTTACTTGCAAGATTCTGGCTCCCTGCACCTAAGGTGGAGGGCCAACCAAAGCTCAGAAGAATATTGCTTGAGGTACTAATGCCCACACACTTATATACAAGAATGTGCATACACACATGTGTACCTGCAGAACAGAATTTCTAATAACTGCAAAACCTGCTATAAACAATGAAAAAAAATAAAAAAGAGAAACACGATGCCTAAAAGACTGCTATAAAATGTAGGCTAAAAAAGTAATGAATGAAAAAAAATGAAACACAAGACAAGCATGACAACTTGTATGACAGGATATTGCTCTTGATTTGCCCCAACAGTATGGTACATACAGTAAGTAAATGACCACAAGTAACAATAACAGCACCCATGGCATTAATCTGAGACCATTTAACTGAGCTTTTTTTCTGGAACATTTTTACAGAGCCATTTTGACACCAAGGCCATTCTGGGATTAAAGAAAACAAACCACTGAACTTCCAAATTCTAAAACATATACTAACATGTTCTACAGATGGCAGATCCCATCCCTGATCTTCCTCTTCCCTTCCCTGGGTCTTCCATTACTAGTCTAGTTAAATCAATTTTAATACTTTATATATATATATTTTCTTGAAATTCACTTCACTAAGATTTCTATATCTTCTATCATACTAAATGTAATAAAACACTTGAATAAAGTAGCACTGACCTCCTTATTTTCTGATGCATTTTTCATACTTATTGAGGATGAGTGATAAAGAAATACAGGCAGTAATTGCAATACTAAAAGTATCCCCCAAAATTCATCCTATCCTTAAATGGTGGCTTGAGAAATGAGTTTAAATTGAAGCAGAAATATGTTTTCTACCTGTACAAAGGAATGAATGTGTACTGGATATATGCATGCTTGCAAACATACAGGAATTACTAGACACTCTATCCTAAGTACAAATTTCACTTTTTAGTTATGTTTGGATAAATTCCAACATTAAAACATCAGAAGCAGCCTGAATATATACTAAAACCAACATTCAATTTACAGCCTCCATAACAGTCCTATTGTAATGGCCATCTGGTGTTAATGCCAGAACACAAATGTGCTGGCAAGTCTCTTTAGACGAATTTGAATAGTTTGAATTATATTATATTAACGAAGCTCTTGGACTAGCCTTGCAAACTCAATATAATTATATGAAACAATGAACTGGCGGACTGGGAGAGAGGAGATGGTTACCAGGGGCCCAGAAGGGTCACTGCCTTTGTAACACAGATTTAGCATGTAATTTCTCTGAAACAGCAGTTACGGGGCATAATTATTTAAATCCAATTATATCCAAGACATTCACATAATGTCTAAGAATAAAATCATATGGAGAATACACATAATGAATACCTTTTTTATTTATTTAGACATTTAAATTTAACAGGGTGATACTGGTCAACCAGAGTACACAGCTTTAGAGAAAACATTCCACATTGTTTGGACAGTCGATTATGCTATATGCCCATCACCAAAGTCAAATCATCTTCTGTCACCCTATATTTTGTTTCTCTATAAGCCCCACCCATTCCCCCATCCCTCTCCTTCTACACCCTTCCCTTCCCCCTGGTAACCACTACACTCTTGTCTATGTCCATGAGTCTCAATTTTGTGTCCCACCTATGTACGGAAATATATAGTTCTGTAGCTTTTTCTGATTTACTAATTTCACTCAGTATAATGTTATCAAGGTCCATGTATGTTGTTTTAAATGATACTATTTCATCATTTTTTAGGGCTGAGTAGTGTTCTATTGTATATATGTATGACATCTTCTTTATCCATTCCTCTATTGAAGGGTTTTATGTCTGTTTCCATGTCTTGGCCACTGTGAATAATGCTGCAATGACCATGGGGGTACATATGTCTTTATGTTCCCATGTTTGCGAGTTTTGGGATATATACTCAGTAGAAGGATTGCTAGGTCATATGGTAGTTCTATTCTTAATTTTTTGAGGAATCGCCATACTTTCTTCCATAATGGCTGTACTAATTTACATTCCCGCCAATAGTGAATGAAGGTTCGTTTATCTCTACAGACTCTCCAGCACTTGTTATTACCTGTCTTGTTGATAATAGCTAATCTAACAGGTGTGAGGTGGTATCTCATTGTAATTTTGACTTGCATTTCTCGAATAGCTAGTGATGATCATTTTTTTTCATATATCTGTTGGCCATCTGTATTTCTTAGGGAAAGTGTCTGTTTATGTCCTCTTCCCATTTCTTTATTGAATTGTTTGTTGCTGAGTTTTGTGAGTTATTTATATATTTTGAATATTAGTCCCTTATCTGAGATATTGTTTGAAAATATCATCTCCTATTTACTTGGCTGTATAATTATTTTGTTGACAGTTTCTTTTGCTGTGCAGAAGCTTTATAGTTTGATGTAGTCACAAGGATGGTTCAACATACGTAAAACGATTAACATAATACACCATACCAACAAAACGAAGAACAAAAACCATATGATCTTATCAATAGGTTCTGAAAAAGCATTTGATAAAATACAACATTCTTTTATGGTTAAAATGCTCAACAAAATGGATATAGAAGAAAAATATCTCAACATAATAAAGGCCATTTATGACTAACCATCAGCTAACATCATACTAAATGGTAAAAAACTGAAAACTTTTCCTCTAATGTCAAGAACAAGATAAGGCTGCCCACTCTCTCCACTCCTATTCAATATAGTACTAGAAATTCTAGCCAGAGCAATCAGACAAGAGAAAGAAATAAAAGGCATTCATATTGGGAAAGAAGAAGTAAAGAGAATCACTTTTTGCAGATGACATGATCTTGTATATAGAGAACCCCAAAGACTCCACAGAAAAGCTAAAGTCACAGGATACAAAATTAATATATACAAGTCTATTGCTTTCTTATATGCCAACAATGAAACCTCAGAAAAAGAACTAAAAAAGTAATTCCCTTTACAGTAGCAACAAAAAAAATTTAAATACCTAGGAATAAATATAACAAAGAATGTAAAGCATCTATATATTGAAAACTACAAAGCATAATTAAAGGAAATTGAAAAAAATGAAATGAAAAAAATATTCCTTGTTTGTGGATAGAAAGAATAAATATACTTAAAATGGCCATATTACCCAAGCAATATACAAATTTAATGCAATTCCCATCAAAATTTCAATTTCATTTTTTTAAAGAAATGTAGCAAAAAATCACCAGGTTTATATGGAACCATAAAAACCTCAAATAACCAAAGTAATCCTAAGGAAAATAAACAAAGCTGGGGCATTACAATACAATTCAAACTATACTACAGAGTCATGACAATCAAAACAGCATGATACTGGCAGAAAAATAGACACACAGACCTATAGAACAGAATAGAAAGCCCAGAAATAAAACCACATATTTTTGTCAAATCAACTTTGATAAAGAAGCCAAAAACACACAATGGAGAAAAGAAAGCCTCTTCAATAAACAGTGCTGGGAAAACTGGAAAGCAACATGCAAAAGAATGAAACTAGACTACAGTTGATATTCTCGCACAAAAATTAATTCAAAATGGATCAAAGACCTAAATATAAAATCTGAAACAATAAATTACGTAGAAGAAACCATAGGTACTAAACACATGGACCTTGGCCACAGAGAACATTTTATGAATTTGACCCCACAGGCAAGAGAAGTAAAGGGAAAAATAAATGATTTTTTTTTCTTTTTTATAGGGATAGATAGGGACAGACAGACAGGAACGGAGAGAGGTGAGAAGCATCAATCATTAGTTTTTCATTGTTGTTGCAACACCATAGTTGTCCATTGATTGCTTTCTCACATGTGCCTTGACCACAGGCCTTCAGCAGACCGAGACACCTCTTGCTGGAACCAGCAACCTTGGGTCCAAGCTGACGAACTTTTGCTCAAGCGAGATGGGCCCGTGTTCAAGCTGGTGAGCTCGGGGTCTTGAACCTGGGTCTTCTGCATCCCATTCCAACGCTCTATCCACTGCGCCACTGCCGGGTCAGGCATGGATATTGTTTTAAGTGAGAGGAGGGGAGATACAGAGACAGACTCCTGCATGAGCCCCAATGAGGATCCACATGGCGACCCTCATCAGGGGGCCAATGCACATATTGAATATTTTAGTAATGAATTTCACCTTATAAAGAATATTCTATCTGGCAAACTACATTTAGTTTTAGAAAATTGAGTATCAAAGTTTGATAACTGAACTTCCATTATAGACACTTTTGGATAAAGCTATGTCAATGTTTACTAAATGCTTAAACCATTGTGTTTACACTGAATAACAACACTACAACACTAAAACTGTATGGTACAAAAACCCTTGAAACTAGTATCCAATAACCAATAAGTCAATGATCAGTCTTTAGGTTTCCATATTCTCATTTACTAATACTCTCTGATAGCCAATAGTCAGGAGTGAATTCAAACTGTGAAGACCAAACCACTACCCTGGTATAACATTTTACATCCTGTATAAGAAATCTTTCCCTACGTTGAGGCTATGAAAATATACCACTATGGAATGTTCTAAAAGATTACTTATTTTGCCTTTTGTCTACTATTGTCATGTATGGTATAAGGTTTTTGTGCCCATATGGCCAGGCAATTGGCATAATACCATTTACTGAAAAGATGAGTCTTTTCTCACTTTCCTTAATACTGAGTTCTATAAATCTATTTGTTACTCTCAGGGTAAAGCCTCAGTGTTTTAATTAATATGACCTAAAATAAATCTTAATAGCCATTTCTCCCACCATGCTATGCTTTCTTTCAAGAGTATGTTGGCTATTCTTGTTCCTTTGCATTTCCACATAAATTTTAGAATCAGCTCATCAGTTTACAGACACACACATAAACACACACACACACACACACACACACACACACACACACACACACTTGCTGGGATTGCATATCAATTTATAGATGAATTAGGGGAGAATTTACATTTTAATGACGCTGCATCTTTCCACCTCTGGTAGAAAGTATGGTGCTACTTCCTTTTGTCTTGGCCTTCTATAATTTCCTATCAGTAATATTTCTTTTCTGTTGTAATACTACATATTTTTACTATATTTGGTCTTTTGCTATTGTAAACAATATATTTTTAATTTTCTATTTTCCATTTGTTGCTGTCATATAGAAATACAACTAATTTTATTCATGATACTGACTTTGTATCCATTAACATCCTGTTATGAACTGAACTGTGTGTGCCCCAGCCCAAAATTTTAAATATTGAAGCCCTAACTCCATTATGATGATATTTTGTAGGTGAAGCCTTTTGGATTTGTATAGGTTCAGAACAAGCCACCCCAAGATGTACCTTTGTGGTAGGCAGATTATTTTTGAGCTAAAGGCCACTGAGACACTATAGACTCAACAGACATTTATGCCCTTTCCTTTAATTATCTAGAAAAATTTAAATTTGTGGCCTTGAAATCATTAAGTTATCACCAAAAATAACTTTTTATGGCTTACCTATAGGATAGGGCAAACTATAATTACTAAATATCTGCTTTTCTTATCCTGCAATGACCACCCTCCCCTGTGAAACCTGGAGGCACCTTACCTCATCCTTAGCTCACAAAATGCCTTATATACCTCACTTTAACTTTCTACTCCTGGACCTGCTATATATGTGGGATTTCTGACTCTCTCATATATTTAGGGATCCCATATTACATATATAATTAAATTTGGTTATATTTTTTTCTTGTTAATCTATCTCATGTAGATTTAATAATTAGAATGGTGAAAGGTGAAGTTTTTTCTGCTGCAGAGGCAATCAGGGTTAAATGAGGCCATGAGGGCCTACCAGTAGGGTCTACATGGTGAAATCAGTGCCCTATAAGGGATGCCTGCTCTATCCCTGCCTTGTGAGGGCAGAGTGAAAAGGCAACCATCTGCAAGACAGACAGTGAATCTTCCCTGATCTTAGACTTTCAGCCTCCAGAACTATGAGAAAATAAATTTCTGCTGTTTAAGACAGCAGTTTTCAACCTTTTTACACTTGAGGACAAGTGAAATAGGAGACTTATTTCAGAGATCACTAAGACAGAAATCACCATGAATATAAGCAAATATGACTAAGATCACTAGGTCTGTAATCTTCATACAACATCAGGGTGGTTAACTCTTTCGTGATCCAACATGAAATTTCGGGCTGACTGGCCTGCAGAACAACAGTTCAGAAACATGGTAAGCCACCAGTCAGCACTATTTTGTTAGAGCAGCATGAGCTGAAGAGGAAAGATTTTGGTGCAGAGTGGAGTACTGTTTGTTCTAACAAATGCCTAAAAATGTGTAACTGGCTTTTTAAATGGGTTATTTTAGAAAGTAGTAGGAGCTGGAAAAATGTTAAAGTGCATGCTAGAAATGCAGATATTAAGGGTGAATCTGGTAAGGTCTCTGATGGGAATGAGGGTCATGTCATTAGAAAGTGAAAGAAAGATAATCCTTGTTATAAAGTGACAAAAAATTTACTTGAAAAGCGTTTGAGTGTTTTGTAGAAAGTAGAATTTGTGAATGAAGAAATTAAATTTTTAGCTGAGTGGAATTCCAAACAAACTTTGAAGGAGCAGCATAGTTTCTCCTGACTGTTAATGAAAATATCCAAGAAGAGAGAGATAAACTGAACAAGAAATTGTTAAGCAAAAAGAAATGAATATTTGGAAAATTCTCAGGCTATCCATGTTATAAACACTCAGAAAGTATGCTCTGAAGAGCAGGACTAACACGATAAGGAGCTGATTGGATTACATGAGAAGAGGTGCCGCCAGTCTGAACTGAAGGGGATGGAGGGAGAACAAAAGAAAGGAAGGCTATAACATGAAGATAGTGTTACCCAGCTATGAACATCCACTAGTCTTCAAAAAGCAGGAAAAATGATACCAAAGGAGTTTCAGAGATCATCAGGACTACCACCTTGTTTTCAACAGGACAGATGGCCTCTGACCAAAGCCTAGGGGGTGGTCAGGGCCACCTACAACAGCTAAGGGGTGGAGCCCCCTGGAACCTTGAGGGCAGAAACTGGCCCAGCAGAGGGTAAAAAGCCCTCCAAGGACCAGGGGAGGTGGGTAATGCTGCCTCCCTAGTAGACCTGGAGGTAGAGAGCAGAGTTCAAGACAAAAAGATTATTCTCAAGGCTTAAGATTTAATGAAATTTGCCTTACTAGGTTTTTAACTTACTTGAAACCCATTATCTCTTTCTTCCTTCCGATTTCTCTTCTTTTACAACTGAAATGTCTATACCATGCCTCTCCCACCAAATTCAAGACATAGGTATATGTTGTTTTTTTTTTACTGGTGCACAAAATGAGCCATGTATGAACATCACCTTGCTCAAAGAACAAAACCAACAAAGTGCATGACTCATCAAACCCCTAGGGTTCTATAGAACTCAGGTTAAGAACCACTGTTTTAGAAGCATATACCTTGTCCTGTTTCACAGGGTCACAGATGGAAAGAAATTTTGCCACAGGATTAATCATACTTTGAGTCTTATTCATACCCGATCTAGATGATATTTAGATAAGACTTTATGCTTTAGAGTTGACACTGGAATGGGTAGACTATTTAGGGCTGTTGTGACAGAATGAATGTATTTTGTATGTGAGAAGTACATGAATTTAGGGAGATCAGGGATCAAAGGTTATAAACTAAATGTTTGTGTCCTCCCAAAGCTACTATGTTGAAGCTCTAACACCCAATATGGTGGTACTTGGAGATGAAGCCATTGTAGAATTAATTTGAGTTAGGCAAGGCCATGAAAGTAGAGCCTTATAATGGGATTAGTGCCCTTATAAAAAGAAATGTCACATAGCTTGCTCTCTTTCGTGCCCAGGTGAGGATACAGTGAGAAATTAGCTGTTTCCAAACCAGAAAGAAAGCTCTAAACAGAAGCTGACCATGTGGCACCTTGATCTTGAATTTATAGTTTTTAAAACTTTGAGAAAATAAATTTCTGCTGTTTAAGCCACCCATACTATGGTATTTTGTTATACAAGGTCAAGCTAAGTCAATTCCTAAAGTTATTTATTAATTTCAATAATTTATCTATAGATTATTTTTTATTTTCCTTTGCCTACAATTAAATTCATCTGTAAATTATAGGAAAGATTTCTTCCTTTTTAAACCTATAGTTTAAATGTTTGTCTAAATGCACTGGTATGCCTTGCATTTTAATGTCAAATAGACATGATGTTAATGGGCAGGCATGTCTCTCATTTCCTATGTCAGAAAAATTTTCATAATTAAATATAATTTCTTTGTACACATTTTAAGCGTTTTGTTAGCTATCCTCTGCTGGGTAGACTAAATCGCTCCCACCCCCAAAAAGATGTCCATGTCCTAGTATTAGAAGCCTGTGAATATGTTACAGCTCATAGCAAAGAGTATTTGCATGTGTGATTAAGTAAAGTGTCTTGAAACAGTGAGAGTGTCCTAGATTGTTCAGGTGGAAGTCAGAGTCAGAGACAGAAATGTGACCATGAAAGTCAAGGCTGGCGTGGAGCAGGTCTACAAGGCAAGGCAGTCTTTAGGAGCTGGAAAGCAAGAAAACCAATTCTCGCCTGGAGCCTCCAGAATAAACATAGTTCTAACCCATTTTGGATTTCTGACCTCCAAAACGCTAAGATAGTAAATGTGTGCTGTTTTAAGCAATTAAGTTTATAACAATTTGTTAGAGCAGCAGTAGGCAACTGACATACACTATAGCAGATTCTAAAAGTTCCATTATTATCAAATAATTACCTGCTTCTGGTAAGAAAATATACAATTTATCTCCTTTATTTAAATAACATGATGAAATATACTAATGGATTTTTATTTTTTATTACTTATTGACTGATTTTAGAGAGACAGAGAGAGGAAGGGGAAATGAGAGAGAGAGAAGCATTCATTTGTTATTCCACTTAGTTGTACAGTCATTAAGTCATTTCCTGTATGTGCCCTGAGCAGGGATCAAACCCACAACCTTGGTGTTTCAGGATCAACTGAGCTAACCACTCAAGGTCCACACTACTTCATTTTAAAATGTTAAATATATACATCCCTGAAATAAACTCAACTGGCTAGTGATGTATCCTTATTATACATATATCACTGGTTTTGGTTTGCAGTTATTTTGTTTACAAGTTTTTTGTATGAAAATTCACAAGTGACATTGCTCTGTAATGTTCCTTTTTCTTAATATTCTTGTTAACTTATACTATAGATGCTATACTGCTTCGTAAACTGAGTGGGGCAGTATTCCCTCCTTTCATATTCACTGAAAGAGTATGCATATGGCATACTATATAACTTCATCTAACTATGTATCAAGCCACATGATATATTACTTAGCTTAAGTAAGTTAATCATGCTGCTCAATTCTTCTGTATTACACATGCATATTTTTGTCAGCTTCTAGCATTTATTAAGGGAAGTGATCGAAAAGTTCCTACTATGGTTACAATCTGTCTTCTTCCCCTTTTAGTTCGATCAAGTTCTATTTTACAGTTTGATGCTAGGTTGCAAGGTGCAGACACATTTAGAATGATCTCTTCATAGGAACTAAACTTTTATTGCTATAAAGGTAGTTAGTATACCCAAAACAGTGGTTTTTGCCTAAAAGACTCCTTTATTTTTATGATATTCAAACAAATTCTCCAAAGAAGTTGCATCTAAGCTGGTAGTTAAAGATACAACCAAAACAGGCAAAGGAGTAAAAATTCCAGACAGAAATAAGGTCCCAAAAGCAAGAGAATATGGTGCTTTCGAGGAAATAAATTATCTCTGGTATCTAAAAGTTGTATGAACAACAGTCTCCACCCCACACCCCATCCTTTCTGGCCACCAGAGTCCTAATTTTGTTCTGGTATTCATTCAGTTCTGTGGTCAGGAAACACATGGTCTAGTCTGAGAAGATAAATCACAATTGCTGCAAGCTAGTTATGACAATTCAATTTCCCTGGCCAAGGAGACATGAGAAAACACCAGGAAAAGGTCTTCCCCTTTAATAATACATTCATGGAAGAAAACCTGGATGTCTGGATCTATAGCAACCTTTTTGTGATAATGAGGGGACTAGCTCTAAAAGCAAGGTAATATGAGAAGGCTGCCAGGTCAAAAAGATGGAAGGAGCCCCTGTCTACACTGACACTACTGACCTGGCCCTGTGCCCAGATTTCCTGTTATGCAAGTTTATAAACTTTTCATTGTTTAAAGGGCTTTTAGGTTGGGTATTCTGCTCCTTGCAGCTGATGTATCCTGTTATATCACTTCTTGATTTTTTTTTATCCCCAGTTTTAAATGACAACAGATTGCTGAAGAGCAGATGATTTTAAAAATTAAAAAATCTTTGCAAGAAAATATTTTTACTTTGTCTGCAAACATTGATAAATATATACATATATATATTACATTATAGCACAAAACATTGACAAATTTAACTTTTAAAACATCCTGAAAATATATTACTATTCTAGAATCCCTAAAAACAATGGTCTTATAGGGATTCATTTTGAAAATAAAGTTTCCATGTCTGGTCATACAAAGTAGAAATACAAAGAATTAAAAATAATGAAATCCCAGGAACTAACACACATACATACACAATGTAGGTCAGCATGAGGTATTTTACAACCATTAGGGCTTTCTGATTTTCAATAAATTAGCAAGTAGAAAGATACATTAAAATTTTCTAATTTTTCATGATTTTCCAAATCCAGATTATATCTATTACTTTTCATAGTTGCCCTATCAAATATTTGTATCTCAATAGTTCAAATTTGAAATATGAAAATATAGTTTTGAGAAATAAAGTATTAAACACACTGAGAAAATTCATTTTTTCAGGTTCCATAAAATCAAGTGGGAAAAAAAATCTTGATTTTGAACTACAATCAGAGTAAGTCAAAAGAAAATATTTCATTGATAATATGCACTGCTATGTTATTTATATAAATCAAGTAAATAGTTGGACAATTATCAAGGCATATCAGAATTTACTTTTCTTTATATACATTTATATTCATCTCTTCTCCATGTAATTACTTGAATACCACTGAGGAACAAAATTTTGCGTGCATCCACAAAAACACTTGTTCTTACCTAATTCGAGTGTGTTAATCTCAAATCTGACATTAGTATTTCCCTGTAAGCTACAGATTTTTTGCAATTCAAGATTTGAGGATTCACAAGACCAGGCGAAGGTGCAATGAATAGAGCATCGGACTGGAATGTGGAGGACCCAGATTCCAGACCCCGAAATTGCAAGCCTCAGCGAAGGCTCATCTGGCCTGAGCAAAAAGTTCACCAGCAGGGTTGATGGCTTGAGCAAGGGGTTACTCAGTCTGCTGAAGGCCTGCGGTCAAGGCACATATGAGAAAGCAATCAATAAACAACTAAGGTGTTCCAATGAAAAACTGATGAATGATATTTCCCATCTCTCTCCATTCCTGTCTGTCCCTACCTATCCCTCTCTCTGGCTCTCTCTCAGTCCCTGTAAAAAAAAAAAAAAAAAAGATTTTAGGTTTTCATCTTATTGTAAAATTTTCAACATTTGGTTTAACATAATGAAGTAGAATGTCTTCTTCATTATCTTTGTGAAAATTTATATAATGCAGTAAATACACTAATACACTAAAAGATATTACTGTATCAGAATTTGTCTACAATTTTGAAATAGAACATATTAAAACACTTATCTTAATTATAAAATTGGCGCAAAACTTATTTAAATTGTATTCAGGTAAAAATTTGCGTTAGTAGCTCTTGCGTTTGTGTACACGTTGAGGACAATCTCCTTTGATGCTCTAGCAGTAGTCTGCTCATCACAAACACCTCCAAGATTTTCCAGAAACTTATCAAGGTGACTGTTCAAGAAGTAAATCTTAACTCTCATGTTACATCCAATGTTGCGGAAAGCCCACAGCATCCTTTGAACCAGAAGTTCATAGTTTTCTGCTTTTTTGTTGCCAAGGAAGTTCTTTGTAACTGCCACAAAAGACTGCCATACTGCTTTCTACTCCTTAGTCATTTTCCTGGCAAATTCTTCGTCATGTATGCGGGTTCAAATTTGAGGTCCATCAAATATACCTGCTTTTATCTTCTCAAAAGACAAGGCAGAAAAAGCAGAAATAATATGTTGAAAGCATTCCCATTCTCTATTCAAAGCCTGAACAAACTGCTTCATTAAGCCAAGTTTGATGTGAGGCGGGAGTGGGGGGATGATTCTGTCTTGAATAACTACAGGTTCATTCACAATATTTTGCATCACTACTTCCAGAGCTTCATGTTTCAGCCACTCCTTCTGTGTCCAGTGTTTCTCCTGAGCTCGGCTGTCCCACACACAGAAAGCAAGAATACTTCATTAAACCTCTCTGTTGTCCTAGCACCGTGGTCAGGAACCTACGACTCACGAGCCAGATGAAGCTCTTTTGATGGCTGGATTTGGCTCACAGACAAATCTTTAATAAGAAAAATAATAACTTTAACAATATAAAACATTCCCATGTATTATGATCCATTAATTTCCTACCGCTCATGTTCATGGTTACGGATGGCTGGAGCCAATTACAGCTATCCTCCGGGACAACACCAAATTTTTCTTGGATAATGCGTAACATACAAAGGTCGTTGTGAAATCAGGAAGTAAACTTTCCTCCTTTTAATCAAGTAGTCAGCTAGCTAATTGCAGAAACCCTTTTGACAAAGAAGATGGCTAAAAAAAATGATGAGAACTATTGTATTTTAGCAGGAATGGACAGAGAAATTGGCCTTTGTGGAGAAAGCAAATTCTGCAGACTGTCTAATATGCAATGATAAAATTGCATCGATGAAACTATCAAATATAAAGTACCAGATCGAAACACACCACACTACATTTGCATTAAAATATCCAGCAGGGAACAGCAGGAAGAAAGCATGTCAAGACCTACTGCGTAGAGTGCAAGCTAGTCAGCAGCAACTATGTGTTTGGACCCAACAAGGTGACTAGATTTCAGTTAGCTTTGCTAGTGCTTTAGCAATTGTGAGAAACAGAAAGCCATTCACAGATGGGGAGTATGCCAAAACATTCATGCTTGATTTTGCCAATGAACTTTTTGACGAATTTTCGAATAAAGACACAATAATCAAATGAACATAAAAGACATGCCTCTGTCAGCAAGAACAGTTCACGATTTTACCATCATGATGGCAAATCAAATTGAGGCAACACAAGTGAAGGACATAAATGCAGCACCATTCATTTTTCTACCTTTGGATGAGTCAACAGACATAAGCCATTTATCCCAGTTCAGCATGATTATAAGGTATACTGTCAGTGACACACTACGTGAGGAAAGTCTTGCTTTTTTGCCTATGAAAAAGACAATAAGAGGGGAGGATTTATTCAAGTCTTTAACTGAGTTCGTTCACTAAAGAAAAAAATCTACCAAAGGATAAACTTATTTCGGTGTGTACCGATGGTGCTTTGTGCACGGTGAGGAAAAACAGGATTTGTAGCACTTCTTCATGAAAATGAAAAGAGACCCATCCTAAGTTTTCACTGCACCCTACATCAGGAGGCACCTTGTGCTCAGATGTGTGGCTAACACCTTAATGAGGTGATGTCACTGGTCATTTGGGGGGTCAACTTTATTGTTGCCCGAGATTTAAATTATTGCCAGTTCAAAACGCTGCTGGATGAAGTTGGGAATAATTATCCTGGTCTGCTTCTGCACAGCAATGTGCGTTGGTTGTCAAGAGGGAAGGAGCTCAGCCGTTTCGTGGCTTGTCTGAGCGAAATCTGGACTTTTCTTGAAATGAAAAATTTCCAGCATCCTGAGTTAGCTAACACTGAGTGGCTCCTTAAGTTCCACTATCTCGTGGACATGACTGAACATCTGAACCAGCTCAATGTGAAAATGCAAGGTGCTGAAAATACAGTCTTATCCCTTCAACAAGCATTGTTTGCATTTGAAAACAAGCTGGAATTCTTCATCACTACATTAAAACAGGTAGTTTACTACACTTTAAAAAACTGGGAGAGTTTCAAGATGCATGTACAGCAAGTGACCCTGCTCAACATCTTGATCTCCAGCAGCTAGCGTGCTTCACATCTAATCTCCTGCAGTCATTCAAAGCGCGCTTTGGAGAATTTCGTGAGCGCACTTGTTTTTAAGTATATCACCTATCCACACGAGTGTGCAGTGGACAGCGCCAAAATGAGTTACATCTCCGGTGTCTCTGTCAGAGATTTTGAGCTACATGCTGCTGACCTTAAGGCCTCAGACATGTGGGTGAATAAGTTCAAGTCACTGAATGAAGATTTGGAAAGACTTGCATAAGAGCAAGCAGAGTTGGTGAGCAAACACAAGTGAGGAGAAATGAAAAAACTTCAACCCACGGACCGGCTGATTGTTAAAACTGGGAAAGCGCTTCCCATCACATACCACACACAGCAGCGTGTGAGTATTGCTGTACTGACAATGTTTGCCTCTACGTATGCATGTGAGCAGTTCTTACTAAGTCATTCAATTTGGGTTGGCTAAATTACTGCTTGACATCAGAAGAAGACCCTTCAGATTCTACAACCATTTCCTCATGCATCTTATCAAAATACACTTGATCATCATGTTCACTTTCTTCGTCCTTAGAAGAAATAAAACCATTCAAAACTGGAACCAGGAGTGTCTCAGAGTGTGGGATGGGTCGTATTGCTGAAGGAATATTAGAATATGTGATCATATACCGTTTTTTCTTGCTGACACCCTTTGTATGGATCAGACAGAAATAACAGTCATTGCTGTGGTCCTTAGGTTCACGCCAAACCATGGAAATACCAAAAGGCATTCCTTTGCCTTTTCCTTTTGTCCAGTCACAAAGCATTTCCTCACAATTATGACACACAATATCAGGAGCCCCATTCTTGTCTTGATCCCCAAGGGGAACTTGAAAATAGGCAATATATGCATGTGTCAAAACTGATGAAATACTGTGCCTTTGACGCTGAAGTGTATAACAGCCACATATATAAAACTTAAGGTGTCAGGACTATTCTTACATTTACGCCTACTCAAAGAAGCCATGGTTCAATCTTAAAACAAAATAAGAGGGTGCTTTTATCAGATGATAATATTTTACATTTAAAAACAACTACAATTATGTAAAAGTGATGGTTGTAAACATTAATTGCCTTGTGGTTATGTTCAATCCACGAGTTGTTGCCCTTTAACTCTCATTTAAAAACCAATGCCTGCCTTTAACTGTAACAAAAAGAAATTAAAATTGCATAAAAACTAGAGCATGCACCAAAAAACGGATTTCAGAGTTGGAATCAGTGAGGCAGAAATATATAGAAAACGTTCTAAAACCTCATGCAACATAAAATGATAACATAGATCATTCCCCAGTGTACTCAAAGTTTTTTACACTTGATTTTTAAAAGCTAGCATTTTTATTAGCAAATCAAATATTTCTATATATTAGAGAAAACATTTTAATTTCTAAGGAAGACAAAACAGGCTCATTCAGAATTCAGAGTATATTACCCTCATGAAAGACTTCAAATATCAAACAAGTACAATCCATTTTCATAGAAAATGAAAGAAAAGCTATAATCTTAGTTTATTTAGCAGAATTTTCATTTTTATTTCAACATAAACTGTAACCTTTATACATATCTCCATCACTAAAAAGAGTTGCAGGGATTAAAAAGTTATCTTCCCAGAAGAATCCTCTTCCAAGTGAAGAAAAAGACACCTGTTCACAAGTGCTTAAAGGTATTTGAGAGCATCTAAAAGAAAGGAGATTCTGATCAGTTTTTGACACTGAAATAATAGAATGACTCTAAGTGAATATCCCATTTTTCATGAATTTTAGCGTAGGGCAGAATCTCATTTTTACCATGCAGAGACAGCAAAACCTCCTATAGAAAAAGCACTGCCTTACTGGTTTGAAGAACCAAAGGAAAGTGTTTATGGGCAATCTTCTGATCTTGGTGTGTCAAAATTTGCCCAAAAAATGAGCATAACTAGGGTCGTGTGTCACTTCGAGAAAAATGCCATAATTTCACAATACTTATAGTTTAAATAACAAAAATGTTTTGGCCTACAGACCTCCTTCACAGAGCGACTACACTACCGTAAATATTTTATCCTCGGCTACTGCACCTGGCTTTGCAGGAGCCGAGGATGAAACATCCTTCTCGACATGCAGCCCCATACTTCTCTGGTATGCGGCTGCGTGTCACTGAAAATGGCTACACGTGTCAGTGCTACATGCGTGTCATAGGTTCGCCATCATGGGTTTAGGGCAACTGCAGCTACTGGAAATTAGGTTGGCAAAGACAAGGAAAAACCAGTAAACATAGAGACAGAGAAGGCAATACGCCCTTGTATGTCTAAACTCTGCTCAAATATCTGGCTTACAGCTAAACCAGGATAAGACTACAAGAAATGAACTATGATTTGAACTACTACCCAAAAACAGAGTTTGCAATCTGAGTCATCCAAGTTAATTTTTGGTGAAAACAACAACAAAATAACACCATTTGAAGGAATGTAACAATCCAAAAAGGAAAACCAGATATCTAAGATGATCCCAGATGTTGAAATGAGCAAAGATTTTTAAGCAGCTACTGTAATTTTTGATATAGACCCATGATGAATAAAAAATAATCTCAGCATAATGAATGAAAATAAATATCATCAAAGAACTAAAACTTATTTTAAAAGAATCAAATAAAAATTCTAGAATTATAAAATGTATTAAAATGAAATGAAATTTTTAAAATCAAATTAAGTTGTTTTTATGTTTATATTTTGTTGCTTTTAGAGAGGAAGGGGGAGGGAGAAGGGAAGAGAGAAGGAGAGAGAGAGAAATAGAGAGGGGGGAGAGAGAAAGAAAGAGAAAGGAAGGAAGAGAAGAAAGGGGAGGGAGAGAGAGAGGGAGAGAGAAAGAGAGAGAGAAGGAGAAGAGATAGAGAGTAGGAGAGAGAGAAACATTGATCTGTTGTTCCATTTATTAATGCATTCATTGGTTGACTCTCTTACGTGCCCTGGCCAGGGTCAGTACCCACAACCTAGGTGTATCCATCAGATGCTCTAACCAACTAAGCTACCCAAGCCAGGGCCTTTAAATGGGCTTTTTTAAAGCAACAGAATGCTTAGCAGCAGAAGAGTAATGACAGAGAAAAGAATGAGTAAAGCTGAAGACAGAGCAAAAGAAATTATGGAATTTGAGGAATGGAGCAAAGATATATTGAACAAAAGCAGGGCCTTAGAAACTTGTAGAACAATATTAAAATGTCCCTGGAATTGGACTCCCAGAGAGAAAGAAATAGGGTAAAAGAAATAAAATTTCCCAATAGATTAAAAGTCACTAATTTAAAATCCATAAAGTTCAGCAAACACCAAACAGGAAAAATACAAAACAGAAACAAAAACAAAAACCTATTGTGTCAGTCCACTGAAAACCAATCACAAAAAGATATTTATCTAATTGTCAGTTAGTCACTATTTATTACATGACCTTCACAGTCTTCTGATACACTGTCATGTCTGGGTGTGACATCTCTGGTATCTGCACAGCCCAGAATCCTGCCTCAAGGATATACAGTTATTTTCTCTTTTGCAGCATTCATTCCTCAACCTCACAGGTAGTCATAATAACAGCCAGGCTAAGTTGTTGATTGGGTGGCAATAGTAAACTGTATTTCCCTTCGCTCACATTTTTTTGCCACATTCCCTAAAAAGAACTAATTAACACTGAGTACTACACACAGCTGTAAGATTAAACATGAGGATTGTCAATATCGTGCAGTGTTTAACAGGCTGGAGAAAAATGTATTTGATTCTTAGTTTTGTGACTTTCTAGCTCTTTCAAAATAATCTCCTAAAAATACCTATGATTATTACTTTGTTACAAAGAGTAAAGTGCTTAACACTATCCCTTGCACATAGAAAATGCCTGATAATTAAAATCAATTCATCACAATTAAGTTTAAAGAAGTCATCAAGAAGACTCGGGAAGAAAGATGGTGACGGAGTAGGCGGATTTTCGAACTGCCACCTCCCAGGACCAAATCTGATTACAAAGTAATATAAGAATAATCATCTTAAAAAACCATCTTTGGACTAAACTAAGAGGAATCTATAACCAAGGATCACTGAAAAAGACACACCGAGACTGGTAGCAAGGGTGGAGACACAGAAAGGGCTGCCACACTCCCAGAAGCAAGCAGTGGGGTGGGTTCTCAGCTCTAGGTCAAGAGCCCCAGAGCCTAGAAGAGGCGCCTGCAGAGCATTTGGCAGTGAAAAGAGCAGAGTTTCTGTCTGCAGGAAAGAGATTGAGCTTTCTGAGATGCAGACTCCATCTTAAAGGGCCCGCACAGAATATCTCAATCACAGCCACTTACCTGGGGCTCGGGTGAAGGGAATGCTGAGAGGAATGGAGTTGCAGAAGGAGAGTAAAGTTGGAGGCCCAGGGAGAGACACTGTGGGGGACGGCCACCAGAACCTCTGTCCTGAATCATCTCTAGTACTGCAGTCGCCATCTTTCTTGGGTGGAGAATCCCCTTTGTGGCATCAGCCTGGGGAAAAGCAGCTGCTCTGCCCTCAGAGTCTCTCCTTCCCCAGGGATGTGACGGATCACTCTGAGAGGCCAGGAAGCAGGGGGTGCATCAGTGACTCAGTTTTCTGGTGCTGAGACCAGAGCTCTCCCCCACTCTCTCCCAAGTCTATGACTGATGCCTCCACTTCACAAGAGATTCAGCTGAAACTGTCCAAAGACAGGGTAGACCAAACCTCTGGGTCTCAGAGGCCACACCCACTGGACTCCTAAGGCCACACCCTACTGAGGTCTGTGAAAAAAGTCTAGACTGACTGACACCTGGGGCCAAGAGGCAGAGCCATATCCACCACCTTCCTAATTGCTGACTTGCCACAGACTCTAGACCATAGGTCCCCATACTACGGCCCCCGGGTCAAATTGTGGCCACCTGAGGCCATTTATCCGGCCCTGCCGCACTTCCGGAAGGGGCACCTCTTTCATTGGTGGTCAGTGTATAAAGTACTGTATGTGGCGGCCCTTCAACAGTCTGAGGAACAGTGAACTGGCCCCCTGTGTAAAAAGTTTGTGGACCCCTGCTCTAGACTCTAGTACAAGTGTTTTCAGTAGCTGAGCATAACAAGCAGCCAACAGACATCCTGCAGAACTCAGGAAAACTAGGCTGTTTGAGTGGACTTTCCCACAGGACCAGAGTGGGTAAAAGCCAGCCTAGGAGTTCAGCTTGGTATTTCCATGTACATCTGGGCCCAGCAGAGGCAGCCACAAACTCTGACTTGCTTGCAGCTCCAAGAGAGATGCTGAGGGCCAGTCACAGGCAGTGTCTCGCACTGGTCTGCACTGGGTTCCTGTTTGGGAGACCCAGGGCTGGCACATCCAGGTGCCAGCTGTGGAAAATATTGGTTCAGGACCTAACTACCCTTGTTAGAGTGGTATACTAAAGAACAGCTCCTCACACCAGGCCCAGTTAAGGCAAGTTGCACTCTCTGTGATCATGCCAGGACATTGACTCATGTGCATTGGATAGAGTGGAGCTTCAAAGTCAGCTGGCCAGGGCACTGGATATTCTGTCCTGCTAGGCTAGATTCCATAGGGGGAAGAGAGAAAACCTTGAAGCATTGATATTTAAAGTGTGGGTCCTTCTGAGTCTATTATTGGATCTGGTCGAGGAGCTTAGTCACCTTCAGGAGGGGCACAGTCAGCCCCAGGAGAGGACTATCTCAGTCTTCTTCCCTGAAACCAGGGTCTCAACAGCTTAAAGAACTTCTGCAGAGGGAACTTTCAGCCACACTCAGTCTGAACCTGTTGCTCACCTTGTTGAAGAGAAACAACATTTGAGTATCCAATCAGTGGCTGAGGGATCAAGCTCTGCAATAGGGGCCACATTCCCTATTCTGAGCTCCTGACCAAGAGACCCCTGAAGTAGGGGGTCCCACAAACGTACTCACAACGTCAGGTGCCCTAACTCACCAAGCATGCAACCTGACATAGAATTCATTGGGTGAGGCCAATCTAAACCAACACTATAGTCTTAGTTCAGAAGACTGTAGAAAGACCAGGCAGCTACAAGTGGAGGAGGAGCAGCTGAAAAGTAGAGAAAAATCTTACAGAGCTTGGGGCTTTTACGGAGCTGCTGGCATCTCTAAACAGGAAAAAGCTGATCATTTTTCAAAGGTTGACCCCTCCCACACTACCCAGACACAGAAACTGCAGACACAAACAGCGAAAAGTGCAGTAACCGCAGACTACTAGCCCACAGTAGGTTACAAAGAACAGGTGACGCCACCCCAAAAAGATCAAAAGCCAGCACAACTGGTAGAGGTTGGCAGGCAGCACCAATCCTAGATTCAACAAACTACATAAGCAGCACACCCAAAGGTGGAGTCTAACAGGCACCAGACACTGTAGAGAATAAATATGGCCAACAGGACAGACATTGCACAGTATGTAATACACATTATCAAGGTTGACCCCTAAAGCCAGCCAACCTGAAGGGATAAAAGTACCCACAAAAATAACAACAGAATCTAATACTCACATACAAGAGGGAAAACAGTACCCTCATCCTAGAAGAAAAAAGCAGCCTGAGGACAGTACCAATGAACCCATCTTCTTCATAAAGACCACACAAAAATTTCAAAGTCAGACAGTACTGCCTAATACACAGATAAAATGTGAAGACAAAGAAATGCAACCCAAATGAATCAACAAGAAAAATCCCCAGAAAAAGAACTGAATGAGATTGAAGTAACCAAAATACCAGATGTACAGTTAAAAACAATGTTTTTTGGATGCTCAAGGATCTTAGAGCAACAATGGATGGATATAGTGAACACTTAAATAAAGAGATATCAAGTATAAAAAAAGGACATTGAAATAATAAAAAAGAATCATGCAGAAATGACAAATATAATATCAGAAATGAAGACTGCACTACAAGGAATTAACAGCAGGCAGAATGAAGCAGAGGATAGAATCAGCAATTTAGAGGACAAGATAAATGAAAGCACAGAAGCAGAGCAGCAAAAAGAAAAGAGGCTCAAAAAGTCTGAGGAAACTCTAAGAGAGCTCTGTGACAACATGAAGAGAAACAATATATGCATCATAGGGGTTCCTGAAGGAATAAAGAACGAAGAAGGAATAGAGAATGTATTTAATGAAATCATAGCTGAAAATTTTCCTAAATTGATGAAGGAAAAAGTCACACAAGTTCAAGAAGCATGGAGAGTTCTATTAAAGAGGAACCCAAAAAGGAAGGATAAACATCATATGATAATAACAATATATGCAGAAAAAGCATTTGATAAAATCCAGCACCCATTCATAATCAAAACTCTCAGCAAAGTAGGAATTCACAGAACATACCTCAACATGACAAAGGCCATCTATGACAAACCCATGGCCAACATCATACTCAATGGGCAAAAATTAAAAGCAATCCCCTTAAGATCAAGAACAAGGCAGGGGTGCCCCCTTTCACCACTCTTATTCAACATAGTTCTGAAAGTCACATAGTTCTAGCCACAGGAATCAAACAAGAAGAAGAAATAAAAGGCATCCAAACTAGAAAAGTAAAAGTATCATTATTTGTTAATGACATGGTACTATACATAGAAAACCCTAAAGTCTCAGTCAAAAAACTACTAGATCTGATAAATGAATTCAGCAAGGTGTTGGGATATAAAATCAATATTCCGAAATCACTGGCATTTTTATATACCAACAATGAACTGTCAGAAAGAGAAATTAAGGAAACAATACTCTACACTATTGCAACAACAAAAAAATACAGTACCTAAGAGTAAATTTAACCAAGGAGGTAAAGGACTTGTACTCGGAAAATTATAAAACATTGATAAAAGAAATCTAGGAAGATACAAACAAGTTGAAGCATATACCGTGTTCATGGACAGGAAGAATAAACATCATTAAAATGTCTATATTACCCAAAGCAATCTATAAATTCAGAGCAATTCCTATTAAAATACCAATGGCATACTTCAAAAATATAGAATAAATATTCCGAAAATTTATATGGAACCAAAAATGAACATGAATAGCCTCACCAATCTTGAAAATGAAGAATAAAGTGGGAAGTATCACATTTCCTGATATCAAGTTATACTACAAGGCCTTTGTACTAAGAACAGCTTGGTACTGGCACGAGAACAGGTATACAGATCAATGGAACAGAACAGAGAACCCAGAAATAAACCCATGCCTTTATGGTCAATTGATACTGATAAAGGAGGTAAGAGTATACAATGGAGTAAAGATAGCCTCTTTAATAAATGGTGTTGGGAAAATAAAACTAGACCATCAACTTAGACCATTCACAAATATAAGCTCAAAATGGATAAAAGACTTAAATATGAGTCCTGAAACCAAAAACACTTTCAAAGAAAATATAGGCAGTAGACTCTCCAATATCTCTTATAGCAGTATTTTTGCTGATTTTTCCACGGGCAAGTAAATAAATGATATTATGAACAAATGGGACTATATCAAACTAACAAGCTTTTGCACAGCAAAGGACAACATGAACAAAATAAAAAGACAACACACACAATGGAAGAACATATTCGCCAATATGTGTGACAAGGGGTTAATAATCAAAATTTATAAAGACCTTCTAAAACTCAACACCAGGAAGGTAAACAATCTAGTTAATAAATTGGCAAAAGAACTGAACAGACATATCTCCAAAGAGGACATACTGATGGCCAATAGGCAGATAAAAAAATGTCTAACAGCACTAATCAACAGAGAAATGCAAATTAAAACCACAATGAGATACCATCTCACACCTGTCAGAATGGCGTTCATTAACAACACACACTAAGTGCTGACGAGGGTGTGGAGAAAAGGGAACCCTCCTGCACTGCTGGTAGAAATGCAGAGTTGTGCAGCCACAGTGGAGAACTGTATGGTGTTTCCTCAAAAAACTAAAAATGGAACTGCCTTTTGACCCAGCTATCCCACTTTTAGGAATATATCCTAAGAATACCAAAACACTGATTCAAAAGATGATATGCACCCCATGTTTACTGCAGTATTGTTCACAATAGTGAAGATCTGGAAACAGCCCAAGTGTCCATCAGTGGACGAGTGTATTAAAAAGCTGTGGTACATACACACAATAAAATACTATGCAGCTGTGAAAAAGAAGGAAATCTTACCATTTGTGATGGCATAGATGTACCTGGAGATCATTATGCTAAGTGAAATAAGCCAGGCAGAGAAAGACAAATATCATATGATCTCACTTATATGTGGAATCAATGATCAAAGTGAAGTGAGAAATGGTATAGAGGTAGAGATGGGGTCACAGGGACCAGAGGGATAGCACTCAGAGGGAAGGGTGATGAGGGGATGGGATCAGAGAAGATGAAGGGATTAATGAAACTATATATACATAACACTGATATAGATAACAGGATATAGCAAATCCTAGAGGCGGGGGTGGGGGATGCTAGGGGAACGGGGGGGGGCAAAGGGATATAAAAAAGGACATAGGGGTGCGGGTGAGGGAGTTTAATTCAGTGGGACACTTGAATCCATGTAAACCCAATAAATTAAAAATGAATAAAAATAAAATATAATAATATTCAAAGTGTATAGGTATACCAAAAAAAAAGACACCAAGCTATTCCACTTTATTAAAACAAAACAAAACAAAAGTTAGTGCATTTAGTGATTCACATGCCATAAAATAAATGAATCTAACACATCATCAATTCTAAGGTACGTACTTATGTAACACACAGCAGTATGTTTCCAAGTGAACAAGACATTCTTGTTTGTATGTCACCTCCTGATTTCAGGGATAGTATCATCTACATTTTTGAATTGATGAAATAAGGCGTGTATATTAACTTATTTAAACCTTACAAAACCTTAACAAGATAAATGCTAGCATTCCTATTTTCTCAGAAAGAAAATAAGGCTCACAAAGTTAAGTCACTTAACCAAAGTTTCAAAGCAGGTAAATAATAAGGAAAGATTGAAAGACAGGAAAGCTGCTTCAGAGTTCTTGCCATCCATCACTGTATATTTCTTAGGTTTTGCCATTTTATTAACTTTAAATGATCAACAATAAAACGGTTCAATTTTGCAAGAATATCGGGCTCTGAGAGTTGAAAAACTGTTCATTCTATGTCACAAAAACACACAAAATTCCACACAAAAGACCAGAGGTTTTGAGCCCAGACTGCCCGTCAGAATCACTTCAGGTGCTTAAAAAGCCATATATGCCAATAAATAATCCCACACTGACTGAGTCAGATTCTCTAGGAAGAAAATATAAGGATCTGCCTCAAAAAGGACTCTACTTCATGTCCAGCTTTGAGGACCAATTCACCTTATTTTAGATTACTTAATTTTTCCACCAATGAACTCTCTATTATTGTTACTACCAGTGATCTGCAGTGGTGTTTATTACTACCAGGTAATAAAATATTTACGGTACAGCAAATAGGATCCATTCCAAGATATTCCATCTTAGAAGGTGTCACTGAGACAAAATCTCTGCTTTTGTGAGATTAGTGAGGGGAGATAGTCAATAAACAAAATAAATGTCAAATATGTAGAATATGTTTGATAATGATAAATTCTATGGGAAAAACAAGAAGAGAAAAGAGAGATAGGTATGGGCATGGAAAAGGAACACCTCACTGAGAAGGTGATGTCCAAGAAAGACCCAAAAGAAGGTGGCAAGCTGTGAAGGCCCCTGGAAGCAATTGGAACATGTGACTGGCATGTCCCACATCAACAAGGCCGGTGTGACTGGCACGGGGATGGAGGAGGAAGAGGCAGGAAATGAGAGTGGTGCCTGGATCATATGGAATCTTGTAGATCCCATCAACCACATGTATGTGGCCTTTCTCACCAACTCACGCTACACTTAAAACCTTCATCCCTGAACCTCATACCTCTGAATCTAGAGGTCATCAAATAAGAAAGTATAGCATTTTAGAAACAGAAGAAAACATCTTTCTATGGATTGATAGTTTTACAAAATCTATCTTCAAGTGTAATATGTTGTTACTCTGAAAAGTGAAGATGATGTTAATTATTTATCAGTAATAAAAATCTTCAGTGGTTAGCAACCTACATTAATTGAAACTACCTCTATTGGGATACTTATTACAGATACTTATTATAGCCCAAAATACAACAACAGGAAACAAGAGAATAGAGGAATTGTGTTGATTGAAATTCTCATTAGTCATTCTTTATCTTCACATACATTAAAAGCTACCAATGTTTCTATAACTTTGAATTTTGACTTTATTACCTGGAACCCTAACAGCACAGGTGGTGGGCTTGGATTATTTCCTAGTGTGAAGAGTTTGACAGCTGAATAAAATTAAGAACTAAATGTTAATCATTTACTCTGTATTTTTTGATCACAGTTATACCTAGGTCAGCACAAGAAACCAGAAAAAGCATTCTGCAGCTAACCCTGAGGCATCTTCACAACTGATTGCTTTAAGCACAATGGTGCTGGGTAAGTGTCCAAAGAGCCCAAAAGAAGCACCTTCCTCCTGCACCCTGAGAGGCCTGATTTTAACAATCACTCTTCTAGGTTATTTTTCTACCTTCAATAAATATACAGTTGACCCTTAAACAACACAGGTTTGAAATTAGGAGGGAACTCCCTTAAGACCTATCAGCTGATCTCTCAACAGAAACTTTACAGGCCAGAAAGGATTGGCACAAAATAATCAAAGGACCTACAACCAAGTTACTCTACCCATCAAAGCTATCATTTAGAATCAAAGGACAGATTAAGAGCTTCTCAGACAAGAAAAAGCTAAATTATAAATTAGTTCATCACCACCAGACCAGTATCATAAGAAATATTAAAGGGACTTCTTTAAGGAAAAGAATTTAAAAATCTGAATAATAAAATGGTAAAAATTATACATGCCTATCAATAACTACTTTATATGTAAATAAATTAAATGCTCCACTCAAAAGACAGAGAGTGGCTGAAGAGATAAGAAATTAAGATCCTTACATATGCTGCCTATAAGAGACCCACCTCAGACAGAATGACACCCAGGTTGAAAGTAAAGGGATAGAAAAAGATATTTCATGCAAATAAAAACAAAAATAGCTGGGGTAGCAATGCTTATATCAGAGAGAATACACATAAAGTCTATGACAGACAAAGAATAACCCAGTAAGTCCACTTCTGGGCATTTATTCAAAGAAACCTAAAACACTAATTTGAAAAGACATATACATCCTTATGTCCACTGCAGCATTATTCTCCTCCCCCATTTCTTATCATTGCAGTATTATTTACAATAGCCAAGATACAGAAGACAAATGAATTTTAAAAAATGGTATATACAATGGAATATTACTAAAACATAGAAAACTGAAATCTTATTAGACAGAGAAAGGCAAGTATCATATAATTTTACTTACATGTGAAATTCTTAACACACACACACACACACACACACAAATGAACAAACAAAAAAGAAACAAATTCCTAGATACAGAGAACATTTTGATGGTTTCCATGGAAGTAGGAAGGGATAGGTAAAAAGAAGGATGGGTTTAAGATGTGCAAATTGCCAGTTATAAATATAGCCATGGAGATGTAAAGTACAGCAGTGAGAATATAGTTTATAATATTGTAATAACTATGTATGGTGTCAGATGGGTACTAGATTTATCTGGGCAATCATTTCATACGTTATATTAAATGTCTAATCACTACGCTGTATACCTGAAACTAATATAATATTGTATGTCAACTGTCATTGAAAATAAAAAATTATTTAAAAAATAAAATTCTAAGGTCATTAATCCTTCATTCATCTAAAAACCAAATTATCAAATTACAAATATAACAATTTCTTTATTGATCCAAATCCCCAAGCTTGAAATTGCAATGCATCAATTTCTTCTTAAAAACAAGTTAGCGTTATTTGCCTAAAACCTACATTTAGAGATAATGATTCATAATGGAAAGAATCAACTGGCAATAAATAGACTAGAGTGTTAAAATTCTCAACACTGGCTCTGTGATGTAAAGCAAATTAAATGTCCTGAGTCCCCTTACCTGTAAAATAAAGATAGTAACAGTTCCTCCTCACCATTAAAGGTGTCATACAAATAGCCTATAGTTCTAAATAAACTGTAGTTATTATTACTACAAGTTTATTTAAGAATTTGTTTTTGGTCAAATTTATAAAAATGGTGTTTGCCCCAACTTACTGGAAGGAAGAAACAAGAGTATTTTAATAAACCTTAAAGTTGGGATCAGCCTAATCTTTTGCATCATTTCCTGCTCAAATAAGTCTCTGATGCTTCTTATATTAAAGATACCAATAGGCCCTGACCAGCTGGCTCAGTGGTAGAGCGTCAGCACAGAGTGTAGATGTCCAGGGTTTAATTACTGGCCAGGGCACACAGAAGAAGCACCCATCTTTTTCTTCACCCTTCCCCCTTTCCTCCTCTTCCCCTCCTGCAGCTAAGACACTATTGGAGCAAAGTTGGCCTGGGTGCTGAGGATGGCTCCATGACCTCCACCTCAGGCACTAGAATGGCTCTCTGCTTGCAATGGAGCAATGCCCTAGACAGGCAGAACATTGCCCTATGGTGGGCATGCCGGGTGAATCCCGGTCGGACTCATGGAGGAGTCTGACTCTCTGCCTCCCTGCCTCTCACTTCATTAAAAAAAAAAAAAAGATATCCAATAAGCAAAAGGAATATTTTTAATGTCTTAAGAAAGTCATTTCTCTAAAATGGTAGAAATTGTATATATTTTTAAATTTTCAAATAAATACATGTCAAGACATTCTATACTTTAAGATTTAAAAGGCCAAGATCAAAAAGCACAAATATTCACAACCATAAACACAATGGTTTTGTTTTTCATAATGGGAAACTATGTAAAAACAAACCAAACCAAACCATAACAAATGCCATATATAGTTCTAGTACTGCTAAAAACAAACAAAAACAACCAAAAAAATTGTAATACTTAAATATGAAATGATTAAGAAAACACTAACTCTGCAGCTAAAACCTTTATAAGGCTGGCTCTTGCAGGCATGTTCCAATTTCAATCAAGGAGGCTGATGCCACAATGGCTGTCAGAAACATGCAAGTCAAAATATAACCCAGAGTGAACAAAGACCCTGTGGAACCCAATGTTTCAGCAGCTCTAAATAATATCCCACCTGTTGCTATGTCGAACACTTTGACCCACTTCCATAACACAAAAGTCACTTTTGTTGCACGTCAAATGTGCTGAAAATATAAGTTGGAAAAGGTTGTTTGAAGGTTAGAAATACTTTGAATAATTTAAAAAGAATAGCAATAAAAAAAACTTGTTAATGCCCCTAACATTACTAGTCAAAAACAGTCATGAATTAACAGATGTTACTAGTACAGCTTCATGCCCAGGTGATAAATTGAGTTATATAAATAGGTGACCTACAAATAAAGATATGAAGCATGAATAATTAATTACAGACCATGTGAAAAATATATCTCACAAATTTAAAGTATCAACAAATAACACCTAATGAATATTTTTTTTATTTTTTCCATTGATTTGGGGGGGAGGGGGGAGAAAGAGAGAATGACAAACATCAACTCATTGTTCCACTTAGTTGTATACTCATTGGTTGTTTCTCATACGTGCCCTGACCGGGGATTGATCCCTCGACCTCGGCACTCCTGGATAAACACTCTGTCCACTGAGCCAGTGGGTCAGGGCCATAAATGGTCTTTAAATACAAAGAGTAGCTCTCATATTTTCTGTCACCTGTAAAGTAGGTCGTATCATAAATTATGTTTCCATACATCAAACTGATACTTTCAAGGTAATTCTAGTTTAGAAAACTACTTTAGTATTCTGCATTTTAAAAATCAAATTGTTATTAATCACAATATGTAATCACTGCAGTTTTTCAGTTTGTCAAAGTTTAGCCAAAGTACTTTGGAAATGACAGTAAGATATATCAAAGACAAGAGAATATTTAAAAACAAAACTAAAACCAAAAAAGAACCCTAAGAAAGTAGGGAAGTACAAGGAAAGTAAGGAAGGAAGGGAAGGAGAAAGGACCAGGGGTAGGGATGGGCAGGGAGGATAAAGGAAAACAGAAAAAAAATATTTTTTTGACCAATTAACACTTAACTCTAGCAAATTAGATCTTTGCTGAATACTTTCCCATTATTCTCCTCCCTGGGCCTGGCCGACAGAGTCCATGAGTTAAGGAAAGTCTGTTGTTCCCCTTTCCGATGGACCTACATCCCCTACCCCCACCACCCCCAGCCTCTCTTCCTCACAAACAATTTCTTTTGGCTTTATATCCCCTCCTGCTCCCCATTCAAGCCAAATCTTGCAAGCACCCCAGCACTGCTGCCTACAATACTTCTCCATGCACATGCTGATAGTGAGTTGAGAACTTTAGGCTGGTCAGTGCACCTTGTGTGGGAAGAAAAAGGTGGTCTTGCCTCACTGTTTACGGAAAAGCTAGGCTGATGTCACATGAGGTGATTCTTGAGGAAGTCCACAATATGCCACTGACAGAGTGTGTTTTGTTTTTGTTTTTGAAAGGGGACTCATTCTAAGCACTTCACTTATATTCCAATAAACTTCGTAATAATCTCATGAAGTAAATGCCATTATCTCTGTGCTATAGATAAAAAAACAGGGACACAGAAAGGTTAGGTGACTTGTCCAATCTCACAGAAGCCAGAAAGTGGCAGTGGCAGAGCTTGGGACCAGATCAACCAGCTCTAGTCTGCATGTTCTGCACCACTACACCCTACTACCCTGAAACTCTCTCTCTGAAATTCCATTTACAGTGCATTGGAAACAAACCAAGTAAGAAAATATAACAAATAAAATCTGGGTTTAAATTGTTTTCTATTAAAATGCTTACGACATTTACTTATTACAGACTGATAATGAAAGGTGGCAGAATTATTTTACCCCAAATACTGTATACTAAGAATTATTTTGAGCTAAACATACTTTAAAAACATCAGATATCAGAAGAGCACTCTGACTGCCCCCTTTTTTTCTGAAAGCAGTAGAAAAACTCCCATGTAAAACATGCCCTCTTGATAACAGAAGAGAAACTTTCTCATCACCAGAGATGAAAAGTGAAGGCCAAGGAATCATTTGTATCAACAGATATTGTTAAAGTAACCTCTAGCTTCCTTATTTTAGTTAGTTACCCACACCACCTCTCTTTGTTCAACCTCATATAGCCACTTTTCGGGTCTTCATTTTCCCAAGGGGGCTTCCCCTGTGCATGTAAAACTCTGTATACTTTTCTCCTAAAGCAGTATAATTCCTTTTTTTTAGAGAGGCGGGGGGGGGGGGGTGGGGGGGGAGAAGAAGTGGGAAACCTCAGCTTGTAGTAGTTGCTTCCCGTTTGTGCCTTGACCAGGCAGGCCCAGGGTTTTGAATGGGCGACCTCAGGGTTCCAGATCAATGCTTTTTCCACTGTGCCACCACAGGTCAGGTGGCAGTGCAATTCTTAAGCCCAGTCAGAGACCATAAAAGGGTGAAGTTTTGCCTCCACTACAGTACAAATCTCATAATCAATAGATGAAAGGAAAGCAAATCAAATCAAAATAAAATAGTAAATTCACAAAAAAATTCGGTCTCTTAAAAGAGAAGATGGTTCTAAAGTTTTACCCCTCTGTGTTTCAGAGTAGGAAGCGAAACCAATCCAGCAAACGGTTTTAAATGGCTTTGGATCAAAACAAGGAAGAAAAAAAATAACATCTGACATTCATAATTATATATATTTCCACACCCAGGAAAAGATAGACATGATTTTCTAGCAGTTAACGTGTTACAGACCAGAGAACTTCAGTCTTAAAGCTAAAACGATGTCAGGCCACAAAAGTAGAGGAATACTCGCTGGGTTAGGGGAGGCATCCGCATGGAACCCGCCCTGCATAGGCAGAGTGCATGCGCATGGCAGGAGGCACAGGGAGTGACTGTCGGAAACAGATAAAGGAAGGGGCATGTCTACATATGGAAGGGAGAAAGATTTATGTTAAAAGGAGAACATTTATTCTGTGTTCCTCCTGAATTATGAATAAGCGTCCCAGGTACACCTAAATTTAACACATGCAAAATTTTCTAGAAACAAGAAATACCTAACAATATCACGGCATGCCAAGTAGAAAGTCTATAACTAGAAATATTCTATCATATTGTAGATAGAAATAATTCACTCAAAAGTTACCAAATGCCCACCCATACACTAGGCACTAAAGGAATCTCTAGAGATAAAAATTCATTCAACCTACCTATAACAAGAAGCTCATTTTCTATGTTTTAAAATAGACATAATTTATAAACAATCACAATATACCACTGTAATTGCTATAACCACATATGAAGTTCTTCGGGTACTCAAAGCAAGGCTTCTATAGAGGCACTGATACATTAGGATATAGCTTAAACTAGGTGAATGAGGTTATATGAAAGGACCTTTTCAATTACATAATCACTGAAGAAGAAAGATTATTATCAAAGTGAAAGTACACTAATATTAAAACAGGTGCCAGAAAACTGGTCCCAGGTTACTACCTCACACTTCTTCAAAATAAGCTCATATCTTACCAAGTTAATCCTTGAGAGTTATGGTTTTAACTCAACTGCCAACAATTTAACAACAGGCAGTCTTTTATATCTGATACACACACACACACAAACACACACACACACACACACATATATTAAATGCTATAAAACTAAGAAATTTTATAGAGAAATGAAATGTTAAAAATTAATACATATCCAAGAATCTTAATTACTTGTTATTTTTGCACAAGTATATATCATAAATGTGTCTTCACAATTTCTATAACCTTTTCTTTTACCATCTCATTTTTAAAAAAAATTTAAATGTAAATAATGTTGTCCAGGTATACTCATCTAGGAGAAAACCAGAGTTAGACTTTGAATTCAGGTAGTCTGGCTAGAGTCCATGCTCTCACCACAACCATCTATGCTTCTCAATGACAAAAAGAGCCTTGCTAGGGAGATTCTCGTGAACAACAGCTCAGGCTGTCTAGTCATTATTAAAATGATTGTAATTAAGTGAGCTGAACCTTCATTGTATTAGATCTTCCCTGTTGGAGAGGGAGGCCATCTGTGTTTATTCATACATGATTCCTCAGTCATTCATCAGATACCTATTTAGTACCTATATGAAACCACTGTGCTGGGGACACTGAGAGATAGGATACACACAGTGTCCTGCACCATTTCTATGCCATTGACTTCTTTTGACTGGGATGCAGAGGTACCAGGTTTGAAACCCTGAGGTCGCTGGCTTGAGTACAGGGTCATCCAGTTTGAGCGCAGGATCGCTGGCCTGAGCATGGGATCATAGACATGATTCCATGGTTGCTGGCTTGAAGCCCAAAGTCGCTGCCTTGAGTTCAAGGTCACTGGCTTGAGCAAGGGATCACTCGCTCTGCTGTAGCCTCCCAGTCAAGGCACATATCAGAAAGCAATGAATAAATAACTAAGGAGCCACAATGAAGAGTTGATGCTTCTCATCTCTCTCCATTCCTGTTGGTCTGTCCCTCTCTCCATCTCTCTCTGTCACACAAACATAAAGAGAAAGGATCCAAAAGAAAATATGAGTAAAACTGAGAGTAAAGCCTTCTGTCAATTTGTAGAAAAACTATTTACTGAAAAAGAAATCAACATATGATTCAGAAGGTTCATGCGCACGCGTGTGTGTGTGTGTGTGTGTGTGTGTGTGTACGCGAGCGTGCGTGTGTGTTATGAAGATGGAGAATGGTTGTATGGGTATTTGGCCATGGCTACATTCTTTCGCTTAACTCTTCCTTTAAACAACAGACAATGCATGCCATAGGATAAAGCTGTTATTAATTTCTTTAAAAAGCAACTTATTTAGTTTCTAAACCTTAGATCCCATAGGGTGTTTAAAAATGTAAAAGTATAAGCGAAAAGCCTCCTTTAACCCCAATCTCAATACCCTAACTTCAAAATTCCAGTGGCTGCTCTTCCAGACACATTTATTAGAAGAAAAGCAAGATATCCAGAAAGCTTTAGAATATCTAAAGACCTAACTAACATTTGTTTGTTTGGTTTTATTTTTATTTTTTAATAGAATTGATCAAACATGGAAGCATTATTGCTCCAAAATAGGCTGGACTTTCCAAACCTCTTAAAGCTATCAGGTGCACAACTGTAAATTTTGGTTTCATAGCAGTAGGAAGTGAATTGTGGGAGTTATGGTTTATTTTTGAGTGACCAATTTCTGCAAAGTGAAGTTTAAGAAAAGATACTGGAAGTGTTCCAAAATCAATCTTTTCTCAATTTCATTATTTTGGGACAAGCAGCAAATCCTTCACACTGCATGGAACAAAATCAATAAAAGCCAAGAACATCAGGAACCACTCTTTCAAGATCATTTCATCAGGATTTAGCAGAGGCAGATAAAATGGAGAATCTGTAAACTGCTAGAATAACATTTTCACTTTTTTATTCACTGTGCTACAATCTGAACCCTACCTTCCCATTCCAAATGCCATTTCAATATCTAAAATCTCTGTAGCTGGTAAAATCACAAACACATCTGTGAATTTCTTCTGTCCCTGTAAAATAGATAAGTTTGTAACCTTTCTCTGTCTTGAGTTCAGATATTCTGCATTGACATTCTGTTTTTCTTTTTGCATATATTCTTTTTATCCATCTGAGGATCCATGACCCTTCCCTAGAAAAATCAACTATCAGTTTTGTTTTCAATGTTGGAATGTTTAGATTAGACAGTCAGTACACAAGGGGAATTAATATAGCCCCCACCTGCCACAACTCATGTTAACTTCGGCACATGTTACTTCTGTGCTGAGTACACAGGAGCATCTCAGGAATTGCTCTGTGCTTGGGGAGGCATCTTTTCTAAACATATCTAGTGACTCTTCATCTTCATGGCATCCTGGAAGAGCAGAGCACCAATCTTCAGGATGTGAAAAAGTCATTCAGCAGACACATGGGAAAGGAACATATTTAGTATTGAAGAAATGATGTTCTGCTTCAGATTCCAATTCTATACTCACCTCAGTAAATAAACTTAGAAATTATATTGGGAACCTTGAATTCACACTTCCTCCGTAATCTTTAATAGTTACTCAAAACAATATTGGACAATGTGTACCTTTTGATCTTCACTTCTCCATTTTCTGATGGCAACAGGGAATGTGCTCTCAGGCTTATGCATCATGATGCAATGACATAATTTGGCTTTTACATTATTCATTTAGTAAGTTTTCAGTGTGGTAAATCCTACACAGAAAGCAGTAAAAAATACTACAAAAAAATGAAAATGGTCTTCCTGAGTATTTGATCTTTGATTAGTTATCAGTTTGAACAATCTAATACTACTGATATTCAACTATTTGGTATGGAGATGAAAACAGTAATATTATAATTGTTTCAACATTTTTACTAAAGTTTTGTTTATAAGGTATATTAGCAAATGTTGGATGTCAGGTTTTCAAAGAGAAACCCATATTCTATTTTTTAAACTTCTGAAAGAAGGGGAAGGTAAAATCAGGATTTCGTGTGGAAAATACCACACTGAAGACAGAGAAAGGTGCCCTAGGAACTACATAAAGGCTATCACTGGCTACATACTGTCAACCGATATCACTGGCACCAATTCAATACCATCAGGCACCCCCAATTTGGGGTAGGGTGGAGAAGGAAACTTTATTCAGTGCAAAATAGCTCAGTTGTGATAGAGCAGACCTATGAGGCATTCCTGTGGAGAGACAGCTCTAGGACAGGCCTGTCTCCAGCAAGACAGCTCCACTCTGCTCGATGGTCTGGTCCTTGCCAGTCTGCTTACACAGCACTGGTGTGTTTTGGTCTGCTCTGTCCTATGCCAGTCTGCTTTAGCCTATACACATCTGCTCTGTTCTGCTCTGCTCTGGCAAGACATCCTCAGTGTTTCAGCTCAGCCACGAAGATGCAGTCTTCTGTGGAAAGGAAAAGTGTGCTCCCAGAGCCAAAGGGAAGTTGGCATATATGGATAGAAGTCTCTGTCCCTGGTTGCTCTGTCATCACGCAAATGAAGATTACAAATCCTCGCAATTTGACTAGTCCAAAAACTACTGTCCTGATTAGTCAGAATATAGCTACCCTGCTGCAATTGGATGGGGAGAGCTTCAGCCCTATTGGTTGAAATAGGATTCCAGGAACTTCTAGAAAGCTGGCTCACATAAGAGGTACACAGGGCAGGCAGGCAGTTCAGTGCAGGCTTATCCCTGAAGTGCAGTTTGCATGAAAGGCCCCTGTGCAGAAATGGCTGCTAGGCTCTGTGGTTTTTTTGTTTGTTTTTAAATTTGAGCCCAGTTAGCTACCAGGAGCCCTTTTCAGTAGGTGTCTTCTTCCTCAGGGTTCACAATACAAAGAGTTTGCATATCAGTGAGGGCTTAGGTGCAGTGGGCTACTAGGTGCCCTCTCTGTGCAGCTCAGTAGAATGCCTAGACCACCTAAAGTCTATACAAAGAGCCATCACAGGCATCAGCACCTCCCTTTCAAATTCCGGCAGACCACAGTTCTTGCTGGCTGGTCCATGTTCAACCTCCTGATCTGGACTGTCCTTACCCTTCAGCCCTCCCCTCACCTAGTCAGTTGAATGTATCAACCAGTTCTGCAGCTCACTTCTCTGACACTGGCAGTCCTCAAGGACCAAAACACTACCATTTGCCTTTCATCAATATTACTAACCACAATTGCAAAGAGCATGGCTACAGGCCACACTCTACATGATGGAGTAGGTGCCATGATGTACCCACTTACTCTCAAAGGTCTCTTAAGACCTAACTTGAGGTCCTCTCCTCTTTGTTAGAAGATATTCACCATATAAAATTCAGGTTAGATTTGTGCACCCTCCATTTCCATCTGTTTCCCAGAAGTCTTTGAAGTCCAGAATTGATGTCCTTATTCCTGAGCTCTTCCCTCTCCCTCCCCCAAGCAAAATTATATACACATATCCACAAAGAAAGTCTCTTAAATATTCTACCCAATTCAAAAGTATCTGATACCTAGAGCTAGGACAAGTGAGCACAATATAGTATAACTGCTAACCCAACATTGAACTCAGTCTCACCACTGCCACAAATTTCAAGAAATTTAGCTGCAATGAGCAACTGCCTTATTTTTCCAATATGATTCATAGCTACTTATATCACTCATCCCATCTATGAAAGAAGTTATATGCATAGCAGTAACATTTAAAATGAGGAAAAGAAGATGAAAAGACATATACAATGTATTCACTGCTTTACACACACACACAGACTCAAACACAGAAAATACACATACTTTATGCAAAGACCCATTGCTTGAATAGCATTTATCATAGGTTTCATTAACTTGCCACGTCCCGTGATGCAATTCAAATATTTTCTTTCACAGTCAGGGAAAGAAAGGTAGTATAAATGTATATGCTACATACATGTAATCTTGTTTGATCAATCTGCTAGTCTACTCTCCAATCCTGAATTCTGATGACTTCTGCTCCAGGTAATGAAGAACCGCCAGCAGAGGAGGACAGATATCAGAGGTTGCAACTGAACCAGTCAATGTCCACATGTTGGATTGATGAGTACCATGGCAGTCCAGAGATCAGCTGCTATGTGTCCCACTTCCCATAATCACAGGTATAACTTTCCTGATGGCGCCCTTCTACAATAAGATAAGGGTTCCAGATTGACACTGACAAAACTCAACTTGTGTGTTTTTGGTCAAAAAATGTTAAAATTAATTCCTAAAATTTAATTTAAAATCCTAAGGACTAAGAGCATCTTATCCAGTGTTTTCTAAACTGAAAGTGATGGTTGTGGGTCATGAAATCAATTTAGCAAATGTCATTCAAAATATATATTGCACACTGTGAGGGTACTTAAAAGACACTTGTTCACTGCATGATTTATCAAATACATTTCTTGCTGTGGGCTGCAGTGAAAGAAGTTTGAAAACATCAATCTTCCCTGGCTGGATAGCTCATTTAGTTGAGTATTGTCCTGACACACCAAGGTTGATGATTCAATCCCAGGTCAGGGAACATACAAGAATCAACCAATGAATGCATAAACAAGTGGAACAACAAATTGATGCCCCCTCAAAATCAACCAATCAATCAATCAATAAAACATCAGTCTAAACCAATATACTTATTTGGCAGAAAATGAAACTGAAGCCCAAAATGGTTAAAAACCAACAACTACACAATTTGTTACTGGCAAGTACTCAACATAATTATTCTTTATAAAATGTCTTTTTAAAAAATCCCATTTTCTGTAATTCTTTTTTTAAAAGTACTATTAAATATCAGCATTTGTCTAAAATACAAAATGCAGGTATTTCACAAATGTTTCAGAGAATTTAACAAAAAAAATTACAATAATTTCTGCAAATTACTTGGCAAATCTGACTCTAAGGGTAAAATCAAACTAAGATTGGAAACCAGATACTGTGTTTCCTAAGATTAGATACATTTAACACTTCAATACCAATACAATGTCAGACACACCCTTTTTCGAAAAATTTGGGGTCTTAAAACTGAGTGCGTCTTATACAGTGGTTGTAGATATTTTTACTACATTTAAGAAGTGTGGCATTTCAAACACCATAGATGGAACTGAGGACGAGACAATATATGAAGACAGTGATTCATCATCAGACACAGATGAGGACAAGCTAATGGATGGGAGTTTTGACAGTGATTAGGAGTTGTATGAATTTTATGATGAATAAAACTTGAGTTCAGTAACATTATGTAATACATTTATTTTAAAATTTCGGACCCCCAAATTAAGGTGTGTCTTATACATGGGAGTGTCTTACACATAGGGAATACAGTAATGCTAATATCTTCCTTAACTATAACTTCTTTATTTTCCCATCATGTAGCTTAAGCCTAGATTGACCCCTGATCACCCAAAATAATATAAAATCTCCCACAACTACGCTAACTAACTGAAAGCTGTATCTAGCATTATTTGATAATGCAAACCTTCAATATAAACCTTGGCCCAAAAGAAAACACAGAAACATCTTGAGTTATTCTAATGGGTTAGAAAATTAAATGAATTGGGCAGGAAAAAACATGATCTAAAATAACTAGTATTTAGGAAGTAAGAATCAAATTAGATATATTCAAACTGAAATGTTACTTCAGAGTATTAACCATATACCTCTTCTGAAACTTTGATTAATTCTAACTGTTTTGAAAAAAAAAATGGTCTCAACACTTTCTAGAGTTGGGAGTTAAGGTCGTGTCTATGCCCTCAAAAGCTATTTTTGCTTTGATTTTACAATAAAGTCTCAGATTTCTCATAAGTCCTCATGCCATTTTGAGTATTCTTAAATATAACTAGTGTTTATTGGGCAAGTCTTTCATCAAGTAATTTTAAAATTATAGTATATTTATCATTTACTAGTGAATCCTGACATATATACTCAAATGGAAGTCTATTTTTACCAAAATATTCCATTTAATTGGGGTTGGGGGTAAGAAATTCCAATGTCCCACATTAATAGAAATTATTTAAACTTAAACAGAAACAGCTAATGCTAAAATAAACAGTACTCAAGATATAATAAATCATAAACAAGTCAGTCAAAATTGTATGTCTCAAGCACAGTTCTGCGTAGAGGAAAACAAGTTAACAAATATCTTATCAAATGTACCCTCTATGTAAAATACTTTACTAGACTGTATTTCAGGTAAATTCTGGTCAGTTACTTTTCCTGACTGAAGTCTCAGGCCAGATGATAAAAGTTATACTTGATGATGGAACTTTGACCTTTTCCTTCATCTTCATGAATGTTTTTCATATGAGCCTATATACCCAAGTATCTCTACCTGCAATGTAGAGTTACCTGGGTTTGGAATGTTCGAGAGAAAAGATGTATTTCTAAATCATACAGACCATAATAAACCAGTGAACACCAGTGAACAAGAGACAACTCTGTAAATACACTGTTTTGAATGAACTTGTTGGATGTACTTTGAGAAGCTGCTTATTTGTTTAAATGGCAGATGGAGATCCAATTTTCTAGCCTCTAAAATTGCTACCAGATCCTAGATTAGCCAATTACTCTTCACTTCACAGCAAGTAGCTACAATAAAATAATCCAAATAAAATTCTTGAATTCAACTTTTAATCAGTAAGAGAGCTGGTCTGCACAGTTTGAGTCAACCCGAGAGGGCCATCCCTTTCATCCAAGACTGTCTCACACTATTAAAGTGAAAGAACCAGCCTTGCAATTAGTCATTAAAAATAATAATAATAACCAAATTTATCAGTCAGTACAAAACTAGCAACCCTATCATTTTTTAAGGTTATAATTGTTTTTACTAGGCAAAATATATAAAATCTAGGACAGTATCCTCAACTAACACATCTACATTTAGAATAGTTTGCCTCATTCACACCAATGTTTAACCAGTGTCATGGGATCCTTAAATTCATGAAAGTATTCATTCTTCCTTTAAAGAAGCAAAAAAATATATTTTTTAATCTTATATATCTTTAAGACAACCTTAACTCCACTCTCTTATCTGTCCTGCTCCTTTTCTCTTTCCCTTCTATCCATCTCCCCAGTTATCTATAACATGGGTCATATCGCTTCAATTTTCTCTCTTTTTTTTTCCTTTCATCTATAGTTTTTAGCAAATCAATCAAGCTTGTTTTCTCACTTACAGAAATAATAGATCATGTTCTTAAATCAAGAGGAAATCATAACATCATCCTTAAATTAGTTGCCTACACACTGACAGTTTTAGCAGTCATGTGTTCTCACTTCTAATTTCTCTTTCTCACAAGTCAATCTCATCAAAAAAGGAATAAAATCTACCATGAAATTTAGACATCTTTATAGTCAAACAGACCTCTACTCAAATCCAGGATCTCCCTACATAGCGGGCTTGGCTGATCCACACAAGTGAAAACAGACACTGTCCCAAACACATGCTTCCTTTTCTTCTCCAGTGACACCTATCAAACACTGCACAAAGACAAGAGCCTAGAACTCTTTGTTCGACACTACTCCTTCAGCAATGTGCATCTTGAGACAATAATAACCCTGCGTGAGCACAGACTTTCCTGCCTGCTAGCAGCATCTATGAAAACCCTGAGTTCCCTTTGCTCTTTTCATCCCTCTACTGGAAACAACACTTCATTTATTCTAAGATACAATTCAAAGAAATATCTGGTATTCGAGAATAGAAAAGTATGCCCCACATTATCTTGGGTATCCGTCATTCTAATACAAGAGACACTTTACTATGTATGGTCCAGGCCATAGTAAACAGTCCACTGACATGGGCAGTATAGTATCTCCACTGAAGTCATAAGATAGGAACCAATCAAGAGAAATCAGAGTAATATGGTTTCTCCCCAAAGCTGCTGTTCTGCAGCTACCTCAGGGACCCTGAAACATCTTCCAGTAGTGAGGGAGGCTGTTTCCGAGCATTTACATACTTTTCAATTCATATAATAGACATTTTTTTAAGACAGTATTGATAGACTTTATTCTGCTGACGCACATTAGTTAAATGTGTCTTATTTCCCTTCTACATGCTGGCAGAGACTGAGATGAAGAGGTAATAGTGCACATTTCCAGGCCCTTCATGGTCAAGATTATGAAAGAAGGGCTTTGATGAAGAATGTTTAGGCTGACAATAATAGTTTTCATTTTAGTTCATTACTGTTGCCATGTGTTTGCTTCAGTCTGGAGTAATAAAAAAATAAAATTCCTCTGAAATATCTGCTTGCATCCTTCATGAACTCAAGAGTTTCCATAAGAGAAATCACTTGGAAAATCACAATATAGCTCCAAATAAAATATTAACATAAAAAAAAACTTGTTGAAATGCTGAGCTAAAATACTAAAGAATTATTACCACAGATATAATCTATGAGGATCTGAGTGCCTTAGCCTCCTCATAAAGGCTTTCCCATTCCCACTACAAGCACATGTTTGGTATTGTTCTTCATACAACACTGATGCCACCAATCAGAATGAACTGGTCTAGGGGAATCCTAGAAGTTCTGACAAAACATTAGAATGACAAGGGAAGAGCACAATATGAGACAATCCTGAATAAAAGTACATTTACTAAACCCATAGCCAGCTCTTAGTTTTACTTACAGAAATTAAAATATTTCTTTTCTGTGTATGAAAAATTTAGGTATGTTTTTCTTCTTTCCATCATCCTAATTATAGATTGATTTCCTCAAGTGGAAGGATTTGGCCTTACAACTGTAATAAGTTACCAATAGTAGTAACTTGTAGAGGTAGCTTGACACTGGTAAAATAATCGTTTGGTACCTATGAATTCACTACAAGCTTAGTGCAAATCTTCTCACTAAGAAAATCTCCAACAGAAGACACTGAATTTGAATCCAAGTCGTTGATTTCACCTTCACTTTTCAAATTTAAAGACAGATATTGTTGGGCTGATCCCCAATATGCAGCAACTATAGGTGTGCGGTAAATGCTTGCTAACTGAACTATGTTCATTAGCACTTACCACATGCGACTTTACAGCTTACCCTCGGTGCCACTGCCTCTCTGATGAAACTGAAATGAGTCCTGTGTCTTGAACTTTTAATGATTCTAAGACCAAAAATAACTTGACTGTTCGTTCTTAAGTATTATCAACATCAAAGAAATTTTTATTTTTTGTAAAAATTTTAGACTGCGTGAAGTCTCTGTAATCAAATAAATTATTTACATCATCCAAGTTCTGTTCCCTGAGACTCCTGACATTAATGCATATACTCTGTTGACATCTTGTTACACAAGGTCTTTGTCTTTTCTAATTCCACAAAAGCTGAAAAAAGGAATTTTAACAATTAATTCAGGGTCTATCTAATTTACTTGCCTACAAAGTAATATAATATAATCATATACTGGAGTGGAGGAAAGAGGTCAGAATGAACTAGTTATGAAACACACTGCTATGAAACATGCATTTTACAAATGAGATTGCTGTGGAAGAAAGAGGTCAAGTGTCTTGCCAAGGTTACAAGGCTAAACTAGTCATAACACAGGGGTAAAAAAAATGTAGTTAAGAGCAGTGTGTGGAGAATATGGTATTTAGTTACTGCTTCTTAAAGAGAAATAAGTGACTCGTTTTCAAAAATAAAAAATGGCTAGAAGATAACTTGCCTGTAAAATGGAAATAACAGTAATCTGCTTTGCCTGTATAACATTGGTGTAATAAAAAAAGGAAATAAATAACACCTAGGAAAATATTCTATAAACCATAAAACACCAGTAAATTTAGCATTCCTCCTATCAACCTTAGCCAGCTTAATAACTCATATTTTCTTTCAGCAAAATTATCTGTTTTCTCTTAACCACTAATTCCTTGAGAGAACATTCGTTAGACAACTATTATATGAAAATCACCATATGAAGAGCTAGCAACAACAAAAAGAACAGAACTCTCCTTCTTCAAAGAGCTTATAGGTGAGTTTCTAATATAGTAATCTAGTATTGAAATGAATCATATGCATAAATGGCTCTCAATCACATCTCAGTTCCTAATACCTCTACCCTACTTTCATATATTGAAAAAAGATTAACTTTGGCCAGATCACAGGGAAATCCATAAAGTTTTCATAGAGAAATTGCTGAAAAACTGTGTGAAGGATTGTAATTAGCTTGAACCTGTATTGATATAGAATTTGGAAAGACAAAAATGAAATTAAAGTAAACCAGAAGGTTCTAACAACAGCACATTTGTGAGACAGGGAGGAAGACCTTAACCCAGGGGTTGGAAACCTATGGCTCGCGAGACAGATGTGGCTCTTTTGATGGCTGCATCTGGCTCGCAGACAAATCTTTAGTAAAAAAATAATAATGTTAAAAATATAAAACATTCTCATGTATTACAATCCATTCAGTTCCTACTGCTCATGTTCATGGTTGCGGGTGGCTGGAGCCAATCACAGCTGTCCTCTGGAACAACACCAAATTTTTATTGGATAATGCATAATGTACACGGGTTGTTGTGGGGTCAGGAAGTAAACATCCCTCCTTTTAATCAAGTAGTCAGCTAGCTAATTGCAGAAACCCTTCTGACAAAGAAAACAGCTAAAAGAAAAAAGGATGAGGAGTATCTTACTTTTCAGCAGGAATGGACAGAGGAATTCGCCTTTGTGGAGAGAGCAGGTTCTGCAGTATGTTTAATATGCAATGATAAAATTGCATCTATGAAACGGTCAAATATAAAGTGGCACTTCAACACATACCATACTACATTTGCATTGAAATATCCAGCGGGGGACAGCAGGAAGAAAGCATGTCAAGAGCCACTGTGTAGAGTACAAGCTAGTCAGCAGCAACTCCGTGTTTGGACCCAACAAGGTGACTGGAATTCGGCTAGCTTTGCTGACGCTTTAGCAATTGTGAGAAACAGAAAGCCATTCACAGATGGGGAGTATGCCAAAACGTTCATGCTTGATGTTGCCAATGAACTTTTTGATGACTTTTCGAATAAAGACAAGATAATCAAATGAAGAAAAGATAGGCCTCTGTCGAAATGAACTGTACATGATGGCAAATCAAATTGAGGCAACGCAAGCGAAGAATATAAATGCGGCACCATTCTTTTCTCTCACTTTGGAAAAGTCAACAGACGTAAGCCATTTATCCCAGTTCAGCATGATTGCAAGGTATGCTGTCGGTGACACACTACATGAGGAAAGTCTTGCCTATGAAAGAGACAACAAGAGGGGAGGATTTATTCAAGCCTTTCACTGAGTTCACTAAAGAAAAATATCTACCTATGGATAAACTTATTTCGGTGTGTACTGATGGTGCTCTGTGCATGGTAGAAAAATACAAGAATTCATAGCACTTCTTTGTGAACAAAAAAAAGAGACCCATCATAAGTTTTCACTGCATCCTACATCAGAAGGCACTTTGTGCTCAGATGTGAGGCGAGCAGCTTGGTGAAGTGATGTCGCTGGTCATTAGGGCGGTCAACTTTATTGTTGCCCGAGCTTTAAATGATTGCCAGTTTAAAACACTGCTGGATGAAGTTGGGAATAATTATCCTGGTCTTCTTCTGCAAACCAATGTGCATTGGTAGTCAAAAGGGAGGTGCTCAGCTGTTTCGCGGCTTGTATGAGTGAAATCCGGACTTTTCTTGAAATGAAAACCGTCGAGCATCCTGAGTTAGCTAACGCTAAGTGGATCCTGAAATTCTACTATCTCGTGGATATGACAGAACATCTAAAACAGCTAAATGTGAAAATGCAAGGAGTTGGAAATACAGTCTTATCCCTTCAACAAGCAGTGTTTGCATTTGAAAACAAGCTGGAACTCTTCATTGCCAACATTGAAACAGGTTGTTTACTACACTTTGAAAAACTGGGAATGTTTAAAGGTGCATGCACAGCAAGTGACCCTGCTCAACATCTTGATCTCCAGCAGCTAGCGGGCTTCACCTCTAATCTCCTGCAGTCATTCAAAGCGTGCTTTGGAGAATTTGTTGAGCTCACTTGTCTTTTTAAGTACATCACCCATTCACACAAGTGTACAGTGGATAGGGCCGACCCGAGTTACATCCCGGGTGTCTCCATCAGAGATTTTGAGCTACAAGCTGCTGACCTGATGGCCTCTGACATGTTGGTGATAAGTTCAAGTCACTGAATGAAGATTTAGAAAGACTTGCACGACAGCAGAGTTGTCGTGCAAACGCCAAGTGGGGAGAAATGAAGTAACTTCAACCTGCAGACCAGCTGACTGTCACACCTTGGAACATGCTTCTCGTCACATACCACACACTGGAGCATGTTAGTATTGCTGTACTGACAATGTTTGGCTCCACGTATGTATGTGAGCAGTCTTTCTCACATCTAAAGAATGTTAAGACCAACCTACGGCCTGACCAGGAGGTGGCACAGTGGATAGAGCATCGGACTGTGATGCGGAAGACCCAGGTTCGAAACACAGAGCTTGCCATCTTGAGCGCGGGCCCATCTGGCTTGAGCCAAAGCTCACCAGCTTGGACCCAAGGTCGCTGGCTCCAGCAAGGGGTAGCTCAGTCTGCTGAAGGCCTGCGGTCAAGGCACATGTGAGAAAGCAATCAATGAACAACTAAGGTGTTGCAACGGCAACGAAAAACTAATGATTGATGTTTCTCACCTCTCTCCGTTCCTGTCTGTCTGTCCCTATCTATCCCTCTGACTCTCTCTCTGTCCCTGTGGAAAAAAAAAAAAAAGACCAACGTACGATCACGTTTAATGGATGGAAGTCTCAATGCCTGCATGAAGCTTAACCTCACCACATATCAACCAGACTACAAAACCATCAGCAAAACCATGCAGCACCAGAAGTCGCATGAATGGTAGGAAGTACTTTATTCATCACGGGTTAGCAACAGCATAAAACGCTATTAAAAAGAATTCAGAGACTTACTGTAAAAGTGTTGGTCTTACATAAAATGCACACATTTACTTGTATTTAGTGTTAAACATATTGTATGGCTCTCACGGAATTATGTTTTAAAATATGTCGTGTTCATGGCTCTCTCAGCCAAAAAGGTTCCCAACCCCTGCCTTAACCAGAGCAACAGCACAAGAATAAAAAACTAATGTATTGAGAGTCTACAAAGCAGACAATAAATTTCGGTGAAAATACTCTAAGCTGCTATAAAACTGAGGAAAGGAGAGTAGCTAGCAAGAAAGAGAGAAAAGAGAGGGGGAAAGAAAAAGAGAAGCAGTACATGAAGCAGGAGAAAGAAGATGTGAGAAGTAAGGTTTCAATGGAAATTACTTTTTTCCTTGAGTGCCTACTTATTTTTTACTATGTGCTGCTCATTGCCTTTGTAAAATTATTTCCAAAGCTTATTTGTGATAACTTTCTACAGAGAAGAACTTTCTTAGGTTCTATCAGAAATCTAAAGATTCTGCAAGTCTCTCAACTCCTAAAACAAAACCCTGTGCTTAAAGTTCTGGACTAACCAGGTGATGTGATTTTGGATTACTATATACTTGAGGGCACACTTGTAGTTATAACTTCTCAGGAATTTCCCTCCAGTCTGCTCTGCTTAGCCTCAAAGCAATATTCCTGTGGAATCCCCTGAAAGTGGTGATAGGGTTATTATCCATTTCATCCTAAAGTTAATGCAATTTAATTTCTGTCTCTTTCATAACACGAGACTGTCAAAACAAAGTTTACTTTGCCAAATGGGTGAATGCTCTCAGGACTAAAACAGCCTGAATGTGTGGCTTACATCTCCTACTTTACAGTAAACATTAGCCTGATAACTGCTTACTATTGCTTGTTCTTCAATTATTTTAAGAAGATTTAAGACTTTTTAAATCCTTATCCTGTATTTTTAGCTGTTTTCAATAGTAGATTTGATCCAAATAATCAAGCTTACAATATCCCTGGACGTAAAACAAAATAATGAATTCAAAACGAACAGCCTAACCAGGCAGTGGCGCAGTGGGTAGAGCGTCGGACTGGGATACGGAGGACCCAGGTTCGAGACCCTGAGGTGGCCAGCTTGAGCGTGGGCCCATCTGGCTTGAGCAAAAGCTCGCCAGCTTGGACCCAAGGTTGCTGGCTCCAGCAAGGGGTTGCTCGGTCCGCTGAAGGCCCGCGGTCAAAGCACATGTGAGAAAGCAATCAATGAACAACTAAGGTGTCACAACGGCAACAAAAAACTAATGATTGATGCTTCTCACCTCTCTCCATTCCTGTCTGTCTGTCCCTATCTATCCCTCTCTCTGACTCTCTCTCTCTGTTTAAGAAAAAAAAAACTCTCTAACACAAAAGGTATTGTGGTAAGTTAAGGAAATAAATGGTCCAAATTTTTCTGGCAATGAGAAGAAAAAAGTATAAAAAATTCCTACTTTTAGAAAAACAAGTATTTGAAAAACTAAATTTAACATATTCCTTCATAGTTATAAAGTTATTTTCCACTTATAACTACATTATTTATTAGGCCATCAACCAATGACTACATATAAAATAAATATTCCTAATGATGTACATCACAAATATCAACAACTGGATTAAATTTCAATGCAACATTCAATCTGAATAAATGAGAATAGATTTTTAAAAACCATTAAAGTCTCCAAATGACCAGTTTTACACTGTTTTCTAGGATTTCAATCTCAAGTTAGAACAAAGCAAAAAAACCCTATTTCTCAATCTTAATTATAATGGTATAAAAACCAAAAGTTTTTGAAATGGTATTTTGATTTATGCTGATACTAGTTCAAATTAAAACAAATATTTTAAAATATCTGAACTCTTACTATGTTTATAATGGCATAAAATAATTTGAACAATCCTCCCAAACTGAACTGGAATATATGCTTTAGAATATCAAAGAAGGAGTTAGCTGAAGTTTCAAGGTCTCATCACTTATTAGTCAAACAATCAGCCTAACAGAACTAAAAGGAAAAATGACACTATATTCATTATGTAATTTAAGTATAAAACACTGCCATGATAAATATTTGGAAATTCCAGGCTTTTATAAAAGCACATTTTATGTACAATATCAGCATTCATCCCTTTAGGGTGTACATTGTGGACTGCCTCTGGGGGAAATTTATCTCATTTCATTTTCATTCTACATTCCACTCTTGAGTTGCCAGCTAAATTGCTTCTTGGTTTATAGTATAAAAGACTTCATAATGTTTAGCTGAAATTGCTTACTTTTAAAGTATGCTGATAGAAAACCCAATGTGGTCTGAAATATCCTCACCAGATGTTTGGATGGATGTGAAACCGACACATATCAAAAGGAGATCCAAAATACCATTAGCTGTATAATACACAGCCTCATACATTTAACAAGTTCAATCTATGAGAACATAGTAAAACATCTTCAGGGAAACTGAACTTAGTTCTTACATTTCTACTGCCAGGTACTCAAATTATATCCAGTTTTTGTTTTTCCTTTCCTTCCTCCCTTCTTTCCTTCCACCCTTCTTCCCTCCCTCCCTCCCTCCCTCACCCCTCCCTTCCTCCTTTCTTTTTACTGATATCAGGATTTCCATAAATGTCAGGTGATAATGAGCTACAAATACAGTTTAAGTACATTTAATATGATTGGACAACGGAACAGTTGGATATGGTTACCAAAACAAGTTCTCTCTATATATTGATCTAAAAAAACAGACTTTTAGTCATTAAAACAAAGAATATAATAGTCATATTTTTATCCACACCAGTCAGGCCACAACCTAGTATAAGGTATTACATTCTGAGTATGATATTATAAGAAAGATGCAGACCGATGGATTATGTTTAGCAGACAACAATCAGGATATTATGAGACCTGAAATACACACAATGGGAAGGATGACTATAGAAACAGGGGGTAGTCTGTGAAAACAGGGTCATGGCCAAGGTGGGAAGGTGGAATCTGCATCGTAATAACCCTTTCCAAATTAAGAGAGTAGAAATTATAAGAAAATAATTGGATTTATTTGCATAAATTCCTAAGAATAACACTAAAACAACAGATGTAAAACAAACTGCAGGACAACAAATTTTCAAATAGAAATGTCTGAGGCCTGGACTGCGGAGGTGGCATGGACAGACTGTCAATTTGGAACACTAAGGTCACTAGTTCGAAAACCTGGGCATGCCTGGTCAAGGCACATACAACAACAACAAAACGATGAACAACTAAAATGAAACAACTATGAATCAATACTTCTCACCCTCTTCTGTAAAATCAATAAATAAAATCTTGGAAAAAAAATAAATGTGTAAGGTAAAATGAATTGCCATGACCAGCAGTAGCAGTGGTTGCAGTAGAGTCAACTCTTTTTCAGTGAATACTTGTTCATTCTTACTGAGTTTCCATCCACCTCCACTTGTGTTCTCTTTGAACCAGATCCCTTTTTGACCAGCTAGCAAAATACAACTTCAATCATTCCAGCTCAAACGTAGTCCCCTTTCCTCAATTTCTCTTAATACCACCTTTTCCTCCAAAGCACTCCCATCCTTAGAATTAATCATTCCCTCATCCAAGATCACAAAGCACTTTTTGTGTTTTTACCTACATTAATGTATAGAAATTAAGATAATTATTTTTTTCATGGCACCTATATAATGCCTAATCTAGTGCTTGTCATGTTATAGGCAACAGATGTATTTTAAAATGCATATCATAGTCAAATACCAGGTGCAGAGTCAGGTTAGATGACTAAGCACTGAGATTCTATAGGAAATGTAGAGACACTGTTAAGTCCTCCGACCAGTCAAGCTAAAAGATGTTCTATCATTGATACCTCTATCAGTGAGAATTGAAGAAAAAAATACTACAAACCAACCCTAAAATGAAATAGACTCAGAATCAATCCAATGAGACAGAGGGAACACAACACTCACCCAGAACTCCCTCTGTAGAAGTTGGACATTCTAACATCCCAGAAATAAGGCCACTTTTAATTAAATGGCAATTTAAACGACATTCTAAATAAAGCAAAATATTTGATAGATAACAATGGGGAATTTTTTTTTTCATGTTCTGTTGCATGAGTTTTAGAACTTTTTCTATATATTTCTCTATCTCTGAATCCAAATATGAAATTGGTTTTTTGGTGCATGCTCTAGTTTTTATGCAATTTTAATTTCTTCTTCTTACACTTAATAGCATGCATTGGTTTTTAAATTGGAGTTTGAGGGCAACTCTTGGATTGAACATAACCACAAGGCAATTAATGTTTTACAAACATCACTTTTACGTAATTGTAGTTGTTTTTAAATGTAAAAAATTATTATCTGATAAAAACATCCTCTTATTTTGTTTTAAGATTGAATCATGGCTTCTTCGAGAAGGCGTAAATGTAAGAATAGTCCTGACACCTTCTGTTATGTATGTGGTTGTTACACACTTCAATGTCAAATGCTCAATATTTCATCATTTGTGACACGTGCATATATTATCTATTTTCAGTGGTTCCAATTGGTTATTCAACTCATCTGCGAGAAGATTATAATGACATAAAAATTGTCCTCAACTTTCTGAAGTATGAGGAGCATAACTGGATCATTTCTGTGGATCTTAAAATGGTAAATTTCCTGCTAGGACAACAAGAGAGGTTTCACAAAGTATCCTTGCTTTCTGTGTTTGTGAGACAGCTAAACCCAAGAGAAACACTGGACACAGAAGGAGTGACCGAAATGTGAAGCTCTGGAAGTAGGGATGCAAAATATTGTGAATGAACCTGTAGTTAATCGAGACAGGATCATTTTTCCGCCACTTCACATCAGACTTAGCTTAATGAAGCAGTTTTTCAGGCTTTAAATAGAAAAAAGGAATGCTTTCAACATATTATTTCTGCTGTTACTGCCTTGTTTTTTGAGAAGATAAAAGCAGGTGTATTTGATGGACCTCAAATTCGAACCCTCATATGTGATGAAGAATTTTCCAGGAAGATGAATAAGGAGGAGAAAGCAGCATGGCAGTCTTTTGTGGCAGTTACAAAGAACTTCCTTGGCAACAAAAAAGCAGAAAACTATGGACTTTTGGTCCAAAGGATGCTGTTGGCTTTTCACGACATTGGATGTAACATGAGCGTTAAGATTCACTTCCTGAACAGTCACCTTGATAAGTTTCCTGAAAATCTTGGAGCTGTTAATGATGAGCAGACTACTGCTGGAGCATCAAAGGAGATTGTTTTCAATAAGCACACAAACGCAAGAGCTACAAACACAAATTTTTGCCTGAATAGAATTTAAATAAGTTTTGCACAAATTTTATGATTAAAACAAGTGTTTTAATATGTTCTGTTTCAAAATTGTAGACAAATTCTGATGCAATCATATCTTTTGGTGTATTAGTGTATTTACTACATTATATAAATTATTATATTTTCACAAAGATGATGCCCAAAAAGACATTCTACTTCATTATGTTAAACTAAATGTTGAATATTTTACAATAAGATGAAAACCTAAAATCTTGAATTGCAGAAAAACTGTAGCTTACAGAGAAAAACTAATGTCAGATTTGAGATCAGCACACTCAAATTAGGTAAGAACAAGTGTTGTTGTGGATGCAACAAATTTTGTTCCCCAGTGTAATAAAAGATACTGAAAGGCTGTCAGAAAATATGAGGTTGGTGTTTTAATTTAATAGTTAATATATTATATAAATTTATAGAATGAAAATTCTTCATTATCCTATTTTCTGGGCTATATTTTGAACATGTGCATTAAATATGCCAAAACTACACTGCTCACAAAAATTAGGGGATATTTCATTGCTTCATACTCATTTTGAAATATTCCCTAATTTTTGTGAGCAGTATAAAAAAGCAAGGCAAAGCAGGAAACCCACAGTCTCACCACTGAATCTTTTCCTATGTGACCAGTCCTTCCAGATGTAACTAAATGGACTAAAAATTAAGTTCAAACCTATTTAGTCCATGCTACTCCTATTAGACTTTGAGAGATCTCTACAGTAATAGAAAAATAGGTCTTTAAGACCACAAAACATTCTTTCATGTTTAAAAGAGAGCAAAAAAATACTTGTGGAAATTATACAAACAGAACAACAACTTATTTTTTGCATTATGAACTCAACTTTTTGTAAAAAATAAAAAAAATATAAGAAACAAACATGGATTTGCCTTAAAAGTAACATGCAAAGCACTTGATATGGTCAGCAAGACTCAATGATCCCCTAAGTAAAGGCAATAGTTCATACCTATAATACTACAATAGTGCCAATTATAGAAAGTTAGAGAGAGGAGCCAAATAAATACTAAGGCCCTGGCCGGTGGCTTAGTGGATAGAGCATAGGCCCGCTGTATGGGTGTCCTGGGTTGGATTCCCAGTCAGGGCACACAAGAGTGTGTGACTACTGACTTCTGTCACCCTTTCTCTCGCACTTCATCTCCCGCAGCCAGTTGCTTGATTGGTTTGAGCATCAGCCTCACGTGCTGAGGATAGCTCAGTTGATTCAAGCATTGACTGAAGATGGGGGTTGCCAGATGTATCCCAGTCGGGGTGTATGCAGGAGTCTGTCTTACTATCTCCTTTCCTCTCAATAATAATAATAATAATAATAATAATAATAATGCACAAAGAAAGTATTTTAATTATAATGGTCAATATAAACATCAAGTTAAAAACCATTTCACATAATTTTTCAAACTGACTCATGTAAGATTATGCAGCCCTTAAAATGATGCTTATCACAAAAAGAAATGTTTTATAAAATGCAATTCTAAAATTAGATATAAAACTGAACACCTACTATGATTCCACATAAATCAACAGTCTAGAAAGAAAAACAAAGCAGGAAAACACAGGTTCCATTATTAAAATTTTAGGTAACTTTATTCAGTTTTCCAAATATGTTATCATGCTGTTACGTTTGTAATTTAAAAACAAAATTTCAAAGAAAAACAATTTTAAGACTCGGTATAATGGGAAAACAGTAATTAAGGTAGAATAGATTTCTCATGAAATAATCCTGTGGAAATTCCCAACAATTGTCAAGCTTTCATAAAGGTTTTCATGATATTCATATAGCCAGGATAATAAAATGCAGGTCCTTGTGAGAAATCAGGGAGATGGTAAACTGGCTAAATGACCATTACCCAAGGGCACTAAAGACCAATGTCAACACACATCCATGGGGAAGATTATGTTAGATGCCACAGGGACTCTCTGCTAGGACTATTCTATTCAGCACATGTCAGTCAAGTGGACACATGCTTAGAAAACATGCTGGGTAATGGCAGACAAGATTACAACTATACTGGACACTATAAAACAGAATAAAGCTTTCAAATTTGTGTAGTCACTATAACTGAAAATACTTCACTTAGATCTACAAGATGGCAACTTAAAAAGATGAAACTGAAATCCTCTACTATGTACAAATAGTCAACTATAAACGTGTGATAGAAAACACAGCAAGTGGGCAAAATAACTGAAAAAAACTTGAGTATTTTAATTGTCACTCAAAAGCATAGAATGAACATCAGTAAAGCAAATATGATCCCAGACTGCACACACAAAAAAAAGATGGTAGCCCTTGAGAGACATATGGTTTACTCAACCCACATTCTACAAGGGACATTAATAAACTGAGTGCTCAGAGAAAAAAGGAAAGATGTAAGGCTATACTCAAATTTTTTAGTGGAAATTATTTAAAAAAAGGAGGAATAGACACTTTGGTGTTGTTTAGGGTCTGGGAGAGCCAGAATCAATGGCACAGTGATTAAAAACAGGCAAATTTGGGTTTACTACAGAGACTTTTCTGACAAGAAAGCAGTCCAAACACAGAGCAGGCTGCTAGTAAAAGCAAGCAGCTCTATGACTGTGAGTGTGCTGGCAGAAACATAAATGAACTTAAAGTCAGGGGATTTAGAGAAAAGGTTCTCACACCACATACTTGACAAATTAGACTCCCTGTTAAAAAGTCTTCCAAGTGGTAGATTTCATGATTTATTCAAGTAAGGTACAATACAGGTACCACAACTCTAAAACAGTGAAAATAAAGCTGAATTCTATGTGAATTTTTCTCATAAAAAATAAGACTAAAGTAAGGTAACAGAAAATGATTTGACTTTGGGTGATGGGTATACAACAAAATGAACAGTTCAAATGCTATAATGTTGTTCACCTGACGCCTATGCATTCTTATTTATCAATGTCACCATGTTAATTTTCTAAATAAAATTAAAAAAAAAAAAAGACAAATGGTCATTTCCTGCAGTAATCTGGAAACTGTAGCACAGATAGCAAATTCCCTCAAAGCACTAAACACATGCACCTAGCTTTACCACATTGCACAGAATGTCAGACATTCTATAGAAGATATCTGTTCACACGTAAATATCTCTAAATGAAGTCTGCACTGTACAATCCATGGTTCACAAAACTGCAGTCAGCCAGATATGGCTGTGCTGGAATTGTCAGTGTCTGAACATGTGCACAGCTGGTTATCACTGTTTACGCAAGTCACTGAAGGTAGTACACACCTTAGCTTTAATTATACTATCATTCAGTAGTAAAACAAAAAGTCATTGTACACCAAAAGGAACTAAACTACAAACGTGCGCACAACTTCAGTATTAGCGTAGCACGTATTTGTCACTGGAGGAATATCTACAATTTCAAACTTTCTTACAAAGTAACCAATTTATTTCACTTATAATTTGTTTGTGATATATGAACAAGAGTAAAATATGATAAAAATCTATGTCTCAATATATATAAATAATATTTTTTTTCAAGGATGAGGAGGGAAGTTGAAGATAGTGAGACAGACTCTGGCATGCACACTGACTGGGACCAGCAATCTCAGTCTAGAGCCAGTGCTCAGACCAACTGAACTATCCTCAGCACTTGGGGCAACACTTCAAATTAATCGAGCCACTAGATCAGGGGTCAGAAACCTTTTTGGCTGAGAGAGCCATGAACGCCACATATTTTAAAATGTAATTACGTGAGAGCCATACAATATGTTTAACACTAAATACAAGTAAATGTATGTATTTTATGTAAGACCAACACTTTTAAAGTACAATAAGTCTCTGAATTCTTTTTAATAACGTTGTTATGCTGTTGCTAACCAATGATGAATAAAGTACTTATTACTATTCATGCGACTTCTGGTGCTGCATGGTTTTGCTGATGGCTTTGTATTCTGGATGATATGTGGTGAGATTAAGCTTCATGCAGGCATTGAGACTTCCATCCGTTAAATGTGATCGTAGGTTGGTCTTCACATTCTTTAGATGTGAGAAAGACTGTTCACATACATACGTAGAACCAAACACTGTCAGTACAGCAGTACTCACATGCTGCAGTGTGTGGTATGTGACGGGAAGCTCATTCCAAGTTTTGACTATCAGCTGGTCTGCAGATTGAAGTTTTTTCAATTCTCGACACTTGTGTTTGCTCGCCAACTCTGCTTGCTATCGTGCAAGTCTTCCCAAATCTTCATTCAGTGACTTGAACTTATTCACCCACATGTCTGAGGCCTTCAAGTCAGCAACTTGTAGATCAAAATCTCTGACGGAGACACCAGGGATGTAACTCAGGTCGGTGCTGTACACTGCACACTAGTACGAATGGGTGATGTACTTAAAAAGACGAGTGCACTCACGAAGTTCTCCAAAGCACTCTTTGAATGACTGCAGGAGATTAGATGTGAAGCACGCTAGCTGCTGGAGATCAAGATGTTGAGCAGGGTCACTTGCTGTGCATGCATCTTTAAACTCTCCCAGTTTTTCAAAGTGTAGTAAACAACCTGTTTCAATGTCGGTGATGAAGAGTTCCAGTTTGTTTTCAAATGCAAAAACTGCTTGTTGAAGAGTTAAGACTGTATTTCCAACTCCTTGCATTTTCACATTTAGCTGGTTCAGATGTTCAGTCATGTCCACGAGATAGTAGACCTTCAGGAGCCACTCAGTGTTAGCTAACTCAGGATGCTCAACGGTTTTCATTTCAAGAAAAGTCAGACAAGCTGCAAAATGGCTGAGCACCTTCCCTTTTGACAACCAACACACATTGCTGTGCAGCAGCAGACCAGGATAATATTTCCCAACTTTATCCAGCAGTGTTTTGAACTGGCAATCATTTAAAGCTCGGGAAACAATAAAGTTGACCACCCAAATGACCAGTGACATCAATTCACCAAGCTGCTCGCCACACATCTGAGCACCAAGTACCTCCTGATGCAGGATGCAGTGAAAACTTAGGATGGGTCTCTTTTCATGTTCATGAAGAAGTGCTATATGAATCCTCTGTTTTTCCCCACCATGCACGGAGCACCATCAGTACACACCAAAATAAGTTTATCCATGGGTAGAAGTTTTTCTTTAGCGAACTCAATGAAAGACCTGAATAAATCCTCTGCTCTTGTTGTCTCTTTCATAGACAAAACAGCAAGACTTTCCTCATGTAGTGTGTCACCGACAGCATACCTTGCAATCACGCTGAACTGGGATAAATGGCTTACGTCTGTTGACTCATCCAAAGCGAGAGAAAAGAATGGTGCTGCATTTATGTCTTTCACTTGTGTTGCCTCAATTTGATTTGCCATCATGATGGTATGATCATGAAGGGTTCTTTCCAACAGAGGCATGTGTTTTATTCATTTGATTATCTTCTCTTTATCCGAAAAGTCATCAAAAAGTTCATTGGCAACATCAAGCATGAATGTTTTGGCATACTCACCATCTGTGAATGGCTTTCCGTTTCTTCCAATTGCTAAAGCAACAGCAAAGCTAGCCGAATTCCAGTCACTCTGTTGAGTCTACACACGAAGTTGCTGCTGACTAGCTTGCACTCTGCACAGTTGCTCTTGAAAATGCTTTCTTCCTGCTGTCCCCCACTGGATATTTCGATGTAAATGTAGTATGGCATGTGTCAAAGTGCTGCTTTATATTTGACTGTTTCATCAATGCAATTTTATCATTGCATATTAGACACACGGCAATTATCTCATTAAAATTCCAGTTGTCACAATGAACACAAGCCAAAAAAAGCCAACATAAACTTAATATTTCAGTTGTCTGCATGAAAAGACCATTTAAGTTAGTGATTACAAGTTCAATATTTTAAAATGTCCACATACTTAAGAGTCAACGAATAAGTTTTCTGTATCTTTTCAAAATAAAGATAGTTACTACAGACAGTTACATAGTGGTTACATATTGACAATGTAAATCTATTTAACAGGTTTCATCTTAGTGTTATTATGCTGTGTAAATACAAAGAATATAGTATCGATATTTTAAAGGAAAAGAAAAAAACAAACAGTATAAGCTTGTAAGTCCTAGATAGTAAATGAAAAAAGGAACTGCAAGAATACCCAGTAGTCCAAAAGAGGCTTCCACAGATCATTAAATTTTTGAATTTTGTATTTTTATATTTCATTGTTATTGATAGCTATATACATACCCCCCCCCAATGAAATCATGTCTGGTTTATTGTTTGTAAGAAAGAGCGAAACAGATGGTTCCAGTCAAACCTTTCACAACTCTGCGTTTGCGACCTACCTATTGAGAGGGCAGTGGTGTGAAGGATGGCTAGGAAGAGGACATGTGTCGCAGGAGAAAAACTGAGAGGGGATTGAAATCAAAATGGCCAGGTAGAGCAGTGAGGGACGAAACTCAATGTAAATTATGTTTGGCTTTAGTATAAGAGTTGTAATGCTTTATTAGTAATAAATCTACCCTTACCCCTTTAAATTGTTATCACAATATGTAGTAGTAGCCTCTGACAAATTCTTGAAATATTTGCCATCATTATTACACAGGAAAGGTTTTGAAAGAATTTCAGGCAATCTATCCGTGTCTTACTTTGACAAAGCAAAGTGAGAGGCAAAGGGTGGAGAAGAGTCAACTCTGAATACAGAGTAGGACAGCCTTAACTTTAGTCCCAGTTCTGCCCCACGTAACTTAGTTCTAACCTGATGCAACCCAAAGCAAGGAGCTTGTTTGTTTGTGTTTTTTTGAGATTCAGTTATCTTCTATGTAAATGAATTAATTAGATGATATTCCAGTTATAAAAAGGTAGTTACCAGTCCAGATGGTTAAAATAGTGACAACATAAGAACTTCAAATAAATTGTTGTCATTAGATACAATCTATAATTAATTTTCAGGCATTTTCTAAATTTACTACAAAAAAGAGAAACCTTTAATAAGCCACCAAAAGCATGAGAAAACAATATAAAGCTGATTAGATGCCTCTTTTTATTAGCTAGGATTATATTAAGAAACCTATACAAGTTGTTCTTATAATTGCTCTTCAAATAATGAAAATTCAGTCACAAAAAAAGTAATCTATTTGAAAAATATTTAGCTGTCACTATAGTTAAAAACCAATCTAAGAATCTGCATGTAATATATAACTTCATTTAAAAACAAATTCTTATATTCTTGAGATACCTGTATATTAGAAAAGTGAAGGAAATTAGTTTTTAAAGGATTACTTGAGTTACACTTATAGTGATCCCTGAACAAAACTTTTAAGATTTCCACGAGTCATATTAAAAAACTTATAAAAAGCTCAGAGTAAATATTTTAGAAATGCCCTAATTGGGGTTTAAAAAGAGACTATTAATAGCTTTAAAAACCTAAAAACAAGCTTTCCACCTTCAATGCATCAAGTGCCACTAAACGGAAAAAGAATCTGGATGAGTCAGAAATAACTGAATCTATTCTAGTTATTATAACTTGGTATTAGAATCTTTCACTTGGGAGTATAATATTTTAATACAATGATAGCTACAAGACATAATTGTATTAGTATGTAGTACTTTTCTCTGACATTTTTAAACTCTAGAAATAAACAGCAATTCTTTATTCAAACAAAAAAATAAAAAAAATAAACATCTTGAAAATCTAAACTTGTAATTATTATTTTTTCTGCCAAATGATGTATTTGGACTTTGGTAGTGCAATTATGTTATCTTTTGAAGATACATTTTTTTAAAGTTTCACTTTTTGTCTTCTGAAATCACTGGCTATATTTAACCACTACATTCCATATTATAAAGTCCCATTTAGCACTGAAAGCAGCCAATACTGATAAGTGACAAACTATTATTGTACTGCAAATCAAATGTACACTTTGAACTTAAGTACTTCTCCTACAAAAAAAATATAAATTCTTCCCGATACCCTGACCCTGCAAAAGCAGTAACAATTCACTAAATGGAAATTTATGGAAAGTTGTACTTGAACGAAAGTTACTTACAATATTTTAGAAGCTTAGTTTCCATAATTACAAACTATGTATTTAATATAGTCAAGGCATAAAAATAGGTTTGTTTATTTTTCCCTGATGAACAAATTTGGGACACATAAGATTCTAATGTAATTGTCAAAAAGTTTTAAGAAATAAAGACATAACTACTAAAGTAAAATGTAGAAACAAAAACGGACACCTATATTTATTTATATGCCTCAAAATTATTTTATAAAAATACATAGATACGAAAAACTAGCATGCATTATTCAGAAAAACTTATTTTATGCATCCAAATTTCTATTTTACAGAAAATATTCACATACTAATTTTTTCTAGATATGAAATTCCCATGACAAGAGTGTGATCAATAGCTTAGAGTACTCAACTTTAGTCTGCATTTTTACAAAACAGGATACAATGATTTCCCATCCCAGAATTCCCACAATTCTGTATTAAAAATTTTTTAAGGTATAAACCTAATTTAAATGAGTTCAAATATTTCTTGAGAAAACCATTATATACTAAAATCTGTCAATTAATTCTTCCCAAAAAGTATGGTTTTCAAGAGAAATTGTTTAAACCTTCCAAGTTGTTTTTATTATTAACACTTATGTTTAGATTACAAGACATATAATTTATATTGATAATCATACTATCACTGCAAAACCATATCATAGAATCAGAGAATTTTAGGGTTAAAAGAGATTTCAAAGAGCATATAACCTAACTCTTCCCTATTTCCCAAAGTCTCGCATACCCTTTTACTGATAAGGAAATTGAGGTGTAGAGAAGTTATATGTGTTTTCATAAATTTTGTTTTCCATGACTAAAAAGACTAAAACCCTGACAAGTCCAATTCCTTTTATTTCTTCTCCTAAAGAAAAATACTCTGTGCTAGTATTCATTATGTTTTACATTTCAATTTAGCAGTGACAGATATAAGGTCAATGAGGTTAAAATTGTAGATTTGTAATTAAAACTGAGTTAAATAATATATATAAATAGTCAATATAGTAACTTCTTAGCTCATATGTCAACCATGTAGTTATCTTTTAGATTTAATACAAATTTCTATGAAATAAACAATTTGTAAAATTTCAGACATTAGCCATGTTTAAGCACATTTTCTTAATGTTTTAAATGTTTCAACAATCAGTGTTTTAGTCATTATAGTGATGTTTCATTAAAATATCTGTATATGCAACAAACTGTTTTAATTTTATGAACTTCTATTCATAAAGATCCAAAGTCACAATGCAATTTAAATGAACTACAGATTATTCAGTGAGGGATCAGATATGTGGCAAAAAAAAAACCCCAAAAAACAAAACAACTTTAATATGAATGGAAGACCACAAATAAAAAGTAAGTGACAGCAACAAAATCTATATAAGTGAGAAGTCAAGATACCATTTACAGCATCAGGTCACAGAGATTATATATTTTTAAAAAAATAGCCTCAAAAAACATGCAACTAGAACACTACACAATTGTCATGTGCTAACATCTGGAATTAAGATTACGAGAGTAGAGAAAATAAAATGCCCTGAAAAAAAAAGGCAAGCATTAAATGTCTGAACTTCACTGTTGTTGCACACATAGAAATGTAATTCTTATACAGAGAATTTATTTCACGACAAGTTTTCATTTGTATTAGCATTTTCTTTAAGAACGCAAAAAAATTAGTGAGAGGAATCAAAATTCTTCATAAACAACTATTTTATTATGAAAATATATCATTAACCTTTTATGTTTCTATTAAATATTTCATGAGCTTATCAGTTGAGATTGATATTTCTTATCAAAAATGACAGTATTCAAATGTCAAATTTTACTAAAAAATTTTGTGGAAAATACTATATAAAATCTATGCTACCTTATAATGAAATGAGTTCTTCTGGGATTGCAATTTAAAATCTCTGACCAAGATAACTGGAATATATATCTTGTCAGTGAAAATACATCTTTTCCCAAATGATAAATCTATAAATTTATTCAGAATTAGTGTGGCAGAAACATACAGAAAAAGAAAAGTAAAATTCAATGAACTTTGACAAAAGAGAAAACTCCAGAAAAAAATGGCAAGCTAATATTTAGCACGTTGTAGACTTCTGTGTTTTATGGGCTGTCTCTGGAGCCTGTGCCAATAAAGTTGCACCATCAAGACTCATTATCATAAAAGTTGTTCAACTTGATAAGTGGAATCCTCAAGAAGACACTGAGAAAAAGGGGTGGGGACTAGAGATATAAAAGAGTCTCCCACAATATCAGAACACATAAAATCTATGTAAATCATCCCTCAAAGACTATAACAATGTACAACACAAATGAACCTAAGTGTTCAATCAAAAAATAAAGATGCAATCTGTAAAAAAGGACAAGGAACTTTTTAAAGGATAAATTTGAGGCCCCAAAGGGACATTAGGGCATTTATATTCAATTAATTTTCCACTGATTATTAAACTTCATGAAAAACAATGATCACAAGAGAAAATGTGTTTTGGGATTATAATTTCTGCAATCTATCAATTTAAATAATGTTTAAAATATTTCTATATTTTAAAATACTTTGTCAGATTTTTTTGAAAAGCACAATTTGGGCATAATAAGAAAGAAAAACTAAGAATTACAAGCACATATATTTTAACAATATAATTCCAAATAATAAAGTATGCTTCATTTTATTGATAAACTGGAATGCTACTTAATTAATTACTTGAAAGTTAACACAATTAGGAAAAATACTCCTAATGCAAGCTATCATCATATTATAGTGGAAATTTTCAAATATCTAAGATTTTCTAAGATTCAGGTTTTTCACAAATGTAAAGCCACCAGAAATTACAACTGGTTATAAGATACCAATAAAATTATCTAAATTTTGTTTTTCCAGTTTAAAATGTGCATCAAAAATTATTTATAGAGTACATTCTTTCTAAAATCCAGTTAAAGATTATAAGCAAATTGGAAAAAATAATAAATACCCGTGCTAACAATATTGAGAAAATCAATAAATTGGTTTTAAAAAGTTTTAAAATTAAAACAATGTCCTTCTGTTGAATCCGCCTATTTTGGACATGATTCTTTGAAACCAAGCACTGGGAGGAAGTGGTGCTGCAATACTGTTTTGTTTTGTTTTTCTAAAGTGTGGTAGTGAAAAGGTCACATAAATAATCTGCATGATACTATCGTATTAAGAAAAGCACACATTCTAAATCTAATAACTGCCAAAGAATAATAAGAAGCCTAACACAAAATGGACGCTGTCACCTGCAAAACATATTCTGATTAAAAGTTATTTTCAAAGAGTATGCTCATCTAAAACAGATTATATAAATATCTATTTCTAAAACAAATAGATTTGATATTTTTAAATGATTTGTAAAGATATATATATAACTGTGACTAATTCAAACACATTCTACTTTAATTTTAAGAATTATATGATGGTGAAAGTCCATCTTATAAAATTTCATTTAATTAATGAAATTGAAAGCCCACAAAATTATAAAATAATTACGCATTTAAAATCAAATTCATATTTAGATTAGTTCAAATTTTTCTTAGTTCTTCTCTTTAGTAGTGTGGACTCACACTACTAAAAATATTAGAGTAACAGACCTATGTGTGCATACAAGATGAAATTCACACAACAGATTGTTTAAAACAGAAAAACAGAACGTATCTGTATGTATCTTCTTTTTCTAGTGATATGTGACAGAGTATAGCCATTCAATCATTAATAAGTAACAAGCAGCAACCAGAATATGTTTTATGCTTCATTAAAACAACATTGAGGCCCATTACAGTGCACAGCAAATGGAGCTGGAAACCACCGCACACCCGGCAAACCACATTCCTTCCTAACCTCATTTGCTTGAAGCAGCTAGACAGTGAACAGCAATATACTCTCAAGTAAACCTTTATTAAGTATGAGAAATAAATTATATTAAGTGTTATTTTTTGAACACAGAAATGAGGGAAAAGGTTGTTAAGATATCAAATTTACTAAAAAAATAATTATGTGAGAAATAAGTTGCTGTCACAAGAGAGACTTGCCAGACATTGCATTTGAGCAAGTTGTTATACACACCTTTGGAATCAATTTTGTGACACAGAGATTAGTCTGTGGAACTAAATCACCGGAGAGTAGATCAGAAAAAAAAAAAAAAAACTAAAGAGTAAGGGAAATGTTTTCCTGAACTCTATTACCATTACTCTAGAGGTATTAAGGGGCCCTTATTATGTTTACAAGTAGTAAGATTCTGACATGATTCCACAGTTCAGAACATGTTATAAATTGGTTTTTTATAACATGCTTCCATATCTCAGATTTCTGATACATGAAATTTCACTTCATTAGATCCTCATGTCAGCGATTTCACCAAATTCAATTCTAAAACTTGAAAATTACCTTGAAAATTTGTGGGAAGCCATAGAAAGTTCCTCAGAAACACACACATATTAAAGATTAATTACAATGACTGTCATATTTTATAGTGATTATGTCATTTAGGAATGCTAATTAAGACATAAAATGACTTAATTGCAAACGCAGTTTAAAGAAAGATATTTGTACTTGTGTGTTTTAATAACAAATTCAGCATGGGGACCAGACCATAATAGAATGCAGTTCTATTTTCTAAAAATGCTGACATTTGAGTAAATGTTCCCAGGGAATGTTTGCCTGGTTCAGGGACTGACATTTCCTCTTTGTAACTTGCTTCACTAGGAGACATGCAGGCCCACTGGACAGTGTCCACAGGCAGCAGGTCGTTACTTGCTGCTGCAACTTGTGCATGGCTTCTCTTTGACTTTCCTCTTGGCTCCAGCTCTTCCCTATCTCTTTATTTTAACATGTATATTATCTTGGCTGATTTCAATCATCTTACAGTAGTGGATGACATACCTTAAAAGATTAAGCTTTCCCACCTGGAATTTATCCAGAAATTCAGTGTATTATAGTTTCTATTGGCCTTCTCCTTTCTCCTATATTCTTGTGTTATCAATAGTGGCTTCCTTTCTTATTTTATGTTTTATTACAAGACACAGGCAACTATGTTGATACAAGTCAGTTTATATTGTCACTCATCTTTCATTAAAACCACAAGGTTGACTTCCGCTGTCTTGTAACACTTTGCTGCCATCTATGTGTATCAAGGAGCACAACACTCTCTAAGCACCAGAAACTTCCCCATTCCAAATGACAAGGGGAGCTTCAGGAATAATTTACTTCCCCACAAAAATGTAAAAGCTTACCAGGAATTTCTATTTATTTCTCTGTGAAGCAACATTCTAAAACTGAAAGAGTACTTAAGATTCATTATTTAACATAAACCAAAACCAATACCTTTTCCATTATTTCCATTATACAAATTTCTTATAAATATTAGCTAATATGGCAACTTCTATAGTTATGATTGAAAAAGAATGTTGAGAAGAAAAGCGGAAGTCTTAAGTCACTTAAATAATTAAAATACATTAATTATTTTAATTACAATCTAAATATCTTGCTACATGATTTGATGAAATGATCACTAAGACATAACACTTTCATAATATTTAATATAAAATTAATGTAAAGCAACCAGATAAAAAAATGTACATTATTTAAGCTACCAATAACTCAAATATTATGAACTAACAATCAACTAATCTTTATCAAACACTCAAACACTTCTTTTCTAGGGAAAAGAGAACTTATCAGACACTGCAGAGCCTCTCGGCCTCCCCTTTAAGTACTGATGATGCTGGCTCTGAACTCTCCTGATAAATGTCAGTGCCAAAAAAACAAGAAAAACAGTACAGTGTGAACCATATGGGAACCTTAAGCAAAACAAAACAAAACAAAAAAACTTTCCTCTGCCAAACCATTTACAATTAATCCATCCCATAAAGGCAGCGATTGATATTTCCAATAAGGACTAATGACGTGTTAATAGTCCTAAAGAATGCTCCTTTAGTGCTCACTTTGTCAATACTACTGATTTCTAAGACACTTTCTGCTGTTAAATAAACGGGCAATAATAAAATTCATAGGGGCGGGAGTGAAAAGGAGACTCAGGCAAAGGTTTTACCCTTACATAACAAACAAAATGAAAAGCTCACACTGGTTGCCTTCCCTCTATCAATTTGCCATTTATAATAACTGCATTACTGTTATCAACACAATGTACTTAACATAGCTGAATGAACAAAACCAAGCCTGCATTAATTTACTTGTAAATTAACCTAATTTAAATTCATTATGGATGACTTTTTATTAACATCCCTAAACAACATACATATTACGTGAATATTACTAAAAAGAGTGACATAATAAAATCTACTAATCTTTGATGCTAGAAATTTTTCAAACAATAAAAATCTAAATTAATTTTCTTATAATTTATTTTTTGCTGGTATTAATAAGGTTTCTAATCAATGATGGTAAGTATAAGTTACAAAAATTTATGCATTAAATTCTTTGAAATAAAAGAGGTTTCATTTTATCTTACTATACCAATTTTAAGGATCCAACTTTAACAAAGAGAATTTTATAAATTCCACTTGTACTAAAAGGATAAAGCAAGAATCATATTTGAGACCAAACATTATAAAGTGTTTTAAAACAGCTGTTAAGTTTAAATTCTTAAATTTGTATATAAGTTTTGTTGTTGTTGGGAGGGAGGCAGATGCATCTAACCATTGTATTAAACAAATTTGTAAGTTACATATTCTAATCTAACTGGGAATCCAAAAACACTTTTCCATTCATCATTAAAGTCTAAGACAAATAGCTTCATTCACAGTATTTTCACTAATTTACTATTTGTGTAAATATATCAAGACACTGATATTAAGATAAATATGTACATTTAACTATTTGCATTAATATTGGCTTAATTTTTGCAAAGCTAAAATAGTACTTTGGATTTTATTTAGTAAACAAGTCACTACTGTAAGATTAAGAGTACAAAACCGAACAAATACACCTTTGTGTGGTCCATTAATTATAAGCAAAATTCCAAACATTATTAGCTGTTATCAAAATTACAATACCACCTAGATCTAATAAAATAGAACAATCTGTTTGAACAGGGAGAGGAGAACTTTCATAGAGTGTTCTCTCTCATATAAATTCTTAATGGACTATAAAGAACTTTTAAAGTGGTTTTAGATTTGAATTCAATAGCTCAAATCCATAACAGACTTCCAAGAAAAATCTGAGCCAGATGACATATGGAACCCACCAGCAGTGCACAGTCTATCCCACTTTACTCTCATGAATATAAGATAAAAAATGCTCAACTTCTTACTAAGAACCATAGGAACGAATAAGCCATATTTATATTTAGTGCAGTTTATACATTGTGGGCACAAACATCAAATTATGAAAAGATTTTGCATTGCAATTTCACCTTGCAATAAAATAAAGTAGTTACCAGATTTTTAAAATGTCGTGGGTACTGTGCCCACACAGGTGACAAACAACAAGATAGATCAGAAAGCAATGAAAGCTAGGAGAACAAAAACACAGTTGACTTAAGTGTAGAGTTTTATATCACGCAAGCTGCTTATCCAAGGGCAGTAAAAATATCTAAATTTGCTCCATTCACCTTACCAACTTCACTGTTGGAGAGCTAATTTTTCCAGAAACTGACACATTACTGTATGCATGGATAGTAGGTCTAAATGCAAACACACTTTATTAAAACTCAAGTTCTCAAAGTTATATTCATTGTTTTTTACCAAGTAAAGTCTTCTGCCCATAGGTACCTGCATAATTTCAATAGTAATAATTTGCTAACAAATTAGAGTGATATTATGTTGCTCTAAGTGCATATAAGAATTACCTATGAAAATACAAAAATTTTAAACCTCATAAAATACATACGCCTGCATCAATTCATAGATCTACTAATGCAAAGTAAGTTATCTTATGAGACCTAGCATGAAGTAATAATGTGTGTGCACTCATACATGGACACAAATGTATTTGTAATAAAAAATATTTTTAAATCTTACACAACTTAACTGACAGTATAGTTAAATAACTGTCTTTTTAAAAAGCAAGTATATAAACAGGAACAAATTACCCATTTTGGTTATTAAGCTATTGAGTTTTCTGATTACATAAGTAACAATCATTCACCTCCCACAGCTTTTTGGGAAACTTACACAACAGAATAGTATAGGTACTCAGTATAAAAATTTTATATTGAAGTATACTGAACTATCAAAAAGATTGTGATTATTCCTGATGAGTCAGTACTATGGATTTCTATTTTCCCTATACTATACAATTTTATTTTAGTATCACTGATGTATTAGCATTACACCTTGCATTGTTGTATTTGGGGATCTTCCTAGCTACACAAACACTACTCGTATGGTATTAATTATAACCAGTTCCCTCTAGCAAGGAAAATATAATGTTTTAAACTCAAACCTACTGCATTGAAACTTTACATCACTGTAATAAGTAGCAGAATGACAAGAGAGGTAAAACCTAAACTATCTGAGCCTTGGGTTATTACCTTCAACTCATTCAGTGAAACCCCATTTGGTCGGCTCAGATTAGTAGTATGACAATAAACAAAGCGGCATTAAATCTGGGTTCCAGCCTAGATAGTGGGCTCTGCTGCTCATCGAGTCCCAGGCAGCACTCTGAAATGAGGGCCTGAGTTGGCTCATCACCAAGATCTCTTCCACCTCAGAATTCTATGGGCTGTTTAATAAAAAACCAAAGCTCCAAAACATCATTTTCCCCTTTATAATATGTCATAACAAGTTAGTTTCAGTGGCAGGAACTGAGCACATTTGAATGCGGAAAACATTCTTGCATAAAATTTTAAACAGCATCTAAAGCAAAGGACAGGCCTCCATCTCAGCTAGAAGCTGCAATAAATGGCACGTTGATTCACTGTATTACCTTAGCACAGTTATCTCTGAATGATTTCCTCCTGTTAGCCTGAATAATGAGCAGAGAGCACAGGGGTTGGGTGGGAGGAGCAGAGCAGCCAATTTGCATCTCCTGTCCCTCTCTGCCCTAGCTCCTACAACACTGACCTACTAGCCTACTTCACTTCCTCAGGATGGACGTGCAGCCACACCCAGGACAGTTACCTTTGTAGGTGGGATGGTCAGGACAGCCTTGCTGAGAAGAAAACATTTAAGTGAAATTGGGAAAAATTAAGGAAATGAAGCCGGTAGATACCTAGGAAAGAATGTTACAATCAATAGCAAGTGCAAAGGCCCATAGGATCCCCAATTTAAGGTAGGTGATCATGTTATAGATAAGAAAATGAAAGCTTAGAAAGGCAAAGCGCTCTGCCAAAATCATACAGAGGCATGTGACATGACCAGGATCCACCAAGCCTGGGTCATGGGGTGGGCCTGGGGCTGATATTTCAGAATGTGTCCTGAGAATACTGATGTGTACCCCCAATTTGAGAACTGCTCCCTGTACTATAGTCCCTCCTGAAAACCATCCTCCCTTCTGCCTCCTGACAGTCATCACAGTGCTTTGTATACCTGTGAGCCTCTTTGTGCATTAGACCCTGGTAACAGGTAACAACCAGAGTGCACGGGAAGATAACTGTGCTCAAACAACTTGAGTGAATGAACTCTAACAAGCAATTGTGTGGAATATGGGCTGAGAGCCTCATCCAGATTTAAGGATGTTTTCTAACAGTTCCCTTCCTAACAACAATAATTAATTATGCCCCTGCCTACTCCTCATTTTCCTACTCTACTCACAGTTCCCTGTCAGCTCCCCAAGATCCAAAATAAATAAGAGAATGAGCAAGGACATAGAAGAACAGTCCTCTGTGCTGTTTACTCTGGGGTTTTAATAGGCCACCCCTACCCTTGCTATAATTATACAGTAAAGGGCCACACTGTCGTAGTTTTGTTTTGTTCTAGAACTGGGTTATTCAGGCACTAACTAGATGTCAAGCCTAGATACCTGCCCTTCCCCAACACAAGCCATTCTCCCCATACATTTAGTCACCGACCCCCTGCTCTCAATTAGAGTGGCCATGAGAGGTTTAGGCTTCCTAGAGATAAATATGGGAATTAGTGCTCCAGCTATAAATTTCAACCCTCAAGCCCTGCCAGGAAGAAGCCACTGGACAGGACAATTTTTTAACTAAGATTAGTATTTCTCAGTACCCTTCCCAAGGGCCACATTTAATTCCCATGCATGTTTTTATTCCCAGCTTCATTCCCTCGAATGACTTTTCTGTCTCATTTCTCCCTGATTCTCATTTTGCGTGGCCACCACACTAGGTACCTGGCTCACCATCAACTCTGCTTCTTGCCTAGCTTTCTGGGCTGATGTACCACTATAAGGACAATGCAGTTTCGGCTCCTTTGTGCTTCCACGTTCAGAATCTGCCAACTAGTTCCACACAACCTGAATAGAAAATCCCCCTCCTACGCACTTGGCCATGCCCCATCTTATCTGTGGGCACTTACGCCTCCTAACTATCATGAAACAAAATTAAACAGGTAAACTATATACAATAGAATTGAAAAGGAAAGTAATAACGATAGAGTTAGAGAATAAAAAAAATAGTACGGAATTACTGAACTAGGATAAGAAAAAACTAAAGAAAGGCTCAATAATGGTCTTCATCCCTGAGATGGGATTTGAAAACCCTTGTCAAAACTAAGATCACCCTAACCAGGCGGTGGCACAGTGGATATAGCATCGGATTGGGATGCGGAAGAACACAGGTTCGAGACCCCAAGGTCACCAGCTAGAGCGCGGGCTCATCTGGCTTGAGCAAAAGCTCCACCAGCTTGGACCCAAGGTTGCTGTCTCTAGCAAGGGGTTACTCGGTCTGCTGAAGGCCCGTGGTCAAGTCACATATGAGAAAGCAATCAATATACAGCTAAGGTGTCACAACGAAAAACTGATGATTGATGTTTCTCATCTCTCTCCGTTCCTGTCTGTCAATCCCTATCTCTCTCTCTCTCTCTCTCTCTCTCTCTCTGTAAAAACAAAAAAAAACCAACTAAAATCAGAAAAGTAAATTACTTTTTCTCTCTAATAAACGACACAAAGGAGAAAACATGAGCTTCAGAAGGGACACAGATATGTAGTGAAAGAAAGTATTTAAGGAATCTTACATTAGCATTACTACTAGACAAAATCATTGTCTTGGATGATCTTTAAAACAAATTGTGGAATACAAAGATCTGAGTTCCAGTCCTGAACTGTCCAGTAAGCAGATGTGAGACTCTGAGCAAGCAAGTTCATTTATAAAATGAAAATAATATTATATTTTTTCTAAAGTTCCTTTTAACTAACATTTCATGACTGCATAATTTTCATTTTGAAAACATAAAGACAGTGACAACATGACATTGTGAGATGAAAGGGAGTAACACTGAACTAGATTTACTGTAGAAAGAACTTGTGCAACACCATGACTTCAAGAGTGACATAGGATGATCAAAGATGTTGTAAGGAATGATAGAAAAATCAAAAACATGACAGGAATGTTAAATAGATAAGAAACTTAAGACAGAAATTACTAAAAATTGATTATTTACACAGTAAAAAAGAAAAGAACAACAAAGCAGGCTTCAAAATATTTCCTAATCAAAATGGGTATACATTAGACACTTTGTTCCTACTTGGATGATATCATAGTTCTAGGTTGAACTACTTTTAATAACCAGTACATTTCAGTTATATAAGATCGAATCAGCCTCTCAATGACCTATACTTCTCTTCATGAGTCATAATTTTTCTGTTGATGATTCAGAAAAATGTCTTCAGTCAGTGTTTCCCAGACTGCTGTGGTTTATTCCAAGAACCAATTTCATCTTCACTGGTTTCCTACAGGAAACCAGGCCAACTTCCTATTATTTTATTTTCCTTACTTTTAGCATACCATAGTCCATATCAAATTAACTAGAAGTGAGGGTGATAGAAGACTTTATTCTGTGCAGAGACAGGCCAACACAAATAATGCCCAGTCTAGAAGTAATGGGGTCAAAATTAAATACAAAATGTGCTAATATTAGAACCTTCTTCCAAGAGTTCCAAACCAAATAATAAGAATTATATTTCAATTAACTTTACTGTGAGCATTACACTGTCAGAAAGAACACTGGTTTAAAAACTATTGTCTATGAATGCAATAAATCCTACAAAACTGACTAATATACAGATATTAATCATTAGGAACAAAATATGTACTTTTCATCCTAATCCCTAACAAGCTGCTAGGAGAGCAGGCAGACAACTGAAGCCCTATGCAGAGCCTGGGACTTACAGAGGAACAGAGCAACGTCTACAGAGCACGCTGGCTGGCTGTCATTACCAGCTACCATAGTGCAGTGCCAGTCCCTGTCCCACACCCACTCTCTCCATGACTAAGAATCAATCTGACACTAGATCACAGCATAAATAGTGGCATGGAGCATGGACTTGAAAGGACATTTTGACAATGGTTTGTACTCTTACTGTTCTCCTAAAATACTAAGAGTACCTGAGAAGTATTTGTTCTCATGGACTAAACATACTGCCCCAGAAAAAGATTTCTGAATGTGAAGAATTTTGGCATAAACATATACTGGATTCTTCTTAAATCATTCCATTCTTGTCATTCCTGGTGGTGAAGGTATGGTTTTAGGCTTTAAAAGCTCACATAGTTATGAATTGGCAAGGAACAGGGCTTTACCATATCAAATCCCGAAGATGATACATTGAAGGAAGAAGGTCTAAGAAGGCTGCATTTAAGTCATATATTATATATAGATACACCAAGACACCTTAAACAGTATAGCAGCAGCTCTCAAAGTGAAGTAAGTCCCCAGACCAGGAGCAGCATCACCTGGACAGATCCTAGAAACAGACGCTCTTAGACCCCACTTTAGACCTAATGAATCAGAAATGCCGAGGAAGCGAACAGAATCATAATCACTCTTTTTTATACCAGAAAATTTCTAAAAAAGACTCTATTTAAGTTACATTTCCCTCATAACTCCTTAACTTCTAAACCCTCTGCACTCTGGCTAATTCTTCTATCATATTGTTAAAATGCTCTTTTTAAAAGTCATAAATCATCTTCATGGCCTATGACCTCTCTCCTGGTTCTCATTCTCCTAGATTTATCTGAATTACCTAGCACTGCCAACATCGTTTCCTGCTTAAAATGGCTGATTTTTTTTTTTTTTTTTTTACTTCTGTGGCACAATTCTATCCTCCTGCCTCTCCATCTTCTCCTTGCTGTCATCAGTGACTACTCTTGCTCCTTCCACAGTGTAAAACATGTATATCCCCAGGCTTGGTGTGCAGCCTTCGACTCCTCTTTTCCAGATGCTGCCTTGGCATCTCAAAAACTCCCAGAACAAAATTTACGTTTCTGTAAATTGAAACCTCACAACGTATTTTAAACCACCTCATAACCTGCTTCACCTGAATGTCCTTTACAGTACTTCCACTGGGACATATCCAAGAGGGAACTTCTCATTTCCTCTTCCCGACTCCAACAGCTCCTTCATAAACACCCGTTTCCCTGAGGACTAAAGTATCCCTTTCGCTCTTCTCTGGCTCCCCATACCTTGCCAGCAGAAGAGCCAGTTCCACCAGGCATCCTGGGTCACCCTCATCAACCCACTTTTTCTGTCACTGCTTTCATCCAACAGCTTCCTATGTCTTCTGAAGCCCTACCTCCAGACTCTTACCTATAAAACTCACCTCTGAATCTATAGTTCCGTTATTCAAAAATAGGTGGAGGCTGCCTAAACACGGCTCAACTTCTGACCTAGCCTAACCTCACATTTCTCCTCAATAACTTTGTCAGCTAATCTAGAATGCTCATCATGTTGCAAACATGTTCCAAGTGGTCTCACTTCTGACTCTTGGCCTTATATTATTACCTACATTTTAACGACCAGTTCCCACCAACTAAGCTATAACCTCCTTCGTAACCTCCCCCTTGACAACATGCATTGACTTCCTCAAACTAAAGTTCTCTTTCACCCTTCTCTAAAGATGCAAATATTTAGTGCCAGCCTCTGTCACCTGCCACAAACCACCCCTAAAAGAGTTGAGACCCTCCACAATAAAAGTGGGTTTTAGACATCTTTGTATCCTCCACTTTACCATACATGCAAATTCTGGCTGAAGAGTTACCATATATTTTGCTCCATAAGATGCAATTTTTCCCCCAAAAGTGGAGGGGAAAATGCCCGTGCGTCTTATGGAGTGAAAAATACAGTGCTTTATTAAATATTTTAATACATCATTTGGCTCAGAATATTTTTTTTTATTTTCCTCCTTAAAACCCTAGTGTGTCTTATGGTCAGGTATGTCTTATTGAGTGAAAAATATGGTAAATGATTTTACAAACAAAATTCTTATTCAACTAAGTACCATTTCTGCCAATTAACCAGACTTTGGAAGCAAGCAAAACCCAACAAAAACATAAACTTCATATAATAGCAACTTGGGAGGAATCAATTCAATCTCCTATGCCTGTGTGTGTGTGTGTGTGTGTGTGTGTGTGTGTGTGTGTGTGTGTGTGTGAGAGAGAGAGAGAGAGAGAGAGAGAGAGGGAGAGGGAGAGAGAGAGAGACAAGGACAGGCAGGGATATAAAGACAGGAAGGGAGAGAGATGAAAAGCATCAACTCATGGTTATGGCTCCTTAGTTGTTGACTGATTGCTTTCTCATATGGGCCTTGACCAGGGGGCTCCATTTGAACAAGTGACCCCTTGCTCAAGCCAGCAACCTTGGGCTTCAAACCAGCGACCTTTGGGCTCAAGCCAGAGACCATGGGGTCACATCTATGATCCCACACTGGGTCCTCAGTGTCCCAGGCCAATGTTCTAGCCACTGCATCACCGCCTGATCAAGCAATCCTATGCTTTCTATACTTACAGGACAACCACTATTAGGCTCACTTCAAAATAAGGAAAGTACATTAGACTTTCTGAACTAGAAAAATGTCTCTGAAAAAGATCAGCTCACTTAATACCAAAATGGCAAAGGGGAAGGCCTTCTGTAAATAAATCTTTATAAAATTTTCCTGTATCTCACACCGTGCCAGTTTATAGAGGTAATAAACTATCTGCATTCACAGAGGAAGCATCTTAATCTGAAGAAAATTAAATAAAAGAGTATTCATTCCAAAACATTCTGTTTTGTCTGGAAGATACTCTCTGGTTGGTCAGGAAGGCTAAGCAGCTAGACAAATGATAATATGGAAGATGGACTGCCTGCTTCAGTTAGAGATAAATAAAATCTCCATTCCTGCAGTGCTAAAGAGTCGCTGCTTTTCTATAGCAAAGAGGTGATAATTTCTCAAGGCATGGTATACATAATACCCTTTCAAAATTAGAAAATACATTTAAAATCATTTAGAAAAACACTTCTGCTCTAATCTTGATATATTTCAAGCTCAAAGCTTAAGCCTGAATACAAAATAGAATCATCAGAGATTAAGAATAGCATTAATTATTTTTCTCAGATAGCACAAACAAGAAGTGTTTTTATTGCTTGATATGTAACCATACTTCATGGTTACTATTTTAGAGAAAAATTTTAAGAATACACACACAATTTTTAAGTTTGATAGCAATTTAAAAAACTGAGCTTACCACTATCTTTCTCCAATGTTCTATACCTGGTTTCATTTGCTCTGGTTTATAACAGCAGAGATATAAAACAGGCACATAGCTTCCATTCTGCCCAAGGTTGGGACTACCGAGATACAGCAAATAAATAACGAATCACCTTAAAACTTTCTGAAATAAGACTGCTGAATTCAGTTATCAAACAGCAGGAAATACTGATAAGTTTTCTAGACTGTTTTAACTTAGAGTTAATCTGCTTATATTTTGAAGTTCCACCAACTAGCCTGATCGAAAAAGTATCTCAACAGATGTGGCAGCACTAGGACTTAGAAATAAAAACTTAAGTTAAACACACTATCAGAACCCTGGGGATGAGCTTCTCAGGTTTTTTATTTATTAAAAAATGCAATTTGTTCCAGAATCAAAAACTAAAGAGAGATAGATGACCAGAGAATCTGAATCAAGTGAAAGAAATCAACATTAGCTGTATCATATTGAGGAGACAAGAGGCTACAAAGTTTTTCTTCCAATGACTTTTACTATTTATAATAAAAAAGTTAATTCTGTTAACATATCACTGAGACATAAAAAAATACTATTTTTTAGCCAGTAATATAACCACTACCAAAAATTAATATTAAAATAGAAGTTTTATTGAGTTACATTTCCCCAACATTTTAACAAAACATTTCATTTACAATGTGATTTAAAATGGCAGAAAATATATCTGAGTAGGACCCATAACTATAAGATCAACCCAAAATAAATGAACACTGCTATTTTAATGTTAGCAGTAAGATTTTATTATATTATTCAATTATAGAAAATGTACTTTTAAAAAAGGTATTAGTATTTCTATTAGGACTCATTAATAACCAAACTAATATTGTAATTAAACTTGAGAACTATGGTTATATTACTATACACACTAAGAAACAATAGAAAGCCTGACCAGGCAGTGGCACAGTGGATACAGCATCAGACTGAGACACAAAGGACCCAGGTTCAAAGCCTGAGGAGCACAATGTCATTGGCTTGAGCATGGGATCATAGACAGGACCCCATGGTCACTGGCTTAAGCCCAAAGGTTGCTGGCTAGAAGCTCAAGGTCACTGGCTTGAGTCCAAGGTCATTGGCTTAAGCAAGGGGTTACTTGCTCTACTATAGCCCACCAGTCAAGGCAAATATGAGAAAGCAGTCAATGAACAACTAAGGCACTGCAACAAAGAATTGATGTTTCTCCTCTCCTCCCTGGCTGTCTGTCTCTGTCTGTCCCTCTCTCTCTAAAAAAAAAAAAAAAAAAGAAAAAAAACAATAGGCAAAAAATAAAAAAACAGTAACTTAGGAACATAGGAACACAACCTGAGAAACCATGACAATGAAAATGGCTTACTTTGACGTGGCTCTGGGCTCCGAGGTTATAGATCTCGGTAGGCTTGACTTCATTAATGATCTTCACAAGGCAGGTACTATCAGTGAGATCACCATAGTGCAACTTCATATCTTTAGGATTCAAAAACATAGCATTAGATAGAAGAAAACAACATAAGGCCAATATTTTAAAATATCCAAATTGAAACGCATATTCTAAAAGTCTGAAAACCAGACTGGTTCTGGCACAGCAGGCTCTAAAAATTGAAATAGTAGAAATATATTCACACTTGTTGCTTGTGACTCTACAAGATTTGTAAAAACTCAGATGATCTTTTTTAAAAAATCACAATATTATGAAATCTGTTATACAATTAACATATCTTATGGCTCCCAGGTGGTTGTAAGATATATTACTTAAGAGTGAGATTTAGACAAAGAGTATAATCACTAAAAAAGTAAAAAAAAAATCTAACACACTAATAAAAGTGAAGACAGCTAGCTATGTTCAGATCATTTTACCTAGCAATTTTTAAGTACTTCATAAACATTAATCCTTAAGCCATCCACAAATGCCTAAAGTAGTGACATGATTGACTGAAGGACAAATAGCCTACTCTAACCCTTAAGCTAAGCACATTCTTACACTGACTTCATTAGTCAACAACACACATATATGGGCAATTTGCTAACTTGATCTGTTCATTATTTTTACACAATATTGACTCTAGATTCAATGGTAGCACCATTCTCTACTCTGCACAAAAATGATAGTTTTTAAGGAGGATATAATGAATAACTCAAATATTAAGATAAAAAGCATTTCCTGGGGACAATGAGGTCATCTTCCTGATGATGTCACCACCTGCACAAGAAACCCAAACCTTCAAATAGTCCAGGCTCTGAAGCAGATACAGATTCAGTGATGGTTTACAAGCTGGCTGGGTTATCCCTGCCAGCTGAAAAGACTGGGTGAGTAAAGCAAGATGACATTAGAAATTAGAAATGCTGTGTCCTCATTCCAGTACTGTCTTTTACATGGTGTGTGGCCTTGATAAAGTCACAGCCTCTCTCTGCTGTACTACTCATCTGTACATTGTCTCATTCACAACCTCAGGAGCTGCTGAAAGCTCAAGCAAGGAAGCACAGTGACTGTGCTATGTAAACCACAGCACATACAGGCAGTTTCATTAACAAAAATAACAAACTTCTGCATATATTGACAATGATCTAAACAGCAATTAAACATAATTTTTATTGCATTTGGTTTGAGACCTGTCTTCACAAATTGTTTTTAAAATTAAATAAATGTACAAAGATTGCTTAATTAAATTAGACAAAACATAAAAAGCAAAAGAGTGCTCTGTGAATATGGAGCTGCCCTTACTAGAGGGGATAGGAACACCTGAAGGGGAGTCAAAGGTATGTCTACTCTTGGTCTCTAAAGTAACATGACCTGACCAGTGTCCTCATAATAGCCTATCCAAGATGACATTATGAGCCGGTGGCAGCCAGCAATAACGGGTTTCACAACATACAGATAGCATCCAGTATAGCTAATTCATGGGTAGACAGACCAATCTGATGTGCTTGAGAAAAAGGACATTTGAAAATTCCTTATAATATAGGAAGTTATCGAAAGAGATTTAAAAGAAAAACAACATTGCTTACTTCCTTCAATGTGAGCCTGGGGGTTCTTATACAGATGTTCAATTCGGCCAGTATTGAATGAACTAGATCTCCGTACAATTCCATGAACCTGCATTTTTACAGTGTGAAAAGATAAGAACAACTTATAAATGTGCAATGGAGATTAATAAGCAACTCAGAAGTTTTTTCATAATGTTCAGTTTTGTAAAAAACTATTTATAACAATTATTTTTACATTATTAAAGAAGTTCCGCTGCTTACATTCTCCTGATCGCTGTTCTCCAGCCCCCAGTACCCCCTCCATTTCCTGCCAGTGTTTTCACTGCCAATCTCAACAAAAGTAGATAATTAAGTGACTTCACAGCAAGTGCTCTATTTTAGATACTCAAAGGTCTCCTTTCCAAACACACCAGCTTATAGCCCTACTGCTGACAAAAATATCCCTTAAATTTGACACTGAAGATAGATCATGGGGGCCGTATCAGTAAAACAGCCTTGCTACCTCTTTAACACAGAACATGAGACCGAAAAGCTCTAATGACACCACATCTTTCCAGTGTCCTCAGCGTGTGTATCTTATACCAAATATATATATATAATCTGTATATTACACACACACATACGTATCTGGGTTCATGAATATAATCAGAGAACACTTGCTATTATGCAGCTGTGTGGAAAGCTAAATAGCATAGGTTGTGGACAAGACCTCTACTAATAAAGACATGAAAAAAAAATGAAGGGAGGATTTTTTTAAAAATTGTTTTATCTTTTACTTAACCATGAAAAGTATGAGGTAAAAAAAATACTTTAGAACAAAGAACACCCACCTGTCTATACTGAATAAAAGAGCACTTGTGTCTGATACATAAGATAAACTGTTAAAGACCTGGTACCACTTCCTCCTTGTGTCAAGATTTTTTCCTTTGTGTTGCTAATGCTAACACCAGTTTATGTCACCAGCTGCCCGAATTACAGTTCTACTGGTGGCAGTTTTAATCCTTCACTTATTTCAGAAGTGTTCCTTCTAATGTTAGGTAGGTTATTTTGCAGCTTAATAGTTCTATATTTTAACTCAGTCATTTTCTGTCTATTCCAAACAAAAAATTAATCCTTGGCACAACTTAGATATTTCAAATGCAGTGGGAAATTATAAGCACATAGGATTTTATTTCAAATAGGAATGTAATCATTTCATATGCCATACATGAGAAACAGATGTCTGCAAAAGAATACAACACAGTCACAATTAATAATTCTGTAGGTTTGTTGCTTTGTAGTCAAAGAGAAAATCATCCACTCTTTTTTCCAAAAAAATTAACCCCCTCCCAATTTTTTTTTTTTTTTTTTTGTAAACATGAAAATATTTTAAGAAGGGAACATCATAACCCTGGTTGACATTTTAGGAGGTAAAATCTAGGAAACATTAAATTGAGATTTGGGTATAGATAACCAGTTCTTAATTTAGAAGTGAAGAAAATAACATATTAAACTTAGGATTTATTCTACTTGATAGTCTCCAATTTTTCAATTGTTAATTATAAAGTTAAATTACAAACTTAACAAATGTTGTTTAATAAAAAACACATTCACAAATATACATATCAAAACTGGTGTTTACCACCAAAGTTATTTCTAAAATACAGATTTCTCAGCTTTACTTCATTGGCTAGAAAATAATTTATGTTCTAAAAACAGATGATTTAACTTTGACAATAAAAATAATAATAAAAATATGGTCTGGCCTATTTTTTCTCTTGATTATTTAATTCTGGGTAAATTGTAAATTCTAACAAATAAAAACAAAGAAATGCCATGTACACATATACATTGTATACAAACATATAAGGCTCTGATTATAAAATGAAACAATATTGATGGATTGAGTACAAAAATCAGACAACTACACAAAGTCACAGCATGTAAATAACACAAGTATGATAATAAAGCACTGAGAACTTTTTTTAAAATATCAAATAATGTGTTTTAATTTCCCCTCACTCCCAATTTTTGGCACACTTATACAGGGGAGAATAGACCTACCAAGTACCTAATCCATGAAGACAAATGTTGTTCTAGAATTTATGAAAGCTAAGTCTGCTCCTGAGACAGGTGAAACAAACCCCTTGCTCAAGCCAGGGACTTTTGAGCTCAAGCCAGCAACCGCCGTCCGTGCTCAAGCTGGTGACCTCGGGGTTTCAAACCTGGGTCCTCAGAGTCCCAGATCGATGCTGTAACTATCTATCTATGGATGGCCCAGACCACTGCGCCACCGCCTGGTCAGTCAATTCTTACATACTTTTTAAATTCAACTGTAAACAGGACTGTTTGCTTAGTTTCCCTTTCTGATAGCTCATTATTGTTGTATAAAAATGCAACTGATTTCTAAATGTTTCTGTTGTATCCTGCTACTTTACTGAATTCCTTTATCAGTACTATTAGTTTTCCTTGTGGAATCTTCAAGGTTCTCTATATAAACTATCATGTCATCTGAAAATAATGAGAGTTTTATTTCTTCCTTTCCAATTCAGATGTCTTTCGTTTCTTCTTGTCTGATTGCTGCGGTTATGACTTCCAGTACTATGTTGAGTAAGAGTGGTAAAAGTGGACATCCCTGTGTTTTTCCTGATTTTAAAGAAAATGTTTTTAATTTTTCCCTGTTGAATATAATGCTAGCTGTGGGTTTGTTATATATGGTCTTTATTATGTTGAAGTATTTTCCCTCTATTCCTGTTTGCTGAGAGATTTTAACATAAATGGCTGCTGGATTTTATCAAATGTTTCTTCTGCATCTATTGATAGGATCACATGACTTTTATCATTCACTTTGTTTATGTGATGAATCACAATAATTGACTGATGGGTACTGTACAAACTTTCTACCCCAGGAATAAATCTCACTTGATCATGTTGTATGATCTTTTTAATGTATTGCTGAACTTGGTTTTCTAATATTTTGTTGAGGATTTTTGCATCTACGTTTATCAGGGATATTGGACTACAGTTTTCTTTTTTTGTAATGTCCTTATCTGATTTTATTTTTTTTTTTTTACAGAGACAGAGAGAAAGTCAGAGAGAGGGATAGATAGGGACAGACAGAGAGGAACGGAGAGAGATGAGAAGCATCAATCATCAGTTTTTCATTTTGACACCTTAGCTGTTCATTGATTGCTTTCTCATATGTGCCTTGACCGCGGGCCTTCAGCAGACCAAGTAACCCCTTGCTCATGGCAGCGACCCTAGACTCAAGCTGGTGAGCTTTTGCTCAAACCAGAAAAACCCGTGCTCAAGCTGGCGACCTCAGGGTCTTGAACCTGGGCCTCTCCATATCCCAGTCCGATGCTCTATCCACTGCGCCACCAACTGGTCAGGCCTTATCTGATTTTGAAATTAGGATAATGCTAGGTTTATACAATGAGCTTTGGAGCCTCCCTTCTCTTGAAATTTCTGGAATAGTTTAAGAAGGACAGATGTTAGTTCTTTGAATGTTTGGTAAAATTTACCCATGAAGCCATTTAGTGGTTGAAAGTTTTTTGATTACTGCTTCAATTTCATTAATGATAGTCTGTTCAAATTTTTTTCTTGATTCAGTTTCTTCTTGATTTAGTTTTAGAAGATTGTATATTTCTAGAAATTTATTTTGTACACTTTGTCCAATTTGTTGGCATACAGTTATTCATCGTATTTTCTTACAATCCTTTGTATTCTGTGGTGTTGACTGTCACTTCTTTTATTTCTTATTTTATTTGTTTGGGTCCTTTCTTTTTTTTTCTTGATGAGTCTAATTAAGAGTTCATCAATCTTGTTAACCTTTTCAAAGAACCAGCTCTTAGTTTCCTTGGTCCTCTGTATAGCTCTCTAGACTCTATTTTGTTTATTTCTACTCTGATCTTTATCATTCCCTTTTATCTACTCTCTTTGGCCTTTGTTCTTTTTCCTAGTTCAAGTGTGAAGTTAGATTGTTCATTTGAGATTCTTCTTATTTCTTGAGGTAGTCCTACGAATTTCCTTCTTAGGACTGTTTTCACTGTGCCCCATAGATTTTGGGTGTTTGTTTTCATTTTTATTTGTATCAAGATATCTTTTGATTTCTTCCTTGATCTCATTGTTATCCTATTCATTGTTTAGTAACATGTTATTTAGCCTCCATGTCTTTGTGCATTTTTCAGCTTTTCTTTCGTGATTAGTTTCATACCATTATGGTCAGAGAAGATAATTGATATGATTTCAATCTTCTTAAATTTATGGAGACTTGTTTTGTGTTCTAATGTGCTCCATCCTGAAGAGTATTTCCCATGTTCTTGAAAGTAATGCATATGGTGCTGCTTTGGAGTGAAATACTCTGAAAATATCTGTTAAACTCATCCGACCTAGTATATCATTTAAGGCTACCATTTCTTTATTGATTTTCTGGAAGATCAATCCATTGATGTCAAAGGAGTGTTAAAATCCCTCATTATGATTATATTACTGTCCATCTCTCCCTTTAGATCTATCACGAGTTGTTTCATATATTGAGGTATTCCAATGTTGGCTGCATAAATGTTTAAAAGGGTTATATCCTCTTGCTCTCTTGCTGGATTGATCCCACAATCATTACATAATGTCCTTTTTTGTCTTTTATTATAAACGTATTTTTAAAGCCTATTATGTATTGTAAAACTGTGCACCTGAAACCCACATAATTTTATTAACCAATGTCACCTCAATGAATTCAATAAAAAGTCTTTTTAAAATAAAATTCTATTTTGTCTGATACAAGTACATCTATCCCAGCTATTTTTGTTGTTGTTACTGTTTGCATGAAATATAATATGTTTTTCCATCCTTCTACTTTAACTCCGTATCTGTTTTTTCATGCTGAGATGGGTCTCTTGTAGACAGCATATATAGGGATCTTGTTTGCTTACCCTTTCAGCTCCCCATGTTTGTTTGTTTTTTGAGAAAAAGAGAAAGGGAAATGGGGGGGAGGGGAGGGGGGGATAAACGGTAGGTGAAAAGCATTAACTTGTAGTTACTTCCACTTTAGTTGTGCATTGACTGCTTCAAATATGTGCCTTGCCCTGAACAGAGCCAGTGTCCCCTTGTTCAAGCCTGCGACCTTTGAGCTCAAACTGGCGAGCTTTGGGATAGTGCAGATGACTCCCCCACTCAACCAAGCTACCCTGCGCTAATGAGCCTGCACTAGAGCTATTGACCTTGGGATTTTGAACTGGCAACCACCAGCCAGGTTACCCATAGTCTTTTGATTACAGCCTTCAATTCATTTTACATTTAAAGTGATTATATACTGCTCACAAAAATTAGGGAATATTTTATAGCTTCATATTCATTTGGAAATATCCTTTCATTTTTGTTAGTAGTATAGATAGGTGCAGATTTATTGCCATTTTATTCTTTATAAATGTTCTCTTTTGTCTTTTTAAAAAAGTGAATATATAATATTTTAACAGGCAATTTCCTATAAAACCTGACAATTCTTAGTTTTTCTCATCATGTAAGACACCTACAATTAGTCTATAAATAACACTAGAAAACAATATTTTTTTCATTTTCTGTGGCATGACGTTTTAGAACTTTGTCTAAATATTTCTGCATTGCTGATTCCAAATCTGAAATCCGTTTTTTGGTGCATGCTCCAGTTTTTATGCAATTTTAATTTCTTTTTGTAACAGTTAATGGCAAGCATTGGTTTTTAAATTGGAGTTAAAGAGCAATGAATCTTGGATTGAACATAACCACAAGGCAATTAGTATTTTACAAACATCACTTTTACATAATTGTAGTTGTTTTTAAATGTATAAAATTATTATCTGATAAAAACATCCTCTTATTTTAAGATTGAATCATGCCTGACCAGGAAGTGGCGCAGTGGATAGAGCATCCAACTGGGACGCGGAGGACCCAGGTTCGAGACCCCGAGGTCGCCAGCTTGAGCGCAGGCCCATCTGGCTTGAGCAAAAGCTCGCCAGCTTGGACCCAAGGTCGCTGACTCGAGCAAGGGGTTGCTTGGTCTGCTGAAGGCCTGTGGTCAAGGCACATATAAGAAAGCAATCAATGAACAACTAAGATGTCACAATGAAAAACTGATGACTGATGCTTCTCATCTCTCTCCGTTCCTGTCTGTCTGTCCCTGTCCATCCCTCTCTCTGACTCTCTCTCTGTCCCTGTAAAAAAAAAAAAAAAGGATTGAATTATGGCTTCTTTGAGTAGGCGTAAACGTAACAATAGTCCTGACACCTTCTGTTATATATGTGGCTGTTACACACTTGAATGTCAAAGGCGCAATATTTTATCATTTGTGCCTATTTTCAAGTTCCCCTTGGCGATCAAGACAAGAATTGGGTTCCTCATATTGTGTGTGATAATTGTGAGGAAATGCTTCACGACTGAACGAAAGAAAAATGCAAAGGAATGCCTTTTAGTATCCTCATGGTTTGGTGTGAACCTAAGGACCACAGCAGTAACTGTTATTACTGTCTGACCCATACAAAGGGCATCAGCAAGAAAAAAAGGTATATGATAGCATATCCTAACATTCCTTCAGCAATATGACCTATCACACACTCTGAGACACTCCCGGTTCCAGTTTTCAATGGTTTGACTTCTTCTAAGGACAAAGAAAGTGAACATGATGATCAAGTGTATTTTGATAAGACACATGAGAAAATGGTTGTAGAATCTGAAGGATCTTCTTTTGATGCCAAGCAGTCATTAACCCCTCAGCAGTTTAGCCAACCTGAACTGAATGACTTAGTAAAAGATTTAGGCCTATCAAAGAAAGCAGCTGAGTTATTAGCCTCCAGGCTTCAATAAAAGAATGTACTTCACGGGTCAGCTAAAGTATCCCATTTCAGGAAGCGTGAACAAATTTTTATGGACTTTTTTCTGAAGACAAAACTTTGTTTACTGTCATGGTATCAGTAATCTTCTCAGCCATCTAGGTGTTACCACATACAGTTCAACAGAATGGTGCCTATTTCTTGACAGCTCTAAATGATGGCAAACTACTGCTGGAGCATCAAACAAGACTGTCCTCAACAAGCACACAAACGCAAGAGCTACAAACGCACATTTTGAATAGAATTTAAATAAGTTTTGCGCAAATTTTATGATTAAAATAGGTGTTTTAATATGTTCTATTTTAAAATTGTAGACAAATTCGGATACAATCATATATTTTAGTGTATTAGTGTATTTACTGCATTATGTAAATTATTATATTTTCACAAAGATGATGCCCAAGAAGACATTCTACTTCATTATGTTAAACAAAATGTTGAAAATTTTACAATAAGATGAAAACCTAAAATCTTGAATTGCAAAACAACTGCAGCTTACAGAAAAAAACTAATGCCAGATTTGAGATCAGAATACTCAAATTAAGTAAGAACAAATGTTTTGGTGGATGTAACAAAGTTTGTTCCTCAGTGTAATGGACTAGCCTGCCTGTGGTGGCACAGTGGATAAATCATCAACCTGGAATGTTAAGGTCACTGGTTCAAAACCCCAGGCTTGCCTGGTCAAGGTACATATGGGAGTTGATGCTTTCTATTCCTCCTCCTTCTCTCAGTCTCTCTCTCCTCACTAAAATAAATAAATAAAACTTGTAAAATAATAATAATGGACTAGGATTTGAGCCATTGTCTTTATTCTCGCTTTAATGTTTACTCTTGAGTGAAATTCAAGAAACAAGCATTAAAAACTGTTAACTTTAGAGTATTCTCAATGAGATCTGGATCAGGGATGAAGCATTCCTTCACTTTTTCACATTAAAATAGTTCATTCAGACTGACCAGGTGGTGGCGCAGTGGATAGAGCGCTGGACTGGGATGCGGAGGGGCCCAAGTTCGAGACCCTGAGGTCGCCAGCTTGAGCACGGCCTCATCTGGCTTAAGCAAAAGCTCACCAGCTTGAGTCCAAGGTCGCTGGCTCCAGCAAGGGATTGCTCGATCTGCTGAAGGCCCGCAGTCAAGGCACATATGAGAAGGCAATCAATGAACAACTAAGGTGTCAAAACAAAAAACTGATGATTGATGCTTCTCATCTCTCTCCATTCCTGTCTGTCTGTCCCTATATATCTCTCTCTCTGACTCTCTGTCTCCGTAAAAAAAATAAAATAAAGGAAAATAATATAAAATAAAATAGTTCATTCAGAACATGATCAAATGTGAGGGTTTCAGGGGCCACATTAGATGACCATGTCCCACAGCTTCAGGACTCTAATGTGTGAGGTCATGCAAGGTCCTGAACATTGAGTGACCAGTTCATTACTATATGTTATTCCTTTTCAAGTCATTCACCGGTGTCTGTTTTTGCTTTTAAGATTAACCAAGCATTTTATAGTTTTACTTTATGTGTGTGTATGTGTGTTTTGTTTTGTTTCTTACTGAAGGGGAATAAAAGAATGTATGCTATGCTAACTCCCTGCATAGAGTTTGTTCTTGCCCGTGCAGCCGCATCACCACTACCCAATCACCTGTCTACTTTTCAACTTGCCTCCCTCTACCTCCCTGTTGCTTCCCCATCTTCACAATCAAAGGCTGCCCTTGCCATGCTAGCCAATCAAACTCTGCCCTTCCTTTTCTAGGAGAACTCAGCCTCAGCATTAAGTGTATCCACAGACAGTCTTCTTCCCAGGGTTCATTTGCTCCTGGCTTGTACTCTGCTATCCCAAAGTATGTTGTTTCCGATTTCTTCTGAACCTAGTGATACTCCTCATACAAAGACTAGATTTAAAATAATATGAGAACTCAAAAAAACAAGTCCTCACAAATTATCTTATGATTAGATGATCTTATCTGAATCTTTAGTTGCAGTGGTTATCAAATTGCAGTACACAGGGAGGGCAGCATCAGCAACAACTAGGGCCGTGATAGCGAACCTGTGACACATATGTCAACACTGATCCACGTAGCCATTTTCGAAGACACGCGGCCACATGTGGCTGCATACCAGAGAAGTATGCGGCCACATGCCAAGAAGGACGCTTCATCCTTGGCTCCCACACAGCCAGGTGCAGTAGCCGAGGATAAACATTTGCTGTAGTGTAGACACTCTGTACCAGAGGTCTGTAGGCCAAAACAACAAAACTCCGTACAGAGCATCTTGTTCTGAGACTTCTAGCTCAGCTGTTTTTCTCGAAGTAACACACGACCCGAGTTATGCTCGGTTTTTCGGCGAATTTTGACACACCAAACTCATAAGATTGCCCATCAATGAACTAGGGGCTTGTAGAAAGGCAGATTCCAAATCTCTGAGTCAGCCACCTATGTCATAATGGGCTCTGGAAGATTCTGATGAACATTAAAGTTTGACAACCTGCTGAATTAGAAGTTTGTGCTCAAGCTAATAATGTTGACCCTATCAATTCAGGTATGGACAGAAATATTCCCCTTATACTACTACATGCTATTTACTAACCCAGTTATTTTGCTCATGGTCTTGAACAACCAGGGACTGCTGGATGTTAATTCTGGAAATTTGTCAATGTGCCTCTGACAAATCACCCTCACCATTTATTTTGACCTAAGCACAAAAAGAGAAAGCCTGTACTACCACCAGATTCTTCTTAATAGTTCATATTCCAATTTTATCAATCTTTTAAAACTGAAGACAGCAACCTAATAAAATTAAATACTGTATGGACAAACACCCTTCCACTCTTCCCGTTCCTACAACTCACATTTCCCTTGTGCTATGAGGAGGAACCATTACTGTCCACCTGAATTGTCTAGTCTTCCTTTCTATCAGTTTTTGGATCTCACTCCTAAACCTCTCTTCTCTTGCCCATCATTGTTTCAGTGATTCATTCCTCCCCTTAACTGATTTGTCAAATGGGACTTTTAGTTTCTGTCTCTATCAGAATAATATCTGCTTTTAAAATTTCAAATTCCAATGTAATAAAAGTATGTGTATTATAGTTCAACTGGCAGTCCTAGGTTCTTTTTATATTTATTTCTAAGTCTCTCATCCATTTAGCTTTACTTCGTCATGCATGTCTTCTTCCTAGCTTTGTCCTAAAACTCAAACAGCACCATCCTGATGACTAAGAATGTTTGCTGTTCTCCACATCCAGACTAATCCCAGGCCTGATCACTAGACCACAATGTTATCACAGAGGCCACTGCACCTCACACTGACATTCCCTTTTTCTCCGGACTAGTTACAGATACTACTTGTTACCACCACCTTCGTCCCCTATGTCCAACTTGGAAGTACATCCCAACACTCAAGCAGTTCCAGCATTTCTCCTGATATGCCACCTCTCTCTTTCAAAATTGTGATGACTATGAGAGGGTTCAGGGTCCACTACCCCAAGAGAGGGCACCTTGGCACATGAACTATTTTAAGCTAAAGGAGTTTTAGAAAATGGCAGAAGCAGGACAGCCACTCTAACCTTTCCCCTGCCATTCTCCCCTGAAGTAGTCATAAAAACCTGATGTAAGAGGTGCCCTGCCTGTATGCAGAGCAAGGAGAATTCTTATCTCTGAAAACAAGGGACATCAGGAAGAATCCTAACAACCAGACTCTGCTAGGTGTCCTCCAGGGCACTACACTTACCTCACACTCGACCTACCTACCATATTTCTCCATGACTGTGCACTCTCCATCAAATCTAACATAAAATGCATAGGCTTAACTATTTCTTCAGATCTTTGTTTCCTCATGAAAGCTTCCTGTCATGTAAAACAAATTACATAAATTTGTATGTTTTCCAGTTTCATTTTCAGACCCAGCCAAGGAACCTAAGCGGTTCGAAAAAAAGTTTTTCCTCTTCTACATTAATTGACAATGACAGATTTACTGGAGAAACTTTTGATATTTTCTCAGACCTCTTAGGCCTAAAATAGTCATTATGCCAGTGGTTCTCAAACTGTTTGAAGTCAGGGTGCATTTAAAACCCTACAAATAATTGTAGGCTCACTATATACAAATTTCTGAGAAATATGTTATTATTATAACATTAATTAATATTAATTAATGTTAAATCAAACGTTAAAAAAATATGAAGTCCAAACATGCTTTTATGGTAATGAAACAAAATAAATTCAACAAAATAAAATTTATTCTGATAGTAAAAAATATTTTTAGGTTACATGTTTTGAGTTATGCTTTTTAAAATTCGTATAAAAGAGGGGTTAAAATATAAATGACAAAAACATTATCTTTTTTTATATATAGATACATTCTTAGTAAGGTTTATTAATTCGGCAGGTCCCAGCATAAATATGTTAAGTTTTTTCATTCTTGCGTTTATGAGAAACATAAGTCTAATGTGTCCTAGCGATTTCTTCAATGTTTGGGCATATATTTGAAAGAGAAACTCTCATTTCCTTGTCAATATATTGAAGAATTCTTCTCTTTTTACTCTTAATTGTGCTGAGTGCAGAAAACCCCCACCATACCCATCATCTTAACTTTACACCAAACAAAGGATAGAAGAAACTTGCCTCCAGTCTTTCTGGGGAACACAGAGGGCAGTGTAAACAATCCAGCACCCCAGCTTAACAGCCTTTTGCAACCTAATCAGGCAAGTGAGGTAGGGAATTGGGCAGACTGTCAGCTTACAGCCAATTCCCCACACCTGTCCCCCAAAAATCTAAAACTCCAACCCTGTTGGTTTTTTGGTCCCCAACAGGCACATATTGCTCTGAAATACCATAGGGCACACCTGGAAACTTTCTAGGGCACACCAGTGCACCCTGGCACACACTCTGAGAACCACTGCATTATGCCAAGGGGCTACATTTTAGAGTAGCAAGTCCTGAACCCATCAACTATTACTTAGTTAGCTTCTCTTATTTTACTCAATACACAGCCAAATCACCAAATCACTAACTCCTCTCTAGCCACCAGAGACCTCTTGGTCTGTCTCAACGTCTCTCTGCCAAACCTTTCTTTTTAGATTTATTGCAACATTATGTTAATCCAGCCTGAATAAAAATTAGTCTGCACCTAAAACCAACTCTTCTGCACTACATATAATCCATTCTAAAATCTGCTGCTCTGTAGAATACATATTCATTACTCAATTATAGCAGCAATCTACATATATAAACATATATATACATGTATAATATATTCATAATTACATTGCCTTATTTTGATAGTATTGTAACATCTAGAACTAGCTTTTAGATAAGGGTACAGATGGTACTAAATAAACCTGCTAATACTTCTAAAGTATACAAGTCAAAGCTCTCAGAAAAGATTATGAGCTAAAGTAAGAAAATTAGTTTCCTTTTCTGTTGTAAATCCTGTTGGTGTTTACATGCCAAATTCCTTATTGATATTTTTCCATTTGTCCATAACACACACTTATTAAACAATACACTTTCAACTGGGATAAACACAGAATACAAATCACTAATGTAAATCCTCCCAAATATGGCCAGGGTGTATGGGGTCACTGTGTAGCTTTTTGTTTTTTTGTAAAACATGATTTTATACAGAGGTACATATCTGAAACTGTTCTTTAAAAAGGTAAAATGTACACACAAAGTTGTATCAAATTTAGACTACAATACCTGTTTCTTTTTTTGTGTGTGCGACAGAGATAGAGAGTCAGAGAGAGGGACAGACAGGGACAGTCAGGAATGGAGAAAGATAAGAAGCATCAATTCTTCTGTTGTGGCTCCTTAGCTGTTCATTGATTACTTTCTCATATGTACCTTCACCAGGGGCTACAACAGAGCGAGTAATCTCTTGCTCAAGCCAGAGACCTTAGGCTCAAGCCAGCAACCTTGGGCTCAAGTGAACGACCTTGGGCTTCAAGCCAGCAATCTTTGGGCTCAAGTCAGCAACCCCGCAACTCAAGCTGGTGAGCCCAAGCTCAAGCCAGATGAGCCTGCGCTCAAGGTGGTAACCTTGGGGTTTCAAACCAGGGTCCTCTGTGTCTCAGTCTTACACTCTATCCACTGTGCTAATACCTGTTTCTTTAAAAGAAAGCAGAAAATGTTGAAGGAGAAGAAGGAAAAGCAAGACGACAATGACAACAGGAGCAAACACTAAAGTTTCAGCTTCTATAAAATACATGGCTGTCTTTTAGAAAGCAAAATCGATAAATGCTCATTTTTCACTTAAATTTGCCAAAGATCAACTTAGTTTTTATTGCTCTGTGCAATTTCTGAATTAAGTGATTTTACTGTGAGTGAGACTTTTTTAATGTAACAAATCATATCATAAATTAACCCTAAAATGTTACAGCTTTTAGCTTACACAAGTTGCTGCCTTATCTGAGAATGTGGGAAGCATGCAAAACAGTTCAACACTAAGGAACAGGGGGAGCCACCAGTGCTCACCAGCAGATAAACAGTACAATGAGCTGGCATGCTTACAAGCCAAAAGGCACATTCTTCTCCTGATTTTGATTCGTTATCAGGGTTTCAGTGGAAAACACACACAGAAGGATGGCAGCAGAGGAAGCAGGAGGCCACTGTGTCCAAGTGATCCCACCAGCCAGCGCCTGCTCACTGACTCACTCACCTCATAGCCTTTCTCCAGCAGGAACTCAGCCAAGTACGAGCCATCCTGAAAAGAGAAAGAAAATTGTCAAATGTCAGACCCATCATGGCCAAGAAGGCAGTCAAGGCTAAGAGTTGGAGAAAAGCATTTAAGAGGCTATATAAACTTAAATTAAGAATCATGACAAACAAAATAAAAGTAATACTGACAATGATGGTTAACATCGTATGGTGTTCCACTGTTCTCTATACATTTTCATAAACATTAGTTCATCTGAATACCACAGAAGCATAGGAAAGTATTATCACTGTCATAATCACAGAAAAACTGAAATCCAGAAAGTTAAAATGGCACAAAAGAAAGAACATGACTCTTCAGAATCAGATGGAGTTAGATTTTGCCACTTACTAGCTGTGCAAAAGTGATTTTTAATAATAGTGCCAGAAGTATTTTTAAAATAGTGAATAATACCTATTTAATCAGAGGCATGACCTCTTTTTCCTTAGATTATAAAAAAAAAAAAAAGACAACAGCCAACACAATAGTCGTCCGAAGTTTATGAATCAACATTATACCTACATTTTTGTCAGACTGGCAAAACATACAGTTTTTGGTGTGCTGCAGAATTTCAGTAATTAGTTTATGTGTGCCATGAGATGAATAGGGTTGAAAATCGCTGGTTCCAGTATGTAAAATGTGTGAGGCAAAGCAAAAGGCCATGGTACTATAGGAACATAAAATAAAACTCTAATTCTGAGGGCGGCAAAAAAATCTTTGGGGAAGGGATGAGACAGCAGTAATAGGGGTTTGGCAAGAGACTAGGGTGTGTGCAAGGAGGAGACAGAGAACACCAGAGTGCTGGCATCACTGAGAAAAGACACCAGGTAGAGAAGAGAAAGGTGAGCACATTTATAGGGAGGCCTTCCATGCACTGGTGAGAGTCTGCTTCTAACCCAAGGATGCTGTAAAGTCACTAAAACATCCTTTCTTTAGTGACTTGACAGAATCCTTTGCAGAAAATAATAGACATGATTAGATTTGTATTATTATCACTGCATATATGTGTACATGCACAAAGAAGGCTATATATCTTTTTAATAAAATAAGCACTTCATTTGCATGCATATTAAACTATTTAATTAATTTCTACATTTAATATATGTATATAACTAAACAGGAATTTTCAATTGTTTTTTAATAATTCTTTCAAAAATGTCTGGGTAAGCGTGATTCATTTAATCTAAAATACAGTGTGTCCGTAAAGTCATGGTGCACTTTTGACCGGTCACAGGAAAGCAACAAAAGACGATAGAAATGTGAAATCTGAACCAAATAAAAGGAAAACCCTCCCAGTTTTTGTAGGATGATGTGGCAGCATGTGCACATGCGCAGATGATGACGTAACACCGTGTATACAACAGAGCAGCCCATGGCCATGCCAGTCCAGATGTGGACGGTACAGAGGTAAGTTCACTGTGTTCTGTAGCTCGCTAAATTCGAATCCGTGACCAAAGTGCAACATGAATATCAGCATGTTTATAACGAAGCGCCACCACATAGGAATAACATTACTCAGTGGGATAAGCAGTTGAAGGAAACCAGCAGTTTGGTGGAGAAACCCCATTCTGGTAGGCCATCAGTCAGTGATGAGTCTGTAGAGGCTATACAGGATAGCTACCTAAGGAGCCCTAAAAAATCTGTGCTTGCGTGTGCTCAACAATTACACCTAAGCAAGACTACAGTTCCTAAGGTGTTTAAGAAAGGTCTCTGTTTTATGGGGTACAAATTACGGCTGTTGCACACTATCAAACCAGTGGATAGACCCTCGCGATGCATGTTTGCTACAGATATGCTCCATGAGATCGACAATGATGCAAGATTTTTACAGAAGATTGTGTTTAGCAATGAGGCGACCTTCCATATCTGTGGACATGTTCATCGCCATAACGTCCGAATATGGGCCGCTGAACATCCTCATACCTACATTGAGTACAAACATAACACTCCTAAAGTGAACGTGTAGTGTGGCCTGATGCATGATAAGGTGATAGGCCCATTTTTTTTCACGGATCAGTCTGTGACGGCAAACACTTATCTTGACATGTTGGAATTGTATGCAGTGCCTGAATTTCCAGAAGGTGTCATCTTTCAACAGGACGACGCTCCTCCACACCACGCCACCATTGTTCGTGAGTTTCTGGATAGAATGTTCCCCCAGCGGTGGATAGGCAGGGGTTCTGTCAAGCCATGGCCACCAAGATCCCCGGATCTGACGCCCTTAGACTTTTACTTTTGGGGTCATGTGAAGCAACATGTGTACATTGAACTTATCAATGACCATTAATCACTTAAAACAGAGAATCACAGACATTATTCACTCAGTTACACCAGACGTCCTTACCCGTGTGTGGCAAGAACTTCACTATCGTTTGGATGTGTTTAGGGCAACAAATGGAGCTCACATCGAACTGCACTGAATAGGTATGAAACTGGGAGAGTTTTCCTTTTATTTGATGCAGATTTCACATTTCTATCCTCTTTTGTTGCTTTCCTATGACCGGTCAAAATTGCACCATGACTTTACGGACACACTGTATTTCATGTGCCATTTCTTGATACAGAAAGTATGAGAAATCAGTGTTCTATGAGGTACCATCAGCAGCCTTGCTCAGAAAATGAATGGCTTTGACATCTTGCAAACAATCCTGCAATTGTTACTCTGCTTTCAGATCAGGTCTGCCTCTCCATCCCATCCGGACAAACAGAAAAATGGGAGGCTCCAACTACTAGAAATTTGTATACTGAAAAGTATTTGGGAGCGTAACCAGGCAGAGGCGCAGTGAATAGAGCATAGTATGGGACCCTGAGGACCCAAGTTCAAAACCCTGAGGTCACTGGCTTGAGCACGGGCTCATCAGGCTTGAGCATGGGCTCACCAGTTTGAGCACAAGATAGCCGGCTTGAGCATGGGATTATAGACATGACTCCAAGGTCACTGGTTTGAACCCAAAGGTCGCTGGCTTGAAGCCCAAAGTCACTGGCTTAAGCAAGGGGTCACTGACTCAGCTGAAGCCCCCAGTCAAAGCACATTTGAGAAAGCAATCAATAAACAACTAAGGTGCTGTAACTATGACTTGATGCTTCTCATCTCCCTTCCTGTCTGTATGTATGTCTCTCTCTCTCTCTCGAGATATATATATATATATAAAATAGTTGGAAATATTTGAGTTTTCTTTGGTTTCCTCTTTAAAAAGAAAACCTAAAATATCCTGTTGAACTTTGAAAGTTTCTATCAGATATATCAGGAAAAAGAAAAATGAAGAAGGCCTTATTCTTATCATTACTTGACTTATGGCTAAAATTGGAGACACCAATGAGTCCTGAAAATGGCAGGACTGTCAAGAGAGTGCTTATTACATTAATGCCGAAGTCATGCATAAATTCAAGCAGGATGACAAGGCAAGGTATACAAGGGACACATTTTGTGGTTTGTTAAAACCTCCTTCTTGACATAAATATTCTGGTTTATAGACTCATGCAAAGAAGAGAAATGATTTGGCATATTCTTTTTCCTTTCAATCTTATGACATACAATTGCATAATTTTTATGTACCCAATACACAAACTAAATCAGATAAGAAGGCTAAATAATTCAAACCAGTACAACCCAGGTGATTCTACACAACCATAGGAAATGTAAGAAGTCACTGGTCTTATATAAATCAATCAGTGAGAAAACAGCTAACTAGAAAAAGCATTTACAATAAGACAGATAATTTTACAGTAGTCTGGAAAGCCCTAGAAAGTTCTATCTTGTTGGTGTTGTAACTTTGAAGCAGGCAATACCATACTTTTCATGTTTATAATTTCTCTTGGAATAAAAAGTTAAAATGCTTTATATTCTACCATAGTTGCACAGAAAGCCTTTTTTTTTTTTTTTAAGAGGTGAAAGAGCTAGCGATCCCTGGGGACAGGGAAAGCTATGCTTCTTTGGAAAGCTGATGTGAAACAGACCTGACCAGGACTGAACCCTGTCAATAAGGTCTTGTTCTTCTCACCGGGCCACTTCTCAAACGTTCCAACCACACTGGAACATTCTGAACCAGCAGTGCCATTTACTTCCTCCTCACTTCCTTGCCAGGCCTCTCAAGTGATAGGGTTTGGGCAGCACAATGAGTGGGAAGTAAAGCCGAGTGAGGTCTTCTGGTCTCTGTCCCACGGAGCCCAGATGGCCTCCCTTCGTCCTCCCCCGAGGTCCCTGAGGGGACTGCACTTGGAGACCACAGTATCTAAACAGGCAGGCATCCGCCAAGCCAAGAGGATTATTGTTTCTGCCTCCACTGGAAGAACAAGGCTGTTAAAGAATGCTTCAATCAGCCTAATGACTGAAATGTCATGTTAACTGAGAACCTGCAACCAACATTAAATTTTGACAACTCCTCAGAAATGAAGAACTAATGGACTAAATGTCCAACTCATTTGCTATGAACACAATTAATCTGATACAAATTCTAGCCTAGGTTCAATCCTTGTTACAGAAAACTTTTTAATTGAAGAAATAATGTCCTAATTGTAATCCTTAAATTTAATTTGCACATGGTTATTAAGAGTATATATTTCATATTAAATGTTATATAGTTTTGCCTGACCTGTGGTGGCGCAGTGGATAAAGCGTCGACCTGGGAACACTGAGGTCACCAGTTCAAAACCCTGCACTGGTCTGGTCAAGGCACATATGGAAGTTGATGCTTCTAGCTCCTCCCCCCTTTCTCTCTTTCTCTCTCTCTCTCTCCCTCTGTGTCTCCTCTCTAAAAATGAATAAAATAAAATAAAAAAGAAAAAATGTTATATAGTTTTAACTAATCACTATAGCTTTAACATTTTCAGGACACAAATATTTTCTTATTTTTACAAGAACCTGGCCTGGAAGGCAAGCAGCCATATGGCATCATATATAAGTGAAGCATATGGAGGTTAGCCAGCCTGCCCAATATCACACTGAAGGTAAAGCCAGGACTAGAGCCTGTGTCTCCCACTACTATGAGCTAGGAAACAGCCTTCCTCATCCTCCTGTCAACCTGGGACCTACCAAACATGTCTAAACCCAACAAAATAATAAAATAACATTAATGGATCCATTTTAAACCAAACTGATGTAGTAATTTTCCAATACTGAGTATTTTCATGGATTAAACAGTACTTCTAGTTTTACTCAGGTGACCAAAACCCAGAGACATCTCATAATTTTAGAACACTCTAGAGTTCAAAGGAGGGAGGCAGGACATAGTGTCTAAAATTTCTCAGTCTTATTTGGGCATATACACTATTTGGGAAGCAGTAGAACATTGTTTGGTGGAGAACTTGGATTTGTGGTGGATGTGTGTTGGGCTCAAGGGAAAAGAGGGCAGACCCACTGCCCAGAGTTCAAAAGGGCCAGACTTAGGTGTGCCTGATACATACAGTCCCTACACTTAGGTATCTCTGTTCTTCACCTTTCACAAGTACTCAGAAATGTTCCAGATATGTAACCATAAAAAAGTAGGAGAATTTCCAGAAATTAGCCAAGTTATACCTTGGCTATAAGTATGAAAAATACCTTATATTTCACATCTATAAAAAGCTGATGAGGTGAGCAAGATGGCGATGGAGTAGGCGGACATACCAACTTCAAACTCCCAAAACCAAAGTGGATTATAACTCAATTTTAAGTACCAAGATGTGGATAAATCAACTTTGAACTAAACTAAGTGGAACCTTCAACCAAGGAACACAGAAGAATCCACATTGAGACTGGTAGAAATAGTGAAAACACAAAGAGGGCTGCCCAGTTCCACGGAGCAAACGGCAGCCCGGAGAGACCCCCATGGCGGAAGGAGAATTTGGCAGAGAGGGAGGGACCTGGGTCCCTTAACCAAGGCCCAACCTACAGTCCCAGAGCCTAGAAGAGGCGTTTGGACAGTATTGAGCTGTGAAACAAGTGAGGGAGCTCCCAGGCCTACAGTGTGGAGTATTAGGGCCCTTCCTACTCTGTTGAGGGTTGCTGAAGGGTATGGTGGCGGCAGGAGGCTGAAACACGGTTATAACAGCGTAGGTGGAGGCCAAGCCGGTGTGAGCTCAGTCTAGCCCAGCAGGAGCAGAGGGGACGCGTGAAAGCGGTCCGGAAGCTGCAGACCAGCCTGTAATCCCACCTGCGGACACAAAGCGGGAGGCCAGCAACGGACAGAGATCTGCTCTGCGACCCAGCACAAGCCAGTCCTGACCGCGGAAACGGGGCTAGGACCAGGGACGGGCAAGGGCTCACGGCTGAGCTCACGCTACAAGCCCCGCCCAGCCGGAGAAACCGCGGTTTGCCATTCTATGTGCGCGAGCGGGCTCCGAGCGCGGGGGCAAGGTAGACCCCGAGACGAGCAGAAGGTCGCAGTTGAGCCCACGCTACTATCCCAGCCCAGCCAGAAAAACCGTGGTTTGCAATCCTTTGTGCACGAGCGGACTCTGAACGTGGGGGCGGGGTAGAGTCCCGGACGAACAGAAGCTCGCAGCTGAGCGGAAGCCAGCAAACACGCCCGGCCAAATAAACCTTGATTTGGAACCCTGCGCAGAAGGCCCCTGGCCTTGAGGGCAGGGCGAAAGCTCCGGACGGGCAAAGGCTCACAGCTGAGAGCACATCAAAAGACCCGCCCAATCCGCAAAACTGTGGCGAGCAGGCTCTGACTGCGCGTGCTGGGCAGAAGTCAAGAAACAGGCTGGGTCCCCAGTTGAGGAAAGGTGCTCACCTCTACCCTTGGTGCTGAGGCTTGTGGCTTGAGTGACAGCCCTTCCCAAAGAGGAGAGGCAGAAATCACAGCAAAACTCACAGAGGGCCGACGCTAGCAACGCCCATACCTAACCGCCCAGGCAGCGGCAGAAGGGGTGGCGGGCCTGAAGACAGACCACACCTAGAGAACACAAAGGAAACACCTACTGGACTCCAGTGGCTACAACTTGCTCATACACAGAAAAAATGGGCAGCCAGAGAAATGCAAACCAAATAAATCAAGAGAAATCCCCAGAAAAGGACCTGAATGAACCAGATATAACGAAAATACCAGAAGCAGAATTTAGAATAATGATGGTTAGGATGTTCAAAGAAACTACAGCAACAATGGATAGTCATAATGAACACCTGAATAAAGAGATAACAAGTATATAAAACGAAATTGAAATAAAAAAGAATCAAACAGAAATGACAAATGCAGTATCAGAACAGAAGTGCACAATGGAAGGAATTAAAAGCTGGATGAATCATGCTGAGGATCGAATCAGCAAGTTAGAGGGCACAATAAACAAAGGCACAGAAGCAGAGAAGAAAAAGGAAAAGAGACTCAAAAAATGTGAGGAAACTCTAAGGGAGCTCTGTGACAACATGAAGAGAAACAACATTCGCATCATAGGGGTGCCTGAAGAAGAAAAGAGAGGACAGGAAATGGAAACTTTGTTCAATCAAATCATAGCAGAAAACTTTCCTAAATTAAGGCTGGGAAACACTCCACATGTTCAAGAAGCACACAGAACTCCATTAAAGAGAAACCCAAAAAGATCTACACCAAGACACATCATAGTTAAAATACCAAAGCTAATGGATAAAGAAAAAATTTTAAAAGCTGCTAGGGAAAAAAGGGCTATCACCTACAAAGGAGCCCTCATAAGGATGACATCAGACTTCTCAACAGAAACACTTTAGGCCAGAAGGGAATGGCAAGATATAATCAAAGTAATGCAGAACAAGAACCTACAACCAAGACTACTTTATCCAAAAAGGCTAAAGTTTAAAATTGAAGAAGAAATAAAGAACTTCCCAGAAAAAGAAAGCCTCAAGGAATTTATTAAACAAAACCAATTCTGCAAGAGATACTAAGGGGCCTGATGTGAACAGTTTAAAGGGAGCAAAGAAAAGAGCAAAAGAAGAATACAGCTTTAAAGAATAAAATGGCAATAAACAACTACATATCAATAATAACCTTAAATGTAAATGGATTAAATGATCCAATCAAAAGACATAGGGTAGCTGCATGAATAAGAAACAGGACCCATACCTATGCTGTCTACAACAGACACACCTTAAAACAAAAGATGCACATAGACTGAAGGTAAAAGGATGAAAAAAAATATTTCATGCAAATAGAAATGAAAAAACAGCAGGGATAGGAGTACTTATATCTGACAAAATGGACTTTAAAACAAAGGCTGTAGTAAGAGATAAAGAAGGACACTACATACTGATAAAGGGAACAATTCAACAGGAAGATATAACTATTATAAATATCTATGCACCAAATATAGGAGCCCCGACATACATAAAGCACACTTTGATGGATATAAAGGGCGAGATTAACAGCGACACTATCATAGTAGGGGATTTCAATACCACTCTAACAACACTGGATAGATCCTCAAGAAAGAAAATTAATAAAGAAACAGCAGACGTAAAGGATACACTAGATCAACTTGATTTAATCGATATCTTCAGAACTTTTCACTCAAAAGCAGTAGAATATGCATTCTTCTCAAGTGCTCGTGGTACATTTTCTAAGATAGACCACATGTTAGGACACAAAAATGGTCTCAATAAATTTAAGAAGATTAAAATCATATCAAGCATTTTCTCTGATAACAATGCCATGAAACTAGAAATTAACCACAAAAGAAAAACTGAAAAATACTCAAACACTTGGAAACTAAATACTATGATATTAAATATTGAATGGATTAACAATGAGATTAAAGAAGAAATAAAAAAGTTTCTAGAAACAAATGATAATGAGCATACATCAACTCAAAATTTATGGGACACAGCAAAAGCACTACTAAGAGAGAAGTTCATAGCACTACAGGCATATCATAAGAAGCTAGAAAAAGCTCAAATAAGCAACTTGACCCTGCATCTAAAGAACTAGAAAAACAACAGCAAATAAAACCCAGGACAAGTAGAAGGAAGAAAATAATAAAGATCAGAGCAGAAATAAATGACATAGAGGCTAAGGAAACAATACAGAGGATCAGTGAAATCAGAAGCTGGTTCTTTGAAAAGGTAAACAAGATTGATGAACCTTTAACTAGACTCACCAAGAAAAAAAGAGAGAGGACCCAAATAAATAAAATTAGAAAGGACAGTGGAGAAATAACAACTGACACAACAGAAATACAAAGCATTGTAAGAAAATACTATGAAGAACTATATGCCAAAAAATTAGACAACGTTGGTGAAATGGACAAATTTCTTGAATCATATAACCTTCCAAAAATCAATCTGGAAGAATCAGAACACCTAAACAGACCAATTACAACAAATGAGATCGAAACAGTTATCATAAAACTCCCAAAAAAGAAATGTCCTGGGCCTGATGGTTTCACAAGTGAATTCTACCAAAAATTCAAAGAAGAACTAACTCCTATCCTCCTCAAGCCATTTCAAAAAATTCAAGAGGAAGGAAGACTTCCAAACTCCTTTTATGAGGCGAGCATAATTCTGATACCAAAACCGGGCAAAGACAACACAAAGAAAGAAAATTATAGGCCTATATCCCTGATGAATTTAGACACTAAAGTTCTCAACAAAATATTAGCCAACCGGATCCAGCAATATATGAAAAAAATCATACACCATGATCAAGTGGGATTTATTCTGGAGAGGCAAGGCTGGCTCAATATTCGCAAATCAATCAATGGGATTCATCACATAAACAAAAGGAAGGACAAAAATCACATGATAATTTCAATAGATGCAGAAAAGGCATTTGATAAAATCCAGCATTCATTCTTGACCAAAACTCTCAGTAAAGTGGGAATACAAGCAACATTCCTTAACAAGATAAAGGCCATCTAGGACAAACCCACAGCAAACATCATACTAAATAAACAAAAGTTAAAAGCAATCTCCTTGAGATCAGGAACCAGGCAGGGGTACCCCCTTTCACCACTCTATTCAACATAGTTCTGGAAGTCCTAGCTCCAGCAATCAGACAAGAAGAAGAAATAAAAGGCATCCAAATTGGAAAAGAAGAAGTAAAACTGTCACTATTTGCAGATGATATGATATTGTATATAGAAAACCCTAAAGTCTCAGTCAAAAAACTACTAGACCTTATAAATGAATTCAGCAAGGTGGCAGGATATAAAATTAATACTCAGAAATCAGAGGCATTTCTATATACCAACAATGAACTGTCAGCAAAAGAAATTAAGGAAACAATCCCCTTCACTATTGCAGCCAAAAAAATAAAGTACCTAGGAGTAAATTTAACCAAGGAGGTTAAGGACTTATACTCGGAAAATTATAAAACATTGATAAAAGGAATCAAGAAAGATACAAACAAGTGGAAGCATATACCGTGCTCATGGCTAGGAAGAATAAACATCATTAAAATGTCTATATTACCCAAAGCAATTTATAAATTCAATGCAATACCAATTAAAATACCAATGACATACTTCAAAGTTATAGAACACATATTCCAGAAATTTATATGGAACCAAAAAAGAACACGAATAGCCGCAGCAATATTAAAAAGAAAAAATAAAGCAGGAAGTATCACTCTTCCAGATATCAAGGTTTACTATAAGGCCATTATACTCAAGACAGCCTGGTACTGGTATAAAAACAGGCATATAGATCAATGGAAAAGAACAGAGGACCCAGAAATAAACCCACAGCTTTATGGACAACGGATATTTGACAAAGGAGGAAAGAACATACCATGGAGTAAATACAGCCTCTTTAACAAATGGTGTTGGGAAAATTGGACATCTACCTGCAAAAAAATGAAACTAGACCATCAACTCACACCTTTCACAAAAACAAACTCAAAATGGATAAGACATAAACGTAAGCCGTGAAACCATAAGCATTTTAGAAGAAAACATAGGCAGCAAGCTCCCCGACATCTGCAGCAGCAATATATTTGCCGATTTATCTCCACGGGCAAATGTAATAAAAGGCAAAATAAACAAATGGGACTATATCAAACTAAAACATTTTTGCACAGCTAAAGACAATAAGAACAGAATAAAAAGACAAACCACACAATGGGAGAACATATTCGACAGCACATCTGATAAGGGGTTCATAACTAAAATTTATAAAGAACTTATAAAACTCAACAACAGGAAGACCAACAATCCATTCAAAAAATGGGCAAAAGAAATGAATAGAAATTTCTCCAAAGAGGACATAAAGATGGCCAATAGGCATATGAAAAAATGCTCAACATCACTAATCATTAGAGAAATGCAAATTAAAACCACAAAGAGATATCACCTCTCACCAGTCAGAATGGCACTCATCAGCAAAACAACACAGAATAAGTGCTGGCGAGGATGTGGAGAAAGGGGAACCCTCCTGTACTGCTGGTGGGAATGCAGACTGGTGCAGCCACTGTGGAAAACAGTTTGGAGATTCCTCAAAAAATTAAAAGTCGAACTGCGTTTTGACCCCGCTATCCCACTTATAGGATTATACCCTAAGAACACCATACCACTGTTCGAAAAGAAGAAATGCGCCCCCATGTTAGTGGCAGCATTGTTCACAATAGCGAAGATCTGGAAACAGCCCAAGTGTCCGTCAGAAGACAAGTGAATTAAAAAGTTTTGGTACATATATACTATGGAATATTACTCAGCCAAAAGAAATGATGACATCAGATCATTTATAACAAAATGGATGGACCTTGATAACATTATACGGAGTGAAATAAGTAAATCAGAAAAAAACTGAGAACAGCATGATTTCATACATAGGTGGGACATAAAAGTGAGACTATGAGACATGGACAAGAGAGTGGTGGTTACGGGGTGGAGGAAGGGAGGGAAGGGTGGGATAGGGAGAAGGGGCGGGACACAGGGAAAACCAGATAGAAGGTGACAGAGGACAATTTGACTTTGGGTGACAGGTATGCAACACAATTTAATGATAAGATAACCTGGAGATGTTTACATTGTACATATGTACCCTGATTTATTGGTGTCACCCCATTAAAATTAATAATAATATAAAAAAAGCTGATGAAGGACAGAAAGTTTTCCCCTTCTCCCCAAGGACATAAAGCCTGATAAAGCACGGACCAACCCTCACCTCATATCCACCCTACATCCAAATGTGCAGGTGCCTGCCTGCCTATCTTCCTGCAAAGAAGAAAGAGTAGTATTTCTCTTCTCTCATCAGACATGGATGAATTTAGAGCCCAGAAGGACATATGAACAGGACACTTTCTTATATGCAATTTAAAATTCTGGGCCCTCTGAACTTCATGCTAAAATTTACTGTATGGTTCTCCCTAAGCACCATGTGGCAGTTCCTTTGAACAGAGTAAGGTACCTAGTATTGGGCTAAAAAACCATGCCACAATAAAATGAATTTGTTTAGACCATCTCAAATACAGAATACTCTTCTGTAACAAGAGAAAGCACTAGTTTACACTACCTTTTATGCTCTTTAATTCTATGTCCTCTACTGCAAAATAAGCGTCTTTTCAGCTAATCACAATTACATTCTAAAAGTAGTCTATATCTTCAATAAGAAAAATAGAAACACTTCAATAATTCACATAGGGTGCTATTTTGATTTAAAATGAAAACTTCCAATGAAAAGATTAGCCACTAGTTGAAGAACCAAGAAGCAGAATATCTTTAAGAAGTATGTTCACCTGTCTCATATTTTTGTTGTTGTTGTTGTTGTTGCTGTATTTTACAGGGACAGAGAGAGAGATAGATAGGGACAGACAGACAGGAATGGAGAAAGATGAGAAGCATCAATCATCAGTTTTTCGTTTTGACATCTTAGTTGTTCATTGATTGCTTTCTCACATGTGCCTTGACCGCGGGCCTTCAGCAGACCGAGTAACCCCTTGCTTGAGCCAGCAACCTTGGGTCCAAGCTTGCAAGCTTTTGCTCAAGTCAGATGGGTCCGCGCTCAAGCTGGCGACCTCTGGGTCTCAAACCTGGGTCCTCCGTGTCCCAGTCCAATGCTCTATCCACTGTGCCACTGCCTGGTCAGGCACCTGGCTCATGTTTGTTACACAAATCATTGCATAAAATTTCTGTCAGACTCAGAATTCAAAAATACCATAGGGATTAATTAATCCAACTCTCTTTTTTTAGACCACTGGGGTTAATTAACCCAACTTCTTTTTACAAACCAGGAAAGTGAGATTCAAAACAGTTCAATGTTTAATGTACAGTCACAGTTAGAAGTAGCACAAGCTGCCCTCCCCAAAATCAAAACAACAACAAAACAGATCTTCCTACTCCCAGACCTCAGAATTTTTCACTAAGATGAAAAGACTAGTTTATAATGTCTACAGTTAAGATCAAGTAAAACACACGAATGCATTACCCAAGTCAAGAACAAGAATACAGCCAACAATTATTAGGAGAGTTATGACTGACGGGTAGACAAGAAACAAGGACAACATCAATATTTAAAATATACAAACTCCCATCTCCTGTAGTCTTTAAAGGTGAAAATTATTTTCTCATAAAAGCTGTAGTCACCAAAGAACTGATTTCTACTCCTTTGATTTACCTCCTGGTAGAGAGGAGCACAGTAACACAGAAATGTGACCAGCAAGATCCAATAATAAGAAACTAACTGTGTTGAGCAGTTAAGAAACTCTTTCTGCAACCACCTCTACCCTCTGAACATTTGCTAGGGAAAGGGACCTTCATGCAGGTGGTGAGTGGTTACACATACCCCTTATACAAGTGACAGTGGCTCTGCTGCCAAACACTAGACCTTCCTGATGAGCTGGAAGGTTAAAGCAGTATTTTAGAAGGAGGCTGGGTACCTCGTCATCCTATATATCGGTCTACCAGTACCCTGAATTCTCTCCCCACAAACATGCTCAGTTTCAAATGATTGTAATGTTAAGTTTATGCCCATGGTAAGTTTTTTTTAAAAAAAGATTTACATGTGAAAAAATATCACAGAGAAAAGAAGTAACCTAAAAGTTTAATTTTAAAAAATAAATTTTTCCCAATTTGATAGTTTAAAAAATGATATTTTTCTTTCAAATTTTGAATTAGTACTAAGAATAAAGAGGGTTTTTGTGTTTATGACCATATATTTTATTTCTTCTGAGAATTATTCAGTCTTATCTCATATTTTTACACATTTTTCTAGTAGGCTGCATTTTGCTAACTGATTTGTTCTTATAAGTACCTAGAACATATATAAAATTGACTAATTTTTATCTCTAATAAAAGCCACTCAAAAATATTCTGAAACAGGTTAGTAGATTTTCAGTGGAAGAATTTAACTCTTAGTTTAAATGGCAAGAAAGAATGCAAACACCAGGTATATTTGCATAACCCAGCATCTTTAATACCATTTATTTCCACATAGTAAAACAAATATCTCTAGTTTAGCCAAATGCTAGAAGAAAAATAGGATTAAAGGTTAAAATAACAAGGTAGAAAGTAAACAGTTTTTAATAAGGTCTAGAAAGGTAATTTCTAATTGCATTATTAGGAAGACAACATATACATAGATATTCCAAACATATGTTGTCCCAAAAGTGTTTTAAAAGCCTCAAAAGTAAATCTAAAGGTGTTTGCTTACAGCCTACTTGTGCTGGGAGTACACACACGTACTCCCAGCACACGTAAGGGTGAATGGCCTGCTCACCCCACAGAAATATAAGTGTGCCCGAAGACCACTGTGTCCCACTGATTTTCTTTCCTTTGTTAAAATGTAAGTTCCTTTAGTCTGGATCTCACGTGTTTTTCTCTCACCAGTTTCACCATTCTTGACAATCGGGCTGAAGATTTTACCATTCAGAGAAAAAGAAAGTACTTATGTGACCTATTATTACTACAAATATGGGGATAACAAAAATGATAATAATAAGTACTTATATAGCATTGAGGATATGCCAAGCATGTTCTAAATCAGGGGTCCCCAAACTTTTTACACAGGGGGCCAGCTCACTGTCCCTCAGACTGTTGGTGGGCCGGACTATAATAAAAACTATGAACAAATCCCTATGCACACTGCACATATCTTATTTTAAAGAAAAAAAAAAACAAAACAGGAACAAATACAATATTTAAAATAAAGAACAAGTAAATTTAAATCAACAAACTGACCAGTATTTCAATGGGAACTATGGGTGCGGGGTACGGATGCATCCTGTGCTCCTCTCACTGACCACCAATAAAAGAGGTGCCCCTTCTGGAAGTGCGGCGGGGGCTGGATAAATGGCCTCAGGGGGTTGCATGCAGCCCGCGGGCCATAGTTTGCGGATTCCTGTTCTAAATACTTTATGACCTCCATTTTACAAATGAACAAACTGAGGTAAATTTAGACCAAGAAACTCCCCAAGATCTCAGCTAATAGCCAGAGCAAAGATTTGAACTATACTAATTTTCTTCACTAATGGAATCTATCACTCCATAATGATGGGCTTACAGGTGTTTTAACATAAAATGTGGTCTCTAAAGAATTTATTAACAATGCACAGTATCCCAGATTAATGAATATCAAACATTCACTTGGGTCACAGGTGTTATGGAATAGAGGACAGGAAGGAAATAGGAGGTTAAGTCTCTGCCCTATCGCTATGAGAAGTATCTGGGAAGCCTGGCATTTCCTGACCTAGACAGAATTATGCTTCACCACGAGCTTGAACCTCCAGAGTTCACAAGCCTCAGCCAACCCACAGAAGGACAGAACAAGAATATGAACCAGGTAACCTATACAGCTAAACAAGCCGTTTTGCTCTCAGGGAGCACCAGCAGATGCATTAATCATGGAGAGAGGGTGGCAGGGCTACGTGCATTTAATACTACCATACTGATCTCTTCTATTATAGATGGCACAGTGCCCTGGAGAAATAAATTGCCACACTTGAACAGGAAATCAAGGTGGGAAAAAAACAGCAGAAATATATAAGAAGCATATTCCTGTTGAAATCCTTTGAAAGATACTCCTATTGGGCAGTTCAGAGCTGGTATGAAGGACCCTTTTCAGGTTTAGAACAATATACTAACAAAGTTTTCAAACTCAGGGCTACAAATACATTATACAGATTTATATAAACCTATAGGGAAGTTAATAATAAATTACTAGAAAACTCACGCTTAAAAATAATTTCTTGGCTTCACCAAAAAATGATTAGAACTGATAAATAAATTCAGTAAAGAAGCAAGATAGAAAGATACTATTTAAAAGTCGGCTACATTTTTATACACTAATAATGAACTATCAAAGAAATTAAAAAAACAATCCCATCTACAATTGCATAAGAAAATACCTAGGAATAAATTTAACCAAGAAGGTAAAAGACTTGCACTTGGAAAGCTATAAAACAGTAAAGAAAAATATTGAAAGTACAAAAAAATGGAAGAATACACCATGCTCATGGATAAGAAAAATTAACATTGTTAAAATGTCCATACTATAAACCCCAGCCAGGTAGCTTAATTAGTTAGACCATCATCCCCATAGGCCAAGGTTGTGGGTTTGCTTCCCAGTCAGGACACATATAAGAATCAACCAATGAATGCATAAATAAGTAAAACAACAAATCAATGTTTCTCTCTCTTTCTCTCCTTTCCTTTCCATCTCTGTTTAAAATCAATAAATGCAATTTTTTAAATGTCCATACTACTATCTAATGCAATCTATGGATTCAATGCAATCCTATCAAAATACCAATGGCATTTTTCACAGAACTAGAATAATCCTAAAATTTATATGGAACCAAAAAAACCCTGAATAGCCAGCCACAACATTCTTGAGTAAAAAGAACAAAGTGGGAGGTATCACACGACCTGATATCAAGCTATCCTACAAGGCTAGAGTAAGCAAAACGGCATAGTACTGGCATAAAAACAGACACACATAGATCAACAGAACATAATAGAGAGCCCAGAAATAAACCCACACGTATATGGTCAATTAATCTATGACAAAGGAAGCAAAAATAGACAATATGATAAAGGCAATCTATTCAGTAAATGGTTTTGGGAAAATTGAGCAGATACATAAAACAAAATGAAACTAGACCACTTTCTTACACCATATACAGTAAACTAAAAATGGAATAGATATGTAAATGTAAGACCAGAAACCATAAAACTCCTAGAAGAAAACATAGGCACTAAACTCTCTGACATTTCTCTTACTAATAATTTTTTTGGATATGTCTCCTTGTGCAAGGGAAACAAACAAACAGAAAAATAAACAAATAGGGCTACATAAAACTTAAATGCTTCTGCATAGCAAAGGAAATCATCAACAAAACAAAAAACAACCTATCAAATAGGAGAACATGTTCACCAAGAAACAATGATAAGGGATTATTATGCAAAATATATTTTAAAAAACTCATACAACTCAATACCAAAAGACATAAAATCCAATTAAAAAATGGACAGAGGACCTGAATAGACATTTCTCCAAAGAGTACATATGGATGGCCAAAAGACACATAAAATGATGCTTCCCATCACTAATCACTAGAAAAATGTAAATTTAAAGCATTTGTCACATATCAGAAATATCACCTTACACATGTCAGATTGGCTAACATCAATAAACCAAAAAACAACATCAAGAGTTATGTCAGAGTAAGGCGGCATGAGAGATACTCTTGATCTCTTCCCTTCAAATCTCAACAAATGGAACAGCTATAACTCAGTGAAGGAGGAGCCCCAGCTGGGCTCGCAGGCATGCCTACAAAGATTCGCACAAGATTCGTGTATGGAATCGACTAAAGAAATAAGAATGTGAAGGACTGAAAGAAGCCAGCCATCATGAAAAACTGAATAAAAAGCAGAAGGAAAGTGTTTCTTTAAATGTTATTTTAAATTGTTCCAATAAATCAAAAAATAATTTTTCAAAATAAATAAATAAAATACAAACAAATTTTGGCGAGGATGTGGAGAAAAGGAAATGCTCATACACTGTTGGTAGGAATTCAGATTGGTGCAGCCCCTGTAGAAAGCAGTATGGAAGTTTCTCTGTGGAAAGCAGTATGGAAGCAGTATAGAACTGCCTTATGGCCTAGCAATTCCACTTCTGGGCATTTATTCAAAAAAATCCAAAACACTAATTTGAAAAGATATTTGTACCCCTATTTTCACTGCCATGTTATTTACAATAGCCAAGATATAGAAACTATGGAAGTTCCCATCAACAGATGGTTTAGATAAAGAAAAGGTAGTACGTATTTACATTGAAAAACTACTCAGTCATAAAAAAGAATAAAATCTTGCCATTTGCAACAACATGGATGGACCTAGAAGGTATTGTGCTGAGTTAAATAAGTCAGAGAAAGACAGATACTGTATGATTTCACTTATGTGTGGAATTTTAAAAACAAAATAAATGAATAAAACAGTAACAAACTCATAGATACAGAGAACATTTGATGGTTGCCAGATGGGAGATGGGGTTGAGGAGGTGGGTAAATCAGATAAAGGGTTAAGAAGTACTAATTGTTAGTTAAAAAATAAACACAGAAATGTAGAATACAGAATAGGGAATATAGTCAATAATATTTTAATAACTAGGTATGGTGTCAGGTAAGTACTAGACTTATCTGGGTGATCACTTCATAAGTTATATAAATGTCTAATCACTATGTTGTATACCTGAAATTAATATATTGTTGTATATCACCTATAACTAAAAGAGTTTTTAATTTAATATTTTCTTTGTAGTACATATATGTGTGTGCATACATATGTGCATATAAAAATTAAAATTATACAAATTTTGTAAATAGAGATCCTCTCTTTTCCTTTCCGTTCCTTATTACCTCTAAAAGAGATAGACCATGAAATTAAAGCCCGTTTCTTTGCAAAGTACACGCTTATGTAGTTCTAATCATCCAAGTGATTTACAGAGGAAATGATTTTTTGCAGCTCCTCAAACTAAAACAGTTTGGCACTTTGTCCAGTGTTCAAGGTCAAGAATAATAAAATACCTTTAATTTGGAAGAAAAAAATTTTGTACTGAAAAGAGAAGAATTATGAAATTTTATCCTTTATTTGATTTATTAAACTTTCTTTGTGTGTTTCTTTTTATAATTTATGTCCTGATTCAAGGAAAAAGACAAAACAAATGTCCTTTAGTTTTGAAAAGGTCATTAAGAAAATCAAAAATATGACTATATCTTTTCCCATTTTATTGTAAACTCATTTAACAGATTGCTACTAAAATATCACTGTTAGTAACATACAGAGTTGAACTATTTATATATGTCTTGCTCTTTTCACTGCAGTTTCTTTCAAAGATATAATTAAAGGCAAAATCCAGTTAAGAATGTTCTTAAAAATATGTGCATGCTATGAAGAAAAATACCACTTATTGGCTCCCTGTACATTTCAGATCTGCTCTGCAACTAAAAGTCCCCACCACTCTGGAGACACTGTAAACCACTGAAGAAAGATACAAATAAGAACTGATTTGCATAACCTAAAATCACTGGAATAAAGATGAAGCATACATACATTAGCAAATGGAGATATGTGCAAGCATTTACTCAGAAAGCTGTGTATAATAAAACTAAAAAAGCTAACAAACATTCAGAGCCCAAGGACAGATAAAGAATGCAGTGCTGTAGGAATGAATATGAATTCAAGTTCAGAACCATTACAAACAATGTTGATTTCACTGAGGCTTGGTTTCTGGAAGTAAGTTCAACTGATAAAAAGTTTGGTGGGCTAGGATATCTATTAATTTGTTATGTTCTATATATTGGACATTAGGGTTCTGCAATTCAGAAAAGGTATCAAAAACCATTTTAGGGGAGAAAAGCACATATTTAAAAGGATGTGTCTCCATCATACCTGCAACTCTCTCTCCAGTGTCACTGCTTTTCATGCCTTACAATCCAGCTGCACTTCTGGATAGTTCAGGCCTAACAATAAACGGAGGGAAGGCAGGAGGGAAAAGAAACTGTCGGATGACAGCTCACATCTCTGCAGGGTTTATGATTTCCGTTGTTCTAATTTTGTCATTTTGCTTGCTTTCACAAACAGCAATAAGGCTTAGCTGTTATCAGCCATACACTTTTTAAGATTTTGACTTAATGTGACTGAAAAACATTATGAAGATTACACTCTACTGAAGACCAGAGTTTGTAAGGGTAAATAGAGGTGGCGGAGGTGGGGGAACGTGGAATGAAGATTTTCTAGGTGAAAAATAATGTCCATCCTAACAGGGAATGTACATAGATCCCTATCTTGGTCACAATACCCTCAAGCTCCAAACTTCAAACTTTGTCAGGGACTGAGAACACCTTGGATGGAAAAACACCTTACCAAGGGGTCTCTAATTCAGTCTAACATTATCACATCCACCTTTTGGTCTAATGTTGTAATATTTAAATATCTAACAACTGCTTTGTTTCCCAACTATTCTCTATCCTAATATTTATTACAGGTATTGATCGACTTACGACCTATGCAAGTTACAATTATTTGACTTTACGACCACAATCGCTAGCCACAACTGCTCCGCATCTGGAGCAGATTTTGTATGCACTTGTATTTTGTAATTTTGTATGTTTTGCAAATATTAAACCAGTTATACTGGTAATGCAGTTTTACCTAAACCTGACGAATGTAAAAATAAGAAACAAAATGATGTAAAGATGATACAAATGGCATAAAATGAACAAAGAAAATTATGCTATATAACAATAATGAAAGAAAATTGTGATAAACTGTGACTTAAAGATTTTTATAACATCATTTCACAGTACTGTAGATATAGCCTACTCAACTTATGACCAAATTGTGTTATGACCAGTCTGTTGGAACCAATCGTGTTCATAAGTCGAGCACTAGCTGTACTTAATTAGAACATCTGGCTACATTTTTTTATTAGATCATACTTTAGAAAAGTCTAAAGCATTTTTTTCTACCAAAACAATAGGCTTAAAATTCGGATAATCTATCACCTTTTAGTAGATGTAGTTAACTAAATCTTACATTATAGAAAATACTGTATGTTCTTTAAAATATTTAATATTATTTCTATCAAAATAATGTGTTACATTTCTATAATTTCTTACAGTTAATGAGTACTCTAAAATACTTTTCTCATTTATAGCTCACAATGTCCTGTTGAGGTAGCTGAAATTATCCCTATTTTTTCTGATTAGAAAAGTAAAGTTCAGAAAGGTTAAGTCCTTTGTTCAGGGTCATAAAGGTAGTTAGATAATTTAGCAGAGTATGAACCCAATTTGTCTAATCCTAGTTATTTCCAGGATACTTCTTCAATTACAATAAAAATGTTCCAACCAAAACAAGATGCCACAAATGTTTTTTAAAGCTTTTCAATTAACTAATATATATACATAAACATTCAATTTAGTGCAAAATAATTTTTGAATAAGTATCACCAATTACTTTTGCAATAAATCACTATTATGAATCAATGCTTAAAATAACACCTCCTTCAAATATACTGAACAAAAGGACCTTTTGAATGTAGTTCCCCCTTATCTGCAGTTTTGCAAGCATTCCCTTTTGTTTCAAGATAGAAAAAAAATCTTTTATTGGAGAACATTACAGAAATCTTTTAAAAATCATCCATGACTCTCCAAAATAAGTGCTGGCAAAGAGCATAAGATCACTGCCTTCATTGTCTTCTCTCCTTCCACAGGTCTGCAAAACAGCAGTAATTCACAGATTTTCACATGCGATAGAACAATTGTAACTATGGTGCCTATGACACTTTTCAGAGTTTGCTTCAGAATATAGTGGAATGAAGCATTAAGAGAAATACCAGTCTCTTATTTTCAAATTCTAACAAATGTGGAGAGTTGACATAACAGAGCTGCAGTTCTATCTGTTGTGACAGAAATTCATTTTTTTATATCCATCTAAAATTCTTCAACATAGGTAAAGACATTCAAAAATATCTATGTTACAAATCTGATATTTTTGGCGAAAAAGTTACAACATTTCTTCACATACTTTTTAAATCTTTTTAAATAAGGGTATCTCGTGTCTTTAACTGGCACTGACTCATATATCACACAATTTATATCACACAACTTGTGTAAAGCTAAAGAAAAGTACTTGAAATTTTTCGAATTTAAAATCAATCTTTGACACCGTTAGAAAGACAGGTGATTGTTTGGTGACTTAATTATACATCTTTAAGATTTTGTAAAATATACCTTTGTATGTTCTCAGAATTGCCAATAAAACTTGAGTAACTAAAATGACTTCTTTTGGCATCTCACCATCTAAAAATGGTTACCTCTTTTGTGCATTAATTTAAGCCATTTTATAGGTAGCCAAAGTTATAAGGTCACATCCTGTTAAAAAGTTTAAATTTGTCAGATATGTAATTCAGATTTCAGTCACCTAAATGGATTAATTACTTTTGATATTTGAGAGGAAACTTCTAATCAAATACACTGGATTTGCTAAAAAATATCTTTTAGTGTTACTTTATTTTCTTTAAACTTTATTTCCACAAAAACAGCTTTTCTGGTTTTCTCTGGCCAACAGACTGCCACTGCCAGTCCCACGGACTTCACAGCCTGTTATTCACTGCTGTCATGTGGCGCCAGCCTCTGCAGCTGTGCTTAGTTCAGCAGCAGTGACATGACTTCACTTTATAGTATACAACTATCTATATCTACACTTAACTAGAGAGATAATTATATTTGAATTAAAATTACAAATATTTTGATTTAAATACCAACAATGATATGCATTCTGCATAAACTATGCAAAAATAAACACATTAAAATGTTAGATAGCTCACAAGTAAAAACATTCAAAGTGAAAAAATTAGTTGACACCAGCAAGAATTGTGTTAAAGACATCAGTTAAAGTGAAATGTAATCCTATTAAAACAAACAGTTGTATTTTACAGAGATATATTTTATATTGCTTCCGTTTTTAAAACTTCCATTCCTGAGATGTGAGAGACACATCTTAATTGCTACACAAGGCTTATGGCTACAATTTTGGACAGTGAAGTGACAAGCTGTATTCTCAGCAGTTTACATTTATCAAAGTATGTATTTCTCACAACAGCTCTTGAAAGTATTTACTCTAATCATCCTCCCATTGCAGACAATGAAACTTAGGAAGAAGCAATTAAGTGACTCACCCAAAATCACACAGCTATTAAACAGACAGACAGTCTGACTTCAGATACTTGTCTGCACCGACTCCATCCAAAGATCAACCAGGACACACAGTTTAATGAAAAATGACACAAGGGGTGCAAGTAGTATTAAACATAGAAACAAAACTACTATCCAATAAAAAGTAAGGAGCCAAGACTAATAGAAAGGCATAGTGAAAGAGGAGAAAGACTTGAGTTTAAAGATAAATGGAGATGAAAAGAAAAAGCTATTTGTGGCAAGGAGGAGTGGGTATAACAAGTGTGAGTAAAGTGTTAATTGGTCATAAATGGACAAAAGATCATCAGCTGTTTGGTTATAGTGGTAGAGTAAATAATGTCCCCTCCCAAAGCAAGCATCATCCTAACCAATGGAATCTATACATGCAATCTTATACCAATATCCAGCCCTAAGAATCTTGAAATGGTGAGAATATTTTGGACTATCTTGGTGGGCCCTGAATCCAATCACAAGGGTCCTTGTAAAACAGGGGTCAGAAACCTGTCTGGCTGAGAGAGCCATGAACGCCACATATTTTAAATGTAACTCCATGAGAGCCATACAATATGTTTAACACTAAATACAAGCAAATGTGTGTATTTTATGTAAGACCAACACTTTTAAAGTACAGTAAGTCTCTGAATTCTTTTTAATAGCGTTGTTATGCTGTGGCTAACCAATGATGAATAAAGTACTTCTTACCATTCACTCGACTTCTGGTGCTGCCTGGTTTTGCTGATGGCTTTGTAGTCTGGTTTATACGTGGTGAGGTTAAGCTTCATGCAGGCATTGAGACTTCCATGCGTTAAACATGACTGCAGGTTGGTCTTAATGTTCATTAGATGTGAGGAAGACTGCTCACATGCATACGTAGAGCCAAACATTGTCAGTACAGCAATACTCACACACTGCAGTGTGCGGTATGTGACAAAAAGTGCATTCCAAGTTTTGAAATCAGCTAGTCCGCGGATTGAAGTTTTTCATTTCTCCCCACTTGTGTTTGCTAGCAAACTCTGCTTGCTGTCATGCAAGTCTTTCCAAATCTTCATTCAGTGACTTGAACTTATTCATCCACATGTCTGAGGCCTTCAGGTCAGCAGCTTGTAGCTCAAAATCTCTGACGGAGACACCGGGAATGTAACTCAGGTCGGTGCTGTCCACTGCACACTCGTATGGATGGGTTATGAACTTAGAAAAAAAAGTGCGCTCAAAAACTTCTCCAAAGCACACTTTGAATGACTGCAAGAGATTAGATGTGAAGCCCACTAGCTGCTGGAGATCAAGATGTTGAGCAGGGTCACTTGCTGTGCATGCATCTTTAAACTCTCCAAGTTTCTCAAAGTGTAGTAAATGACCTGTTTCAATGTCGGAGATGAAGAGTTCCAGCTTGTTTTCAAATGCAAACACTGCTTGTTGAAAGGATAAGACTGTATTTCCAACACCTTGCATTTTCACATTGAGCTGGTTCAGATGTTCAGTCATTTCCACAAGATAGTAGAACTTCAGGAGCAACTCAGTGTTAGGTAACTCAGGATGCTTGACATTTTTCATTTCAGGAAAAGTCCAAATTTCGCTCAAACAAGCCACGGAATGGCTGAGCACCTTCCCTCTTGACAACCAACACACATTGCTGTGCAGAAGCAGACCAGGATAATTCTTCCCAACTTCACCTACAGTGTTTTGAACTGGCGATCATTTAAAGCATGGGCAGCAATAAAGTTAACAACCAGAATGACCTCACCAAGCTGCTCGCCACACATCTAAGCACAAAGAGCCTCCTAATGTAGGATGCAGTGAAAACTTAAGATGGCCTAACCAGGCGGTGGCACAGTGGAAAGAGTGTCAGACTGGAATGCGGAAGACCCAGGTTCGATACCCCGAGGTCACCAGCTTAAGCACGGGCCCATCTCGCTTGAGCAAAGCTCGTCAGCTTGGACCCAAGGTTGCTGGCTCGAGCAAGGGGTTACTCGGTCTGCTGAAGGCCCGTGGTCAAGGCACATATGAGAAAGCAATCAATGGATAACTAAGGTGTCAAAACGGCAACGAAAAACTAATAATTAATGCTTCTCATCTCTCTCCGTTCCTATCTGTCTGTCCCTAACTATCCTTCTCTCTGACTGACTCTCTGTCTCTGTAAAAAAAAAAAACAAACTTACGATGGGTCTTTTTTCATGTTCACAAAGAAGTGCTACGAATACTCTGGTTTTCCCCACCATGCACAGAGCACCATCAGTACACACCAGAATAAGTTTATCCATCAGTAGATGTTTTTCTTTAGTAAACAAACTCAGTAAAAGACTTGAATAAATCCTCCCCTCTTGTTGTCTCTTTCATAGGCAAAACAGCAAGTTTTCTCATGTAGTGTGTCACCGACAGCATACCTTGCAATCACACTGAACTGGGATAAATGGCTTATGTCTGCTGACTAATCCAAAGAGAGAAAAAAGAATGGTGCTGCATTTATGTCCTTCACTTGTGTTGCCTCAATTTGATTTGCCATCATGAGGTACGATTGTGAACAGTTCTTGCCAACAGAGGCATGTCTTTTATTCATTTATCTTGTCTTTATCCGAAAAGTCGTCAAAAAGTTCATTGGTAACATCAAGCATGAATGTTTTGGCATACTCCCCATCTGTGAATGGCTTTCTGTTTCTCACAATTGCTAAAACACCAGCAAAACTAGCCAAATTCCAGTCACCTTGTTGGGTCCAAACACGGAGTTTCTGCTGAGTAGCTTGCACTCTGCACAGTAGCTCTTGACATGTTTTCTTCCTGCTGTCCCCCTCTGGATATTTCGATGTAAATGTAGTATGGCCTGTGTCGAATTGCTGCTTTATATTTGACCATTTCATTGATGCAATTTTATCATTGCATATTAGACACACTGCAGAACCTGCTCTCTCCACAAAGGCGAATTCCTCTGTCCTTTCCTGCTGAAAAGTACGATACTCCTCATCCTTTTTGCTTTTAGCCATCTTCTTTTTCAAAAGGGTTTCTGCAATTAACTAGCTGACTACTTGATTAAAAGGAGGGATGTTTACTTCCTGACCTCACAACAACCCATGTACATTATGCATTATCCAATAAAAACTTGGTGCTCTCCCGGAGGACAGCTGTGATTGGCTCTAGCCACCCATAACCATGAACATGAGCGATAGGAACTGAATGGATTGTAATACATGATAATGTTTTATATTTTTAATGTTATTATTTTTTTTATTAAAGATTGTCTGTGAGCCAGATGCAGCCATCAAAAGAGCCACATCTGGCTCGCAAGCCATAGGTTCCCGATCCCTGATGTAAGAGGATGGCACAGAGAGATTTTACACAGATAGACAACACATAGAAGAGCAGTAGTCCACAAAACCACAGAAACAGACTGCAGTGATGTGCTCACAAATCAAGGGATGCTAGCAGCCACCAGAAACTTCAAAGAAAGCAAAGAAGAGATTCTCCCCACGAACCTGTAAGTTGAGCACCACCCTGACAACATTTGGCTTCCATAACTATTACTGGATAAATCTTGTTCTAAGCCACCCAGAGTGTGGCAATTTATTACAGCAGCCCTAGAACACTAAAGCAGTTACTAAGGACCTCTCAAAACCTTGAGCATGCAAATGTACTCCATGAATTAGCAAGAGAAGAATCTAGAAATCCGCATTTCCAATTTATTTAGTGACAGAATCCCCAGTCCCCTGAGCGGCAGAACTGGTGGTGAAAGAGAATACCTTTTAGCATCTGGCAGACCCAGTATTTCTCTAACATAGTCTGGAAAATCCTTACATAAGACACATTCTAAAAGGCATTTAATCCAGGCAAAAATGATTAAACTGTATTCAACCAATATAGAACCACTGAAGGTCATTGGGAAGAGTTGCAAGAAGGTAGTTATTTGTGGTGAGGTGATCTAAGACACCATTTACCTGGATTCCAGGTGATTTGAATTTGGCATACACACTGCTTTGGGAAACATAAGTAACTATTTGAGCCAACCATCCCAATTAATACAGTAGATTTTACTGCACATAAGCCTGATGAAACCACCACCTCTAAAAAGTGTTTGAAGTCTTAGCAGGGATATTTACAAACTAAAGTGGCTTTAGAGAGTGACAAATGAGAAATGGCATAAGAAACCTCAAGAAGAACAAATCAAAGAGGGAGCAAAATAGCAGTACCTCTAGGTGGTTTGGCTCAACATGAAGCCCTCCCTGGTATTTTGCAGTAAGAAGTTCCTAGTTGATTTGGATACTCTTGGGAAGACAGGATAACCAGTTGTTAGAGTGTTGTAGGAGGAGAAAATGCATGCTGGCTAAGAAGTTGGCCCAGAAAACGAATAAACTTCCTCCATCCAACTCTTAAGATTCTGTGCCCCAAACGGGCCACAGACCTATTTGTCACACCCATATGCATAGTTGGAATAATAATTGAACAAAAAATATTATGTTAAACTAGGAGTGAAATTTAAACATTTAATCAACCTGTGTAGCACAGGCACTAACCCACAAGAATGGCTTCCAGCTTACGTGCCTACAGGTGGGAACCTACCAGATAACTTTTAGTCTTCATAAAACTGCTAACAGTGATCGGTAGTTGAATACAGATTCTGAGTAGCCAGGAATACAGAGGATAGAGGAAAAAATTAACAGCATTTAAAAAGTGTTTACATGAATTGACAAGACATCCTGTGTCTCAGAAAACCACAAGGTGGAAAGGAAGGACGACCAGGTGCCTGAAAGTCACCTTTCATATACTAGATATCTGATAACAACCTACCAGCAGCTACATTCACTGTCCAGCAGCCACATCCTGTAGCATCACCATCTCCAAGTGTCCACTTAGCACCTTCTACAAATAGAAATTCCAGGCCGGGAAGTCTGAGTTTGGTTTTGGTTGCAGTCTCTGTCTTTGCCTTTGTGTCCCTCTCCTTTTTCCTTCTTTCCCTCTACCCTCCTACCCCAGCATAAATATGGGTCCCACTGGTTTCAGGCAAATAATATCCATTTGGCAGCAACTGTCTAATAGGTTAATGGATAACAATGAGCACTTGAATTTTCTTATAAGGTGGAGGTAAATTATGGCACTTGAACAAAGACCTTATTATCTAAGTTTTACTGCATGTTTACTACAAGCGAGTTTCAATTTTACGTTTTCACTTTTAGGCCTTGAGACAAAAAGGAGGGGGGGAATCATGTTCATATTTGAAGGGCTTTTTCCTAAAAGCATAGCAATGTCAAGCTAAAAATGAACTGTTATAGGTTAAAACGTGTCCCTATGAAAATTCATATACTGAAGTCCTAACACCAAGTACCTCAAAATGTGACCTTATTTGGAAATAGGATCACTGCTATGAAATTAGTTAAGATCAAGTCATACTGAAATAGGGTTGGCTGTAAATCCAATAAGACTAATAAAAAGGGGAAATTTGAGCACAGATGCACACAGCGAGAACATCATATGAAAATATAGGCAGACACTGATGTGATGCTTATACAAACCAAGGATCACCAAATGTTGCAAGAAAAACACAAACAATAACAAAAAACACCAAAATGACAGGAGAGACCTGGAGCAGGTTCTCCCTCATGGCCCTCAAAAGGAACCAACCCTGCTGACATCTGGATCTCAGACTTGTAGCTTCCAGAACCGAGAGAAAATAAAGTTCTGTTGTTTAATCCACCCACTCTGTGGCAGTCTGTTATGGCAGCCCTAGCAAATCCATATAAGACCCATTAAAACTAGGGCAAGAATATTCAATTTTTATTAGAAGTATAATAATAAGAAACATGAATAGATCTGCATTTTAGTTCAGTTTCTCAAGTTTATTAAGTATTATTTATAGTCCAAGCACATATATAACAGAAAAGTTGAGTACCCAGAATATGCCCAGAAGTCCTAAATATCAAGTTAGAAAAGAAAACCCCATAGCAATACTGGCAAACAAACCAACAGGTATATTAAAGAAGATGACACACAAATGCCAAGAACCATAGGAAAGATACTCGCCCAATCTTTGTTAGTAATCACGAAAATGCAAATTAAAACCACAGTGAGATAACATTACTCAAAGTTTAAAAATATAGCAAAATCAATTATTAGTAAAGATGTGATAGTTAGACATATTTGTGTACACTGCTGGTGGGATTATAAATTAATAAAACCATTTTGCAAGATAAGTCAATTATATTTCAATATTGAAGTTATTTATACCCTAAGGTATAGGATATACCATAGAGAGACTCTTGTTCATGACACACTAAAAAAAAAAAAAAAAAAGCTCATAGAAGCATTATTTGTAAAACCAAGAAATGGAAAAACTCCAAATGTCCAGTAATAGAAAAACTAATAAATAAAATTGTGGTATATTCTGTATAATATTTACTATACAGTAGTGGAAATGAAGCAAATATAATTACTCATCACAAAACTGATAAATTGTGGTCCTGACCATTTGGCACAGTGGTAGGGCATGAGCACAACATGTGGATGTCCCAAGTTCAATTCCCAGTCAAGGCGCACAGGAGAAGCGACCATTTGCTTCTCCACCCCTTCCTGTCCCCTTCTTTCTCTTTCTCTTTCTCTTCCCTTCTCTCTCTCTCTCACTCCCCTCCCCCCGCCCCCGTCTTTCAGCAGCCATGGCTCAGCTGGTTTGAGTGCATCAGCCAGGGTGCTGGGGTTGGCTCCATGGAGCCTCCACCTCAGGCACTAAAAATAGCTCAGTTGCCAGCGGCCCCAGATGAGTAGAGTATTGGTACCAGACAAGGGTATCCAGGTAGAGCCTGGTGAGGGTGCATGAGGGACTGAGTTGGTCTCTCTGTCTCTCCTCCTCTCACTTGAAAAAGAAGAAAAAACAAAACAAAAAAAAAACCCTGATAAATCTTGTAAACAATGTTAAAAAAGAAATACAGTGGTACCTTGAGATATGAGCTGCCACTCGGTCTGTATTTTTGTTCGAGATCCAAGCGAAATTCCGAGATATGAGTCGTGATTCGGGAAGCTGCCGCTAGTTGGCACATTGGCGCACAGGTCCAGTATCGGCAGCACAGTATCAGCATCTTGTTCTTTCTCACGTGTTACCCACAGAATCAAGTCAAATCTCATGTGCTGTACTCGTTCTTGCATCATTTTTGCATTTTTTACTATTTTTGTGTGCTATCATGGGGCCAAAGAAAGTGAGTGTAAAGGACAGTGGTGAGAAGAAGAGAATGATGATGATAGAAGAAATAATAGAAAAACATGAGCGTGGTGTACGAGTGACTGAACTGGTAAGGCTGTACAACCGCAATACATCTACAATTTGTACCATCCTTAAACAAAAGGATACCATCAAAAGTGCAAATCCAGTGAAAGGAACTACAATTCTGTCCCAGTTAAGGACAAATATCCATGAAGAAATGGAGAAGCTTCTGCTGGTGTGGGTGAAAGAGAAAGCTGGCAGAAGATACAGTGACAGAGACTGTAATATGTGAAAAGGCAGGTATTATTTACGGGTACTTGAAGAAGAAAAAACCATCAACCTCAAAAGAAGCAGCAGAAGATATGTTTAAGGCAAGTCACTGCTGGCTTGAAAATTTCAAGAAGAGATCTGGCATCCACTCGGTGGTGAAGCATGGTAAAGCTGCAAGTGCTGACGTTAAGGCAGCTGAGGAGTACATCGCACGTTTTGCTGCGCTTACCGCAAAGACAGGCTACATGCCCAAACAAGTGTTCAACTATGACGAAACAGGATTGTTTTGGAAAAAAATGCCCCGGAAGACTTTCATCACAGCAGAGGAGAAGAAGCTCCCAGGCCATAAACCCATGAAGGACCATCTGACCCTTGCATTGTGTGCAAATGCTAGTGGTGACTGTAAAGTAAAGCCACTGTTAGTGTATCATTCTGAAAAACCTCAAGCCTTTAAGACTCACAAAATTCTTAAAGAAAGACTGCATGTATGTGGTGTGCCAATGCTAGGGCATGGGTTACGCAGCAGTTTTTTATTGAACGGGTAAATCTCGTCTTTGGTGCTGCAGTGAAGAAATATCTTCAAGAAAATAAACTCAAGATGAAAGCATTACTAATCCTTAATAATGCTCCAGCCCACCCACCTGGCCTTGAAGATGACATTCTCGATGAGTTCAAATTCGTGGAAGCCCTCTACCTCCCACCCAACACGACTTCAGTCTTACAACCTATGGATCTGCAGGTCATTTCGAACTTTAAAAAGCTTTACACAAAGCACTTGTTCCAACACTGCTTTGAGGTGACTGAGAATACAATTCTAACCTTTGAGAGTTTTAGAAAGTTCACTACAACATTATGATATCTTTACACATTGTTGACTTGGCATGGCAAGAGGCTACAAGAAGAACCTTGAACTCGGCATAGAAAAAGTTATGGCCTGAGGTTGTTGCAGACAGGGACATTGAAGGATTCAAACCAGAGACCGAGACCGAGGTAGAAGCGTTGGAGGAGATTGTGTCCCTCGGAAAGTCGATGGGTCTGGAGGTAGATGAGGGTGACGTAAACAAGCTTGTCAAAGAACATGAGGAGGAACTCTCAACTGAGGAGTTGAAGGAGCTACAGATGATGCAACATACGGAGCTTCTGCAAGAGATCAGTAGTGAGGAGGAGGTAAAGTGGGAGGAAGTGATTTCTACAAGTGAAATTAAAGACATGCTGACAATGTGGGAGAAGCTTCCAAGTTTCATTGAAAAAGCCAGAAAAAGTTTCAACTAGTCGTGCTTCAGCACTTTTTAATGACACTTGTCACATTTCTGGAACATTTTAAAAGGGAGGCAAAAGCAAACCTCTTTGGATAGATTTTTATTCAAAAGTCCTGCAAGTGAAAGTGCCGAAAGTACAGCCCAAAAGGCAAAAACGGGTGATGATTAAATGAAAAATACATAATGTTAAGCTTAGGTTAAGTTTAAAGTTAAGAAAGTGCATTTTTTTACAATTAAGTTCTTGTGGTTTCATTTTAAGTAAAGTAAGTGCAGTTTTAGTTTACATTTAGTGTTAAGAAAGTGCAGTTTTAGTTTATGTGTCTACAGTGCCTGCATCCCTTCCTCCCTCCCTCCTCCTCTGCCATTCACCTCAGTTAGCCACACTCGTCTGTCTCCAAGGTAAGAATACAGTACTAAATAACAGTTTTATATATTTTTTTATGCATTGGTAAAGTATACATGTGTGTTTCTTAATTAAAAACATGTCTATTTTCATCATTTAGGATGGTTTTGGGATGTTTCACAGGGTTGGAATGGATTAAATCTATTTCAGTTATTTTAAATGCGAGAAATTTGTTTGATATACAAGTTGACTGACTTATGAGCTCGGTTACAGAACGAATTAAACTCATATCTCAAGGTACCACTGTACAATATAAAGTATAAATTTTAAAAACTTGGAAAACACAAAACTAAACAATGTAGTATTTAATAACCATCCATCTCTGGTATAACTATAAAGAAAAGGAAGAGAATAGACAAATATCATGATGCCCATTACCTCTGGGGCATGGCAGGAACTGACACACATTCACCAGTATTCTCCTGTTTTTTTTAATTGGGTGGTAGATTAACCTGATTTTTCATTTTATTATTATACACAGATATTACACACTATTTTATCATTTATTAAATATTTCCTAATTAAAAATAAATAAAAATAAAGCACATGAGATAAAATGGGCCCTTAATACATAGTAAAAATTATCCCTTAAAATAGACAGAATTAGAGGTGACATCAGAGAAATGTCACCGTGAAGGGGGCTCTTGATACCTCTCCCTGAAATTTCAACAAGTCCAACAACTAGAGACAGAAAAACAATCCCAGGAGGATCTGAAATATGCATACATCAAATAAAGGTACAACCGGGCAAAAAGGTTACTAAATATACAGACCACTTTGAAAGAAATAGGATGAAAAACGGAGTATTCTGCTTGCCTCACTGACCCAAGGAAATGTTTTTTTTTCCCTTGGAACTGAGAGAAAGGGAGGGAGGGATAGGGTAGAGGCATTCAAGCTGAGGAGAGAGTGTGCCTGCAACTCAACCCACACGGAGCTAACACCAGCAGCAAACCCCAGAAGAGATGGGAGAGTGGCTTGCTTGTGGAGTGGGCATCGCTTATCCCCGGGTCTCTGGATTGGCCAGCACAGGTTGTGTACAAGTGTTTCCTCTTAGCGCCCTGGGCTTAGGCACCCACGTTCCCGGACAGAGAGGCTGGGTCCGAGACTGTCAGCAGTGGCCTTCTGCCTGGGCTGAAGCCAGAGTTTCTGTGTGGTTCCTGCTCGCCAAACAAACAGCGCGCAGGGAATGCACCAAATCCAGCTTCCTTACGCCCGGACTTCTCTGGACAGTGCACCTCCCTCAGCCATACAGGCTAACAAAGCAAATTCCCGGGGAAAAGACTGGGGGGAGGGACGCGCAGGCAACTTGCAGACAGCTTATGGGAAAAAAACTTGTGGATCACTAAAAAGAGCGGAACCCGCAATCTGCCCACTGTCCGGCTGGTTCACACTGGCAGCGGCTCTGGCTGACAAGGTTTTCTTTCCCAGGTCTGCAAATAAAGAGAACCCAAAGGAGGGGACTTGATAGTTCTTAGGGCCTCTTGCTCAGCAGGCAGTGGCTGGGGTAACATTTTGCCAGCCGATACAGGGTAAAAAACACATTCCTATGGAACAGACCCCACAGAACACTGCAGAACTTGGCGGGCTACGTTGTAAGGCTTCCCAATAAGAAAGAAGTCTGTGAAGAGCAAATTTAACTAGACATACCCAGGGAACCCTAGTAAGGAGCCTAACCAGATTTCAGCTTGGCCCCTGCCTGCTTAAGATGGTGGCTCTGGTCAACAGAGCCTTTATACCCAGAGCTGTGCCTTAAAAGGACCTGGAGGAGGAACTTGGCAGCTTTTAAGATCTCTTGTTCTGCAGGCAGTGACTGGGGCATCTTCCTGCCAACCGATACAGGTCACAAAGTGCAAAAAGTCCGGGAGGAGTAGTCCCGTGAAGCACTCAGGCATACTAGACATACCTGGAGGCTCAGAAAGACACCTGGGAAGTGATAGGCTCTCAGCGCTGATTACATTGGTGGCTCGGGCTGGCAAGGCCTTACCCAGAACCCTGTGTTGAGTGGGAATAGAGGAGGGTTGTGGCAGCTCTTAGAGCCTCTTGCTCCCCAGGCAGTGGCAGTGGCAACTTCACAGCTGGGTCCCAGGCTGCTGGTTCAGGAAGGAGAGACCGAGGGAGAGGCTCTGGGATAACGGACTCTCCCACTGTCGGAGCCTGCAAATGCTGACAAGCCCTGCCCACCAACGGGACTGAGACCTAGTTTATGACATTGCCACAGCAACACATCAACTGCAAATCTCTACCTAAGAGAGCCACAGGGGCAGAACCTGGGGTACAGTGCCCCCGGCAAAAAAGAGAAAGAAGAAAAGAGAAGAAGATAACCTCTCAAAACCAGAAAAAATACACAGTCTTTATAACTTTTTCTATTTTTTTCTTTTCATTTTTGTATCTCTTTTTCTTCCACTTTGGTCCTTTTATTCTCTTTCTGTTTTACTCTTTTCTCCTCATTTTGAACTTCATTACCCATAGGTGTTACATTTTCCATTGTTTTATTTCTAATTTTCTCTTTTTCCTTTCTGTCTCCCTATATTTTGGTTCCATTTACCCTCTTTCACTTTTCCTCTCATTCGATCTTCACTCACAAACAAAATTTTTTATTTTGGATTCAAATTTTTTCTTCATGGCATTTTGTGTACTTTTTATTCCACTGTTTGTTTCATTAGTATTCCCCCCAACTCCAGCCCTCCATTCTACGTAATTTATGTTCCACTTAATACAATAGAATTTGCATTCTTCATTGTACTTTTTTCTGTTTCTGTGGTTGTTTTGTTTTGTTAAGTTATTTCCTCTTTTACTATATCTCTCATTTGACCATCATTTACAAAAAATAATTACTTTATTTTTGATCCAAATATTTTTTCTTGTAGCATTTTGTGATTATCCCATTGTTTGCGTCTGTCACCGCTCCCCAATTCAGGCTCTCCATTCTATGTAATGTTTGTTCCATTTTGCACAATATAATTTTCAGTTTTTCACTGTATTTTCTCTAAAAAATTGTTTTTCTTTTTTAATTTTTTCTTTTCTCTTTTTTTAAATTTTTATATTTTTAATCATCATCAACTCTTATTAGGGTTATTAACAATATCACTCTCAAATTCCATTAAGAAAAAAAATCGAATATTATGGATACTAAAAACAAAGATGTAGCTCAGATATATGAGGAAAAATCTACAGAAAACAGTTCAATAACTTGGAAACCTTGGAGTTAAATGATAGAGAATGTAAAATTAAAATCCTAAAAGTATTCAGGAATATACAAGAAAGCACAGAAAGCCAATTTATGGAGCCAAAAAAACAATTCAACAAAGATAAATAATATATCACCAATGAAATTGAAACTATGAAAACAAATCAGAGATGAAAAACTCAATTCAGGAACTGAAAAACGAGATAACAAGCTTAGCAAATAGAACAGGCCAGATAGAGGAGAGCATTAGTGACATAGAAGACAGGCAACTAGAGACCCTACAAAGAGAAGAATAGAGAGATTCACAAATTTAAAAAAATGAGAAAGCCCTACAAGAATTGTCTGACTCCATCAAAAAGAGCAACATAAGAGTAATGGGTATATCAGAAGAAGGAGAGAGAGAAAATGGAATAGAGAACATATTCAAACAAATAACAGACAATAACTTTCCAAGCCCTTGGAAAGAACTAAAGCCTCGAATTCAAGTGAAAGGCTGGAAAACAATACTCCAAGCAAGTAACATCCGAATAAAAGTTGGTGTAGCAATAACCATATCTAACAATGCTGACTATAAGACAACAAAGGTAATCAGAGACAAAAACGGTCACTTTATAATGACTAAGGGGACATTGAATCAAGAAGACATAACACTTCTTAATATATATGCACCAAAGCAACGAGCACCAAAATACATAAGACAGCTACTGACTGACCTAAAAACAAAAACCAACAAAAATACACTCATACTTGGAGACCTCAAAACACCACTGACGACTCTAGATCATTCATCCAAACAGAAAATCAATAAAGAAATATTGGCCTTAACTGAAACACTAGAACAATTGGATATAATAGACATCATTTTTTTAATTTTTTTTTACAGGGACAGAGAGAGATTCAGAGAGAGGGATAGATAGGGACAGACAGCAGACAGGAACGGAGAGAGATGAGAAGCATCAATCATTAATTTTTCGTTGCCATTGCGACACCTTAGTTGTTCATTGATTGCTTTCTCACATGTGCCTTGACCACGGGCCTTCAGCAGACCAAGCAATTCCTTGCTGGAGCCAGTGACCTTGGGTCCAAGCCAGTGAGCTTCTGTTCAAGCAAGTTGGGCCCGCGGTCAAGCTGGCAACCTTGGGGTCTCGAATCTGGGACTTCCGCATCCCAGTCCAACGCTCTACCCACTGCGCCTCCACCTGGACAGGCTAGATACGATAGACATCTATAGGACATTCCATCCCAAAACACGAGAGTATACATTTTTTTCTATTATACATGGAACATTCTCAAGAATTGACCATATGTTGGGCCACAAAAATAACATCGGCAAATTCAGAAAGATTGAAATTATACCAAGCATATTCTCTGATTATAAGGCTTTGAAACTAGAATTCAACTGCAAAAAAGAGGTAAACAAACCCATAAAAATGTGAAAACTAAGCAACCACTTTTAAAAAATGAGTGGGTCAAAGAAGAAATAAAAACAGAGATCAAAAGTGTCATACAGACAAATGAAAATAATACGACATATCAGAATCTTTGGGATGCAGCAAAAGCAGTAATAAGAGGGAAGTTCATATCAATACAGGCCTATATGAACAAACAAGAGAAAGCCCAAGTAAACCACTTAATTTCACATCTTAAGGAGCAAGAAAAGAAGAACAAAGGCAACCCAAAACCAGCATATGAAAGAAAATAATAAAAAACAAAGCAGAAATAAACAAAATAGAGAACAGAAAAACTATAGAAAAAATTTATAAAACAAAGAGCAGGTTCTTTGAAAAGATAAACAAAACTGACAAACCCTTAGCAAGACTCACTAAGGAAAAAAGAGAAAGAACTCAGATAAACAAAATACAAAATGAAAGAGGAGAAATCACCACAGACATCATAGATAAACAAATAATTATTGTAGAATACTATGAAAAACTATGTGCCACCAAATTTAGCAATCTAGAAGAAATGGATAAATTCCTAGAACAATACAATCTTCCTAGACTGAATCAGGAGGAAGCAGAAAACCTAAACATACCCATTAAGCAGGGAGGAAATAGAAACAACTATCAAAAACCTCCCCAAAAATAAAAGTCCAGGGCCAGACGGCTATACTAATGAAGTCTATCAAATATTCAAACAAAACTTGGTTCCTATTCTACACAGGTCTTCCAAAATATTGACGAAGAAACAATACGTCCAAACACATTTTATGAGGCCAACATAACTCTCATACCAAAACCTGGCAAAGACAACACAAAAAAACTACAAACCAATATCACTAATGAATACAGATACTAAAATACTAAACAAAATACTAGCAAATCAAATACAACAACACATTAAAAAAATAATACATCATGATCAAGTGGGATTCATCCCAGAATCACAAGGATGGTTCAACATATGTAAAACAGTTAATGTAATACACCATATCAACAAAACAAAGAACAAAAAACATATGATCTATCAATAGATGCAGAAAAGGCATTCGATAAAATAAAACACAATTTTATGTTTAAAACACTCAACAAAATGTTTATAGAAGGAAAATATCTCAACATAATAAAGGCCATTTATTATAAACCATCAGCTAACATCATATTAAATGGCATAAAACTGAAGATTTTTTTCCTTAAAATCAGGAACAAGACAAGGTTGTCCACTCTCTCCACTCTTATTCAACATAGTGCTGGAAGTTCTAACTAGAGCAATCAAATAAAAAAAAGAAATAAAAGGCATTCATATTGGAAAAGATGAAGTAAAGGTTTCACTATTTGCAGATGATATGATCCTATACATCAAAAACCCCAAAGGCTCCACAAAAAGACTACTAGAAACAATAAACCAATACAGTAAGGTCGTAGGATACAAAATTAATATACAAAAGTCCATTGCCTTCCTATATGCCAACAATGAAACATCAGAAAACGTACTCAAAAAAATAATCCCCTTTAGGATTGCAACAAAAATAATGAAATACCTAGGAATAAACATAGCAAATATAAAGGACCTATATAATCAAAACTACAAAGCATTGTTAAAGGAAATTGAAAAAGATACAATGAAATGGAAAAATATTCCTTGTTCCTGGATAGAAAGAATATACTCAAATGAATATATTACCCAAAGTGATATACAAATTTAATGCAATTCCTATCAAAATTCCAATGGCATTTTTAAAAGAAATGGAACAAAAAATCATCAGATTTATATAGAACTATAAAAAACCCCGAATAGCCAAAGCAATCCTAAGGAAAAAGAATGAAGCTGGGGGCATTACAATACCTGTCTTCAAATTAAATTATAGAGCCACAACAATCAAAACAGCATGGTACTGGCAGAAAAAGAGACACTCCGACCAATGGAACAGAATAGAAAACCCAGAAATAAAACCACATATATATGGTCAAATAATTTTCGATAAAGTGGCTGACAACACACAATGGAGACTTTTCTTAAACACCTTAGGAACTGTAGTCTTGCTTAGGTGTAATTGTTGCGCACACGCAAGCACAGATTTTTTAGGGTTCCTTAGGTAGCTATCCCGTATAGCCTCTACAGACTCATCACTGACTGATAGCCTACCAGGACATGCTTCTCCACCAATCTGCTGGTTTCCTTCAACTGCTCATCCCACTGAGTAATGTTATTCCTATGTATGTGGTGGCGCTTTGTTATAAACGCGCCGATATTCACGTTGCACTTTGGTCACGGATTCGAATTTAGCGAGCCACAGAACACAGTGAACTTTCCTCTGTACCGTCCATATCTTGACTGGAATGGCCATGGGCTGCTCTGCTGTATGCATGGTGTTATGTCATCATCTGCCCGAGCGCACATGCTGCCACATCATCCTACAGAAACTGGGAGGGTTTTCCTTTTATTTAGTGCAGATTTCACATTTCTATCTCCTTTTGTTGCTTTCCTGTGACCGGTCAAAAGTGCACCATGACTTTATGGACACACTGTATACTATGGACTACTACTCAGCCATAAGAAATAATGAGATCAGATAATTTACAACAACATGGATGGACCTTGATAACATTATACTGAGTGAAATAAGTAAATCAGAAAAAACTAAGAACTATATGATTCCATGAATAGGTGGGACATAAAAATGAGACTCAGAGACACAGACAGGAGTGTGGTGGTTACAGGGGAGGGGCGGGGGAGGGAGAAAGAAGAGGGAGGTGGTGGGGGGAGGGGAGGGGCACAAAGAAAACCAGATAGAAGGTGACAGAAAACAATTTGACTTTGGGTGATGGGTATGCAACATTATCAAATGTCAAAATAACTTGGAGATGTTTTCCCTGAACATATGTACCCTGATTTATCAATGTCACCCCATTTAAATTAATAAAAAAATAGACAGAATAGAACATGTCAATAGGCTGGGTAGGGAGCTAATGGAGAGAGATGGACAAACAAACAGGAGGGAGAAGCATATGGCATGACCAGAATGGGATCAGGCTCAAGAGTAAATACAGAAGGCTTTGTCTAAAGAGGAGGAACAGGGCTTCGCAAAGCTGGGGAAACAGTGGGTGTGGTGGAGATAACTAAGTAGTGGGAAAGGAAAAAGGAAGGTTGGCTCAAGAACCAAAAAGCAGCCCTGGCTGGTGGCTCAGTGGATAGAGCGTTGGCCGACATATGGATACCCAGGTTCAATTACCAGTCAGGAAACACAGGAGAAATGACCATCTGCTTCTCACCCCCCCACACACCTCTCCCTTTTCCCCTCGCACAGCAAGTGGCTCAGTTGTTTTGAGTGTGGTCTTGGATGCTGAGGATAGCTCGGTTGGCCTGAGTGCGCCAGCCTCAGGCACCAGATGGGGTTGCTGGGTGGATCAGCATCGGCACCAGTAGTTCAGCATCGGCACCAGATGGGGTTGCTGGGTGGATCCCGGTTGAGACGCATGCAGGAGTCCGCCTCACTATCTCTCCTCCTCTCATCCCCCCACCAAAAAAAAAAGAACCAGAAAGCAAGGTTATTTGCTAAGGGCCAACAGCTCAATTTGGTTATGGTATTCAAGGAAAGAGGCAAACTTACAATACTTGTTAGAAAAGTGTAAGAAACATGGTTAAATAAGATGACCACTGAGAACCCAAAAGAGATTGGGAACTCTGAGTAAATAGTGATACTAGTTACATACTTGGATGTTTTTTCCTCCCCAAGAACACTCAGTCAATTCAGTGTAAGCACAGAAAGAGGGGAAAAAAAGAAACAGTAAGACATGTAGGATTGAGAGTTTGCCGAGATAAAAAAAAAAGGTCGATGGCCAAAGAGTTGAGAGTACTGTTCTAAGAATAAATCAAGTAGCTGGTCATTGGATTCAGATCTGGAAAGGGTAGAATGGAAGCATGATAGACAAGATGATAACCTGAAAAAAATGTATAATATTTGAATTCACAGAAACTTGGATTAAACTCAAGAACAATTATAAGGAAATCAGTATAGGTAAAAACTTCCACAAACAAGAAGGACACATAATTATTACATCTCAGATGCAAGTATTTGCATGCATGACATCATGCCACTTTCTATCCACCCAGGACACACATAGCATTGTAACCCACTGGGCACAGAATCTCTCTTCAGAATTCTAGGTGGTCACTACCAATCCACAGGCATTACCACTTCACCTGAAACCTGCCCTTTTATCCTTGTTAAGATATTCCCTCAAATTTAATCTTGAAATATTTCAGATCCACATAAAAGTGATGAAACAGTTAACAACCTTTCTTTTTTTGCCTAGATTCACCAATTAATGGCTTTCCACACTTATTATATCTTCCATATTTTACACATATAACAACTAAATTTTTGTTGTTTCTGGGTGCAGAACCATTTAAAAGTAAGTTACATAATGATATTTTACCCTTGATGATACTTTTTTGGTGTGCAACTTCTAAGGACACTGCAGTTCCCTTTTATGACCTCAGTGCCATCAGTATAGTCAATATTTAAGTTTCCCAATTGTCCTCAAAATGTTTTTTTATAAACTTTTCTTTCTCAATCCAAGATCCAACCAAGGTTAAAATCAGTAAATTTTACACCTGTGAAAAATCAGAGCTTTAGGATCTGGTGGTAGTAGAGAACAGGACTCAAAGCCAAAAGAACAGCAAAGGAGGGAGTAAAATCAGGAAATTACTTTAAAACTTCAGAAAAAGGTGGTTAAGTTTCTAAAGAAGAACAGTGACAATAAATATGTGAAAGATGAGCAAAGTCAACAGTTATGGACATAAGAAAGGAAAGAGTCAAGTTGACTAGAAGAATGGTATTTAATGGGTACGCTGGTTTGGTGGGAAAAGATACTTAGTTTGAGGCATTTTCAGTTTCAGGCAATAATAAACACTCAAATGGACATCCCAGCTGGCAATATGTGATTATGTAAGACTGAAATTGAATTACATTTTATAATCTCTAATAGCACTTGTAGCTCTGAAGAATTAAGATTCTGTGATCATATCAGAAAAATACAGGCTTCATGGCTCCTTCAAATATTCTACTGTAATTAACTCCTTCCTTTACTTTTACATCCTTGTACACTCAATGGTACTTTTTTAACCACCCTACCCAATAGGTGAAACTATCTTTATAATATAGATGTTTGATTTTTTTTCTTGTTGCTTCAACTACACAGTAGGTTCTTGCAAGGGTATGAACAAGTGTTTACCTCACTTCTTCAGAGTACCTCCTACCACAGTACTAGTCATAGAATATGCAATTAATTTTTTTCCTAAATGTAGTCTGTATCAGGAAGAGTTAAATGTCACATAGAATCTGCCAAGAAAGCCTTCCAAGAGATGAATCTTAGGCTAGCCTTCTGAATATGTAAAGCAACTTAATTAGCAAAGAAGAGACATTCTTGGTAGAGTGTATGAAAGGGAAGATAAAGTCATGAAAGGGAAGGTAACTGAAGAGCAGATATACCAGCAACTGAAACTGATGGACTAAAAGGCAAAAGAAAGTAGACTCCCATTTTGCCTTATACTCATTGAGCTCATATTTAAATTCAGAATGTCTATATTCTTTTGATATGTTAGAATCAAAGACAATATTTTGGAATGAGAAAATTCTTTTGATATGTTAGAATCAAACACAGTATTTGGGAATGAAGAGAAAAGCCATTCAGAAAACTCTTTCAGTATTGATGAAATCTGAAAGAAACTTACCAGCTGCCCAAACTACAAAAGTGCTGCTCTGAAACAAATCTTGAAGATAATCAAAATGATAATCCTTAAACTTCTGATACAGCAGACTCTGCCACCATCAGAAAACCAATCTCACACACACATTAAAGGCCCTTTTTTCAGTGATATGTAACACCGGTTGCTAGCCCAGAAAAGATGAATGAAATTCTGAACCTAAAGTTTCCAGTGACTCTAACATTGAAACCCTAAAATTAATGATCTCTCATCTGACATTGAAACATTGGAGGCCCTGGCCGGTTGGCTCACTGGTAGAGTGTTGGTCCAGCATGTGGATGTCCCAGTTTCAATTCCTGGTCAGGGCACACAAGAGAAGTGCATATCTGCTTCTTTACCCTTCCTCCTCCCCCTTCTATCTCTCTCTCTTCTCCTCCTGCAGCCATAGGTTGATTGGAACGAGTTGGCGCTGGGCCCTGAGGATGGCTCCATGGCCTCCGCCTCACATGCTAAGAGGAGCTCAGTTGCTGAGCAATGGAGCAACACCCCAGATGGGCAGAGCATTGGCTTAGTGGGCTTGCTAGATGGATCCTGGGCAGGGCACATGCGCATGCGGGAGTCTGTCTGCCTCCTCGTCTGTCACTAAATGGAAAGGAAAAGGAGAAGAAGGGGTACAGGGAGGGGGAGAGGGGAAGGGGAAGGGGAAGGGGAAGGGGAAGGGGAAGGGAAAGGGGAAGGGGAAGGGAAAGGGGAAGGGGAAGGGGAAGGGAAATGAAAGGGGAAAAAGGAGAAAGGAAAAAGGAAAAGGGAAGAAACATTGGAAAGCTCTGCATCATTCCCAGATCACTCTGGAATCCCCTACATTTATCAATCTATCACTCCCCTCCCCACATCATATGCATGCCATCACCATCTATCTCATGAAAATAACAACAATCTTGTACTTTTCACAGAGATCCAATCCTTAATAAGATGCTTAACAAAGCACATCAGGCTACAAAATACAAAACTTTTCTTTACAAACATCAAAAACATTTAAAGACTACTCAAGTCTAGTAAATAAATGCTTTAGAGAAATTCCCCTAAGCAAACTAGATAAATCAGCAACTTAGAAACTAAAAGTAGTTACATTTTTATGCATAATAAAATAGATGTGTTGCAAAGAAGATATTTTAATAAAATATTTATATATTGACTCACCTTTGAAATATGTTAGGAGTATTCCCTATTTAAGAGTCCTGGGTAAAAAGCCTTTATGAAGGCTGGTGTATATTAAAGCATTCTCAAAATGAGGTAGTCTTACCAGAAAACTAAGTTCCCTGTTTCAGTCCAGTGTTCTGAAACACATTTGTACTATTCCTGGGAGCACCTTCAAATTTTTGTCAGATGTTCAGGGAGCAACAGGGTAAATAATGTTTCAAAAGCATTTTTAGACCAGTAAAACCTTAAGTTACTTGCTAAATAAATCAAAAAAATTAAATCCAAAATAACTTAAATCCTGTGTGACTGAGCCGAGTGCGGTGAATTCTTACTTGTAGTGTGAAAACCTCCAGTTAACAGATCTATTCAGTGCTCAACATGCACTTCCAAGTCATGAGCAGGGCAGCAGAGTATAAACACAAGACATAAAAGCCTCCTCTGGTCTCCGCATTCGTGATTACATCTAAGAAGTTGGTAGTTGAGAGCAGGGTTTCCCAAAGACCTGTAGTCACACTCTGGTGTACTAAATCAGTTTTGTTAAAGAGTCAGAATTTAGGGTGCTATGCTTCAAAAAAAGCACAACACTCAGAAAGCCCAAGGGAGCAACATTCATGGATGTGTAAAAATGTGGTAGAAAAGGTAAGAAACTGTTCGTAATTATACTAGAACCCCTCAGATACAACACCTACGGTACTGCTGACACACTGTGCTGCCAAAGCAATTTTGCAACAGTTATTAATCATAAAGTGGGACTTGGAAAGGACCTTAGAGGTCAATTATACCTAATTACTTCACCCATGAGGAAAGCAAAACCTTGACAAGATGAGATTTAAAAAGACAAAGAAAAATCAAACCAAAACAGTCCTTTTACTTGCTTCAGGCAGTTCAAAGATGTGACAGGCTTATATTAGAGTGATAAACTAACAAGGTAAAAGTAGATAATTATTTTCTTGTTTATTGTGAGAAATCATTCAAGAGCCAGTGGTTTAGTTTGAAGGATAATCAACCCTGGTTGGTTGGCTGAGTGGACAGAACATTGGCCTGGCAATATGGTCATCACGGGTTTGATTCCCAATCAAGGCATACAAATTAGCAACCATCTACTTCTCTTCCTCTTTGTCTCCCCTTCTCTCCCTCTTCCCCTCCTGCAGCCAGTGGCTCAACTAGATCCCGAGGCGGCCCGGGCAATAAGGATAGCTCGCTTGGTACAAGCACATCAGCCTCAGGCACTAAAAATAGCTTGGTTGATTCAAGCATCATCCCCAGAACAGGTTGCTGGGTGGACTTCAGTAGGTTCACATGCAGGAGTCTTTCCTACGTTCTCCCCTCTTCTCACTTGAAAAAAGAAGTAGAATGGTAATCAGTTTAGTTAATTTTGTTAAAATGGATGTAAGGACAACAAAATGTATTATCTTTCTATTTATTAACCAAACTAATACCAAATATTGGGTTATTTATGTCTTTCTTTGTTTGGAAATCTACAGATGAACAGTATAACTACTACAAAACATGGAGAAATAAGAACACACAATGAACAAGCACATAAGGATAACACTGAGGAACAATTATTTTTTCATTTTCCGTTGCATGAGGTTTTAGAACTTTTTCTATATATTTCTGCATCGCTTATTCCAAATATGAAATTTGTTTTTTGGTGAATGCTCCAATTTCTATGCAATTTTAATTTCTTTTTGTTACAGTTAATGGCATGCATTGGTTTTTAAACTGTAGTTAAAGGGCAAGGACTTTTGGATTGAACATAACCACAAGGCAATTAATGTTTTATAAACATCACTTTTACATAATTGTAGTTGTTTTTAAATGTAAAAAATGATTATCTGATAAAAACACCGTCTTATTTTGTTTTAAGATTGAATCATGGCTTCTTCGAGTAGGCAAAAATGTAAGAATAGTCCTGACACCTGTTATATATGTGGCTGTTCCACACTTCAACATCAAAGGCACAATATTTCATCATTTGTGACACATGCATATATTGCCTATTTTCAAGTTTCCCTTGGCGATCAAGACAAGAATTGGGCTCCTCATATTGTGTGTCTGTCATAATTGTGAGGAAATGCTTTTTGAGTGGACAAAAGGAAAATGCAAAGGAATGTCTTTTGATATTCCCATGGTTTGGTGTGAACCTAAGGACCACACAGCAGTGACTGTTATTTCTGTCTGATCCATACAAAGGGCATCAGCAAGAAAAAATGGCATATGATCGCATATCCTAATATTCCGTCAGCAATATGACGTATCCCACACTCTGAGACACTCCCGGTTCCAGTTTTCAATGGTTTACTTACTTCTAAGGATGAGGAAAGTGAACATGGTTATCAAGTGTATTTTGATAAGATTCATGAGGAAATGGCTGTAGAATCTGAAGAGTCTTCTTCTGATGCCGAGCAGTCATTAACCCCTCAGCAGTTTAGCCAACCCAAATTGAATGACTTAGTAAAAGATTTGGGCCTATCAAAGAAAGCAGCTGAGTTATTAGCCTCCAGGCTTCAAGAAAAGAATGTACAGTGTTTCCGTAAAGTCATGGTGCACTTTGACCATGACTTTACGGACACACTGTACTTCACCAGTCAGCTAAAGTATCCCATTTCAGGAATCATGAACAAATTTTTGTGGGATTTTTTTCCGAAGACAAACACTTTGTTTGCTGTCATGATATCAGTAGTCTTCTCAGCCAGCTAGGTGTTACCACTTACAGCCCAACAGAATGGTGGCTACTTCCTGACATCTCTAAATGGAGTCTGAAATGTGTTCTCCTACACAACGGCAATGTTTATGCAATGGTTCCAACTCATCTGCGAGAAGATCATAATGACATAAAAATTGTCCTCAACGTTCTGAAGTATGAGGAGCATAACTGGATCATATGTGTGGATCTTAAAATGGTAAATTTCTTGCTGGGACAACAGAGAGGTTTCACGAAGTATCCTTGCTTTCTGTGTTAATGGGACAGTCGAGCTCGGGAGAAACACTGGACACAGAAGGAGTGGCTGAAATGTGAAGCTCTAGTAGTAGGGATGCAAAATATCATGAATGAACCTGTAGTTAATTGAGACAGGATCATTTTTCCCCCGCTTCACATCAAACTTGGTTTAATGAAGCAGTTTGTTTAGGCTTTGAATAGAGAAAGTGAATGCTTTCAACATGTTGTTTCTACTTTTCCTGCCTTGTCTTTCAAGAAGATAAAAGCAAGTGTATTCGATGGGCCTCAAATTCAAACCCTCATACGTAATGAAGAATTTACCAGGAAGATGAATAAGGAGGAGAAAGCAGCATGGCATTCTTTTGTGGCAGTTACAAAGAACTTTCTTGGCAACAAAAAAGCAGAAAACTATGAACTTCTGGTTCAAAGGATGCTGTTGGCTTTCCGTGACATTGGATGTAACATGAGCGTTAAGATTCACTTCCTGAACAGTCACCTTGATAAGATTCCCGAAAATCTTGGAGTTGTTAGTGATGAGATTACTGTTAGAGCATCAAACAAGATTGTCCTCAACAAGTACACAAACGCCAAGAGCTACAAACACAAATCTTTGCCTGAATAGAATTTAAATAAGTTTTACGCAAATTTTATGATTAAAATTTTATGATTAACATAATAATATGTTCTATTTTAAAATTGTAGACAAATTTTGATTTAATCATCTTTTAGTGTATTAGTGTATTTACTGCATTATATAAATTATTATATTTTCACAAAGATGATGCCCAAGACATTCTACTTCATTATGTTAAACTAAATGTTGAATATTTTACAATAAGGTGAAAACCTAAAATCTTGAATTGCAAAACAACTGTAGCTTACAGAGAAAAACTAATGTCAGATTTGAGATCAGTACACTCGAATTAGGTGAGAACAAGTGTTTTTGTTGATGCAACAAACATTTCATTCCCCAGTGCTATGTCATTCACCTGAATTTAGATCTGTTAGAAATAAAAAGTGCGATGCAGCATGAACAGCTTTCCCCACACCAGCAATAACAGAGCTGAAAATATTCTCACACCAGCCCTTCAGAATCCAGTCTATTTTATGCTCTTAGGTAAATTCAAGGAAACAGAATTACTATGTAAAAGTGCATTTACAAAGAAACCTTTAAAACGTGTCAAAATAAATTACTTTGAAGAGTTTTTCACCAACATGCCTCCAGCTTTCCCTTCCTTTCCTATTTGCTGTTCCACAGAACCCAACTGTGATTATACTGAACTGACTTTACAAGCTGTGGGGAGATAGAGCACACAAGACAGATCCCAACCAGAACTATGTGCATTAACTACATCCCCAAGGTTTCTTGGTGTAGGAGTTTTCCTTTCTTCTTTTTTAAGTGTCTTAAAAATATCTTATATCTTGAGAACAAGAAGAAATACTTAGAAGACCCTCTATCTCGGTTTGCTATGTATGTTGAGCCCTGAAACTTATTTTTTTTATTAATAAAAACAGGTGCTCAAGGCAAACACTTGCATGACACAGTATTCTTAAAACTTGTATTTTATTATTTCTGCCAGAAAATGCTGTTTCCAACTAGCATATATTACTAAAGAAGAATAAATAACTTGTCTAATGACTTTAGTTTAAAAACAAATATAAAAAGATTAAGTATTAGGTAGACTAAGACTTAAGACTGACTAGGGTGACTATGAAATCAAAACTTCCTACAGAGGTGAAATAAATTAATGATTTCATTAAGCGGGATCCTGCTCTCTGAAATCGACTTACCCACTAATACAAAAGTGTTTCTGTGGGATTCTAGAGAATGGATTCCTGCTTCCAACTGGTTTTACCAATTATTCATTATATTGTCCCGTGGGAAAAACACTTACTGCTTGGCTTTAGTTTTCCCATCAATAAAATGAGAACTTTAAAATAATTTCTGAAATTATTTATACCCATAAGAAGCAATTATTTCAGATTAATAATTAACTATTGAAACTAAGTAATATTGAATAGATTGAATCATTCTGTAAACTTTGTAAGATATTGGCCATGTACTGTATATTGAGTCTAATCATTCAGTAAATTTAAAAGTACTATGGTTGGCTAATATTCCTAAGTATAGCAATACCTCTTTCATTAATTATGTGACAGCTAATGTAAATTATCTCTTTTCATTACACAAAAAAATAGATCACAGTTCAAGTTCACAGCTCTTAACTGTGGTAGGCAGTTAGACAGACATGAGCACAGGAAGGATGATGGGCCAGGCAGAGAAACGCATCGGTGCAGAAAGTCCTCAGTATCTAGCAGTGGGCAAAACTGGGAAAACAAGGACCTTGCCCCAGGTAACCTTTCCTCCCCTAGCATATTGCTGGTCATGTGGTTTAGACTCCCTGACCTTTCATATAGTTGAGTATGTGGTTCGAACCCTACCCAGACCCTTCCTTCCATGGCATGTCCCTAGCCTTGTGTAGACCCCCCCTTGTAGGAGGAACAAGGGGCTGAAAAGTAGCCTAATGAAACTCCCATGTGTACCTTTCACAACTATTCCCTTAAGCATAAAACTCTAAGGATAACATCTAGGCCTCATTTGTGTTTTAGCTCCAGGCCCAGAAAAGCAGCAAAACCAGACAAGTGATACCACAGCTGAACTCAGGACCAGCTGCATTAAATAATGACTCCCTGCCCTGACGCTGACCAAGCAGTGAAGACCATGACCCTAAAAGGATACAACAGGAAAGTTGATGAATATTCTATTGAGATCCTCCCTTGGGACCTCTCTGAAAATCCATGCCCTTTCCATGCCCTTAACAGGGAATCTAGCATTCTGATCCAGTGACTCTCTCTCTCAGGAGCACACCTGCCCCTTTCTTGTGTCCCACCTCTTCCCCCCTCCACCATACTTTTACCCTTCTCTCTCTTAACCTCCAAGGGCCCCTTCTTCCTGAGCCCATTTCTTCTACCACTCACTTCTTCTACTTCCACAAATTTCTAAATAAACTTTCTCTTATTGTTTGAATCTTGAGTATAAATTCTTTCTTAGCCAGAACTCACGTACGGAGGTTGCTGAGACAAAGTCTGGGCTGACTCCATCAGAGTAACACCTAGTGCCTTTCTTACCACCAACATAACTAGTCTGAATACTGTGCAATTTTGAATATAAATATGATCAAAGTGCTTTTCCACTGTTCATTTTCCCTTAGAAATATCTGAATAATTATGATATACTAGTACGTTCTGAGACAATGTACTTGTAATGTTTTGTTTATAACGTAAAATTAGCTTTAAAATATTTAAATTTTATTTTTATTGAAGATCGCCAAAGGGAAATATAACTTTCAAAAGTAATTTTTTCATATAAATATGAATGAATCAGAGTAAATTCTGAGAATAAAGTTCACAATAAATATGCAAGATAGCCATGTACATAATCTTGTGAAAGTAAGCTGCATTGTTTGAGACTATAATACTAGGAAGATAAATTTTGTCAGTACATGAGAAAATGCATAAAAAGCTCTTAGCATAATCTTTGGTTTACAATAATCATCAGTATTATTATGACCTATGCTATTATTTAAGCATTGTTATTTAAATACATAGAAAACTGTTCTTGATTTCTGAAAAATTTTACATACAATATTATTAATTTAGAACTGCATTCTCCAAATTTCAATCACTCTCTTACTCTTTAAAATCTCTTAAGTTTATGCACTGCTTTTTACTTTTTTTATAAATAATTTTGCTTTGTCTTTAACCTCATTCTAAGCAAATGTCAAACCTGAAAACACACACTAGAAATGGGGTAATTATTTCCTTTGATAAATTAAATATGTAACTATTAATTTAAAATGTATCTCTTAAAATATTCATGTTATCTTACCAATAGTTTTGAGAAACACTGAACTCAGCTGGCATTTCCAAATTAAAGTTCACATCTAATGGTAGACAGTCCACCATACTTAAAGGCTATATACAAGCTGAAAGCTCAATGTTATATACATAGTTTTCTAATAAGAAAATATTAATATTGTAAAAAAAGAACGAAGTTGAATATTTCTTATTTTATAATTTGGCTTTTATTCTTTGGTATTTAAAGTCCCTTTATTACACAGAAAACTAAATTCAAGAGTATTTTCCTAAAAAGGCTATTTATAACCAAATTAAATGCATTCAAAAACTTTATTGATCAATTTGGAAAGTAAAAGACTAAGAATTGCTATTAATGAGTACAATTAAATAAGTAGAAGATTAAAATTATTATTTTGCAGATGATGTAACCACATATCTAAAAAACAAGACTCTATTAAGTTACCCAGTAACAAAATTAAAATTCAAAATCAAGATTTTTTCCAATTTAAAATTTAAAAAAAAAAAGATTTTTTTCAATTTAAAAATAATATGTAAAATATTACACTGGGAGAAATATACCAGCAACAAAATTTGTATACCTAAAGACAAAATTAACAAGATATTAATAGGAACTACACTGCTCACAAAAATTAGGGGATCAGGAAATGTGCAGATACTCCAGTACTTCCAGCCTTTTGTATAGTGCATTTTCACCAATAAAATAAAAGTTAGTTTTGCATCTCATTTGCGTAACTGAACAACTTTCTTTGACTTGTTTGCCTTTCTGATGTTCTTTGTTTAATAAAAAAAAAATCAAACGCTTTTCTTTTTTTATTGCTTCATATTCATTTTGAAATATCCCTAATTTTTTTGAGAAGTATATATAAAGAATGCTTTAGCTCTTCAAAGATAAAACAGAAGGTATTTTAAAATACTGAAAGACAACCCTTGCTCTTAGATTATATAATTCAACATTATGAAGAAATCCACTGTACCCTAACTAACCTTATAGTTAATACAATGCCAGGTTACAGGCTCTGGACAGAAGGTGACAAAATTAATGCAAGAATTACCTGCAACTCCTGAAAAAGATTAATAGAAGGGATGAAATCCTGTCATGAAAATTATGTATTATGAAAAGACATAGTACAAGAGACATTGATGATGCAATCAAAACTTATAATCCTAAATACATACAAAAATGTAGCATAGGATAAAGCATATTCCAACCAATGAAGAAAAGATGGATTATCTTTAAAATGATACCAGGAAACACCACATTAGAAAAAATTAAAGCTACAGCCTTACGTCATTCTTTACATGAAAATATATTTCAATCACAAGGAAAAGTTAAAAACGAACTCTTAAAAGTACTAGAGAGAGCATGCATCAGTGATTGTATTTACAATCTTAGAGCAAGGAATATATGAAGCGGGATACAAAATCCAGAGCATAAAAAAAAGACTAATAACTTCACTAGGAAAAATTAAAAATTTCTGTGAGCCAAAAATACCAAATAATTAAAAAGCAAATGAGAAAATTGAGGGAAAATATATCTTCGATTTAACAGCTAATGTCCGCATCTACAAAGAATATGTCTTAAAAAGGAAAAGAAATAGTCTAGTAAAATTTTAAAAAGACATAGTTCTGAACAGGCAATTAACAGAAAACATATGTATAAATGACCAATAAATACATATCTAAAGATATTAAACCCTATCCAAAATTAAATAAACATAAATCAAACTGAGATATCAATTTCATACATTTTGCCCAGTTACATATATGTAGGTGAACCAAAGTGTTTATTCCAACAAGTGGCAGAACTGTATGAAGAATATAACATTTATGCAAATTTTAAAATATGTATTTGTACATAAAAACATATCTGAAAATATATCAAAAAGTGTAGTCTAAGAAGAGAATAGAGCACTACGGGTAAATGTGATGAGAGTGACTTGCTATACAGTTTGGTTTTTGCCTTGTCCATATAAAACTTTTTTATAAAAAGTAAGAAAGTATTTATTAAGGCTGTTTTTATACTTTTTTATGTAAGTATTCTCTATTCTTCTCAAAGATGCACACTCGAAGTAATAATCACATTTACTAGAAACTTAAAATGATTTGATATGTCTGGTACATTTTAGACACAAAAGGAGGGGGGAAAAGTGCATTTAGTCTTGAGATGTGGACCCTATTCACATTTTTCTGGACTTAAAAGAAAATGGCTTGTGAATACACACACACACACACACACACACACACACACACACACAGAGTGATCCTATTTGGGAAATCTTTTACCTCTATTTCAGATATTCTTTTCAATATGAAAACAGCATATTAATTAAATTTTCTGTTCAGATTGCTGTTAATAATTTTCATTTACTAACACAAAAGTAATATTTGGAAAGCACTCCTATACTCAAAATTAAATTAAAATACTGGGAAGTGGTTAGGACCTATAATTCTGACTTTGGCACTTAAAATTGAAAGGGTAGTCAGAGACCACAAGTATGTACCCACTCTTTTTCCAACTTAAATTCAGTAAAAAAAATTTCCACCTAAACTTAGACTACTCAATTTCCAAACTTTTGGTGTTTGGGGCCACTCAAAACTTCTTCTCTTGACTAATTCTAAGCTTATAGTATTAGAATAATAATTATAACATATCAATAAATGTATACACTGAAATACAATTACACTGCTCACAAAAATTAGGGGATATTTCAAAATGAATATGAAGTGATAAAAAAAGAAGCATTGATTTTATTTTCATTAAACAAGAACATCAGAAAAGCAAACAACAAGTTAAAGTTGTTTGATTATGCAAATGAGATGCAAAACCAACTTTTATTTCATTGGTGAAAATGCACTATACAAAAGGATGAAAGTACTGGAGTATCTGCACATTCCCTGATCTTGAAAGTGCACATCCTGCAATTTCCCAGCCCTTGCAATGCCCCTGCAACACGATTTGCCTGAATTTGAAGTCTGGAGAGCCATAGGACATCTTGAAGCTGGTCAGACACAGACAACAGTGGCAACAGCACTTGGAACATCCCAAAGTGTGATCAGCAGACTGTGGAATCACTTTCAAGAGACTGGCACAGTACGAAGAAGATGAGGGCAGGGTCACCCATCTGCCACAACAGCAAGAGATGACCGCTGTTTGACCTTATTGGTAAGAAGGAACAGGCGCAGCAATGCAACAGAGCTGCAGGGACAGTTTCTTGCTGCAACTAGACGACAGATATACACCCAGACCATACAAAATCAACTCCATCGTGTTGGACTGCATGCCCAATGACCAGTGGTGTGCATTCCGTTATCTGCTGAGCACCTCTATAGAACCTGCAGAAGGTGGGCTGATGAGCACCATCATTAAACCTGTGATGAATGATCAACTGTCCTCGTCTTTGATGAGTCACAATTCAGTCTGCAGCCTGACAATCATCATGTCCCATGGATCTGGTGTGAACAAGAGACATGGGAGAATTCATGTTTCATGCAAGAAAGGGATTCCTTCGGTGGTGGTGGAATCATGGTGTGGGCTGGCATCAGCACTGGTGGTGGTACCGACCTCCACATCATCAGAAATGGATCGCTGACTTCTGTCAGATACCAAGATGAGGTCCTGCACCCCATAGTGGTACCCTATGCTGGAGCAGTTGGAAACAACCTTCTTTTCATGGACGGTAATGCAAGGCCACACCATAGGCATCTCGTCAACAACATGCTTCAGGAGGCAGGAATTGAACGCATGGACTGGCCTTCACGTTTTCCAGACCTGAATCCCATTGAACATGCTTGGGATGCACTGGGAAGACGTCTGGAAAACCGTCCAATACCTCCCACAACACTTCTTGAGCTGGAAGTTGCCCTGAAACAAGAGTGGCGGAGGATCCCACAAGAACTGCTGGACAATCTGATCCTGTCCATGCCCCATCGCTGTCAGTGTGTTCTGGCAGTCTTAGGTGACCACTCTCATTGTTTGAGATGCTTCTGTTCACCTCAACCAATGTCACTTGCTACTCAATCATGATAATTGAGTTTGCATCTCACTTGCATAATCAAACAACGTTCTTTGTCTTGTCGTTTGCTTTTCTGATGTTGTTTAATAAAAATAAAATGCTTCTTTTTATCGCCTCATATTCATTTTAAAATATCTCCTAATTTTTGTGAGCAGTGAACAGGTATATGAATAATCATAGTAAAAGCTAAATTTTTCAAAATATTTATCACTTAAGGACTTGAACTTCTAGCCAGACCCAACCTTATGTTGAATTTTATCTAGTTAAAGGTGAGTTCAGTAAAAGCCTACTGAAGAGGAGCAGAAAGAAAGAGGAAAAAAGAGTTACTAAACCAGTCAATTCCTAGAGTACTGCAATAGGCTGAAAGGTTGAATTGCATAAAATGCTATCAACAGTTTACCTACAGTTCTGTTTTTTAGTTTTGTTTTTTTTTACCTATTTCATATAGTTCAACCTAATATTAAACCTTAAAGAAGCTGATTACTTTAATCAATTATCTCATAACATGTCTTCATTTTTTTTCAATTCATTAGACATGTAATTATACTTTGTTTTTGAAATACGTTTCCCAAACCAGAGGTGAGGCTCTTCCTTGTGGTATGCTTAGTCTCAGGTCCTTCCATATTACTGGCACAAGTACTCAGAAATGCTGTTAACATAAAACACACACACACACACTAATTTCTTTAAATACGGCTTTCTATACTTAATATGATACATGTAATGCAGAGGATTGTAATCATAAGGGTTTATTTGTTATCAGCAATTAAAAGTTTATATATAACTAAGTTTATCTTTGTTATTTACTAGTAATTATATCTAACAGATGAAACACAAAAGGAGATAGGGAGTACAAAAAGGACAACAATTTTCCTCTTAATGTGACAATTAATAAAAAGATCAGAAAATTGGTCTGTTTCAAAAATTAAGTAGATTCACAAGCTGCCTTGAAAGGTAATTATCATTTGGGTGAAATGTCCTTTGTGGCTAAATTTTGAGACCAAATACCCACAATATATTATGGACATCTCTCATAGTTTCCCTATTTAAAAGCACTTGACTTCCTTACCACTAATATATGTGAACACAACCTTTCAACCTAATTGTATCTTACTTATAAGAGAAAAATCAGTGTGTCCCAAACAGCAGATAAGAACATAATTGTTTTAAATTTTTCAGATTTAGGCACCATGATCATAGGATTCCTTCTTAATGGAGCATGTGGAGATACCAAATCCTTAAGAAAAATGCCATGCAAAATAACTAGTCAGAATGCCAAATTCCTCTTAAGCAATAGTTCCATCCAGTTGGTTTCTCTTTCTCGTAGTGCGGGTAAGAATCAGTTTTCTGCTGAGAGGTGTTTTTTAATCAGGCTGTAAAGACTTTACAAATGTGAGTTGAAATTTATATATATGAAACCAAACACAATGGCCATAATTTGAAAAGATATTTCAAACCCACCTATCAACAAAATCAAGCTGAGCTAAAAGGATTCAGGAAGGTAAGCTACTTACAAGTTTTGCCAAATGTTAAGTAAAATCTAAATAGATGGTATAGTATTTTCTTTCTTTAAATCTTTTCAGTTGATACCACTTTCTGCCCCAGAGCGTAGAAAGTTAAGTATACTATTCAATACCTTAAAAACTGGTTCCCATGTATTTGTAAGTTGTGTCATAAATTCAAGGCAAAAGTGTGCAGAAAACTTTTCACTCACTCAAAAACCATCTTTCAGAGATAACTCAATTATATTCATGTTCTTGTTACAGCAAACTTGAAAAATAAATAGTTAATAAAGAAAATGGTCCTCAGTTTTTATTAAGGAAATCTAAAGAAGCTTTCTAAGCCCTAGAAGGGAAGGCCCAGGCCTTGCAATGCCATTGCATAGCATATATTCAATGTAAACGAGTGAACTAATGAGAATTAGGACAAGCAAATACCAACATTCATGATAAACTAAAAAGTCTTCAATTTTTCAAAATATGGTCCTAGACTATAGCTTTGATAACTAATCAAATAAAACTATATTGAAACTTTCATTTCCTTTAAAAATCAAAAAAACTTGAAACTCCATTACGTGAACAATGAAGTACATTACTTTTCCGTTTCCTGCTCAGGTAAGGAATACAGAATGTTTCAAAACACCACCGCTAAAAAAATAAACATATCCGAGGTAAATATTATTTTTGTATTTGTGCAGGAGAGTTTTCTAATTTCAACTCTGAAGGGGTTTCTATTTTCTTTACACTCACCAAATATCAACCCATACTTTTGTTCAATGTCATATAAAAATGAAAAGAAAGGTTTAAAGAGCACTCAAGGTTTTAAATAAAACAGCCAAATACCACAGCTTTGCATACATTGCTGAACTTATAAAAGTTAACATCAAACTATCACCAAATTCTTCTTATTAAAGAAAAACAGAATTCAGATTTCTTATCTACTGATGCATACAAATAAACCTTTATTGTTTTTTAATTTCAGAGAAATTTAGCTTCTGCAGCAAGTGTGGAAATAAGTGATAAACCCTCTTAACAACTCTATTTGTAATAGCAGTATATCACAGAATGTCTTTATAGACTCATACATTCCAGACCAGAGCTTCTCACTTTACTGTACATCCAAATAATGTGACATCTTGTTAAAATGCAAGTTCTGATCCCACAGGACTGTGGCAGAGTCACAGACTGCATGTCTAACAGTTCTTGGGGTCACTGCTCATCTGTGAACCACATTTAAGACAGGAAGGTTCTATAGAGACCTCCCTTAAGACAAGTGCTCAAGCGTTCAAGTGCATTCAAATTCTCTGTCTTCTTTCTGACTGTAGACAATACGATATGGTAATTTTTCTGGTACAATGAGTGCTATCAGTTTCAGATTCATTTTAAGTGATCCAGGAAACAAGCATGTGGTAAAAACTCAAGTAACCTCAGCCCACTGACCACGGATGGTGCTCTCACTATAAAATATCAGCCATCCTACAACAAATCTCAGCACCCAGATGTGGTCTTGACCAGAGAGGCAAGTGCTCATCTTGTCAAGCAAGTGCTTTTCCTGCCAGAATGAAATCTGCAGACAGAGGACAGACATGCCAAAGAAGTGAGAGCTTCAGTAATTCAGAACTGCAAGCCACTACACATCTTGCATCACTCGGAGATGAATGGGAACACTTGCAAAAGTATTTCACCATGAACTGTTTTGTGAGAGAGAGCCACGAGGGGGATCAGGAATTCTAAAATTCCTTTATTACTCAATACAATTATGTGTTTCAGCCTAAACTAATGTTGGCACTGTTCAACAGGATTCCAGGATTCCTTCATTCCGCAATGTTAAATGAGAAGCAGAACAAATAGACTGTCTCTGTTAGCCTTTCCAAGTGTATCTATCTAAGAGAGACATCTCTGTTTGGAAATAAGCATTAAAACCTGCCTGGCTGATACAGTTCTGATTCACTATTGTCTCTAAGATAGTAGCTGAAACAAAAACAAACCTCAGCCCCCAAACCACATCAATACCTCCTTCCTCTTTGAAAGCTCCCTTATTTCATGTTCAACTCCCACAGTGGCCTTTTTCATCACCTTGCTGGTTCCAATTTTTATCTTCCCTTCATAGTACTACGAATACTAAAAAACAAACGCAATACAACGACCTATATGTATTCATAGTGGAAACACAGAAATCAAACATCTGTCTCAACTCACATTCAAATAACTCTCTGGAGGGAGTCTTTAATGTAGGGTAAGAAAACATCTAGGCCTAGGGTATGATGAGAATAGAATACAAAACTAAAACACAAATATGTCCTATGAAAATTGTTTTTCTTCCCCTGGAAAATGAATTCAAAGTGAGGAGCAAAATTTCCAATTGACCTCAAATACACACCATCTAGATGTCAAATAAAATGAAACTTCTCACATGATAATGCTTCAGAAGACTTTATTACTACAAGCACGTTCAATCTCGGAAAGAATCACAGATCACAAATGTTCTTCCTCAGTAAAAATTCCAACTAGATGCCGGCTGACCATTTGAATCCTATCAAGATAACTGCCTTGACTTTCCTCCATTCCTACTAGGAAAAATAGCAGGGATAAGTGCTTAACTAAATCCCTTCCAAACAGTTCCCTTCACCTTCGCACAACCCGGTACACCCAGATACAGTAACTATGGTTTTTCCCTCTCCTATTGGCATACATGGGTGCTTCTTTCCCTCAATATGCCCATCCTAATTAATTCCCTATCCTGCTGGAGGTAATGAAGTAGTCCTCCTCAAGTCCTTAGTTAAGTTTGTAACAAATACAACTAGTTATATCAAGAATCTTCAAGATAACCCTACAAAGAAAGAATTCATCAAAAATAAGAGTAGGGCCTGACATTGGACTGGGATGTGGAGAAACCAGGTTCGAGACCCCGAGGTTGCCAGCTTGAGCGCATGCTCATCTGGTTTGAGCAAGGCTAACCGGCTTGGACCCAAGGTTGCTCGCTTGAGCAAAGAGTCACTAAGTCTGTTGTAGCCCCTGGTCAAGGCACATATCAGAAAGCAATCAATGAGCAACTAAGGCGCCGCAACGAAGAACTGATGCTTCTCATCTCTCTTCATTCCTGTCTGTCTGTCCCTATCTGTCCCCTCTCTATGTCTCTGTCATAAATAAATAAATAAATAAATAAATAAATAAATAAATAAAAGTAGGGGCAGAGGGAGGATCAATGATGATGTGCTCTAGGTAAGCAACAACAAACAGGTACTCAGCCATGTTTTCAAAAGAATAAATTCATTTTTCCTCAACAGTGTAGAATGTTGACATTTTAAAAAATACAACCAAAGTCTCTCTACCACCTGTTAAGTTAAACCAAGCCTAACTTTGGGGATATATATTAGATATAGGCCAAAAAGTTATTTTAAAAAGTTCTTTGTAAGTATATGTACAAAAATGCAAATACACAGTTTTATAGCACTGTGTTGTTATTATCATCATGCACAGGAGTGTGAATGAGCAAAAAAGCCAAAAAAGGCCTGTGGAGGCAACTGATTGAGCAGCACACCGAGGCAGTCAGGAGGCTGGAGAGAACCAGCGGGGTCTGAGCTGACAGATATAGAATGGAGCCCGGCGGCCGGCGAGTGGGTGGACAAGAGCAGGGAGCAGCCATGATCATATTAGCCAGGAAAAGCTGAGTGAACAATCAATCAGAAGAAAGAAAAACTATTTATGCACATTTCAGTGGTTCAGGGCTCAATGGCTGGGCTTTCCCCTTCTGTGGCTGCCATGAAAATGTAGTGATTTTGCTTTATATGTAAAGATAGAGGTGGAATTACAATATTACAAACTAAAACACCAGGCATTGTTGAACCATACTTCTCATTGAAATGTGAAGTAGTATGGGAGCCAGGCTTCAGTACTCCTAAAAGGTTTGCCGTAAAAGTCTTTTGCCAATAATATTATTTCATCAGAAAAAGTAAGTCCTTTTGGAAGACTAACGGTTCTCATATCCGCTGTACACCTACCACAGCAAAAAAATTTAATACAGTGGCAAATATTGCTGAGGCGGAGGAGCAAGATGGCGACGGAGTGGGCGGACTTACCAACTTCCAACTCCCAGAACCAAAGTGGATTATAACTCAATTTTAAGAACCATCATCTGGATAAACCAACTTTGAACTAAACTAAGTGGACTCTTCAACTAAGGAACACAGAAGAAGCCACATTGAGACTGGTAGGAATAGCAAAAACGCGAAGAGGGCTACCCAGCTCCCTGGAGCAAACGGCAGCCCGGACAGACCCGCGTGGCAGGAGGAAAGTTTGGCGGAGAGGAAGGGATCTGGGTCCCAGGAACCAAGCCCCAGCCTACAGTCCCAGAGCCTAGAAGAGGCATTTGAACAGTTTTGAGCTGTGAAACAAGTGAGGGAGCTCCCAGGCCTACAGTGTGGAGTATTAGGTCCCTTCCTACTCTGCTGAAGGTTGCTGAAGGGTTTGTTGGCGGCATGACGCTTAAACGCGGTTCTGTTGGCGTGGGTGGAGGCCCAACCGTTGGGAGCTCGGTCTAGTCCAGCAGGAGGAGGGGACACGCAAAAGCGGTCCGGAAGCTGCAGGCTCGCCTGTAATCCCACCTGTGGGGACAAAGCGGGAGGCCAGGAACAGGCAGAGATCTGCTCTGCGACCCTGGGCAAACCAACCCTGACCGCGGGGACGGGGCTAGGACCAGAAACGGGCGGAGATCGCGGCTGAGCTCACGCTACCAGCCCCAAGCAACCGGAGAAACTGCGGTTTGCCATTTTACATGCGCGAGCAGGCTCCGAACACAGAAGCGGGGTAAACCCCAAGAAAAGCGGAAGCTCAGAGCTGAGCCCACGCGACTATCCTAGCCCGGCTGGAGAAACCTCGGTTTGCCATCCTACGAGCACTAGCGGGCAAAGAACACGAGAAAGGGGTAGAGTCCGGAAACAGAGGAAGCCAGCAAACAAGCTCCGCCCAATAAACCTTGGTTTGCGACACTGCGCAGAAGGGCCCTGGCCTCGAGGGTGGGGATAAAGCTCAGGACGGGCAAAGGCTCACAGATGAGAGCACGTCAAAAGCCCCGCCCAACTCGCAACACTGTGGTGAGCAGGCTCTGACTGCGGGTTCTGGGCAGAAGTTCGGAAACAGGCTGAGTCCCCAGAAGAGCAAAGGTGCTCACCTCTACCCTTGGTGCTGAGGCTTGTGGCTTGAGTGACAGCCCCTCCCACGGAGATGAGGCAGAAATCACAGCAAAAGCCATAGTGGGCCGGCGCTGGAAACGCCCATAGCCAACCGTCCGAGGAAGCGGCGGAGGGGGTGGCGGGCCTGCAGAGAGATCACAACTAGAGAATACAAAGGCAACACCTACGGGACTCCAGTGGCCACAACTTGCTTATACACAGACAAAATTGGCAGGCAGAGTCATGCAAACCAAATGAATCAAGAGTAATCCCCAGAGAAGGACCTGAATCAACCAGATATAACCAAATTACCAGAAGCAGAATTTACAATAATGATAATTAGGATATTCAAAGAAATTAGAGCAACAATGGATAGTCATTATGAACACCTAAATAAAGAGATAACAAGTATAAAAAACAAAATTAAAATAATAAAAAGGAATCAGACATAAATGACAAATACAGTATCAGAACTGAAGACCACAATGGAAGGAATTAAAAGCAGGATGAATCACGCTGAGGATCGAATAAGCGAGTTAGAGGACACAATAAACAAAGGCACAGAAACAGAGAAGAAAAAGGAAAAGAGACTCAAAAAATGTGAGGAAACCCTAAGGGAGCTCTGTGACAACATGAAGAGAAACAACATTCGCATCATAGGGGTGCCTGAAGAAGAGGAGAGAGAACAGGAAATGGAAACTTTGTTCAATCAAATAATAGCAGAAAACTTTCTTAAATTAAGGCGGGGAAACACTCCACACGTTCAAGAAGCACACAGAACTCCATTAAAGAGAAACCCAAAAAGATCTACACCAAGACACATCATAGTTAAAATAACAAAGCTAATGGATAAAGAAAAAAATTTTAAAGTTGCTAGGGAAAAAAGGCTATCACCTACAAAGGAGCCCCCATAATGATGACATCGGACTTCTCAACAGAAACACTTGAGGCAAGATATAATCAAAGTAATGCAAAACAAAAACCTACAACCAAGACTACTTTATCCAGCAAGGTTAACGTTTAAAATTGAAAGAGAAATAAAGAGCTTCCCAGAAAAAGAAAGCCTGAAGGAATTCATTAAAACCAAACCAATTCGGCAAGAGATACTAAGGGGCCTATTGTGAACAGTTTAAAAGGAGGAAAGAATAGAGCAAAAGAAGAAGACAGCTTTAAAGAATAAATTGGCAATAAACAACTACATATCAATATTAACCTTAAATGTTAATGGATTAAATGATCCAATCAAAAGACATAGCGTAGCTGCATGGATAAAGAAACAAGACCCATACATATGCTGTCTACAAGAGACACAGCTTAAAACAAAAGACGCACATAGACTAAAGGTAAAAGGATGGAAAAAAATATTTCATGCAAATGGAAATGAAATAAAAGCAGGGGTAGCAGTACTTATATCTGACAAAATGGACTTTAAAACAAAGGCTGTAGTAAGAGATAAAGAAGGACACTACATAATGATAAAGGGAACAATTCAACAGGAAGATATAACTATTATAAATATCTATGCACAAATATAGGAGCCCGGCATACATAAAGGAGACTTTGATGGATATAAAGGGCGAGATTAACAGCAATACTATCATAGTAGGGGATTTCAATACCCCTCTAAAAACACTGGATAGAAGAATCGTCAAGAAAGAAAATTAGTAAAAAAAACAGCAGACTTAAAGGAGACACTAGATCAACTTGATTTAATAGATATCTTCAGAACTTTTCACCCTAAAGCAGTAGAAGATACATTCATCTCAAGCGCTCATGGTACGTTTTCTAGGATAGACCACATGTTAGGACACAAAAATGGTCTCAATAAATTTAAGAAGATTAAAATCATATCAAGCATTTTCTCTGAACACAATGCCATGAAACTAGAAATTAACCACAAAAGAAAAACTGAAAAATACTCAAATACTTGGAAACTAAATAGCATGTTATTAAATAATGAATGAATTAACAATGAGATCAAAGAAGAAATAAAAAAGTTTCTAGAAACAAATGATAATGAGCATACATCAACTCAAAATTTATGGGACAGAGCAAAAGCAGTTCTGAGAGGGAAGTTCATTGCACTACAGGCATATCATAAGAAGCTAGAAAAAGCTCAAATAAGCAACCTGACCCTGCAACTAAACAAACTAGAAAAACAATAGCAAATAAAACTCAGGACAAGTAGAAGGAAGGAAATAATAAAGATCAGAGCAGAAATAAATGACATAGAGGCTAAGGAAACAATACAGAGGATCAATGAAACCAGAAGCTGGTTCTTTGAAAAGGTAAACAAGACTAATGAACCTTTAACTAGACTCACCAAGAAAAAAAGAGAAAGGACCCAAATAAATAAAATTAGAAATGACAATAGAGAAATAACAACGGACACAGCAGAAATACAAAGCATTGTAAGAAAATACTATGAAGAACTATATGCCAAAAAATTAGGCAGCCTAGGTGAAATGGACAAATTTCTTGAATCATATAACCTTCCAAAAATCAATCTCGAAGAATCAGAACACCTAAACAGACCAATTACAACAAATGAGATCGAAACAGTTATCATAAAACTCCAAAAAAAGAAAAGTCCTGACCTGATGGCTTTACAAGTGAATTCTACCAAAAATTCAAAGAAGAACTAACTCCTATCCTCCTCAAGCTATTTCAAAAAATTCAAGAGGAAGGAAGACTTCCAAATTCCTTTTACAAGGCAAGTATAATTCTGATCCCAAAACGGGGCAAAGACAACACAAAGAAAGAAAATTATAGGCCTATATCCCTGATGAATTTAGATGCTAAAATTTTCAACAAAATATTAGCCAACCGGATCCAGCAATATATGAAAAAAATCATACACCATGATCAAGTGGGATTTATTCTGGAGAGGCAAGGCTGGTTCAATATTCGCAAATTAATCAATGGGATTCATCACATAAACAAAAGGAAGGACAAAAATCACATGATAATTTCAATAGATGCAGAAAAGGCATTTGATAAAATCCAGCACCCATTCATACTCAAAACTCTCAGTAAAGTGGGAATACAGGGAACATTCCTTAACATGATAAAGGCCATCTATGACAAACCCACAGCAAACATCATACTAAATAGACAATAATTAAAAGCAATCCACTTAAGATCAGGATCCAGGCAGGGGTACCCCCTTTCACCACTCTTATTCAACATAGTCCTGGAAGTCCTAGCTACAGCAATCAGACAAGAAATAAAAGGCATCCAAATTGGTAAAGAAGAAGTAAAACTGTCACTATTTTCAGATGATATGATATTGTATATAGAAAACCCTAAAGTCTCAAGTCAAAAAACTACTGGACCTTATAAATGAATTCAGCAAGGTGGCAGGATATAAAATTAATACTCAGAAATCAGAGGCATTTCTATATACCAACAATGAACTGTCAGCAAAAGAAATTAAGGAAACAATCCCCTTCACTATTGCAGCCAAAATAATAAAGTACCTAGGAGTAAATTTAACCAAGGAGGTTAAGGACTTGTACTCAGAAATTATAAAACATTGATAAAAGAAATCAAGGAAGATACAAACAAGTGGAAGCATATACCGTGCTCATGGCTTGGAAGAATAAACATAATTAAAATGTCTATATTACCCAAAGCAATTTATAAATTCAATGCAATACCAATTAAAATACCAATGACATACTTCAAAGATATAGAACACATATTCCAGAAATTTATATGGAACCAAAAAAGAACACGAATAGCCTCAGCAATCTTAAAAAGAAAAAATAAAGCAGGAGGTATCACTCTTCCAGATATCAAAGTTTACTATAAGGCCATTATACTCAAGACAGCCTGGTACTGGCATAAGAACAGGCACATAGATCAATGGAACAGAACAGAGGACCCAGAAATAAACCCACAGCTTTATGGACAACTGATATTTGACAAAGGAGGAAAGAACATACAATGGAGTAAAGACAGCCTCTTTAACAAATTGTGTTGGGAAAACTGGACATCTACCTGCAAAAAAATGAAACTAGAGCATCAACTTACACCATTCACAAAAACATACTCAAAATGCATAAAAGACTTAAACGTAAGCCGTGAAACCATAAGCATCTTAGAAGAAAACATAGGCAGCATGCTCTTTCTTTGACATCTGCAGCAGCAATATATTTGCCAATTTATCTCCACGGGCAAATGAAATAAAAGGCAAGATAAACAAATGGGACTATATCAAACTAAAAAGTTTTTGCACAGCTAAAGACAATAAGAACAAAATAAAAAGACAAACCACACAATGGGAGAACATATTCGACAGCACATCTGATAAGGGGTTCATAACTAAAATTTATAAAGAACTTATAAAACTCAACAACAGGAAGACCAACAATCCAATCAAAAAAATGGGCAAAAGAACTGAATTGAAATTTCTCCAAAGAGGACATACAGATGGCCAATAAGCATATGAAAAAATGCTCAACATCACTAATCATTAGAGAAATGCAAATTAAAACCACAATGAGATATCACCTCACACCAGTCAGAATGGCACTCATCAGCAAAACTACACAGAGTAAGTGCTGGGGAGGATGTGGAGATAAGGGAACCCTCCTGCACTGCTGGTGGGAATGCAGACTGGTGCAGCCACTGTGGAAAACAGTTTGGAGATTACTCAGAAAATTAAAAATCGAACTGCCTTTTGACCCAGCTATCCCACTTATAGAAATATACCCTAAGAACACTATAGCACTGTTCGAAAAGAAGAAATGCGCCCCATGTTAGTGGCGGCATTGTTCACAATAGCGAATATCTGGAAACAGCCCAAGTGTCCGTCAGAAGACGAGTGGATTAAAAAGCTATGGTACAGGCCTGACCTGTGGTGGCGCAGTGGATAAAGAGTCGACCTGGGAACACTGAGATCGCCAGTTCAAAACCCTGCACTGGTCTGGTCAAGGCACATATGGGAGTTGAGGCTTCTAGCTCCTCCCCCCTTTCTCTCTCTCTCTCTCTCTCTCTCTCTCTCTCACTCTGTGTCTCCTCTCTAAAATAAATAAATAAAAAGAAATTTAAAAAAAATTTAAAAAAAAAAAAAAAGCTATGGTACATATATACTATGGAATACTATCAGCCATAAGAAATGATAACATCGGATCATTTATAACAAAATGGATGGACCTTGATAACATTATACGGAATGAAAGAAGTAAATCAGAAAAAAAGAAAAACTGAGAACAGCATGATTTCATACATAGGTGGGACATAAAAGTGAGACTATGAGACATGGACAAGAGAGTGGTGGTTACGGGGTGGGGGGAGGGAGGGAAGGGTGGGTGGGATAGGGAGGAGGGGAGGGACTCAGGGAAAACCAGATAGAAGGTGACAGAGGACAATTTGACTTTGGGTGACGGGTATGCAACACAATTGAATGATAAGATAACCTGGAGATGTTTTCATTGTACATATGTACCCTGATTTATTGGTGTCACCCCATTAAAATTAATTTTAAAAAAAAAGACTGGAAAAAGAAAAAAAAAGTCAAAAAAATTTTTTGCTACAAATATAATTTTATCGTTTTACAGTTAATAGTAGATAATAGGATTTATTTAACCTAAATATTAATATATCTTTAAATAAATTTTCAGACTAATATAATTATGTCCACCTATAAAAAATAAGCAGTACTGTTTCCCAAAAAAAAAAATTTATAGTAGCTTTATCTCTAGAAATTTCAGCTTTAGTAAAGACATTTAAACTCTGAGAAGAGAAAATTATAGGTAGTGATTCTTCCCAAGAAGAATGATGACAGCAGCTCACCTTTATGGAGAGTGTCCAGGTGCTGTGCAAGCACGAGAAACACAGTTTCTTCCATTTAATCTTCACTGAGACCTGATTAGTGAGTACCACTGTGATCCCATTAATAGGTAGAAACCAGCTCAGATAAAAAGAAGTCAACCCATGTCTGATGCCAAACTCCAAATTTATTAATTATTTTATATTTTTTAATGAATTCTTTAAAGACAAATCAATTTGTTAAACCAACACAGATTACAAATATTCTAATACGTATCACTTCCCTAAATACGCAGTTAGTTATTCTTGCAAACTGAATATACACAGACCATACCTCACAGCTCTTCAAAACATTTTCTAGCCCTGGCTGGTTTGCTCAGTGGTATAGTGTCAGTCCGATATGTAAAAGTCCCAGGTTTGGTTCCCGGTTAGGGAACACAGGAGAAGCAACCATCTGCTTCTTTATCCCTTCCCTTTCCCCTTTTCTCTCTCTTTCTCTCTCTCTCGCTCTTCTCCTCCTGTAGCCATGGTTCAATTGGTTCCAGCAAGTTGGACCCAAGGTGCTAAAATAGCTCGGGATTGCCAAGCAACAAAACAATGGCCCCAGATGGGCAGAGCACTGCCCAGTAAGGATCTTGGTGGGTGGATCCAGTTCCAGGAGCATGTGGGAGTCTGTTTCTCTTCCCCACCTCTCACTTAAAAACAAAACAAAACATATTTTAAGCTTAAACTGCTTATTATCAACTCAGTCAGACTCACAGAGCTGCAACACCTCAAAGTGAGCTGACAGTCATGGTGCACAATTCATGTGTTCTCAACACATGACAACTGGAAAAATACCTATTCCTATGGTATCTCTCTACTGCCACATGCTGTTTCTGCTCCCCAATGCACTCAGCATTGGGGAGCAGAAACAGCACCACCAAAAGTGTTTTCATTGACTTAGATACCTAACATCTAAGCACATGCTGAAAATAAAACTCAGCAAAGATATGAAACAATATCCTGAAGCCAACTTTATAATTAAAGACTACTGTACCTTGAAACATTTTTAATAAACTTTGTCAAAACTATTATATTAAGACAGTTTTAGAGTATGATTAATATTTAATTCTATGTATATGTTGGTTTCACTCTCTGACTGAAATAAGCTCTTTAAATAGTAATAAATAACATGAGTGGCAATAGGCATATTCACAGAGCACCACTGTATCCACTATCCTGAACATTATGAGTCCTGGGACACAATTTATAAACAGATAGAACAGTACCCCCAGGGAGCTTCTAAGTGTTTTTCTGAGGATTTTATTTCCATTTGGATATAGTTGAAGATCTGGAAATTCATTTTCAACATCATAACAAAGCTGGGCTGTGAAGCTCTGATCCAGAGGCGGCTGGGAAGACACCACTTACCCACCATGACCCTCGGACCAACTTCTCTATGATAGAAAAATAACCCACCTGGGACCAGCTGGTAAAAAGATACAGGACCTCAATGGAGAAACCAAAGAACCCTTTACACAAAGTTACCATTTCCCAAACTCTCCCAGAAACACAAATAAGGGATAAGAGTTTGATTTCAAAGGACTTCCTGGCTGCGACTCCAGCTACTAGAATAAAAATAAAGCCAAGACCTCCACCAAGCAAGTGACTAATGACAAGAGTTGCTGTCAATAAAATTAAAAGTAAGATTTGCCACAATAAGCTACAATACAGCTAATTCACTCAGGAAAAAGAGACAGCTGGCTCTGGGTGTGTGTTTTATATACCACAATATATTCACAAAGAAAAATAATATTCTGCCAAGGAACATCTTAATGACACAGAAAATTGTCTATGCCTGATAATGTCACTGCTTTCAGAGGCAAAATCTCCTGAGAACAAATTGGCCCCAGAGCTACAACATAAATTCTAGTGCTGATTTTTTTTTTTAAATAAAAGAAGTCCATTTTCCAAGGATGGAATGCACACCTAATCGTGGGTTCCTGGGCTCTAAGTCATGGTTCTGCTTACAAACTCTGTGACCTTGAAATCTTGAGTAAGTCAGTGTAGAGAGGCCAGTTTCTATACTGCTGTAAAGAGACTGAGTAGGCAAGTTCAGTGGTTTTCAAATTCTCCTCTCATGGAACACCAATGTTCCACAAACTGAGACTAGCTTCCTGTAGTTAAAATCAAATAATAGACATTTGTTCTCTAAGCCCTTTTCCATAATATTTTTTCTTATGCCTCTGGAACCTGAAACTATTTGTTGCTATGAGCAAGTAGAAATTGACTGCTGACAGTTAAGAAGTTTATATTTGTATATTACAAGCTCATGTACGTAGGGTTAGAATTTTAAACTTTATACGTAAAATGATTATATTGATTGCTAGTAAAGTGATTCCTGGTTCAAATGACAAAACCAGGTTTTCATGTTCTGAGCTGAGTACAAAAGCACACACACACCTTTCTGGTGCTCTCATATATGAACATATTTGATCAATTCTAGATTAGCAGCATCTACAGCAGGGGTCGGGAACCATTTTGGCTGAGAGAGCCATGAACGCCACATATTTTAAAACAGAGGTGCCCAAACTATGGCCCGCGGGTCAAATTGCAGCCACCTGAGGCCATTTATCAGTCCCCCACTGCACTTCCGGAAGGGGCACCTCTTTCATTGGTGGTCAGTGTACGAAGTACTGTATGTGGCAGCCCTCCAACGGTCTGAGGAAGAGTAACTGGTCCCGTGTGTAAAAGTTAGGGGACCCGTGTAAAATGTAATTCCATGAGAGCCATACAATATGTTTAACACTAAATACAAATAAATGTGTGCGTTTTATATAAGACCAACACTTTTAAAGTACAGTAAGTCTCTGAATTCTTTTTAATAACGTTTTCATGCTGTTATTAACCAATGATGAATAAAGTACTTCTTACCATTAATGCGACATCAGCTGCTGCATGAGTTTGCTGATGGTTTAGTAGTCTGGTTGAAACGTAGTGAGGTTAAGCTTCATGCAGGCGTTGAGACTTCAATCCGTTAAACGTGATTGTAGGTTGGTCTTAATATTCTTTAGATGTGAGAAAGACTGCTCACATGCATACGTAGAGCCAAACATTGTCAGTACAGCAATACTTACATGCTGCAGTGTGTGGTATGTGACGAGAAGCATGTTGCAAGTTTTGACAATCAGCTGGTCTGTGGGTTGAAGTTTTTTTATTTCTCCCCACTTGTGTTTGCTTGCCAACTCTGCTTGCTGTCGTGCGAGTCTTTCCAAATCTTCATTCAGTGATTTGACCTTATTCACCCACATGTCTGAGGCCTTCAGGTCAGCAGCTTATAGCTCAAAATCTCTTGACAGAGACACCGGGGATGTAACTCAGATCAGCGCTGTCCACTGCACACTCGTATGGATGGGTGATGAACTTAAAAAGATGAGTGCACTCACGAAATTCTCCAAAGTGTACTTGGAATAACTGCAGGAGATCAGATGTGAAATCTGCTAGCTGCTGGAGATCAAGATGTTGAACAGGGTCACTTGCTGTGCATGCATCTTTAAACTCTCCCAGTTTATCAAAGTGTAGTAAATGACCTGTTTCAATGTCAGCAATGAAGAGTTCCAGCTTGTTTTCAAATGCAAACATTGCTTGTTGAAGAAATAAGACTGTATTTCCAACACTTTGCATTTTCACATTCAGATGGTTCAGATGTTCAGTCATGTCCACGAGATAGTAGAATTTCAGGAGCCACTCAGTGTTAGCTAACTCAGGATGCTCGACGTTTTTCATTTTAAGAAAAGTCTGGGTTTCACTCAGACAAGCCGCAAAACGGCTGAGCACCTTCCCTCTTGACAACAAATGCACATTGCTGTGCAGAAGCTGACCAGGACAATTATTCCCAACTTCATCCAGCAGTATTTTGAACTAGAGATTATTTAAAGCTTGATTAACAATAAAGTTGACCACTCGAATGACCAGCGACATCACCTCACCAAGCTGCTTGCGACACATCTGAGCACAAAGGACCTCCTGATGTAGGATGCAGTGAAAACTTAGGATGGGTCTCTTTTCATGTTTACAAAGAAGTGCTACGAATCCTCTGGTTTTCCCCACCATGCACAGAGCACCATCAGTACACACATAAATCAGTTTATCCATCGGTAGACATTTTTCTTTAGTAAGTAAACTCAGTGAAAGACTTGAATAAATCCTCCCCTCTTGTTGTCTCTTTTATAGGCAAAACAGCAAGAGTTTCCTCACATAGTGTGTCACCAACAGCATACCTTGCAATCACACTGAACTGGGATAAATGGCTTATGTCTGTTGACTCATCCAAAGTGAGAGAAAAGAATGGTGCTGCATTTATGTCCTTCACTTGTGTTGCCTCAATTTGATTTGCCATCATGATGGTCCAATCGTGAACAGTTCTTACCGACAGAGGCATGTCTTTTATTCATTTGATTATCTTGCCTTTATTCGAGAAGTCGTCAAAAAGTTCATTGGCAACATCAAGCATGAATGTTTTGGCATACTCCCCATCTGTGAATGGCTTTCTGTTTCTCACAATTGCTAAAGCACCAGCAAAGCTAGCCGAATTCCAGTCACCTTGTTGGGTCTAAACACAAAGTTGCTGCTGACTAGCTTGCACTCTGCACAGTAGCTCTTGACATGCTTTCTTCCTGCTGTTCCCAGCTGGATATTTTGATGCAAATGTAGTATGGCCTGTGTCGAAGTGCAGCTTTATATTTGACCATTTCATTGATGCAATTTTATCAATGCATATTAGACACACTGCAGAACCTGCTCTCTCCACAAAGGCAAATTCCTCTGTCCATTCCTGCTGAAAAGTACGATACTCCTCATCTTTTTTTCTTTTAGCAATCTTCTTTGTCAAAAGGGTTTCTGCAGTTTGCTAGCTGACTAGGTGATTAAAAGGAGGGAAGTTTACTTCCTGACCTCACAACGACCTATGTACATTATGCATTATCCAATAAAAATTTGGTGTTGTCCCAAAGGACAGCTGTGATTGGCTCCAGCCACCCGCAACCATGAACAAGAGTGGTAGGAAATGAATGGATTGTAATACATGAGAATGTTTTATATTTTTAACATTATTTTTTTTATTAAAGAATTGTCTGCGAGCCAGATGCAGCCATTAAAAGAGCCACATCTGGCTCACGAGCGATAGGTTCCCTACCCCTGATACAGAGTAGGCCTGGATTGAGAAGAGACAGCAGTTGTGGGGATGATACATGTGTCCTCCTAACTCACATTGCATCCCAGAGGCTGCAGTTCACTCCTGATCTTCCAGTTCCGGGACCATTGCAATTTCATTTTATTCCTGCCATTCAGTGCCTGTGCCCACCTACCTCTATCACCCTACCTGCTCTATGACTACATCTAAAAATAAAAAGTTAAAGGGTCAACAGCCCATCAATACACACAACTCTAATTTTTTCAACAATCCCAGCACAACCATGTCGAGCTTTTAAAATGTCCAATCAAAACCGATATGTGCCTTGGAAGCAACGTTTATAATACTGAATGACGGTGCGTGTGTGGCTTAGATGACAATAAGAAGCTATCCTCACAATGACCAAGGGAAAGGTATGTACTCATGTCATCTTCCCTGACTCTCAGGTAGACAATCGCCAGTGAAAACTGAGATCACCAAACTTAGCCGTGTCAAGTGTAATTCTCAAGCCCAGAAGAAACAAACACTAAGTAGCCTGTTATCAGTCAGAGTTCTCCTGATAAACAAAAGCATATGTGTATGTATAAAGGGACTTATTACAATGAATTGGCTCAGATAATTATGGAGGCTGAGAAGTTCCAAGATCTGCAGTCAGAAAGCTGGAATCTAGGAGAGCCAATGGTGTATGTAGTTCCTGTCCAAAAGCCTGTTGACTCAAGACTCTAGATGGGCCACCATTTCATTTTAGTGCGAGTATAAAGCTGAAAAAGACTGCAACTGCAACTCAAGGCAGTCAAGACAAGGAAGTTCCCTCTGACTTGTGGGGCAGTCAGCCTTTGTGTTCTACCCAGGCCTTCCAATCACAATAGGAGACACATACAAATTGGGGAGAGCAAATTGCTTTGGTCTACAGATTCAAGTGTTAATCTTATCTAGAAACATCCTCACAGGCCCTGGCCAGTTTGCTCAGTGGTAGAGAGTCAGCTCGACATGTGGATGTCCAGGGTTTGATCCCTGGTCATGGCACACAGGAGAAGCGCCCATCTGCTTCTCCACCCATCCCCCTCTTGCTTCTCTCTCTCTTTCTCTCTCTCTCTTCTCCTCCTGCCATGGTTCAGTTGGCCCTGGGCACTGAGAATGGCTCCATGGTCTCCGTCTCATGGTTGCAATGGAGCAGTGGCCCCAGATGGGCAGAGCATTGCCCCTTAGTGACCTTGCAAGATGGATCCTGGTCTGGACGCATGTGGGAGTCTGTCTCTACCTCCCTTCCTCTCACGAAAAAATGAAAGAAAGAGGGAGGGAGGGCATGGGAAAGAAAGGAAAGGAAAGGAAAAGAAAAGAAAAAGGAAAGGGGAAAAGGGAAAGGGGGAAAGGGGAAAAGGGAAAGAAGAAAGGGGAAAGGGGCAATGGGCAAGGGGAAGAAGAAACGAAAAGGGGAAAGGGAAAGAAAGAAACATCCTCACAGATGCACCTAAGATAATGTCGAACTAAACGTCTAAGTATCCTATGGCCCAAATTGACACATAGAATTAACCATCACAAAAATAGATTATAATTAAATTAACCAATATAAGTGCACTCCTTTTCAAATTGGTATCAATACATACCACATCTCCTTAAACCTAAATAATATCCACAAAAAAAAGGATAATAAAGTCATAATTTAGCCCAATATAATGCAACTACCTTACATTGAACTGAAAATGTACTAAACCTTTCCCTAGAAGAGGAGGTAAAGAGGAGATTTGTTCTTCAATTGGTATCCCATAAGTTAAACACGTTTATATAAAATTAGTAATTAAACACTATGATATAAAGTCAATACATCTTAAGTCACATGATATGAGAATAAGAGGGAAAAAAGATATTTATATATATATTATATAGTATGTGTATACACACATGTACACAAACATACATACATTCATAACAAAATAAGGAAGAAATATAACAATTCTAGTCCTTGTTTCAGTAATGGTCACTTTATTGTAGCTGGTATGTATAACTACCTTCTTTCACTCCCCATTCTGTATTCCTTTGCCCTCACCAAACACCTCATATCATCACACTTCTTTCCCTGGTAGGGTGACCCAAACCTTCATTCCCAAGTCACTGTAGTCCTCCCTGGATTGGGTTGTTGTAGTTTTTCATAGATCTTAATACAGAACATGGTAATGCTAAGCAATCCATAAGGGGGTCTTCTGTATTCCAGTATACTCTTCCTTACCTCCCATTGTGGAATAGCAGTACAATTTCCCCCTGGTAGTCAGGATCAATTACTATAGCTAACTGTGTGACTCCCTTCTTTGCCTGTTGAATCAGAGGAAGCCCAAAGTGGTCAGGTAGCTATCTTTACTTCCAGTTCAGTGGGATCATTGTTGTAACTTCTGGTGGAAGAATTCCTTTCTCTGGAACTAAGACCTCTAGGCCCAGAAAAGAGAAAAAAAAGACCTCTAGGCTGCATAACATAGTCATAAGAAGAGAAATAAAGTATTTGCTAGTAGGTCACTGGGGAATTGTAATAGCAAGTACTGCCACTTTCATTTCCACCACTTGATTCCTGGATCATGAATCTTGGTTATGGAAGAAACAGTACCATACAGTGGAAACTGATACTGAATGTATCCAGCATTCTGGAGAATGTGGCCCAAACCCTGCAAGACTTTGACACCTATCTGGCACTCCATTCCAATGCTCTGTCAAGCCAGCTGCTTCAGGGTGGTAGGGAACACAGTAAGATCAGTGAATTCCATGAGAACTGGCCCACTGTTGCATTTCTTTTGCTGTGAAGTGAGTTCCTTGATCAGAAGCAATGCTGTGTGTAATACTCAGCCAGTGGATAAGTAACTCTGAACTCCATGAATGGATGATGTGGCAGTTCTGTGTGCAGGGGAGAAACATTCCAGTACATGTTACCACTTCCATAAGGGAAGCAGTCCAGTGTAATCAACCTGCCACCAGGTAACTGGTTGAACATACAGGGGAATGGTGCCACATCAGTGGCTCAGTGTTAGTCTCTGATGCTGGTAAATTGGGCACTCAGTAGTGGCCATTGCTAGGTCAGCCTTGGTGAGTACAAATCGATGTTGCTGAATCCTTGTGTAATTCCCATCCCTGCCCATACAGTTACTTTGTTCATGAGCCCATTTGGGTGATAACAGGGGTGGCAGAGAAAGAGGCTTACTGGTATTCACAAAATGGGTCATTCTATCCACTTTATTATTAAAGGCTTCATCTGCAAGTTGGGAGAAAGAAGGCAGTGTAAACAGAAGTGGAACCATGAGCATTTGGGCTACTTCTGCATATAAATACTTTTGTGTCCTCTGGGCCAGCTTAGGCCAATCTTATATAGACCACTTCTATCTGATGATGGATGGCTGTGATGCACATCTAACTATATTGCTTGGTGGGTCAGATAACACCCAGCTCAAACTGCACAGTAACTTGGTAGGCCTATGATTAAGTGGTCAGTCTCTACTAAGGTCCAACAGCAGACTAAGAAGCTGCTTCTCATATTTCTCAAGAGGACAGAAGATGTACATAGAGGATGGCAGAGCTCTGCTCCAAAATCCTGAAGGCCTGTGATGTAACTCACCCATTTGGGTCTACCTAAGGCTATATAGACAGCACCTCTATTTTTCACTGATACTTCAGGCCCCATTAGATCTATGGATTATATAGCCCAAGTGGCAGAGCAGCTTGAATAGGAAACTAAACCTACTGCAGAGCTTTCTCTTGTTTTGGGCCCCACTCCACAATAGCAGCTTTTTGGGTCACTCAGTATATGAGTTAGAGTAACACATCCAAGTGAAGAAAATGTTACCTCCAAAATCCAAAGAGGCCCAATAGGTATTGTACCTCTTTCGGCAGTAAGTGGGGTCAGATGCAACAACCTGCCCTTCACCTTAGCAGTATCTTGACATGCCTCATACCACTGGGCCCCAAGAAATATCACTGACGGAGAAGACCCCTGAATTTTACTCAGATTTATTTCCCACCCTTTGACACCCAAATGCCTTATGAAAAAGTCCAGTGTAGTTTTGCTACTTCTTGAATAGGTCCAATCAGCATAAGGACATCAATGTAATGGACCAGTGTGATATCTTGTGAGAAGGAAATGTGATCAAGATCCCCAACTACTAAATTATGATGCAGGGCTACAGAATTGGTTATCTCTGACGTAGAACATTAAAGGTGTATTGCTGGACTGGCCAGCTGAAAACAAACTATTTTTGGTGGACCTTATTGACAATTCTAGAGGGAAAAAAAAAAGCATTTTCCAGATTAAGAGCTAAATACCAAGAAATGTATTACCACACCTTGTACAGCAGCTGCAACTGGAGTCACCACCTGCTCAAGCTTCTTCACAGGCCAGATAGGTGAGCTGAATGGAGTAATATGCCTGAAGTTACCACCTCTGCATCTCTGAGGTTCTTGATAGCAGTGCTAATTTCTACAGTGACTATAGGAATATAGTATTGTTTTGGCTTATAATTTTTTAGGCAAAAGCTGTCTAGTGGCTTCCACTTACCTTTCTCACCATAATAGTCTTCACTCTACATGCCAAGGAACCAATGTGGGGATTATTCAAGCTGCTGAGTTTGCCTGTTCTAACTATGCATTGCGAAACTGGGAAAATATCCACAGGATGGGCTCAGGGACCTACTGGGCTCACTGTGTGCTGGAACTAATTAAGGTAAAATTCCATTGATCATCTGACTTCTATAAGCCCCTCCTTTGAGTACTAGACCACAGTGACATTTTGGGTCTCCTGAAGTTAGTGTCAGTTCAGAATCTGAAAAATATGATTCTTTCTTTCCCTAACACACATTTCCCTAGTAAAAGGCCACAGGTCCCTTTGGAGAAGGCTGAGAAAAAGACCGACAGTATACATTATTGGCATTGTACTAGAATCCTTCTCCTCAGGAAGACTTGGCCTCCCTTTCATTTGAGGGATTCTAGTTCTGAAAACAGGCTCAAGTGTGGAAATTGAATGAGGAAGTGGGACTCTGTTTTTATGATTCAGGGTAAACTTCTGTTCTCTTACTTAGAACACTTCTGCTTATACACATTAAGTAAGAACTTAGCAGGCTTCCTATTTAGTTTGTCCAAGTCAGATTATTCTGACTACTGCTTTGACTCTGCTGTCCACTATAGTAGCCATGCCCACCTCACCTGTGGTGGCTGAGTGCTGCCACTTGGCCCCTACAGCCCCAGGGTCCAATTATTCCCACTTCATTTCAGTTCCCTTATTCAGCAACCATAGTTCCCACTGCAAGGTCGAACCTACAAAGAAGAATGGTCACAAAGCTCTTCAAGACTCATGAAACTCCTCTCACAGATGTATTTCTCACAGAAGTGGTAAAGGGTATGTCTTCTGGACCCTCCCAAGGTAGGTGAGTGGTTTGAAACTTCAGATCCACTCGAATAATCCAATGATCCTGTGCTTTTAAATCCCTTTCTCCACATTAAACTAAGGCAAGTCAGCATTCCCAAACTCACTCACTGCAGACCACTTTTCAGTCCACGTTTCAGCCAGCCAATCAGCCAAGCTGTCAGAACCCTTTCTAACTTCTTGAGCTGCAACAATAAATGCATACTTGAAATAAATATGTTTAAGAGATAAAATATGTATCAAATTCATAGTGTAAGAACAGTATATTATAACATAAAAACAAAGTTCTGAAACAAAAATTCTAGAAATAAAAATATATCCATGTTACAACTCAAAGATGGGTTAAACAGTAGACTTTATAAAGATACATAATAATAATAATTAATTAGCAAGTTGGAAAAAGTTATCCACAATGATTCATAAAAAGAAAGACATAAAATACATAATACAAATGAATAAATGTGAAAGCTACACTGAGCAACTCCAAAAAAACATTCAATAAGCACAGAGAAACAGAAGTGAGAAAACGGGAAATGAGCAGTCAAATGAACACCGGCATAACATTATCCAGAACTGAAGACAGACAGACGGTCCTCAAAATGAAGAAGGATTTTGAGTATCAAGCAGAATAAATAAGAGCAAATCCATTTCTAAACGTATCTTACTGAAACTCCATAAAGTGACAAATTCTGAGGGGGAAAAAGTCCCAACTGTTTCTAGTAAAAAAAATAACAGTCAAAATAACATTATTATTGTTGCTAACTGCTGGTTTTTGTGCTGTTGCTCTTTGTCAAGCCCTCTGCTAAGGAAACATTACAACTCTAGTTATCTTTAATTTTAACCTTCAAATTTTAGACTGTCAGATAATTCATATTCTCACTTTACAAATGAAGAAACAGGCTCAGAGAACTCAAGTAAATTATGAAAGTTCCCTCATCTGAAATTCAAATACAGATCCAAATCTAAATCCTATAACTTTATTCACAGTATTATTAATAACTACCTCCCACAAACAGCTACAATTAGTTTCTGCATCTGGTACAAGAAGATAAAATTCATGTGAAGATTTTAAAATAATTTTCACAGGTCACAAAGTCAGTAAGTAGAAGTTTCAAATCTAAAGCAGTTTTTCTGCTATTTCTCAGAGGGCCTGTTTCAACTATAAAAGCATGACTAATACCAACCTTTCTCTCAGTTTCTCTAAGGCCCCGCAACCTTGCCACCTCGCTACACCTACCATTCCACTCTTTCTTCTTCAACCTCTACAATCTCTGTTGTTAACCCAAGGCAGCTGACATGGGCCAAGAGAAAATCCAATGCCTCTTCAAATAAAGATGATCAGATCTCAACTGCATTATCAAAACCGTGTTCAGCAATCCTATGATATCTTCCAGACCACTATTTCTCCCAAACAATTTTAAATTGTGACTGACTCATTAAGCTTTTCCATTATAATACATTAATCAATGACTTTCTAAATATCTTAATGCTGTGGACATTTTTTAACTTTATCTTCTTGCAATTTTTGCAGTGTTTTATTGGGTTGATTAGGCAGGTATTGGCACCAACATACTCACCCAGTCACTCAAGGAAAAATGGAAAAATCATCCCAGATGTCCCCTTTTATGCCTTTCAATCAATAAATAAACTATTTTGTCTTCTTGATACTTATATCACACCCATTTCCTTTATCTTCTCTATGTGACCTATCTGGCTCCTCATAATCCTTAATCTGAACTGTTAATGGCCTTTTATCCTATAGTCAACCAGAATATAATCTACTAGAATGATCTTTTAAAAGATACCAGAATCAGCCCTAGCTGATTAGCTATCTCATGGAGTGTCATATCAAAATAACAAGGTTGTAGGTTCAATACTCTGTCAGGGCACAAACGGGAAGCGACCAATCAGTGCACAACGGGGTAAAGCAACAAATGAATGCTTACCCTACCTCTATCTCTCTTTCTCTTCTTCTATCTCTCAAGAATCAGTCAATTAAAATAAAGTAAATAAAATTAAAGCTACCTGAATCAGAATCAACCCCTCATCAACTTTACAGTTCACAATACTAAAAAATAAAAAATAAAAAAATAAATAAAATAAATGTAATCCTATGGGAGCTATATAAGACCCTGAGCATTCCATGCCACCTTACACTTGCCTTCCTTTACCCCTCACATGTAATATGCTCTTTCATGTCTTTATGTGCACCCCTATTACAAGGTCTGCTTCTAGTTAGCCAATGTGGAATGACTCATCCAAACATTCCTTCTTGAAGAATCCCCCTAGCTGCTTTCTAGTCCTTGCTCCCGTTGCAATCACTTATATTTGCTTACATATTGCATTTCAGCATTATCCCATGCTATTAAGTTGCATATATACATGATTCTCTTCATCATTCTATTCCCTGAGAACAAAATTCTTATTGTTTTCTCTTTGTAACTCCAATACCTAGAAAAAATGCTGGATTGACAATGCAAGTAGTCAGTAAGTAGTTCTTAAATTAACAAACATATAACTAGACGACAAACCTTGACTCTAGGTGTATTTATAAGGTCCCAACAACTGGGAAATTCCTGTGAAGTAAATGTTAGCCATCGTTGGGGCAGGGAGTAAGAAGAATGCATGGCTCTACTCTGGGGTTCATTTCTTGCTTCTGCACTGAGCAGATACAAACTTTTCTAGGGTACCTCTTACATCTTGTTTTTTTCTACATTCTCCTCCTCTCATTTTTTCCTCAGCAAGACATGTATCAGCAATACTGATGTTCCAAAGTTTTCCATTTCCTGGCTTCAGCTCTCTGAGGCTCTGCAAACTGTAGGGAGGGAAGAGGAGGAAGGTTGCTATTTACCAAACTACCTTCATAACTCACAGTTTCACTTGTATCATTCCAACGTTCATAAGTAGAAGAAACTGGGAGGGAAGCAAAGGGTCACTTCACAACCAACAAAATGTGAGCCTTAGAATATGGAACTAGAAAATTTTACATAATCTGAAAGTCTCACCTGGTTTAGGCCTATGTAATTACAAGTGAATGTGAAATAACTAGCACACTGCATTTGTATGGTGTTCATTGAGACAATACTCTGTAGAAAAAAAAACCTAACTATTCTCATTTCAGACACTACAAATTTAGATCTCTATCATGCTGTCTCAATTACTTCTGTATTTTCTAAAACTGAATGAATTAGTTGCACTCTTCAAGTCCAGCCAGAATATACCAACTGTTTATTTTAAAATAAATCCTCCTTAAAAATGGGGCAATATATATGCCAAATAAGGAGTCTTTCTAAATATAAATTTAATACAACCTCTATAAGCAAGATCAAAATTATTAAAGAAACTCTACTTCCAAATATTTAGAAAACAGTTCACTCTCGATTTTCATGAATTTAAAAATCTTTAAAAATAATAATTGATATTTTAAATACTAGATATACTGACAAAGACAATGTAGAAAAAAGGGATGATAGCATATGAATAGTGAAAGTTTTAAGTCACAGATTAGAGTATTTGAAAAAGATATTGAGATTCAGAAAGAATCTATAGATTTCACTGTAAACAGCAATCAACTTTCAGGGGAAAAAAAACTAAACTAAAATTTATTCCCTTTCTTATATCTGGAAACTTTAATCATAGGCAGTATTACATTTACCAGACATAAATCAGGGACAAGAACTGGAAAACACCTTGAGAAAACGAAGAATAAAAATGAAGTTAATTTAACATCACTACAAAAATAGCCAAAAGCCCAGTTGATATATCTAAATATACGCACACAGCTTAAAATCATCACAAGAAATAGCTCACTTGACAATGGTACATGCAATAGTTTAAAACAACCAAGCAACCAAAATAATAATAATAGTAACCAGTTTAAAATCTTCTGGGGAAAAGAGGTACCAAGAAACTAATGACCACAACTGCAACTCAATGAGGCCACTGAGAATAACTTATATTTCCCTTTATTTTCATAAAATAGCTGTCAGAACCAGTCATTTTTAACTTACACCCCCGTTAGCCAAACATAATCCTCAAACAGAAACTCGAGGAACAGACTCCAATAGAGCTCAGTCATGTCTTTAGCTGTCAATGCTCGACTCCGAATTACTGCCTGGAGAATCCCTGGCTAGTCTAGAATGTGCTATTTATTGGTATAGTAGAAAAGAGGATCCCATTTTCTCATTGTAATTATAAGAAAATCTTGTTACTTCCAGACTGCTTTTAGTCCTTTATCATTGTTACTGTATATTCTAAACTAAGTAAAAAAGCATAATTACCTTCAAGCCTCACCTGTTTGTATAGTTAGTTACCTTTTTTGGAAGACTTAAAACTCTAAAAGCCAATATATATCACAATAACAAAAATTACTATTAAGTATCTATCAGTTTACAAAATAGAGAGAGAATATTGGCTCTGGCCAGTTGGCTCAGTGGATAGAGCATTGGCCCAGCATATGGACATCCAGGTTCGATCCCCGGTCAGAGCACACAGGAAAAGGGACCGCCTGCTTCTCTTCTCCTCCCTTCCCTCCTTCTCTCTCTCTTCTCCTTCCTCAATCAGTGGTTCAATCAATTCAAAAGTCAGCTCTGCGTGCTAAAAATAGCTCGGCTAGTCCAAGCATTGGACTTAGGTGCTAAGGATAGTTCAGTTGATTCGAGCATTAGCCCCAGATGGGGGTTGCTGGGTAGATCCCAGACAGGGTATATGCAGGAGTCTGTGTAACTATATATCCCCTTCTCAAAAAAGGGGGGAAGAAAATAAAGAAAAATATCTAGGTTTGTGTACTACTACAGCAAAAGTTTATATAATACGAGAAATAAAGCCTGTATTCTGATATAATAAAATAGATGGTTTCCACATCCAGTGAGTGACTATCAGGCTAACATTTCAAGGATCTAAGGGTGTCAGGAACTGGTAACACTTTGTCTTATCCTAAGGACCATTACCTAGGAGCAACTTAGTTCCAAAATAGCCCAAAGACCATATAATTAGGAGAGGTTCAAGTCAGGAATCCAATTACAAATCTTGATACATTATCATTGAGACAAATTATAGAGTACTGGCTAACAGTTAACTAGTTATATGACCTATGACCTTAGACACATACTCATTCAGTAAATATTAAGCATTTCCTCTGTACAAGGTTCAATGCATAGATGCTGGAGGTTCAGAGATCTCAAATCTCAAAAATGTAAACAAATGTACTATCTACCTCAAAAAGTTTGGGGGATTAAATTAGTAAATACTTGCAAACGTACTTTTAAAAAAGGATAAGCTGGAGGGGGGGTGTAGGGAAAAAAAGAGAATATAGGGGGAATAAATAGTGATTAAAATAAAAGAAAACTTGGGGTGGTGAACACACAATACAATGTACAGATTATGTACTGCAGAACTGTGCATCTGACACCTGTATAATCTTGTTAACCAATGTCACCCCAATAAATTAAAAAATAAATTTAAAAGGGAAAAAGCATTTTCTTGATTGCCCTGGTTACCTCCTTGTAAAACATGGAATCACCTGATATTAGTTAATTTTATACTTATTAACTCACAAGTCCTAATAAACAACCGTGCTAGGCTTGTATGTACCATTATCTCCATCTGATAAAGCACTATTCTTACCCCATTTTACAGATGAAGAAACAGAAGCAACAGCAATATTCCCATGAAGCTGCTTCGGAATAACTCAATTGTACAAAAAAGTGCCTTGGAGCAAAGAGGTTTTCATTTTACCTCAAGCAGCTGAAGGTAACAGATGTGAACCTACGCAAAATGTAATTTTAGCAACTTTTAATTCTGGTGTCACAGGCCTCCCCAGGAAAAAGTGAATTTGCTAAAAGGAATGTATCGGTAGTGAAAACCTGGAGAGATCAGGAAAGTGGAATAGGTTTGGTTGGACTGATGGCTATGAAGTTAAAACAACTGGACAATGATATGGATAAAACCATAGCTGGCACTTTAAGTCAGAATTGAACAGAATTATTCTGAAATTTCCTTTTTCTACATCTGAACATCCACATGCTGTGACTTCACTAACAAGGATGTTCTGATGCCAAAACATACCCTTGAAAACATAATCTGTACCATAACTAGTATAGAAAAACAGATGCCATTATCAGAACAGAATAATTTAAAATCTTTCAACATTCTTTCACTGAATAATTACTTTGTACAAGAGACAAGTTTACTCTCTCTATGTCAGGGGTCCCCAAACTTTTTACACAGGGGGCCAGTTCACTGTCCCTCAGACTGATGGAGGGCCGGACTATAAAAAGAACTATGAACAAATCCCTATGCACACTGCATATATCTTATTTTAAAGTAAAAAAACAAAACGGGAACAAATACAATACTTAAAATAAAGAATAAGTAAATTTAAATCAACAAACTGACCAGTATTTCAATGGGAACTATGGGTGCGGATGCATCCTGTGCTCCTCTCACTGACCACCAATGAAAGAGGTGCCCCTTCCAGAAGTGTGGAGGGGGCTGGATAAATGGCCTCAGGGAGCCGAATGCAGCCCATGGGCCATAGTTTGAGGACCCCTGCTCTATGTAGACTGTAACAATGAATAAAAATGCTACCAGCCTTCAAGAATACTACCATGTAGTCCAAAAGATGAGCAATAAATGCAAACTACCATAGTATACATAGAAAAGCATCATTAAGGTGGTAAAACATGACACAGTATTATAGAACACTTAAATCCACAATAACTGCTTTGTAGAAAGAGGCAGCTGGTCTTTATAACAAGAAATTTAAAAGTATCTTTAAAACCTGATTTCAAGAAGGTGAAAATATACAGTGACGAAAAATGGTTTGACTTCGGGTGATGGGCACACACACAATCAACAGTTCAAATGCTATAGAGATATTTACCTGAAACCTATTGTAATGCTGGTGGTTGAGGCCAGGAAGGTTCACAATGAATTTGGACAGACGGTAGAGGAACTGCAGAGCTGGAAAGTGTCAGGCCTTTCGGGTTTACCAAAGGTTCACAGAAATAGGCAAGCGAATAAATAAAGGAAAATCTGTTTTTAGAAGTGGAGGGCAAGGGATCAGGAACATCGCCCCTCATAATGGCAGCTGAGGGAATCAGGGAACTGCATCTAGCAGTGGCGGGAGAGCGATCTGGGAGAATCACCACTGAGGGAAAGCACCCATAGCTTTTCATAGAGACATAGACATTGCTTTCTGCCACACGCTCATGCACTAAACTTGCAAAGTGCTTGCAGCTGGGAAACCAGCAAGCTAGCCTAACACTGTTTTCCCCATACCTATGCAGCTTATTGAACAATGTCACCCCATTAAATTTAATTTCTAAATAAATAATAAGAAATAAAAATAAAAATATTGCAGTAACAAGGTCCAAAGAGAATACAAAAGGTATATTCAAATAATATATATTATATATGTATATTATTTATATATTATTGATATATACAGTGTGTCCGTAAAGTCATGGTGCACTTTTGCCTTTTGACTGGTCAAAAGTGCACCATGACTTTACGGACACACTGTTTATACATATATATATATCATCTTAAGGTCCTCTATTTTTTAATTTTGATTAACTGCACAACTAAATAAAATCAATTAAGTTCTCACTTAAAAATGAAAATAAAATTTAAGGTGACACATCCATCTGATCAGACTTAAAGATGAGAAAGATACAACATAATAGTGGCACAATTTATCGACAAAGGCCAGACATGAAACACAAGCGAGCTGCAGGTAGATTAACTAAGCTAGCTAAAATGAACTTCTCAGCCTGCAGTCTGAATGACAGCAGCTGGGGCACTTCAGAACTCTTCAGAGGTACAGAACTGCAACAATGAAAGGCAAAGAAATGTCAAAACTGGCTACTAATGTAGGCAGAGATGCCAGTGACCAGGAAAATTCAGGCATATTTCAAAACCTCAAAGGATTCTCTTAAGGATATAAAAAAATATGTCAGGATTTCTCCTTACAGAGCACAGAACAAATAAAACACACCTGGACCCTTCTAGGAAGATTCTAACGCTACAGAGAAAGGTGTCTACCAGAGCTAATCTGTTTTCTCAGTTGTCCTCCTGACCAGGGGCTAGTCCAGCTGATAAATCCCAAATTTGATCATTAACCTTGACCTGTGAATTCTGTGGGAATAAAAGGCGTTAGAAACGAGAGCCCTTTAGAGAATGAAGCCTAGGACTCAGCTAACATGAAAGCTTAACTGTTTCCTTTGCTCTCACTGCCATAAGAGAAATGACAACTGTGGCAATGAAGCTGCATGACTGTCCACAGTATCTGTATTCCACGACTTGAGTCATTCTGCAGAATGAGTTGAGACACAAACGCATGCCAATGAAATAAATACAGAGCAGGATGCAACTTTAGAATAAATAATAGCCAATGTGGACAAATCCTTCTATGAATTCCAAAGACTTTTTCTGGGAGATTCCAAAATATTTGATAACCAATGTCTTTAAACCATTAAAACTAGCTAGCGACTTCAAGAAGCCCACTACATTAGGTATTTCCTCTCCAAGCCATGTATCAACAATATTATATAAGGTAGATCTATGAAAATCCACTTTCAAAGGAGTTAATTTTAAAAGGCGCATAAAAACAACAAAGATAGCACTTCTCAATTCTTAATTCCCACTAAGCTCCTTCTGAAAAAATGTCTATTGATTCAATCAATAAGTGGCATCTCTATTTATCCAATGATCAAGACAAATACTTAGGATTCATCCTTCCTTGACCGTCCTTGTCCTTTCATTCCCCAAATTCAATTCATCAGCAAATCCTATCAGTTCAACTTCAAAATAGACTGGACCATACTCCTCTCTAATCCACCATCATCTTTCGCCTAGGCTATTTCACCAGCCTCCTAATTAGTACATTCTCTTCTATTCTTGATTCCACTAACCCATGTTACAAAAGTGATCTTAAACTTCCCTGCCAAACAGCATTCAACAATTGGCACTTAAAATAAAATCCAACCTTGTTATCAAGGTCAAGATGCCCTGAGAGGATCTGGCCCTTGCCCACCACCCAACCACATCTCTCATCACTCCCTTAGTCATTATGCTCCTTACCTTTTCCTGGTCCTAACTAGGCTTGTTGCTACCTTGAGGCCTTTGCACTTCTATTTGTTCTGTCTAGAAAGATATCCAATAGCTTTAGGATTCAACATAAATGTTATCTTCACAGAGTACTTCCCTGACACAAACTTTCATACTGCCATCACCTTGTTACTCTCTAGTAAAGTGATTCTCAAACTATCTTTGATGAATGGAGCCTTTAAAAAAGTTTCTTTCCAATCTATCAATGAACCATCCCTTTGTAAAATACAATTAAAACAATTTTCTTTAAAAAAAAAGGTTTAAAAAAGACAAAACACAAGCCTGAAATTTTATTTATGAGCTCAATGGCCAAAATGTTCTCTATCACATTTTGAGAGTCTCTCTTTTTCTGTGCTTGTCCCAATTGCAAACTGGCACAATGGTCAGCAGAGCAGTCTCTGACTTAGCTCCAGCATGCCACCATCAAGTGCTTCCCCTTTCAGTCACATGTCTGTCTGCACCTGACAATGCTCTGGGCACTTGAGCTGCAACAGTGTCTGCAAGAAACAAGATCCTTCCTTTCACAGATCTCCCTTTCTATGAGGAGGCCCAGGGAGGGTGGGTGATTGATTAGTCAAGGCCACAATGTAAAATGAGGATTTAAACTCAGGTCTCCAAAGCTTTTCCCCAGGTTCTGAAAAATGCTTGGCACTTAGCTAAGCAGTGAAGTTCATATGCATTCTCATCTGTTCCTGAAAACACTATACTTTTGTCATTGCGTATTTTCATATTATGCAATTGTGGGGCAGCTGTGTTAGGCTTGCTCACTGGTTTACCAGCTGCAGGCCCTTTGCCTGAGTAGCATGTGAGTTTGTGACTTTGCCATGTGTGTTTGGCCTATATAAGACTATGGGTACTTGCGCTCAGGAGAGTGTAGATGGGGGATCATGGATGGCCTGCCTGCCACTGTGAAGAGCCACTCTTGCTGTTTCTTTGCTGAGAAGTGGTTTTCCCTTGCCTCTGTGCTTGTCCACCTTGTGCAACTTTAGCAAACAGAACAGCCCAACGCTTTCTGGCTCCAGTTTCTTCGTCATCTGCCTGACATGCCTGGTCTCGACTACCAGCATTACAGCAATGATCAAATATTTTTATCAAACTAATTATTTCTAAATATATGGCCATTCAGATATCAACTTTGAGGATTCAACAAGGTGGCAGAATTAAACTATATCTTCAACCAGTGTCTGGAACCAAAATAATATTTTAACAGCCATTTTACTCATTCCACAAATAAACTACCAAGATTTCTATTAAATCTCTCCTACTAGCATTATTCTACTATACATGCCTACCATCTACTCCCCAGATCAATAGTAAAGACACTCAGAATTTCTCCCAAGATGTAATCAATGCCTCTACAGAAAATTCCAGCTGATACCCTAGGGCCATTTTGAGAGAACTGGGGCCACCATGAAATTATACCTATTAAACACACACCTCAGTTTCTTTAGGCCTCATCATCTCCTAATTAAAAGTGAAGTCCCATTCAAAACACATTAGCCCACATCTATGTAACCAGCAGGTATGAACCAGAAATGTTTTAGAGTATCTCACGTATGCTCACATTCTTGCCACTCCTGTTCAACCAGTTCACCATCTCCCCCAAAACTCTTCATATTGTTCTTATTCCTATTGTAGAGTTGAGAAAAGTGAGAATTATATATATTTTGTATATATTTGTCAAAAATGAATGAATTGGTATATATTTCTTAAAACTTTATTATATTAAATACAGTGTTATATCCTTACCAATGATTCTTGAACTTAGGCTTCAAATCACCCAACATGCTGTTATCAAAGCTGCCTGGGGGCCCCAATGCAGGCACACTGGCATTGGGGACCAGTGAACTACGGCTGTGTAAGCCCAAGTGTGCATATGGACAAAACATGGAGGAAATGGAGAAAAATGAAATCTCATTTACAAATTTTATGGGAACCACTGTAATGTTTTAAGTATGATGTTATTAAAGTATCATTTAGCAATTCAAAAATTATTTGTTTATGTTACTGCAGTGTAGGACTGGGCCTATCCCTTAAAAATAGCAAATGTGCCAATTAATGGAACCTGGCATAAGTCTACCTATTCAGTTTACCTGATGCCTAAAATGAGGCCAAGGGCACTGTTTAAAGATTTCCATTAAAACATCTGAATATCTGAAATAGCCTGGATAGAGGGGATCTGTAACGAGCCCTTACAGTTACTTTCATGGAAACAATGTGTTAGCTAGCCTTCTTATAATAAATTAAACATGTTAAAAGAACTTTAGCTCTATATTTGGTGTCCCCTCCAGCTGCCTTCAAGCATTTTCTTTAATACACACTGAAGACCATTGTTTAGTTTTGTTTACTAATTTAAAGAAAAAAAATCCATTCTGTCAAGCAAGGACTAAAAACCACACAACCACCTACATAGATTCTATATCAAGATCTGACTAATCAAGGTGTAGGACTGAAATTACTAGTGGGTATGTACTAGTACTCTGCAGTTTGTGTTCTAAACCAACTGGGCAAACTTAAAAAATTCTTTACTTGGGTATTTCACAGTTCATTTATATATAATGTTATGTGTATGAATAAATTTGATACTTTAAAAGTAAAGTCTGCTATTTTGTTTTTTGGGGGGTATTTTTAGTGAGAGAGAGAAACAGAGAGAGTGAGGGAGGAGAGAGATGAGAAGCATCAACTTGTAGTTGTGTCTCTTTAGTTGTTCACTGATTGCTTTCTCATATGTGCCTTGACCATGGGTCTTCAGCAGACCGAGCAACCCCTTGCTCAAGCCAGCAACCTTGGGTCCAAGCTGGCGAGCTTTTGCTCAAGCCATATGGGCCCGCGCTCAAGCTGGCGACCTCGGGGTCTCAAACCTGGCTCCTCCGCATCCCAGTCCGACGCTCTATCTACTGCGCCACCACCTAGTTAGGCACCAGCAACCTTTGGGATCATATTGATGACCCTGTGCTCAAGCCAGCAACCCTGTGCTCAAGCTGGTGCACCCACACTCAAGCCAGCAACCTTGGAATTTTGTACCTGGGACCTCAGTGTCCCAGGTCAACGCTCTATCCACTGAGCCACCACCAGTCAGGTGAAGTCTGCTATTAAACATTAGTGAAACTCTATGTTTATAAAACAATAAATATTTTAAAAACTTTGCCAGCTCATTAAAATATCCTAAAGAATTCCTGTTCTAGGTAATCATACTTCAATTCTTACCATATATCATGTCTATATATTATATCTGTTTTATTGATGTTGCAATAATATCATTTAAGACAGATATTCTTTATTCACAAGTCAAGCTCACAAAAGAAGCAGATGAATAAGTTGGTTTCAGCTGGTTCTTTCCATACTGGGGCAGGAGAGGTCAGGTGGTCAGCTAGTAAAACATTCCTAACTCAGGTGAAGGACAAACCTCTCATGTCTTCAGATTCTGTTTCCGTTCCACCCTGTTGGTCTGGGATAAAATCAGTGACTAGCAAAACCTATAACATACTTATGAAAAAGTTTCATTCTTTTTATTCATCACTTGACAAGCATTCATAGTTCTCTGGATTTGATTTACCTGTGGCCCCATTAGTCACAGTCACAAGCCTGACTCATCCAAGTACACCTAAGCTACTCCTTGGAGAAGTATCAAGCACTTAGACAAAATACAAAGTGGAAAAAGCACAAAATATATCACAGTGTTCTATGCAAAAAATACTTGTACCTTGAGAGCTATAGTGCTATGTGCTTTATCCATCCTTCATGTAATCCATCCACAAGCCTATGAGAGCAGTACCATCATTATTCCCACTTTTCAGAAGAGAACACTAAGGCTAAAATAAAGTTAAGAAGCCTTTGCCTATGATGACATGTGAAGCAAGTAAAACAGTAAAGATTTAAACCCTGGGCTGTGACTTTTACTTGCATTTGTTTCACTGTAATAAGTAATATAAAATGACATCTACATTATGGGAAACAAGCAATGGTTTTCAAACTGAAATTGTTTTATTCAAAGGAATTATTATTTTAAAATGTTTATAATATAATCAACTACTAAAGAGCAGAATATTATGAACTGCAACCTCATTTTAGATTCACTGAATTCAATTCTTGCCTCTAAAACACTGGAAAACAATGCCCAGGAATAATCTGCTCAAGAAAGCAGAAAGTAAAGTCTCCAGGGTCCTTGAAGAGCTTTCAGTTTAGCACGGACACAATCAGCACCCTAATCCTGGCCCATTCCTACCTGACAAATTAACTACCCATAAACTCAGTCTGGTCTCTTAGGTTGACAGCTCGCCACATTCTTAGAAGCAACATGCCCATCCCTCACAAGAGAGAGGATTTAAAGTGATGGGGGTAAAAGGGGTGGGGAGCACAAGGGTTCCTGCACTGCAAACATCTGAAGTGTGGATTTGATTATTTTACCTAAACGCTAACAATTCTCTCCTCAAACACAAAGTCCAATTTAGCTAAAACCCATTCGTAGTCAAAGAGAAGTAATCTTAGCTTTTTCATATTTAATATTTACTTTAACCAAAGGTAATTTGAAGTTGCCTATAAAAACAATATCAAGAAACTTCTTTTAGTCTCTATAGCTGCCTCACTGAAATGTCTCAAACTGTTCTGTAACAGTCACATAATCAACCACCCCTTAAGTTCCAAAAGAAATACTTTACCTTGATATGAACTAGGTTCGTTACTAAGGTAGGAAAAGGTAGTAAGAGGTTTCAATTCTTATTCTTTGCAACAGTGAAATATTTTCCAGGTAATTTCAATTATAAAGAATTCAAGGCCCTGGCTGGTTGGCTCAGTAATAGAGCATCAGCCCAGCATGTGGATGTCCTAGATTCGATTCCCAGTCAGGGCACAGAGACGAGGCACCCATCTGTTTCTCCATCTCTCCCCCTCTCGCTTCTCTCTCTCTCTCTTCTCCTCCCGATTTGCAGCCATGACTCAATTGGAGCGAGCTGGTCCAGGCGCTTTGGATGGCTCCATGGCCTCCACCTCAGGCAGTAGAAGATGGCTCTGGTTACAACAGAGCAAGGGCCCCAAATAGGTAGAGCATCACCTCCTGGTGGGCTTTCCAGGTGAATCTCAGTTGGGGCACATGTGGGATTCTGTCTCTGCCTCCCCTCCTCTCAGTCAGTAAATAAAAAAATTTTTTAATTAAAAAAAAAAGAATTTAATACATAGGTGTTATGCCTTATCTATAATGGTTAAAATTCTTCACCAAGTGCAAGAATCAAGATGAGCAAGAGTCTAGGTTCTCCAGTTTAATGTCCCATAATAAGGATAAGCCAATAGCCAATTAACTGTAAAACCGCAGAGGATTTGAAGGTGGGTAACGGTACATCTGGTGAAGGGGGGACCAGGAACTCTTCCTCAAGAACCTGACACTGAGCTGCATTATGACACAGGCAACAGGATGAGGCACCAAGTTGAAGTATGCCCTTCCCAGGAGGGACAATGTGGGAACGTGAAAAAGGTGAGGCATGGCATGAAAGACGATTCAGTCGTCCATCATGGCCAAAGTTGTAATCTACAGAAAGAAATAAAACTGTGCTGATATTATGGAAGGACTGGAATGCTAGGCTAAAGGATTTAACTTAATACTTAATATTAGCATGATGCTTTAAGAAAACATATCTAATATTTGTGTAAACTAGTAGAAAAGACGAAGTCCAGTGAAAATCAATGAGACTCCAAATTCCAGATGAAGGTTAATGAGAACATGGAAGGAACAGTGGTGCTGAGAAGGTATGAGAACGGTTCAGAAAAAAATGAAAGAGACAGCACATATGGTAATAAACTGGTCTGAGAAAAAAGAGGGGGCAAGAAAAACATTCAAAGGGATCTAATATTTTGAGCCTGGGCAGCAGGAGATAAATCAAGCTATTCACAGGAGTTGGGGTGAAAGGATGGGTAATCACGAGTGTAGATGTTTCTTTTTATCTGTGTTGACTTCCAGATTTAGGAAGAACATCCAGAGAGAAATATCAAATAAACAACTAGAAACACAAGCTAATCTTATCTTTGGAGGCTTAGTTTTCCCAATCCATAATGGTGATATTCCCAAATCTATAACTGTCATAATCAACTGGGGAGCCAATTCAAAACAAAGACCCCAGCCCTAAGAAATCCTGACTAAGTAGACCTGGATATGACCCAGAAATTCTTATTATTTAGAAACAAGAATGGGAACCACTGCTCTGAGGTACACCGCTCACTTTGCAGTTTATAATCTCCTGCCTTTACAGTTCTGAATATACTTCCAGAACGCATTCACTGTGATGGCATTTGCAGAAGATGAAATAAGTACACTACTCTGGAGGACTGGAAACATACTTTACATCTGAAAATAATTACTTCTCAGTCTGTATCCCAGACTTTGAGGAATGGCTTTGATAGTCCACTACATAAGTAATGGTTTAGGTCTACAAGTTTCAACCACTACAACACAAAGGTCAATTCTGCTCAAACTTTTTGTGACCAAGCTAACTCATGACTCCATGGATACTAAGCTGATGATGACATGTAGAAAGCAGTTCTCTTTTTAATTTTTTATTTATTTATTCATTTTTGGAGAGGGAAGTGAATGTTAGGGAAGAAGCAGGAAGCATCAACTTCTGTATGTGCCTTGACCAGTCAAGCCCAGGGTTTTGAACCACCAACCTCAGCATTCCAGGTCAATGCTTCATCCACTGCACCTGCATAGGTCAGGTGTAAGCAGTTCTTTTTAAATGATAGAGCTCAGTGAGATTATAAGGTAACTTACATAATCAAATGTTAATCTTTTACAGACTTCAATAACGTTAATATGTATTTCAATAGACTTCCTTCTCTCTCCAAATCTTCCTGCTACTTCTATCTCCATTTCTGCTCAGGTTCAAGACAGAAGTGAGGCCATGAAGCTCAGGAAGGCAATTTACCCAACTGAAAACATTCAACCTGCAGCTTTTACTAAAAGCACAAAATGTTTTTATTTTATATTTTATTTCTGGTGATAATAACCATGGAGAGGGAAAATGAAGAAAGTTAAATGAAAACCTGATATGATAAGCCACAGGAATTTTATTTCTTAAATACTGTAATAAAACAAACATAGTTTGGTATTAGAGTAAGGCTAACCCCATTTATTGCTGGTTTTCTCTTTTTTGTTTAAAAAATAAAAATAAAAAGAATGTAAAAGATCATCTATTACACACACGCTTTCTGTAAGACACCATGTTGTCTTTACACAGCATGTATCATTTAACTCTTTCAGGTACTTATTATATAGGTCATCTCATCATTCTCATTTCTACAGATGAGAAAGTCAATGCTTAGACAAGGTTTTGTTCGAGGTCTCACTTCTTGTATGGGGCAAAGCTGGAATTCCCACCCAAGGATTCCTGATGGCAGTGTGCTCTTGACTATCAGCCTAAGGAACTGCCATAACATGAGAGAGAAGGGAAAAGTAGGAGGAAATAAGCGTATCTTTGCAATAATCCATACATGATTCTTTTCTGGATCACACCTGTGACCAAGTTACCTCACCTCCCCTTACATTGCACATTATCTGTGTTTTCTCATACACAAAACTGAAGTCGCTCAGGAAGGAAATAAGTGTCATGCATCATCCACTCTCTAGCACGTATCACTGCCTGAGAGATAGGTTCATAACACTGTTGTTGAATAAACATGGCCAAATAATCAGCTAGGGATTTACCGCTGGCTCTCACAGCCCACATTCCCATCACCCTAAAGTGGGTTTATAGAAACTTCGGGAGGCATTCTGGTTAAAACAACCACTGAGGGATGCTGATGCACAGTGAAAGGCTGGAGGTACTTCAAGGTCTGGGCCACAAAGCCAAAGATGGTCTTGTGTCCCTCATAACTTTCAAAAGTTCTGCTGGATATTCCTATGCAGCTAAAAATAAACCAACAAGAAAAAGAAAACCTCTTTCTAACTATCTGAGCATAGAACCTAACAGGTTTTTATATAGGCACAAATTACGGGTTATGAAGTATGTGTTAAGGAAAACTAACCTTTTATTCCCAATTTAACCATATTGGACCACTGAATCAGAAAATGATGACACCAACACAATGGCTACTAGCATTTACTGAGCTGCCACTACCACACCTGGGTGCCACAGTCTGCACTGTAGCCATCACAGCTGGGATTCTGTTAGGTACAGGCATCTGAGGGCTTCACCAAATGTCCAATGCAATTAGCATTACAGTTATATGCAGAAACACAAATTCTACTTACTAATTACTTTCCTCTTATTTCTTTTTTTGGTTGTAGTTAAAACATTATATGGATTTTTAAAAAATAACATATGCAGTTAAGATATTATTCATGAATTTCATTTTAAGACTGTATAGGCATCAAATACTCATGAAATGGCCAAAAGGACCCCTGAAATAGCAAAAAAAAATAGTGAAAGTACTATTAAAAAAAAGGTACACAAATACTCTCTCGATTCAGCATGGTTCAAGTCAACTGAGGTGGGTAGTCCCCACATTTAGGAACTCCAAATTTCATCTCAGCATTCTGAACAGTTTGGAATATGTGCGGATAAAAAAAAGGCAGTATTGAACAACACACTTTCATATTATATACTTTAGTTCTTTTCATATCAGACCTTGATTTTAATATTCACTATAGTTCCTGAAGCAACAGAGCTAATTAAAGAAAAACTTTAAAGCACAGAGATGGCATTTAAATATTCAAAATGCATAAAAACATGAATATCTTTTAAAGAAAAATGAAAAATAATCTGGGGAATATATGCTTCATGATTCTTAAAGGTCAATTTTTGTGAGATGTTTTTAAACACACACATACATACACTTGCTTAAATCCAATAAATAAATATTACATCTGAAAGTACTATAATAGTAAGCTGTATCTTTGAGTATTTTCTACCAATTGTACTTCTTGACTTTATCAGTCAACTTGCTCTGAATCTCTAATTCTTATCATGATAAAAAAGATTACATTTTTATCAAGCTACCAGAATAAATAAAAAATAACTAGGATTTTAAAAACCTACACACACACACTCTTGTGTTGTTTTGATTTCGTAAACATGACGGTGGGGGATGATACAATACAACTTCCTGTACACTATTCACATACAGTAACATTTTTTAAAATCACATCAATTTCCTTGACAAAAATTAATACCTTAACAAAGACTTAGTGTGTAAGACTCTTGGTTACCTCATGGATAACCATGTACACAAGAGGAAATTTATTTAGTGTGGTCAACTGAATGCATATCACGACTTTCCGACACAGTAAACACTGCTTCTGACCAACTACAGTAAAACGATGTTCAATAAATGCTACCCTTTAGTCACAATCATTCCTTAACTGTCTTTGGAATTATTAGCCTTCACTTCACTAAAAAGAACAAGAAAACATTATGTTTGATAATATTATTAAAGACTTTGGCTTCCTTTTTGAGGTAATTATATACTTACATAGAGTTAACAAGAGTAAAAGAAAAATGTGGTAATTTGAATACATGTTTTTAACAATATATTTCATCTTTTCTTCAGGAAAATTCAAACTAGAATTAGTACAAAAACAAAAACCTGACTTGAATTTCACATTCCTTTCCATTTTCTCATTGTGTAACAGAAATGATAGTACTTAATGACTTTGTCTAAAAATGCTGAAGTATAAAGAAAAAGAACTAGATAAATAGGAAACTGGGCATTATATTTTTGAAGAAATATTTTATTTTCTACTATGCCTTAAGCTTATCAGAAAAAAAGCCCTACTTTCAGAAAATCTATGCTTGAAATATAAAAAAAGTATAAAATATTATGTATTGATATGCTAAACAGCATGTATGCAAAGGGTTCATTTTACTTGAACTTTATTGTACATATATTCTAAAATAAAACAGATATTTTGGCATTTTAATCCTTTTTGTCTAACGTTAGTGGAAAGCTATTGAGAAACTTCTTTCTTGTAGAATAAGAGGTTTTTAAATTCTTCTTGGAGAATAATGTACAAAATAAAGTACATGCCTGACAAGGTGGTGGCACAGTGGATGGAGCATCGGACTGGGATACGGAGGACCCAGGTTCGGGACCCTGAGGTCACCAGCATAAGTGCGGGCTCATCTGGCTTGAGCAAGGAGCTCGCCTGCTTGGACCCAGGGTCACTGGCTCAAGCAAGGTGTGGCTGGGTCTGCTGAAGGCCCACAGTCAAGGCACATGTGAGAAAGCAATCAATGAACAACCATGGTGTCGCAATGGCAACGAAAAACTAATGATTAATGCTTCTCATCTCTCTCCGTTCCTGTCTGCCTGTCCCTATCTATCCCTTTCTCTGACTCTCTCTCTGTCCCTGTAAAGAAAAAAAGTATGTGTTGATTTCTCAGCTATTATGAGTCTCTTCATTTTATACAGAATGGAAGCATAAAATAAGACAATATAAACCATGCTGACAGTTTAAATTTCAGAAGTGAAATTAAATACCCATTCATTTTGTTTCTCACTGTGGACAGTATGTGACAAAATACCCAAATTTAAAAATTATCATAAAATTCTAAGATGACCATTTGGGATACTTACTTTAGCCAAAAAATAGAAATAATGTTCAAGCTTTCATGTAAACCTAAGCAAAACAGTGTTTGGATCCAAAAATTTATAAGTGCTAGTCAGTAACACAATTTAAATAGACAACCTTTCCTTTAACATCCTAAGATTGCTGGGGGAAAAACATTTTCACAATGATTGTTACTAAATGGTCTCTCTGAAGTGCAAAGCAATTGCAAAACTTCAGTATAATTATCAAGGACTAACAAGCACAGATGCTATATACTTGAGCCACCTGGTGGTTTATTTCCCTCACTGCACTGATAAACACCTATGTTATGCACACAAGTTTGGATTCTGCATTGTTTTACTTTTGGTGCCAAGACCAAAGAGAATTTACATCAGTGTTTTTCAACTACCAGTCAGCCAGAAATTTCATGCTGGTCTGCAAAAGTGTTAACCACCCTTATGTTGTATGAATGTTATAAACACAATGATCTTAGTTGAAATCGCTTATGCTCAAGGTGATTTCAGCCTTAGTGGTCCCTAAAATAATTCTCCTATTTTTGCTGCTCCTCAAACATAAAAAGGTTGAAAACCACTGATTTACATTTACCAAAAGTCAGTAACAGTGTGCATCACAAGGCACAACTCCACTCAGAAGCACTTAAAAAGATTCACTGTTGCTAATCATGGACCTCACTCCTGAAATTGTACCATGGCAGGTGTCTATAACTACTTTGTCTTTTCAGTAACATTTTTCACCTACACAAAAAAATTAAATCCAAAACAAATTTGAAGTGACCATAGATCACAGCAGGCTTGCCTGTGTTTTATTTACCTCTTGCCTAGGCCTGGGCAGTTAGAACAGAGCAAATTTAACTTCTAATAGGACACTGTCTTAACTACCAGCAAGGTGGCAATAGTTGCTCAGATGTTAGTTTAGAAACGGGAGTTTAAAAAAGTATATTCTGTTAATAAGCAGAACCTTGGAGAATACCAATCTTTAGGACTCTCTGTTTGACATTAAATCATGTCAACTAAAAATTCCCAAATAGGTTCTCTTTTTTTTTTACTTATTGATTTCAAAGAGAGAAAAGGGAGAAAGAAACATCAATCTGTTGTCCCACTCACCACTACCTTCATTGGTTGACTCATGCACGTGCCCTGACTGGGAATCAAACACGCAACAGTGGCCTATTGGGACAATGTTCCAACCAACTGAGCTACCTGGACAGGTCCAAAGTGATTCTTAAACATGCTCAAATTCTGAGAGTAAAATATGTGCAAAGCAAACATTTACTTTAAAATATAAAAGCTTAGCAGCTAGAGAGAGAACATTAGACAATAGGCATTACGCTAACAATGATGGTGAGGATTATATAAAACTTGACTCTAGGATACCAAGATGGCAGCGGAGTAGGCAGACACACAGACTCCCAGCTCATACCACCAAACTGGATTACAAATTAATTTAGGAACAATCAGCATGAAAAACCAACTCTGGACTACAAGAACTGCTCTCAAAAACCAAGGAGTAGCCTGACCAAGTGGTGGCACAGTGGAAAGAGCATCAGACTGGGATGCAGAGGACCCCGGTTCGAGACCCCGAGCTCACCAGCTTGAGCGCGGGCCCATCTGGCTTGAGCAAAGGCTCGCCAGCTTGGATCCAAGGTCGCTGGCTCCAGCAAGGGGTTGCTTTGGTCCGCTGAAGGCCCGTGGGTCAAGGCACATGTGAGAAAGCAATGAATGAACAACTAAGGTGTCGCAATGGCAACGAAAAACTAATGATTGATGCTTCTCACCTCTCTCCATTTCTGTCTGTCTGTCCCTATTTGTCCCTCTCTCTGACTCTCTCTCTGTCTCTGTTAAAATAAATAAATAAATAAATAATTTTTAAAAAAACAAGGAGTAAAAAAGAAGCCACACTGAGCCTCGTGGGGAATGCAGAGGCACGGTGGGGGCTCCCCTGCTTCCAGGAGCGAAGGTGGGGTGAGACAGAGAGCCCAGAAGGTCTCTCATTACAAGGAGAAGAGCTGAAAATATTGCTCACAGCCACATGCCTCAGGAACTGGCAACAAGGTGTGCTGAAAAGGCTGCTTGTCTCCTAAAAGGAAAGTGGGGTGAGAGAGACAGGGGCAGAGGAATGCATGGGATGACCTGAGAAACTGACTCATCCAATGCAGAGGCTGCCATAGCTGGGGGAGGGGTTGATCCCTCCACACAGCATAAGCCTAAAGTGGTTCGGGGTGACCCACCTCCAGAAAGCTCTCCAGCTCCGAACAGCACAAAAAGACACAGCTGAAAACAGGAAGTGGGGAGGAGGGGAAATAACTCAGGTCTCCATGGAGATCTGAGATATATACCTCCCCCTACTAAAGCTGAGAAAGCACCCCGCCTCTCCAGAGAGTAGCTGGCAGAGTCTCAGAGATTACACCCACAGCATTCCTGGATACACTTTCAAATAAGGCCCCTGCTGAGATCAGTAAACAAGATTACTACCAAGTTAAGAAAACAAATCAAGCAGCTCTACTAAGTAAGAAGACCACAACTGGAAGATAATGGGAAGGCAGATAAGCATAATTAATATGCTTCAACAAGATAAAACCTCAGAAGAAGTTCTGGATGAATCGAAAGAAATCAAATTACTGGATGCAGAGTAAAAAATAATGATTGTTAGGATGCTTAAGGATCTCAAAGTTACAATGGATGGACTTAATGAACACCTCAATAAAGAAATTGTAAGCATCCAAAAGGACACAGAAATCATAAAGAACTACACAGAAATGACAAACACAATAATAGAAATGAAGACTACACTAGAAGGAATTAAAAGCAGGCTGGATAAAGCAGAGGACTGAATCAGCGACTTAGAGGACAAGATAAGCGAAAGCACAAAAGCAGAAAAGCAGAAAGAAGAGAGGATTAAAAAGTCTGAGGAAACTCTGAGAGCTCTGTGACAACATGAAGAGAAATCATATCCACATCATAAGGGTTCCTGAAGGAGAAGAGAAAAAACATCATCACTGCCTTCATTGGTTGACTCATGCACGTGCCCTGACTGGGAAAAGCTCTTTGAAGAAATTATAGCTGAATATTTCCCTAAATTGATGCAGGGAAGAGTCACACCAGTTCAAGAAGCAGAAAGAACCCCATTTAAAAAGAACCCAAAGAGACCCACACCAAGGCATATCATAATCAAAATACCAAAGGTAAGAGATAACAAAAGAATATTAAAAGCTGTAAGAGAAAAACAATCACTAACAAAGGAACACCCATAAGGATGACAAACGACTTCTCAACGGAAACACTTAAAGCCAGATGGGACTGGCAAGAAATATTCAAAGTAATGCAGAACAAGAACCTACAACCAAGACTATTTTGTCCAGGAAGACTATCATTTAAAATTGAAGGAGAAATGAAAAGCGTCCCAGACTAAAAAAAACTCAAGGAATTCGTCACAACCAAACCAATGCTGCAAGAAATGTTAAGAGTCCTGCTATAGACAGAACAGTATATATATAATATTATATTTAAAGAGGAATATAGATATAAAGAAAAAAATGGCAATATACAACTACATATCAATAATAACCTTAAATGTAAATAGATTAAATGTTCCAATCAAAAATCATAGGGTAGCTGAATGGATAAGAAAATAGTACCCGTACATATGCTATCTACAGGAGACCCACCTCAAAACAAAAGATAAACATAGATTGAAAGTAAAAGGATGGAAAAAAGTATTTCATGCAAATAGAAATGAGAAAAAAGCTGGGGTAGCAGTACTTATATCTGACAAAATAAACTTTAAACAAAGACTACAGTAAGGGATAAAGAAGGTCACTACATAATGATAAAGGCATCAATCTAACAGGAAGAGATAACCATTATAAATATCTATGCACCTAATATAGGAGCACCTAAATATATAAAGCAGATTTTGATGGACATAAAGGGAGAGATCAACAGCAATACTATAATAGTAGGGGATTTCAATACACCACTAACATCAATAAATAGATGCTCAAGAAAGAAAATTAATAAAGAAACAACAGAATTAAGGGACACACTAGATCAACTGGATTTAATAGGTATCTTCAGAACCTTTTACCCTAAAGCAGCAGAATATAGATTCTTTTCAAGTGCTCCTGGTACATTCTCTAGAATAGACCACATATTAGGGTATAAAACAAGTCCCAACAAATTTAAGAAGATTGAAATCGTATCAAGTATCTTCTCTGACCACAATAGCATGAAACTAGAAATCAACTACAATAGAAAAACTGAAAAACACTCAAACACTTCGAAACTAAACAGCATGTTATTAAACAATGAATGGATCAACAATGAGATTAAGGAAGAAATCGAAAATTTCCATGAAACAAAGGAAAAATGAGTATACAACAACTCAAAATCTGTGGGACACAGCAAAAACAGTCCTGAGAGAGAAGTTCATAACATTACAGGCAAACCTTAAGAAGCTAGAAAAAGCTCAAATAAACAACTTAATCCTGCAACTAAAAAAACTAGAAAAAGAACAGCAAGTAAATCCTAGAGGAAGTAGAAGGAAGAAAATAATAGATTATAGCAGAAATAAATGACAGAGAGACTAAAAAATCAATACAGAGAATCTACGAAACAAAGAGCTGGTTCTTTGAAAAAGTAAACAAGATCGATGAACCCTTAGCCAGGCTCACCAAGAAAAAAAGAGAAAGGACTCAAATGAATAAAATTAGAAATGAAGGTGGAGAAGTAAAAACGAACACAACAGAAATACAAAGGATTATAAGAAAAATATGATGAAGAACTATATGCCAAAAAATTAGACAACCTAGGTGAAATGGACAAATTCCTTGAAAAATATAATTCTTCAAAAATCAATCTGGAAGAATCAGAAAACCTAAACAGGACAATTACAACAAATGAGATCAAAATAGTTATCAAAAAACTCCCAACAAACAAAAGCCCTGGGCCAGATGGCTTCACAGGTGAATTCTACCAAACATTCAAAGAAGAACTAACTCCTATCCTTCTCAAGCTATTTCAAAAAATTCACGAGAAGGGAAAACTTCCAAGTTCCTTTTATGAGGCTAGCATAATTCTAATTCAAAAACCAGGCAAAGACAACATAAAGAAAGAAAATTATAGGCCAATACCCTGATGAATTTAGAAGCTACATTTCTCAACAAAATATTAGCAAACCGGATCCAGCAATACATGAAAAAAATCATACATCATGATCAAATTGGATTTATTCTGGGGAGGCAAAGCTAGTACAATATTCACAAATCAATGTGATTTATCACATAAACAAAAGGAAGGACAAAACCCACATGATAATGTCAATAGATGCAGAAAAAGAATTAGATATAATCCAGCACCCATTTATGGTCAAAACTCTCAGCAAAGTGGGAATACAGGGAACATACTTCAACATGATAAAGGCCATCTATAACAGGCACACAGCCAACATCATACTCAATGGGCAAAACTTAAAAGCAATTCCCTTAAGTTCAGGAACAAGACAGGGGTTCGCCCTTTCACCACTCATTCAATACAGTTCTGAAGTCCTAGCCACAGCAATCAGACAAGAAGAAGAAATAAAAGGCATCCAAATTGGAAAAGAAGAAGTAAAGCTATCATTATTTGCTGATGATATGATACTGTACCTAGAAAACCGTAAAGTCACAGTCAAAAAACTACTGAACCTTATAAATGAATTCAGCAAGGTGGCAGGATATAAAATTAATACTCAAAAATCAGAGGCATATTTATACACCAACAATGAATTGTCAGAAAGAGAAATTAAGGAAATAATCCCCTTCACTATTGCAACACAAATATATAAAGCACCTAGGAGTAAATTTAACCGAGGAGGTTAAAGACTTGTACTTGGAAAATTATAAAACATTGATAAAAGAAATCAAGAAAGATACAAACAAGTGAAAGTATATACCGTGCTCATGGCTTAGAACAATAAACATCATTAAAATGGCCAAAATACCCAAAGCAATGTATAAATTCAATGCAATTCCTATGAAAATACCAATGACATACTTCAAAGACATAGAACAAATATTCCAAAAATTCATATGGAACCCTAAAAGAACACGAATAGCCTCAGAAATCTTGAAAAAGAATAAAGTGGGTGGTATCACACTTACGGACATCAAGTTAAACTACAAGGCCATTCTACTCAAAACAGCCTGGTACTGGCATAAGCAAAGGCATATAGATCAATGGAACAAAACAGAGAACGCAAAAATAAACCCAGACCTTTATGAACAATTGATATTTGACAAGGGTGGTTATAGCACACAATGGAGTAAAGACAGCCTCTTCAACAAATGGTGTTGGGAAAATTGGACAGGTACCTGCAAAAAAATGAAACTAGACCAACAACTTACACCATTCACAAAAATAAACTCAAAATGGATAAAAAACTTAAATGTAAGTCATGAAACCATACGCATCCTAGAGGAAAACATAGGCAATAAGCTCTCTGACATCACTCGCAGCAATATATTTGCTGATTTACCTCCACGAGCAAGGGAAATAAAGGACAGGATAAACAAATAGGACTATATCAAACTAGAAAGCTTTTGCACAATTAAAGACAATACGAACAAAATAAAAAGGCAAACCACACAATGGGAGAACATATTTGACGATACATCTGATAAGGAGTTAACAACCAAAATTTATACAGAACTTGTAAAAATCAACACCAGGCAGATAAACAATCCAATCAAAAAATGGGCAAAAGAAATGAATAGACACTTCTCCAAAGAGGACATACAGATTGCCGATAGGCATATTAAAAAATGCTCAACATCACTAATCATTAGAGAAATGCAAATTAAAACCACAATGAGGTATCACCTCACACCAGTCAGAATGATGCTCATTAACAAAACAACATATAACAAGTGCTGGCAAGGTTGTGGAGAAAGGGGAACCCTCCTGCACTGCTGGTGGGAATGCAGACTGGTACAGCTACTGTGGGAAACAATATGGAGATTCCTCAAAAAATTAAAAATGGAACTGCCTTTTAACCCAGCCATCCCACTTTTAGGAATATATCCCAAGAATACCACATCAACTATTCAAAAGGAGAAATGTACCCCCATGTTTCTTCAGCATTGCTTACAATAGCCAAGATCTGGAAACAGCCCAAGTGTCCGACAGTGTACAAATGGATTAAAAAGCTGTGGTACATATATACAATGGAATACTATGGGGTCATGAAAAAGAAGGAAATATTACTTTTTGTGACAACATGGATGGACTTGGAAACTATTATGTTAAGTGAAATAAGCCAGGCAGAAAAGGAAAAATATCATATGACCTCACTCATTTCAGGAGTCCGACAAACAATATGAACTGAGGAGCGGAATAGAGACAGAGGTGGATCAAAGGATCCAGAAGGAAAGCGGACAGAGGTAAAGGGGATGATAGGATGGGATGAGAGCAGAAAAGCAAATCCTCGAGGGAAGGGGGGAGGGTGTCATGGGGAGGAAGAAAGGGGGTATGTACTGGGGAACAGAGGAGAGGGGAGGATGTATTTGGGGGGACACTAGAATCTATGTAAACACAATAAATTAATAATTAAAAAAGGAAACAAAAAGAAAAATGACTCTACATGGATACTTGCTAAAAAGTCAACATAACTAGTAAAAGTGTCAGGGAGGTAAATTTCTGTGTCCAGCAGCTGTCCAACACCCTTCCTAGAAGCAACTTCCTCCCTCTCAAGTTTCAGTCATCCCTTCAATGAAGAACCAATAAAACTCAATATTAAAGAAAAGGTATTAGCAAAGTCACACATACATGATAACTACTACTCCCCATTACTAATTTTATTGGGAGGTGTACTAGGCTTCAGAGGCTGTTTGCCCTCATGTCAAAGTGCTCTGTGTTCTTGACTCATCCCAGTGATTCAAGGCCGCAGAACTTGCCCAGTGGAAACACTGAATGAATGGGAAGTCTCAAAGAATGGCTGTCTTCATCTACCATCACAGGGTCTTGATGGAGGTTAGGCTGCTATTAAAAGACTAGTTTCCTGAGGAAGGTAGATAGTTTCAGGAAAAAACCATTTGGCTGGAAGGCAGAGGATCTTTTACCAGCTGTTTCTCCAGCACACTGTGTGGTCTTGAGTTAAGTTGCTAAACCTGACCACATCAAAGGCCTGGTCTATAAAAATGACTACATTTCCTATAAAAAAGCCTGCCTGGTTCTGCACCATTTGCCTTCACAGGGGATAACTGCAGCCTGAGAAGCTCTGGCTTTTCTGTGAACACATCAAAAGGTGAGACATGGGCTCAGGATACTGTCATGGAACATTCCTTCACTGCAAATAAGTGTCCTATTTCTTTGAAATGCTCAAAGGATAATGTGGCTTTAATTTTCAAAACTTCATAATTCTAGGTGCTACCATGCAATAACCAGCATTGTAAGGGAAACAGTGGCACTGCTTTTTTTCTTTAATGCCATTTTTAATGAGATATAATTAACAAATAAATTACATTAGTTTTAGGTCTACAATGAGAGAGAAGAAGTACAAACTTCTGGTTACAAAATAAATAAGTCATGGGGATGTACAGGAAGGTGGCTGTAGTTGACAATAGAGCTAGTGCTCGACTTATGACCATGATTGGTTCCGACAGACCGGTCGTAACATGATTTGGTCGTAAGTTGAGTAGGTTATATGTACAGTACTGTGAAATGATGTTATAAAAATCTTTAAGTCATATTTTATCATAATTTTCTTTCTTATTGTTATATATCATAATTTCCTTTGTTCATTTTATGCCATTTGTATCATCTCTACATCATTTTGTTTCTTATTTTTACCTTCGTCAGGTTTAAGTAAAACACTCCATTACCAGTACAACTGGTTTAATATTTGCAAAACATACAAAATTACAAAATACAGGTGCATACAAAGACTGCTCCAGACGCAGAGCAGTTGCAGCTAGCGTTTGTGGTCATAAAGTCGAATGGTCATAAGTTGCATAGGTCGTAAGTGGATTAATATCTGTATTGTGTTGCATATTTGAAAGTTGCTAACACAGATCTTGTAAGTTCTCATTACAAGCCCTGACTGGGTTGCTCAGCGGATAGAGCATCATCAGGGTGCCAAGGTCATGGTTTCAATCCCTGGTCAGGGCACATATGAGAAGCAACCAATGAGTGCACAACTAAATGGAACTAAGTAGAATGAGTTGATGTTCCTCTCTCTCTCTCTCTCTCTCTCTCTCTCACACACACACACACACACACACATACACACACAAATGGAGGAATTAAAAGAATTCTCATAAAAAAATTGTATACTTATGTATGGTGATAAATGTTAACTAGACTTACTGTAATGATTGTTTCACAATATATACAAATATCGGCATTGCTTTTCTATGACAAAGTAGGAATAACAGAGGAAAATGCTCCTTAAATGAGCCATCTTACTCAGAATCTTTCCTCATTCTGCAATGCCAGAAAGCAAATGGAAGTTTTGGTCATTCATTCATTTCTTCGAGAAATTACTAAGAAATAACAAGGGTATCAGCAGGAGGGTGCGAGCTTTAGAGTCAAAAGGCTTGGGTTCAAATCACAGCTCTGACATTTATGATCAAAGAGCCACTCCACCATCATTCTTGTCATGATCTATAACAAGAAATAATGCACATCACCCCACATGCTCATCATCTCTAGCAGCTAATGAGAAGGTACGTGGAATATACTAACTTCAGCAGCCACTAAAAGCTGAGACCAGGGCTGACTGAGGAAAGAAGGAACAAGAATACAGAACTTGCACCTGGAGCCAAAGAGTTAGTATTCTTGACCACAGTGAAAAGTTAGGATAAGTGTACACTTAGGTACATATATATACTGTACACAAATATATATAATTCCTAAGAAATTCTAAGTTTCCTGTAAAGGGGGCTATCTTGTTAACAGGTTCCTCATCATTGCCTTCCTCATAATAGAAAAAAATACTAAGAAAAAGTATACATCCAAAATGCTGAGTGGTTTTGAGGACACTGCTATAATGTACCATATTTCCCCATGTATAAGACACTCCCATGTATAAGGTGCACCTTAATTTGGGGGCCCAAAATTAAAACAAAAAAATGTACTACATAAAGTTATTGAACTCAAGTTTTATCCATTATAAAATTCAAACAACTCCTCGTCACTGTCAAAACTCCCATCCATTAGCTTGTCCCCATCTGTGTCTGATGATGAATCACTGTCTTCATATATTGTCTCGTCCTCAGTTCCATCTATGGTGTTTGAAATACCACAACCACTGTATAAGACGCACCCAGATTTTAGACTCCAAATTTTTCGGAAGAAGGTGCATCTTACACATATGGAAATATGATACTTTATTTCCCATTCAATGACACAAGTTTCAATCTGTTTATTTTTCCTTTCTATAATATGAAAGCATGATAGGATGCTTCAATGACTAGAAGGTCCAAGGTAATACGAATTTTTAATCCTGCCCTAAATACCACTGAATTAGAAACAAAGAGTGAGGGAATTGAGCAATAAAGAAAAGTGGAGCTGTGGGTAAGAACTAAGTAGGAAAATTTATTTTACTGATATAATGTATTCTGAAGAATCAGAAAATTATGATTGACTGAATGTGTGAACCTGGAAAACATTAGGTTATAACTTGCATACCACATCAGACTTCTCCTAAGATTCATGAAACACTGAGCACTGCACACTTCTTGATGTCTAGGACACAAAAAGGTTTTGGACCCCAAACCAGAAGAACTGCTACTAGTCTACAGGTGCCTCTAGCCCCTCTCTAAGGCCATTCTTAGCTAGAATGAGAGAAACAGAAAAGAACCATTTATAGCATGATTCAGGCAAACATTTGCCATTGCTACCCTAAAGAGAGTACATAACATCCTTATTAATGATATTGAATCCCTAATTTATAACAATATATTAATTTCAAAAGCAATTTCAACTTTATATATATTAAAAAATACAATTTAAAAATTAAATGTCCTACATCATATGAAAGACTTTCTAAAATATAATATTGTTCATTTCTTATTGGTCTTAACAGATAAATAGTCTAGTTTACTTTATGTTTTTAACTTTCATGTCCACAATACATGGTGTTGGTTATTTAATGATTGAGATGTTCCTAAAACACATTTAATAATTTAAAAAAAGTTTAGTTTTATTCATGGCAATAAAATTTAAGTATTAAACTAAAATATTTCTATTAGACCTTAACAGAAACCCAAAATAAATTAATTACCTGATATAACAATTTAAAGGCAGCTAGAGAGATTTGTGAAAGGTTAATCATGTAAGATGTCATTCAATGACTTACCATTTCAACTAGAATAAAATGTAAACTTAATACCATGACCTACAAAATTCAGCACAATCCATCCCCTACTTACTTTCTGCTCTCCCATGGTTCCCTTAATTACCCTCCACCCTTTTCCTCTCACACCTATTCCAGGGTACTGGTTCCTTCTCTCTATTTTCAGTTTTTATGATACCTCAAAAGGCCTTCTGACTAACAATCCAATGCAGTACCCCAGGCCCAAACCCAATTTAGTCTCTAGTCCTAAAATTTTATTCATGGTATTTATCATTGGTTAAAATTATCTTCATTTTAGTCTCTTTCATTCAAGTATAAACTCCTTAACAGCAGGACTCCGCTCTGCCTGTTAACGAACTTTCAGTACCAAGTGCTCAGGATAGATGGCATTTAATGAGTTAGAAAACTTTTCTTTTTTGCAAAAAACGAAAGCTATTTTCCAAGTAACTAATATTTCCAGGAGTTTAACCTCTAAATACATAGATTAGGCCATTAGTGTGCTATTAGACTCAAAAAAAAAAAAAAAACTAGATACTCAATGCAAACCCTAACCACAGAAAAAACAAACTGGCTGATTAATATCAGACAGAGTGGACTTCAAAACAAAGAATATTTATCAGGGATAAAAAAAAAAAACATTTTTAAATGATAAGTGACTTCATCAAAATAACATAGCAATCTTTCTTAATGGAGTACAAACCAAATGACATGACTTCCGATAAACCAGGGCTCAGGACCTATGGGTCACAAGCCAGATATAGCTCTTTTGAGGGCTGCATCTGGATCGCAGACAAATCTTTCATAAAAACAATAATGTTAAAAATATAAAACATTCTCATGTATTACAATCCATTCAGTTCCTACCGCTCATTTTCATAGTTGCAGGTGGCTGAAGCCAATCACAGCTGTTCTCCGGGACAACACCAAGTTTTTCATTGGATAATGCATAACGTACATGGGTCGTTGTGAGGTTAGGAAGTAAACTTCCCTCCTTTTAATCAAGTACTCAGCTAGTTAACTGCAGAAACCATTTTGACGAAGAAGATGGCTAAAAGAAAAAAAGATGTGGAGTATCGTACTTTTCAGCAAGAATGGACAGAGGAATTCGCCTTTGTGGAGAGAGCAGGTTCTACAATGTGTCTAATATGCAATGATAAAATTGCATCAATGAAACGGTCAAATATAAAGTGGCACTTTGACACACGCCATACTACATTTGCCATACTACATTTGCATAGAATATCCAGTGGGGAACAGCAGGAAGAAAGCATGTCGAGCTACTGTGCAGAGTGCAAGCTAGTCAGCAGAAACTATGTGTTTGGACCCAACAAGGTGACTGGAATTCGGCTAGCTTTGCTGGTACTTTAGCAATTGTGAGAAACAGAAAGCCATTCACATATGGGGAGTATGCCAAAACATTCATGCTTGATGTTACCAATGAACTTTTTGACGACTTTTCAGATAAAGTCAAGATAATCAAACTAATATAAGACATGCCTCTGTTGGCAAGAACTGTTCACGATAGTACCACATGATGGCAAATCAAATTGAGGTAAAACAAGTAAAGGACATAAATGCAGCACCATTCTTTTCTCTCGCTTTGGATGAGTCAACAGACATAAGCCATTTATCCCAGTTCAGCGTGATTGCAAGGTATGCTGTCGGTGACACACTACGTGAGGAAAGTCTTGCTGTTTTGCCTAGGAGAGAGACAACAAGAGCGGAGGATTTATTCAAGTCTTTCACTGAGTTCGCTAAAGAAAAAAATCTACCAATGGATAAACTTATTATGGTGTGTACTGATGCTGCTCTGTGCATGGTGGGGAAAACAAGAGGATTCGTAGCACTTCTTCATGATCATTAAAAGAGACCCATCCTAAGTTTTCACTGCATCCTACATCAAGAGGCGCTTTGTGCTCAGAAGTGCGTTGAACAGCTTTTGAGCTTTAAAGGATCGCCAGTTTAAAACACTGCTGGATGAAGTTGGGAATAATTATCCTGGTCAGCTTCTGCACAGCAGTGTGCGTTGGTTGTCAAGAGGGAAGGTGCTCAGCAGTTTCATGGCTTGTCTGAGTAAAACCCAGACTTTTCTTGAAATGAAAAACGTCGAGCATCCTAAGTTAGCTAACACTGAGTGACTCCTGAAGTTCTACAATCTCGTGGACATGACTGAACATCTGAACCAGATCAATGTGAAAATGCAAGGCGTTGGAAATACAGTCTTATCCCTTCAACAAGCAGTGTTTGCATTTGAAAACAAGCTGGAACTCTTCATCGCCAACACTGAAACAGGTCATTTACTACACTTTGATAAATTGGGAGAGTTTAAAGATGCATGCACAACAAGTGACCCTGCTCAACATCTTGATCTCCAGCAGCTAGCGTGCTTCATATCTAATCTCCTGCAGTCATTTGAAGCATGCATTGGAGAATTTCATGAGCGCATTCGCTTTTAAAGTTCATCACCCATCGACACGAGTGTGCAGTGGACAGCGACAACCTGAGTTACATCCTCGGTGTCTCCGTCAGAGATTTTGAGCTACAAGCTGCTGACCTGAAGGCCTCAGACATGTGGGTGAATAAGTTCAAGTCACTAAATAAAGATTTGGAAAGATTTGCATGACAGCAAGCAGAGTTGGCGAACAAACACAAATGGGGAGAAATGAAAAAACTTCAACCTGCGGACCAGCTGATTGTCAAAACTTGGAAGGCGCTTCCTGTCACATACCACACACTGCAGCATGTAAGTATTGCTGTACTGACAATGTTTGGCTATGTGTATGCCTGTCAGCAGTCTTTCTCACATCTAAAAAACGTTAAGACCAACCTACAATCACGTTTAACAGATGGAAGTCTCAACACCTGCATGAAGCTTAACCTCACCACGTATCAACCAGACTACAAAGCCATCAGCAAACTCATGCAGCAGCTGATGTCGCATTAATGGTAAGAAGTACTTTATTCATCATTGGTTAGCAACAGCATGACAACGTTACTAAAAAGAATTCAGAGATTTATTGTACTTTAAAAGTATTGGTCTTACATAAAATGCACACATTTACTTGTATTTAGTGTTAAACATATTGTACGGCTCTCATGGAATTACATTTTAAAATATGTGGCGTTCATGGACCTCTCAGCCTAAAAGGTTCCCAACCCTGCGATTAAGTGAAAAAAAATGCATGTATTCATGCAAGAGATAAGTGTACCCTAGAGCTGTTGCTTGTTGAAGGATAAGACTGTTTCCAACACGTTGCATTTTCACATTGAGCTGGTTCAGAAGTTCAATCATGTCCACAAGATAGTAGAACTTCAGGAGTCACTCAGTGTTAGCTAACTCAGGATGCTCGACATTTTTCATTTCAAGAAAAGTCTGCGTATCACTCAGACATGCCGCAAAACAGCTGAGCATCTTCCCTCTTGACAATCAATGCACATTGCCGTGCAGAAGCAGACCAGGATAATTATTCCCAACTTCAACCAGCAGTGTTTTAAACTGGCAATCATTTAAAGCTCGGGCAAGAATAAAGTTGACCACCCAAATGAGCAGCAACATCACCTCACCAAACAGCTCGCCACACATCTGAGCACAAAGTGCTGCCTGATGAAGGATGCAGTGAAAACTTAGGATGGGTCTCTTTTCATGTTCATGAAGAGGAGCTACGAATCCTTTTTCCCCATCATGCATGGAGCACCATCACTACACAGGGAAATAAGTTTATCCATTGGTAGATTTTTTTCTTTAGTAAACAAACTCAGTAAAAGTCTTGAATAAATCCTCCCTCTTGTTGTCTCTTTCATAGGCAAAACAGCCAGTTTTCTCAAGTAGTGTGTCAAGGACAGCATATCTTGCAATCACGCTGAACTGGGATAAATGGCTTAAGTCTGTTGACTCATCCAAAGCGAGAGAAAAAAATGGAGCTGCATTTATGTCCTTCACTTGTGTTGCCTCAATTTGATTTGCCATCATAGGTAAGATCGTGAACAGTTCTTGCCAACAGAGGCATGTCTTTTATTTGTTTATCTTGTCTTTATCCTAAAAATTGTCAAAAACTTCATTGGTAACATCAAGCATGAATGTTTTGGCATACTCCCCATATGTGAATGGCTTTCTGTTTCTCACAATTGCTAAAGCACCAGCAAAGCTAGTCAAATTTCAGTCACCTTGTTGGGTCCAAACAGGAAGTTTCTGCTGACTAGCTTGCACTCTGCACAGTAGCTCTTGAAATGTTTTCTTCCTGCTGTCTGCCACTGGTATTTCGATGCAAATGTAGTATGACGTGTGTTGAAGTGCCGCTTTATATTTGACCGTTTCATCGATGCAATTTTATCACTGCATATTAGACACACTGCAGAACCTGCTTCTCTCCACAAAGGCGAATTCCTCTATCCAATCCTGCTGAAAATTACGATACTTCTCATCTTTTTTCTTTTAGCCATCTTCTTCGTCAAAAGGGTTTCTGCAATTAGCTAGCTACTTGATTAAAAAGAGGAAAGTTTACTTCCTGACCTCACAACGATCCATGTACTTTACACATTATCCAATAAATATTTGGTGTTGTCCTGAAGGACAGCTGTGATTGGTTCCAGTCACCTGCAACCATGAATATGAGCGGTAGGAACTGAATGGATTGTAATACATGAGAATGTTTTATGTTTTTAACATTTTTTTTTATTAAAGATTTGTCTGTGAGCCAGATGCAGTCATCAAAAGAGCCACATCTGGCTCGCGAGCCATAGATTCCTGACCCTTGCCCTAAAGGGAGTAGGAGCAGCCTCTCAGAGCCACCCATGGAGTTTTGAAGTCCATGTGGCCTACTTGGGCTGTTATTGCTTCATTCTAAGCTTGGAGGTAGCACTTCAATACTCAAGGGTTTGCCACCCTGTAAGATTACACGAGGCTCCACAGTTACATATTTTGGTGTGCCATATTTTTGGTTTGTCCTCAGGTCAGTGGCAAGGCTGGCCATGCCTCGCAATAGCATACTAAATCAAAGGTGGGCAAATGAGTGAACGTAATAGCAACCACCTGAAATCTCCAAACTAAATTTTATCTTTAGCCATAAGATGCTATCAATTTTATGGGTCAAAATGGTTGACTGGATATCGATAATTTCATATGGTTTAACCCAGGGGTCCCCAAACTGCGGCCCCCTGAGGCCATTTATCTGGCCCCCGCCACACTTCCAGAATGGGCACCTCTTTCATTGGTGGTCAATGAGAAGAGCACAGGATTCATCCGCACCCGTAGTTCCCACTGAAATACCGGTCAGTTTGTTGATTTAAATTTACTTGTTCTTTATTTTAAATATTGTATTTGTTCCCGTTTTGTTTTTTTACTTTAAAATATGTGCAGTGTGCATAAGGATTTGTTCATAGTTTTTTTTATAGTCCGGCTCTCCAATGGTCTGAGGGACAGTGAACTGGCCCCCTGCGTAAAAAGTATGGGGACCCCTGGTTTAACCTAACATATATAATAGAATAACACAAATCATCTCAGTTGGCAGGAATTTCACTTTTTATCTATAAACAAGCACTTCTTATCCTCAGTCTGATTCTTGGTGTGACAATTCAGCAGTACTGATCTCATATAACTATCCCTCCAGAGTCCTTAGCTTCATAGACTATATGTTGGGTCCAACTTAACTCATGTATTCTTTAAATTCAGCTCAACCCATTATGCAGATGGTCAATGGGGTAATGAGAAAAATGTCAAGTTAGCACAAAAAAAGACTTAAGTATTCTGAATATGAAAATGATGTAATCTTAGTAAACTACTAAGCCTTAAAGAGTAGTTTTAGAAAGAAAACTTCTAAAAAATAGTAACATTTGTTTGCACTTAACTCAGTATCTATTATGGGGTACTTTCTAATACTATCACAGTCAGTCATTCTTATTGATGTTAATATAACCTTGTAATTACATTATGACAAAATACTCTCAGTAACTTAGATATGGCCTTCATATAATCATGTAAGACTATTGCCATATTCTGTTTCTCTCTGTCTCTCTGTGACAGATATAATATCCTCTAACACTGGTGTGCTCAAATGTCTAGTTTCAACACAAATGTTTGGTGACTGCCTCATCATTTTCTCTGTGCCCTTTGATTGGGTGAGGGGCCTGGTTGTATGTAAGGAAATGGAGTTAACTGATGAAAACCAGGTATGGTAAGACTAGTCATGGTAGCCCACAGGCTCAGAGACTAGACTTGTAACTTATATCCTCACAAAGGAAGGGAGGTGCAGAAGGAGCTATTGAATTGAACACAGAACTAATCACAATAGAATATACTGCTTCTGGCCTGAAATTCCTCTTGCTTGAATAAAGATGAGCTGTGCTCTTGGTTCTGGACCACAGCAAATAGAGTGGTTAGAGCAGAGGAGGAAATAAAGAAGGCCCCCCAAATCATGCACACAGTCCTGGAGAAGCAATTCTGGACTTTAACACTTGACAGATTCTGCAAAAAGTCAGCATCGAGTCGAGCAAGAAAGGCACCTGGATGAGGGCAGTGCAAACCCCCCCCCCAAACTATAAGTATTCTGCTGTATTTTCATTTGAAAGGTTAAGAACTTTTTTTGGTGTATCTTGAATGGTTCATACTTGTTAACTTAATAGAAATGTGTGTTCATAGGAAGCCTGTTAATCAAATTGCCAACATAAATTACTTTTCCTCATTTATGAAGGCTTGTCCAATTAATAAAAGGCTGATGCTTATGTACTAAAGTTATTTGAGGCCACTAGGTGGTTGGAGGGAGTTACATTTATTGGTTCAATGTAGATTTTCCTGTCACTTTGAGGACATTTATTCAATTTTGAAATAAAAAAAAGATGGTAAAATTGAAAAAGAATATGTAAGAAAAGAAACTTATGCAAAACAATTCCCCAATTTAAAAAATAATACTGCCTTCCCCGTCGGGCTTTGCTGCCAGCTATTATTTAAACTGTGTGCTCCTGCCCAGTGCAAGTCAGCAGTGGTCTGTCCTGCATTAGCAACCAGGGCATTTATTATTGAGCTCCTGTTATTGACTTATTCTTAGACAAAATGCCAAGTTTCTTTAGACATAGTACATTAGGCTCACTGTGGAAGTTCTGTGTGACTACTGTTGTGACATTTAGGCTGCAATTTTTGTTTTATGTGTCAAGATTTTTTAAATGACTTTAAAAACATCTCTACAGTGTTTTCTGTAATGATCTGGAGAAAGTTGTTGACTCAAAAATGAACTTTTTTGTGTTTTTAAAACACAACAGCATTTAACTGGCCTACCAAAGAAAAAGACACAGTTTAGGTTTATCTCAATGATTCTGTCATGTTTCTCCCTAGGTGACACATTTTGTTAGAAAACCTTACAGTGGCCCTTTTAGGTCAAGAGTGGTAGGATGGAAGGCTGGTGGGTAGGGTGGGGGAAATATCTTTACAGTAGAACAAGAAATGAAAAAGTTAAAATGGCCACATACCCTAATTTCTTAAGAAAACAAATGTATTTTGTAAAAATAAAAACAGTTAAATAAAAATAATGTGAAGCAACATATAGCAACATTTTACATTTTTCTTTTGAGAGGGGTCATTGGGGTAAGGGTATAATTTCCCTGAAGTGAAGCTGAGATATCCCTTAACAACCTGACATTCAAAATTCCTTAATTTGGGTGACATGCATTCTTAATGAAAGCTGTATCCCGGCCCTGGCCTGTTGGCTCAGTGGATGGAGCACTGGCGGCGTGCTGACATTCTGGGTTCAATCCCTGGTCAGGGCACAAATGAGAGGTGACCATTTGATTTTGTTCCCCCCCTCTCCTCCCTTTCTCTTTTCTACTCTCGCAGCCAGTGGCTCGATCATTTCAAATGTCGCTGAGGATAGCTTGGTTGGTCCAAGCATCAGCCTCAGGCACTGAGAATGGTTCAACTGATTCGAGCATCAGCCCAAGATGGGGGTTGCTGGGCAAATCCCAGTCGGGGTGCATGGGGGAGTCTGTCTATCTCCCCTCTTCTCACTTAAAATTAAAAGAAAGAAAGTTGTTTCCTCCAGTGACAAAACTAGTGCCTTAGGTTGTCTTTGTTCTGACAGACTCATCATTTGTTGGAGCTCCAGACATCACATCCACATAGCAGGAAAGAGGAAAGTAAAGGCTATAATGGCATTTCTCCCAATTCCCTTTAACCAGTCTTTCCTGAGTCACACAAAGCACTTCCACTTATATTCACTACTCAGAATTAAGAGATAGAGTCGGAGTGACTGCTAATGAAACTGGAAAGTGTCATCTAGTAAGAAAGCACAAAGCTGACTCCAAATAAAACAAGGATTCTGTTTATAAGCAAGAAGAGAAGAACGATAAACAACTAATTAATTGTCTGTGCCACAAGAACAAAATATTGAGCTTAAGATGACAGATCAAAATTAATTTACGTTATACTCAGATTGTCTATTTGCTTGTCTGCATTGTACCTAGAACTGTTTTATTCCTAGAAAACATTCAATAATATTTTGTTGAAGAAATAAATACTATCCATGAGAACAATTTATAAACCATTATAAAATAAAAGTGGTTCTCCTATCAGATCCCTCCTTCTCATTGTATGTTGGTCTGTTTGTATCTCAAGGTACCACTGTAATGGCAATATTTAGTATTAGTCTATGGTAAAGCTTTTGTTTATTTGGTTCAGGTTTTATTTTAAATATCCCAAGGTGACAAAATAAGAGCCCAGTACTAAATGCAGAATTAGCGTATAATGGGGAGAGGGGGAAGGTGCTGCTTAACATTCCCTTCCAAATGTGATGTTTCGCATTTCCTCAGTTCTGTGACTGACTACTGAACTTCTTCCCCCTCTAGGGCAGCAATTTCTGCACAACAAGCCAGTGTTTTCAGCCAAGACCTTCTCAATAACAAGCAGATCCCAATGTATGCACATTTTGAGATTCTACATGAGCCAAGTAAAAAGAGAACAGCCACGTTCAAATTCTGAAATATAATGTAATTTTAACACATACATATATAGACACAAACACATAAAACTAAAAGTATGAATTTAAGACTATGTCCACTGCTTCTGTCACTTATATATTAATCAACATGTACATTAAAACCTCTGTAAATTGATTGTGGTTCTAAAGTAAAATAAAATAAACAAACTTTAAAATTAAGAAAAAATCTGTCTTGTGGATTCTAACACATGATTTTTCACAATAACTAACATGATGTGTAAGACAGACTCTTAAGCTGTTTCAATAAAACAAGGGCTCATAAGCCAAGTGCCTATCCAATACTACTGCTGTCAGCCACATACAGACAGAAAAATGCTCCTTACTCTTCAGGACCCGCAACCTAGCTGATATACAAGAAAGGACTCTTAACAAAATAGCCTGAACATATATAAAGGTAACATATTCTGTTATATATATAATTAGTAAAATAAATAAATAAAACTTGTTTGTTCTGCTCTGTAGAGAAATAAAAAGCTTCATATAAATGTGTTTTCCAGCTATTGAAGGTAGATCAATTTACATCCTCAATTCCTTTTTTATTATCATTAACATATGTGTATAGAATGTTTCAAAAATGTATTTTCTATTTTCCACAGACAGCATTTTGAAAATGCAAGGTCTGGGATGGGAGTGCTGGGTTAGTATTCCTAGTACAAAGTGCAAAGTTGCCCAAGCTTCTTTCCATATGCCTCAGTTTCCCCATCTACCTCAGCAGACTGGTAAAGGTGTTAACTGAAATGATGCATATAATGTGAGCACTTAGCCTAGAACACTAAATGTTTAATACAGTTTAGCTATTATTAAACAAAAGTGCAACAGGTGGTGTTTGTTCACTACCAAGTTTTTAAACAAAATCCCAAATGTGTTTATCAATCCCTCCCTAGTGCAACTCAACCCCAGAAGTGAACCACTGGATGGGTGGGTCAGGACAGACCAGTGAGACATGAAAGGAAATGAACTGGGGGCTGGGGACTTTCCTAAGAGAGAAAGAGACAGAGGAGTCTCTTTCTACACCTTCACCTCTAGTCACAGCTCACGAAAATGCGATAGCTGCCTTGCACCCTCTCCTACCACATATACCTCATCTCTTTCAAAGTACTCAATGACAACCTGTGGGATAAACGGCTGTGTTAGGCTTGCTCGCAGGTTTACCCACTGCAAGCCCTTTGCCTGATTAGTGCGTGGATGCATGGCAGTGCCACGTGATGTGGTCTATGTAAGGCTGCGGGCGCTTTCCCTGGGTAATGATTCTCCCAGATCGCTCTTTCACCACCATGAGGTGCGGTTTTCCTTGCTCTCTTGCCCTTACTGCAAATAGCAGATTTTACTTTACTAGCTCTTTCCTTTTTGTTGTTCATTTGCTCGCCTGTCTCCAATAAACGAGTATGGCCCGATACTTTCTGGCTTCGCAGTTTCTCTACCATCCCAAATCTAATGTGCACCTGCCTCAACCACCAGCATTACACAATCCAAACTAGTATTGTTAGTTTACTTGTTTAGTATCTGCTGCCTTCCCCCCACCACTTCAACTGACAGGAAAGTTGTCTTTTTGGGTGCACATGTAACTTTCCTTGACAGAGTACTTAATTACTGAGATCAAGGGATTCACTGGCTCCAGCTGGCTTTTAGGTCTGGGCCTGAACTTAGTGGATGCTCAACAAATGTTTGTTGAAGAATTACAATAACCTTATAAAACTTATAACTCTTACAAAACCCTTTTATATATTTGCATGTTTGTCAACAAACACACCCTTTGTGAATTATAGTTCATGCAATTAAATAAATTAGTGGGACTGTGTGGGGAATTTTATTGTTATAGTACCTACCTGTTTTACATTTAGAAAACACAGGATGCACTTTTTTGTAATTCAACTGATTAAAAACCAACCTGAAACCTATGTATACTATTGATCAATCTCACTCCATTTAATATTTTTTAAAAGCCAACTAGATGTGATATTTTGTGATGTGTGGGACAGCTGTTAGGCTTGTTCGCTGGTGTACCGGCTGCAAGCACTTTGCTTGGTTAGTGTGTGAGCACATGGCAGAGGCACATGTGCACAGCCTATGTAAGGCTGTGGGTATTTGCACTTGAGAGAGGTGAGAGATGGGGGATTGTGGATGTGCGGATTGCCTGCTCACCACTGTGAGGGGCCATTTTGCTGTTTGTTTGCCTGAGAGGTGGTTCCCCTGCCTGTGTGCTTGTCCACCGTTGTGAGACTTTATTAAACAGAATGGCCCAATGCTTTCCTGCTCCACAGTTTCTCTACCATCTGCCTGAATCCAGTGTGAATCTGCCTGGCCTCAGCCACTGGCATTATATCTGGCACAGTGGGCAGGGTCCTGAGCGGATGGGTATGGAGCTGCCAACACCCTTGAAGGGTGGGAAAGAAAAGTGGTCACTGTTCTCCAGTGTATGATTCCCCATGGCTGTCCTTCTGAGGGCTGTACGCCCTGTGAGAGGAAACCAAGAGCTCTCTATACAAGAGGCAGTCCGAGGTTGAAAGCCCCAGGGTGAGCTGCAGAGTGAGCAGCAACAACAGTACAAGCTGGAAATTGTCACTGGAGAAAGAGCTGCAGATCCGAGAATTGCAGGTCAGGCTACAGGCTGAGAATCAGCAACAGCGTGAACTGGAGCAAGCACTGGAGAGAGAGACCGACCGGCTTCCAGAGTTGCATTGTGAGGTGCAGGTGGAACACCAACGGCGCCTGGAACAGGAACAGTCACTTAAGAAGGAATTGCAGGTTCACGAGTTGAAGTTTGCCCTGGAAGCTGAACGTTGGCAGCGACAGCTGTAGGAGAAACAACTGAGGGTTCAGGAACTTGAGAGTCAGCTTCAGGCCAAGAGCTGAAGCAGACATGAAGACAAACTGCATTCCTGCTGGAGGAGTGGCTCTGAGTCGGCCGGAACAGATGTTTCTGACTCCTCCTCTTCTGAGGTGGAGGTTCAGGCCGTCCACAGACTCAGAGCTAAGCCATTGGTCGCCAAGAAGGTAAAATCCTAGCAGCAAAAAGTCTCTCAGGGGAAACCACAGCCTCCTCCACAGATAGTGGAGAACTCTGTGGTCTGGACTTACACCCTGGCAGAACTGATGGAGTTGGGGGTGCAGTTCAGGCAGAAACCTATAGAGCCGCTGGCAGCCTGGTTACTGAGGTTGTGAGACATATGGGTGGATGGCATCATGCTCTCCGGAACAGAGATGGAGAAATTGGCCGCCATTACCACACACTCCTCCGTGAGGCAGCATCTTCAGAACTGCCATGACAACCCAGGAAACCATACCCTATTAGAATGGGTGATGGCTGCCATTCTTAGAGTCTGGCAGAATGCTGGGGATTTGCTGGGGGCAGTGAGTCGGTGGCAGTGCTATCATGAGTTAGTGAAAGTCCTTCAGGAACTCGGTATGAAGAATGCTGCTTTCCACCTGGGGTCCCGCGGACCAGAGGAGGAAGTGTTTACAGCTAAGATGCAGGATTTTATCCTCTGCAGTGCCCCATCAGCCCTTTCTGGGTCACTAGTGGCTATCCTGGACCTCTATGTGGGCCAGCCTATCAACATAGTTACATAGATGGTAGCTGGAGGTAGCATGGAATCACAAAGCTGTGAGGGCTGCTGTCCATGCTGCCCCTCCAAGTAGCAAGAAAAACGGTCCTGTGAAAGTTACCCAAACACAGATGTGGGTGGATTAGATTGTGGCTGAGGCAGAGAGGGAAAACTGGATGGCAAGCCTAATAAGGTTCTTTTGGAGCTTCAGCAGCTTAAACCAGGTGAGATTCCAGATGCTGAAATGAATGGCACCAGCAGCTACCAATAAAATGGTTGGTGTGCAGGTGGCACAATTACAAGATTATATCATGGAGACTGCTGAAGGAGATGACCCCCAAGACCCGCTGTTCCAGTTTGAATAGGGGGAAAGCCGAGGGACCCGTCTAACAGGGATGGGCAGAGACCGGAGGCCATACATGGAACTGGCTATCCACTGGTCCCCTTCTAATGTACAGTGGGTATTGGCTTTGGTGGATACAGGTGCAGAATGTTTTCTTCTTTAAGAAAACCCAAAATGGTTTGCTGGGACCCCAGTGGCCATTGATGGATATGGCAGCCAAACTGTTCAAGTGAAGCCAATTTAGTATTCCATTGAGTATAGGAAGACTGCCTCCTAAGCAATATATGTATCCCCTATTGCTAAATATATTTTGGGGGTAGATGTCTTACAAGGTCTGGTTAGAAACCACAGCCAGGAGTTCTGCCTGTGAGTCCAGGTCGTGAAGGCAGTGTTGCATGGACACACAGCACATTTCCCCTTGCAACTACCCGTTCCTCGGCATGTGACTAGCACAAAGCAGTACCGCCTGCCAGGCAGCTATGAAGAAATCACTGGGACAGTCCTCGAAATAGAAAAGGTTGGAATCATCCAGTCAGCACACAGCCCTTACAACTTCCCGATGTGGCCTGTGCAAAAACAAGATGAAACCTGGAAAATGACAGTAGATTACAGGGACTTTAATAAAGTTGTTTCCCCTTTGCATGCTGCTGTTTCCTCAATAGCTAATCTGATAGACAGGTTAAACCATGAAATGGGGACATACCACTTTGTGGCAGATTTGGCTAACAGCTTTTTCTCTATTGATATAGCTGCAGAGAGTCAAGACCAATTTGCCTTCACTTGGGAAGGGTGGCAGTGGACCTTTAAAGTATTACCACAGGGCTATTTGCATAGCCCCATCTTGTGCCATGGACTGGTGGCTGCTGACCTGGCTAAATGGAAACAACCAGAGGCAGTTCATATGTATCATTATATCGTTGACATTATGCTAACTAGTGATTCTTTTCCAGAATTGGAGCAAGCAGTCCCTACCCTGCTATCCCACATGAAAGCATGTGGCTAGGCAGTCAACGAGAACAAATTACAAGGACCTGGGTTATCTGTTAAGTTCTTGGAAGTTGTCTGGTCAGGTAAGACAAAGGTTATTTCTGATGCAGTTATAGATAAGATCCAAGCATACCCTGTGCCCACTACAGTAAAGCAGTTACAGGAATTCCTAGGTCTATTAGGGTACTGGCAAGCATTCATACCCCATTTAGCTCAGTTACTGTGCCACCAATATAACCTTATTTGGAAGGGGGTTCGCTGGAATTGGACTGAGCAGGCATAAGGTGTATTTGTAGCAGCTGAGAGAGCTGTTAAGGTGGCGCGGGCCTTGAATGTGTTTGATCCTGCCAGGCCCTGTGAACTTAATGTCCATGTAACCCGAGGGGTTTGGATGGGGCTTGTGGCAACCATTACTCATTAGTGGAGAAACAATTGGCAGTTGTGTATACTGCGCTCCTAGTCACTGAGTATTACAACCACAACTCCAGTTATGGTCAAGACCACATACTCTATTGCAGGATGGGTGAGAGACTGGGCAACTAAACCTCATAGTGGAATGGCCCAAACCTCCACTCTGGCCAATTAGGGTGCCTATCTGCAACAAAGCTGTACTCTTAGCACTAGCGCATTAAGGGCAGAACTGCAGGAAGTCTTGGGTCCAGTCACCTATATGACCTTAGAGTCAGGTGCAGTTGGGGTTCAGGAGGCAGAACCTGAAGTCAGTCCCTACCAGGAGGGGCGAATGCCCATCCCCGAGGATGCGTGGTACACTGATGGTTCTAGCAGGGGCAAACCGGCCAAGTGGACAGCCATAGCCTTGCATCCAGCCACTGACACAGTTTGGAGAGACAGAGGTAAAGGCCAAAGCAGCCAATTGGCGGAATTAAGAGCTGTATGGCAAGTTGCCCATAATGAACCTTCACCTCTGGTGATTTGCATTGAGAGTTGGGCTATTGTGGACTGACCCTTTGAATTGCTACTTGGCACATTAACCAGTGGATGGTAATGCACCATTTACTATGAGGTCAGGCCATGTGGCAGAACTTATGGGAAATAGGACACCAGAAACAGGTGACAGTATACCATCACAAGGCATGACCCTCTAGCCCATCCTAGGAATGATGAGGGAGATACTTTGGCGAGGGTGCAATGGTTGGAGACTGTGCCTGCAAGTAATGTGGCACACTGGATCCACCAGTGTCTGCTCCATGCCGGACAAAAAACTATGTGGGCTACGGTTAAGGTGTGGAACTTGCCTGTGTCCTATGCAGAGGTACTTGCCGCCTGCAAGCAATGTGCAGTGTGTTCCAAGGAGCACCCATGGAGACAAGTGGCATTACCTGGCCAGATCCGGAGAGGTTGTGTTTCACGGACACGGTGGCAAATAGATATCATCAGATCCTTACCAAAGTCAGATGGGTACCAGTATGCAGTCACATGTGTAGATACTGCCACTGGTCTGCTTACCCTGCCCACAAACCAGACCAAAGGGCAGTCATACAGGCTAAGGACCACCTGAGTGCTGCATATGGGCGGCCACTAGTCCTTGAAAGTGACAATGGTATCCAATTCACAGGTTCTATGGTGAGGCAATGGGCTCAAGACCTAGGGGTGGACTGCAAGTACCATGTCCCCAAACACCTACAGACTGCTGATATCATTGAGCAGTATAATAGACTCTTAATGCAGGGACTGCGACAGGAGTGGGGCACTAGCTCCCTTACTGGATAGACACACCATTTGTGGACAATACTCTGGATTTTGAATGAGACACCTTGACGGAGGGGCCCAGCTCTGGTGGAGGCCCTCCTGCACTAGGCAGCTGCTCCCATCCAGTCGCAGATATGCACCAAAGGTGCTTTGCTCAAGCCAGGCTTTGGACAGCAGGGCAACATGTTTTTGCCTGCCCCAACAGCCGTCCTTAAAGGCCAAAGGCTTCAATGGACATGGCCCTGGACTGTATAGGCCCCCCACCTGCGATGGGTGGCCTTGTTAGCACTGTGGGGTAGGGAGCTAGAGGTGGACCTCCAGTTAACTCCTTGGGCAACCAGCACCTGGCCGCTAAGGTAGAAGTGTATTATCCCTTGAGTGCTCAAGGAGACAGCATTATGAAGGTCACCATTGTAGTTTCTTTATGACCCATAATGAGTTCTCCCATTCTGCTGCACAAAGAACCAGCAGATCCTGGTGAGCAGGACAATAAGGTTAGGTATGCCTGCCCGGGGCGGCCTCTGGTACCTGCTACTGTGCTGTTTGCAGACAGAACTCTGGCCTGGATTCTGCCAGAAGGGAAAGATTTGCCTCCCTTGCTGCCGCTGACCACTCTCTCATTTCACCCATAGCTGTGTTTGTAATTCTGTTGCTGTAGTCTGTGCTGTTTTGGTTTTTGTAATGTACCTCACTCCCTGCACAGGGACCACTGCGGAAGAAACCTACTGCATAGATTATGAGGCGAGCAACTCTAAAGGAGTGGAACGAGGGGAAGCCGTGTTAGGTTTGCTTGCGGGTTTACTGGTTGCAAGCACTTCACTTGAATAGTAGGTGAGCCCGTGGCAGAGGCACATGTGCACAGCCTATATGAGGTTGTGGGTGCTTCGCTGGGCAGTGATTATCCCAGATTACTCCCCTGCCAACATGAGATGCGGTTTTCCTTGCTCCCTTGCCCTTACTGTGAATAGCAGGTTTTCCTTTATCAGCTTTCACGTTTGTTGTTTATTTGCTCGCCTGTCTCTGCGAGCCTCCAATAAACATATATGGCCCAACAGATATGGCAGTTTCTCTACCATCTGCCCAAATCCAGGGTGAACCTTCATGGCCTCAGCTACCTGCATTACATGTAGCTTAAATGTTACTCTCTACTTGGGAAACTTAAAAGTTCAAGAAAGTCATTCACAATGACTTACGCAAACAAGCATATAAACATGTTAACAATTAAGAATATTTCCTACTTAGAAAAAATACCACTTTAGCAACACGCATTTTTTAGGACTACCATTTCAAATAATTTTGCCTGACAGAAAAAGAAACAAAAATCAAAAAGGATTTTAAGACATTACAACAATTTCTATATAATAATACAAAGTACAGAATATTCTTTATACACTTAAAATTTACACTTAAGCATGCATATGTACTGAAAGCTGCACTGTCCCGAACTCATGTTTAGCAGTGAAAAAAAAAATGATAAAACTGCTATAAAGAAGCCATTTGGGGGAGCAAGATGGCGATGGAGTAGGCAGACATACCAACTTCCAACTCCCAAAACCAAAGTGGATTATAACTCAATTTTAAGAACCATCATCTGGATAAACTTTGAACTAAACTAAGTGGACTCTTCAACCAAGGAACACTGCAGAAGCCACATTGATACTGGTAGGAATAGCGAAAACGCAAAGAGGGCTGCCAAACTCTTCGGAGCGAAAAGCAGCCCGGAGAGACCCATGTGATGGGAGGAGAGTTTCGTGGAGAGGGAGGGACCTGGGTCCCAGGAACAAAGCCCCAGCCTGCAGTCCCAGAGCCTAGAAGAGGCGTTTGCACAGTATTGAGCTGTGAAAGAAGTGAGGATACTGTTTTTAAGAATGAGACAATTTTCTCAGACCCAAGATTCTTTTTAAAGGGAGAGCGCAGAAAACCTCTCACAACCACGCACCCAGGTCTCCGGGGAATGGGGACAAAGATGAGGACCAGAGCAGGGGAAAGAGAGTGTGGACTGAAGGCACAGGGACAAACACACTGAGGGACAGCCACCCTAACGCCTGGGCTAAGTCACTTCCCTAATCCAAAACGAATATTTCCCCTGGAACTAGCAATACCAGCAAAGGGAGACAGGACACCAGCCAAACAATCTCTCCCGCGGCAATTCGAGCAAAGCTGCTTAGATGAAGGGAGCTCCCAGGTCTACAGTATGGAGTGTTAGTATCTGACCTGTGAGGTCCTTTCCTACTCTGCTGAGGGTTGCTGGAGGGATAGTGGTGGCGGGACGCTGAAACGCGGTTCTGTAGGCGGGGGCGGAGGCCCAGCCGGTGTGAGCTCAGTCTAGCCCAGCAGGTGTGGAGTGGACGCACCTAAGCATACGGCAGCTGCAGGCCCACTGGTAACCCCACCTGCGGGGGAAAAAGTGGGAGGCCAGGAACGAGCAGAGATCAGCTCTGCGACCCTGCGCAAGCCGGCCCTGACCGCGAGGAAGGCGCTAGGACCAGGGACGGGCGGAGGTTTGCGGCTGAGTTCACTCCAGCAGGCCCAACGGGCTGGAGAAACCTCGATTAGCCATCCTGCGAGTGTGAGTTGGCTCTGAACTCAGGGGTCAGGGTAGAGCCCGGGAGGAGCAGAAGTACGCAGCTGAGTGCACGCCAGCAGTCACTCCCGGCCCAATAAACCTGGGTTTGCGACCCTGCACAGGAGGGCCCTGGCCTCAAGGGCGGGGCTAAAGCTCCAGACAGGCAAAGGCTCACAGCTGAGAGCACGTCAGAAACCCCGTCCAACCCGTGAAACTGTGGCGAGCAGGATCTAACCGCGGGTGCTTGACAGAAGCCCGGAAACAGGCTGGGTCCGCAGCTGAGCAAAGGTGCTCACCTCTACCCTTGGTGCAGAGGCTCGGGGCTTCAGTAACAGCCCCTCCTGATGAAGGAGAGGCAGAAATCACAGCAACAGCCGCAGTGGGCCGGACTGACAACGCCCATACCAAACTGCCCTAGGCAGCGGCAGAGGGGGTGGTGGGCCTGCAGACAGACCACACCTAGAGAACACAAAGGCAACACCTACTGGACTCCAGTGGCCACAACTTGCTTATACACAGATAAAATGGACAGGCAGAGAAATACAAACCAAATGAATCAAGAGAAATCCCCAGAGAAGGACCTGACTGAACCAGATATAACCAATTTACCAGAAGCAGAATTTAGAATAATGATAGTTAGGATGTTCAAAGAAATTAGAGCAACAATGGATAGTCATTATGAACGCCCAAATAAAGAGATAACAAGTATAAAAAACAAAATTGAAATAATAAAAAGGAATCAGACAGAAATGACAAATACAGTATCAGAACTGAAGACCACAATGGAAGGAATTAAAAGCAGAATAAATCACGCTGAGGATCGAATAAGCGAGTTAGAGGACACAATAAACAAAGGCATAGAAGCAGAGAAGAAAAAGGAAAAGAGACTCAAAACATGTGAGGAAACTCTAAGGGAGCTCTGTGACAACATGAAGAGAAACAACATTCGCATCATAGGGGTGCCTGAAGAAGAGGAGAGAGGACAGGAAATGGAAACTTTGTTCAATCAAATCATAGCAGAAAACATTCCTAAATTAAGGCTGGGAAACACTCCACACGTTCAAGAAGCACACAGAACTCCATTAAAGAGAAACCCAAAAAGATCTACACCAAGACACATCATAGTCAAAATACCAAAGCTAATGGATAAAGAAAAAATTTTAAAAGCTGCTAAGGAAAAAAGGCTATCACCTACAAAGGAGCCCCCATAAGGATGACATCGGACTTCTCAACAGAAACACTTGAGGCCAGAAGGAAATGGCAAGATATAATCAAAGTAATGCAGAACAAGAATTAAAACCAAGACTACTTTATCCAGCAAGGCTAACGTTTAAAATTGAAGGAGAAATAAAGAGCTTCCCAGAAAAAGAAAGCCTCAAGGAATTCATTAAAACCAAACCAATTCTGCAAGAGATACTAAGGGGCCTGTTGTGAACAGTTTAAAGGGAGGAAAGAATATAGCAAAAGAAGAACACAGCTTTAAAGAATAAAATGGCAATAAACAACTACATATCAATAATAACCTTAAATGTAAATGGATTAAATGATCCAATCAAAAGACATAGGGTAGCTGTATGGACAAAGAAACAGGACCCATACATATGCTGTCTACAAGAGACACACCTTAAAACAAAAGATGCACATAGACTGAAGGTAAAAGGATGGAAAAAAATATTTCATGCAAAAGGAAATAAAAGAAAAGCCGGGTAGCAATACTTATATCTGACAAAATGGACTTCAAAACAAAGGCTGTAGTAAGAGATAAAGAAGGACACTACATAATGATAAAGGGAACAATTCAACAGGAAGATATAACTATTATAAATATCTATGCACCAAATATAGGAGCCCTGACATACATAAAGCACACTTTGATGGATATAAAGGGCGAGATTAACAGCAATACTATCATAGTAGGGGATTTCAATACCCCTCTAACAACACTGGATAGATCGTCAAGAAAGAAAATTAATAATAAAGAAACAGCAGACTTAAAGGAGACACTAGATCAACTTGATTTAATAGATATCTTCAGAACGTTTCACCCTAAAGCAGTAGAATATACATTCTTCTCAAGCACTCATGGTACGTTTTCTAGGATAGACCACATGTTAGGACACAAAAATGGTCTCAATAAATTTAAGAAGATTGAAATCATATCAAGCATTTTCTCTGATCACAATGCCATGAAACTAGAAATTAACCACAAAAGAAAAACTGAAAAATACTCAAACACTTGGAAACTAAAAAGCATATAATTAAATAATGAATAAATTAACAATGAGATCAAAGAAGAAATAAAAAAGTTTCTAGAAACCAATGATAATGAGCATACATCAACTCAAAATTTATGGGACACAGCAAAAGCAGTACTGAGAGGGAACTTCATTGCACTACAGGCATATCATAAGAAGCTAGAAAAAGCTCGAATAAGCAACCTGACCCTGCATCTAAAAGAACTAGAAAAACAACAGCAAATAAAACCCAGGACAAGTAGAAGGAAGGAAATAATAAAGATCAGAGCAGAAATAAATGACATAGAGGCTAAGGAAACAATACAGAGGATCAATGAAACCAGAAGCTGGTTCTTTGAAAAGGTAAACAAGATTGATGAACCTTTAACTAGACTCACCAAGAAAAAAAGAGAGAGGACCCAAATAAATAAAATTAGAAAGGACAGTGGAGAAATAACAACTGACACAACAGAAATACAAAGCATTGTAAGAAAATACTATGAAGAACTATATGCCAAAAAATTAGACAATCTTGGTGAAATGGACAAATTTCTTGAATCATATAAACTTCCAAAAATCAATCTGGAAGAATCAGAACACCTAAACAGACCAATTACAACAAATGAGATTGAAACAGTTATCAAAAAACTCCCAAAAAAGAAAAGTCCTGGGCCTGATAGCTTCACAAGTGAATTCTACCAAAAATTCAAAGAAGAACTAACTCCTATCCTCCTCAAGCTATTTCAAAAAATTCAAGAGGAAGGAAGACTTCCAAACTCCTTTAATGAGGCAAGCATAATTCTGATACCAAAACCGGGCAAAGACAACACAAAGAAAGGAAATTATAGGCCTATATCCCTGATGAATTTAGACACTAAAATTCTCAACAAAATATTAGCCAACCGGATCCAGCAATATATGAAAAAAATCATACACCATGATCAAGTGGGATTTATTCTGGAGAGGCAAGGCTGGTTCAATATTCGCAAATCAATCAATGGGATTCATCACATAAACAAAAGGAAGGACAAAAATCACATGATAATTTCAATAGATGCAGAAAAAGCATTTGATAAAATCCAGCACCCATTCATGCTCAAAACTCTCAGTAAAGTGGGAATACAGGGATCATTCCTTAACATGATAAAGGCCATCTAGGACAAACCCACAGCAAACATCATACTAAATGGACAAAAATTAAAAGCAATCCCCTTAAGATCAAGAACCAGGCAGGGATGCCCCCTTTCACCACTCTTATTCAACATAGTTCTGCAAGTCCTAGCTACAGCAATCAGAAAAGAAGAAGAAATAAAAGGCATCCAAATTGGAAAAGAAGAAGTAAAACTGTCACTATTTGCAGATATGATATTGTATATTGAAAACCCTAAAGTCTCAGTCAAAAAACTACTGGACCTTATAAATGAAATCAGCAAGGTGGCAGGATATAAAATTAATACTCAGAAATCAGAGGCATTTCTATATACCAACAATGAACTGTCAGCAAAAGAAATTAAGGAAACAATCCCCTTCACTATTGCAGCCAAAAAAAAATAAAGTACCTAGGAGTAAATTTAACCAAGGAGGTTAAGGACTTGTACTCGGAAAATTATAAAACATTGATAAAAGAAATCAAGGAAGATACAAACAAGTGGAAGCATATACCTTGCTCATGGCTAGGAAGAATAAACATCATTAAAATGTCTATATTACCCAAAGCAATTTATAAACTCAATGCAATACCAATTAAAATAGGAATGACATACTTCAAAGATATAGAACACATATTCCAAAATTTTATATGGAACCAAAAAGAACACGAATAGCCTCAGCAATCTTAAAAAGAAAAAATAAAGCAGGAGGTATCACTCTTCCAGATATCAAGGTTTACTATAAGGCCATTATACTCAAGACAGCCTGGTACTGGCATAAGAACAGGCACATTGATCAATGGAACAGAACAGAGGACCCAGAAATAAACCCACAGCTTTATGGACAACTGATATTTGACAAAGTCAGTGGCTCTGGGAGACCTGAATGGATAGGGAAGTGTTTTCCCACTGTGTGTATTTCTTGTCCATGGTTACAAGCTAGGATAAAGATGATGGCCCACCAGTTCTTGGCTCTGTTGTTTCATTACCATCTTATCCGAATCATATGTGAACCTGCATGGGCCAGGCGGCTGTGAAGGTGGCCGTAGCTACTGGCCCTACATTTGGCATAGTTTGTGACAGGATTCGATACAGATCAGTATGGAGCCACTACCACCTTTGAGCACCTTTGAGGTAGAGTAGAGGACTGGCTGCTGTTATGGTTCCCCGTGACTGTCCTTTTGGAGTTCGTAGGCTGGCTGACTTTTATGTGAGGAAACCGAGAGCTCTGTGGAAGAGGCTGCCCAGGACCTGCAAACCAAGCAATGGAAGGAGCTGGAGTAAATGTGGGAGAAAGAGATGCCGACCCTGGAGCTCGAGCAAGCATCAGAGAAGGAGGCTGACCAAGTTCGTGAGATTTGCTTGGAAATGGAGCAGCCGCTGGAGAAGGAATCACTGGCCCGTGAGTTGGAGATTGCCCTTGACATTGTGGAAAGCCAGCAGCAGCAGCAGGAGGCCCAGGCTGAGGCCGGAGTTGGGGGTGCAAGGCCTGCAGAGCAGAAAGCAGCAGCCAGGGGCTTAAACCCCGCAGCAGGAGCTAAAGTTTTCAGTTCCTCTTTGGAGGATGAGGAGAATCAGGCTGGAGTTGCGATCTGCAGTCTCCAGAAGATGAGAGCCCAGCAGCAAGGAGTACCTGCTACGCCCGATAGGTCTGCGATTTTGGGACATAGGGGTGGATGCCATCATGCTCTCTGGAGCAGAGATGGAAATGCTGACTGCCATTGCCATGTGCTCCTCTTTGGGACAGTGTAAGACCTGCCAGGACGGCAGAGATCAGTGGGGTGGCTGAGGCCCCATGGGCTTGGACTGATTCCTGGACTATGACCGGAGTGAGCACTGACTCCTTTGTTAGATGGACTTACAGATTTTGGACAATGTGTAATACCCTGATAGGAGTAGGGGCAGCTTTGCTGGAAGCACTCCCCTGCCCCGGGAAGCTTTTCCCATGGCTAGAAAGAAGGCCAAGGACATTTTGCACTTTTGGCAAAGTGCTCAGAGACTGGTGAAATGTACCTTTGTAATTGTTGAAATTGTATCATTTGTCATGTTGTTGTAATTTGTGTAATGTGCCTAATTTCTTTGTGCAGTAACACCTGTGCTTTAGATTGTGAAGCAAGCAAAACAGGTGGTATGTTGGTCAAGTAAGTTTGTAAATATGATATATATGTTTGGTCACTTATAGTTTGCATTGGGTGTGGGGACAGGTTGTAAGCCAGCAAAGTCATTATAGCCTTATGCTTAGTTTCAAGACTAAGCTTTTCCCCACACCCTTGACTGCTGCATGTACTGGTGGTGCGCTCTCATGAGGAATCCTCCCATTATGTCTCAGATAAGTGACTTTGTATCAGAGACTTCCTTGTTTGTAGATTGGATTAAAGGTTTTGATTTCTATACTATAAAGTGGGCAGACTGGGAAGCTTGCTCTCTCTTGGTTCCTGAGATTAGCATTAGAGAGGGGAGCAGAGAAAGACCAGGTGGAGAAGAGAAGAAGCAGCCAAGATGGCAGAGTGCTGAAGGAGAAGCCAGTTTTTGCAGAGAGAAGGAGATGGGAAACAGAGGTGAATAAGGCTGGTGAGCTAGAAACCTTTGATTCTAGGAAACTCAGATAAGTCAGTGGCTTTGGGAGACCTGAATGGATAGGGAAGTGTTTTCCCACTGTGTGTATTTCTTGCCCGCCGGGTGCAAGCTAGGATAAAGATGATGGCCCACCAGTTCTTGACTCCGTTGTTTCATTACTATCTGTCAGAATCATATGAGAACCTGCATGGGCCAGGTGGCTGTGATGGCAGCCGTGGCTACTGGCTTTTTACACTTGGGAAGATCAGGGAAGACTGAGAGTTGAGTACTCAAGTAGTAGCAGTTTTCTAAGTGGTCAGTGGGCACCAGGCGTGTATAAGTGGCAACTTAAACAGAGATAAAAACATAATAAAGTTGGAAAAGATACTGTGATGGATAATTCTGTGTCAAGTTAACTAGGCCATAGTACCCACTTATTTGGTCAAACACCAGTGTACACATTGCCATAGAGGTATTTTCAATGTGATAAACATTCAAGTCAGTAGACTTTAGTAAAGCAAATTATCCTCCATTTGTGGATGGACTCTATCTGTTGCCAGACTATGTCCACACATCCAGGGCCTTTCACATGTCAGGCGACCTCCAGGTCTTTGACTCTCCCAGGAGAGATTTCAAGAATGAATGGGAGTCAGAATAAAGAATGTTTTATTCAGGTGGAGAAAAAGAAAGCAACCAGGACAGGAGCACTGCTGTGAAAAAAGTGAAAAGTCCACATCTGAGTGAACATGGGCCAGCTCCACAGTGAGCTGTGCAAGTGCTCAGTTAGTTCTCAAAATCTGTGTTTCCTGGGGTGGGGAGTGTCTTCAAACTGTAGCCTCAACTGCTGCCTCCACCTTCTGGTTGGGAGGGGTCTTTATTCCTTACGTGTTCCATTCTGGAAGCGTCATGGTGTTTGTCCCTTTTGGCCCCCCTCTACTTGTGGTGTCCGCTCTTATTAAAATAATGGTATAAAGACTTTAGAGTTGGTCACTGGTCAATTTTTTCTCCATCTTGGAATGATCTGGGTCTAATCAGTCCTTGTTGTTGCTGACCTCTACAACCACAGCAGGGGTTTTCCTGTCATAAACTGCTTTCTCTTTGATCATGCCCAGAGGTAGGAGCTCCAACTTCCTCATTCCACTTGTCAGGATTTTCCCCTAACTTCTTTTTATCCTGCCTTACATCCACTCAGTGAAAGGCATTAGCCCTGAAGAACAAGGGATTCTACTTCCATACGCCCTTTGGACTCAAACTGCAACATCAACTCTTCCCTGAGTCTGTAGCCAGCCCTACAGATTTCAAATTTATCAGACTCTACAGTCACGTGAGCCATCCCACTCCTTGAAAAAAATCTCTCCCTTCTTGTAAATACAGAGCCATTTGGTTACATTTCTCTGGAGATCCTGACAAATACAGAAATGGTGACTTCCCACATATCAAAACACAGCATGGCTAGATTACGAGGTGCCCACATGGAATAAAGTGCAGGGCTGCAAAGGCAGGAAAGCAGTCATGAAGGGCCTGGATTCTGTGAGTTCACACTTTCCCTTGGAGCAAGATAGAGCCACTGATCATTTTAAGCAGAGGAGGGACATTATCAGATGGTCATTTCAGCTAGAACTGGCAGCAAATGAACGAATAGTGAAGAGACTAGAGGTAGAACAGGTAGGAGGTGAGTGCAATAGCCCAGGCAGGATAAGGTGACATACTTGGGCAGCAACGGGACCAGAAAAATAGCTATGCAAACAATGTTAGGAGATAAAATCAACAGGACCTGCTAGGAAAAACAAAAGGCTGAAGAAAGAAGAAGAGAATAGAATGACTACACAATTTTCATACTTTGGCTCCTAAATGTACTGTGATGCTGCTCTGAATTAGGATAAGAATAAACAGACATGAGTAGAAGGAAGTAAGAGAATGAATTCATCCTTGAATATGGAGTAAGAAATGATACCAATGAAATACAGACATTGAAATGTTGAGGCCTTTAGAATTAGGGTCTGGACCTCAGAAACAAATTTGAGCTGGAGACAGTGCTTTGGGACTCATAAGACGGGAGCAGTTCTCGCTTTGAGCACAGAAAGTGGGTAGTGGAGAAGGAAGAGCTGGAAATGGGACCTGAAGATGCACCAGCTTTCAAAGGTGGGAGGAAAAAGAGAAGAAGAAGGGGGAAGCGGCACTGATAGTATAGTACAAGGGAAACCAGCAGATGGTAGAAAGTCAAGAAAAAGTGCCTTGCAATGACAGTAGGTATGCCAAGAAAGTAAGTAAAACAAGGACTGAAGTTACACTGGGTTAGCAAAAAAATATCTTTGATAATCTTAGATAATAAGGTTTTAAGATGTGATGGGAAAGTAACTAAATACAGTGGGTAAACAGTACTTAAGAGAAGAAAGTGGATATAGTGACTGAAGATGCTAACCTGTGAAACAAAGGCTACAGGAATAATTAAAAGAATAACTTCTCTGACAGCCCTTTGTGGAACCCTAGAAACTGTTCATCCCTACTGACACAAATGCTGGATTACTGTGATTCACCTTAACTCAGTTTTCACTGCAGGGATCTCTAAAGCAGACTGTTGACTATAGGGCAACAATGACCTCTGGCTATCAGACTCGGAAAGCCAGGCATTTTCAGCTGGGAGTATGATGCTGGACACCTGTCAATATACTAAAAAGTTGGAAAGTACTTTCAATTTGCAACCAATTACTTCCCAATTAAAAAATCTTAATGATACTTCTTATAGGAGAAACACATTTATTCTAGAAAGAGTTTATCAACTTGTTTTAACTATTTTACAAATAAGTTTATAGTTACAGGAGCAAAAGAGATCAGTGGTCAGAAATACTTTGTGTACAAGGTTTAGTACTGTGGCTCAGAACAAGTGCTTATAAAGAAAAACATCATGACTACAGTATTTATTGACTAATATCAAATGCTTTCATAAAAACATGCTTATTTGGACATGAAGACTTAGTGAAGTATTCCTGTCAAAAATATAGCATATCTTCAAGAAAAGAATTCTGAGGCAAGGCAGAATCATGTTCAGAATAGTTAATAGTATAAAACTAATGCATACTTATTACCTGCCAGGTACTGTGTCCTTAACATGCATTATCTCATTTAATCTGCACCCCATAAGGTAAGTAGTGTCATTATCCCCATTTTAGAAAAGAGAAAACTGAGGCACAAAGAGACTGTGGCCTCAAAGCCACAGAGCTAAGAATTGGGAGAGAAGCCATCTGAACACAGGTGTGTCTATACAATTTCAGCCTTTCTCATGTTGACTTTATGAAGACACAGGGCTAGAGCAAACAACCCTTTACCTTATACTATGAATATTAGTGAAGGCCCTGCCCCTACACCACAGCTCTCTTCTGCAGTTCATTCTGATTTGTCCCCCACCATTCTGTGTGCATGATAAATCACTTGCTAAGCCTTAGATTTCCAGCTTAAATCCGGATCAGTGTGTTTGCTATAGACCAACACTGATGACCAATATCACAGCAAAAAGGAAATAGAACAACACCTTAATTACACATTAGCTAGGAGTCTAAAAGGAATAATTGTAAAACCCTAACAGAGTAGAATAAGGAAATGCTTCAAGGGTGAAATGAGAAGAGGTTGATTTAGGAAAGTGCCAGATTCCATCTGGACTATGACCTGCAAACATCATTAATGCTCCTTCCAGAACTATGTTAATAAAATTCCACTATTTGCTCTCTGAACTCTCCTAACGTACAATCACCACCCAGAAGGTCATCAGACAGGACCATAAGAAGGCAAGGACTAGCATTCCAGCTCTCCTGCCACTCACACTTCCTGGCATGTGAACTCTGCCCAGATGATAAGCTGTTCCTACTCCAAACTCTGAAGGCCAAACCTGAATAGGGGAAAAAGTAGGAGGTGGAGGATAAAAAAAGAAAGGAAAAAAAAATTGTAAGAAGCCTGAGCAGGCAGTGAAGCAGTGGAAAAAGCATAGGACTGGGATGCAGAGGACCCAGGTACGAAAAACTGAGGTCACCAGCTTGAGCACAGGCTCACCAGCTTGAGCGTGGGGTCGCTGGCTTGAGCATGGATTCATAGACATGACCCCATGGTCACTGGCTGAAACCCAAAGGTCGCTAGCTGGAGCACAAGGTCACTGGCCTAAGCAAGGGGTCACTTGCTCTGCTGCAGCCCCCTGGTCAAAGCACATATGAGAAAGCAATCAAAGAACAACTAAGGAAACTAAGGAGACATATGAAGAAAATTGATGCTTCTCATCTCTCTCGCTTCCTATCTATCCCTATCTATCCCTCTCTCTCTCTCTCTCTCTCTCTCTCTCTCTCCATCACAAGAAATAAAAAGAACTGTAAGAAGAAAAAAATGGGAGGAAAAAGCCAAAAGGAGGGGGAGAGAAAACAATTATACAAGGAACAGTTTCTCAAAGATAACATTCAGCCAGGTTATCAGTCACGATTTACACCGTGTGTGTGTGTGTGTGTGTGTGTGCGCGCGCGCGCGTTTTACTATTACTTTCCAACATTCCAACATTTCACCATGTTTACATAACACAAGACCAACTACCAAGAGAAAATCATCTAAGAAACCCAGATAAAACCTTACCCTTGTACCAGGTGAGGAGTCTGTATCTCCACCCACCTAGGATAAAGAGCTACCCCAGGGCTCACCCTCTTATAGGTAGCACTTGCCAACAACATACAGTACTCCATTTCTCTCAGACCTAACCTTCAACACAGAATCCTGGCTCATGGGTAGAAATAATATAAAACCTGTGGAGTTAAAAGTCTCCTCTACCCAAATGCAGTCCATGAACTTTGAAAGAACATGTCAGGCTATAAGGAGAACTGTGAGATGATGATCACTAAATGGATCAAGGAGTCAGATGTGCATATAACTGTCCGTAAGAATAAAACAGCCTGACCAGGCGGTGGCGCAGTGGATAGAGCATCGGACTGGGATGCTGAAGACCCAGGTTCAAAATCCCGAGCTCGCCAGCTTGAGCGCGGGTCCATCTGGCTTGAGCGCGGGTCCATCTGGCTTGAGCAAAAGCTCGCCAGCTTGGACCCAAGGTCGCTGGCTCCAGCAAGGGGTTGCTCGGTCTGCTGAAGGCCCGCGGTCAAGGCACCTGTGAGAAAGCAATCAATGAACAACTAAGGTGTTGCAACGGCAATGAAAAACTAATGATTGATGCTTCTCATCTCTCTCCGTTTCTGTCTGTCTGTCCCTATCTATTCCTCTCTCTGACTCTCTCTCTGTCCCTGTAAAAAAAAAAAAAATAAAACAGAGGAGGAAAAAGGAAACTTTCCCTTCCCCACCATTGCTCTTTTGGCAAGTATCTAATAATTAAATCAACTGGAGAGTAATGAGAGAAATTAATGAAATTACATATGTACATATGGAAACCCCACATACATGGGAGGTGCAAAGACAGAAAGAGAAAATGAGGTACACATGGCATTTGGAGCTGAGGATGAGGTAGGCACCTTGGGGCTTCAGAAGGGAAGAAGGTCATTCACAGGGTGATAAGAAGAGCAGATGTTCAGTAATTAGAAGATGGCCCTGCCCTATGAATAGGTCATTAAAAGTTATCGCTGGTAATAACTCTTATTATGGGCAAGGCCCCTAATTTAAATTCTTTCAGGGAGAAGGTAGAAGTTTCTTGTGAACCTACAGGGTCTTGATTGACCTTCAGTTCAAAATAATTCAACTTGCCAAAGTGGCACATCCTGGGGAGGCCTGTTCTAAACCTTTCTAATGCAACTAAATTTTGCCATTACTAAGTGTTATATTTACATTTAAATATTAATAAATCAAGCTGATAAAATGCTTCCACAGAGGCATCAACAAAAGTTAACTGGAAAATATATTAAGCAATACTCCCAACAACAAAGATAAACAACAACCTCCCAATCAGGATGAGTAGTAATCAAATATGACGATCTGAAATTGCAATCTTCAATCAACATCACAAGAAGTTTTTTAAGTTTTTACATATAACACGTCAAAAACTACTGAACTTTGATCCCATTTGCATTTATTGCCCTAAACTATATTATTTCACTGAAAATACAAAACCAATAAAAACTAATAACATTTGAACTTAAATGTACATGTAGATGTTCATGATAATTGTAATAGAGGCCAAAAAGGGGCTACGTAGGTTATTTGATTAGAAATCCTCAAGATTTCTAATTGTGTGCTCCACAATTCCCTACAGCTCCTTGTACTCAATCAGTACTTGATGCTCCTAAAAAAACATTCAGGAGCCCTGGCTGGTTGTTCTGTTGGTTAGAATGTCATCTTGAAACACCAAGGTTGCAGGTTCAATACCTGGTCAGGGCACATATGGGAAGCAGCCAATGAATGCACAACTAAGTGGAACAACAAATAAATACTTCTCTCTCTCTCTCTCCCTCCCTCCCTCCCTCCCTCCCTCCCTCCTTTTTTCCCTCCCTTCCTCTCTGTCTCTCTAAAACCAATCAATAAATATATATTTAAAAGAAGCATTCAGGAAAGATTCCAGATCCATTACATAAATACCAAGATGAATGCAGTAGCCCTTGCTGGTATCCCAGTTGGTTAGAGCATCATCCCAATACACCGAGATTGCAAATCCTCTTCTAGAGCACTGGCATTTGCTGAAAAGTAGTGAGGCAAATCAGAAACAGTTTAGTCAAAATAGTGAGAAAAAGAAAAAGATAATGCTATCAGTGATTATTATTTCTGAGTAGTGTGATTAGAGATGTTGGTTGGATGTTTTTTCTTGGTATTTTATACCCTCCTATATTTTCCTGTTCTTCTACAGTAAAAATGTACTATTATCTTTAATAACTGGAAAAATGTTAAGGAAAGCAATCACTCTATCTTTAAGTCACTATCATAGTTCCCTTAAATGAGTGGTTTGCCACCTGAGCTCACTTTTGAACCACTGGCAACATTTTTAAAAATAGCCAGTCAAAGACCCACCCTAAACCTACTAAATTGTAGGGGAAGAACCAACACAATTTCAAGCTACTCAAGTGATTCTACTATGCAACCAACACTGACAGCTATCTATGCTTTACAAATGATTCCTACTTCAGCTACAAAGATGAATTTCTTTGGAAAGGGTTGAAATCAAAGGTCATACACCAAAAAGAAAAACAAAGTATTATTTTGATTAAACTCCAACTCTAGAGTTATAGCAAATTATGGTGAGAATTTCAATAATTCCAAGAGAGTGAACAGAGAAAAAAGAAACCTTAGAAGGAAATACCAAGATAGATGCAGTAGCCCTGGCTGGGTAGTTCAGTTAGTTAGAACATGACCCCATACGCCAAGGTTGTAGGTTTGATCCCTAGTCAGGACACATACAATAACCAATGAATGCATAAATAAGTGGAACAACAAATGAATGTTTTTCTCTCTCTCTAAAATCAATTAAAAAAAATAACAGCTTCATCAGGGTTGGAGTTGACGGGCTGGGTAAACAAGGCAGGTTTGTTCACTTGGGATTCTGGAACAAAGGTGTTAGGTAGAACAAAAAGTAGCTCCATTTTGCCCCTTCTAACTCCCATTTTTGCTAGGACTTTGCAAGTTACAGTGACCACAGTCTAGCCCAAGAGGAATGGACATGGCTGAGAAACTCAATGACTGAACACACCTTCCCAGTGTTCCTGCAACCGACTAACCACAGGCTGACCCACCTAGATTCCAAGGAATAGACAAGGTTCTATCAGCTCTCTAGTAAAGTGCATGTCAGCAGGAACTTTCAGACCCTATAAATCCCCCAGACTCCCTCTAATCGGGGTTAATACCTTTGCTGGCCTCAGTCCATATGCAACCAGATATGCTTTTTAAGTCCACTGTTTTACTTCCCTTGGCCTCATGTGATTTCTCTCAGCAAACCTAACAAATGGGCTTCTTTGCACAGGTGCAGGTTGGGTCACAATGGCAGCTTCATCTCAACAGACCCTCAAGCAAGGGAGAGAAAGGCAGGTCCAGATCGCTCTGGGCGTGGCCACCTGTGTACAGCTTCCCAGAAGTCACCTGCAGCTCCCCAAATTCAGGCCCTCACACCTGTTTCCACCTCCTCAGTTCCGGATAGCATTTCCAGGCAAACTGGAAAATCTGCACTCCTGTACTTTGGTAAAAGCCATGTGAGGCCTTCTTCTCTCCAGTGCATGGTCCTGGCCTGTGAAGCATCTATACTGTGAAGCACAATAAAAAGGAAAGCAAGCAGTAACTTTAACCTGCTGGTGCCGAACCTGGATAAAATACACTCTCAGTAGCAGAGGCATAATTCACCATCAGCACTTTTTCTAAAGGAACAGGATGGGCAAATACCTATTTATGCTCAGCTTCTCTTCGATATAAGCAGCAAGGGTTTGTTCATTCGAATGTCCCTCAGCATTAAATGTTTATATCTCATCACTAATTTAATAGGATCTATTTACATGGGAAATGACACTAAAAATAAAACAATACCACCTTCTATGCATCTCAACAATTCTGTGGCCTTCTGCCTCTCTTTCTTTCCTCCTCTACCTTATAAGCTCTCTTTCTTCACTGTCCACTCGAACCCATCTCTACACAACTGAGCCCATTTTTGAAAAGGAAAGCCTGTGTTTAAGAGAAAGAAGCCACTCATTGCAGAGTGCAATCAAAGAAGCAGACCTTCTCCAACCCCACAGTAGTCATGCTTGAATCTGTTTGATGGGCTTTTGAACTTGTAGTACTAACTCATCAGTTATCCTTTATAAATCCTGCCAAAAATACCCTTACAAATCAATTATTTGAAACTTGCAACCCATTTCTCCATAGAAAGGGTACTCAGTTGAACACAAATTTAGTTCCTGAAGCCCATAATACATAGTATCAAGAGTAACTCTTAATAATATTTTCCACATAGAATTGCTTACTTGATCTGATTAAGCAGTATTGTAGAGCTCCCTCTTTGCCATTCAGAATTGGCCTTAGACTCTCACTGACAGCTTCATCCTGTAAGGGTTCAGGTATGATGTCTGAGGAACGGGGTGAAAGGGGTCAACAATGGGGGATGTAAGGGAGCAGCCAGGCTACTGGCCACAAAAGCAGGAAGAGGCTTCTGGGGAAAACTCCATGGCTGTGAAATGGGGGAGGAGGGGATCAGGGGAAGAGGGGACAGCAGGAGCTCCAGAAACAGGATGCCAGTGGCTGGTGCCTGTGGCTCCATCCTGACCCAGAGGTTCACAGCAGACATGGGTGGAAGAGGAAAGTATGTGGTATACTGGGAAAACCAAAATGATATAAGAGTATGATGCTCCAGTCTCCTGAATGTCACTGTGCAAGGCACTTTCTTACAATTCAATCCTCACTGCACTCTGACGTAGAATTAATACTTCCAGTACAGACAAAAGTAGTGTAGAAAGATGCAGAAATTTGCCTGTGGCCCCAATAAGCACTGAGGTCAGGATTCAAACCCATGTTTAACCAGCTCTCCTCTTCTTTTAGGAACAGATGTCTCTCAATTCCTAGGCTAGGATTAGAATACTTTGCCAAAATCATCCCTGACAAAAACATTTGCATATTAACACAACCTTACTGCAACTAAATAAAAATAAACAAACCTGTCAAGTTATAGCGATAAAAAACTTTCAAAGCATATTCAGTTGTCCTACCTGACTAAGGCAAAACTATAACCCAGTAGGTCCTACAGGTGTCTCAACCTCATAAACCTCGAAGGCTCAGTCCTTCCCTGAGACCCTGAGGGGCAGCCTCTGCCACCACATTGACTATACCATCATTCCAAGATGCTACGGAAACAGCATTGCTGCCTCTTCTATGATAGCTCACAAGGACACTCGCAGAGTCAAGAGCTGATTTCCTCTTCAGAGTCCTGCAGCAGGTTAATTCCTGAAATCCCTCCCTAACCCAAATATTAGTCAGTGTCCTACTAAAGTCTAGTTCCCATTATATGTGCTGTAAACTTTAACCCAGGAAAGCAAAAGAAAATTTAGATGTCTTTACTGTATATGCATATTTACATCTGTTTCCTGAAATGTATAATATATATTAAAAAAAAAAACAACCATAAAGGTTAAGTGAGCTAAGTGTTAAGTGTTTAAAGAGCTAAGTAGTAATTTCAGGTTTCTTGGACGCAATCCTAAGCCCTCCACTAACCACTGTGCCATACTTAAGAGAATCTTCTAGGATTTCCAGTTGGACTCCCAATCACTTACCTTGTCTACATAAAAGATTTTCTTTTAAAACACTGCCTTGCTTCAGCAATTAAAATCAAAATGCCCATAATAGTCTGTAATAGTAAAAATTTTGAATTACGTTCAGTTTAAAAATCTGTGTTAAAACATAAAATACAACTCAATGGAAAGAATATACTATATAAGCGAACATTATTTAAACTTTTCTAAATTAGTTAAAATAGAAAAATGGATGAGGGAATTTTAAAATAATAAACTACAGTCCAGAGGTTTTCAACCTTTTTACACTTGGAGACCAGTGAAAATAGGACAAGACAGTTATATTGGGGACCACAAAGGTAGAAACCACCCTGAGAATAAGTGAATTTGACTAAGATCACTGGGTCTATAATCTTCATACAACATCAGGGTGGTTAACACTTTGTGGACTGCACGAAATCTCTGGCAGACCAGCAGTTTAAAATCACTGCTATAGTCCATGAAAAAGCCGAAAGGAAAATAAAATAAAGGTAGTGCAATTTTTTAAAACTCCTATGTTTCCTTTCAAGGTTAGTATCTAAATACAGAAAAGTAAAACTCTCTGAGAAATCCATTATGTATTACTACATCCCTCAAAAAAAAAATCTCCCCAAATCCTTCCATTCACTCTTGAAAAATTCACTCAATAATTTTTTCTTCCACATGTCCAGGGTTGATCAACCTCACAAAAACAAGCTGAAACCACTCAGAAGCTCCCCAAAACTTGATTTCAGTTTCAGGTTCCCAAGTTAAAGCTGAAACAACAGAACAGAAGAGTAATTTGAATATTTTTTCCAAGCCCACTTAGAGACTAGTGACAGCCATCCATGCAATGCTGTACTCAAGCATTTAAACTCATTGGAAAGTAAATAAATAAAGTAGATCTGTAGCCTGACCTGTGCTTCTTCATTTGGGCTATGATTCCCTTTTGCATTCATAAAATATACCTGATCAAACAAGTAAGGTCTCCAATTGAAATAAATGTTAAAGGTTGGAAATACAACTTCTAAGACAGGAAAATGAGAAGGAGAATAGTTACATCTTTAACCATTCTTCACAGAATATAAGACTATGTGTAAGAGATTTCTATGTCAAAAAGAAGGACAAGGTAGCATGTAGGTAGTCTGTAGGCAGCTCTGATTCCTATTAAAAAGACCTCACAATTAACCCTTTTCATACAAGAAACTTCCAAGGTAAACAATGCTAAGTACATCTATTGAATTAATGTTACTTTTGAGCATTTCTTAAAAGAGATGATCTTCTTGTGATTCAGTGACTCATTCATTATCATAGCACTTAATAAGCTATAAAATTAATTGTCAAACTACCTGTCCTATCCCCCAAGAGAGACTATCAGCTCCTTGAAGACAAAATCATATCCCTCTTGCAGAATAAATATCAGTAAATATTTACTAAAAAAAATAAAACCTCAACTATTAAACACTAAGCTCAAAACATAGATGCTTATATTTTCTAAAACGTCAATCAAAAAAATAAGAAAATAACAGGAATTTAAAAATCCTTCATCAGCAAAAGAAAAAAAAACATTTCATTTGGTATAATTTACAAAGGCAGACAGCTCAGCTCTTTCGCTTTAACCTTGCAAGTTCTGGCAAACTACAATTAATATTTGCATTTCTTCTTAGTTCATACACTTCACTATAAATTTACTAAAGTTAATAGTTCATTGATTCCAGTTTTTTTTTTAATTCTTCTATTGGCCTTATCTTTAAAACTGATATTAAATGACTATACTGCTAAATACAAATATAAGATTCATTTTCACATAATCAATTACAATTTAGTGTTAAATCCTAACATCATAGCCCTTTACACTCTAAACAGACTTTAGAGATCACCTTCTCATTATGGATTAAGAAACAGATTCAGAAAAAAAATTAAGGCTATCTAATTAATTGGTGTAAACCCAAGCCTCTGATTCTCAGTTCCAATCCCTTTCCTTAGGTAATCAATTAATAACAAGTAATATAAAGATATTAAATAAAAAACAAAAAAAACTTTCCACCACATAACAGTCCTTAATCAAAGTAGGAAAGTACTTTAAACATCTTTCTCATTTCCAATTATGCCAAATCTTTCATCCCAGCCCTGCAAATCCCATTAAGGAAGATTTAGAGTGAAGTCCACTGCTGACAATCCTCTTAGATGGCCCCTAGATCTATCTGCTTTATAGACTCACAGGATGTCAAATCTTTTGGCCTCCTAGTACTTTTATAGGCTTGTGGTTGATTTCAAATACTATGAAATTTTCTGCCCCTAGATAATAGATTCCCTGGCCAAAACAAGGCTAAACATTAATACTTTTCACATTCAACTTCCTTTGCTAGAATTCAAGGAATCTTTTATTATCTTGTTCACCCAGTGAAGAGAAGGTCTATGCTAGTAATGCAGCAAAGGCCCCTATTATGAGCCAGGTTTATTTCTATTTGGTAGGGATTACTCTTCCAACCATGCAGCAAAAGTAAATAACTTGTCCAAAGCCATGCCACTCATAAGTAACTAAGCAGTAATACAAACCCAACTTGGCCTAGAAATCCAACTAATTCTCCTCTACTTGCTCTAAGACAAAATCTTAGCCTTCAGGGAATTTGCAAGATTACTCACCAACATAGGCCCTCCAAAAAACTAACAAAGGATATGACACAACAAATAAAATAAAATAATGTAGTGATTAATACATGCTTACTTTACTACTATAATCCACCTTCCCACACTGCAAAAAAACAAAAAGAAAAACTTAAATAAGCTTTGTTTCTCAAATTTGATATGCAATATATTTATCTCTCCCTAGAACTTATTTGTTAATACTAATTACAAACCTAATAGAAAATAAAATTACTGGGATTTACATTTCACATCTCACTTTGCAATACCTTAACCTCTGTGTTCTTTGGGGATAATAAGAAAAACACCTAAGAGGAGCGCTCTGTTACGTCAACAAGTTAATAAATGTAAAACCCTTTGAACAGTGCCTGGCACAAAGTACATGCTTAATACATGTTAATTATTGTAATCTATCATAATCATCACCATCACCAACATCTCTAGAACATCAATGTCATAAAGATGGTCATTTTTGTCTCTTTTGTTCACTATTGCACCCCCGGTGTGCCTGACACAAAGTTAACCCAAACATTGGATAAATTGTGATCACTAGGTACTGCTATTACTAAATAGAGGGTGACTCGCATCAAAATGTAATTGCCCCTGGATAAAAGTTAATTAAGCATGGAAAAAAATAATACCACTACCTGGAAATTTAAGTGAGGTATGAAATGAACAACTGCTAGTAGCCCAAATGCAATGCTTACTGCAAGAAAGAAAAGGGGAGACTACTCTTAAGTCAAGGGAGTATCTCAGATAAAACTAACCCACCCAAAGAAAAATCAAGCCAAAAATATTTACTAAGGCCAATTTGCAGGCCTAAAGACTTCAAGATTTAGACAGGTTTCTTTGTTCATAATAGAGGTACAAGAATCTAGAATAGGGAACTTTAGAGTATAAGAAAAATCTAATCTGGACCATAACAGCAAGGACAAACGCCACTCTGCAGAGGAAAGTAGCATTAGAGAAAGGAAGTAATGTATGTAAGGGCACAGCAAGCACACTGGGAGCTATAACTCTCAGATCACTGTGCAGGTAGAAGGGGCCTTGAGAACAATTTGAAACGGCCATAAAATCAAGCATCTCAGCTTCTCACTTGCCTCTTTCCACCAACTGAAAATTGGGACTATTCATGTCTCATCAGGGCTCTGAGCAAGCTCCCCAGTAACAATTTTCATTAAGACAACCCCTCACCCAAGCTGCATTCCCTGCAACCTACCTGTTTCTGAGAATCCCACGAATTGTCTACTGGTGCTCAACCCTCCACTGGAGAACTCAGAAGTTCATGGGCAGAGTAAGGCACTTTGCTCTAACCACTTTTCATCTCTTAATGTAAGAATCCTCAGAGCACTAAAACAACGCTGGGAAAAGTAGCCACTAGGAGGCTTCAACAGGTCTCAGGAAACAGCCTTCTGCCTCCATTCCCCACCCTATTCCAGGCTTCTACTGACATGCAAGCTAATAATGTTAACATCTCCTAATGGGCACTCTAAAATACTAATCAAAGTATATAGCAGCCTTTAAAAGCAACTTACTTCTTGAGAGCAGTGAACTTCTACAGTTTGCCAATGAACTACCCAAAAGAGCTGTCTGACTTGACATTGGAGAGAAGGCCCTGAGAAAAAACTAGCATAGTAAGGGTTGTTAAGCAAGTTTGGAGCTCTCCAAGTCTGTTTTGTCTAATTCTTTACATGGAATCACTACCAAATAATTCTGGGTTAGTGATATTCTGATCTAACACAAGACCAGGAAAGGTTGCTTCAAAAGATAGGCAAGTTCAGAATTCTACACCTCAAAGAAAGCCATCCAGGATCAAAAGACTATTAGTTAACCTGACAAGTCAGTAACTAATAAAACTCACCCTTAATTAATTTCAGCATGGGAGTGCTGAAGCTAAACATGGAGATATGCAACACTGTTTTCCCACATCATAAGTGCACAAGGTAGCGCTCAATAAGTTTGGAGGTGCTGGAGGCAGCTGCCAGCTTTGGGACAGTATATGGCCTCGAATGAACAGTGCATGTCTCAATTCCCTAAAGAACATGTTATCTAAAGGTAGCCACTTTCTTTAGTCCCCATAATCTTATTACTTTTCCCTTCTAGATCAAATACTATAGATTCCTATTAATTACCCTAAACCTATCAATCATTTCAAACTACATTTTGTTACAATAAGATGCTGAATTTTATATAAAGTTACCTTTTCCTTAAATATTGGAATGGATTTGATTACTTATTCAGATGTACATTTATTATCATTCAATTTTAGAACCCTATAATACACATTTTATTCTGATATACAATGTTTTACTCCAATTCTTCTGGCACAAAGCAGTCTCTCTCTCTTGTTAGTAAAGGGCAGTGCTGATCATACCAAAGACAACAGAAAGACAAGAATCTGGGATCTAGGCTGACCAGGCGGTGGCGCAGTGGACAGAGCATCAGACTGGGATGTGGAGGACCCCAGTTCGAGACCAAGAGGTCGCCAGCTTGAGTGCAGGCTCATCGGGTTTGAGAAAGACTCAAACCCAATGTTTGAGCGCAAGGTCGCTGTCTCGAGCAAGGGGTCACTCGGTTTGCTGTAGCCCCCCACCCCACCTCACCCCACCCCCGTCAAGGCACGGCACATATGAGAAATCAATCAATGAACAACTAAGGAGCTGCATATCTGTCTGTCTGTCCCTCTCTCTCTCTCTGTCTCTGCCAAAAAAAAAAAAAGAATCTGGGATCTAATCCTAACGCTGGCACTAACTTGCTGTGTAACCTGGGAAAATCACAATTTCTCAGTCTCCTTTTCTCCTCTACATAATGGTGTGTTCTAAAATCATGTCACTCCAGTTCTAAAATCACAACATGTAGGCCAAGAAAATATTTTTTCAATTTAGTGGTTAATATGAATGCAAAAACAGTAGAAAATACATCATACTGAACTGAACATGTTATTGTTTTCCCTTGTTAAGGGATATATTCCACGTCCTTTAAGTCTGAAATTATAATAAATCATTTCTCTCCTAAACAGCAACTTATCTGTCAAGTATATGCTATCCAGTTCTCCCCAGTACTCTGACATGTCTTGCTACTACCCAGTCAACAAGAAATGTGTCATAACATTTGTTTTTATCTCTACAGACTTCTAGAATTTCCAGGCAAGTTTTCTGCAAAGAAACGACACATCAGTAACTAAAGGTTAATTTGATTACCAAATATTTTGAGTACCCAACCTGTACCAGTTGTGCTAAATATAGGAGAGAAGTGAGTAAGACTTTTTTATATGCTCAAGGAATCACAATCCTCTAAGGTGCCACTACCCCCATCTTTCCCCAGGCAGAGATTACTAATCAATCATGGTCTTCTCCCCTGACCTGGGTATACAGCCTTGATTCCAGGATTCCACGTAGCCATTACCAATCAAATGGGCTTATTTTAGTAGGCTGCATCACATTTCACTAAATCTCCATCCACACAAACGACAATTCTGACACCAACATTGGAATGTAGAAATTGACGGAGAACTGAATACAGTTTAGAAAATAAAATCAAAAGAGGTAATGTTCCTATCATCTTTTAAAATCCAATGAAGCATAAAAGGGGTGGGGGAGGAGAATAGTACTTCCTACCAATTCTCAATTACCTTTCTCTAACATTCTAAGTTAATTCTTAAATAAAGAGGATGAAGCCTATGAAAGCCACCTGAGTCAGTCTACAGACTCAGGTTATCTATTTTACATACATATGTTCTCTTTAAAGGTCAAAATTGTTTTATGGCAGCTAGAATACACTAAAAAATAAAAATAAAAAGAACCCAACAAAATTAGTGAAAATAAACAAACAAGGACATAAAATTAAAATTCTAAAGCAAAGTAATATGTCTTAAATAATTTGACCTTAACTCAGAGTCCATCTTTTTCATCTATGCAAGGTTTACCAAAAATCTGTCTTCCAACCACAAACAGATTAACTCCTCTTGATCATGATTAATATTCAACAATTTAAAGATAAATGCTTTGTCCTCCAGGCATCATGGGATTGAACTCTAGAACCTTGAATTGGTACTTGCTTAAATGTCTAACCAGATCTAAACCATTTTTTAAGGAAAATCTAGGTCTACGTGCACTGGGAAGGACCTCACCATATCACATTCTTCCATACTTAAAACACCTATATTAACCTTACTATCAAACACACCTGACAGTAATTTACTATTCCAACCGGCCTGCCCTCCTGCCAGAGACCAGCTTGAAACAGACATTAGAATAAGAAAAAATATACAAACAATAACCATTCAATTCTTTAAAGTATCCACATACAAAAAAGTATGCTTTCACTGTCCATTTACGGAATAATAAAAGAGTGTCCTAGGAAAACGACTCTGTCTTCTTTAAAAAACTGCTGTGGGATATATTGTGTATCATATTATTCTGAGTATGTTGTTTAACAGTTATTCCACTGGGAGTTTAATCCTAATAAAGTGCTGCATTCAACTATCCACTTAGTCTTAACTGTAGGGAAGGTCAAAGCTGAATTTTATGCCCACCTGACAGCAGCTATCCTCAGCTTTGGGTTCTGGAATACCACTTCCATCTTTCTATTGCCTTCATTGCAAACTCCTGTTTCTTTTCTTCTTTTTGTGATCATCTAGTGATGTGTTTATTCACTGAAGCCACCTCAGAATTCCTTTGGAAATGAACAAAGGACATAAATAATCTAATAATTTAACTTCCTTCATTATTACTATTTATTTCTTTCCTCGGCATCCCCCCAAAACTCTCCCTTTTCTATACTCTTGTGCATACTGTTCACTCCGTAACAGTTGCTGCTATTTTTAGCGTTCAGTGACTTTTCCCAGACTCCTGAGGTTGAATTAACCATTCATTTGGCCCTAACATACTTTTACAATACTGATTATTTTTATGTGTACTGTCTTTTCATGTGCATTGTCTTAAGTTCCTGAAAGACTGAGATCCTAACGGGCAGAGAGTACATTTTACATACGGGTATATTCCCAGCAGTATTAATAAAAGGCTTGCAGCCTGGCTGGCCTATAGTGGCACACAGTGGATAGAGCATGAGGTCACTGGTCCAAATCCCTGGGTTTGCCAGGTCAAGGCATATACAACAAGCAACCAATGAACAACTAAAGTGAAGCAACTATGAGTTCATATTTCTCATTGCCCCATCATCTCTTTGTAAAATCAATAAATAAAATCTTAAAAAACAAGTCTTGTACACTGCAGACACACAGTAAAGCCATGTTCTGATCATGAGAAGAGTAAGTCAGCATTTTTGAAAGTCCACTGGGTGAAACCACATGGGAGGTAGGCTGAAAGGAGCTTACAAATCAAAGAAGCAAGATAAGTTACAAATCAAAGAACCAAGATAAGTAAACTACCTACGTAGCCAACAGGAATTGCATAAATGTAAATCCATATAAAGTTCCTAGAATGGCTGCTTTTGGCAGGATTGTCAGCATTCACAGAGGTTTTTAGTGGAGTTAAAATGAAAAAGATCTGAGGACATTTAGGTCATAAAATAATGACTTCAATGATGTACAAGGCAATAGTATTTAAACAGCAAGAATATTTCCATAGGTATAGTAAAGAAGGACAAGCATCATTAGAAAGAGGAGGTGAACTTTGGGAACAGCTGCCAGAGGGCCTAGAGACAGCAATACAAAGCCAGAGCCTGGTTTTCTTTAAGGCAATTTAATAAGGTAAAAACTTTGGGAAATGAGGCACAACTACTGTGTCAAGAATAGAAAGGAGGAAGAAAGCTAGAGTATGAAGCCTGACAGTAAATACTAGAGATGCATTGCAGACAAGGAACACTGAAAATGTGCACTCATTCTCAAATGGGAATTTAGGACAACCCATTTAAGAGCCCATCGTGGCACAATTGCCATGATAGCCCTAAGGGCCAGACAAGTGGTTCTATCTCATCTTCTTGACTTTGAGACCTCTTCTTAGAGTAAAGCAATCTCTCAACCTCTATCTTTATCTCTATCTCTGTCTCTCTTTCACACATACAGCTGTAATTTAATGTGTGTGGCTTACCACAGAGGTACTTAACAAAATGGCTTAGAGCAATTCCTGGGTTCAAATCTCAGCTGAAATTCATTAGATATGCACTCTCAGGGAACATATTTAACCTTACTTAGCCAGATGTAAATGAGGATAAAAACTGTACCTGCCTCTTAGGTAGATATATAAAATGTTTAGCAGAATGAGTAGTTCAGTAAGCTCTCACACAATACTATTTTTTAAATGGACAATACAGTATGGGTTTTCAGACCCCGTATTAACTTCACTGTCTTCCAGAAATTCTTGATACCCTGGTTGAGAGTCACTGTCCTAAAAGTTAAATGTAAAGCAAAGCAGTAAATTCCATCAGCAAGAATTTATGCAACAGCTATAAAGTTCAGCACTGTGCCAGGGGCTACAGAAGCCAACAAGGGGCACTACAGAGGGTGTCTGCTGGAAGGATGGGATCGGTGCAGAGGGTAAAAGAGACCAAAACTCAAGCAGGAGTTTTAAGTTGGAAATGATATGGGGAGCCGAAGACATCTGGTCAGGGAGTAGCATGCTGAACATGTGCTTAATTAAGGAAGACTATCCCTGGCAGCCTATAGGACAAACTAGCGTAGGACAGCACATCTCACATCACTCAGAACCAAGACCGCGCTCTAAGCACTAAATAAAGTTCCATTTCTAACCTGCTGGTAGCTGCTATAAGCCATACCAATAGTACATTAACAGCTGAACTAATTTCTTCATGATACCAGGGAAAAAAGCAACAACAAAAAAAAACCCTTTACCTTCAAGAGCTGGTGTAAACATTTCAGTTTCAGATCCAGTCTCAGAACTAGGAAAAGGGGAAACCACCCTCCTGAAGAGTTCTGAGCATTAGAAAGGGACAGTATGCAGACCCTTACCTGAACGTAACAGTTCTGTTCCTCAACCTCACAGCCTTGACTCACCCACCTCTGTTACCAATTTTCAAACTTGTCAAATGCAAAAACAGCCAGAAAATAATCAGATATCCAATAGTTAGAAATTGTCCCATGTTTTTTGATTCTACATCTGGCCAATTTCAACTTTTCTCCAAGGTTAGAGAGCTTTGAGACCAGAGTCGGAATTCCAACTGGACACGTCCTACTTGTTTGTGACTTCAGACAAATGTTTGACTCTCGTGTGTCAGTCTGCTCATCCATGAAGTGGGGATAACCCCTCAAAGAGTAGTTGTGAAAATGAAATGAGTTACTATTACTCAACTAATGCATAATAAGCACAATAGGTATTAGCTATTACTATCATCTTTTATTACAGAATAATATTGACTACCACCAGATCTCCAGAGGCACAGCTATCACGTTTTCAACAAAAATACAGGGGAAAAAATTATTTCATTGTCCACTGAATGTAAAACAACACAGCTTGATGAGACACCGCGGTCAGCCCCTACCTGTTGCAACACCTGTAAGAAATAACTGTCATAAACGGGCCACGCTCAGCCTGCATGTTTGGTCCCATCATTCAGAACCACTTTTCGTAATTACCTAAGAAACTCATTTCTCTCAGAAATAGAACTCTGGCATGGATGAGCATGACTCTCAGAAGTGCGTGAAACTGTAAAGGTTTTTGCGAGATGTGCTTTAAAAAATAATAATAGCATTTCCAGATCTGTGACTCAGCAGCACTACTTTTTTTTTTTTTTACTTTTTTATCTGGAAATCTGGTCAGACAGAACTAAAACGGCAAGAAACTTCCTCCCCAGCTTCCCAAGCTCTGGCAGGTTGGCAAGTAAACAGCCCCTGTGACTTCACACCCATCCACAGGTAACGAAGCTGTTCCCTCCCGGGCACCAGGATCCGCAAGAACTGAATTCCGAGTTCGCGCCAGAGGGCTTGTAAGAACAAGCACTGGGGTCACCGGTCAGGTGGGAGAGATAGATGGTCCCGCTCAGGTCTGAGGACCACACCCTACGCAGAACACGCGCTCCCACGCCCCGGGGGGACAGAAACTTTCAGCGCCGCAAGCACCCTCCCCACAGCCGTCTTGTCCCCGCGCTTCCGAGCGACACGCGCCTTCCGGGACGCCCAGGAGACGGTTCCTGGGACCGGTGGCGCGAGCCGGGGCGAGGCGCACACGTGCCCGGGCAGCAGCAGGCCCAGCTCGGCCCCGCCTCCGCACTCACCTGGCCCGTGATGCCGGTGATGAGAGCCACCTTCCTGGACTTGCCCGTCTCATCGTCTCCAGAACCCCGAGCGCCGGGGCAGCCCGCCGGCGCGTGTGCCATGTCCCCGCGGGCGTGCGACGGAGGGAAGGGCAGAGCGGCGCTGAGGAAGCGGTGCGGGAGGGACGTGGGGGTGTGCCCGCGCGCAGACTGCCTCACGGCGCTGCAGGGACTAGCGCACCGAGCGGCAGGCCACCACAGTCTGACAGGGAACTTGGGAGGCCGGGTGGGAAGGGCCAGGGGCGGGCCGAGGCGGCGGAGGCTTCCAGGCGGCCGGGATACGCCTTGCCGGGTTCGCGTCATTGCGTAGGCCCCGACGTTCCCGCAGCGCCGGCGGCAGACCCCGCCCTCCGCCGACGACCGGGTGGGGCGGGGCCTACCTCCGGGCTCGGCCTCCGCGGGCTCGGGCTACTCTGCAGCCTCCGGAATGGAAGTGGTACTTGGTCCTTGCTGTAGTACTGGCTCTTGTCCAGACAGAGAGTGGACGGGGTGGGCCGTCGACGGCCTGTACGTCACCATCTTTCCCTCCACCGTGTCCCTATGCCCTCTCCTTCGCCGTCTGAATCTCCCAAGAATACTAATAAGTACCTGAGGATGCTGGGCAAAGCTGTGAGCCAACTTTCTGTTAGAAGAAAGCTCTGAATTTGAAGTCTGGACATCATGGGGCCTGGGTCCAAGGCTTTGATAAATAATTTATGGAAACCTGTTGCAAACCTTTTTTGAGGAGTCTGGTTTTACATTTCTTGAAATGCACTAGCAGCGTCACAAGCCTCTGAATGGGGACCTCACCTCTAGCCTGGATTTGTGGCTCTTTTCGCATTTCCCAGAGGTTTGGAACCAGGCTCGAGGATCCAAGGAACTGAATTCAATGTCTTCTAATTCAGAGGGCTGACAGGACACAAGAATGTCTCTAGCCCCACCCGTGTACACAGTAAGGAAATGTTGAAAAGACTGCATGGATCAATAAACCTGAACGTGGTCAACTTAAAAAAGTAATTTAAGTACAAGGGGAGGTCCTAGCTTGATGTCTATTGACTTTGGTGTCCATATGACAGCTGCACATTGAGCAGGGAAAAGTGCAGAGGTGACTCAGACACTGCGGGACAGCAGGTGTGTGTACCTAAGCAGTTGACTAGAATCCAGGAAGGAGACAGAAACTTCCTTATCTCCATGGCTCTGCTTATGACATGCAAGATCATCACTTTAAATCACAAATTAAGTAACGAGGAGAGTGCTCAATCTAACACACAAATCAGACCTCAAATCCCAAAATCAGAAAAATCTCAGGATTAAATTAAAAATCTCTATCTCTAAGCTCCTCAGGAATGTTTCTTAGCTTTATAAACAGGCTTGTCTTGTCTTTGGTTTCACACCTTGCCTTTTCTCTGTCCAGTGTATACAGAGAATGACTAAACAATTATGTGCAGTAGCAGAAGGCTGCCTCTAAGCCTAAATGAAAAAGTCCTGTTGTAGAGGAAAGTAAACACTTTCATTTAGAGGAACTCACTATATAAGCAAATAATTTCTTTGAAATCTACTAGATTACTTATTTTTAATTTAATATAAAAATGATTTGAGATAAAGTATTTAACATTTCCCCAAAAGTCACTGAAAAAGAAAACAACACGGATATTCAGAGAGGATGTGCCAAGTTTATCCTACAGCTGTGATATTTCCTATCACTCTACTGAACACTGGACATTTGCCTGCCCTAGTAAAAAGGATTACAGTAGAAGATGCATAAAAAGAAAACTGATATCGTAGGGCCTGTAAATAATGAAAAATATTGAGGAAGATGGTACTTCAAAGTTACATTGGAAGTTAAAAAATAAAGGATAGTTCTCTAAAAATCTCTAAAGAAAAGTGATAGGTGTAAGGTATTCTTCCCCACCGAGGAAGGAGGAAGGGGCGTAGCCACCAAGCATGGATAAGTAAAAGCTTTATTTAATACAGAGCACTTCTCAGATGAGATTCACTGGCCTGGAAGACGGAAGTCAGGAAAATGGCATGGAGAGACCACGTGGGGCAAATTTAAAGGGGTCTTCTAGGGTGGTCAAGCTAATATGAGGTTGTGAAATCTCACTGGCTGACAGTCGCTCTTTTCCCAAGGACTTCCGGGAAGTTTCTTTTGGCGTGCCTGAATGTGGGCAGTTCTAACCAAAGTTCCCGGGTTCCTCACATGACCTTCCCCTATTATCCACTGACCTTACAATAAGACAGTATATTGGTTTGTTAGGGCCATCATAACTAAATACCCAGACTGGGAGGCCTAAACAACAGAAATTTATTTCCTCACAGTTCTGGAGGCTGAGAGTCCAAGATCAGGATTGGTTTCTTCTACAACCTGTTGTTTCATAGATGGCCATCCTCATGTTCACATAGTATTCTCTGTCTATATGTGTCTATGTCTAAATTTCCTTTCCTATAAGGACATCACTAGTATTGAATTAGTTCCCACCCAATATCCTCATGTTAACTTAATTACCTGTTTAGGAGCCCTATAGTTACATTCTGAATTATTGAGGGTTAGGCTTTAACATATGAATGGGGGTAAAGTTGACAATTCAATACATAACAGGCAGTTCTAAGGAAAAGAAAGGTTTTTCTTGTTGTTTTTTTGTTTTTGTAAGGTAGGGCAGAAAGGGGGCTGGTTTAAACAAGATACAAAATATGAAGACAAGGGAAAGCCCTCAAACTACAAGTTCTCAAAATGGATAAAAGTCAACTGTATTAGCTTAGGCTGCTAAACGAAAATACTAGGTGGTTTAAACAACAGAAATATACTTCTCACAGTTCTGGAGGCTGAGAAGTCCAAGATCAAGGTGCTAGACAATTTGGTTCCTGGTAAGAAACCTCTTTCTTACTTGCAAAAGGACATCCTCTTGCTTCTTCTCACATCATGAAGAGAGAGACATCTCTCTCATGTTTCTTCTTATAAGGGCAATAATCCCATCATAAGGTCTCCAGTTTTATGATCTAGTTATCTCTAGGCCATGAGCTCCAAATACTGTCACAATGCAGGTTAGAACTTAAACATATAAATTTTGGGAGGACACAATTCAGTCCACAGGATCACCATTTTGTACGATACTTAATATGTTTTTTGTTTTGTTTTTTCCTTTGGATTTGTGTTATTTTATTTTGCTCTTTCCAGTCTGAAGCTTCTATCATGGGCATTTAGAGTTATACAAATAACACAGACAAAAAAATAAAAGACCAGGACACCCAGAATGAGATGCATGGAGAGAGGAACCAGTAGGGGGTGGGCTGGTAGGGACAGGGCTGGGAGCCAGGGGTCAAGGGCCCAGTTGGTGGCTCCTCACAGGTTCCCAGTGGAAGTTGACACCCACCTTCATCCCACTCTAAGACCCAATCTCCACTCAGACAAAGAGCACTCACTGATCATGTCAACTGGAGGCTCTGGCTGAGGCAGAGAGGTGCCCAGCACCACCAGGTAGGAACACAGGCCAGGTGGACATGTAGGTGGGAGGGGACCAGTATGAGCCCCTGGGGAAGTGGAGGCAAGTTGTGGATTGGGAAACGTGACCTACCTGCCCCACCACTAGTGAGCAGAGGGCAACAAGATGCTGTCCCGAAACCCCCTTGTAGGACCCCTTGAGGACCATTCATGGCTATAACCAGGTTTGGCCGAGTCACCTCCAACAATACCATTGCATTAAAAATGTTTTATATATAATATATATAGATAGATATAAAGATATAGGTTTAGTCTTTTTCTGCTTCCAGTCAGATCAGGGTGCAAGAATGAGAGAGGAGCAGAGCCTCCAGACCTCAGGAGACATGCAGTGGGTAAGCCTGCTCCAGGCAAATTGGACAAGTGACAGGCACTAGTTTCAGCCCCCTGCCGGTAAAGTGTTCCTCCTTGATTCAGGGCTGGTACACTGAGGGGGCCACCAAAGTTGGGGATGGGATCTCAGCTGGGAGGCAGGAGATTCCAGTTATACTCTGCCACACCAAAAGGCTTGCTGCTTTCACTACTCCTCCACAACTTTGGGGAAATAAGGCTCAGAGTCATCTGAGGTCAGAAGAGGTGCCAGCCTCGCCCTCAGCAGATAAGAGAGGGCAGAGGGTCCACAATCCCTCAAAAGACCAGACACAGTTGCTGACCTAACCAGGGAAAGGCCACACAGGGCAGCAGGTGGGCACACCATTTTCTCTGGGTTTTCAGTTTCAGAGACAAAGGGCTCACCACGGTCAGCAGCACCTACCTGGAGAAGTAGTGGGAGGGGTCAAGGCAGGTTGGGGAGGGGGACACAGGTGACTGGGTCTAGTACTCCCACAGCATGGCAGAGTTTAAGGCCTGAGCACAGGCCTTTAGAACCCCCATGTGGTCCCCCTTCAGGTAGCGCCCACCCAGCTTGATGGACACCTTGTACTTGCAGAACTTGAAGTCAACAGGGGTGCCACTGCTGTGATGACCAAGGAGTTAATACCCAACGTCCAGTACTTGTTTGTAGAGTCTTTGATGTTGTAGGTGCCGTCATTGAATTCAAGTTGGAAGACATCATAGTTGGAGCAGGTGGCGGCCAGAGTGCTCCTGACCTTGCAGTATCTGATGAAGCTGTGCTCCCCACAGAACATAATGATGGGATAGTTTATTAGTTTCATGAGGAAGAGCTCTGTTTCCCCTGCTGTCTCTACCAAGACAGCCAGCTGACAGTTCTTCCTGGCAGTCACAGACTTGCCATTGGACGCACACAGTGTGACAGCCCATCATGCCACTCAATGTCAAAGTAGCAGCTGGCATTCTTCATGGAGACAGCAGACTGCACGCCCCAGGTGGCAGTCAGCATCCAGTACTTACCCACGTGGTTGCGAAAGGTGCACATTTTGGTGTGGCGGTGGATCTCCATGCAGCTGATAAGGTCTGCTGGTCAGTCTCTTCGTCCTGACTGGCCAACAGGCCCATATCCTGGCACGTGGACACGTTCCTCGCGTGGATGGTGTGCAGTGCTATTTGAACACAGCTCTGCTCCTTGCCGCCTTGAGCGTGCCTCTGGGCTCCATGGAGCCAGGTAGCGGCCTTCGCAGTGGTAGAAAGTCACCTTGCTGGAGCGGAATTGGAGCTGGTAGCCAGTTGTGGGTTCAGGGCGAGGCACCAGGCACTCGTGGTGGTGCGGAGAGCGGTGGTCGGCTGACTGCACGCAGCAGCTCTGGTGGTGGAAGGCCAGCGCGATGAGTAAGTGGACGCCTCAGGGTTTGTGGCGGTCTCTGGCGGTGTCTGCGGCCGCTCTCCGGTACACATTGAGCACGTTTCCCTTCTTGGCTGGAGACCCTGTCTGCGCGGAGCACGCCAGGCTGCCCTCGGGGCTGCGGAAGTAGCGGGGATGCATCCCCGGACTGCAGCGGCCACTGTTCTGCGCCATTGTCAGAAAGCGGCAGTCGCGCAGGCACTTCGCGCTCGCGGCTCTCATTGCTATCCTTGTCTGCCTTCAGTAGCTGCACAGGTGACTACGCAAGCACACGCCGCGCTGCCCGCTTATTCGGGCGGCTGCACCGGCGTCTAGGTCTGCCTCTTCTTCCGGCTGCTGGCAGATGCTCTCACTGGGAATCTAAACGCCTGGGCCCTCAGGTACTTGCTGCCACAGTTGATGAGGCCTCCGTCGTGCTGTTTGTCAGTCAAAATGGCGCGGAGGCTTCCGTCGTGCTGTTTGTCAGTCAAAATGGCGCCGGGTGTCCTGGTAGGTCGTTTGTAGGTCCCCGCAGAAGCGCCCGCTGCCTTTGGCCTTTGTCCCGGGACCAAAGTCCAGCGCACAGCTGCTGTGGTACTCCACCAATACTTAATATTTTGAATAAGTTTTTTAATGTCTTTGTCTTCCATTTCTTGACCCTGAGTATATGCCAGTTATGCAAGAATAATGCCTCTGCTTTTCCCCCAAAATTCTCTTACCTCTTTTTTTTTTAAAAAAAATATTTCTTTCCTTTGCTTTTCACTTGTGGAACATTTGTTAATCTTCTTTCACCATTTCTCACTTTGCAAAACCAATGATGATGGTTAGCATGAATTGAGTGACCATGTACCATGTCTTACATAATTCTATGAGGTAAGTATAATAACAATTCCTATTTTATAGAAACTGAGAATCAGGAAGGTTAGTAAGTTTGCCCAAAGTCACATTGCTAGTAGCTAGTTGTAAAGCCAGTAGCCAGGGCCACTATCACTGCAGCCTGACCCACGCAGGTTCACATTGGATTCGGACAGATGGCAATGAAACACAGGAGCCACAAACTGGTGAGCCATCAGCTTTAATTCTAGCTTGCACCCGGTGGGCAAGCAAAAACACACACTGGGCTCCAAAACCCACACATTCAGTGCTCACAAAGCTACTGACTTATCCGAGTTTCCTAGAATCAAAGGTTTCTAGCTCACCAGACTTATTCACCTCTGTTTCCCATCTCCTCCTGCACAAACTCTTAGCAAACTGGCTTCTTCCTCAGCACTCTGCATCTTGGCTACTTCTCCTCCACATGGCCTTAATCTGCTCTCCTCTCTAATACTAACCTCAGGAACTCAGGAACCAAGAGAGAGAGATCTAGCTACCGGTCCGCCCACTTTATAGCATAGATAATCCAAACCTTTAATCCAATTATACATACAAGAAAGTCTCTGATACAAAGCCTCCCATCTGAGGCATAATGGGATTCCTCCCTACATCACCACCTTACATCATCCAATCAGTCAAGGGTGTGGAGAAGAGCTTAGTCTTAAAACTAAGCCTTAGGCTATAACGACCCAGCCTGCCCACAGCCTGTTTCAGAACACACATTAATATCAACGAACTTCCATGTGGGCAGCGCCATCTTTAACAAAGTGAGCATAATATATTTTATCTGCCGAACACTAGTTATGGTAGATATCATGTTTGTCTCCTTCAATTTTCTTTCCATATGCTATCTGGAAAAATTCAAGTGCTAAAACCCACATAATCCAAGTCATTTTACATTTATTGTTTTGGAAGCAAATTGACTTCTTCCAGTCTGACAATACAAATAACTCCTCATGTTATCCTTTTACAACCCCATCCCCTGAAAATCATTAATCTGTCCTCCCCTTTAATATTTTGTCACTTCAAAATGGATTATAAATAGGCCTGGCCAATGATGGCACACTGGATAGAGTATCAACCCAGGATGCTGAGGGCCCAGGTGTGAAACCCCAAGGTCACGGGCTTGAGCAAGGGGTTACTGGTTTGACTTGAGTGTCCTCTACCCCCACAATCAATGGGCAGGGGAGGGGAGGGGAGGGGAGGGGAAGGGAGGGGAGGGGATCACACATATACTACTATAGTTTCTTTAGCCATTCACCCATGAAGGACTTCTGGGTTGTTTCCAGTTTGAGTCTGCTGCAAATAACCTGCTATGATCATTTATGTACAGGATTTTTATGTGACTATATTTTTCATTTTGCCAAAGAGTACAGTCACTGGGATATATGGTAATTGCATATTTAGTTTTCTTTAAAAAAAATAACTCCCAAACTGTTTTCTTGCAGAAAGTTGTAAACAGGCCTGACCAGGCGGTGGCGCAGTGGATAGAGCGTCGGACTGGGATGCGGAGGACCCAGGTTTGAGACCTGGAGCTCGCTAGCTTGAGCGCGGGCCCATCCAGCTTGAGCAAGAGCTCGTCAGCTTGGACCCAAGGTTGCTGGCTCCAGCAAGGGGTTGCTCGGTCTGCTGAAGGCCTGTGGTCAGGGCACATGTGAGAAAGCAATCAATGAACAACTAAGGTGTTGCGATGGCAATGAAAAACTAATGATTGATGCTTCTCACCTCTCTCCGTTCCTGTCTGTCTGTCCCTATCTATCCCTCTCTCTGATTCTCTCTCTGTCCCTGTAAAAAAAAAAAAAGGAAAAAAAATTGTAAACAGAATTTCTTGCACTAAATCCCTTTCTGCTTTAAATGCCTACAGTGGTTTCTGTGTTCCCAAACTCGAAACTCTGACAGAGCAATAAAGATAAGACTCCAAACTCAGGTAAACCAACATTGAAGAATCAATGAAATGTCTCCTCGTGTGTGTAAGTATGATTGATCAAGAAGCATTACAGCAAGGAAAACATACAACAGAGAAGAAGAGACCATACCCTTTCCACTCTAACTCCACTTCAGAATTTCAGTTTTCCAATTCAGTATATAATCAAGATAGAAATAGTAAATTTTTAAGTAAAATCTTATAAAATTTAACTCTGTTGTAGCTGAGACAACTTATATCCCCACTTTTTCACTATCTTTCTCTTTGGAATAAAATTAAATTATGTGAATCTCCTTTCTCAGAATCTATGGCAAAAGCTGTAGAGTTTTAGAAACAAAATTGGAAGATGATGAGATAGCTCTAACAGTTTGTAAGGACTTTCTGAAATTTATCACCCAACCATGGAGAATACCATTCTACTAATGAAATCACACTATGGCAAGAGTTTTTGGACTATATTTTTAGAAAGGGGAAAACTATTCAAAATAATTGAAGACGTATTTTTCATGTCCTCACAACTACAATTTTCCACTTAAGAGCTCTCTTTCTTCAAGCAAATGAGTATAAGAAGTATGAGTTCTGGGCCCTGTGACTTTATCTCTAGTAGAGCATGTGTGCCTGAAGTCATGTTGCCTCTACTTCTGATTTTTATTTTACTTTTTAGTTGAACTAATAGTTGTTGAGGTAGAAGAGCCAATTCATTGGGAAAGTTTTCCCTCTGATAGTCTTAGTTTCTTAATTCACAACACCTAGGGAGCAGAGCCTTGGGATCATTGCTGTACTATCTAATTATAGTCTCCTGACAAGGCATACAACATTGTTTTTCTATTAGTGGCATAATACCCGGGGGGGGGGGTGTTCCTAAACCTTTAAGTCTTCCTGGGTCTTATTTTCAGCATTCTCCTGTCTGAATTAGAGAATACATACGTGCTCATTCCTCATTCCTTGTACACTTTGAAATATTTCCAAAGGCCTTGCTCAATAATAAATGAATCTCCAATAGCACAAACACGAGAGATGAAGCAATATATTATATGTTAAACTAGATTAGAAAACAAAACATCCTTGACTGCCTATGGAAACTTGCCAGTTCTTGGCTACTTTTCTGATCTTAAAATATGTCAAACTGCCTCAAGGTTAAGATCTAGGCCTCATATTTTAATTCTAAGCACTCTAATTTCAGAGAAACTTTACCTATTTACACTAACTTTTTTTCAAGATGCTGTCATAAATATTGAGCTACTCCAGGCTGAGTCCCCTTCAACTAGTAATGGCGTCCAGTCTTTCATCCAATACCAATATGCCTAATAAAGATCTTGGCTAGGAGCCTAATTTATATAGGTAACAGAAACACAAGGATTATAAAGGCAAGAACCACAAATTCTATGCTATAGAGAATTTGCTTGACCTCTTTGGGTAAACAATAAAAAGAACATGGATACTGATGAATTTCTTAAATGGCCCCTCCTTTCCCACCAAGAAAGTTTCTTTCAACCTCTGGGAGGTATGCCTTAAGGAATTTACTAAGGACTAAAATTATATTTTAGGGACGTTATCCATAATTATTAAAAAACCTGGTGTTACCTCCATCTGTTCTACAGATTATTACTCAACCGAAAATTAGAGTCATTTGACCTTTTTTTAAGACAATGTATTAGTCTGTTAGGGTTGCCTTACTAAAGTACCACAAAATTGTTGGCTTACAATAAATATATGCATTCACAGGAAGCTAGAAGTCTGAAATCAAGGTGTCAGCAGGGCCATGTGCTCTCTGAATGCTTAGGAAAGAGTTATTCCTTGCTTCTTCCTAGCTTCCAGTAGTTGCTAGTAATTCTTGGGGTTCCTTGGCTTATAGGATGCATCACTCAAATCTATGCCTGTCATCATGAAGCATTCTCACTATAAGTGTTTATGTACACATTTCCTTCTTTGTACAGTGGTACCTTGAGATACAAATTTAATTCATTCTGTAACTGAGCTAGTAAGTCAGTCAACTCGTATATCAAACTGCCGATACTGGACCCATGTGCCAACACGCCAACTAGCGGCAGCTTCCGAATCACTACTCGTATCTCGCAATTTCACTCGAATCTCGAAAAAAAATACAGACCGAGTAGCAGGTTGTATCTTAAAATTCATATGTTGGTCTTTCAGTATCTCAAGGTACCACTGTATAAGGATTTAGGGTCCATACTATTCTAGATTGACCTCAACTTAACTTGATTTCATCTACAAAAACCCTGTTTTCAAATAATTTAGTAAAATTCACAGAAACTCAAAATTAGGTCTTGAACATATCATTTTGAGACCCAATTCAATGTATGACAAAGTGATTGAGAGGAAAAATAAAAAATGGTATAACATCCATTTTAAGAGATAGTCAATACAAATGAAAACAAGATACCACTTATACCATAAAATTTGAAGAGGAAGAACCAAGATGGTGACGGAGTAGGCAGACGTACCAACTTCCACCTCCCAGAACCACAGTGGACTACAGCTTAATTTTATAAACCATCATCTGGAAAAACCAACTTTGGACTAAACTAAGAGGACTCTTTAACCAAGGAACATTAAAGAAGCCACATTGAGACTGGTAAGAAAAGTGGAAACGCGGAGAAGGCTGCCCAGCTCCTGTGAGCGAACGGCAGCCCAGAGGGATTCACGCAGTGGGAAGTGAGTTTAGCGAAGAGGGGCGGGGCCTGGACCCCAGGAATGAAGCCCCAGCCTGCAGCCCCAGAGCCTAAAAGAGGCATACAGACAGTATTTAGCTGCGAAACAAGCCAGGATACTGTTTGTGAGAAAGAGACATTTCTCAGACACAGGATTCTTAAAGGGATCACACAGAACACCTCTTTCACAACCACTAACCCGGGACTCTGGGGGATGGGGAGAGAGGAGAGGACCGGAGTAGCAGGACGAGAGTGTAATCTAGGAGGCAAAGGGAGAAATACTTTCAGGGGCAGTCACCCTAACCCCTGGGCTGAGTTACTCTCCAAATCTAAAGTAAATATTTCCCCTGGAACCAGCGATACCAGCAAAGAAAAACAGAACACCGGCCAAACAAGATCTCCCATGGCACTGAGATCAGAGTTGCTTAGAAGGAAGAAGCCATCATGTATACAGTATTGAGTGCTAAGGCTCAGCTGTATCACCCCCACCGACACTGCTGAGGGCTCGCAAGAAGGCGGGCAGCAGCAGGACATGGAAACGCGGACCCGTCAGCGGGGGCGGAAGCCAGGACTGCCATGACTGAGGCCTGGCGTGAGCTCAGGCCCACCTAATGGGGGCAAAAGGGGTGCACGAAAGCGGTCTAACCAGGCTACGGGCCGGGTGAGCAAGGATGGTCCTACCTGCAGTCCTGACTGCAAGAACAAGACAAAAGCCTGGGAACTGCTGAGACCCACAGCAGAGCATGTGCACACAGCCCTGCCCACGGTGCCAAGGCTTGCGGTCTCGGTGCGGAGCGCAGCCACACCCATGGGGGCGGGTAAAGGCTAAGGCCAGCAACAGCTTGTAGCCCCAGCACATGAACACAGCCCCGCCCATGGAGGAGAGGAACAAACCACAGCGACTGCCTCAGCAGGCCAGCGCTGGTAACACCCATACCTGAACGCTGGAGGTAGTGGCATAGGGAGTTGTGGGCCTACAGACAGGCCATACCAAGAGAACACAGAGGTCACACCCATTGGAATCCTGTGGTCACACCACTCTTATACACAGACAAAATGGGAAGGTAGAGAAATGCAAGCCAAATAAATCAAGAGAAATCCCCAGAAAAGGACTTGAGTGAGTCAGATATAACCAAATTACCAGATATAGAGTTTAAAATAATGATTGTTAGGATGCTCAAAGATCTTAGAACAACAATAGATTAACATAACAAGCACCTAAATAAAGAGATAGCAAGTATAAAAAAGAACATTGAAATAATAAAAAAGAATGAGTCAGAAATGACAAATACAATATCAGAAATAAAGACAACACTGGAAGGAATTAAAAGGAGGATAGATGAAGCTAAGGATTGAATCAGCGAGTTAGAGGACAAGATAAACAAAGGGACGAAGCAGGACAACAAAAAGAAAGACTCAAAAAGTCTGAGGAAACTCTAAGAGAGCTCTGTGACAACATGAAGAGAAATAATATCTGCATCATAGGGGTTCCTGAAGAAGAAGAGAAAGAACAAGGAATAGAGACCATGTTTGAAGAAATCAGCCAAAATCTTCCCTAAATTGATGCAGGAAGAAAGTCACACAGGTTCAAGAACCACAGAGAATTCCATTACAGAGAAACCCAAAGAAATCTACACCAAGACACATCATAATTAAAATACCAAAGCTAAGAGAACACAAGATGGCAGCAGAGTAGGCAGATGCACAGACTCCCAGCTCATACCACCACACTGGATTACAAATTAATTTACGAATATCCAGCATGATAAAACCAACTCTGGACTACAAGAACTGCTCTCAAAATCCAAGGAGCAAAGAAGCCACACCGAGCCTGGTGGGGAGTGCCAAGGAGCCATGAGCCTCCCCTGCTTATAGGAACAAAGGGGTGGGGGTGGGGGTGAGAGCCCAGAAAGGCACTCAGTTTAAGGGAAACAGTAGAAAATACCGCTCACAGCCACTTGCCTGGGGACCTGGGAATGAGGTGTGTTGAAAGAGCTGGCTTGTTTTCCAAAAAGAAAAGGGGAGAGATAGACAGCTGGTGACAAACAGTGGAATGCACAGGAGGATCTGAGCAGCAGGACTGAAGCAGCCATACCTGGGGGAGGTGCTGGAGGCGGCCATTGCAAGGGGAAGAATTGATCTTTCCACAGAATACAAGACTAAAGTGGTTCTGGGTCAACCCTCTAAAATATCTCTCCAGCTCCAATCAGCACAATAAAGACACAGCTGAAAACCAGAAGTGGGGAGGAGGGGCAGTAACTCAGGTCTCCATGGAGATCTGAGATACACCTCCCCCTACTGAAGTGGACAAAGCACCCCGCCCCCAGAGAGAGTAACCAGCAGATCAGGTCTTCAGAATCTCAGGTTACACGCACTGCATTCCTGGATACAGTTTCAAATAAGCCCCCTGCTGAAATCAGTAAACAAGACTACCACTGAGTTAAGAAAACTGAGAAGAAAACAAACAAATCAAGACTTCAAAGGGGATCTATTAGAAAAGCCAAATTCCACTGTGGCTTACAAACAATAGTTGAAGCCAACCCAAGAAGACCTAGAAATAAAACAACTCAAAATTAGAGGCAGACAACACCAAGGATAGACTCAGCCAGCTCTACAAACAACACACCCAAACACACAGACATAATGAGAAGACAGAAAAGTGCAATCCAAATGAAACCACAAGAGAATCCTCCAGGAAATGAACTGAGCGACATGGAAATAACCAAACTTTCAGATGCGGAGTTTAGAATAATGATTGTTAGGATGCTTAGGGATCTTAGAAAAACAATGGATGGTCATTATGAACATCTAAATAAAGAGATAGCAAGTATATAAAAGGACATTGAAACATTAAAAAAGAATCAGTCAGAGATGACAAATACAATAACAGAAATGAAGATCACAATGGAAGGAATTAAAAGCAGGATGGATGAAGCTGAGGATCGAATCAGGGAGTTGGAAGACAAGATGAAGAAAGGCATGGAAGCAGAGAAGAAAAAAGAAAAGAGACTCAAAAAGTCTGAGGAAACCCTAAGAGAGCTCTGTGACAATAAGAAGTGAAATAACATCTGCATAATAGGGGTTCTTGAACAAGAAGAGAAAGAACAAGGAATAGAAACTTTATTCAATCAAATCATAGATGAAAACTTTCCTAAATTGATGCAAGGAAGGGTCTCACAAGTTCCAGAAGCACAGAGATCTCCACTAAAGAGAAACCCAAAGAAACCAACACCAAGACACATCATAATGAAAATACCAAAGCTAAGTGATAAAGAGAAATATTAAAAGCTGCTAGAGAAATAAAAGGCTGTCACCTACAAAGGAACACTCATAAGGATGATATCTGATTTTTCAACAGAAACACTTGAGGCTAGAAGGGCAAAAAATATTCAAAGTAATGCAGAACAAGAGCCTACAACCAAGACTATTTTATCCAGCAACACTATCATTTAAAATTGAATGAGAAATAAAAAGTTTCCCAGACAAAAAAACCCTCAAGGAATTCATTACAACAAAACCAGTGCTGCAGGAAATGATAAGGGGCCTGTTGTAAACAGATCAAAGTGGGGAAGAAATATAGCAAAAAAGAAATACAACCTTAAAATATAAAATGGCAATAAACAATAACATATCAATAATAACCTTAAATGTAAATGGACTAAATGACCCAATCAAAAGACATAGGGTAGCTGCATGGATAAGAAAACAAGACCCATACATATGCTGTCTACAATAGACACACCTTAAAAAAAATGATGCACATAGACTAAAGGTAAAAGCATGAAAGAAATATTTCATGAAAATGGAAATGAAAAAAAAGCTGGAGTATCAATACTTATATCAAACAAAATGGACTTTAAAGCCAAGGCTATAGTAAGAGATAAAGAAGGTTACTACATAATTATAAAGGGAGCAATCCAACATGAAGATATAACCATCATAAATATCTACTAACTTAATATAGGAGCTCCTAAATATATAAAGCAGACTTTGATGGATTTAAAGGGCAAGATCAACAGCAATACTATAATAGTAGGAGATTTCAATACTCCACTTACATCACTAGATAGATCCTCAAGAAAGAAAATTAACAAAGAAACAGCAGACATAAAGAACAAACTAGATCAACTAAATTTAATAGGTATCTTCAGAACCTTTCACCCTAAAGCAGCAAAATATACATTCTTTTCAAGTGCTTATGGTACATTCTCCAAGATAGATCAAATGTTAGGACACAAAAGCAATCTCAACAAATTTAAGAAGATTGAAATCGTATCTAGCATTTTCTCTGATCACAATGGCATGAAACTAGAAATCAATCACAAGAGAAAAACTAAAGAATACTCAAACACATGGAAACTAAATAGCATGTTATTAAATAATGAATGGGTTAACAATGAACTCAAAGAAAAAATCAAATAATTTCTAGACACAAATGATAATGAATATACAGCAACTCAAAATTTATGGGACACAGCTAAAGCAGTCCTGAGAAGGAAGTTCATAGCACTACAGGCATTCCTTAAGAAGCTTGAAAAAGCTCAAATAAACAACCTAACCCTTCATCTAAAAGAACTTGAAAAAGAACAGCAAATAAGGACCAGAAGTAGTAGAAGGAAGGAAATAATAAAGATCAGAGCAGAAATAAATGATATAGAGGCTAAAGAAACAATACAGAGAATCAATTAAACCAAGAGCTGGTTCTTTGAAAGGGTAAACAAGATCGATGAACCTTTAACGAGACTCACCAAAAAAAGAACAGAGAAAATTCAAATAAATAAAATTAGAAATTAGAGTGGAGAAATAACAACTGACACAACAGAAATACAACATATTGTAAGAAAATACTGTGAAGAACTGTATGCCAAAAAATTAAACAACCTAGGTGAAATGGACAAATTCCTTGAAACATACAATCTTCCAAAAATTAATCTGGAAGAATCAGAAAACCTAAACAGACCAATTACAACAAAAGAGATTGAAACAGTTATCAAAAAGCTCCCAAAAAACAAAACCCCTGTACCCGATGGATTCACTGAGGAATTCTACCAAAAATTCAAAGAAGAACTAACTCCTATCCTCCTCAAGCTATTTCAAAAAATTCAAGAGGAAGGAAGACTACCAAGTTCCTGTTATGAGGTGAACATAATTCTGATCCCAAAACCAGGCAAAGACAACACAAAGAAAGAAAATTATAGGCCAATATCCCTGATGAATTTAGATACTAAAATTCTCAACAAAATATTAGCAAACCGGATCCAGCAACACATGGAAAATAAATCATACATCATGATCAAGTGGGATTTATTCTGGGGAGGCAAGGATGGTACAACATTCGTAAATCAATTAATGTGATTCACCACATAAAAGTAAGGAGAAAAACCACATGATAAATTCAATAGATGCAGAAAAAGCATTTGATAAAATCCATCACCCATTTATGATCAAAACTGTTAGCAAAGTGGGAATACAGGGAACATACCTAAACATGATAAAGGCCATTTATGACAAACCCACAGCCAACAGCATAATCAATGGACAAAAATTAAAAGCAATTCCTCTAAAATCAGGAATAAGGCAGGGGTGTCCCCTTTCACTACTGTTAATCAACATAGTACTGGAAGTCCTAGCTAAAGCAATCAGACAAGAAGAAGAAATAAAAGACATCTACATTGGAAAAGAAGAAGTAAAACTATCATTATTTGCAGATAATATGATACCGTATATAAACGCTCAGTCAAAAAAGTACTGGACCTACTAAATGAATTTAGCAAGGTGGCAGGATATAAAATTAACACACAGAAATTACAGGCATCTCTATACATGAACAATGAAATGTCAGAAAGAGAAATTAAGGAAACAAACCCCTTTACTATTGCAACCAAAAAAATAGAGTACCTAGAAGTAAATTTAACCAAGGAGGTTGAAGACTTGTACTCAGAAAATTATAAAACATTGATAAAATAAATCAAAGAAGACACAAACAAGTGGAAGCATATACTGTGTTCATGGTTAGGAAGAATAAACACCATTAAAATGTTGATATTACCCAAAACAATTTATAAATTCAATGCAATACCAATTAAAATACCAATGACATACTTCAAAGATATAGAAAAAATATTCCAAAAATTTATATGGAACCAAAAAAGAATACGAATAGCCTCAGCAATCTTGAAAAAGAAGAATAAAGTGGGAGGTATCACACTTACTGATATCAAGTTATACTACAAGTCCATTGTACTCAAAACAGCTTGGTACTGGCATAAGAAAAGGCATATAGACCAATGGAACAGAACAGAGAACCCAGAAATTGTCCACATCTTTATGGACAATTGATATTTGACAAAGGAGGTAAGAGCATACAGTGGAGTAAAGACAGTCTGTTTAACAAATGGTGTTGGGAAAACTGGACATCTACCTGCAAAAAAGTGAAACTAGACCACCAACTTACACAATGCACAGAAATAAACTCAAAATGGATAAAGGACTTAATTATAAGCTGTGAAACCATAAGCATTCTAGAAGAAAACATAGGCAGTAAACTCTCCGACATCTATCGAAGCAATAGATTTGCTGATTTATCTCCACAGGCAAATGAAATAAAAGACAGGATAAACAAATGGGACTATATCAAACTAAAAACATTTTGCACAGCTAAAGACAATATAAACAGAATAAAAAGACAAACCACACAATGGGAGAACATATTCGACAACATGTCTGATAAACAGTTAATAACTAAAATTTATAATGAACTTGTAAAACTCAACACAAGGAAGACAAACAATCCAATAAAAAAGTGGGCACAAGAAATGAATAGACACTTCTCCAAAGAGGCCATACAGATGGCCAATAGGCATATGAAAAATTGCTCAACATCACTAATCATTAGAGAAATACAAAGTAATACCACAATGAGATACCACCTCACACCAGTCAGAATGGCGCTCATTAACAAAACAACACATTATAGGTGCTAGCAAGAATGTGGCCTGACCAGGCGGTGGCACAGTGGATAGAGCGTTGGACTGGGATGCGAAAGACCCAGGTTCGAGACCCTGAGCTCGCCAGCTTGAGCGCGGGCCCATCTGGCTTGAGCGATGGCTCGCCAGCTTGGACCCAAGGTCACTGGCTTCAGCAAGGGGTTGCTTTGGTTTGCTGAAGGCCCGCGGTCAAGGCACATGTGAGAAAGCAATCAATGAACAACTATGGTGTCACAATGGCAACAAAAAACTAATGATTGATGCTTCTCACCTCTCTCCTTTCCTGTCTGTCTGTCCCTATCTATCCTTCTCTCTGACTCTCTCTCTCTGTCCCTGTAAAAAAATAAAGAAAAAAAAAAAAAAAAAAGAATGTGGAGAAAGAGGAACCCTTCAGCACTGCTGGTGGGAATGCAGACTGGTGCAACCACTGTGGAAAACAGTATGGAGATTACTCAAAAAATTAAAAATGGAACTGCCCTTTGATCCAGCTATTCCACTTACAGGAATATATTCCAAGGACACCATATAACCGACTGAAAAAAATAATGCACCCCCATGTTTATGGCAGCATTGTTCACTATAGCGAAGATCTGGAAACAGTCCATGTGTCAATCAGTGGACGAGTGGATTAAAAAGCTTTGGTACATATATACAATGGAATATTATGGAGCCATGAAAAAGAAGGAAATATTACCTTTTACAACAATATGGAGGGACCTGGAAACTATTATGTTCAGTGAAATAAGCCAGGCAGAAAAAGAAAAATATTATATGACTTCACTCATTTGAGAAATCCAAGGAACAACTGAGGAAAGGAATTAAGACAGAAGAGGGATCAAAAGGACTAGAGGAAAAGAGGACAGAGGGAAAGGGGATGATAGGATGGGATAAAACTGAAGGGAAGGGGGGAGGGCACTGCATGGAGGTGGGTAATGGAGATGTTGAGGGTAATATGGGGGAGGAGGGATGCAGTAGGGGTCACCCTAGAATCTATGTAAAAACAATTAATTAAATAAAAAATACTACCAAAGCTAAAAGATAAAGAATACTAAAAGCTATAAGAGAAAAGCAGTCTATTACCTACAGAGGAGCCACCATAAACATGACAACTGACTTCTCAAAAGAAACACTTGAGGCCAAAAGGGAATGGCAAGAAATATTCAAAGTAATGCAGAACAAGAACCTACAACCAAGATTACTTTATCCAGCAAGGCTATTGTTTGAAATTGAAAGAGAAATAAAAAGTTTTCCAGATAAAATAAAACTCAAGGAATTCATTACAACCAAACCAATGCTGCAAAAAATGTTAAGGGGCCTGTTGTAAACAGAACAAAGAGGGAAAAGAGTATATTAAAAGAGGAATGTAGCTTTAAAGAACAAAATGGCAATAAACAACAACATATCAATAATAACCTTAAATGTAAATGTATTAAATGATCCAATCAACAGACATAAGGTAGCTGCATAGATAAGAAAACAGGACCCATATGTATGCTGTTTACAAGAGACACACCTCAAAACAAAAGATGCACATACACTGAAAGTAAAACATTGAATAAAAATATTTCTTACAAATAGAAATGAAAAAAAAGCTGGGGTAGCAGTACTTATATCTGACAAAATAGACTTTAAAACAAAAGCTTTAGTAAAGAATAAAGAAGGTCACTACATGATGATAAAGGGAGCAATCCAATAGTAAAATATAACCATTATAAATATCTATGCACCTAATATAGGAGCACCTAAATACATAAAGCAGACTTTGATGGATATAAAGGGAGAGATCAACAGCAATACTATAATAGTAGGGGATTTCATTACCCCACTAAAACTGCTACACAGATCCTCATGAAAGAAAATTAACAAAGAAACAGCAGACGTAAAGGACACACTAGATCAACTGGATTTAATAGATATCTTCAGAACCTTTCACCCTAAAGCAGCAGAATATACATTCTTTTCAAGTGCACATGGTACATTCTGTAGGGTAGACCACACATCAGGGCATAAAATGAGTGTCAACAAATTTAAGAAGATTGAAACCATATCAAGCATCTTCTGTGACCACAATGGTATGAAACTAGAAATCTACTAAAATAGGAAAACTGAAAAACACTCTAACACTTGGAAAATAAATAGCATGTTAATCAATAGTGAATGGGTTAACAATGAGATCAAAGAAGAAATAAAAAAGTTCGTAGAAACAAATGATAATGAACATACAGCTCAAAATTTATGGGACATAATAAAAGCAGCACTGAGAGGGAAGTTCATAGCATTATAGGCATACCTTAAGAAACTAGAAAAAGCTCAAATAAACAACTTAACCCTGCATCTAAAAGAACTAGAAAAATAACAGCAAGTAAAGCCCAGAGGTAGTAGAAGGAAGGAAATAATAAAGACCAGAGAGGAAATAAATGACATAGAGGCTAAAGAAACAATACAGAGGTCAATGAAACAAGGAGCTGGTTCTTTAAAAAGGTAAACAAGATAGATAAACCTTTAACCAGACTCACCAAAAAAATGAAAAGAGAGAACTCAAATAAATAAAATTAGAAATGAGAATGGAGAAATAACAATGGACACAACAGAAATTCAAAGGATTGTAAGAAAATATTATGAAGAACTGTATACCAAAAAATTAGACAACCTAGGTGAAATGGAAAAATTTCTTGAAACATATAATCTTTAAAAAATCAATCTGGAAGAATCAGAAAACCTAAACAAACTGATAACAGCAAATGAGATAGAAACAGTTATCAAAAAACTCCCAATAAACAAAAGCCCTGGGCCAGATGGCTTCACAAGTGAATTCTACAAATTTTCAAAGAAGAACTAACTCCTGTCCTTCTCAAGCTATTTCAAAAAATTCAAGAGGAAGGAAGAATTCCAAGCTCCTTTTATGATGCAAGCATAATTCTGATTCCAAAACCAGGCAAAGACAACACAAAGAAAGGAAATTATAGGCCAATATCCCTGATGAATTTAGATGCTAAAATCCTCAACAAAACAAGTGCAAGCATATACCATGTTCATGGATAGGAAGAATAAATATCATTACAATATCTATATTACCCAAAGCAATTTATAAATTTAATGCAATACCAATTAAAATACCAATGACATACATCAAAGATATAGAACACATTCCAAATATTTATATGGAACCAAAAAAGAACATGAATAGCCTCAGCAATCTTGAAAATGAAGAATATAGCGGGAGGTATCACACTTCCTGATATCAGGTTATACTACAAGGCCATTGTACTCAAAACAGCTTGGTACTGGCATAAGAACAGGCATATAGATCAATGGAACAGAACTGAGAGCCCAGAAATAAATCCACACCTTTATGGACAACTGATATTTGACAAAGGAGGGAAGAGCATACAATGGAGTAAAGACAGCTTCTTTAACACATGGCATTGGAAAAACTGGACATCTACCTGCAAAAAAAAAATGAAACTAGACCACCAACTTACACCATTCACAAAAATAAACTCAAAATGGATAAAAGACTTAAATGTAAGTCATGAAACCATAAGCATTCTAGAAGAAAAAATTGGCAGTAAACTCTCTAACATCTCTCGCAGCAATTTATTTGCGGATTTATCTCCATGGGCAAGTGAAATAAAAGACAGGATAAAGAAATGGGTCTGTATCAAACTATAAAGCTTTTCCACAGCTAAAGACAATAAGAACAGAATAAAAAGACAAACCACACAATTGGAGAACAAATTCGACAATACATCTGATAAGGGGTTAATAACCAAAATTTATAAAGAACTTATAAAACTCAACAGCAGGAAGATAAACCATCCTCAAAAATTGGGCAAAAGAAATGAATAGACACTTCTCCAAAGAGGACATACTGATTGCCAATAGGCATATGAAAAAATGCTTAACATCACTAATCATTAGAGAAATGCAAATTAAAACCACAATGAGATACCACCTCACACCAGTCAGAATGGCGCTCATCAACAAAACAACACAGAACAAGTAGTGGTGAGAATGTGAAGAAAAGGGAACCCTCCTGCACTGCTAGTGGGAACACAGACTGGTGCAGCCACTGTGGAAAAGAGTATGGAGATTCCTGAAAAAATTAAAAATGGAACTGCCTTTTGACCCAGCTATCCCACTTTTAGGAATATATCCCAAGAACACCATATCACTGATTCAAAAGCAGAAATACACCCCCATGTTTATGGCAGCATTGTTCATGATAGCCAAGATCTGGAAACAGCCCTAGTGTCCGTCAGTGGACAAGTGGATTAAAAAGCAGTGATACATGTATACAATAGAATACTATAGGGTCATAAAGAAGAAGAAAATGTTACCTTTTGCGACAACATGGATGGACTTGGAAACTATTATGTTAAGTTAAATAAGCCGGGCAGAAAAAGAAAAATATCATGACCTCACTCATTTGAGGAATCCAATGAACAATGTGAAATGAGGAAGGGGATTGAGACAGAGGAGGGATCAAAGGGACCAGAGGAAAAGAGGACAGAGGGAAAGGGGATGATAGGATGGAATAAACATGAAGAGAAGCCGGGAGGGTGCTATAGGGGCAAGGGAGATATTGATGGGGGAATACGGGGGAGGGGGGATGCATTCGGGGCAACACTAGAATCTATGTAAACATAATAAAATCAATTTTAAATTTTTTTGAAGAATTTCTTATTGGCTCTTTAGTTTGTAGATTGGGCTGGAGAATCAAGAACATTTAAGCACTATAAATGGAAATGTAAATTATTATTACCTTTCTTGAACACAGTTTAGCAGTATCTATGAAACATACTCTCTGGTCCAGTATCTAGCATATTGTAGGCACGCAATGATTGTTTGTTGACTTAATGCAGGATTACATGAGGGAATGAAAAGAACATAAACATTACTGTAAGACAGAAGTATTGTCCCTGACCCTGTCATTATTTACTAAATATCATTTAGGCAATTTACTTAACTTCTTTTTGGCCATCTTTCTTTTCTAGAAAATATGTAATGTACAGAAACTCAATTTTTTTAACTTAACCCTTTTTTCTGTTTACCCACTCCCTTCCTTAATCAAACTGTCTTTAGAACAAAGCCTCAGGTCTGTGGGCTGCAGAAACATGGTTTTAGTCAAGCTGAAGATAACATTTTGACTTTACTTGTGTTTCAAGCTATAACACAGGAGTTCAAGACCATGTATATTTATCTATCTGTCTCACAGATATTCCAAAACACACTACCACAAGGAGGACCAGGTGAAGCACATATTGCCTTTATTACTTACATACAGGGAGGCCTGATGGTGGCCAGTTGGGCTGCGGGTTCACAACTGGCCACAGTTGATCTAACTTATAAAGCAGTTCTACAATAGAAGCGCAAAGCCAAGGGCAGGAAGTGCACGTGCTGGGAATCAGGGAATAGAAACCTTTCTTTAAAGTCTGTTGGTTCTTTCGCAGAACATGACACATATTCAAGCAGACAGACCTGGGTTCTGGGCCATCTGCCAGGAGTTGTGGAACGGCCATGTCCAACATTAACTCTACACTTTACCCTGACATTTCTCTTCCACCTCATAATCTATGTGAAATTCTTCTGACAGAGAGCCTGTGTCAGCAGAGCAGTGGTACATAGCATTCAGATACCAAGATACAGTATAAGCTATTGTACAAGTGAGCACCAGCAAGAGAAGACAGATACTTATAATGTTGAATAGCTGTACTTTAAACCCGTGGTAGCCACTCCTTGGGGTAGATTACAATGCCAGTCCCATTAGCTCTTTCAGTGCAGTGAGTGGTCGGGATGCATAACTCGATGCACATGGAGGCCAGCCACCTTAGTCCAGTCCAAACTGCATGTCGGAGAAGTGGTCAAGGCCATGCTTGAGTCTGATTTCCAACCCACTGTATGCCCTTCTAGACGAGGTGACCACCTGTTCTCTGGTGGTGTGGAAAGTAGTCAGTGTTGTTCTACCTATGCAGCCAGGTCCATTCTATCTGGTTGGCTACACATTTGCCAGGGTAAGCTGTCTACCACTGAGGTGGGAAACTCTGAGCCCACCCAACATGCATTGCAATTCTGGATGTTAGAAAAGTGCCCTGCTTATTGCAGAAAGGAGTTACTTGTATTTAACTTCAGTAAGGTAAGCACAACTTAAAACAGGTAAGATAAGGGTACCAATATAGAAAAATCCCTACCATCAGGTAAAATGCAGGCAGTTGTAAGATCCTGTGTCACCAGTGTCACACTGTAAGGGCAGTGTCCTGGCTTTCTATACCATTCCAGCTTTGTGCTACCCCTTCCTTACCCGTGAGGATGGGTGTATAGGTGGGGTTTTAATCTGCCAGACTGGGGCAATGTATGTCCCTTTGAGAATGGTCTGATTAACAGAATTTTATTAGCGGACCTCTGTTGGCCAATTACTTGAGATTGCTGGTAGCAAGAGAGGATTCTGGGCCAGACACCCCCACCTCCTGCCGAGGGGAAAGTATGGAACACCACTTGGAGCTAATCTGTACTCTCCAATCCCAACTCAGAGTTTACCACCCCAGGGGCACATCTGGAGAGGCTGGCAGAAGCTCGTTATTCCGTTGGCCTTGCCCAGGCTTCAGGTCTTGTGTGGACTGCAGCTGCATGTGCATGGGTGCCGACCAGGGCTGGGTTAACAACGTCACTGAGGCAGTTTGTCCACCCTGTGGCCAGTCATTCAATCATCTGAAGCATCTTGATATGAGTCAGTATCAGTCTGCAGAGCCTGTTTCAGTAGACTGTTATATCATTCTATGAGTCTGGCTCTAACAGGGTTATAGGGTACATGGAATCATTGATTGATATGCTGGGTCTCTGCCCAGTCCTGGCCCAGGTGTCTGGTGAAATGGGTCTTTTGGTCACTTTCAGTTACTTCAGGCATGCCATAGGAGGCACAGAATTGTCACTACCCCCAGATGGTCACCTTTTGTTTGGCCTTTTCACTTGGGTATACTTGCAGAAGTCCTGTCATTGTATTGACACAGGTGAGTACATACCTGGACCCTTTACTGTGGGACAAGAGTCCAATACAGTCCACCTGACAAGAGGTCAAGGGTGACTCCCTCCATTGGATCTTTCCATCCTACTGTGGGAGAGGGCAGGAGCATCTTTCAGCATATACTGGGTGCTGTTGACATGCATCTATGATGTCCTCATACCTGAGGGGCAGGCCTCAGGCTGTTACTGTCTCCCACATGGTGCACTAAGCATCACAATGTAACTTCCACTGCAACCAGTCTGCAATGTCAGCTGCCGTGCAACTTCCAATCACAGGATCCACACCAAAGAGTTAGCCTCATCATTACTGGGGCTGTTTAGAGGCTGGTGTCTCCTGATATGGGACACTGACAGTCTTGCTCTGGTATAAGCACCCAAAATCATCCCACATGTCTTGATCCTAAAGGGACTTCTGATATATAATACAATTGGCTTGTTCCCACACAGGGAACCAGAAGTCAATCCTCTACACATTGCCCAACTGTCAGTGCAAACTGTTAGAGGCCCAGGTTCCCAGGTTATGACAATTCGTACTGACTACAGTTCAGCTCATTGGCTGCTTTGCCCTTCACTGTCCTCCATCCAAATGTTCTCAGTCATTGGCAGGTATGTGACTGCACACCATGAAGGTAGCACTGCTCAACAAGAGCCATTGCTGTATCAGGCCTCCTTTAAGATGGGGAGTTTTCCTTTCTGAACCAGGGATGGTTTCACAGCCTCTGGCTCAGGCTTTGTCTATCCTGTATATACAATAGTGGTGCAAAGCCATGGGCAGGAAGCACATTTGCTGGGAGTTAGGGAATGAAAGGCTTCTCAAGGTTTGTCTGTTTCTTGGCAGAACATGATGCACATACTAGAGTGGACAGCCTCAGGCCCTGAGCCATGTCTGCCAGGAGGTATGGAAGGACAATGTCTAACATTAACTCTGCAAAGCCCCAGAACCAATAAAGTGGACCAACCTTACAGACCATACCCATGTGAAACCACACAGAACTATGTCATGGCTGACATCAGAACCTTATACAATGATCAACTACTCTCTACCTTGGCCCACACCAGTGGTCGGCTAACTCAGTCAACAGAGCCAAATATCAACAGTACAACGATTGAAATTTCTTTTGAGAGCAAAATTTTTTAAGTATAGGTAGATACATTGTTATTAACTTAATTAGGGTACTCCTAAACTGGTCTTATCTAAAAACATCCTCAATCTGATTGAGGTATGTTCGCTGAGGTCGACCCCTTCCATCTCTCCCATCCACACTCGTCTTGTATACTTCTTTCATCTATCTCTTCCGTTCATCCTCTCTGTATGTCCAAACCATCTCAACATAGCTCTCTCAATCCTCGACAATACATCTTCTTTCACTCCACAACGCTCCCTAAAATTAACTTAATAAATTTTACTTAAACTATAGGTACATTGAATAAAACTTGATATCATACTTAATAAAGATATTATTTATTGATAAAATTAAATTGTAAGGTATCCATAAAATTAAATCATGACAATGACTGACAAACACTAATGTGAACAATGGCCTTACATCCTTGGAAAGTTAGGATAAGTCAGGTTTGTATGTTGTTGTTTTTAATTTTAAGCACGATTACAGGTTCTCATCAATAAGATGATGGTTCTTCTCAATTTACTCCTGATAAGGTTCATGCCTGAAAATGATTGTTCGCTTAAATATGTAGACTTGAGTAAGGAAGGAACAGCAAACTCTAGTTTTTCAGCTGATTATATGAGTCAGGAATGCTATTCCAGGGGTTAAAAATCAACATATCTTCCTTCTCCAGGTCTTTCAAAGCAGACCACTTGTGCTGTGAGCTAAGTTCACATTTGTTTTTCTCCAATATTTCTATATCAGTACAAAGACGTTCAAATTTTGAGCTCCACAATTATTTGTATTTTAAATCCAGCAACTGCATTTCAAAGTTGCCAATGTCAATATTAAAGAGAGAAAATTTAATTCTGTTACAGTAGCATTGAGAGGTTTTTTAACAAAGGCTAACGTCACTTTGCTGTTTTTGAATTCCTGAAACCTGTTGAGAAAATCTTCCCTCATATTTAAAAGTGTTGTTTTGAAATAGCAAATGTCTATATCAGAATTATTTTCTTGGAGATGTTTCACAGGCTTGGAAAGTGAATCAAAGTTTCTCTTTCAAAATCTTGAGCAAAAAGAGAAGATTTGTTTTTGAATGAAATAATTTCTTCTAACATCGAAAAAATTGTGTTTTCTTTCTCCTGTAGTTTATGATTAAGCTGATTTAGATGAGACGTAATGTCTACCATGAAATAAGATTATTGGATCCACTGATCATTCATTAGTTCTGGATAGTGAACACCCTTCTCAAGGAGAAATGCTTTAATTTCTGTTAATAAGGAAGCAAAATGTTTCAGAACATTTACTCTTGATAACCAACGTACCTTGTCATGCAGCAGGAGATCTGCATACTCACTCTCCATTTCAACTAAAAATTTTTTAAGTTGGTGATGATTAAGAGTTTTAGCTATACCCTGGCCAGGCGGTGGCGCAGTGGATAGAGCGTTGGACTGGGATGCGGAGGACCCCGGTTCGAGACCCCAAGCTCGCCAGCTTGAGCGTGGGTCCATCTGGCTTGAGCAAAGGCTCGCCAGCTTGGACCCAAGGTCGCTGGCTCCAGCAAGGGGTTGCTTTGGTCCGTTGAAGGCCCGTGGTCAAGGCACATATGAGAAAGCAATCAATGAACAACTAAGGCGTCGCAATGGCAACGAAAAACTAATGATTGATGCTTCTCACCTCTCTCCATTCCTGTCTGTCTGTTCCTATCTGTCCCTCTCTCTGACTCTCTCTCTGTCCCTGTTAAAAAATATATAAATAAATAAATAAGAGCTTTAGTTATAATGGAGTTGATAATCTTAATTACCAATTCCATAACTTTGCAAATTTCTTCTGGATATGTCTGCGCACAAAATGCATCTTGATGAATGATGCAATGGTATGTAAGTATCTTGTGATTAATTTTTTCTTTCAAAATAGCAACAAACCTGTTTCTTACTCTAGTCCAGTGGTTCTTAACCTTTTTTGAGGTATCGAACCCACCAGTTTCATATGCGCATTCACCGAACCCTTCTTTAGTGATAAATAAAATATGATTTTTTTTCCAAATTCAAGACATAGGTATGTTTTTTACTGGTGCACAAAATGAGCCGTGCATGAACATCACCTTGCTCAAAGAACAAAACCAACGAAGTGCATGAACTCACAACAAATTACGGTATTACTTTATTCTGGCCTCCATGGCAGAGGCCTCTCCGAAACCCCTGAGACCGACTCATTGAACCCCTAGGGTTTGATAGAACCCAGATTAAGAACCACTGCCTTACACTCATTTTAACTCTCCCTCCCTTTCTGGAATTTTGAGAGTAACATATACCTCTAGGCAAAGGAAGGGAGATAGATACTAAAAGATTAGTGAATGTCTTTGATATGTAAAATGACATCACTATTGTGTTACCTTGAAAGTTTTATTGTCTTTTATATATCCTCTAGACAAATGTTATAAGCTTGTTAATAATTATGTCATGCTCCCCCCAATCTGTATGCAGTTAAGGATTTATAACCAGCCAGAGTTATATTCAACATTGCACAATTTGGGTCAGCTATCCCCCACGTTAGTCATATGAAGCCAGCTTAATCAATAAAACTCCTCAAAAATTCATTTGGACTTGGTGTCTCTATGTACATCTGGGGAAGTAAGGTACAGTACTTTTCAAGAACACTGTTGGGCAGATAAAATATAATATGCTCACTTTGTTAAAGATGGTGCTGCCCACATGGAAGCCCGTCACCCAGGTGATGTTATTTGCCCTTATGCTTAGGATGGGTGTGGGGGAAAAGCTGTAATGTAAGCAGGTCGGGTCGTTATAGCCTAAGGCTTAGTTTTAAGAGTAAGCTTTTCCACACACCCTTGACTGATTGGATGATGTGGGGTGGTGCCCTCTCCTGAGGAATCCCATTATGCCTCAGATGGGTGACTTTGTATCAGAGACTTTCTTGTTTGTAGATTGGATTAAGGGTTTGAATTTCTACAGTATAAAGTGGGACGGACCAGTAGCTCGCTCGCTCTCTCAGTTCCTGGCATTAGTATAGAGAGGAGAGCAGAGTAAGGCCAGGAGAAGCAGCCAAGATTGCAGAGTGCTTAAGAAGAAGCCAGTTTGTGCAGAGTTTGTGTAGAGAGAAGGAGATGGTAAACAGAGGTGAATAAGTCTGGTGAGCTAGAAACCTTTGATTCTAGGAAACTCGGATAAGTCAGTAGCTTTGTGAGCACTGAGTGAGTGGGTTTTGGAGCCCAGTGTGTGTTTTTGCTTGCCCACTGGGTGCAAGCTAGAATTAAAGCTGATGGCTCACCAGTTCTTGGCTCCGTTGTTTCATTACCGACTGTTTGAATCTAATGCGAACCTGCATTGGCCAGGCAGCTGTGATCCTGACCTCGGCTACTGGCTTTACAATTGGGTTGTGCGTTCTACTGATTGGTGTTTGTAAAGCCAGTAGTCATGGCCACCATCACAGCCGCCTGACCTGTGCAGGTTCGCATTGGATTCAAACAGTCGGTAATGAAACAACGGAGCCAAGAACTGGTGAGCCATCAGCTTTAATTCTAGCTTGCACCCAGTGGGCAAGCAAAAACACACACTGGGCTCCAAAACCCACTCACTCAGTGCTCACAAAGCTACTGACTTATCCGAGTTTCCTAGAATCAAAAGTTTCTAGCTCACCAGACTTATTCACCTCTGTTTCCCATCTCCTCTCTACACAAACTCTGCACAAACTGGCTTCTTCCTCAGCATTCCACCATCTTGGCTGCCTCCTCTCCTCCACGTGGCCTTAATCTGCTCTCCTCTCTAATACCTCTGGAACTCAGGAACCAAAGAGAGAGATCAAGCTACTTGTCTCTCCCACTTTATACCGTAGAATCAAAACCTTTAATCCAATTATACAAACAAGGAAGTCTCTGTATAATGGGATTCCTCAGGAGAGTGCACCACCCTACATCATCCAATCAGTCAAGGGTGTGGGGAAGAGCTTACTCTTAACCTAAGCCTTAGGCTATAACGACCCGGCCTGCCCACAGCCTGTTCCAGAACACACATTAATATCAACGAACTTTCACGTGGGCAGCGCCATCTTTAACAAAGTGAGCATAATATATTTTATCTGCCCAACACCAATGCTTTAGCCAAAATGATTGATTTTTCTCTATATAACCCATCTCCTGGAAGCCATTGATAATAGAAAGGAAACACTTTACCTGTGACTCAGGCTTGTCACCTTTTCTTCAACTAATACACCATTACTTTCTTGGTTGCAAACTTCTGTTTGCACTTGATTGTTTTTTTGTTTTGTTTTGTTTTGTGGCAGAGACAGAGAGTCACAGAGAGGAACAGATAGGGACAGACAGGAAGGGAGAGAGATGAGAAATATCAATTTTTCGTTGCGGTTTCTTAGTTGTTTGATGGTCAAATAAGTTTGTGAATATGATATATATGTTTGCTCACTTGTAGTTTGTATTGGGTGTGGGAGACGGGCTGTAAGCAGACTGGGTTGTTATAGTCCAAGGCTTAGTTTTAAGACTAAGCCTTTTCCCACCCTTTTTTGATGTAGGGTGGTGCACTCTCATGAGGAATCCCATTATGCCACAGATGAGTGACTTTGTATCAGAGACTTTCTTGTTTGTAGATAGAATTAAAGGTTTGGATTTTACACTATAAAGTGGGGCAGACCCTGAGCTTGCTCTCTCGGTTCCTTCTATCACCATTGCAGGGGCCTCCCTGATCCCTTGCCCTCCACGGGAAAAGCTGGTTTTCTGCTTTTCCCTTGTCTTCTCTTATGGCTTGCCTGTTTTGGTGAGACACCAATAAAGAGAATGGCCTACTGTAAAGCCAGTAGCCGAGGCCACCATCACAGCCACCTGGCCCACGCAGGTTTGCATTAGATTCGGACAGATGGCAATGAAACATCGGAGCCAAAAACTGGTGAGCCATCAGCTTTAATTCTAGCTTGCACGCAGCGGGCAAGCAAAAACACACACTGGGCTCCATAACCCACACATTCAGTGCTCACAAAGCTACTGACTTATCCAAGTTTCCTAGAATCAAAAGTTTCTAGCTCACCAGACTTATTCACCTCTGTTTCCCTTCTCCTCTCTACACAAACTCTGCACAAACTGGCTTCTTCCTCAGCATTCCACCATCTTGGCTGCCTCCTCTCCTCCACATGGCCTTAATCTGCTCTCCTCTCTAATACCAACCTCAGGAACTCAGGAACCAAGAGCGAGCGAGATCTAGCTAACGGTACGCCCACTTTATAGCATAGATAATCCAAACCTTTAATCCAATTATACATAGAAGAAAGTCTCTGATACAAAACCACCCGTCTGAGGCATAATGGGATTCCTCCCTACATCACCACCCTACATCATCCAATCAGTCAAGGGTGTGGAGAAGAGCTTACTCTTAAAACAAAGCCTTAAGCTATAACAACCTGGCCTGCTTACATTACAACTTTTCCCCCACAGCCATCACAAGCATAAGGGCAAATAATATCACCTGGGTGATGGGCTTCCATGTGGGCAGCACCATCTTTAACAAAGTGAGCATATTATATTTTATCTGCCGAACACCTACCATCCTCCGACTCCGCCATTTCTTCACTGACTGTCCGAATCAAATGGGAACCTGCATGTGAATGGCCACAATGGCGGCTCCTGGCCTTACATTGTTCATTGATTGATTTCTCATATATGCCTTGAACAGGGGGCTACAGCAGACCAAATGACTCCTTGCTTGAGCCAGCGACCTGGGGCTCAAGCTGGTGAGCCTTGCTCAAGCCCCGGCTACTGGCTCTACAAATTGTGAGAAATAATAAACAATACAAGCATCAGTGGCTGCCAAGTTATAAGTTCTGGATAAAGAAGACTATTCTTCCTGTAAAACCAGTAGTTGAGGTCAGGATCACAGCCGCCCGACCCGTGCAGGTTCGCAATGGATTCGAATAGATGGCAATGAAACACCGGAGCCAAAAACTGGTGAGCCATCAGCTTTAATTCTAGCTTGCACCCAGCGGGCAAGCAAAAACACACACTGGGCTCCAAAACCCACACATTCAGTGCTCACAAAGCTACTGACTTATCCGAGTTTCCTAGCATCAAAGCTTTCCAGCTCACCAGACTTATTCACCTCTGTTTCCCATCTCCTCCTGCACAAACTCTTAACAAACTGGCTTCTTCCTCAGCACTCTGCCATCTCGGCTGATTCCCCTGGCCTTCACGTGGCCTTACTCTGCTCTCCTCTCTAATACTTCAGGAACCAAGAGAGAGGGCAAGCTCCCGGACTGCCCCCGTTTATAACATAGATAATCCAAACATTTAATCCAATTATACACACAAGAAAGTCTCTGATACAAAGCCACCCATCTGAGGCTTAATGGGATTCCTCAGGAGAGTGCACCACCCTACATCATCCAATCAGTCAAGGGTGTGGGGAAGAGCTTACTCTTAAACTAAGCCTTAGGCTATAATGACCCGGCCTGCCCACAGCCTGTTCCAGAACACACATTAATATCAACGAACTTCCATGTGGGCAGCGCCATCTTTAACAAAGTGAGCATAATATATTTTATCTGCCCAACACTTCCCCAATAATTTCTCTGGCCGCTCAAGAAAATTCCATTTTCTCAGAAAACTTTACCTATCTCAGGCGTGGCCAACAGTTTTTGCCCCTGGGCCAGATTAGAAATAAAACTTTTTTCATGGTCTGGAGAAATATTAAAATTAAAAAATGTTAAATACAAAAGAAATTCACTTAAGTCCATTTCCTTTGTGCTGCAACAGTTCACTAGTAATATTCTTCTTATTTTTTTTTTTTTTTACAAGGACAGAGAGAGAGTCAGTGTCAGAGAGGGATAGACAGACAAGAGCAGAGAGAGGTGAGAAGCATCAATCATCAGTTTTTTCTTGCCGTTGCAACACCATAGTTGTTCATTGATTGCTTTCTCACATGTGCCTTGACCACGGGCCTTCAGCAGACCAAGCAACTCCTTGCTGAAGCCAGTGACCTTGGGTCCAAGCTGGTGAGCTTTTGCTCAAGCCAGAGGGGCCCGCGCTCAAGCTGGCAACCTCGGAGTCTCGAACCTGGGCCTTCCGCATCCCAGTCCGACACTCTATCCACTGCGCCACCACCTGGTCAGGCCACTAGTAATTTACTTAGAAAGATAATCCCCATGAAAAGGTTTTGGAGCTGTCCCCTATTCTTTGGAGCAATGTGAGAAACATTTAAAACTGTATGGGAGTTTTATAAATGTTTATTTTAGCCAAAACTGATAACAATTGCCAGGAAGCAAGATCTCAAATGCTCTGGAGAATAACAATTTTGCAATTTCTTCTATGCATTTGAGAATAGGAAGAAAACATAAGAAAAATTATATGAAAGTGGGAGAAAGCTGATCCTCGTGGGTGGCTCAGTGGGCAGAGTGTCAGCTGGATATATAGACATCCTGGCTTCAATTCCTGGTCAGGGCACACAGCAGAAATGACCGTCTGCTTCTCCCCCAAATCCTTCTCTCCCTTTTCTCCCTCTTCTCCTCCTATAGCCAGTGGCTCAATTGGTCTGAGGATAGCTTGGTTGGTCTGAGTATGTCAGCCTCAGGTGCTAAAAATAGCTCAGTACTTGAGCATTGACCTCAGAAGGAGTTGCTGTGTGTATCCCAATCCAGGCACATGTGGGATTCTGCCTTACTATCTAACCCAGTGTTTCTTAACCTGAGTTCTATCAAACCCTAGGGGTTCAATGAGTCGGTCTCAGGGGTTCGGAGAAGCCTGTGCCACGGAGGCCAAAATAAAGTAATACCATAATTTGTTGTGAGTTCATGCACTTTGTTGGTTTTGTTCTTTGAGCAAGGTGATGTTCATGCATGGCTCATTTTGTGCACCAGTAAAAAAACATATACCTATGTCTTGAATTTGGAAAAAAATATCATATTTTATTTATCACTAAAGAAGGGTTCGGTGAATGCGCATATGAAACTGGTAGGTTTGGTACCTCAAAAAAGGTTAAGAACCACTAATCTAACCCTACTCCCACCTTAAAGAGAGAGAGAGAGAAAGGAAAGCCACAGACCTTAAATAAACAATTTGCAGAGCATATACCTGGCAAAGAATGTGTAACCTATAATTGATATAAAGATGCTCAAAAATAATAAGGAAATACCGAAAATGTAGTGAAAAGTCTAAATAAAAGCTTAAGGCAAAACTGGTTTCAAAAATTATTGAAATAAATTTCTAGGCCCACTAAAGAACCACTTCTGCTTGGAGTGCTATGTCAACAAACTAAAACTTAGATAACTTTTGTGTCTCTCTAAATGCTTTGCCTGACCAGAAATGTAATCTATTTAGTCACCTGATCCCCAAACACCAGGCCAACTCTGGGTCTTTACACCCCAGACAAGGTTAACTTGTGACCCAACCAATTAGATATTTTCTATTTGTCTCTTCTTTGTTCTTTATCCTATAAAAGCTTCTTGTCTTCTGCCCATTTGCAATTCTCTGAAAAATATTGTCCACTTTATAAAATGTTAGTTTCTCTGTATCACTTGAATTGTCATCATTATTTTTTTAAACAAAGTGGAGGTCCTCCAAATGAGAACAGAGGATATGATGGTGAACCTGGAAAGGGTCCCTGGTGTGACAGGGTAAGTAAAAGGAGCCTCTTATGCAGGGGTCAAGAACCTATGGCTCACGAGCCAGATGTGGCTCTTTTGATGGCTGCATCTGGCTCACAGACATCTTTAATAAAAAAAAATAATAACGTTAAAAATATAAAACATTCTCATGTATTACAATCAATTCATTTTCTACCACTCATGTTCATGGTTGCGGGTGACTGGAGCCAATCACAGCTGTCCTCCAGGACAACACCAAATTTTTATTGGATAATGTGTAACATACACAGGTTGTTGTGAGGTCAGGAAGTAAACTTTCCTCCTTTTAATCAAGTAGTCAGCTAGGTAATTGCAGAAACTCTTTTGAGAAAGAAGATGGCTAAAAGAAAAAAAGATGAGGAGTATCTTACTTTTCAGCAGGAATGGACAGAGGAATTCACTTTTGTGGAGAGAGCAGGTTCTGCAGAGTGTTTAATATGCAATGATAAAATTGCATCAATGAAACGGTCAAATATAAAGCAGCACTTCAACACACATCATACTACATTTGCATCGAAATGTCCAGCGGGGGACAGCAGGAAGAAAACATGTCAGGAGCTACTGTGCAGAGTGCAAGCTAGTCAACAGCAATTTCATGTTTGGACCTAACAAGGTAACTGGAATTTGGCTAGCTTTGCTGGGGCTTTAGCAATTGTGAGAAGCAGAAAGCCATTCACAGATGGGGAGTATGCCAAAACATTCATGCTTGATATTGCCAATGAACTTTTTGACGATTTTTTGGATAAAGGCAAGATAATCAAACGAATAAAAGACATGCCTATGTTGGCAAAAACTGTTCACGATTGTACCATCATGATGGCAAATCAAATTGAGGCAACACAAGTGAAGGACACAAATGCAGCACCATTCTTTTCTCTCACTTTGGATGAGTCAACAGACATAAGCCATTTATCCCAGTTCAGCTTGATTGCAAGGTAGATGCTGTCGGTGACACACTATGTGAGCAAAGTCTTGCTGTTTTGCCTATGAAAGAGACAAAAAGGGGGGAGGGTTTATTAAGTATTTCACTGAGTTCATTCACTAAAGAAAAAAATCTACCGATGGATAAACTTATTTCGGTGTGTACTGATGGGTGCTCCGTGCATAGTGGGGATAAACAGAGGATTCGTAGTGCTTCTTCGTGAACATGAAAAGAGACCCATCGTAAGTTTTCACTGCATTCTAAATCAGGAGGTGCTCTGTACTCCGATGTGTGGCGAGCAGCTTGGTGAGGTGATGTCGCTGGTCATTTGGGTGGTCATCTTTATTGTTGCCTGAACTTTAAATGATCACTGTTGGGCAGATTAAATATATTATGCTCATTTTGTTAAAAAGATGTCACTGCCCACGAGCAAGTTTTTTTGTTTGTTTGTTTGTTTTTTTATTTTATTCATTTTAGAGAGGAGACACAGAGTGAGAGAGAGAGAGAGAAAGGGGGGAGGAGCTGGAAGCATCAACTCCCATGTGTGCCTCGACCAGTCCAGTGCAGGGTTTTGAACTGGCGACCTCAGTGTTCCCAGGTCGACGCTTTACCACTGCGCCACCACAGGTCAGGCCCCCACGAGCAAGTTTTAAGAGTAAGCTTTTCCCCACACCCTTGACTAATTGGATGATGTGGAGTGGTGCACTCTCATGAGGAATCCTCCCATTATGCCTCAGATAAGTGACTTTGTATCAGAGACTTCCTTGTTTGTAGATTGGATTAAGGGTTTGGATTTATACACTATAAAGTGGGGCAGGCCGGGAGCTTGCTTTTGCTCAGTTCCTGAGGTTAGCAGTAGAGAGTAGAGCAGATTAAGGCCACGTGGAGAAGAGGAGAAGCAGCCAAGATGGCGGAGTACTGAGAGAGAAGCCAGTTTGAGCAGAGTTTGTGCTGGAGAAGGAGATGGGGAACAGTGGTGAATAATGCTGGTGAGCTAGAAACCTTTGATTCTAGGAAACCTGGAAAAGTCAGTAGCTTTATGAGCACTGAATGAGTGAGTTTTGGAGCCCAATGTGTGTTTTTGCTTGCCCGCCGGGTGCAAGCTAGGATTAAAGCTGATGGCTCACTAGTTCTTGGCTCCGTTGTTTCATTACCGACTGTCGGAATCTAATGGGAACCTGCACGGGTCAGGCAGCTGTGATAATCGCCTTGGCAACTGGTTTTACAATCACCATTTTAAAACACTTCTGGATGAAGTTGGGAATAATTATCCTGGTCTGCTTCTGCACAGCAATGTGCATTGGTTGTCAAGAGGGATGGTGTTCGGCTGTTTCATGGCTTGTCTGAGTGAAATCCGGACTTTGATTGAAATGAAGAATGTTGAGCATCCTGAGTTAGCTAATACTGAGTGGCTCCTGAAGTTCTACTATCTCATGGACATGACTGAACAACTGAACCAGCTCAATGTGAAAATGCAAGGTGTTGGAAATACTGTCTTATCTTTTCAACAAGCAGTGTTTGCAGCTGAAACTCTTCATCGCTGACATTGAAATAGGTGGTTTACTACACTTAGAAAAACTGGGAGAGTTTAAAAATGCATGCACAGCAAATGACCTGCTCAACATTTTGATCTCCAGCAGCTAGCGTGCTTCACATCTAATCTCCTGCAGTCATTCAAAGTGCGCTTTGGACAATTTTGTGAGCGCGCTCATCTTTTTAAGTTCATCACCCATCAACATGAGTGTGCAGTGGACAGCGCTGACCTGAGTTACATCCCCGGTGTCTCCATCAGAGATTTTGAGCCACAAGTGGCTTACCTAAAGGCCTCAGACATATGAGTGAATAAGTTCAAGTCACTGAATAAAGCTTTGGAAAGACTTGCACGACAGCAAGCAGAGTTGGCTAGCAAACACAAATGGGGAGAAATGAAAAAACTTCAACCTGCGGACCAGCTGATTGTCAAAACTTGGAACACGCTTCCCGTCACATACCATACATTGCAGCGTGTGAGTATTACTGTACTGACAATGTTTGGCTCTACGTATGCATGTGAGCAGTCTTTCTCACATCTAAAGAACATTAGTTCCAAACTAAGATCACGTTTAACAGATAGAAGTCTCAGTGAGCTTAACCTCACCACGTATCAACCAGACTAAGCCATCATCAAAACCATGTAGCACCAGAAGTTGCATTAATGGTAAGAAGTACTTTATTCATCATTGGTTAGCAAGAGTATAACAACATTATTAAAGGAATTCAAAGACCTATTGTACTTTAAAAGTGTTGGTCTTACATAAAATGCACACATTTACTTGTATTTAGTGTTAAACATATTGTATGGCTCTCACAGATTTACATTTTAAAATATGTGGCCTTCAAGGCTCTCTCAGCCAAAAAGGTTCCCGACCCTTTCTCTTATGGAAGGGAATTCACTTCAAGGATTCAAGCGGGCTCATTTCATGTAATCAAGCTTCAGAATCTCCAATGATTCTATTGCACCTAGCCCTGTGTGGTTACACTGCACTTAAATATGGAAATTAGGTTGAATGGATATTCATCTCTATGCTTCTTTCTGTTTGTTATCCTGGTTGTTATCCTTTGTTTCCTGTGCTTCTGCTGAACTCTCCATTGAACTCCATCCTTCTTCTTCCCAACTAGTGTGGAACAATGATTCTGGTGTTGTTTTAACTTGCCACAAACATTTACTGTACACATGCAGATGTGGACAGCAGCCTTTGACCACTGGTTTTTGTTTGTTTGTTTGTTTTTCTGGGAGGGGAGGATGAGGACATCAGGACAATTATAAATAAGTGCTAATTATTGGACTTCTTTGTTCTTAAGTCCTGACAAAAAGAAACAGGCCCAAAATGGCATTATTTGTGCTAAGCCTGACCAGGACTTAGTACCTAGTCTGATTGCAGTTTTAGCTGCTCCCAGGAGTGGAATTTTAAAGCAATCAGCCTGGAATTTCCAGGTCAGCACTAGTGAGGTAATTTGCCTGAAAAGACTCCCTGCCTTTTCCTAAGGGATGGTGACCCTGCCTGACATAATACATTCTTTTAACTTTCTTGTCCTTTTCAGTTGCTGCCTCTAAAAGCCTTGCCTTTTGTATAGTGCCTTGGAGTATCTTTCTAGTTATTAAATGGCTGATATATAAATTGTTCAATAAAGCCCATTAAGTCTTTCAAGTCACTCAGTTAAACATTCATTTACAGTCCTCCACTTTCATCTCTCCAACTTTCTTTCCTACTGAGGGGTCCAGCCCTCTGGGCTGCAAAATCCTGTCATTCTTTCTGACTTTCTTCTAGAAAAATCCAGATTCTTTTCTTTTTTCTTTTTTTTACAGGGAAAGAGAGAGAGAGAGTCAGAGAGAGGGATAGAAAGGGACAGACAGACAGGAACGAAGAGAGGTGAGAAGCATCAATCATTAGTATTTTTGTTGCCGTCGCAAAAACCTTAGTTGTTCATTGATTGCTTTCTCACATGTGCCCTGACCGCGGGCCTTCAGCAGACTGAGCAACCCCTTGCTCGAGCCAGCGACCTTGGGTCCAAGCTGGCAAGCTTTTGCTCAAGCCAGATGGGCCCGCGCTCAAGCTGGCGAGCTTGGGGGTCTCAAACCTGGGTCTTCCGCATCCCATTCTGATGCTCTATCCACTGCACCACTGCCTGGTCAGGCTCCATACACACAATTAAGTAACCAAATTAAGGAGTCTTTAATGTTGGCGACCACATGGAAATCTAAGTTGTTCAAATCAATGTGGCTCCAAACATAGTTTGGGGCTAGCTTTTAAAGACAAAATTACATACCAATCAAGGAATGGGAAGGAGAGGAAGCATAGCAGAAAAACAAAGCAGTGAAACAAGCTTCTTACAATGTTTATCTATAAGGTTAATTCAGGGAGAAACATTCTGGGAACATGTGCAACTGTGCAGAACTATCTAAGGCCACAGCCTCGGAACCCAGCCTCAAGGCCAGGGGTAGGGAGTCTTTTTAGAAAAAGGAAGTTCTGATAAGTCTTTTTGTTTTAGAGAAAGTAAGTTCTGCCAAAAACCATTCATGCTAAGAGCCTTTCTTTTCTATATTTCAGGAGCATGTTAACGTTTTTAAAATAAGATAAAGTTATTCCATTGAAATTTCTTGACCTCTATAAAAGTTTTCAAAAAATGGCCACACCCAAACCTAAGTATTCAAATGGCATTGGTAAACATTTTAAATATACAAAAACAAATCAGAACAAACAAAAACCCAGACACAGACAATAATATGGTGATTGCCAGAGGATGGTGAATGAGTGGAGATAGAAGAAAGTAGAGGAGGATAATGGTGATTGAGGGAGACTTGACTTGGGGTGGTGAACACACAGTAAAATATACAGATTATGTATTATAGAGTTGAACACTTGAAACATGTCTAATTTATTAATCCATGACACACTGATAGATTAAATTAAAAATAATTAATCCTTAGTTTTGACTAGTATTTATACAATTAAATAGCAGGACTAAACCTATAAGAGTAATTTTATGGGCATCAAAGGAATAGAATGTCTTTTTTTTAAAATTCATTTTAGAGAGGAGACACAGAGTGAGAGAGAGAGAGAGAGAGAAAGAGAGAAAGGGGGGAGGAGCTGGAAGCTCAACTCCCATATGTGCCTTGACCAGACCAGTGCAGGGTTTTGAACTGGCGACCTCAGTGTTCCCAGGTCGACGCTTTATCCACTGCGCCACCACAGGTCAGGCCAGGAATAGAATGTCTTTACCAAAATAAAATAAGTATAAAAACAGAAACGGAACAAGAGACAAACAAAAAAAGAATAGGAGAGGTTTATTTCCTAGAAGTTGTCCCTTCCCTACAGATAAGTTAAAAAAGGTTATCTCTGATATCTTTTATTATGGAAATGACCTTTATTCAAGTTCTTGTAGGTGGTTAAATGGGGTCAGAATTTTCCCTTGAGCCCATGGGGCCTTGGTTGCCTTTAAATCAAAACAATGTATATCCCACAGAGGCACTTCTTAAGGTGACTAATTCTGGACCCCATAATTCCCTTCTTTGAAATTTTCCTGGAAGTTTCACATTCTAGAAGTTGGGTTGATCTTTTTATCATTAAGCCAGTCTCAGTCTTGAAAGGAATTTAGTTCAGTAAAACAGTTGTGTCTCATTTCATGAGACACAGGTGAGTTCTCAAAGTAAAGCAGGATTTAATAAGAGACATCTTTATGGAAACTAAAGAAAAGTGAATCATTGGAGAAGATTATAATCATAGTTTCTGAATTCTAAAATCAGGCATTTTTATTATTTTATTTATGTATTTAAAAAGAGTTTATTTACTGACTTTACAGAGAGGATGAGAGAAAGTGGCGTGGCATGGCATGGGGGGAGAAGCAGGAAGCATCAACTCACAGTCATTGCTTCTTGTATGTGCCTTGACTGGGCCAGAATGGGGTTTCCAACCAGCAACCTCAGAATTTCAGGTCAATGCTCTATCCACTGCATCATCACAGGTTTTAAATGTCTGTTCTGAATCATCTTCAGATAGACTAAAAGCAGGCAGTGGCCATCTAGATTGTCATTGATTAACACAACATAAAACAGAAAATTATTTTGATAAAATAATGTTAACTCATAGTTGCGGCACCTTAGTTGTTCATTGATTACTTTCTCTTGTGTGCCTTGACCAGGGGGTCCAGCCCAGCCAGTGAACCCTAGCTTAAGCCAGTGACCTTGGGCTCAAGCCACTGACCTTTGAGGTCAAACCAGCAACCATGAAATCATGTCCATGATCCCACTCTCAAGGCAGCAATGCCATACTCAAGCCAGCAAACCCATGGTCAAGCTGATGAACCTGTGCTCAAGCCAGGAGTGTTGGGGTTTCGAGCCTAGGTCCTCAGTGTTCCAGGTCAATGTTCTATCTACTGTGCCACCACCTGCTCAGGCTACTGTTTTCTTTCTTTTTGTTTTTTATGTTTGTTTGTTTTTCAGTTCTACTTCTTTTTTTTCTTTTTTATTAATGAGGTGACATTAATAAATCAGAGTACATATGTTCAAAGAAAACATCTCCAGGTTATCTTATCATTCAATTCAGTTGCATACCCATCACCCAAAGTTAAATTATCCTCTGTCACCTTCTATCTGGTATACTTTGTGCCTCTCCCCTCCCCCTCTCCCTCCCTCACCCACCCTCTCATCCCTCCCCCCATCCCGTCACCAAAACACACTTGTCCATGTCTCATAGTCCCACTTTTCTGTCCCACCTATGTATGAAATCATGCAGTTCTCAGTTTTATTCTGTTTTACTTATTTCACTTTGTATAATGCTATCAAGGTCCATCCATTTTGTTGTAAATGATCCGATGTCATCATTTCTTATGGCTGAGTAGTATTCCATAGTATATATGTACTAAAGCCTTTTAATCCACTCGTCCTCTGATGGACACTTGGGCTGTTTCCAGATCTTCGCTATTATGAACAATACTGCCACGAACATGGGGGTGCATTTCTTCTTTTCAAACAGTGCTATGATGTTCTTAGGGTATATTCCTAAAAGTGAAATTGCTGGGTCAAAAGGCAGTTTGATTTCTACTTTTTTGAGAAATCTCTATACTGTTTTCCACAGTGTCTGCACCAGTCTGCATTCCCACCAGCAGTGCAGAAGGGTTCCCTTTTCTCCACATCCTCGCCAGCACTTATTCTGTATTGTTTTGCTAATGAGTGCCATGCTGACTGATGTGAGATGATATCTCCTTGAGGTTTTAATTTGCATTTCTCTAATGATTAGTGATGTTGAGCATTTTTCATATGCCTATTGGCCATCTTTATGTCCTCTTTGGAGAAATTTTTATTCATTTCTTTTGTCCATTTTTTAATTGGATTGTTTGTCTTCCTGGTGTTGAGTTTTATAAGTTCTTTATAAATTTTGGTTATTAAACTCTTATCAGACGTGTTGTCAAATATGTTCTCCCATTGTGTGGTTTGTCTTTTTATTCTGTTTTTATTGTCTTTAGCTGTGCAAAAACTTTTTAGTTTGATATAGTCCCATTTGTTTATCCTGCCTCTTATTTCATTTGCCCGTGGAGATAAATGGGCAAATATATTGCTGCGACAGATATCGGAGAGCTTACTGCCTATGTTTTCTTCTAAGACGCTTGTGGTTTCACGGCTTACATTTAAGTCTTTTATCCGTTTTGAGTTTGTTTTTGTGAATAGTGTAAGTTGATGGTGAAGGTAGATGTCCAATTTTCCCAACACCATTTGTTAAAGAGACTGTCTTTACTCCATTGTATGTTCTTTCCTCCTTTGTCAAATATCAGTTGTCCATAAAGGTGTGGGTTTATTCCTGGGTTCTCTATTCTGTTCCATTGATCTATGTGCCTGTTCTTATGCCAGTACCAGGCTGTCGTGAGTACAATAGCCTTGTAGTATACCTTGATATCTGGAAGAGTGATGCCTCCTGCTTTATTTTTTCTTTTTAAGATTGCTGAGGCTATTCGTGTTCTTTTTTGGTTCCATATAAATTTTTGGAATATGTGTTCTATATCTTTTAAGTATGTCATTGGTATTTTAATTGGTATTGCATTGAATTTATAAATTGCTTTGGGTAATTAATATAGACATTTTAATGATGTTTATTCTTCCTAGCCATGAGCACAGTATATGCTTCCGCTTGTGTGTATCCTCCTTGATTTCTTTTGTCAATGTTTTATAATTTTCTGAGTACAAGTCCTTAACCTCCTTGGTTAAATTTACTCCTAGGTACTTTATTTTTTTGGCTGCAATAGTGAAGGAGATTGTTTCCTTAATTTCTTTTGCTGACAGTTCATTGTTGGTATATAAAAATGCCTCTGATTTCTGAGTATTAATTTTATATCCTGCTACCTTGCTGAATTCATTTATCAGGTCCAGTAGTTTTTTAACTGAGACTTTAGGGTTTTCTATATACAATATCATATCTTCAAATAATGACAGTTTTACTTCTTCTTTTCCAATTTGGATGCCTTTTATTTCTTCTTCTTGTCTGATTGCTATAGCTAGGACTTCCAGAACTATGTTGAATAAGAGTGGTGAAAGGGGGCACCCCTGCCTGGTTCCTGATTTTAATGGGATTGCTTTTAATTTTTGTCCATTTAGTATGATGTTTGCTGTGGGTTTGTCATACATGGCCTTTATCATGTTAAGGAAAGTTCCCTGTATTCCCACTTTACTGAGAGTTTTGAGCATGAATGGGTGTTGGATTTTATCAAATGCTTTTTCTGCATCTATTGAAATTATCATGTGATTTTTGTCCTTCCTTTTGTTTATGTGATGAATCACATTGATTGATTTGCGAATATTGAACCAGCTTTGCCTTTCTAGAATAAATCCCACTTGATCATGGTGTATGATTTTTTTCATATATTGCTGGATCCGGTTGGCTAATATTTTGTTGAGAATTTTATCATCTAAATTCATCAGAGATATTGGCCTATAATTTTCTTTCTTTGTGTTGTCCTTGCCTGGTTTCGGGATCAGAATTATGCTTGCCTCATAAAAGGAGTTTGGAAGTCTTCCTTCCTCTTGAATTTTTTGAAAGAGCTCGAGGAGTATAGGAGTTAGTTCTTCTTTGAATTTTTGGTAGAATTCACTTGTGAAGCCATCAGGCCCAGGACTTTTCTTTTTTGGGAGTTTTATGATAACTGTTTCGATCTCCTTTGTTGTAATTGATCTGTCTAGGTGTTCTGAGTTTTCCAGATTGATTTTTGTATATGATTCAAGAAATTTGTCCATTTCACCTAGGTTTCCTAATTTTTTGGCATAGAGTTCTTCATAGTATTTTCTTAGAATACTTTGTATTTCTGTTGTTTCAGTTGTTATTTCACCACTCTCATTTCTGATTTTCGTTTATTTGAGTACTCACTCTTTTTTTCCTGGAGATTCTATTTAAAAGGTCATCAATCTTGTTTAGCTTTGCAAAGAATCAGCTCCTGGTTTCATTGATCCTATGTATTGTTTCCTTAGCCTCTATGTCATTTATTTCTGCTCTGATCTTTATTATTTTTTTTCTTCTACTAGTCCTGCGCAATATTTGCTGTTGTTTTTCTAGTTCTTTTAGATGCAGGGTCAAGTTGCTTATTTGAGCTTTTTCTAGTTTCTTATGGTATGCCTGTAGTGCTACAAACTTCCCTCTGAGTACTGCTTTTGCTGTGTCTCATAAATTTTGAGTTGATGTATGCTCATTATCATTGGTTTCTAGAAACCTTTTTATTTCTTCCTTGATCTCATTGTTAATCCATTTGTTGTTTAATAACATGCTATTTAGTTTCCAAGTGTTTGAGTATTTTAGATTTTCTTTTGTCGTTAATTTCTAGTTTCATGCCATTGTGATCAGAGAAAATGCTTGATATGATTTCAATCTTCTTAAATTTATTGAGACCATTTTTGTGTCCTAACATGTGGTCTATCCTAGAGAATGTACCATGAGCACTTGAAAAGAATGTATATTCTACTGCTTTAGGGTGAAAAGTCTGAAGATACCGATTAAATCAAGTTGATCTAGTGTATCCTTTAAGTCTGCTGTTTCTTTATTATTAATTTTCTTTCTTGAGGATCTATCCAGTGTTGTTAGTAGGATATTGAAATCCCCTACTATTATAGTATTGCTGTTGATCTCTCCCTTTATATCTATCAAAGTCTGCTTTATTCATGTCAGGGCTCCTATGTTTGGTGCGTAGATATTTATAATAGTTATATCTTCCTGTTGAATTGTTCCCTTTATCATTATGTAGTGTCCTTCTTTATCTCTTACTACAGCCTTTGTTTTAAAGTCCATTTTTGTCAGATATATGTATTGCTACCCCGGCTTTTTTTTCATTTTCGTTTGTGTGAAATATTTTTTTTCATCCTTTTACCTTCAGTCTATGTGCATCTTTTGTTTTAAGGTGTGTCTCTTGTAGACAGCATATGTATGGGTCCTGTTTCTTTATCCACGCAGCTACCCTGTGTCTTTTGATTGGATAATTTAATCCATTTACATTTAAGGTTATTATTGATATGTAGTTGTTTATTGCCATTTTATTCTTTAAAGCTGTATTCTTCTTTTGCTCTATTCTTTCCTTCCTTTGAACTATTCACCACAGGCCCCTTAGTATCTCTTGGAGAATTGGTTTGGTTTTAGTGAATTCCTTGAGGCTTTCTTTGTCTGGGAAGCTCTTTATTTCTCCCTCAATTTTAAACGTTAGCCTTGCTGGATAAAGTAGTCTTGGTTGTAGGTTCTTGTTCTGCATTACTTTGAATATATTTTGCCATTCCCTTCTGGCCTCAAGTGTTTCTTTTGAGAAGTCGGATGTCATTCTTATGAGGGCTCCTTTGTAGGTGATAGTCTTTTTTCCTCTAGCAGCTTATAAAATTTTCTCTTTATCACTTAGCTTTGGTATTTTAACTATGATGTGTTTTTGTGTAGATTTCTTTGGGTTTCTCTTTAATTGAGTTCTCTGTGCTTCTTGCACGTGTGAAATGTTTTCCAGTCTTAATTTAGGGAAGTTTTCAGCTATGATTTGATTGAACAAAGTTTCTATCCCTTGATCTTTCTTCACTTCTTCAGGAACCCCTATAATGCGGATTTTATTTCTCTTCATTTTGTCACAGAGCTCTCTTAGAGTTTTTTCACATTTTTTGAGTCTTTTTTTTTTTTTCTGCTCTGCTTTGTGCCTTTGTTTATGGTGTCCTCTAACTCGCTGATTCGGTCCTCAGCTTCACCCATCCTTCTTTTAATTTCTTCCATTGTGGCCTTCAGTTCTGATACTGTGTTTGTCATTTCTTTCTGATTCCTTTTTATTATTTCAATTTCCTTTTTTATACTTGCTATCTCTTTATTTAGGTGATCGTAATGACTATCCATTGTTGCTCTAATTTCTTTGAACATCCTAACTATTATTATTTTAAACTCTGTATCAGGTAGTTTGGTTATATCTGGTTCATTCAGGTCCTTCTCTGGGTATTTCTCTTGATTCATTTCGGTTGCATTTCTCTGCCTGCCCATTTTGTCTGTGTGTAAGTATAGTTTGGCAACGGGAATCCAATGGGTGTTGCGTCTATGTTCCCTAGGTGTGATCTGTGTACAGGCCCACCACCCCCTCTGCCGCTGCCTACGGAAGATGGGTGTGGGTGTTGCCTGAGATGGCCTTGGCTGCTGAGGTCTCTGCCTCGCCTCTGCAGGAGGGGCTGTGTTCTGGTGCCTGGCTCTACAAGCCTCAGCCAGTCTTTGCCTTTGCCCCTCTCCCACGGGTGGGACTGTGCACCACACTCGGGCCACAAGCCTGGGCATCAAGGGGAAGGGTGAGCACTTTTGCTTAGCTGCTGGTCCCTGTCAGCCTGTTTCTCTAGCCAGGAGGGGCTTTTGGTGAACGCTCAGCTACTAACCCTGGCCGGAAGCTCCACCCCCACCAACGTTGGCTTCTCGGCTGGGGCGGGCTGTTGTTATGCGCTCAACTGTGTGCTGGGCTTCTGCCCCACCCCTGCCAACCTTGGCACCTTGGCTGATCTGGGCTGTTGCTATGCACGCAGCCACGCTCTGGGATTCCGCCCCAACTCCACAGGCAAAGCCGGTTTTGGCAGGGCTTCAAGCCCCGGAGGCCGGGTGCGGCTGCACGCCTACTTGCTTCTGCCCAGCGGCCGATCTCCGCCCGTTTCGGGCTCCCACATTTTCCCCACTGGTGGGGTTGCAGGTGGGCCCGCAGCCACTGGACCACTTTCGCGCATCCCCTTTGCCCTGGCTAGGCTAGGCCTCTGCCCCCCGCCCCCCGGCGGAACCGCATTTCCACGTCCCGCGGCCACCCGCCTTTCAGCAAGCCCTCAGCAGTGTGGGTGTGGGCACTGCTGCTCAGACCCTAACACTTCATACTGTAGTCCTAAAAGCTCTCTCCTTCTAAGCAACTCTGCTCTAATTTCCACAGGGGAGCCTGTTTGGCTGACGTCCTGCTTCCCTTTGCTGGTTCCAGGGGAAATATTGTTTCAAATTTATAAAGTGACTCAGCCCAGGGTTTAGGGTGACTTTCCCTCAAAGCTTTTCTCCCTGTGCCTTCCAGACCACACTCTCTACCAGCTGCCCCAGTCCTGTCCTCTCTCCCTGTCTCCCGGAGTCCCGGGTGAGTAGTTGTGAAAGAGGTTTTCTTCGTCGTCCCTTTAAGAAGAATCCTGGGTCTGAGACAACTGTCTCTTTCTCACAAACAGTATCCTAACCTGTTTCTCAGCTAAATACTGTCCATACACTTCTTCTAGGCTCTGGGGCTGCAGGCTGGGGCTTTGTTCCTGGGACCCAGGTCCCTCCCTCTCTGCTAAACTCTCTTCCTACCACGTGGGTCTCTCCGGGCTGCCTTTCACTCCGGGGAGCTGGACAGTCCTTTCCGCGTTTCTGCTTTTCCTACCAGTCTCAATGTGGCTTCTTCAGTGTTCCTTGGTTGAAGTGTCCTCTCAGTCCAGTTCAGCATTCGTTTATCCAGATGATGGTTCTTAAAATCAAGTTATAATCCACTTTGGTTCTGGGAGTTGGAAGTTGGTATGTCCGCTTACTCTATCGCGATCTTGCCCTGTTCTCTCTTTCTTTTCTTTTCTTTCTTTCTTTTTTTAGCAGAGAGAATCGAACTATTTTGCATCCCCTCATTTGCAGCCTTTGATACGCGTAGATTCGGTCTGCCCACAGTCAGGACAGTTTCTATTGAATCTCCATGGGGTGGAAGCACCTGTCATATTCTCAGGAAAGTGGGAGGAAAGCTCTGGGTTCAATGCCAGACAACTGAGTCACTGTGACCCTCTGAGTGTTTTCAGCGCCCTACTTCCTGGCCAAGGCTGCTTACTTCTCAGCAGCTCCCAATCTCCGTAGTATGGGGCCAAAGAAGTTCCTAAGGATGGGGAAGTTGCTTTTCCCCAGGCTGTGTAAGATCTTTTTAGTTTGATTCAGTTTTTTTTGTTTATATTTTTTTCATATTTACTAGTTTGGTGGGGATGAACTCCTTTGGCTTTTTTTGTCTGGGAAGCTCTTAATCTATTCTCTGATTCTAACTGATAGCTTTGCTGGGTAGAGTAATATTGGTTGTGGGTCCAGCTTTCCACCACTTTGAATATTTCTTGCCACTTCCTTCTGGCCTGCAAAGTTTCTGTTGAGAAATCAGCTGACAGACTTATGGGAGCTTTCATGTAGAGAAGCAACAGCTTTTCTCTTCTGCTTTTAAGATTCTCTCTTTGTCTTTCTTTTTTTTTTTAATTTTTTTATTTATTTTATTTTATTTTATTTTATTCATGTTAGAGAGGAGACACAGAGTGAGAGGGAGAGAGAGAGAAAGGGGGGAGGAGCTGGAAGCATCAACTCCCATATGTGCCTTGACCAGACCAGTACAGGGTTTTGAACTGGCGACCTCGGTGTTCCCAGGTCGACGCTTTATCCACTGCGCCACCACAGGTCAGGCTCTCTCTTTGTCTTTCAACGTTGGCGTTTTAATTTTGATGTGTCTTGGTGTGGGTCTCTTTGGGTTCATCTTTGGGGCTTTTTGTGCTTCCTGGACTTTTATGTCTATTTCCTCCACCAGGTTAGTAAACTTTTCTGTCATGTATTTTTTCAAATAAGTTTTCAATTTCTTCCTTTCTCTCCTCTTCTCCCAGCACCCCCATGATGCAAATGTTGGTATGCTTAAAGTTGCCCCAGAGCAGGGATCGAGAACCTTTTTGGCTGAGAGGGCCATGAATGCCACATATTTTAAAATGTAATTCCGTGAGAGCCATACAATATGTTTAACACTAAATACAAGTAAATGTGTGCATTTTATGTAAGACCAATACTTTTAAAGTACAGTAAGTCTCTGAATTCTTTTTAATAAAGTTGTTATGCTGTTGTTAACCAATGATGAATAAAGTACTTCTTACCATTAATGCGACTTCTGGTGCTGCATGGTTGTGCTGATGGCTTTTTAGTCTGGTTAATACATGGTGAGGTTAAGCTTCATGCAGGCGTTGAGACTTCCATCCGTTAAACATGATCGTAGGTTGGTGTTAACGGTTTTTAGATGTGAGAAAGACTGATCACATGCATATGTAGAGCCAAACATTGTCAATACAGCAATACTCACATGCTACAGTGTGTGGTATGTGATGGGAAGCGTGTTCCAAGTTTTGACAATCAGCTGGTCTGCGGGTTGAAGTTTTTTCATTTCTCCCCATTTGTGTTTGCTTGCCAACTCTGGTTGCTGTCATGCAAGTCTTTCCAAATCTTCATTCAATGACTTGAACTTATTCATCCACATGTCTGGGGCATTCAGGTCAGCCACTTGTAGCTCAAAATCTCTGATGGAGACACTGGGAATGTAACTCAGGTCAGTGCTGTCAACTGCACATTTGTGTGGATGGGTGATGAACTTAAAAAGGTTAGTGCACTCACAAAATTGTCCAAAGTGCCCTTTGAAAGACTGCAGAAAATGAGATATGAAGCATGCTAGCTGCTGGAGATCAAGATGTTGAGCAGGGTTACTTGCTGTGCATGCATCTTTAAACTCTCCCAGAACTTCAAAGTGTAGTAAACAACCTGTTTCGATGTGGGTGATGAAGAGTTCCAGCTTGTTTTTAAATGCAAACACTGCTTGTTGAAGAGATAAGACTGTATTTTCAATGCCTTGCATTTTCACATTGGGTTGTTTCAGATGTTCAGTCATGTCTATGAGATAGTAGAACTTCAGGAGCCACTCAGTGTTAGCTAACACAGAATGCTTGATGTTCTTCATTTCAAGAAAAGTCCGGATTTTGCTCAGACAAGCCGCAAAATGGCTGAGCACCTTCCCTCTTGACAACCAATGCACATTGCTGTGCAGAAGAAGACCAGGATAATTATTCCCAACTTCATCCACCAGTGTTTTAAACTGGTGATCATTTAAAGCTCGGGCAACAATAAAGTTGACCACCCGAATGACCTGCAACATCACCTCACCAAACTATTTGCCACACACCTTAGCACAAAGCACCTCCTGATGTAGGATGCAGTGAAAACTTAGTATGGGTCTCTTTTCTCTAGCAACTTTAAAAATTTTCTCTTTATCCCTTAGCTTTGGTATTTTAACTATGATGTGTCTTGGTGTAGATTTCTTTGGGTTTCTCTTTAATGCAATTCTCTGTGCTTGATTGAACAAACTTTCTATTTCTTGTTCTCTCTCCTCTTCATCAGAAACCCCGATGATGCGGATGTTATTTCTCTTCATGTTGTCACAGAGCTCCCTGACAGTTTCCTCGCATTTTTTGAGTCTTTTTTTTTCTTTCTGCTCTACTTGTGTGCCTTTGTTTATTGTGTCCTCTAACTTGCTGATTTGATCCTCAGCATCATCCATCCTGCTTTTAATTCCTTCCATTGTGGTCTTCAGTTCTGATACTGTATTTGTCATTTCTGTCTGATTCTTTTTTATTATTTCAATTTCCTTTTTTATACTTGCTATCTCTTTATTTAGGTGTTCGTAATGACTATCCATTGTTGCTCTAATCTCTTTGAACATCCTAACTATCATTATTTTAAATTCTGCTTCTGGTAATTTGGTTATATCTGGTTCATTCAGGTCTTTCTCTGGGTATTTCTCTTGATTCATTTCGGTTGCATTTCTCTGCCTGCCCATTTTTTCTGTGTATGAGAAGGGTGTGGCTACTGGAGTCCAATGGGTCTTGCCTTTGTGTTCTCTAGGTATGGTCTGTGTGTAGGCCTGCCACCCCCTCTGCCGCTGCCTAGGGTGTTTGGGTATGGGCGTTGCCAGTGCCGGCCCACTGTGGCTATTGCTGTGATTTCTGCCTCTCCTCCACGGGAGGGCCTGTGTTCTGGTGCCCAACTCAACAAGCCTCAGCCTGCCTGGGCCTTCACCTTGCCCCCACAGGTGGGGTTGTGCACTGCACTCAAGCCAAAGCCTCAGCACCAAGGGTAGAGGTGAGCACCTTTGCTCAGTTGCGGACCCAACCTGTTCCCGGACTTCCGCCCAGCCCCCACAGTCAGAGCCTCCTCGCCACAGTTTCTTGGGTTTGATGGGGCTGCTGACGTGCATTCAGCTGTGAGCCTCCGCCTGTCTGGAGCTTTAGCCCCGCCCCCGAGGCCAGGGCCTGCCTGCACAGGATCGAAAACCTTGGTTTCTCTGGCTGAGCAGGGCTGCTGGCATGCGCTCAGCTGCAAGCCTTCGCTCCTCCCGGGCTTTATCCCCGCCCCCGTGGTCAGAGCCAACTCATGCATGCAGAATGGCAAACTGTGGTTTTTCTGGTCAGTGGGGCTGCCGGTGTGTGCTCAGCCGTGAGACTTTGCCATCCCTGGTCCTAGCCCTGTCCCCGTGGTCAGGGCCAGCTTGTGCAGGGTAGCAGAGGAGATCTGTGCCCATTCCTGGCCTCCCGCTTTCCCCCTGCAGGTGGGGCTACAGGAGGGCCCGCAGTTGCCGGACTGCTTTCGCGCGTCCCCTCTACTCCTGCTGGGCTAGACTGAGCTCACACCAGCTGGGTCTCCGCCCCCGCCAACAGAACCACGTTTCAGCATCCAGCCACTACCGTTCCTCCAGTCAGCCCTCAGCAGTGTGGGTAGGGGCACTGCAGTTCAGACCCTAATACTCCATACTTTAGTCCTAGAAGCTCCCTCCATCTAAGCAGCTCTGCTCTTAGTGCAGCGGGAGAGCTTGTTTGGCTGGTATCCTGCCTCCCTTTGCTGGTATTGCTAGTTCCAGGGGTAATATTTGTTTTCGATTAGGGAAGTGACTCAACCCAGGGGTTAGGGTGGCTGTCCCTCAGAGTGTTTCTACCTGTGCCTTTTAGTCCACACTCTCTTCCCGCTGCTCTGCTCCTCTCCTCTGTCCCCGTTCCCCGGAGCCCTGGGTGAGTGGTTATGAGAGAGGTTTGCTGTGCTGTCCCTTTAAGAAGAATAAAGGGTCTGAGAAAACTGTCTCTTTCTTAAAAACAATATCCTCACTTGTTTCACAGCTCAGTACTGTCCAATCGCCTCTTCTAGGGTCTGGGGCTACAGGCTGGGACTTTGTTCCTGGGACCCAGGTCCCTCCCTCTCCGCCAAACTCTCCACCCGCCACACAGGTCTCTCCGGGCTGCCGTTTGCTCCGGGAGGTGGGTAACCCTCTCCATGTTTTCGCTTTTCCTACCAGTCTCAATGTGGCTTCTTCAGTGTTCCTTGGTTAAAGAGTCCACTTAGTTTAGTTCAAAGTTGGTTTATCTAGATGATGGTTCTTAAAATTAAGTTATAATCCACTTTGGTTCTGGGAGTTGGAAGTTGGAAGTCTGCCTTCTCCATCGCCATCTTGCCATCCCAGAATGGGTCTCTTTTCATGTTCATGAAGTAGAGTTACGAATCCTCTGTTTTTCCCCACCAAGCACGGAGCACCATCAGTACACACCGAAATAAGTTTATCCATCAGTAGACTTTTTCTTTAGCAAACTCAGTGAAATACTTGAATAAATCTTCCCCTCTTGTTGTCTCTTTCATAGGTAAAACAGCAAGACTTTCCTCACATAGTGTGTCACCGACAGCATACCTTGCAATCACACTGAACTGGGATAAATGGCTTATGTCTGTTGACTCATCCAAAGTGAGAGAAAAGAATGGTGCTGCATTTATGTCCTTCACTTGTGTTGCCTCAATTTGATTTGCCATCATGATGGTACAATTGTGAACAGTTCTTGCCGACAGAGGCATGTCTTTTATTCATTTGATTATCTTGTCTTTATCCAAAAAGTCGTCAAAAAGTTCATTGGCAACATCAAGCATGAATGTTTTGGCATACTCCCCATCTGTGAATGGCTTTCTGCTTCGTCACAATTGCTAAAGCCCCAGCAAAGCTAGCCAAATTCCAGTCACCTTGTTGGTTCCAAACACGGAGTTGCTGCTGACTAGCTTGCACTCTGCATAGGAGCTCTTGACATGCTTTCTTCTTGCTGTCCCCCGCTGGATATTTTGATGCAAATGTAGTATGGTGTGTGTTGAAGTGCCGCTTTATATTTGACCATTTCATTGATGCAATCTTATCATTGCATATTAGACACTCTGCAGAACCTGCTCTCTACACAAAAGTGAATTCCTCTGTCCATTCCTGCTGAAAAGTACGATACTCCTCATCGTTTTTTCTTTTAGCCATCTTCTTTGTCAAAAGGGTTTCTGCATTTAGCTAGCTGACTACTTGATTAAAGGAGAGAAGTTTACTTCCTGACCTCACAATGACCCGTATATGTTACACATTATTCAATAAATATTTGGTGTTGTGCTGGTGGCCAGCTGTGATTGGCTCCAGCCACCCGCAACCATGAACATGAGTGATAGAAAATGAATGGATTGTAACACCCGAGAATGTTTTATATTTTAAACGTTATTATTATTTTTTTATTAAAGAGTTGTCTGTGAGCCAGATGCAGCCATCAAAAGAACCACATCTGGTTCGCGAGCCATAGGTTCCCGACTGCCATCCCAGAGGCTTCTGACTTAATTTTTTTGGATTCTTATTTCTTTTTCCTGTTCTGATTGGAAGTCTTTTGCTTCCTTATATTCCAAATCACCACTTTGATTTTGGGCTTCATCTACTCTACTGTAGATTTCCTATACATTATTCTTCATTTCAATTAGTGCATTCTTCATTTCTGACTAGTCCTTTTATATGCTGTTGACTTTGTCACTAAATTCAGTTACCATCCTTATAACTAGTGTTTTGAACTCTGCATTTAGTAGATTACTTGTCTTGTTTTTTTTTTAGTTCTTTTCCTGGAGTTTTGGTTTGTTCTTTCATTTGGGAGATGTTTCTTTGTCTCTCATTTTGTCAGCCTCCGTGTGTTAATTTCTGTGTTTAGGAAGAGCTGCTGTTTCTCTTAGCCTTGATGTGGTGGTGAGGTGTGGTGTTCCGTAGGGTTAGTGGCACAGTCTCCTCAGTCCTTCACGTGCCAAGCTGGGCACTCCCGTTGTGCCCTCTGTGTGGCTTGTGTCCTCCTTTCTTATACTTGATTCTTGATTAATGTTGGCATGTCAGTGTGAGAAATTTACCTCCAGGCTGATCAGCTAAAAAGACTGGCTGTTACCACTGACCACAATGAAAGATCCGCTTGCAGGAGCCTACCCCACAGAGTGGAAATTATTTCAGCAGGGCTCTGGTACCCACTGGTCTATCGCTTGACTGTGTCCCTTGTGGAGATGGTTGAGTGGTGGTGCTTCAATGGGGCCTGGAGCTGAGTGCATTGGCTTTAGGGTTTTTTGGGAGGTACAGGCCAAGGTCACCTGTCACCTGTGTTCTTCCCGAGGCCACCTGGCAAAAGCCAACTGCAGCTGGCTGCTACTTGTGCTTGGTTTAGAGGTGCCCAGGTAAGGCCAAGATGTGAAACAAGGTTGACTGCTGTTGGTGCCAGGGAGGAGACCATTTAGTGGGAAGCAAGGGGCTTACTGAGGCCAGATGCTGCTTGTTTGAGAGATTTTGAGAAAATCTGAAGCCTAAGCTAAGACAGGACATTGGTACAGGAAAGCCACTGAAAACAGCTTGGGTGGGTCAGAAAGTTGGGTTGAGGTGGCATCTCAGAAAATCACCGGGGCAGGGAAAACTGTGAGCCAGGTTGATGAAGACTCAGATATGGCTCTGCCTGCTGGCTCTGTGTGGGGAGGGTTCAGAAAAGTAAAAATGGCCTCTGCCAGCACTTCTGTCTGGCAGAAAGCTGTCCAACCCCCCCCCCCCCATCCCCCAACCCTCACTAAGCCAGCAATCCAGTTGCTCTCCTTCTGTCCCTGGTGCCTTTTAAGCTAATACCCTACTGCTGGAGCTCAGAGGGAGTGAGTTAAAGTTAAATCCATGTGGAACCCTTTAAGAGAGCTGCCTGGGACTGCAGCAGCCTCCATCTCCCTCAGCCTCTATCCTCACTGGTTTTTATAGCCAGAAGTTATGGAGAATTCTCTTCCTGGCTCTGGGACCCTGGGATGGGGGAACTGATGTGGGCCTGGGACCCCTTGCTCCTTACAGGTAACTTCCACAGCCAATCTATCCCTCTCAGTTTTTTATTGACCGCACAAGGGTTTGGGACCAGCCCATTCTGCATCTCCACCCCTCTTACCAGTCTCCATGTGGCTGCTTCTTGAATTCTCTAGTTGTGGGACTTCCATTCAGCCAGATATCAGGTGGTTATGAATGATGGTTGTTCTGTGTCTTCGTTGTAATTTCAATGTGGTTGTGGCGGAAGGTGAGAACCACATTTACCTACACAGACATCTTGACCTGAACCATGTGTGTGAGTGTTTAGTACTGACATAGACTTTGCCTGGAAGCTCTTCCAAAGTCAGCCCAGGTAGGGTCTGGATAGTTCTGTGTTATTTGTGTTTTCAAGGACAATGGGTAAACTAAGAACCTTGGAAGAAGGAGGCTTTTAACTATGAGTTATACTGTTTGTTTCTTTTATTTATTTATTTATTTATTTATTTATTTATTTATTTATTTATTTATTGGGACAGAGAGAGAGTCAGAGAGGGATATATAGGGACAGATAGACAGGAATGAAGAGAGATGAGAAGCATCAATCATTAGTTTTTCGTTTGCGGTTATGACACCTTAGTTGTTCATTGATTGCTTTCTCACATGTGCCTTGACCGCGGTCCTTCAGCAGACTGAGTCACCCCTTGCTGGAGCCAGCGACCTTGGGTCCAAGCTGACGAGCTTTTGCTCAAGCCAGATGAGCCTGTGCTCAAGCTTGTGAGCTTGGGGTCTCAAACCTGGGTCTTCCGCATCCCAGTCCGACATTCTATCCACTGCGCCACCGCCTGGTCAGGCCTGTTTGTTTCTTTATTCATTTAAAAACTATTTATTTAGTTCCTACTAAGCCCAGTTCTGTGATAAGTGCTGTGAATAGTAATAGCAAGTGATCAGACTTCTAACCTGCACAGTACAACTTATGTACCAGGTATTGCTCTAAGTGTTTAATGTATATTAACTGAACAAATGAACTGCTCTTTGACCCCAGGGGAAATACATACATCCAGTGTGGTTAAGGACAGTGACAAAAATTCCCACAGGTTAACAAGCCTTAGGAAGGCTAATAAACCCAACTTACACCAACATCTAAATCCATCAGAAAGGAATAGAAACTAATTTGTTCAGAAAAAGAAAGGGGCAATTAAAAGTGGAAGGCAAAACAAGGACACAATATGCACCAGAATATCTCACCTGGATATGGGGGAGAGGATGGAGAGCTTTGTGATATTCCCTATGGTTTGTACCGGGGCTTTGAAAACACACTGCCATGGGCCCGCCTGGACCCTCTGAGCACAAATACCAATCACCTTGATTTCCTAGCCAGTTTGGGGCTCCTGGTGCCCAGGAATGCCTTTGAATGCTGCCTAGACACAGAGTAAAGGGTACAGATTAAGGCCATTCTTTCCTAGATGAATCCCAACCTAAGCCTGTGGCTCTCAAAGCCGACACCAAGGAGTTGGGCATGCAGGTGAGTCTGGGTGAATACGTTGGTACATCATCACTCACTGGATCCTGGCACCCCTGGGGCAGCTTGAGCTACAAGGAGTCCCTGCAGCCTGTGGAGTCTATTCATCAATGATTTGCCACAGGGTTCTTTAAAGGAGCAGTCAGCAGCAGCCACCACCAAGGCCAAGGTCAGGAGGAACTAGGGCAGCTTGTTGTGATGGACGAGGAACATGCCACAAGTCCTCGGGAAACGAAGAGTAGACCAGCATAGGGAGAGGCTATCCATCTGCTCAGGAAGCCGAACTTCCAGAGTTTGGGTTTGAAATATGGCTGTTTTCAAGACTGTAAGACTAGAGAGGAGAGTACCTAGGCAGGGTACATCTCTGGCACACTAATAAGGTTTATTTTAAACAACTCTGTTGAAAATACTGGGAAAGTTTTCACTCTCACCAATAAAAGCAATCCATATCAGACCTGTTCAAAATCTCCTCGTTTCTCAAAAGAGATGATGCATCGACTTAAGGAGGCTCCCTCCATAGGAACTGTGTGGTCACTACGAAGACAAAAGATTGTACTGTGGTAATATACACAGTTTTAAATACATCACATGACAGGCAGTGTGATTTGTATAGGTTATCTAGACTCTTCTTGTAACTCACTGTACTATTTCTTTTGTGCAACTTAGCTCTGACCTGGAGCTGAAAAATGGATTAAGCTTTTGTTCTTTTTGTAGGTTGTATGACAGTTGTGCAATGTGACTAGAATAAAATAAGTGCACGTAAAACAGAAAGCAAAGAAAGGATCAAAACTCAAACTATCTTGGAGCCTAAGCCTCTTGAAGGTTGGCTAAACTAGTCACATAGTACACACAGGCTGTCACGATATTCCATTCTGATTCATTGCACCTTCTACACCAGGGCCTGGTGGTGGAGTGAAGGGAACAGGGTACAAAAGATTCTCAGTTGACGAAGGGATCTCACTTCCAGAGTCATCCTGTATTCTTGTTCCAGGAGTGCTCCTTAGGGGATGCCGCTGGTTTGTCCTCATTCTCTTCCTTTGTCCTCAGAGCTGGGTGAGAGACTATGAAGGTCCAGTGGGTCATCTATGAAGTTCCCAATACACTGGTAGCTCGAGGGAAGATGCAGTAAATTAAAGATGTCAGGAAATAAGCATCTGAGAGGTTTTCGTTTGGTTAATTCCATCTGTTCAGCTGTGGGTCTCAGGATGTGGCCCTGGACAAGGAAACATTAGCATCACTTGGGAACTTGGCCCCCACAGCAATCTGGGTTTTAATGAATGCTCCAGGTAATTTTGATTCTAAATTTTCAGTCGTGTGAATGAGGAAGGGGCTATGTAATAAACTTGACATGCACAAGCCTCATGGCAGGCTCGACAAGCCAGTGACCAAAGTAACCACACAGGATGGTCTGATTACAGATTCCTAACTGAGCACGTCATGGTGGGTAGTCATGCTCTAGGTTGACAGTTTCCTTAGCAAAGGTCAGTTGTACCTTAAGTGAGACCTTCCCATTGCTCTTATGCCTTTAAACATACCTTTAAAATGTCTGAGTAATTTTCTAAGACCCCTCAAACCAGACCACAAGATCACAGGACCTCTCATTCTTGTTCCTTGAATACCATCTCTATGTGCTATACATGTTAATTATTAACTATCCTGTACCCATCAATGTAAAAGAAGCATGTGTCTACATTTTTTTACCCAATCTCAGAGATTTTCCCACTTTGCTTTCTCCTACCCCCTTAACCTACCACCAAAGGATTTCATGTGGCCCTCCTCGTGTCTCCTTTTTTTTTATTCTAACGTATGAAATAAGCTGCAAAACTGCCATTCTACGGAGCACATTCTCAATCTATTGAGATCTGGCTTCCAAGCATGTCCTCAAAATTTGGCTCAAAGGAACTCTTGTAAAACTTAAGTTTGCATATTCTTTCATCAACAGTAGTCACTTTAACCTCTTTTCTTGTATGGTTTATTTGCCTGAAAAAGCCCATCCAGGGATATTTAGATAGTCATACTTGGATATTTCTCCAAAACTCTCTTCTAAGAATAGAAAGAAGTCAGTGAGCTTTGGCTTTTAGATGAGGTTCTGTGAGTGCCAAATACAGCTTGTGACTTGTATTTATATAGCTGTAGCAGTAAGAAAGGTATTATATTTTTGAAATGTTGTTAAAAGTAAACAATAGCCACACACACACAAAAAGAAAAACAAAGAAGAAAAGGTGAAGATATAGCTTAGCCCTCAAAACTGAAATTATTTACTATCTGGCTCACTAGAGAAAAATTATGCCAACTGCTTCTTTTAAATAGTGTCTCAAGAACCTTATTAATTTGAATTAAGCAGCCACATTGCTTCTGTAAATATATTCTAACATCTAAATTCATGACATAATAAACATGTTTTTTAGAAACAATGCTATGGTTTACTGTTTTTTTTGTTGGGGCAATTTAAACTCTGTGCTGCTTTTTACAATTGCCTTTCCCTTGGTTGAAGAATAGTCACCTTGTGTTTCACTTTCAACTGAAAAATATTTATTGAGAAAGACACAAAGCTGAGTAAAGTTAAATTTGCTTTGAGTCCTTAAAAATGCATTAGAGCCTGACCTGTGGTGGCGCAGTGGATAAAGCATCTACCTGGGAATACTGAGGTCGCCAGTTCAAAACCCTGCACTGGTCTGGTCAAGGCACATATGGGAGGGAGTTGATGCTTCCAGCTCCTCCCCCCTTTCTCTCTTTCTCTCTCTCTCTCTCCCTCACTCTGTGTCTCCTCTCTAAAATGAATAAATAAATAAATTTTAAAAAATGCATTAGAAAAGTCTGATGTGAATAGTTGGCATGAGTGTTCTATCATGGAACTGGAGACAGCAGTAAGGGGACATTTATTTAGTATTCCATTACAGGGGTATACCCTCATTTATTTATCCTGTGCCCTGATGATGGATATTTTAGTTAGTCTGTTGTTTTTTTTTCTATTACAACAATGTTGCCATGGGTAACCTTGTGCACAGTTCATCCATGTAGGGCAAATTTCCAAGAGCAGAATTGCTAAAGTAAGGACTCTGTGCTGAGAGACTGAACATACCAGTGGACAACAACCTAACAATTATCTATATAAAAATAGAGCTCTGACCCACAACCTGCAGCAACCAGCCCAGGAAGCTGAGGAATAACCTCTGTAGCAATTGGCCCAACATGGCCAGGGCTTGATTAATAACTAATTTTTTGCTCTTGCTTCTAATTTAGAACCAATCAGAGAGATCCAAACCTGCACCTTAATCTCATGGGATGCCCCACTTCCAGTTAGCCTGACTCCAGCTTCTCCAGGCCAGTGGCTTTCAAACAAGGCACACCTGAAGATTTCCTTTTATTCCACTATAGAGTTTTCCTCCTCCCCTGGCTGCCTTTGAGTCTCTGCCAACCACAAACACTGGTGGGCGTCTCCCTTCCTACAGAAAGCTCTGAATAATGGACCTTGTTTTTCTTATTTGGTTTGTCTTTGTTTATGTCCCCAGTCATAGTGAAGGTCCTACCGAGATGTGGTTTGCATTGGCTGTTGCCGTGGGTCCAGCATTTAGCCAGGCGTGGAACCCCAGAGGCCCTTGTGTCTGACAGTGATAGTACAGTACATTAGCACTGGATCTAAACTTGATTCTACATGCAGTACATTCTTTGGCTGTTTAGTCTCAGTTTGGTACCAGGTTTTGTTACTGGTTCCCATTTTTTTGGCATCCTTGGTGTAGTCAGGTCATTCTGTTTCATCCTTTTCTGCTATTTTTTGTGTTACCATTTTAGGTTATGTCATCATAAGGAGAATCACAGAGTAGAACAAAGCACAAACCCTATCTATAATCCTGTTGCATGAGCTGACCTCACGGACCTGTGTGTTTGCAGTTCTTACAAGACCAGAATTCCTCCAGACAAACTTTGCTATGGGTCACCAATAAAACCGAATAAGGTTCTCCTTCTGTCTTGAATTTTGTGTCCTGAGAGCTTTGCTTTGATACAGAGAGAGTGTTCTCACTGTTTTCTGCCTTCTGGGGCACATATTATGGGGTCTGCATTTGGAGGAGCCAACCGGCATGGGGGGCCGAGGCATGGGGCACACAAACATTATGTTCCTACCTACCATTGCCAGCTCTCATGGGGTCATCCAAGTCTAGATTCTCTCCTCTAACTGGAAAAACTCCTCCTTTTTATATGTATGTACTCTCTTTGCAATGTTAATTCTTGTGCCTGCCTTTCTAAATGTTATAACTTCACCTCACATGATTTGGACTGTTAGTAGCTACTCTGGGGAAAATTTGCTCTGAATATAATGACTCCTTTGTGAAGAAAAAAAAGGAATAATATTTCACAGCATTTTTTAGTTGGTATGCAGAAGAGGTCATTAAACAAAATTCTGAGTCAAACATGGCTTTCACTTCTTTGACCAAACCTAACGAGCAGCTTCACAAAGTGAAGTAAGAATAAAGTACTTATTGTGATATCCTCTCTCCCTTCCCTGGTTTTACATCTGACTCCTTCCTTTTGTGTCTCAAACAACTCCTCCCATTTATACCCCCATCCAACTAACTCTCCCAACACACAAAATGACAGTTACCTCTAAAATTGCATCCCTTCAATAAATCAGGTAAGCAGACAACTACAGAATTTAAAGGTTGAAGTTGAACTGAATTAAGAGCTATAATAAAAGATTTCCCTAAACCCAAACAAGAACAGCAAATACCCATGGAAAAATTTATAATGCTTTTCGGGGCATATGATCTAGGATTACATGACCTATATTAATTTGTTAATCAAAACCTCAGATGCTGAATCCTGCGTGATCAAAGTTGATTGGAATGACCCGGAAATGGACTTACAGGATCCTTCTTTCCTCAATAAACTTGGGAATGAAGAAAAGGCCAAAAACATACATTATAGTTTCCTAAAAGTCAATTTAATTATGCAAACAAACAGAAAAGATAAAACTACGGGAGATTTTTAGGATAGACTAAAAAATACCTCTGGACAATAGTTGGGGGTTGTGAGGTGTAAATAAGATGTAAATAATGTTGGTGAGACAGGAGAATGCTCATCTCATTTTGTCAACAGCACTGAGCCTGAAATTGAAGATATAATTTGAAAACAGAAATTGGAAGGGGAACTAGCCCTTAAGCTGGACTGCAACATCTGTCAGAACATTTTGAAAGGGGCTTCAGATAAAAAAATGAGACAAGATCCAAAATAAACTTGCTTGGCTATCTAAAACAAAATCACACAGCTAGTTGGTCCCCTACCCCTACCAACCACATACTGAAAAGGACACTTGTAGATCTTGTAAAGTGGGAAAAAGTCTCATCTCTCTCTCTCTCTCTCTCTCTCTCTCTCTCACACACACACACACACACACACACACACACACACACACACACACACACACACAAATGAAGACAAGGAAAAATCCCTCAGTTCAGATAAATGAGGGAGCTCCAAAGAATGAAAAGGGCCCCATAGCTTGTTGTACTCAAACACTCAGGTGAATTATCCATGAATACAAATGGTCACCCTTCATCCTTATTAATTGCCAGTAGTTACTTTTTCTACCAGATACCTCTGGTCAACCTTTTCCTCAGAATAAACAGACCATACAGGTGATAACCATTTCTAATAACCCAGTATTCCCTGTCTCCCAGCCCTTAACTGTAACCCTCTTTCCCTAGTCTCCCCTGTGATAGCACCCTGCAATTTTAATGGACACTTAATGTACAGATGGAGGCAGTATTTCCTGAGATCCCAGAGGACTCCTCTATTATCATCAACTGGTGTCCTCTCACCAAACTTTGCCCCTGTATTATATTTGATGTAGACTCCAGATAAGGATCAGAAGGCATGTAAGCTTGGAGGAAATTTGTTTTATGACTTAGTAGAACAATTTAAACTGTTGTTATTGTCAGTAATAGTATAGTATGTACACAGCATCCCAATAAAAATATTTGTAAAAATATGGCTTCATTACATTTATTTTAAAAGAAAAAAATATTTGGGAACTTAGTAGTCAGTTGAGAAAATGTGTTAACCTTGCATTTTGAGAGATATTTATATTTTTATTAGATGATGTTTGTGGGAACATATCACCAGGGTTGATCACAACAAGGTTGGTTTTCTTCCGTCCTTGTGATGCTGTGGGAAACACGACCAGCTCTCAACACTCACTAGAGACGTTCAGATCAGTGGGCCTGCCTTATCCAGAGGTCCAGTGCTGACTGCCCAGCCTGGTTGAATGTTGCCAGAGAAGAAGGCAGGCCCAGTGATGGGCCTTTCATACATTGTCACTGAGATACCATCATCCAGGTTTTGCATAGAAAAAGTTGGTATGTTAATGTTGACAACTGACTCACTGAAACAACCAAACAACATTGTGTAGGCAAAACAGAATCCAGGCAGGCAATATTCAGCCCACGGGTTTCCAGCTTGTCACCCTGCACAGAGGGCCAGGGTACCTTCTAGGCTTCCTTTAAAACTTTTGGAGACATGGAAGTCTTCCCGGGTGCTCTTTTTTGCTTCCTTCCTGCTGGAGTTAGGTCACCTTTAGTGCTTATCATTCACGCCATTAAGTTAGCCCTCTCTGGGTGAACCTTGTTGCCTGTGTGCTCGTCTTTGCCTACACTTGCTCTGTACCCTTTGGATCTGCCTGCGTTCCCCACCCACAGCTCACAATCCACAGCACCACCCTCAACCCAGTCACTTGGGGACACTCTGCAATCCTCAGAGTCTCCTCCATATTCCTCCTTACACCATCAGTCTCTAAGTCTTACCCATTTTATACCTTACTATTTTTCAAGTCTATCCCTTCATCTTTAGGGTAACCATTGCAGTTCCAAAGAGAGCCCTTATTGTTTGTCTGAAACACATCTGCTCTTGTCGCTTATGAGTCTATTCTTCACTCAGCCACCATAATGATCTAACAGATACATAAACCTGACTAATAACTTCCCTATGCAAAGCCTCCAGAATGCTAACAGGAACAAGTTCATTATAAATTATAGATCCCCTACCTTTCTTATCCAGCCTCATCTCCTGACTCCTTTTCCTAACTTACATCTTCATGGGGTTGCACCTTGTGCACCACGCACAGCATCACATCTCACTACCTAAAATGCCATGTCCACTTCTTTGCCGGTCTCATCTATGAGGATCACTTGTGTGTTCTGAAGAGAATCTGCCACGGACTAGCTCAGCTAGTAATTGTTCAGGTTCTGAGTGAGAACGGTGCGGAATGGAGAAATAAACTCCAAGAGAAAAAGGCTGGGATCGGGAGGTCTCTGCAAAGCCTTTAGCTTGCAAGAGCTGAAGCAAAGCCCCCCCCCCCCCCCCCGCTTTATTGTATAGTGCAGAGCCATATGCAGCACACATCTGAGGCATAAACAGGAAACCCCCACCCTGCATAACTGAAATCAACCAACATCAAAACAAACAAAGGGTGGGAAGGGCATGTAAATTGCCTCTAGCAACTTAATCAATCAAGGAAATGGGGTATGGCGTGAGTACATATGCTCAGCTTCATAGCCAATAGGGAGGTGTGGGGGAAGAACTTAGCTTTTGGCTCAGCCTTAAACTGCAAGGGCTTTGCCAGCTTGCCATCTCCCACAGGAACCTCCCACCCCCCACCCTCAGGCTCCCACTATACCTTGAACACTCATCACTTGATGATTTGTTGCATTACATTGAATTTATCTGTTTGCTGCCTAATTTTTCCTTTGTCAGAAATCTCCTTGAGGGTAAAACATGTAGTTTATCTATGTTTAAATTCCTGGTGCTAGCACAGGTTCTGGTGTACAGAAAATAACTGACAAATGTTTGTTGAACAAAACTGTTCAACAATGGTTGCTTTGACCTCTGTTTCACCTACCCCCACAACCACTGCCATGCTGGAATTCATGTTCGTGAAGGAGTCCTCTCACATGGGGAATGTTGTGAAATGAATGTTTATATTCCTCCAAAATTAATACATTGAAAGCTCAACTTTCAGTGTGATTGTATTTGTAGAGAGGACTTTTATGGAGGTAATTAAGGTTAAGGGAAACATAAGGGTAGAACCCTGATCCAACAGGGTTAGTGTTCTTCTAAGAAGAGACACCAGGGGGCTTGAAGTGTGTCCCCTCTCCCCCTCTATCTCTATCTCTGTTTCGTTGCTCTCTCCCATTGTCCTGTGAAGACACAGAAGGAAGGTGGCCTTTGAAGAGCCACAAAGAGAGTTGTCACCAGGAACTGAACCCTGCTGGAACATTCATCTTGAACTTTACAGCCTCCATAACTGAGAGAAACACAGAGTTTAAGCCACTCATCCTGTGGTCTTTGGATATGGCAGCCCTAACGAATGAATACAGGGACCCACAAGGAAAAACCAGCATGTGGCAAAGACTACATCTCCTTCCAAATGTTGGTAGCTGAGATGACTTATTGAGATACAAAGTGTAAAGATCTCTCTTGCTTCATTTGACCAGGGAGTGACACTACTGTCCTTTTAAATGACATTAACTCTTGCATGCATCACAACAGTAAGCGGACTGGCCTCTGCATTGATTTCTGTTTCAGTCCCGATTCTTTGGTTGCAAGTGACTGGAATTCTAATTCACACTCACTTAAGTAAAATTGGAGATTCATCAGTTTACTAGCTGACTAGAGCAAGGGCAAAACCAGAGGTTATCAGAATCAGGGACTGTGAGCTCTCAGGCCTCTCTCTCTCTCTCTCTTTCTCCCATATCTAGCTTTTATGTCTGATTCTGCATTTCTCTCCTCCAGACAGGCTTCATCACAAAGTCAGGGTTGGGGCCCCAGGAGATTCAGGCTCACTTCTTTAAGGCCTTGCAACCAAAGGAAAAAAAGAAAAAGCTACAGCTAAACAAATTTCTGGATAGGCTTTGGTTGGCCTAACCAATGCTTAGGGGCACACTTGGGACACTGTGACAGCAGCCCCATCTAGGCCATGTGCTTTCAAGGGATATTTTCCAGAAAAGAGAAGTGCTATTCTGGGTATACAGGATAATGGTTGCCCACTTTAGGGGGCATTAGTGAGGCTTCATATGAATTCTCTTCCCTGTGGAAAAGAGGAGGGCTGCCCACCGAGGCCTGGGCCAGGGCCAATGGATGGTTCCATATTTGCTGCCTACAAACCAGTTTGCACATCACTTTTGGTATAATGTTAGTATTTGTCTGTTTTCATATCAGAAAAAAATACTTTTAAAGTTATTTAAAAATTTTAAAATTCATTCTGTTATTCTCTGTTTTTTTTGTTTTTTTTTTTCTGGGAAAGATGGGTCAATGAATAGAATGGGTTGAAAGCCAATGAGTTTTCAGATTAAAAGGTGGTGTGGCTTAGTAGAATTAAAACTGTCCTACTTACTTGAAATCCAAAACCTTAGCCCATTTCAGTAGGGGGCCCAAGGCTAATCCACCTTAGTTACCTGGAACCCCCTTGACCAAATACCAGTCACTGTGATAAAAATTCATTTTATGGGTCACAGGGTGTCCCAGAAAGTAGAAGCCTTAAACCTAAAAACAACACTCACTGATATAACTTAACTAATAATAAAACAGTTTGAAATGTTTAGATGTAAAAGTGTGGGGAGCTTTTGTTCATTTTCTCTGTTTAAGGGGTTGGTTTGTTGTGTTTGGAGAACTCATTAAAAGGCCTGGTCTCTTTGCTGCTTCCCTTTGATTCCACAAAAGCTGAGACCCATTGACTGTCTGTCCAGGGCTGAGGCACACTTCTAGTCTATGCTATGATGGGAGGCCTTCAGACACAGTGTGGCCCATTTCCATTTGGAGGAATGGGGAGGCAGGGTTCAGTTCCTGGGCAACTACGGGCTGGCTGAATATATTCAGGATCCCATGACCTCCACAGTCTGCACCAGAACTAGCCTGGGTTTGGGAGAGTTGTACCCCTTAATTCCCATTTTTACTGGGTCTCTGGACAACGTGAGAAGGCATTCAAATTAACTTGTATGGTACCCTGATCTGGTGAGTCTACATAAAGGTCCATTCATTGAAAGAAAAAGATTTGCTTTTAGCTCTGCCCTGGAACTACAGAGTTTGTCTTAAGTAGACTACACATATGCCCGCAGTTCCTGCTGCACGACTCCCAGTTCTCTGGGCCATAATTATTCATCAGTAAAAAAAAAAAAAAAAAAAAAAAAGGAATAAAAGAGGATTGGATTGGATGTACTGAGGTCCTTCCGACCTCTACATCAGGGCCCAGCACAGACATACTTATTCCAGTTTGTTTTTTCATTTCTAAAATCAAGCTTCTGAGAATATTTCTGATTATATTGCTAAGTCAAAGATAAAATAATTAGTGAGTGAGTTTGTTATTTTATGTCATTCCTTTCCTACTAGCTAATCTACTTTGTGGAGTATCCTATGATTTTGGTGAAAGGGAAGAAAAAGAAATTGTGAAGCTAAATTTGCATTTCATTCTAAGTAAGTTCTACAGGTTAGCTCATTAGTATCTCAAATTTCCACGCAGGCTAGGCACGAACAGCGGCCCACATTCTCACATGCCTTTGTCCTGTCTTCAGGAGGCCTCACTGCACAGGTTCAAGTCTGAAAGAAGGGAATCTTTTCCTTGAAGTCTTACAGTACTAATGTTTTTTTTTAAATTATAAATTTTAATTTAAATGGCAAGGGTTTAAAAAGTCAAACGAGGAGGAGCAAGATGGTGATGGAGTAGGCGGACGTACCAACTTCCAACTCCCAGAACCAAAGTGGATTATAACTCAATTTTAAGAACCATCATCCGGATAAACCAACTTTGAACTAAACTAAGTGGACTCTTCAACCAAGGAACAGAGAAGAAGCTACATTGAGACTGGTAGGAATAGCAAAAATGCGAAGAGGGCTTCCCAGCTCCCCAGAGCAAACGGCAGCCCGGAGAGACCCGCATGGCGGGAAGAAAGTTTGGCGGAGAGGGAGGGACCTGGGTCCCAGGAACCAAGCCCCAGCCTGCAGTCCCAGAGCCTAGAAGAGGCGTTTGGACAGTTTTGAGCTGTGAAACAAGTGAGGGAGCTCCCAGGCCTCCAGTGTGGAGTATTAGGTCCCTTCCTAATCTGCTAAGGGTTGCTGAAGGGTTTGGTGGCGGCAGGATGCTGAAACACGGTTCTGTCGGCGTGGGCGGAGGCAAAGCCGGTGTGAGCTCGGTCTAGCCCAGCAGGGTCGGAGGGAACGCGCAAAAGCAGTCCGGAAGCTGCGGGCCCCCCTGTAATCCCACCTGTGGGGACAAAGTAGGAGGCCAGGAACGGTCAGAAATCTGCTCTGCGACCCTGCGCAAGCTGGCCCTGACCACAGGGACCGGGCTAGGACCAGGGACAGGCAGGGGGCTCGCAGCCGAGCTCACGCTACCAGCCCCACCTGGCCGGAGAAACCAAGGTTTGCCATTCTACGAGCGCGAGCGGCCTCCGAGCGAAGGGAAAGGGTAGAGTCCGGGACGAGCGGAAGTTCGCAGCTGAGCAGAAGCCAGCAAACACGCCTGGCCCAATAAACCTTGGTTTGCGACCCTGCGCAGAAAGGCCCTGGCCTCAAGGGTGAGGCTAAAGCTCCGGACGGGCAAAGGCTCACAGCTGAGAGCACGTCAAAAGCCCTGCCCAACTCGCAAAACTGTGGCAAGCAGGCTCTGACTGAGGGTTCTGGGCAGAAGTCCGGAAACAGGCTGGGTCCGCAGCTGAGCAAAGGTGCTCACCTCTACCCTTGGTGCTGAGGCTTGTGGCTTGAGTGACAGCCCCTCCCACGGAGGAGAAGCAGAAATCACAGCAACAGCCACAGTGGGCCAGCACTGGAAACGCCCATACCCAACCACCCTAGGCAGCGGCAGAGGGGGTGGGGGACCTGCAGGCAGACCACACCTAGAGAACACAAAGGCAACTCCTACTGGACTCCAGTGGCCACAACTTGCTTATACACAGACAAAATGGGCAGGCAGAGCAAGGCAAACCAAATGAATCAAGAGAAATCCCCAGAGAAGGACCTGAACGAACCAGATATAACCAAATTACCAGAAGCAGAATTTAGAATAATGATAGTTAGGATGTTCAAAGAAATTAGAGAAACAATGGATAGTCATTATGAACAACCAAATAAAGAGATAACAAGTATAAAAAACGAAATTGAAATAATAAAAAAGAATCAGACAGAAATGACAAATACAGTATCAGAACTGAAGACCACAATGGAAGGAATTAAAAGCTGGATGAATCATGCTGAGGATCGAATAAGCAAGATGGAGACACAATAAACAAAGGCACAGATGGAGAGAAGAAAATGGAAAAGAGACTAAAAAAATGTGAGGAAACATCTAAGGGAGCTCTGTGACAACATGAAGAGAAACAACATTCGCATCATAGGGGTGCCTGAAGAAGAGGAGAGAAGACAGGAAATGGAAACTCTGTTCAATCAAATCATAGCAGAAAACTTTCCTAAATTAAGGCTGGGAAACACTCACACATTCAAGAAGCACACAGAACTCAATTAAAGAGAAACCCAAAAAGATCTACACCAAGACACATCATAGTTAAATACCAAAGCTAATGGATAAAGAAAAAAATTTAAAAGCTGCTAGGGAAAAAAGGCTATCACCTACAAAGGAGCCCCCATAAGGATGACATTGGACTTCTCAACAGAATCACTTTAGGCCAGAAGGTTATAGCAAGCTATAATCAAAGTAATGCATAACAAGAACCTACAACCAAGACTGCTCTATCCAGCAAGGTTAACGTTTAAAATTGAAGGAGAAATAATGAGCTTCCCAGAAAAAGAAAGCCTCAAGGAATTCATAAAAATCAAACCAATTCTGCAAGATATACTAAGGGACCTGTTGTGAACAGTATAAAGGGAGGAAAGAATAGAGCAAAAGAATACAGCTTTAAAGAATAAAATGGCAATAAACAACTACACATCAATAATAACCTTAAATGTAAATGGATTAAATGATCCAATCAAAAGACATAGGGTAGCTGCATGGATAAAGAAACAGGACCCATACATATGCTGTCTACAAGAGACACACCTTAAAACAAAAGATGCACATAGACTGAAGGTAAAAGGATGAAAAAAAATATTTCATGCAAATAGAAATGAAAAAACAGCCGGGATAGCAGTACTTATATCTGACAAAATGGACCTTAAAACAAAGGCTGTAGTAAGAGATAAAGAAGGACACTACATAATGATAAAGGGAACAATTCAACAGGAAGATATAACTATTATAAATATCTATGCACCAAATATAGGAGCCCTGACATACATAAAGCACACTTTGATGGATATAAAGGGCGAGATTAACAGCAATACTATCATAGTAGGGGATTTCAATACCCCTCTAACAACACTGGATAGATCATCAAGAAAGAAAATTAATAAAGAAACAGCAAACTTAAAGGAAACACTAGATCAACTTGATTAATAATAGATATCTTCAGAATTTTTCACCCTAAAGCAGTAGAATATACATTCTTCTCAAGCACTCATGGTACGTTTTCTAGGATAAACCACATGTTAGGACACAAAAATGGTCTCAATAAATTTAAGAAGATTGAAATCATATCAAGCATTTTCTCTGATCACAATGCCATGAAACTAGAAATTAACCACAAAAGAAAAACTGAAAAATACTCAGACACTTGGAAACTAAATAGCATGTTATTGAATAATGAATGGATTAACAATGAGATCAAAGAAGAAATAAAAAAGTTTCTAGAAACAAATGATAATGAGCATACATCAACTCAAAATTTATGGGACAGCAAAAGCAGTTCTGAGAGGAAAGTTTATTGCACTACAGGCATATCATAAGAAACTAGAAAAAGCTCAAATAAGCAACCTGACCCTGCATCTAAAAGAACTAAAAAGACAATAGCAAATAAAACCCAGGACAAGTAGAAGAAAGGAAATAATAAAGATCAGAGCAGAAATAAATGACATAGAGGCTAAGGAAACAATACAGAGGATCAATGAAACCAGAAGCTGGTTCTTTGAAAAGGTAAACAAGATTGATGAACCTTTAACTAGACTCACCAAGAAAAAAAGGGAGAGGACTCAAATAAATAAAATTAGAAAAGACAGTGGAGACATAACAACTGACACAACAGAAATACAAAGCATTGTAAGAAAATACTATGAAGAACTATATGCCAAAAAATTAGACAACGTTGGAGAAATGGACAAATTTCTTGAATCATATAACCTTTCAAAAATCAATCTGGAAGAATCAGAACACCAAAACAGACCAATTACAACAAATGAGATAGAAACAGTTACAAAAAACTCCCAAAAAAGAAAAGTCCTGGGCCTGATGGCTTCACAAGTGAATTCTATCAAAAATTCAAAGAAGAACTAACTCCTATCCTCCTCAAGCTATTTCAAAAAATTCAAGAGGAAGGAAGACTTCCAAATTTCTTTTATGAGCCGAGCATAATTCTGATCCCAAAACCGGGCAAAGACAACACAAAGAAAGAAAATTATAGGCCTATATCTCTGATGAATTTAGACGCTAAAATTCTCAACAAAATATTAGCCAACCGGATCCAGCAATATATGAAAAAAATCATACACCATGATCAAGTGGGATTTATTCTGGAGAGGCAAGGCTGGTTCAATATTCGCAAATCAATCAATATGATTCATCACATAAACAAAGGGAAGTACAAAAATCACATGATAATTTCAATAGATGCAGAAATGGCATTTGATAAAATCTAGCACCCATTCATGCTCAAAACTCTCAGTAAAGTGGGAATACAGGGGTCATTCCTTAACATGATAAAGGCGATCTACGATAAACTGACAGCAAACATCATACTAAATGGACAAAAATTAAAAGCAATCCCCTTAAGATCAGGAACCAGGCAGGGGTGCCCCCTTTCACCACTCTTATTCAACATAGTTCTGGAAGTCCTAGCTACAGCAAGCAGACAAGAAGAAGAAATAAAAGGCATCCAAATTGGAAAAGAAGAAGTAAAACTGTCACTATTTGCCGATGATATGATATTGTATATTGAAAACCGTAAAGTCTCAGTCAAAAAACTACTGGACCTTATAAATGAATTCAGCAAGGTAGCAGGATATAAAATTAATACTCGGAAATCAGAGGCATTACTATATACCAACAATGAACTGTCAGCAAAAGAAATTAAGGAAACAATCCCCTTCACTATTTCAGACAAAAAAATAAAGTAACTAGGAGTAAATTTAACCAAGGAGATTAAGGACTTGTACTCAGAAAATTATAAAACATAGATAAAAGAAATCAAGGAAGATACATACAAGTGGAAGCATATACCGTGCTCATGGCTAGGAAGAATAAACATCATTAAAATGTCTATATTACTCAAAGCAATTTATAAATTCAATGCAATACCAATTAAAATACCAATGACATACTTCAAAGATATAGAACACATACTCCAAAAATTTATATGGAACCAAAAAAGAACACGAATAGCCTCAGCAATCTTAAAAAGAAAAAATAAAGCAGGAGGTATCACTCTTCCAGATATCAAGGTTTACTATAAGGCCATTATACTCAAGACAGCCTGGTACTGGCATAAGAACAGGCACATAGATCAATGGAACAGAACAGAGGACCCAGAAATAAACCCACAGCTTTATGGACAACTGATATTTGACAAAGGAGGAAAGAACATACAGTGGAGTAAAGACAGCCTCTTTAACAAATGGTGTTGGGACAATTGGACATCTACCTTCAAAAAAATGAAACTAGACCATCAACTTACACCACTCACAAAAACATACTCAAAATGGATAAAAGACTTAAATGTAAGCCGTGAAACCATAAGCATCTTAGAAGAAAACATAGGCAGCAAGCTCTCCGACATCTGTAGCAGCAGTATATTTGCCGATTTATCTCCACAGGCAAATGAAATAAAAGGCAAGATAAACAAATGGGACTATATCAAACTAAAAAGTTTTTGCACAGCTAAAGACAATAAGAACAGAATAAAAAGACAAACCACACAATGGGAGAACATATTCAACAGCACATCTGATAAGGGGTTAATAACTAAAATTTATAAAGATCTTATAAAACTCAACACCAGGAAGACAAACAACCCAATCAAAAAAGGGCAAAAGAAATGAATAGAAATTTCTCCAAAGAGGACATACAGATGGCCAATAGGCATATGAAAAAATGCTCAACATCACTAATCATTAGAGAAATGCAAATTAAAACCACAATGAGATATCACCTCACACCAGTCAGAATGGCACTCATCAGCAAAACAACACAGAATAAGTGCTGGCGAGGATGTGGAGAAAAGGGAACCCTTCTGCACTGCTGTTGGGAATGCAGACTGGTGCAGCCACTTTGGAAAACAGTTTGGAGATTCCTCAGAAAATTAAAAATCAAACTGCCTTTTGACCCAGCTATCCCACTTATAGGAATATACCCTAAGAACACTATAGCACTGTTCGAAAAGAAGAAATGCGCCCCCATGTTCGTGGCAGCATTGTTCACAATAGCGAAGATCTGGAACCAGCCCAAATGTCCGTCAGAAGACGAGTGTATTAAAAAGCCATGGTACATATACTATGGAATACTACTCAGCCATAAGAAATGATGATATCGGATCATTTACAACAAAATGGATGTGCCTTGATAATATTATACAGAGTGAAATAAGTAAATCAGAAAAAAAGAAAAACTGAGAACAGCATGATTTCATACATAGGTGGGACATAAAAGTGAGGGTATGAGACATGGACAAGAGAGTGGTTGTTACGGGATGGGGGGAGGGAGGGAAAGGTGGGATAGGGAGGAGGGGAGGGACACAGGTAAAATAGATAGAAGGTGACAGAGGACAATTTGACTTTTGGTGACGGGTATGTAACACAATTGAATGTTAAGATAACCTGGAGATGTTTTCATTAAAAAAAATAAAATTAAAAAAAAAAAGATAACCTGGAGAGGTTTTCATTGTACATATGTACCCTGATTTATTGGTGTCACCCCATTAGAATTAATAATAATAAAAAATATATATATATATAAAGATAAAAAGTCAAACGAAATTCATTAACATTGAGTTTTTAAAGACATTCTACCTAAGGCTTTCACAGAAAAGCATATGCCATAGTTCCTAAGTTGTGCATGGCATTCTGGTTTTCTGTTTGTGGATGTTTCTATCTGTTTTCTCTTCAGTACTCCATTCCTCCTTGCTCTCACCACACTAGCCCACTAGTCAGCATCATGAGTGTCTTTGGGACCAAATTTTCTCCTCTTTGGTTCAGGATTTTTATTTCCTATTGATAATAACATATATTTAAACAATATTAAAGATTGGTATTAAGTTATACTCTATAGCTTGTTGAAGTAAAACCATTCAAACATGCAGAAAATTTTTTCTGAGTTCTTGGAGTTTATTTGAGCCAACTGGAGGACACACCTAGAAGCAGGCCTCAACAGACTGAGAAAACTGCTTCCTAGAATGACAGTTTTTTCATTACTTATACATATTTGGAATTAAGGAGGGAACAGAAGAAAGATTACATGAAGGTAGGAGAGATCAAGGTAGAACTTGGATTACAGCATAGCTAACAAGATTATGCGCCTTCTCAAGGGTGATTACCCTTCAGAGGAGTCTGAAAAAGTGCATTCCAAAGGTGTGTTAACCTAGATGCAAAAGAAAAACAAAACAAAAAGAAAGCCAATGGACAAGCTATAAACATAAAAAATTTTAAATAGACAAATTTTAACATAGTATACAGGCTAGAGTCTATTTTTTTTTTTTAGTCTTCATGGATTTTGCCTGAAGAATGTGTATATATTCTATAATGGGAGTTTATTCTCCAGCAACAGGTGAGCAAACTACAACCTACAGGCTGACTCTAGCCTGCCACTGGGTATTGTACTGTACTTGAGTCAAGAATGGTTTTTATATTTTAGAATGGTTTTTAAGTACGCACATAATATCCTCATTTGGTCTTTGGGCTTTCAAACCCTAAAATATTTACTGTCTGGCACTTTAAGAAAAAATTTCCAACCCTGGTCTACTTTACAGGGATAAATAAATCATCTAACATTTCAACAATGCCTACTGGAAGGATTTATAAAGAATAAACCTGAAGACTTTGGTAACAAAAAAGAAAAAGAGAAAATTCAAAGACAGCCTGGAGTACTTTAATGTTTCTAACTCCAAATGTGAACTTGTTTTTCTCTTCTACATATGTTGCTCTGTATGTTTGTAGGAAAATTCCCATGTAGTTTCCAAGTTCTTTCCTGGGCAAGGTCAACAGTGGTGCTTTTCTAACTATGTGATACACAAAGTGCCTATCTATCCGATAAATAAGAGTTGAAAATAAAAGCTTATATACGGAGCCAAGAGAAATAGGTTGATCATTAAGGTTTTCAAAGGGAGTTCACAGCAATCTCTGTTAGAATGGAGTAATATCTTTGAAAGTTTGAAAACACAGCTAAGATTAACTCATTTTGTATTCCTTGGGAATTACTACTGAAAGAACGAGAAGTGCCAGCCAGGTTTAGGCTGTTCTGTATAGTCAATACCGCCACCTGCTGGCCAAATTGAGGAAGACTGTGTCAACATTCCCTCCCTCCGCCCCCAATTATAAGAGAAAGTTTATTTAGAAAGTTACAGAGGTAGTAAAAGTGAGCCATATAAGAAATGGGCTCAGAAAACAAGTTACAGAGGCAAAAGGCGGGTCCTTGGAGCTTAGGAATGTACACTGGAAAAGAAGATTTGAGTTGGTGTGCTCTGGGTGGAGGATTGGGGGGGGGGTGGCACAGAGCCCAACATTGTGTCTTTTCTAGTAATTATGCCATGAAAATAAATCACCTGTCAAGATTATACAAAGCTCTAATATTTAAAAATTCAGTGCCTTCTCTTTGCCAATAGCCACACAGAAATGTCCCTTTATGTGTGACACAGTTTTGAATATGAGTGGCTATGTATTGGGATCACATATAGCTACAAATCATTCCCAATATACTTAAAAAAGTTATGGGAGTTATAAATCTTTGTGATGCTAAGTTATTTGTGTGTGTGGGTGTGTATAAATACCCCTGGCCCCAATGTTTTGTCTTTAAATTTTTATAATATACCCATAGTGGAGACAAATTAAAAAAAGAGGCTGAAACTTGCATTAGCCACTTGTTACAGCATTCTTTAAATGTTTGGTGGAAAGTGAGTTTAATGTTACTGGTTGAACTGAGGGCCTAATTCATTGCACTTTAAGTTTATTCTTCATTGTTATAGGACATTATTATTTTAATGGAATTTATATTGATTTAATCATAAAGGTCCCGATGTTTATATTTGTATATATGCTTTTACTGCAAATATTTACTTCCCAAGAAATGTGCTAGGCTAGGAACCACATATCTGATTCTAAAAATAAATTTAGCCCAATGTTTTTGCTGCTGTCTCTGGAATATGGCTGCATTTGACATTACTTTTACATTTGGTTTTTTTTGTTTGTTTGTATTTTTCTGATATGAGAAGTGGGGAGGCAGAGAGACAAACTCCCACATGCACCCAACCAGGATCCATCTGGCATGCCCACCAGGGGGCAATGCTCTGCCCATCTGGGGCTGCTGCTCCATTGTAACCGGAGCCATTCTAGTATCTGAGGTGGAGGCCATGGAGCCATCCTCAGCGCCCAGGCCAACTTTGCTCCAATGGAGCCTTGGCTGGGGGAGGGAGAGAGAGATATAGAGAGAAAGGAGAGGGGGAAAGGTGGAGAAGCAGATTGTCACTTCTGTTTGCCCTGGCCGGGAATTAAACCCGGGACTTCCACATGCCAGGTTGACGCTTTACCACTGACCCAACCAGCCAGGGCTCTACATTAGTTTTTGAATAGAGTGCGTACAAACAATAAGGACTGTATGGAAAAACATAGATAAGCATCATCTGTTGTAGTCAGCCAAATGCTTTCAAAAGTGGGGAGAAGGCCGACTTAGGAAAATCTCCATGAAAGTATAAATTTTGTGTATTTTATGATTTTTTATATCTAAATCAGCACAGCATAATAATATTACCCTTAAAGTTTTCAATGCATGTAACCTGAAGGGTAGTATAAGTGCCCAAAGACAGGAAAATCTGTTTTCTAGACAGGATCTTTTCATTTCAAGCTGAAAAACAAAACAAAACAAACAACAAAAAAACACAAAGCCCCAAACACTATTAATTATAGATTTAAACTTTAACTTTTGTAATATTAGCAGTTGGGGTAGATAACTAAAAGTATGTCTGTATGAGCACACAAATCAAATATTTTGGTTAAAAACATATTTTTGGTTTGTCTCCATAAGGCAACACAACTTATTTTCAGCAATTCTGTTTCCTTGAACTCTAAGTAAGTTTGAAGAATCTTGGAGAAGAGCCCAGGGTTTCTTACTTAGTGGTTTTTTGTAGTTGGAGTATTTGGCATTTGTACTTCTTTGTACGTACATTAGTTCAAACTACTACTAATTAAAATGGTGGTGTCCCGTGTTTGAACTGAGAGTTATTGTAGCAACCACCTGATTTAACCCTGTTTGGCCCCAGAAATGGTGATCCTGAATGGCTAAGGAGTCTACAGTACCCAAACATGTTTCTAATTAAGTCAGGACTAAAATGGAAGAGGTTAAATAAGTAGTAGGTGTTTGGATTCTATTTCCTAATTGAATGAGCCCTAAAACCTCTTTTAAAATTTATTTACACTGCTGTTCACACATCAATTGGTCTACTTTGTTTCCACTATATTTAAAAAATAGTATTTGGGGTCTATAAATATATTTTTATATTTTAAGTTGATGCACAACATATACAAAGTAAAATCCCAATTAAGTCCATTTGGGTTCAAAATTAGAGCCTTATATTCAAAGATGACCTCACCATTAGGCTTTGGTGCTCCTTACAGCAGCTGGGCCTGCTTCAGGGTAAGAAGGAGGTGCAGCTACTGCCGCGAGAGGAAGAGGAGCTAAATTATTGAAAATTACTTACTCTCCTGACTAATGCCCTACTCTCTTTACTGTCCATACAGTTGCTCCCAAGTCATGGGCCCTCTCAGTCAATTGTTCGTTCGTTCATTCGTTCATTCATTCATTTATTCATCTGTATCTGTTGTGTTTATTGAGAGCCTCTCATGGCAACACTTGTGTTAATATGTAGTAAGAGAAAAGAGAAGATTAAAGAAAAAAGGTGCTTTTATATATATTTTTGTAATTCTCATTTTTCTTCATGTGTGTATTTTAAATCCCCTTTTTGAGCAGACCAGGCTCGGAAGTTTCCTTGCAGTTTTCTTTTCTTCAGCACCACTTCCTAGAGCTCCTTTCTGCTCAGAAGCAACATAATGTTTTATTAGGAACTCCTGAGACATCTAGTTTAGCTGTATATTTATAAAAAGCAAACTTAAAAAAAGCTGGCATAGTATATTTTCACATTAAATTAACATGGATTAGCCCATATATGCCGGGCTGCATTTTTATTTTTATGACAACCCTTTAATTATACATAGCAAGTCTTTCTTCTTTCTCAAAATATTTTTTTAATTATATAGATTAATTAAAAAATTTTTTTTTTACTTATTCATTTTTAGAGAGAGAGGAGAGAGAGAGAAAAAAAGAGAGAGAGAAAGAAGGGGGGAGAAGCAGGAAGCATCAACTTTCATACATGCCTTGACCAGGCAAGCCCAGGGTTTCAAACCGTCAACCTCAGCGTTCCAGGAAGATGCTTTACCCACTGCGCCACCACAGGTCAGGCTATAGATTAATTTAACAATGCTCCAAGTACTCATCGTAATTTGGTGGATTATATATGGACTAGTGGTTTTTCTCTATTTATCTGGAATCATTGCTATAACTCACCTAAATTTTTTGTCTGTACTTTGGTGCTCACAAACATAAATTTAGTCGAGAAGTATCAATCTAATAAAACCAGACACCATGAAGATGTAGCTAATATCACAAAGCAAACCACAAAGTAAACTAACATAACTACTTTAAAAAGAACATTTTGTTTTCCCTGGCCAGGTGGCTCAGTTGGTTAGAGCATTGTCCTGAAGCACAGATGGTTGCCAGTTTGGTAACTGGTCAGGGCACATTCAGGAACAGATCAATGTTACTGTCTCCCTCTCCCTCCCTTCCTCTCTCTCTCAAATTAATAAAAGATAATAATTTAGAAATTTTGATTTATGATTTCATATAGTAAGAAATCCAGAGGTGAGAGACTCAGGTTCAGGGGCTCAGCGTCATTGTGAAAACTCATGCTCTTTCTTTTTTTCCTTACCACCACCTACAGCACTGCAGTGGACAGAACAATACTCCCACCCGGAAGATGTCTAGGCCCTGATTTCCAGAGCCAGTGATTATTGTGAGAAACAATTTATTACAGGAAGAGGCTTTATTTTTTATTGTAAATTTTGTCTGTATGTTTTCCTTTTTTCTAATTTAGAAATTAAATTTAATGGGGTGACATTGGCCCATAAGAACACGTAGGTTTCAGGTAAACGTCCCTATTGCTATAGAGATGTCTGCATGTTTTAAGCCAGTGGTTCTTAACCTGGGTTCTATCGAACCCTAGGGGTTCGATGAATCGGTCTCAGGGGTTCGGAGAAGCCTCTGCTGCGGAGGCCAGAATAAAGTAATACCGCAATTTGTTGTGAGTTCATGCACTTTGTTGGTTTTGTTCTTTGAGCAAGGTGATGTTCATGCACAGCTCATTTTGTGCACCAGTAAAAAAACATATACCTATGCCTTGAATTTGGAAAAATAAATCATATTTTATTTATCACCAAAGAAGGGTTCGGTGAATGTGCATATGAAACTGGTGGATTCGGTACCTCAAAAAAAGGTTAAGAACCACTGTTTTAAGTGGTATTTTACCGTGGCCCACTGTAAACACAAGGTTTGTGTTACAGCATACAAGCTGTTTCTGCTTCTGCCTACAAAACAAGTTAATAATGACCTGTAACAATCACATCCATTATCTGGAGATCAGAAAAGGATATTTTAACCATTTGACATCTTAAAATGGCATATTAATTCTATATGGACATTATTTATAGAGACACATCTCATGGTGCTGTAGTTATGTTTTAGGAAGCCTGCCAGAGTTATAAAAGTTGCTGTGCAGCATAGTATGACTTTTTAAATCGATTGACAAACAGCAGTCAGTAGGCTTTTAGTGTTTCTGCGTAGCAAAATCACGGTGTTGAGTGGATGGAGCTGGGACACGCTGCAGGGCCCTGCTCCGCACGTGTGCCAGCACCACTCCCACCCTCTCGTGTATCTGCCTGGGCTTCTGCAGTCACCTTGCTACTGGCTTTCTGCTTCCACTACTACTTCCCCAGCCTTTTCTTTATAAAGCAACCACAGTGACTTCTTAAAGTTTGGTAAAATGTGTACAACATAAGATCCATTATTTTAATCATTTTTAAGAGTAGAGTTCTGTGGCATTAAATGCATTCATGTTATTTTGCAACCATCATCACTATAGACTTCCAGAACTCCAGTGTAAAGCTTCTGCTTAGGGACCATGATCCTGTCCTCCATGGTGCCTGTGTCAGCAGTCTCCTGGTTACCCCACAGGAGGGCATGCACTATGAGGAGGCATGGGAGACAGTTGTCAGGACCCAAGGAGATGATGCATTTATGATGCCACAACAGAACTAATATTTGTGTGGGGAGAGGCAGGATTGGTGATTGATTGTCACCTTTATAATATACCATATTGAGTAAACTTATTTCCAAATTACTAGTTATCTAAGGCATAGATTCATGACTAAGACGGACTGACTATAAATGATGAGAGCCCAGTGTCACTGATAATGCTGCTCTAGAAATATTAGTAATGGAAACCATTTCAGACCTGTCAGAATGGCAACAATTAGGAAGATGGATGGCCCAAGCATTGACAAGGATGTGGGGAGACAGGGCATGGCTAATGGGAGTGCAAACGGGTATAGTTATTCAGAAAAACCTTCTGTTTCTCTGTGAAATTAAGCATGCATCTGTCCTCTGACCCAGCCATCCCACTCTTGAAGTTGTGCAATGTGCTGCTTTCACAATGGTAAGCCATGGCCCTGATTCAAACCCACAAAATGAGCTGCTGGACTCTCTGGGACGAGGTCCTCCTGCTTGCCAGACATTCCAAAGATCTGGGTCTGATCCAGCAACAGTGCCTGAAAAAGAGAAGAAATAAAAGAAATGGTTTTTCCAGGATTGGAGAGGAAAGATGTCATGCCATTGAGGGGTCCTTGAGTCATGGCATATTCCACAAAGAGTCTGAGCTGTGTGCTTTTAGGAAGTTGGCTCTTGGAAGAGAATGTAGAAAACAGTGTCTTTAAGGGCTGTGTGCTTAAAGCCATGGCCCTGGGAACTGGATGATGGGGTCCCATGTGGATTTAGCACAGAGGGAGTATAGAAAGCTGCAGAGCATCTTTCTCTTGAAGGACCCTGCCCTGGCTGCAGCATGGGTCACTGTGCTGACAAGCAAGGGTCCAGCCCTGGAGCGGTATGGGGTAGGGAACCAGGTCAACAATGGAAGTAGCCAGCTAGGCAATGACAGGGCTTTCCCTTGTTTGAAAGAAGACTGTGGTGGAAACTTCCAGGATCCCCAGATGATCCAGGAGTGAACAAGTGAGCACATGTTTGTGATCCTGGAATTCCTGGCAACCCATAAGCGAAGGCTTGAGCTAGTTCTATTGAATCTGGAAAAGTGAAGTAAATGAGGCAGTACCTTCAATACTCCAACGATTGTGGAGCAGCTCCTATGTGCTGCCTTCATTTAAATTTCCATTTTCTCACTAAATTCCAACTTTCTTAAAAGTAGGGTCCAACTTTTATTCTTTATATCTCCTTGACTTGGCACAGAATCTGGGACAGCAGTTCTCAGTAAATGTTAGCTGCGAGTAATGGGAAAATACAGACTGCAGACACAGGTGAACCTTGTAGAGGCCAGTAAATGACAGAGGAGAGCAAATGGAATTCCAGAAATTAAGGTGGAATTCCCCAAGGCCCTCCCCCTCTTTCTCTTGAACAGAAGGTTTGACAGCCTACTGAAGATCATCTTCTCAAACATCTGGTGAGAGTCACTATTTCCATAAATCTCTCCTGAAGAAATAAAGCATGGGGGAAAGTTATTGATCGAAAATGATAATACTTGTGTAATACAAGTATTACACTGTGTGTTTTTGACAAACCTTGGAAGGTCACTCATCCCAAATAGATGGACAAATAGGAAGGGAGAGACATGAGAAGCATCAATTCTTCGTTGCAGCTCCTAGTTTTCAGTGATTGCCTTTTCATATGTGCCTTGAGCAGGGGGTCGGGGTGGGCATGGGGTTAGAGCAGAGTGAGTGATCCCTTGCTCAAGCCAGAGACCTTAGGCTCAAGCCAGCAATCCTTCACTCAAGCTGGTGAGCCTTCGCTCAAGCCGGATAAGCCTATGCTCACACTGGCGACCTCAGGGTTATGAACCTGGGTTTTCAGCATCTTAGTCTGACACTCTGTCCACTGTGCCATTGCCTGGTCAGGCCCAAATAGCATTTTTAACTCAGGTTTTATGCTTATCTATTCTGATCCATCCAGCAATCAATAAATTCTGGTTAAATCTTGAGTAATAATTGGAAATGGAGAAACAAACTATTCACATTCCAAGAGGCATTTCACACGGTAAGAATTCTATTCACGTTTCTTGATTGGTTTATTTCCTTGGAATATAATGCTTTCTTGTAAAACTTTGTACCTGATAGTACATAAAGAAAAGAGGGGTAATTTGTTTCTAAAATTTGAAGAAGGCTATTGAAAATGTAACCATTTAAAAGAGGATTCTTTTGTTGTTGTTGTTTGTTTTCTCGTATTTAATTTCCACAAATCTTGACCTTTGCTAACAAAGTTTAGTTTGGGCCTCTCTATTGTACTTGACAGATTCCAACTGAACTAAAATCTTCAGTCACAGTAAATGTTAGTGCCTGGAACAAATATTTGTGGAATGGCTTAGTTGAATCCATTTAGTTTCACAATAAACAAATACAGGCACACTTTTTCTAGACAGGCTCTATTAAATTTAGCGGTTATTGGTATTGGTGTTGGCCAAGTAGACCAAGGTTTAACATTTTCTTAAATACTTTATCCTATCCTTGGAGTGAGGTGCATTTCAGTGCAACTACATTTATATATGTTAATGGACATGAAAACAATTATAGATTAGATGTGAGATAGGCTTCAGAACCCAGATTTATAGTTTTAGGCACATTAAGTGGGGCAAGGACTTCCATAGTTCACTTATATCTGATTCATCTCTACATCCAAGCTCATGGGAGGATTGCATGTTCTTGTCCTAGCGGTTAGTCATCACCATGTGACTTGCTTTGGTCAACAGAATGTGATGCCTGACTTTCTAGCCTTTTCTTCACCAGCCAAGCATGTGTTAGTTGGTCCCTGCATCAATCTGAGTCCATGAGTAACTGGGATGAGCAGAGTTGGTCCTCTGACCTGCACTGGGCTTATGAATCCTCAGTAAGAAATAAGCTGAGACATTTAGGTTGTCTGTGAGGGCAGCATAACCTAGAAAGTCTTGACTGATACAGTAAAATATATATTTATATATATAAAAGTACATATAAAGGAGATGAATATGCATGGAGGTAGTTAGTAATAGAACACATAGGTCACTGAATTTTGTTTCCTTTTGTCTTGGGCACAAAGACAGGCAACATTGTAGCTGCTATTACAGGTAGGAGTCCTTTTCAATGAAATGTGAAAATAAATTATATCAGCCATTGATAGGTCTGGCCCATAGAACATCTCCCATGCAATGGCTTACATGTTCTTTTCTGTCATCCAGATGCAGAGGCTCCAGAGAGGCTTCTGAGACTCTGGGAGAGGGTAGCATCAGTAGATGGATGAAGCATGGGTCCCTGAGTGACAGCCATGAACAGAGCCCTCACACTGCTTCAGGAAACAGGATGGGCTGTCACTGAGTCATTAAAACAAAACAAACCACTTTTATTTGATGAAACTGCTGAGAATCTAGAGTGGAAATTAGTAATAGTTTGGCACTTCAGTTTGAAATAAACCATACTTGTATGCTTTTTTAAAAGATACCTACTTCCACCTCAAACTTAGAATCTTACTTTGTAGAGAAATATAACTATTCTTATTAAAGATAAGAACAAGACAAGACAAGAGAATTGCCATTATTATTTAGCATTCTGTTGGTTCTAGCCAATGCAATTAGACAAGAGAACAAAATTATGACTTTTAATTAAACCAGATAAATTATGGGAAGCACTGGCCCATGAATAGACCCTAATACCTCCAGATAGCCAGTATTTAATAAAGGGAATAGGAAATCCATGAAGCATAAATAGATTATATAATGCACGATGTTAGAACAACAGGAGGAACATCTGAATAAAACAGGATCCCTTTAACTATTAACTTTATTTAAATTTTAGATCTACAATAGCTTTAAGTGTAAAACAAATAAAATAATGGGAATACTAAACAGAGCATGGAAAATTAAAAAATATTGAAATGGGAAAGGTCTTTCTAATTATAATATAACACTTAAAAATCATAAAACAAAGATTTTTAAATTCAAATATATAATTTTTTTGAAAGTTCGAAAGTTAAAGAACAAATTAGAAAAAACACATAGGAACTGTTTCACTAGCAAAGGGCTAGTTTTCCTAATATTTAAAATATTCTTTACAAATCAATGAGAAAAGCTTTAATAATTTAATAGAAAAATACGGAAAGAATTTAAACAGTCAGGTCCTGGAAAAGTCAATAAAAATAAATATACCCTTTACCTAGTTTTTTACTGTGGAAAACTTCAAATCCATACTAAACTCTAGAGAATAGTACAGTGAACTTCCCTGGCCTGTAACCATCATCCAGCTTCAACATTTGTAAACTAAAAGCCAATCTTACTTTCTCATACCCCTACCATCTATTTTCTTCAGAAGTTTTATTCCCCACCAACCAGATGAACAAAGATTTTAAAAAATTAACACATTTGGCTGGAAGAAAACAACACACAAAAAAAGTATGTATACATTGTTGGAAGAAATGTAAATCAATTACCATTTCTATAGAGCCATTTGTTCTTTTAAAAAAAATCAAATAACTTTAATCAAGTTAACAGTAAGCAGTAAAAGTCCAATTACATGAAAAGCCTCCTATTTTACACATTTAAATTGTTCTAGTTTTCACTGTCTTTACTTGTAAGGTGTGGAAGGTGGGCCCTGCTCTTGAATCTTCTTTCTAGTGGTGAAATAAGGTACATATTGTCTGGAGTACCACTCCCATTGAGTTTATGGTCTGTGCAAATGAATTTATGAGCAGTAGGTGGTTTTATTCTCGGAGGATTATCCATTCTACAAGAAATGAAGCCAGTGACGCCATTCAGGGGTGCCATGCATCCATCCACATCCCACAATATGTTTTTGTCATTCATTTCAGTAGTATACATCTATAACCCATCAGTGATGGCCAAAAAAACCCTGTTGTCTTCATAGTATTTATTTCCACATCTGTCTTTCTCCACTCATGTACATTCGCATCATTTGCCTTGAAGAGAATTCATAGATAGCCTTAGAAATTCCATGGCCACTGACCAGCTGCAGCCTGTGCTTTAAGACTTGCAAGTACTCTTTCTTGTCCTTCCCAGAAAGCCATGCAAAATACATCAGAAGGACAGAGCAATTTGTTCTTGTCTATCAAAACCGTAAACACTTTGATCCAACAATTCCCTTTTAAGGATTTTTTTATGCGGTGTTATTTGTACACATGCAAAACTACATATATACAAAGTGATTAATTATAATAGCCAATGATTGGGAAAAACTGAAATGCTAATAATTTATAGCTATGAAAAAAGGGGATGAAACTGTACTGAAACGGAATGGTCTCCATAGTACATAAGGGAAGTGAATATGCAAAGTGCAGAACAGTGTAGCCCTGTAAACTCCCATCTCATCTGTATGAAAAGAGGAAAACACAAAGAAGCCTGCAGCAGCTAGTGCCCAAGGGCCTTTCTGGAGGGAAACTGCGCAGTGAGGGGATCAGGACAGAAGGGGGAAAATTCAGTTTTCCTCTACATATGATTCTGAATTGTGTTTCATTTCCAAGTACTAAATACTCATACATAAAATTTAGTTATTAAAAAACAGCCTGATCAGTAGTGGCACAGTGGATAAAGCATTGACCCAGCTTGATTGTGGGCTTGCCAGCTTGGCGCAAGGTTGCTGATTGAGTGTGGAATCACTGACATAATCCCGAGGTTGCTAGCTTGAACCCAAGGCTTTTCTGGTTTGAGTAAGTGGCCACTGGATCCACTTGCACCTCCCCATGCCCTCAAGGCACGTATGAGAAGCAATCAATGCACAATTAGAGTTAAGCAACTACAAGTTGATACTTCTCTCTCCATCCCTCCCTCTCTCCTTTCCTGTTTCTCTTTCCCTTTCTCTCTCTCTCTCTCTAAAAATTAAGATAAAATACATATAAAACAGAGTCTGGCAACCACCACACTGTATGTTTAAGCAAAGCACATTATTTGTCTCCTGTTAGCCAATGATACACTGATGATGACTTCTCTTTGAAAATTAAAAAAGTGAGTCATTTAAAAAATTATAATAATTTTTCAAATTAAAAAAAATAGTGACAATCTCTGATCTTGGTTGATAATTATAAAGGATGATAATTCTGTGGAGAAAATACACTTGAACTAAGAAAACAAATAAAATTGAGAAAGTATTTACTTGTGTTCTAAGAAATAAATATCCCACCTTGGCTGGTTGGCTCAGTGGATAAAGTGCTGGCCCAGGGTGTGTAAGTTCCAGGTTTGATTCTCATCAGGGCACACAGGAGAAGTGATCATCTGCTTCTCCACCCCTCCCCTTCTCCCTTCTTTCACTCTTTTCCTTCTGCAGCCACAGCTCGAATGGTTTGAGCAAGTTGGACCCATGTGCTGAGTATAGCTCCAGGCGCTAACATAGCTCAGTTGCCAAGCGGTGGAGCAGCAGCCTCAGATAGGCAGAGCATTCCCTGTAGGGAGCTTTCTAGGTGGATCCTGGTCAGGGTGCATGTGGGAGTCTGTCTCTGCCTCCCCACTTCTCACTTAGTAAAATAAATAAATAAATATCCTGTGAAATGGTGCCAGCAATTCATGCACACACATGCAGACACATGCACACACACAAATACACATGTGCACACACGCACACATGCCCCCACACTCCTATCTCTCTAAATTGGTTCTCCCCACAAGCAGGAATAACTCACAGATGGATATGAAAGCAGATGCTGGCCTATGAAGTGCACTTTCAAGTCCCTTGGTGGATTTGGCAGTTGAGAGGAAGCTCTGTTTGATCAAACATCATGTGTTCTAAACTGCATTTTATTTTACAGCTTTCCAAAGAGTTGTCCAAAACGCTCCCACACCCTTCCCACAGCGAGCCCCAGCAATTTCATGTTTGTTTCTCACCCTGCTGGCTGGCTGCAAGGTGTGCACTAGTTGCCAAGAGGCCACTCATTCCTCAGGAAGTACATTGGAGGATTTCTTGTCTTATCCCATCACCGAGTATTGCTGCCCACACCCACTCCCAGCTACATCTTGAGAGTAGTTTGGCACCAGCGTTGAGATGCCTCTGCAAGTGAGTAGATGGCCGTGTGCCATGTAAAATGGACTTTATACCTACATTTGTAAAATTTTATAGCACTCATAAGAAATAATGAATCTACATAATTTAGTAGTGCAGAATTTCATACTGATAACTCATCTGAGAACCCTGGAATGACACTAAAACTAATTTACTCTAATCAATGATTCAGAACTTGTGAAGTGATACCTGCCTGTCTCAGTGCTAATTGACCAATACATTTTTATGGAGCCCTTGCCACGGGCAAAGGTCCATTCTGGGGGGAAGGAGGGCTAGGGATGCAGTGATAAATAAAAAATACAAGGCCCATGCCCTTCTGAAGCCAATAGGCTAGTGAAATAAGATTTATATTCAGTGTTAAATGTTCAGTTTAATCTTAGAGTAGATGCCATCCCACTCAGATCAGCCCCTTAGATCCGTGGCTCGGTGCCCCTCAGGTTCCCCTTTCAGCAACATGGCATTACAGCTGACAACCCTCAGCTGAACTTTTCCTTGGATTCTGCCCTCCACAGCAGAGAATGGCTTAAGTTCAAGGTCTCAAATGTCTCTCCCTAGGAGACATCTACATCTGATCATTGATTGCACATGATAGGTACAAAACAATGACATAGTCCTCCCTCTGGTAGCTGGAACTGTCTTTTTCTTGACCTTGTTTTCAAAATGACCTAATTCTCTTACTAAGAAAGTAGAGAACATAGTGATTTTGTTTATTTCTTAATCTTACTCTTCTTTCTGAGTAGATTTACTATTTCCTTGATATTTGTGGACCAAATACAAATGTGTTTTTATTTTTTTATCCTTTTATTAAAAAATAATTAATTGATTGACTTCAGCAAGAGAGGAAGGGGGAAAGAGAAGGAGAGGGAGAGATAAGAACATTGAGCTACTCCTGCATGTGCCCTGACCTGGGATCAACCAGCAATCTTTGTGCTTTAGGATGATGTTGTCACCAACTGAGCTGTCCAGCCAGGGAATGCAAATATGTTTTTAGAGTAACCTTTCAAACTTGTGTCTCCTTTTCCTACTATATTTGATACTAAGATCAGGTCAGTATTTTAAAAGTGGTTTTCAAAGTAGAACCTTTCCTTGGTTTTAGAAACTTATAAATGAAAGTAAGCTTTAAATTTACTTAAAATGAATGCTTAAAGAACAAGCAAACATGAGGTTCATATGTGGAATTTGAACTTATACTATCCTGCTTTAGAGTATTTCTAAGAGATGATCAAAGGATATCATTCACGTGTGCTGTAACCGGTTTGCTGCAAATGACGGAAATCTCTGCTGGAATTGTCTTTAACAGAAGTGGAAGTTCTCAGCCTAACTGATTTAGTCCCCAGGGACAATTGGCAGTGCTTGGAGACATTTTGGTTGTCATATTGAAGGTGTGCTGTGGCATCTAGTGGGTAGAGGACAGAGATGCTGCTTAACATCCTTCAATGTACATAACACCCCCCACCACAAAGAATGACCTAGTCCAAATGTCAAATAGAGCTGAGATTGAGAGTCAGACCCTAAGTAAATGGCATTGGCAGCTGCTCACCTTATATCCTCACAGCATATCCTGTAATGGGGGGAAAGAGACTCACTACTGGTAGCCACCTCTGAAGGAAGAGATGTTCTTCCTTCTCACAAGTCCCAGCACACATGTCCCAACCTAATGGTCTAAGGTAGTTGTGCTCTTTGTAGTCATGGCTTGGAATAGGACAGATGTATGAATTAAAACAGTCAGGGCCTGCCACTGCAGCTCGAAAGGGTGAGGAGCTTGTTCTCAAAAGACTGAGGTACTGTTCTACCCAAAGGAAAAGTGTATGTATGAATAACAGCTGAAGACAGAAAAAAGAAACAGAGAGAGAAAAAGAGATCCATTCTACTGACCTAAGAGCAAGGTTTAGGTGGAGTCATTCAATATAGTGTATTTGGATGTTTTCTTTCAATGACAGAAATAAATGAAATACTGTCAAAGGAAGTGAAAGTCATGCTTCTGCATTGGTGCGAGATTTCCCTGTAAATTCTTTATAAATTTTGGTTATTAATCCCTTATCAGATGAATCAGTGAATATGTTCTTCCATTGAGTGTGTTGTCTTTCCATTTGGATAATAGTGTCTTTTGCTGTGCAAAAGCTTTTTAGTTTGATGTAGTCCCATTTGTTTATTTTGTCCTTTATTTTACTTGCCTACGGAGATATAGTGGCAAAAATATTGTTATGAGAGATATTGGAAAGTCTACTGCCTATGTTGTTTTCCAAGATTTTTGTGGTTTCGCAACTTGCATTCAAGTCTTTTATCCATTTTGAGTTTATTCTTGTGTATAGTGTGAGCTGGAAGCTACACTACACATGTTTTGTTGTTTTGCATATAGCTGTCCAATTTCCCAACACCATTAATTAAAGAGACTATCTTTACTCCATTGTATACTCATGCCTCCTTTGTCAAATATTAATTGACAGTAAAAGCGTGGGTTTATTTCTGGGTTCTCTATTCTGTTCCATTGATCTATATACCTTTTCTTATGCCAGTACCAAGCTTTTTTGATTTACAATGGCCTTGTAGTATAACATGATATCAGAAAGTGTGATACCTCCCACTTTGTTCTTCATTTTTAAACCTGCTGAGGCTATTCAGGTTCTCTTTTGGTTCTATATAAGTTTTTGTAATATTATTTCCTTATCGGTGGAGTATGCCATTGCTATTTTAAAAAGAATAGCATTAAATCTATAGATTGCTTTGGGTAGTATGGACATTTTAATGATGTTAATTCTTCCTATCCATGAACATGGTATATGCTTCCACTTATATGTATCTGCCTTGATTTCATTTTTCAATGTCTTATAATTTTCTGAGTAAAAGTTTTTTCTTGTTTTTATTTTTATAACCTGTTTTTCTTTTTATTTCCTTCTTATTAGAAATAGGATATATTGTGCTAAAAGGGAAGGCCATGACCGAATTTAATTAAAGAGTTCTGCTTAAACAAAAGAATAAATGGTTGTTATTTATGGTGTTTGACCGTTGTCTCTTCCTCCTTGAGAAAGTTGGGTTGTGCTTCAATGCACCAAGTTTTTCTTCATGTCTATATTAATTTTTTTTATATATATATTTTATTATTATTAATACTAATGGGGTGACACCAATAAATCAGGGTACATATGTACAACGAAAACATCTCCAGGTTATCTTATCATTCAATTATGTTGCATAGCGTCACCAAAAGTCAAATTGTCCTCTGTCACCTTCTATCTGGTCTTCCCTGTGTCCCTCCCCTCCTCCCTATCTCACTCTTCCCTCCCTCCCCCCATCCCATAACCACCACTCTCTTGTCCATGTCTCATATTCTCACTTTTATGTCCCACCTATGTATGAAATCATGCTGTTCTCAGTTTTTCTTTTTTTCTGATTTACTTATTTCACTCCGTATAAAGTTATCAAGGTACATCCATTTTGTTATAAATGATCCGATGTCATCGTTACTTATGGCTGAGTAGTATTCCATAGTATATATGTACCATAGCTTTTTAATCCACTCGTCTTCTGACGGACACTTGGGCTGGTTCTAGATCTTCGCTATTGTGAACAATGCTGCCACGAACATGAGGGCACATTTCTTCTTTTCGAACAGTGCTATGGTGTTCTTAGGGTATATTCCTAAAAGTGGGATAGCTGGGTCAAAAGGCAGTTTGATTTTTAATTTTCTGAGGAATCTCCAAACTGTTTTCCACAGTGGCTGCACCAGTCTGCATTCCCACCAGCAGTGCAGAAGGGTTCCCTTTTCTCCACATCCTCACCAGCACTTATTCTGTGTTGTTTTGCTGATGAGTGCCATTCTGACTGGTGTGAGGTGATATCTCATTGTGGTTTTAATTTGCATTTCTCTAATGATTAGTGATGTTGAGCATTTTTTCATATGCCTATTGGCCATCTGTATGTCCTCTTTGGAGAAATTTCTATTCATTTCTTTTGCCCTTTTTTGATTGGGTTGTTTGTCTTCCTGGTGTTGAGTTTTATAAGTTCTTTATAAATTTTAGTTATTAACCCCTTATCAGATGTGCTGTTGAATATGTTCTCCCATTGTGTGGTTTGTCTTTTTATTCTGTTCTTATTGTCTTTAGCTGTGCAAAAACTTTTTAGTTTGATATAGTCCCATTTGTTTATCTTGCCTTTTATTTCATTTGCCTGTGGAGATAAATCGGCAAATATACTGCTGCTACAGATGTCGGAGAGCTTGCTGCCTATGTTTTCTTCTAAGATGCTTATGGTTTCACGGCTTACATTTAAGTCTTTTATCCATTTTGAGTTTGTTTTTGTGAATGGTGTAAGTTGATGGTCTAGTTTCATTTTTTTTCAGGTAGATGTTCAATTTTCCTAACACCATTTGTTAAAGAGGCTGTCTTTACTCCATTGTATGTTCTTTCCTCCTTTGTCAAATATCAGTTGTCCATAAAGCTGTGGGTTTATTTCTGGGTCCTCTGTTCTGTTCCATTGATCTATGTGCCTGTTCTTATGCCAGTACCAGGCTGTCTTGAGTATAATGGCCTTATAGTAAACCTTGATATCTGGAAGAGTGATACCTCCTGCTTTATTTTTTCTTTTTAAGATTGCTGAGGCTATTTGTGTTCTTTTTTGGTTCCATATAAATTTTTGGAGTATGTGTTCTATATCTTTGAAGTATGTCATTGGTATTTTAATTGGTATTGCATTGAATTTATAAATTGCTTTGGGTAATATAGACATTTTAATGAAGTTTATTCCTCCTAGCCATGAGCACGGTATATGCTTCCACTTGTTTGTATCTTCCTTGATTTCTTTTATCAATGTTTTATAATTTTCCAAGTACAAGTCCTTAACCTCCTTGGTTAAATTTATTCCTAAGTACTTTATTTTTTTGGCTGCAATAGTGAAGGGGATTGTTTCCTTAATTTCTTTTGCTGACAATTCATTGTTGGTATATAGAAATGCCTCTGATTTCTGAGTATTAATTTTATATCCTGCCACCTTGCTGAATTCATTTATAAGGTCCAGTAGTTTTTTGACTGAGACTTTAGGGATTTCAATATACAATATCATATCATCTGCAAATAGTGACAGTTTTACTTCTTCTTTTCCAATTTGGATGCCTTTTATTTCTTCTTCTTGTCTGATTGCTGTAGCTAGGACTTCCAGAACTATGTTGAATAAGAGTGGTGAAAGGGAGCATCCCTGCCTGGTTCCTGATCTTAAGGGGATTGCTTTTAATTTTTGTCCATTTAGTATGATGTTTGCTGTGAGTTTATCGTAGATGGCCTTTATCATGTTAAGGAATGATCCCTGCATTCCCACTTTACTGAGAGTTTTGAGCATGAATGGGGGCTGGATTTTATCAAATGCCATTTCTGCATGTATTGAAATTATCATGTGATTTTTGTCCTTCCTTTTGTTTATGTGATGAATCACACTGATTGATTTGCGAATATTGAACCAGCCTTGCCTCTCCAGAATAAATCCCACTTGATCGTGGTGTATGATTTTTTTCATATATTGCTGGATCCAGTTGGCTGATATTTTGTTGAGAATTTTAGCGTCTAAATTCATCAGGGATATAGGCCTATAATTTCCTTTCTTTGTGTTGTCTTTGCCCGGTATTGGGATCAGAATTATGCTCGCCTCAAAAAAGGAGTTTGGAAGTCTTCCTTCCTCTTGAATTTTTTGAAATAGCTTGAGGAGGATAGGAGTTAGTTCTTCTTTGAATTTTTGATAGAATTCACTTGTGAAGCCATCAGGCCCAGGACTTTTCTTTTTGGGAGTTTTATGATAACTGTTTCAATCTTATTTGTTGTAATTGGTCTATTTAGGTGTTCTGATTGTTCCAGATTGATTTTTGGAAGTTTATATGATTCAAGAAATTTGTCCATTTTACCAAGATTGTCTAATTTTTGGCATATAGTTCTTCATAGTATTTTCTTACAATGCTTTTTATTTCTGTTGTGTCAGTTGTTATGTCTCCACTGTCCTTTCTAATTTTATTTATTTGATTCCTCTCTCTTTTTTTCTTGGTGAGTCTAGTTAAAGGTTCGTCAACCTTGTTTACCTTTTCAAAGAACCAGCTCCTGGTTTCATTGACCCTTTGTATAGTTTCCTTAGCCTCTATGTCATTTATTTCTGCTCTGATCTTTATTATTTCCTTCCTTCTACTTTTCCTGGGTTTTATTTGTTGTTGTTTTTCTAGTTCTTTTAGCTGCAGGGTCAGGCTGCTTATTTGAGCTTTTTCTAGCTTCTTATTATATGCCTGTAGTGCAATGAACTTCTCTTTCAGTACTGCTTTTGCTGTGTCCCATAAATTTTGAGTTGATGTATGCTCATTATCATTTGTTTCTAGAAACTTTTTAATTTATTCTTTGATCTCATTGTTAATCCATTCATTATTTAATATCATGCTATTTATTTTTCTAGTGTTTGAGTATTTTTCAGTTTTTCTTTTGTGGTTAATTTCTAGTTTCATGGCATTGAGATCAGAGAAAATGCTTGATATGATTTCAATCTTCTTAAATTTATTGAGACCATTTATGTGTCCTAACATGTTGTCTATCCTAGAAAACGTACCATGAGCCCTTGAGAAGAATGTATATTCTACTGCATTACGGTAAGAAGTTCTGAAGATATCTATTAAATCAAGTTGATCTAGTGTCTCCTTTATGTCTGCTGTTTTTTTATTAATTTTCTTTCTTGAGGATCTGTCCAGTGTTGTTTGAGGGGTATTGAAGTCCCCTACTATGATAGTATTGCTGTTAATCTTGCCCTATATATCCATTAAAGTCTGCTTTATGTATGTCGGGGCTCCTATATTTGGTGCATAGATGTTAATTATAGTTATATCTTCCTGTTGAATTGTTCCCTTTATCATTATGTAGTGTCCTTCTTTATCTCTTACTACAGCCTTTGTTTTAAAGTCCATTTTGTCAGATATAAGTATTGCTACCCCTGCTTTTTTTTCATTTCCATTTGCATTAAGTATTTTTTTTCATCCTTTTACCTTCAGTCTATGTGCATGTTTTGTTTTAAGGTGTGTCTCTTGTAGACAGCATATGTATGGGTCCTGTTTCTTTATCCATGCAGCTACCCTATGTCTTTTGATTGGATCATTTAATCCATTTACATTTATGGTTATTATTGAGATGTAGTTGTTTATTGCCATTTTATTCTTTAAAGCTGTATTCTTCTTTTGCTCTATTCTTTCGTCCCTTTAAACTGTTCACAACTGGCCCCTTAGTATCTCTTGCAGAATTGGTTTGGTTTTTATGAATTCCTTGAGGCTTTCTTTTTCTGTGAAGCTCTTTATTTCTCCTTCAATTTTAAACGTTAGCCTTGCTTGATAGAGTAGTCTTGGTTGTAGGTTCTTGTTCTGCAGTACTTTGATTATATCTTGCCATTCCCTTCTGGCCTCAAGTGATTCTGTTGAGAAGTCCGATGTCGTCCTTATGGGGGCTCCTTTGTAGGTGATAGGCTTTTTTTCCCTAGCAGGTTTTAAAGTTTTTTCTTTATCCATTAGCTTTGGTATTTTAACTATGATGTTTCTTGGTGTAGATCTTTTTGGGTTTCTCTTTAATGGAGTTCTGTGTGCTTCTTGAACGTGTGGAATGTTTCCCAGCCTTAATTTAGGAAAGTTTTCTGCTATGATTTGATTGAACAAAGTTTCCATTTCCTGTCCTCTCTCCTCTTCTTCAGGCACCCCTATGATGCAAATGTTGTTTCTCTTTATGTTGTCACAGAGCTCCCTTAGGGTTTCCTCACATTATTTGAGTCTCTTTTCCTTTTTCTTCTCTGCTTCTGTGCCTTTGTTTATTGTGTCCTCTAACTCGCATATTCGATCCTCAGCGTGATTCATTCTGCTTTTAATTCCTTCCATTGTGGTCTTCAGTTCTTATACTGTATTTGTCATTTCTGTCTGATTTTTTTTATTTCAATTTTGTTTTTTATACTTGTTATCTCTTTATTTAGGTGTTCATAATGACTATCCATTGTTTCTCTAATTTCTTTGAACATCCTAACTATCATTATTCTTAATTCTGCTTCTGGTAATTTGGTTATATCTGGTTCCTTCAGGTCCTTCTCTGGGGATTTCTCTTGATTCATTTGGTTTGCATTCTTCTGCCTACCCATTTTGTCTGTGTATAAGCAAGTTGTGGCCACTGGAGTCCAGTAGGTGTTGCCTTTGTGTTCTCTAGGTGTGGTCTGTCTGCAGGTCCCCCACCCCCTCTGCTGCTGCCTAGGGTGGTTGGGTATAAGCGTTGCCAGCCCCGGCCCACTGTGGTTTTTGCTGTGATTTCTGCCTCTCCTCTGAGGGCGGGGCTGTCACTCAAGCCACAAGTCTCAGCACCAAGGGTAGAAGTGAGCACCTTTGCTCAGCTGTGGACCCAGCCTATTTCCGGACTTTCACCCAGAACCCGCAGTCTGAGCCTGCTCGCCACAGTTTCGCGGGTTGGGCGGGGCTTTTGACGTGCTCTCAGCTGTGAGCCTTTGCCCGTCCGGAGCTTTAGCCCCACCCTCGAGGCCAGGGCCCTTCTGCGCAGGGTAGCAAACCCAGGTTTATTGGGCCGGGCGTGTTTGCTGGCTTCCGCTCAGCTGCGTACTTCTGCTCGTCCCGGACTCTACCCCGCCCCCGCGTTTGGAGTTCGCTCGTGCACATATAATTGCAAATCGCGGTTTCTTTGGCCGGGCAGGGCTGGTAGCGTGAACTCAGCCCCGAGCCCCTGCCCGTCCCTGGTCCTAGCCCGTTCCCCGTGGTCAGGGCTGGCTTGCGCAGTGTTGCAGAGCAGATTTCTGCCCGTTCCTCGCCTCCCGCTTTGTCCCCGTTAGTGGGATTAAAGGCGTGCCCACAGCTTTTGGACTGCTTTCGCGTGTCCCCTCCAACCCCGCTGGGCTAGACCGGGCTCACACCGGCTTGGCCTCCGCCCACGCCGACAGAACCGCGTTTCATCATCCTGCCGCCCACCATACCCTTCAGCAACCGTCAGCAGAGTAGGAAGGGACCTAATACTCCACACTGTAGGCCTGGGAGCTTCCTCACTTGTTTCACAGCTCAAAACTGTCCAAACACCTCTTCTAGGCTCTGGGACTGCAGGGTGGGGCTTGGTTCCTGGGACCCACGTTTCTCCCTCTCCGCCAAACTCTCCTCCGGCCACGCGGATCGCTCCGGGCTGCCGTTTGCTCCAGGGAGCTGGGCAGCCCTTTTCACGTTTTTGCTATTCCTACCAGTCTCAATGTGGCTTCTTCTGTGTTCCTTGGTTGAAGAGTCCACTTAGTTCAGTTCATAGTTGGTTTATCCAGATGATGGTTCTTTAAACTGAGTTATAATCCACTTTGGTTCTGGGAGTTGGAAGTTGGTACGTCCGCCTATTCCATCGCCATCTTGCTTCCCCTCCTGAGTAAAAGTTTTTACCTCCTTGGCTAAATTTATTCCTAGGTATTTTATTTATATTTTTATTGTTGTTGCAATAGTGAAGGGGATTGTTTTCTTCATTTCTCTTTATGACAGTTTATTGTTGGTGTATAAAAATGTCACTAATTTATGAATATTTATTTTTTTACCTGCCACCTTGCCAAATTCATATTTCAGGTATAGTAGTTTCTTAGCTGAGTCTTTAGGGTTTTCTATGTACAGTACCATGTTATCAGCAAATAATAACAGTTTTACTTCTTCTTTTCCAAGTTGGATGCCTTTTATTTTTTCTTCTTGTCTGATTGCTGTGGCTAGGACTTCCAGAACTATGTTGAATAAGAATATTGAAAGTGGACACTCCTGTCTTGTTCCTGATCTTAAGGGGATTGTTTTTAATCTTTGCACATTGAATATGTATGATGTTGGCTGTCCATTTGTTTTATATGGCCTTTATTATGTTGAGGTATGTTCCCTGTATTCCCACTTTGTTGAGAGTTTTGATCATAAGCAGGTGCTGAATTTTATGGAATGCCTTTTCTGCATTTATTGATATAATCATGTAATTTTTATTCTTCATTTTCTTCATGTGTTGAGTCACACTTATTGATTTGCAAATATTGTGCCAGCCTTGCCTCTCCAGAATAAATCCCATTTGATTACAATGTATGATCTTTTTAATGTATTGTTGGATCTGTTTTGATAATATTTTGTTGAGAATTTTAGTATCTAGGTCTATCAAGGATATTGGCTTGTAGTTTTTTTTCTTTGTAGTGTTTTACTTGGTTTTGGAATTAAAATAATGCTTGTCTCTACAAATGGGCTTGGAGGTTTTCTCTCCTTTTGAATTTTTTGAATAGCTTGTGAAGAATAGGTGTTAGTTCTTCTTTGAATGTTTGGTAAAATTTGCCTGTGAAGCCATCTGGTCTAGGACCTTTACTTGCTAACTGTTCCAATTTCATTTGTTGTACTTGGTCTGCTTAGGTTTTCTGATTCTTTGATTCAGATTTGGAAGATTGTATGTTTCTAGGAATTTATCCATTTCACCCACATTGTCCAATTTTTTGTTTTATAGATCTTCATAATATTTTCTTACAATCCTTTGTATTTCTGTGATGCCAGTCGTTACTTTTCCTTTTTCATTTCTAATATTTATTTGGGTCCTCTTTCTTTTTTTCTTGATGGATTTGATTAAAGGTTCATCAATCTTGTTTACATTTTCAAGAACCAGCTCTTGGTTTTATTGATCTTTTGTATTGTTTTTTTTTAGCCATTATGTCATTTATTTTTGCTCTGATCTTTATTATTTCCTTCCTTCTACTTCCTCTGAAATTTATTTGGTTTTTTTTTTTCTAGTTCATTTAAGTGCAGTGTTAGATGGTTTATTTGAACTTTTTCTTGCTTGTTAAAGTATGCTTTCACTGTGTTCCATAGATTTGGGGTTGCTGTATATTCATTTCCACTTGTCAAGAAAATTTTTGATTTCTTCCTTGATCTCTTTGTTAACCCATTCATTACTTAAGAATATGCTGTTTAGCCTCCAAGTGTTTTAATGGTTTTTTTTATTGTAGCTGATTTCTAGTTAGATTCATTTGTTATAATTGGTCTGCTTAAGTGTGGGGTGCCTAACCTGGGTGTTAGGACCCTCACATCAGACTGATTGTTGCCCTGAAGTAGGGGTCTCTTGGTCAGGAGCTCAGTATAGGGAAAGTGGCTTATACTCCAGAACTTAATCCCTCAGCCACTCTGGATACTCCAATTCTATTTCTCCCCAGCAAAGTGAGCAGCAGGTTCAGATTGGTTGGGGTTGACAGACTCCTCTAAAGAGTTATTTCAGCTGGGGAGCCACTGGTCTCAGGGAGAAAGACCAAGAGAGTCCTCTACTGGGGTTGACTGTGCTCGCCTAGAAAGTGGTTAAGACCCTTGACCAGTCCCAGCAATAGGCTCCAGGAAGCCTGTACCTTGAATGTCCATGTTCCAAGACTCTCTTCTTTCTCCCTGTGGAAGCTATCCAGCAGGGCAGGATATCCAGGACCTGGCCAGCCACTGTGAAGCTCCTCCCTGTCCAATGCACATATGAGCTGCTATGTTGGTGCTGACCTTGCCTCAGCTATGCCTGGTGTCAGAACTTGCCTCAGCTATGCCTGGTGTCAATGAGCCCTCCCTTCAGATATCCTGTCAGCAAGGGCTATTTGGTCCTGCTCTGATGCTCTCTGCAACTGGCCCCTGGATGTGCCAGCTCTGGGCCTCTCTGGAGGGAACCTGGTGCAGACCAGTGCAGGATAAGATATTGATAATGACTACCCCTCAGCAACCTTCTTGGAGCTACAAGCAAACCAGAGGTTGTGAATACCTCTGCTGGGCACAGGTACACATGGAAATACCAAGCCACACACCTAGGCTGGCTTTTACCCACACTGGGCCTGAGGGAAAGTAAGCAAAAGGCCCAAGGTTCCTTAAATTTGCCTCTTGCTGCCCCTGTCTGCTTGTCGGGCTCGGCCACTGAAAAAAACCTCTAGTAGAGTCTAGAGCCTGGGGTAATTGAGGGATTAAGAAGGGTGGTGGGTGTGGCTCCCATTCTATAGCCCTAGGAGTCAGTCAGTCTGTCCTGACTGTTTTCACAGACCTTAGTAGGGTTTAATGGGTGTGGCCTCTGAAACCCAGAGATGTGGTCTGCCCACAGTCCAGACAGTCTACTGAATCTCCCGTGAGGCAGAAGCACCAGTCCTATTATCAGGAGAGTTTGGGGAAAAGCTCTGGCCTCAACACCAGTAAACTGAGTCACTGACATACACACCCTGTCCCCCCAACCCCCTGCTTCTGGCTTACTTCTCAGAATGGCCCAATCTCCATAGGATGGGGCAAAAGAGATTTCCAAGGGTGGAACAATTGCTTCCCTCCAGGCTGATGTGGCTTGGAGGAGACTTTTCCACCCAAAAAAGATGACAACTGTGGTATTAGAGAATGACTAAGTCTCTCCCTGGGCCACCAACTTCACACTCTCCTCATGCAACTCTGGTTCTTTCAGCCCTCCCTTGGCTGGAGCACTGGGTAAGTGGCTGTGAATGAGATTTTCTGTGTGGGCCCCTTAAGATGGAACCTGTGTCTCTGAGAGTTCCAGAGTTCCATCTCTTTCTCACAGACAGAAACCTCACCCGTTTTTACTGCCAAATGCTATGTTGGCACCTCTTTTAGGCTCTGGTGCTCTAGGCTGGGGTGCCCGGCCTGGGTCTTAGGACTCTCACATCAAGGAAGACCTCTCTGCAACTGAGTGTCCCTCTGGATGCTAGTTGTCCCTTGTTCCTGGGAGCAGGACAGCCCTTTACACAACTCTGTCCTTCTTACCCATCTTGATGTGGCTTCTTTTGTGACTTCTTGGTATGGACTTTTCTTTATTTAGTCTGAAGTTGGTTTTTCAAGATGATTGTTCTTAAATTGAACTGTAATCCAATTTGATTCTGGGACGTGGCAGTTGGAATGTCTGCCTACCCCACCACCATCTTGGAGTCCCCCCTTGGTTTCTTTTTACTCTTTGCTGCTTTGATTGGGTGTTTTTTGCTTCCTTATTTTCCATATTTTTCTTTTAAGTCTTGGCTTCATCTACTCTACTGTAGATTTTCTGTAAATTATTCTTCATTTGTTAGTGTATTCTTTGTTTCTGACTGGTTCTTTTTTCATGGTTTGCATGTCTTTTATATAATGTTGAAGTTCTCATTAACTTCATTGAACATCTTTATAGCCAGTGTATTGAACTCTGCATCTAGTAGATTGTTTGCCTTCAGTTTTAGCTTTTTTTCTGGAGTTTTGTTATGTTCTTTCATTTCAAACATGTTTCTTTGTGTCCACATTTTGACATCCTCACTGAGTTTGTTTCTCTATGTTAGCTAGAACTGCTACATCTTCCAGGTTTGGTAGAGTGGCCTAAGGTAGTATGTTTCCTGTAGAGTCCAGTGACACAGTCTCTTCAATACTCCAAGCTGGGCACTTGAGATGTGCCCCTCCCATGTAGGCTATGTACCCCCTCCTCTTGTAGTTGAGCCTTGATTGGTATTGGCACATCAATGTGAGGGATTTACTCTCAGGCAAATTAGCTGCAAGGATTGGCTGTGACCACTGACCTCTGACGACTGTAGAGGATCAGCTGTGCAGAGTTCTATCTTACAGAGCAGGACTTACTGCAGCAGTACTATGATGCTCCTGAGTTGGCCCTGTGAGTATGTTGCCTGTGGAAACGGTTGGGTGATGGAGCTTTGCTGTGGTCTGAAGCTGTCCACTGGGTGTGCTAGCTCTGGGGCCTCCTGGAAGATGCAGGCCAAGGTCAGCTGCCACCTATGTTCTTCCCAGGACCACCCATCATGAGTTACAAAGCAATCTTAAAGCAATCTTCAGATAGCTGCCACTTGTGCTGGGCTTGGAAGTGCCCAAGCGAGTATTTCTGGGCCTGGCGCCACATAACAAGAGATACAAGGCTTACTAAGGCCAGGTGGTTCTTGTTTGAAAGATTTTTAGGAAAATCTAAAGAATGAGTCTAGACAGGCCATTGGTATAGAAAAACCACTGGAAACAGCTTGGGTGGGCCTAACAGTTGGGTGGGGCAGGGCCTCAGGGGATCATAAGGGTAGGGCAAACAGTGTGAGCTAGATTGATAGAATCTGAGATGTGCCACCCATCTGTGGAAGGGGAGGGCTCATCAAAGGAATAGTGCCTTTGCCAGCACTTGTGTCCAAGAGAAAGTTGGTCCTCCACCCCCAGCTTCTGCCCTGATACTGGACAATTCAGTTCCTCCCTATGTGTCTATGGTGACTTTCAAGCTGCTACCCCAGTGCTGGAGCTCAGAAAGAGTGAGTCTAAGTTAGTCTGTGTATGGACCCTTTAAAAGGAGCTGCCTGGGACTCCAGAAGCCACTGTCTCCCTCAGCCTCAATCCCTGCTGGTTTTTATAGCCAGAAGTTATGGAGACTTCGCTTCCTGACACTTGAACTTTGGGGTGGAAGGCCTGGTGTGGGACTGGACTCCTTGCTACTTAGGGGGTATCTTTGCAGCTGAGATAGCCCTCCTGATTTTTATTTGCCACACATGGGTGTGGGACCAGACTGTTCTGCATCTGTGCCCCTCCTACCAGCCTGGATGTGACTTCTTTTTTAATTCTTTAGTTGTAGGGCTTCCATACAGCTCAATATCAGGTGTTTCTAAATTACGGTTGTTTCTCTAGTTTAGCTATAATTTTGATGTGGTTGTGGGAAGAGGTAAGTACCGTGTTTACCTACACTGCCATCTTGACTGGAAGTCAAAATAAAATTTTTTTAAAGAAAAAAAATGTCTTTTTTTTTCCAGTTAAGGAACTTCCTCCATTCCTCATTTTATTTATTTATTTATAAATATAATTTATTGTGTTCACATAGATTCTAGTGTCCCCCTGAATGCATCCCCCCTCTCCAGTGTTCCCCACAACATCCCCTTTCAACCCTTCCTCACAACGCCCTCCCCCTTTCCCTCCAGGATTAACTTTTCTGGTCTCTATAACACTCTAACAGAATCCCAGGTTGAAGAAATTGCCTTTGTTGTAATACTTAAGTATGCACAATCATACAACTATGCATAAACTCCCTTTACTTATCCATTTAATAAGTACAGTATAGAATTTTACATTATAAGTGTAAATATATATTTTAAATAATTTATAGATTAAGAAATCTAAATGATTTATAGATTAAGAAATCTATGGATCATTTGGTCTGGCTGGGAGATTGAGACTCTGTATTTTAAGTGAGGCCCCCAGTGGTGCTAATGCTGCTGGTTCACACTGCACACTGTGAATAGTGAGGGGGTGACTGCCTAAGGTCTCTTCAAAGAGCAACAGTCTTTAAAAGTGGAGAGAAGAAACAGTGTCGAAGTCTAACCTTCCTTGTGTCTCCTGTGGACCTTTGTATGAATCGAATAAACGTTTGCAGCTGGGTTAACCTTTCTGTGTTTAGTTTTGATAAAGTTTGTGAAAAGAAGAAAAAAAAAGAAATCCATTCAATGTGACTATGGTATTAAGGTTTGTTTATTTTTTTATTTTTAAATTGGTATGACTATTTTATCATCTTTTGAAAAATGATTCTATTCTTTCACCTTTTCTCTATTTAAACTACTGTACTAGAAAAATTTCCTGAAACACTCTGCTTTGTTGTCTGGGCTTCATCTGGATGAATGCATAATTCAGTTCAGGGATGAACAAATTATAGCCTATGAGCCAACCTAGATTGCAATCTGTTTTTGTAAAAAATAATTATTGGAATTGACCACACCCATTTATTTATGTATCATCTATGGTTGCTTTCCTACTACACTAACCAAGTTGAGCATATATTTAAACAACAACAAAAACCCCTAAAAAACCTGAAAGCCCTGAAAAACCTAAAATAGTTCCTCTCTGGTCCTACCCCTTATTTCTATGATCACTCTGTTCTTTTATCAGCTCATGGAAATTAAGGTAATACTTTTTTGGCACTAATGACCTCATAAAGCCCAATGTAAAAATGAGTGTTGTTTTCAGAATAGGTGCTCAGTTATGGGAAGCACTTGATGATTTAGAACATGTTACTTATTTTGGACTATTATTTCTGGAGGAATTTAAACCACTTCGTACGACCAGATGCTAGGTGTTTATAACTGACATAAAATTGGAGGGAAGAATTTATTGGTTAAGGCAAGCTAAATTGCAACCTATCTAATTTGCACATTAGTGTTTTAAAAAGGAGTTTTCTTGATCTATGAGAAAAATAAAAATTATTCAATAAAATTTTATTGCAAATCTATTAGGAATCCAAAAATGAATCAGATAGTTCTTGACTCAATGTTATGAAGAGCTAGAATTTGGGGGTTTACTTTATTTCAAGATTTGGAATTCAAGGTGTCTTTAATTCCCCATGTATCAACTCTTTGGTGGACATTTTGTTAAACTCTTGGCCAGTGCAAATGGCAGCCAGATTGCTTTATCTTCCATATGCCTGTTTTTTTATTGAAAACTTTTGCAGTTTAGGAAAGTGGTCATAAAAAGAGGGCTTGAGGAAAAAAAAGGTGCTTCCTTCTACAGTTTGAAAAGAGATATTTTAAATACAGGCTCTTAAACTAGAGAGGGTATGCATCCATCTTTCCATTAACAACTGGGTGCTGAGTTTTCGATGCGTCAAGAATTCTACTTCGTGTTGGGGAGACTGTTGTGAATGGAACACACATACTTTCTACTCTCAGGTAACTTCCAGTCAGTCTAGCAGGGCAGATGGCTTTATATAAGTGTGGGGAGATGTCCCAAACATCATGAGATCCTACAATAGGGGGAACCTTGGTTAAATCAGGGGCAGAAAAAGCATCTAGGAAAATAAAATCAAATTTCAGCTGAGTTCTTGAATATTAAGGGTTAGATAAACTAAGCTTTAGAGAAAAATATCCAGGTAAACTACAGGCCCCATGCCCAGTTATTAGAAACTTTTGAGGAGTGAAAAAAATAAAGATATCTATGGATATGTTGATCATATATAACTGAGTACTTGCAAACTCTGCCTTTCAGCTTTTTCTTTTTTGGCCTTGGGATCCATGTTAAAACATCTTAGTGTTGTCTTTGTGATAGTTCATTGCTCATTGAGATATACTGACATTCAACCCTTACACTATTTTTTAACAGCCAGCACAGCAGAAGGTTACCCTTTACCACCCATCTTGTTTCCACATAATCTCAGAAGTAGTAAAGCAGACAGACCAGTCTGTATTTGCCAAACTGTCTTGTGCTCTGAGCTTGTAATATATTGGTCTATTCCTCCATCCCCGATAGAAGGAAACTTTGCTCTCATATTTCTTTCCATGAGCATAACACATATTTCATATGAGTTTAAAAATGCTTAATTTCAAGAATGTTTCTTAAGGATACTTTCTCCCTTTTCCTCACTCAGGTCAATTAGATACAGATGACCTCAAATGAGAGTGGAAAGGGTATCTTATTCTACAAAAGATTTATTTTAGAGGAAATGAACTATGAGTGAGATTGGTTTGGGCAGACCCTATTTAACATCTGTGCACATTTTTACTCATGACAAATCACATACAAACTCTTTCGTGGAGCTGGCACAAGAAGGTGGATATATGGTAGGTGGCTAAGGGTGGGTATTTGCAGATGGGCTCATCTAAAAGCACCTCTTTAAATGAAGTCTGTATTAGAAGTCCCTTTCCCCCCTTTGACAAAATGGATCCTGAGCCAGTTTGTTCCCATTGCTTGTGCACTCATCCTTGACAGGTGCACTTGGAAGCTGGGCGCAGAAGGAATGCTTTTAGTTCTCAACCTGGTTTTCTGAAAACCTGTTGAAATTCCTTGGGCAAGTCATTTTATACATCTGGACTTTAGTTTCTCATCTAAAGATGAGTTGTTTGCATCAGGTAATCATCAAAGTCCCTTTTTACTGTAACATCCTGTGAATGAATCTACTGAACATGTTTCAAATCCCTACTCAGATAGAAATGGAGGTTGGACATTTATTTAGCACAATATTTTAAGAGGAAGGTAGCATAATGACAAAAGTCCTTGAATGCTGGCTACTGCCATTTATGTCAATCCGCTATTTAGTAGTAAAAATAATTTGATCTGGTTTCTTTTCAAGGAAATTGGGATGAATTGAAATTTGGGTGCAGTGTCTAATAGATTACATCCCATAATATCTCCCTCCAAAAGAATAGCTCTTACCTGAAAGACCACTGCTCATACCCTCTGGGGCTTCTTTACATGAGTATCATGTTATTTCTATTAAGCACAAGAACATGCAACAATTATGCAAAATTTTGCATGGGGGGGCATCACATTTCACCAGGGAATGAATATACAAAACCAGCTTTGAACCTGCAAACCCAGCTGGCCAGCATGCCCCAGGTAAGAACGTGCTAGTGAGGGGGTGACGACAGTGCCGAAGCCAGGAATTCATTTATCTTCAGATACACTCACTCAGACAATTGTTTCGAGTTCCCGGGTGGCTAGAGCGCCGTCCTCCACCTTGGAACCTGTAGGCAGTGTTGGGCCAACAAGCATCTCTTTAGTTTTATGTCTTAATACTTTTCTTTTCATCTTCCCATCCTATCTCCTTAATTTCCCACTTTTCATTTTTTCTCAATTTTTTTCTCCTTTGTTTCAAGGAAATAAACATGAAAAAGTTACTAAAAAGTAGTAAAAAAACGGGGGTGTGTGCTATTTTAATATTTGATAGTCACCAACATTGCCAGCATAATATAAAATGAAGAAAAACCAGTTGGCAACTTTTAGTTACTCTGTATACTTTATACTCTGCTGAGATGTGTGCTCTTCCTGCATGGGGTATCTTTTTGTGTTGTGTGGTAAGTAGGAAGCTTTGACCTTGTGGTGACTACAGAGGATGGCATAAAAACAAGTTACCAGGTTTTTGTTTGGGGTAGAAATTTTTCCGATTTGTGCCAGGAGCATCTGTCCCTTGTTATACATGCACACCACACATACACATGTACAGTAAACACATACTCACATGGACACACACACTTAACGCATACCACATACCTCCCACATATCACAACACATACACCACTACCCAACATATACGCTATACAAATATATATAGAGTATAGATGCTACATACATGCACTCACACACAACACACATCCTTTCTATACCCAATATAAATGTAGCAGATATGTGCACACATCACAATCCAACACTTCTCCCACAAATACACATTGTACATTCACACATTGCATACATGTACACAAACTTGTGTGAACACACCCACAGCTGGATGGGGAAAATCAGTTGTCTCTAAGGAGACACAGCCAGGAGGCGACAGACACCATAAATGCACATGGGTTTAGCAAGTGGGAGACTCTTTGCAAGTAAGAGTTTTCCCAAACTTCCCTTTCCATATTCTAAAGCTTGATAGATTTTGAATGATGAAAAGGAGACAGATTTGCCAGAAATCTTTTGTTTAACTACTTTCTTGGTTTCAACTTTTCATGATTTTGAAACCAAGCAAAAAGGAAAACCCCCAACCCATACACACTATCATTGATGGCTGCTCTCATGCAGTTGGACACAGGCTTATGTTTCAGGGTTTGTCACAATTAAGGAAGGAGATTTCCTTCCCTACTGTTGGGCAGATAAAATATATTATGCTTACTTTGTTAAAGATGGCGTTGCCCACATGGAAGTTTGTTGATATTAATGTGTAATGGGGAACAGGCTGTGGGCAGGCTGGGTTGTTATAGCCTAAGGCTTAGTTTTAAGAATAACCTTTTCCCCACACCCTTGACTGATTGGATGATGTAGGGTGGTGCACTCTCCTGAGGAATCCCATTGTGCCTTGGATGGGTGGCTTTGTATTGGAGACTTCCTTGTTTGTGTAATTGGATTGGAGGTTTTGATTTTACAGTATAAAGTGAGGCAGGCCAGGAGCTTGCTCTCTCTTGGTTCCTGAGGTATTAGAGAGGAGAGCAGAGTAAGGCCACATAGAGGCCAGGAGAAGCAGCCAAGATGGCAGAGTGCTGAGGAAGAAGCCAGTTTGAGCAGTTTCTGCTGGAGAAGGAGATGGGAAACAGAGGTGAATAAGTCTGGTGAGCTAGAAACCTTTGATTCTAGGAAACTCGGATAAGTCAGTAGCTTTGTGAGCACTGAATGTGTGGGTTTTGGAGCCCAGTGTGTGTTTTGCTTGCCCGCCAGGTGCAAGCTAGAATTAAAGCTGATGGCTCACCAGTTCTTGGCTCCATTGTTTCATTACTGACTGTTCGAATCAAATGTGAACCTGCATTGGCCAGGCGGCTGTGATGGTGGCTGCGACTACTGGCTTTACACCTACCTAACTGATAAGGCCTTTCTAATCAGCACCAACTTGCCTTCTAGCCAATAGATAGTAAAGAAACCCAAATGAGAAAACCAACACTTTCAATAAGAGGCCAATACACAGTCCATTGAAATGCCTTCCAGAGGCTCTTCCTCACTGCCTGCCCTCCCGGAAACAAGCCGACCAGGCCATGTTTTTAAAGAATTGCCATGGTGATGGTAGTTCCTGAGCCTGAGTCACTTCTGTGGCTTGGAGACTCACTTTGCCTGTCCATTTTAGCACATTTCCATTGGGTGTAGTTCCCCTGCCAAATGCAATGTGGTAGCAAGTTACTTGAAAACATTCAGAAAAAAAGCCAGATTCCTCAACCTTGGCTTACCTGCAGACCACATAGAAGGAGGTAATTGCAAACAGATGTCCACCCACCATGCAACAGTGAGGAAGGTCATTTAAAAATGTTAAAAATAGCAAAATAGCAGCCTGTTCATTTGTTGACTCAAAAATATTTGCCACCAAGAAGAGTGTTTTGAACATAAACCCTAGATAACATTACAAAAAAATTTCACCCAGAGGTAGCCCACTGTAACCTCAGTAATTAATAATAATAATCATAGTTAATTTTTATTGAGCATTTACCATGTGTGCTATCATTGCTCTAAGCATCATCTGTGTACTAACTCATACCCCTGAAGAAAGTACTCTCCAGTATCACAAAGGTGAAAGCAGATACCTGCATTGTGATCCTTCTGAGAGATGTCAGGCCTCTTGCCCATTGGAGGGAGGGACCTATTCTTTCTGTGTGGCCAGTAGTTTGGCAGGACTAGAACTCTTCCACAGAGCGCTCTTCTTAGCGTAACATAACACCCTTTAGGTTCGTCCATGCTGTCATGCAAAAGGTAATATTTCCTTCTTTTTGTTTGGCTTAGTAGTCCATTGTGTGATATAATGCAGGAAGTTGAGGCCAGGGAGGTTCATATTGGATTTTAGCATCCACTAGACTGACTAGAAGAATTGTGGAGCTGAAAGGCATTGGGCAATTCCCATTTATTAGATTCTTATGGTGGCAGATGAGTGAACAGGAGGAAATCATCCCTGGGGAAAGTACCTGTAGCCTAACACAGGCTCTGCACACAAAAGTGGCTTTCTGTGATATGTTTACATCACTAATTAGGTAAAGTAACTGCAGCTGGAAACAAGAGGGAAAGCCTAACCGCTGCTTTTTCCCCTACAACATGCCCCTTTAAGGTGGCTTACCTCACAATCTACATGACAAGTACTACTTATATCTTCTGTGATGGTCCCTGTGAAAGTAGTGAGGTACATTGCATCCATATCCCAGAGAAACAGTAGAGACTACAGCAACAGATTACTAAGACAGAAGTTATACTTAAAATGACAATCAAGGTGATATGCCAGCCTGCTGCTAAAGATGCCCACCATTCTTGGAGGGGGTCCCAGTTTGGTGCTCCACCTCCTAGGTCTCCTCCCCCAGGGCATGAGGGGCCTGGCCTACACTGCCCACCAAGGCATTTGCCACCACTAAGCTGTGGACAAAAAGAGAGAGAGTTGTTAGTGGTACCAAGAGAGGCAAATCTTTCCCTTCTGGCAGAATCTAGGCCAGAGTTCTTTCTGCAGACAGCACAGTAGCAGGTACCAGAGACCGTCCTGGGCAGGCATACTGAACCTTATTGTCCTGCACACCAGGATCTGCTGGTTCTGTGTGTAGCAGAATGGGAGAACTCATTATGGGCCATAAAGAAACTACAATGGTGCCCTTCATAATGCTGTCTCCTTGAGCACTCAAGGGATAATACACTCCTACCTTAGCGCCAGGTGCTGGTTGCCCAGGGACTTAACTGGAGGTCCACTTCTAGCCCCCTACTCCACAGTGCTGACAAGGCCACCAATTGCAGGTGGGGGCCCTATACAGTCCAGGGCCATGTCCATTGAAGCCGTTGGCCTTTAAGGAGGGCTGTTGGGGCAGGCAAAAGCACATTGCCCTGCCGTCCAAAGCCCAGCTTGAGCAAAACATCCTTGGTGCGTATCTGCAACTGGACGGGAGCAGTTTCCCTGTGCAGGAGGGCTTCCACAGGTACTGGCCCCCTCCCCCTCCCATAGCGGTCCGTCATTCAAAATCCAGAGTGCTGTCCACAAGCAGCATGTCCATCCAGCAAGGGAGCAGTGTCCCCTCTTGTTGCAGTCTCTGTTTCAAGAGTCTATTATACCGCTCAGTGATATCAGCAGCCTGTGGGTGGTCGGGAATGTGGTACTTCCAATTCACACCTAGGTTTTGAGCCTGTTGCTTCACCACAGAACTGGTAACATGGGTACCATTGTCACTTTCATGGACCAGCGGCTGCCTATAGGCAGAACACAGGTGGTTCAGAGCCTGCATATTCCAGGGCCATGTCCACTGAAGCCATTGGCCTTTATGGAGGGCTGTTGGGCAGCCCTCTGGTCTGGGTTACGAGAAGAGTAGGCAGCAAGCAGACTGGTGGCAGTATCTACACAGGTGACTGCATACTGGTACCTGACCAATTTTGGTAAGGGTGTGATGATGTCTACCTGCCACTATGTCTATGAAACATGGCCTCTCTGGACCTGTCCAGGTGATGCCTATTGTCTCTGAAGGTACTTCTTGGAACACACTGCACACTAGTCACAAGCTGCAAGTACCTCTCTCTGCAGAGGACACAAGCAAGTTCCATACCTTAACCAATAGCCCACATAGTTATCTGCCCCACATGGAGCAGATGCCAGTGGAGCCAATGTGCCATATCACATTTGGGCACAGTCTCCAACCATCACACCTTTGCCAAAGTATTTTCCTCATCATTCCCAGGATGGACTAGAGGGGCATGTCATATGATATGATACACTGTCACCTATTTCTGGTGTCCTATTCCCCATAAGTCCTGCCACATAGCCTGATCCCATAGCAGATGGTGTATTACAATCCACTGGTTAGTATAACGAGTAGCTATTCAAAGGAGTCAGTCCATGATAAACGGTGTATTACCATCCAGTGGTTAGTGTACCAAGTAGCTATTCAAAGGAGTCAGTCCATGATAAACATCCAGCTGTTTGCGCAAATCACCAGAGGTGAAGTTTTATTAGAGGCAACTATCCATACAGCTTTTAATTCTGCCCACTATTTAAAATGGCATATACTTGTGTCCATCCAAATAGTCTCAACAGCTAGATGGAAAACTATAGCTATCCATCTGGCTAGTTGGCCCCTGCTAGAGTCATCAGTATACCAGGATCCCTTGGAGACAGGCATTCGACTGTACTGGTAGGGACTGACTTCAGGTTCTGCCTCCTGAACCCCAGCTTACACCCAAGCTTGTATAAGTGACTGGACCCAAGACTTCCTGTAGTTCTGCTCTCAGTGGGCTGGTACTAGGAGCACAGCATTGTTGCAAGTATGCAGCCCACTTGGCCAGAGTGGAAGTTTGGACCATAGTGCTATGTGATTTTTTTTCCCAATCTCTCACCCATCCTGCACTGTTCTAACCATAACCTGAGTTGTGGTTGTGACACTCTCAGTGGCTAGGAGAGTGACATACACAGCCACCAATTGTTTCTCCACTAATGAGTAACAGACCTCAGTGCCTTTCCACAATTGGGACCAAAACCTAATAGATTGCCATAAGTGCTCTGTCTGTTGCCACAAGCCCCATCCAAACCCCTCAGAGGCCACATGGACACCAAGCTCACAGGGCCTGGAGGAGTCAAACACATTCAAAGCCAGTGCTATACTTTATGCCTGTTCAGTCCAATCCCAGCAAACCCCCTTCTGAATATGGTTATATACAGGGTGCAGTAACTGAGCCAAATGGCGTATGATGCTCACCAATGCCCCAACAGACCTAGGAATTCCTATAACTGTTTTAGTGTAGTGAACATGGGGAATGCCTGGATCTTATCTGTAACTGCATTAGGAATAACTTTCATCTTACCTGACCAAACAACTCCCAAGAACTTGACAGGTAATCCAGGTCCTTATAATTTACCCTTGTTGACCACCCAGCCTTTCAAATGGGGCAGCAGGGTAGGGACACTGCTTGCTCCAATTCTGGAAGAGAATCCCTGGTTAGCATGATATCATCAATGTAATTATACATGTGAACTACCTTTAGCTGTTTCCATTTAGCCAGGTCAGCAGTCACCAGTCCATGGCACAAGGCAATGTTCTGCAAATAGCCCTGGGGTAATACTGTAAAGGTCCACTGCCGCCCTTCCCAAGTGAAGGCAAATTGGTCTTGACTCTCTGCAGCTATATCAACAGAGAAAAGGTGTTAGCCAAATCTGCCACAAAGTGGTATGTCTCCAACTCATGGCTTAGCTGATCCATCAGGTTAGCTATCGAGGAAACAGCAGCATGCAAAGGGCAAACAACTTTATTAAGTTCTTTATAATCCAGTCATTCACCAGGTTTCATCTAGTTTGCGCACAGGCCATACTGAGGAGTTGTAGGGGCTGTGCACCGGCTGGATGATCCCCACCTTTTCTTGTTCAAGGATCATCCTTGTGATCACCTGGCAGGTGGTACTGCTTTGTGTTAGTCATATACTGGGGAATGGGTAGTTGCAAGGGGTTAAGGTATGTACCAATTTCACAACCCAGATCTGCAAATGGAACTCCTTGAATGTGGTTTTCAACCAAAGTCCTTGTAAGACATCTAGCCCCAAATTTATTCAGGAATAAGGGATACATATACTTTGTATGGCTTAGGAGGCAGTCTTCCTATCCCCAATGGAATAGTTATTGGCTTCACTGAACAGTTTGCCCCTGTAACTGTCAATGGCGACAGGGGTCCTAGGGAACCATTCTGGGTTCCCATACAGGAGGGAACATTCTGCACTTGTATCTGCTAAGACCAGTACCTGCTGCACATTAGAAGGAGACCAGTGGATTGCCAATTCCATGTGGGGCCTCCGGTCCCTGCCCATACTTGTTAGATGGGTCCTTCGACGTTCCCCCTATTCAGGCTGGGACAATGGGGCTTGGGGGTATCCTACTCTCCCTCAGCTTCCTCCAACATGTAATATTGCAGCTGTGTGGCATGAGTGCTGACCATTTTCTTGGCAGCTGCTGGAGCTGCTCCTTTTCCCTGCTTTTTTCAGCAGCTGGAACTTCTGTTCTGCCTTAAGCTACTGACAAAGCTCTAAAAGGATTTATTAGATTTGCCATCTAATTTCTCCCTATCTGCCCCAGCCATAATCAAATCTACACACATCTGTGTTTGGGTAACCTGTAGAGGTCCATTTCCTTTGTTATTTGGGTCAGGGGAGGTAGGGACATCATAGGCAGTAGCCAGCATGCCCTTATGGTGTCACACTGTTTCTACCTCCCCCAAATTTGCCACTGTTCATGTAACAGTGTGGATGGGCTGTCCCACAGAGGGGTCCAAGATAGATACCTGTGACCCAAAAAGGGTGAAGGTGACACTTGTAGAATAAAGTCCCTCATCCCTGCCATAAATACTTCCTCATCTGATCCATGGGCTCACGGGTTGGAAGCAGCATTCTTCATACCTAGTTCCTGCAACTCAGTATATAACTGCCGCTGACTCACTGCCCCTGGTAGGTCTCCAGCATTCTGCTAGACGGTATGAATAGCAACCACCACCCATTCTAATAGGATATGATTTTCTAGGTTGTCATGGCTGTTCTGAGGACACTGCCTCAAGAAGAAGTGCATAGTGTTGGCAGCTAATTTCTCATTTCTGTTCAGGATAGTATGATACCATCTAATCCTATATTCCACAACTGCAGCAACCAAGCTGCAAGAGACTCAGTGCGTTTCTGCCTGAATGTCCCCCCTAACTCCTTCAATTCAGTCTGGGTGTAAGGCAGGGCCATAGAGTAATCAACTACTTGCAGATGAGGCTGTGCCAGTCCCTGATGCACTTTTTAAAAATTTTTATTAATTTTAATGGGGTGACATTAATAAATCAGGGTACATATGTTCAAAGAAAACATCTCCAGGTTATCTTATCATTCAGTTATGTTGCATACCCATCGCCCATAGTCAAATTGTCCTCTGTCACCTTCTATCTGGTTTTTTTTTGTGCCCCTCCCCTACCTCCTCTTCCTCCCTCTCCTCCCTTCCCCCACACCGTAACCACCACACTCTTGTCCATGTCTCATAGTCGTGCTTTTATGACCCACCTATGTATGAAAATCATGCTGTTCTCAGTTTTTGTTCTGTTTTACTTATTTCACTCCGTATAATGTTATCAAGGTCCATCCATTTTGTTGTAAATGATCCGATGTCATCATTTTTTATGGCTGAGTAGTATTCCATAATATATATGTACCAAGCTTTTTAATCCATTCGACAAATATATTGCTACTACATTTGTCGGAGAGCTTGCTGCCTATATTTTCTTCTAAGATGCTTATGGTTCACAGATTACATTTAAGTCTTTTATCCATTTTGAGTTTGTTTTTGTGAATGGTGTAAGTTGATGGTCTAGTTTCATTTTTTTGAAAGTAGATGTCCAATTTTCCCAACACCATTGGTTAAAGAGGCTGTCTTTACTCCATTGTATGTTCTTTCCTCCTTTGTCAAATATCAGCTGTCCATAAAGCTGTGGGTTTATTTCTGGGTCCTCTGTTCTGTTCCATTGATCTATGTGCCTATTCTTATGCCAGTACCAGACTGTCTTGAGTATAAAGGCCTTGTAATATACCTTGATATCCGGAAGAGTGATACCTCCTGCTTTATTTTTTCGTTTTAAGATTGCTGAGGCTATTCGTGTTCTTTTTTCGTTCCATATAAATTTCTGAAATATGTGTTCTATATCTTTGAAGTATGTCATTGGTATTTTAATTGGTATTGCATTGAATTTATAAATTGCTTTGGGTAATATAGACATTTTAATGATGTTTATTCTTTCTAGCCATGAGCACGGTATATGCTTCCACTTGTTTGTATCTTCCTTGATTTCTTTTATCAATGTTTTATAATTTTCCAAGTACAAGTCCTTAACCTCCTTGGTTAAATTTACTCCTAGGTACTTTATTTTTTTGGTTGCAATAGTGAAGGAGATTTTTCCTTAATTTCATTTGCTGACAGTTCATTGTTGGTATATAAAAATGCCTCTGATTTCTGAGTATTAATTTTATATCCTGCCACCTTGCTGAATTCATTTATAAGGTCCAGTAGTTTTTTGACTGAGACTTTAGGGTTTTCTATGTACAATATCATATTATCTGCAAATAATGACAGTTTTACTTCTTCTTTTCCAATTTGGATGCCTTTTATTTCTTCTTATCTGATTGCTGTAGCTAGGACTTCCAGAACTATGTTGAATAAGAGTGGTGAAAGGGGGCACCCCTGCCTAGTACCTGATCTTAATGGGATTGCTTTTAATTTTTGTCAATTTAGTATGATGTTTGCTGTGGGTTTGTCGTAGATGGCCTTTATCATGTTAAGGAATGTTCTCTGTATTCTCACTTTACTGAGTGTTTTGAGCATGAATGGGTGCTGGATTTTATCAAATGCTTTTTCTGCATCTATTAAAATTATCATGTCATTTTTGTACTTCCTTTTGTTTATGTGATGCACATTGATTGATTTGCGAATATTGAACCAGCCTTGCCTCTTTAGAATAAATCTCACTTGATCATGGTGTATGAATTTTTTCATATATTGCTGGATCTGGTTGGCTAATATTTTGTTGAGAATTTTATCATCTAAATTCATCAGGGATATTGGCCTATAATTTTCTTTCTTTGTGTTGTCTTTGCCTGGTTTCGGGATCAGAATTATGCTTGCCTCATAAAAGGAGTTTGGAAGTCTTCCTTCCTCTTGAATTTTTTGAAATAGCTTGAGGAGGATAGAAGTTAGTACTTCTTTGAATTTTTGGTAGAATTCACTTGTGAAGCCATCAGGGCCACGACTTTTCTTTTTTGGGAGTTTTTTTATAACTGTTTCGATCTCATCTGTTGTAATTGGTCTGTTTAGGTGTTCTGATTCTTCCAGATTGATTTTGGAAGATTATATGTTTCAAGAAATTTGTCCATTTCACCTAGGTTGTCTAATTTTTTGGCATATAGTTCTTCATAGTATTTTCTTACAATGCTTTGTATGTCTGTTGTGTCAGTTGTTATTACTCCACTGTCATTTCTAATTTTATTAATTTGGGTCCTCTCTCTTTTTTCCTTGGTGAGTCTAGTTAAAGGTTCGTGAATCTTGTTTACCTTTTCAAAGAACCAGCTTCTGGTTTCATTGATCCTCTGTATTGTTTCCTTAGCCTCTATGTCATTTATTTCTGCTCTGATCTTTATTATTTCCTTCCTTCTACTTGTCCTGGGTTTTATTTGCTGTTGTTTTTCTAATTCTTTTAGATGCAGGGTCAGGTTGCTTATTTGAGCTTTTTCTTGCTTCTTTTGGTATGCCTGTAGTGCAATGAACTTTCCTCTGAGTACTGCTTTTGCTGTGTCCCATAAATTTTGTGTTGATGTATGCTCATTATCATTTGTTTCTAGAAACTTTTTTATTTCTTCTTTGATCTCATTGTTAATCCATTCATTATTCAATAACATGCTATTTAGTTTCCAAGTGTTTGAGTATTTTTCAGTTTTTCTTTTGTGGTTAATTTCTAGTTTCATGGCATTATGATCAGAAAAAATGCTTGATATGATTTCAATCTTCTTAAATTTGTTGATACCATTTTTGTGTCCTAACATGTGGTCTATCCTAGAAAATGTACCATTAGCACTTGAGAAGAATGTATATTCTACTGCTTTAGGGTGAGAAGTTATGAAGATATCTATTAAATTGAGTTGATCTAGTGTCTCCTTTAAGTCTGCTGTTTCTTTATTAATTTTCTTTCTTGAGAATCTATCCAATGATGTTAGTGGGGTTTGAAATCCCCTAGCATTATAGTATTGCTGTTAATCTCGCCCTTTATATCCATCCAAGTCTGCTTTATGTATGTCGGGGCTCCTATGTTCGGTGTATAGATATTTATAATAGTTATATCTTCCTGTTGAATTGTTCCCTTTATCATTATGTAGTGTCCTTCTTTATCTCTTACTACAGCTTTTGTTTTAAAGTCCATTTTATCATATATAAGTATTGCTACCCTGGCGTTTTTTTCATTTCCATTTGCGTGAAATATTTTTTTCCATCCTTTTACCTTCAGTCTATGTGCATCTTTTGTTTTAAGGTGTGTCTCTTGTAGACAGCATATGTATGGGTCCTGTTTCTTTATCCATGCAGCTACCCTATGTCTTTTGATTGGATCATTTAATCCATTTACATTTAAGGTTATTATTGAGATGTAGTTGTTTATTGCCATTTTATTCTTTAAAGCTGTCTTCTTCTTTTGCTCTATTCTTTCCTCCTTTTAAACTGTTCACAACAGGCCCCTTAGTATCTCTTAGCAGAATTGGTTTGCTTTTAATGATTTTCTTGAGGCTTTTTTTGTCTGGGAAGCTCTTTATTTCTTCTACAATTTTAAACGTTAACCTTGCTTGATAGAGTAGTCTTGGTTGTAGGTTCTTGTTCTGCATTACTTTGATTATATCTTGCCATTCCCTTCTTGCCTCAAGTGTTTCTGTTGAGAAGTCGAATATCATCCTTATGGGGGCTCCTTTGTAGTTGATAGCCTTTTTTTCTCTAGCAGCTTTTAAAATTTTCTCTTTGTCCTTTATCTTTGGTATTTTAATTATGATGTGTCTTGGTGTAGATTTCTTTAGTTTTCTCTTTCATGAAGTTCTGTGTGCTTCTTGAACATGCAAAACGTTTTCCAGTCTTAATTTAGGGAAGTTTTCTGCTATGATTTGATTTAACAAAGTTTCTATATCTTGTTCTTTCTCCTCTTCTTCAGGAACTCCTATAATGCAGATTTTATTTCTTTTTATGTTGTCATAGATCTCCCTTAGAGTTTCCTCACATTTTTTGAGTCTCTTTTCTTTTTTCTGCTCTGCTTCTATGTCTTTGTTTATTGTGTCCTCTAACTCGCCGATTCTATCCTCATCATCCATCCTGCTTTTAATTCCTTCCATTGTGGTCTTTAGTTCTGATACTGTATTTGTCATTTCTGTCTGATGCTTCTTTATTATTTCAATTTCCTTTTTTATATTTGTTATCACATTATTTAGGTGTTCGTAATGACTATCCATTGTTGCTCTAATCTTTTTGAACATCCTAACTATCATTATTTTGAATTATGCATCTGTTAATTTGGTTATATCTGGTTCATTCAGGTCCTTCTCTGGGAATTTCTCTTGATTCATTTGGGTTGCATTCCTCTGCCTGCCCATTTTGTCTGTGTATAAGAAGGATGTGGTCACTGGAGTCCAATGGGTGTTGCCTCTGTGTTTTCTAGGTGTGGTCTGTCTGCATGCCTGCCACCTCCTTGCTGCTGAGTAGGGCAGTTGGGTATGGGTGTTGCCAGAGCCTGCCCACTGTGGCTTTTGCTATGATTTCCACCTCTCCTCCGTAGGAGGGCCTGTGTTCTGTTGCCCACCTCTACAAGCCTCAGCCTGCCTGGGCCTTCGCCTCGCCCCCACAGGTGTGGTTGCTCACTGCACTCAAGCCACAAGCCTCAGCACCAAGGGTAGAGGTGAGCACCTTTGCTCAGCTGTGGACCCAGCCTGTTTCCGGGTTTCCGCCCAGCCCCCGCGGTTAGATTCTGCTCGCCACTGTTTCTCGGGTTGGACGGGGCTGCTGGCGTGCACTCAGCTGTGAGTCTCCGCCCCCTGAGGCACTTTTGACTGCTGGGTTTTTACCTTCTTGGTGGCCACCGGCTGGGCTCTGAGTCTGCCAAAGACAGTTTCAACCTAAACCTCCTTCTTCACAGGGGAGTTGGAAACAACTACTACCACAGACTTGGAGACTTTCCAAGAGCTCCAATGCAGCTCTTCCTTCTGCAACAGTTTGGCATCTTCCAGAACCTGCCACTGCTAGCACTCAGATTCCAGCTTGCACTGGAGCCCTCAGACTTGTCTTGCAGAGAGCTTTCAGTTTCTGTTCACACGGCTGTACAAAACACCCACATCACAGAGTGTGGCCTTCCAACCAAATAGCCTCAGGGAACCACATGCTTGAGAATGGCCACCCCTCTACTTTACCCTCCAAGGGCTCTGGCAGTTCCATACCACTCTGAACTGAATCCTGCCCTCTATGCCAGGTGTAATGCTGATGGTTGAGGCCAGGGAGGTTTAAACTAGATTCAGGCAGACCACAGAACAGCCACGGACCTGAAAGGCATTTGACCATTCCCATTTATTAGATTCTCGTGGTAGTGGGTGAGTGAACAGGCAGCAGAAACCCACTTCTCATGGCGGCTGGTGAGTGAACAGGGGAAAATTGCCCTCCAGGAAAGTACTCACAGACTTGTATAGGCTATGCACACAAAAATGGCTTTCTGACATGTGCATACATCACTTACTAGGTAAAGTAATTGCAGCCAGAAAACAAGGGAGCAAGACTAACTGCAGCCTTTTCCCCTATTGTACCACAACCTTTTATCCATTCATTTACTGATGGGCACTTGCATTGCCTCTGAATCTTGGTTGCCTATTTTAAATAGTGCTGCAATAAACATAAAGTTGCATATATTCATTATTTTAAAAAATTATTTAGAAAAAAAACAAAAGAAAACTTTTTAATTGAATTTTTGGGGTGACATTGGTTAATAAAATTGTATGTTTCAGGGGTACAATTCTCTAATACATCATCTGTATAATGTATTGTGTTTACTGCCCCAAGTCAAGTCTCCTTCCATCACCATTTATCTCTCCTTTATACTATTCTACCCACCCCCCCAATGCTTTCCCTCTGTTGATTATCATATTGTTGTCTGTGTCTATGAGTTTGTTTCTTTCTTTTCTTGTGCTTAATTTTTTCACCCTTTTCATCCTATATTCTTTCTGATCATAGTTTTGGGTTTCTTTGGATATATTCCCAGAAGTGGGACATAAGGCAAATCCATTTTTTTTCTTTTTTTTTTTTATTAACTTTAATGGGGTGACACCAATAAATCAGGGTACATATGTACAATAAAAACATCTCCAGGTTATCTTATCATTCAATTGTGCTGCATACCAATTACCCAAAGTCAAATTGTCCTCTGTCACCTTCTATCTGGTTTTCCTGTACCCCTCCCCTTTACCTTATTCCACCCTCACCTCCCTCCCCCCATCCCATAACCACCACACTCTTGTTCATGTCTCATAGTCTCACTTTTATGTCCCACCTATGTATGAAATCATGCTGTTCTCAGATTTTTTTTTCTGATTCATTTATTTCACTCCGTATAATGTTATCAAGGTACATCCATTTTGTTGTAAATGATCCGATGTCATCATTTCTTATGGCTGAATAGTGTTCCATAGTATATATGTACCAAAGCTTTTTAATCCACTCGTCTTCTGATGGACACTTGGGCTGTTTTCAGATCTTCGCTATTGTGAACAATGCTGCCACGAACATGGGGGCACATTTCTTCTTTTCGAACAGAGGTATGGTGTTCTTAGGGTATATTCCTAAAAGTGGAATAGCCGGGTCAAAAGGCAGTTCGACTTTTAATTTTTTGAGGAATCTCCAAACTGTTTTCCACAGTGTCTACATGAGTCTGCATTCCCACCAGCAGTGCAGAAGGGTTCCCTTTTCTCCACATTCTCGCCAGCACTTATTCTGTGTTGTTTTGCTGATGAGTGCCATTCTGACTGGTGTGAGGTGATATCTCATTGTGGTTTTGATTTGCATTTCTCTAATGATTAGTGATGTTGAGCATTTTTTTCATATGCCTATTGGCCATCTGTATGTCCTCTTTGGAGAAATTTCTATTCATTTCTTTTACCCATTTTTTGATTGGATTGTTTGTCTTTCTGGTGTTGAGTTTTATAAGTTCTTTATAAATTTTGGTTATTAACCCCTTATCAGGCTGCTGTCGAATATGTTCTGCCATTGTGTGGTTTGTCTTTTTATTCTGTTCTTATTGTCTTTAGCTGTGCAAAAACTTTTTAGTTTGATATAGTCCCATTTGTTTATCTTGCCTTTTATTTCATTTGCCTGTGGAGATAAATCGGCAAATATATTGCTGCGACAGATGTCGGAAAGCTTGCTGCCTATGTTTTCTTCTAAGATGCTTATAGATTCACGGCTTATGTTTAAGTCTTTTATCCATTTTGAATTTTTTTTTGTGTGAATGGTGTAAGTTGATGGTCTAGTTTCATTTTTTTTGCAGGTAGATGTCCAATTGTCCCAGCACCATTTGTTAAAGAGGCTGTCTTTACTCCATTGTATGTTCTTTCCTCCTTTGTCAAATATCAGTTGTCCATAAAGCTGTGGGTTTATTTCTGGGTTCTCTGTTCTGTTCCATTGATCTATATGCCTGTTCTTATGCCAGTACCAGGCTGTCTTGAGTATAATGCCCTTGCAGTAAACCTTGATATCTGGATGAGTGATACCTCCTGCTTTATTTATTCTTTTTAAGATTGCTGAGGCTATTCGTGTTCTTTTTTAGTTCCATATAAATTTTTGGAATATGTGTTCTATATCTTTGAAGTACGTCATAGGTATTTTAATTGGTATTGCATTGAATTTATAAATTGCTTTGGGTAATATAGACATTTTAATGATGTTTATTCTTCCTAGCCATGAGCACGGTATATGCTTCCACTTATTTGTATCTTTCTTGTTTTCTTTTATCAATGTTTTATAATTTTCTGAGTACAAGTCCTTAACCTCCTTGGTTAAATTTACTCCTATGTATTTTATTTTTTTTTGCTGCAATAGTGAAGGGGATTGTTTCCTTAATTTCTTTTGCTGACAGTTCATTGTTGGTATAGAGAAATGCCTCTGATTTCTGAGTATTAATTTTGTATCCTTCCACCTTGCTGAATTCATTTATAAGGTCCAGTAGTTTGTTGACTGAGACTTTAGGGTTTTCAATATGCAATATCATATCATCTGCAAATAATGACAGTTGTACCTCTTCTTTTCCAATTTGGATGCCTTTTATTTCTTCTTCTTGTCTGATTGCTGTAGGTAGGACTTCCAGAACTATGTTGAATAAGAGTGGTGAAAGTGGGCAACCCTGCCTGGTTCCTGATAAAGGGGATTGCTTTTAATTTTTGTCAATTTAGTATGATGTTTGCTGTGGGTTTGTCGTAGATGGCCTTTATCATGTTAAGTAATGTTCCTTGTATTCCCACTTTACTGAGAGTTTTGAGCATGAATGGGTGCTAGATTTTATCAAATGCCTTTTCTGCATCTATTGAAATTATCATGTGATTTTTGTTCTTCCTTTTGTTTATGAGATGAATCACATTGATTGATTTGCGACTATTGAACCAGTCTTGCCTCTCCAGAATAAATCCCACTTGATCATGGTGTATGATTTTTTTCATATATTGCTGGATCCGGTTGGCTAATATTTTGTTGAGAATTTTAGCGTCTAAATTCATCAGTGATATAAGCCTATAATTTTCTTTCTTTGTGTTGTCTTTGCCCGGTTTTGGGATCAGAATTATGCTCACCTCATAAAAAAAGTTTGGAAGTCTTTCTTCCTCTTGAGTTTTTTGAAATAGCTTGAGGAGGATAGGAGTTAGTTCTTCTTTGAATTTTTGATAGAATTCACTTGTGAAGCCATCAGGCCCAGGACTTTTCTTTTTTGGGAGTTATTTTTATAACTGTTTCGATCTCATCTGTTGTAATTGGTCTGTTTAGGTGTTCTGATTCTTCCAGATTGATTTTTGTAAGTTTATATGATTCAAGTAATTTGTCCATTTACCAAGATTGTCTAATTTTTTGGCATAGAGTTCTTCATAGTATTTTCTTACAATGCTTTGTAACTCTGTTGTATCAGTTGTTATTTCTCCACTGTCCTTTCTAATTTTATTTATTTGAGACCTCTCTCTTTTTGTTTTTGGTGAGTCTAGTTAAAGGTTCATCAATCTTGTTTACCTTTTCAAAGAACCAGCTTCTGGTTTCATTGATCCTCTGTATTGTTTTCTTCATCTCTATGTCATTTACTTGTGCTCTGATCTTTATTATTTCCTTCCTTCTACTTGTCCTGGGTTTTATTTGTTTTTGTTTTTCTAGTTCTTTTAGCTGCAGGGTCAGGTTTCTTATTTGAGCTTTTTCTAGCTTCTTATGATATGCCTGTAGTGCAATGAAGTTCCCTCTCAGTACTGCTTTTGCTGTGTCCCATAAATTTTGAGTTGACGTATTTTCATTATCATTTGTTCCTAGGAACTATTTTATTTCTTCTTTGATCTCAATGTTAATCCATTCATTATTTAATATCATGCTATTTAGTTTCCAAGTGTTTGAGTATTTTTCAGTTTTTTTTTGTGGTTAATTTCTAGTTTCATGGCATTTTGATCAGAGAAAATGCTTGATATGATTTCAATCTTCTTAAATTTATTGAGACCATTTTTGTGTCCTAACATGTGGTCTATCCTAGAAAACATACCATGAGCGCTTGAGAAGAATGTATATTTTACTGCTTTAGGGTGAAAAGTTTTGAAGATATCTATTAAATCAAGTTGATCTAGTGTCTCCTTTAAGTCTGCTGTTTCTTTATTAATTTTCTTTCTTGAGGATCTATCCAGTGTTGTTAGAGGGGTATTGAAATCCCCTACTATGATAGTATTGCTGTTAATATTGCTCTTTATATCCATCAAAGTCTGCTTTATGAATGTCGGGGCTCCTATATTTGGTGTATAGATATTTATAATAGTTATATCTTCCTGTTGAATTGTTCCCTTTATCATTATGTAGTGTCCTTCTTTATCTCTTACTATAGCCTTTGTTTTAAAGTCCATTTTGTCAGATATAAGTACTGCTACCCCGGCTTGTTTTTCATTTGCATTTGCATGAAAATTTTTTTCCATCCCTTTAACTTCAGTTTATATGCATCTTTTGTTTTAAGGTGTGTCTCTTGTAGACAGCATATGTATGGGTCCTGTTTCTTTATCCATGCAGCTACCCTATGTCTTTTGATTGGATCATTTAATCCATTTACATTTAAGGTTATTATTGGTATGTATTTGTTTATTGCCATTTTATTCTTTAAGCTATATTCTTCTTTTGCTCTATTCTTTCTTCTGTTTTAACTGTTCACAGCATTCCCCTTAGTATCTCTTGCAGAATTGGTTTGGTTTTAATGAATTCTTTGAGGCTTTCTTTTTCTGGGAAGCTCTTTATTTCTCTCTCAATTTTAAACGTTAGCCTTGCTGGATAGAGCAGTCTTGATTTTAGGTTCTTGTTCTGCATTACTTTGAATATATCTTGCCATTCCCTTCTGGCCTCAAGTGTTTCTGTTGAGAAGTCAGATGTCATCCTTATGGGGGCTTCTTTGTAGGTGATAGCATTTTTTTTCTAGCAGCTTTAAAATTTTTTTCTTTATCTATTAGCTTTGGTATTTTAACTATGATGGGTCTTGGTCTAGATTTTTTTGGTTTCTCTTTAATGGAGTTCTGTGTGCTTCTTGAACGTGTGGAATGTTTTCCAGCCTTAATTTAGGGAAGTTTTCTGCTATGATTTGATTGAACAAAGTTTCCATTTCCTGTCCTCTCTCCTCTTCTTCAGGCACCCCTATGATGCCAATGTTGTTTCTCTTCATGTTGTCACAGAGCTCCCTTATGGTTTCCTCACATTTTTTGAGTCTCTTTTTCTTTTTCTTCTCTGCTTCGGTGGCTTTGTTTATTTTGTCCTCTAACTTGCTTATTCTATCCTCATCGTGATTCATCCTGCTTTTAATTCCTTCCATTGTGGTCTTCAGTTCTGATACTGTGTTTGCCATTTCTGTCTGATTCTTTTTTATTATTTCAATTTCATTTTTTATACTTGTTATCTCTTTATTTAGGTGCTCATAGTGTCTCTCCATTGTTTCTCTAATTTCTTTGAACATCCTAACTATTATTATTCTAAATTCTGCTTCTGGTAGTTTGGTTATATCTGGTTCATTCAGGTCCTACTCTGGGGATTTCTCTTGACTCATTTGGTTTGCATTCCTGTGCCTGCCCATTTTATCTGTGTATAAGCAAGTTGTGGCCACTGGAGTCCAGTAGGTGTTGCCTTTGTGTTCTCTAGGTGTGTTCTGTCTTCAGGCCTGCCACCCCCTCTGCCGCTCCCTAGGGTGGTTGGGTGTGGGCGTTGCCAGCGCTGGCTCACTGCAGCTATTGCTGTGATTTCTGCCTCTCCTCTGTGGGAGGGGCTGTCACTCAAGTCACTAGCCTCAGCAACCAGGGCCGAGGTGAGAACCCCATTTTTATTTTTTGAGGAAATTCTATGCTGTTTTCCAGAGTGGCTATACCAATTTTCATTCCCGCCAACAGTGCATGAAAGTTCCCCTTTCTCCATCTCCTTGCCAACACCTGTTGTTTATTGATTTATTTATGATAACCATTCAGACAGGTATAAGATGTTATCTCATTGTGGTTTTAATTTGAATTTCTCTGATGGTTATTGACATTGAGTATCTTTTCATATGTTTATTGGTCAGTCAGAGAAAGACAAGTACCATATTATTTCACTTATATGTAGAATCTATTGAACAAAATAAAAATAGACCCATAGATACAGAGAACACACTGACAGCTGTCAGAGGGGATGAGGTTAGAGGCTGGGTAAAATAGGTGAAGGGATTAAGCAAAACAAAACAAAACAAAACAAAACAAAAAACACCTCAATGAAAAAGGCAACAATGTGTGATTAAGGGAGTAGGGTCAGGTAGGAAACTAAACGAGGAATAAATAGTAAAGGGAGGGGAATAAACTTTGGATTGTGAACGCACAATACAGTGGTCTCTTGTCTAGTGTGAGTGTTAAGTTCCAGAACCTCCCGCAATAGGCAAAAATCCGCGAAGTAGGGACCTTGTATTTATTTAATTATTTATACATACTTTAAGGCTTTATAAACCCTCCCCACATTCTTATAAACCTTTCCCACACTGTTACTAACCTTTCCCACACTCTTATAAACACTTCCTATGCTCTTAAACACGTTCTATGGTCTTAAACCTATGTAATTTTAACAACGTCTAAAATTCTATATGGGTACACACCAGTGAATACTAATGTCTTCATTGATGTTTCTTATATATTTTTTATACTGTGTTCAATTTTTTAGGCTAGATAATGCTTATTTTACTGCAAAAATAATTAAAATAATAAATATATAAAAATACCTATATACTGCAAAATCCTGCTATATTGCGAAAAATCCACAATACAAAATAAGATGTACAGTGTATACAATTAAAAAATCTGTGATACAACCTGACCAGGTGGTGGCGCAGCAGATAGTCAGACTGAGATGTGGACGACCCAAGTTAGAAACCCTGAGGTTGCCAGCTTGGATGCAGGCTCATCTGGCTTGAGCAAGGTTCACCATCTTGAGCCCAAGATCACTGCCTTGAGCAAGGGGTCACTCTGTCTGCTGTAGAGCCCCAGACAAGGCACATATGAGAAAGCAATCAATGAATAACTAAGGGGCCACAGCAAACAATTGATGCTTCTCATCTCTCTCCTTTCCTGCCTGTCTGTCCATATCTGTCCCTCTCTCTGTCTCTATCACACACACACACACACACACACACACACACACACACACACACATTTAAAAATCTGCAATACAGTGAGACCATGAAAAGTGAACCGTGATATGGTGAGGGACAGCTGTACAAAATACAGGTGATGTATTATAGAATTGTATCCATGAAACCTATATAATTTATTAACTCCAATAAATTCAATAAAAAAACAAAAGATTCCAAAAGAAAAGGGAAAGTTTTTCTCAACTAGTCTTGTAAAGTGCCCTGAAAATAGAAAGAAAATAAGGAAAGAGGAAGAGTGTGCAATGGTAAAAGGGAGGGAAAAAAGGAAAGAAATAAGAATAGAGGGAGGAGGAGGGATAGAGTTAGGAAGGGAGAAGAGAAGGGAGGAAGAAATGAAAGCTTTCAAAGTCAATTCCAGGTTGAAAGACTATTTAACAGAAGACTTCTCAGAGCCTTTACTATTTCTCAGAGGAGGTCAGCATATGCATTGTTTCCCAAACTTGCCCTCAGGTATCTAGAATTTCCAGAGCTGGTCTTGTTAAGCCTATATTAAAGTTGCTCCCATGAGGAAGACCTCTTTTAAATGCATATAACCCTAGGGATTCTTAATAGTTTTGCACAACTAGTTTCTTAAATTTTTTCCTTCAAGGCAGTAGGTACATGAGGCAGTTATGGGAGATTGTCCATTCCTTCTTCAGTAGTTAGTGAGCACCTGCAACAGGCTAGAAGGTTTGAGGAAGATGTACGTTAATTAAGTTATTGGGTTTGTGAAAGTGTGAAAAGTAGACAAAGTTATGATAAAGAAGCATAAAGGCATGCCTGAACCTTGGTGGATTTTTGTAAACATGTGCAAATTAACCAGCAATTAATAAGCTATAAATCTTTGTCAACCTAAAAGGTATCGACATCACCAAGACACAAAAATTCATATAAACCATTTTAAATGTTCAATGCTAAAAGTGTCATTGCTTGTTATATAATACAGCAATGATGATGGTGATGATATTTTTAAAAAACTGATAAATATATAATGTCATTCTCCAGCCAGACTCTGAGGTAAACTCATTTGATAACACTGAAAAACAATTTTTCTTCATTTTCTGTTGCATGAGGTTTTAGAACTTTTTCTATATATTTCTGCATTGCTGATTCCAAATATGAAATCCTTTTTTGGTGCATGCTCTTGTTTTCATGTAATTTTAATTTCTTTTTGTTACAGTTAATGGCATGCATTGCTTTTTAAATTGGAGTTAAAGGACAAGGACTCTCTAATTGAACATAACCACAAGGCAATTAATGTTTTACAAACATCACTTTTACATAACTGTATTTGTTTTTAAATGTAAAAAAATTATTATCTAATAAAAACACCCTCATACTTTGTTTTAAGACTGAATCATGGCTTCTTCGAGTAGGTGTAAATGTAAGAATAGTCCTGACACCTTCTGTTATATATGTGGCTGTTACACACTTCAACATTAAAGCCACAATATTTTATCATTTGTGACACATGCATATATTGCCTATTTTCAAGTTCCCCTTAACGATCAAGACGAGAATTAAGCTCCTCATATTGTGTGTCATAATTGTGAGGAAACGCTTCATGACTGGACAAAAGGAAAACGCAAAGGAATGCCTTTTCGTATTCCCATGGTTTGGCATGAACCTAAGGACCACAGCAGTGACTGTTATTTCTGTCTGATCCATACAAAGGGTAATGGCAAGAAAAAATGGCATATGATTGCATATCCTAATATTCCTACAGCATTATGACCTATCCCACACACTGAGACATTCCCGGTTCCAGTTTTCAATGGTTTTATTTTTTCTAAGTACGAAGAAAGTGAACATAGTGATCAAGTGTATTTTGAAAAAATGCATGAGGAAATGGTTGTAGAGAATCTAAAGAGTCTTCTTCTGATGCCAAGCAGTCATTAAGCCCTCAGCAGTTTAGCCAGCCTGAATTGAATGACTTAGTAAGAGATTCGGGCCTATCAAAGAAAGCAGCTGTGTTATTAGCCTCCAGGCTTCAAGAAAAATATGTACTTCACTGGTCAGATAAAGTATCCCATTACAGGAAGCAAAAACAAACTTCTGTGAATATTTTTCCAAAGACAAACACTTTGTTTATTGTCGTGATATCAGTAGTCTTCTCAGCCAGCTAGGTGTTACTACTTAGAGTCCAACAGAATGGCTGCTATTTCTTGACAGCTCTAAAAGGAGTCTGAAATGTGTTCTCCTACACAACGGTAATGTTTATGCAGCAGTTCCAATTGGTTATTCAACTCATCTGCAAGAAGATTATAATGACATAAAAATTGTCCTTGACTTTCTGAAGTATGAGGAACATAACTGGATCATTTGTGTGGATCTTAAAATGGTAAATTTCCTGCTAGGACAACAGAGAGGTTTCACAAAGTATCCTTGCTTTCTGTGTTTGTGGGACAGCCGAACTTGGAAGAAACACTGGACACAGAAGAAGTGGCCGAAACGTGAAGCTCTGGAAGTAGAAATGCAAAATATTGTGAATTAACCTGTAGTTAATCAAGACAGGATCATTTTCCCCCTACTTCACATCAAACTTGGCTTAATGAAGTAGTTTGTTCAGGCTTTGAATAGAGAAAGTGAATGCTTTCAACATATTATTTCTGCTTTTCCTGCCTTGTCTTTCGAGAAGATAAAAAGCAGGTGTATTTGATGGACCTCAAATTTGAACCCTCATACATGATGAAGAATTTACCAGGAAGATGAATAAGGAGGAGAAAGCAGCATGGCAGTCTTTTGTGGCAGTTACAAAGAACTTCCTTCGCAACATAAAAGCACAAAACTATGAACTTCTGGTTCAAAGGATGCTGTTGGCTTTCCGCGACATTGGATGGAACATGAGCATTAAGATTCACTTCCTGAACAGTCACCTTGATACGTTTCCCAAAAATCTTGCAGTTGTTATTGATGAGCAGACTAGTGCTGGAGCATCAAGGTGTACACAAACACAAGAGCTACAAACACAAATTTTTGCCTGAATAGAATTTAAGTGAGTTTTGCGTAAATTTTATGATTAAAACAAGTGTTTTAATATGTTCTATTTCAAAAGTTTAGACAAATTCTGATGCAATCATATCTTTTAGTTTATCAGTGTATTTACTGCATTATATACATTATTATATTTTCACAAAGATGATGTCCAAGAAGACATTCTACTTCATTATGTTAAACTAAATGTTGAAACTTTTACAATAAAATGAAAACCTAAAATCTTGAATTGCAAAACAACTGTAGCTTACAGAGAAAAACTAATGTCAGATTTGAGATCAGCACACTTGAATTAGCTAAGAACAAGTGCTTTTGTGAATGCAACAAAAATTTTGTTTCCCCGTGCTATCTAAGTGAGTACTTTTTCATTGAATAAATACTTTTTGTCAATGTATCATCTTGTAGCAATATATTGGAAATATTTGAACAAGAAATGTTTTTCATATTAAATTTTATGGCAAGTGCTGCAGCTAGAGTATCAACATTCAATCTCGATTTCTCACTTGTCCAAAAATTATTAGCACCTGATAAACTCTTTCAATTGCTGCATTAGTTCCAGAGCAGCACAGTGTAAATTAAACAAGAATAAATAAATTTTCACATGAAATATGTTCATTTTCAAATGGATGAATATTTCCACCCATCTTTTATCAATTTCAACATGCTCACTTTTTTTACTGTATTAACTTTTCAGAATTTAAATATACTTTCAGTCTTCTAATTTCTTCAAAGAGACAATTTTTGTCTATTTTGATTTCTGGCATTTCTTCAGATAAAAACTCAAGACAAGAATCAATATCTGTCCAATATACTTGTAATGAAGTAAAAAAACACCATTGAAAACTGTTATTTCCTGTGATGTTTGTTTCAGACCATTCTTCGATATATTGAAAACATGTCTGGTAAAAATTCTGCACTTCTTTGATAAACTTTTCTGTTATGCCTGGATTTGATTTCTCTAAATCTGAAAATTTTATTTTTATAATTAAAGGAAGAAATTTTTCTTCAAAATGAGATTTATATTGAAGGATAAAGTCATTCAAAATAAGACTACTTTCCATAGCTGAAATGTGTTCACCTTCAATCTTTTTATTTGTTTTGTGAAAAATAGATGCTTGACTATGTACAAAATACATTAAGATCTCAGATATTTTATTATTGGAAAACAATTCCAGGATTTTAGAACATTTATTTAAACTTAAAAAATATGAACGGAGAGGCTCAAATAATTGCAGAACACACTTATAGCAGGTGTTAGAGCAAGCCATCCAACTTTTGAATATTCTAAAAGTTTTTTGTATTCAACATTTGCTTTTCACAAAATTGTTTTAAAATAGCAACATTAATGGTAAAATGACTAAAATGCAAATAAATTGTAGTTATTATTACTTCTACATGAATTGGCATGGCACATGGTGCTGTTTGATTGCATTTGACAAAATATGTGCCTATTCCTAATATTTTCTTTTGGAATAACTCTTGTCATTTTACATACACATTATTCACCCCTTTGCATCTTTACCTACCAAAATTTGTATTTGTATGGTCAGCCATTAATGCAACAACTTTGGATTTCAAATTGTTTTCATTTATTACTCTGTATAGATGGTTTGACAAAATTTCAGAAGTTTCATCCTCAATGGATTCTAAATTTAAAATTTTTACTTGAATGCCCTTGGTAACATTAAAATATCTTACTATTATTGGATATAATTTAATTTCATTATAATTTGATGCATCAGATAAAATCGTTACAAATGCTGCAGTTTCCAAGTCCTCTGTAAGTCTTTTGTCAGAGTAATTTTTTAATACTGGTTTCAAAATAGCCTCACATTTTGTCCTGGCACATGAAAATTTTGCATTATGAAACTTTTTCAATAATTTAGTTGTATAATCCATACTATGAAAACTTTGATTGGAAATTATGGTATGAAATGCAAATGTCCAATCTTCAGAATAACCTGGAGTTTTAAAAAAGCTTGTTACTTTACAACTGGAAGCTGAAGCATCTAATGATTGCTTATGTTTGTTGGTGGTCAAGTGTTTCATTATTGCTGCTCTGCCTCCAACTGCAATACAAAATTCTCCACTGCAAATATTGCAGAAAACAGTGGTATCTTTCTTTGATATAAGGAATGAAAATTCATTTTTCAATTTATCGTTGAAATGGCATTTTCTCTTTTTTTATTTTTTCATCCCTTAAATGAAATTAAAAGTTAAAAATTAAATATAGAGCTACACGAATGATACAAGCAAATTAGGAACTAAAAACATTACATCATGGTAGGTGAAGTTTCCTGGAAGCTAAATTAACAAAACTAAATATCAAACAGAACCACTAATTTGGAGTGATATTTGGGTGTATTTATCATTTTCTAATTTAAAAAGTTTGTTTTATGCAACTATTTAATCAAAATGCATTACTAATAGATATGGTTTGAGGTTAGATTTTCACTTTAAACTTGAATTTCGGGAAAATGCTTGTAAATAAAATTATACGTATTTGGAAATTATTAAATAGACAATGAATTAATAAAACATGAATTGTGCTTACCTGTCTATGATTGAATATTCACTGAGAAAGAAATACTTGTGAGTCTACAATGTCTTATGTGCTGTATCAGTAAGAAGTACACAAAGCCATTTGTGAGCTCGGTATATTGCGCGCTCTCTCAAGGTCTCCCGTGCAGAGCACATGCGTCTTATAATCACGCCTTGCCACACTGTACTGATTCCTGACGAATCATCATATCAAATACAGATACGTTACATCACATGCAATGGATTGACTCTGCATTGATTGAATATGAACATTTACAGATTAGTCTTCCAATATCAAAAAGGAGGACATATAGGAGGATACTTTTTGAGGGAGGACGGAAGTTACAAAGAAGGACTGTTCTCTCTGAAGGAGGACAATTGGTCAACTTAGCTACAGCAGACCGAGTGATCACTTGCTCAAGCCAGCGACCTTGGGCTCAAGCCGGTGAGCCTTGCTTAAACCAGATGAACCCATGCTCAAGCTGGCAACCTTGGGGTTTCGAACCTTTGATGCTCTATCCACAGCACCACCGCCTGGTCAGGCTAAAATGATAACCACTTAATATAGGACCTGTAATTTGTTAAAGAAGCACTGGAAAATTATCTCACACAATTTGTGTGTGTAAGAGACCTAGAGCTTTTTTTACTTCATTTTCTCAATGCCAAATATTGTCTTTTGACATTGAGGTACACATAAATAAAGCCTAATGTGTACAATGTACCCAGGCCCATTTTATTTCTCTTTGTCAATGAACATCATAGTAACCTCATTAATTTGACTGGGTTATTTGAGATAACAACATTTTGTCTCAATTTAACTTTCTGCTTTAGCACATTTGTTGGGTATTGAATTTAAGAATCAATGCAGGAAGATGTCATGGGGACTCAATTACATATCCCACACTACTCCTTATAATAAAGCAGAAAGCTGTTTCATGCAACTACGTAAGTTCTAACTGAATTATTATGACTTCTGAGGGGAAATGGATTAATGTGAACTTGCTTATAACTTTGTAGATTTAAAGAAGGTATATCCACGGAGGAAACAAAGTATCCATCTACCCCCCACCTTCTGACTGCCCCAATGAAGTGATGTAAAAAAAAATTTGTATTTTGCTGTTTAAAACTTGCTTATTTTGCATTCTTTTCTTGCTCAACCTTATTAAAAATGATGGAAAAGAAGGAATGATTGTAAGCTGATGGTCAAGTTATGGAAATATGTAATCATTCTACTAAACTCCAACATGTAAGTCAAATAGAGAAGTGACAACTATAGTCATAATTCCCCTTACTCAAGCTCCTAGCTGTGCAGATTTGAGCTACTCACTTAACTTTGACATTTCAATTTCCTTATCTACAACAATCTATAAATAATTTATAGTAAAACAAATATAAATAAAATAATTCATAGAAATTGGCCCTATTTCTTTCATAGGATGGTTATAAAGATCACATGGATAATTAAGCAGTTAATATCCTGCTCTGTTTCAAAAAAAAAAGAATGTAAAACAACTGACTCAGAGTATAGAAGTGCTTTAAAACTGTAACTCACTGTGGGCATGTAAACCAATTAACCCAGTGAGAGGACAGAATTCTAAACAAAACTTGAATTTCACATTTTGACCTTAGATACCAGAAAAAAGAATACAGTTCTAAACAGCTCTCAGTCCTAATGAGTTTCTTAGTGCTCTCTTCTGTTCTGCAGCAATAGCCATTAGCATATTCTGCATCTCAGGTGCTAGGAGGGCTTTAGGATTTAGCATGGGAAGAAGCCACAAGATGCATTGTATGTTATTCTTTTCCTAGTGCTCTGTGCTTATTGCAATGACAGTTTATTAATTAATTGTTGTAATATTTGTTTAATACTTGTCTCTCTGATTGAGTTGTGGGAGTTGGGAAGGAAGAGTCTATGTCTATTTTGCTCACTGTGATGTCTGACACATAGTAGTTCCTCAAGAATGTTTTATGAATAAAACAATAAATAAATAAGTGGCTGAGTGAATTTGCTCTCTTATGCTGCTTAATCAGCTATGCTGGAATACAGCAGACAGGTTCCATCAGAGAAAGCTAACACTATGGTTACTGGAGGGTGGGGAAGGCCCAGAAGAGTACCTAGGCAAGTAGAAAGGGCTCCCTGTCTTTGTATATGCTTCTTTTGGCCAAGTGCCCTTCCTGCACTCTGGATAATGTACATGTGTTCTGGCCATGCTCTGTTGAATGCAAATTATAGTATCTTGTTCCCCTTTCCAAACACAAAGCCAATATGAATGGATTTCTCAATAATTTTCGTCAGTGGAAAGATTGAGCAATATAATCCAGTTTGTGGCCATTGAAACTTCAGGACAAGAGAATCAAGCTGATAAAGCCTAGGTTTTGTCTATATGACAAAAATACATAGGATATACTAGTATACATCCTACATATATGTATATGTCTACATATGTGAATGCTGACTTGTGTTAAGGAATCAATAAGTACATAGCTTGTGGAGTAAATAGGGTTCTAATACATAGCCAAACACACACTCACACACATAGTGAAAAAGGTGGAGACTGGATCTCCCAGATGTACAATTAATTTATAACATATGCATTGTCTTTGATTTAGGAAATAGTGAATATGGAATACCAAGGAAATGAGTTGGGGGAGGGAACATCTTGATGCTATTTCTCTTTGGGAAAAAAATACCAACAGCACCTTCCTACTTCAGTAAATTTTTTCAGCATCAACAAAAATCAAGGGGTGATTCCAAGATGGCAATAGAGTAGGTGGACATTGCAACTGCCACTTCCCAAGACAAGTTGGATTACAACTTAATTTAAGAACAATCACCTTGAAAAACCAACTTTGGACTAAATGAAGAGGCATCTAAAACCAAGGATCACAGAAGACACCACACTGAGACTGGTAGGAAGGGCAGAGATGTGGAAAGGGCTGCCCTACTCGCAGGAGTGACTGGCAGCTGAGGGTCCAGAAGGACTCTCACTGTGGGGAGGGTCACCCTGAGAAGTGTGGGTGCTCAGCTTCAGAACCAGAACCAGAACCCCAGCTTAGAACCCCAGAGCCTAGAAGAAGTGCTCAGTCAGCATTTGGAGATGAAAAGAGCCGGGTTTCTGTTTATGAGAAAGAGATGGAGTTCTTGAGATGTAAGCTCTGTCTTAAAGGTCTGTGCAGAAAATCTTGTTCATAGCCACTTACCTGGGGCTCCTTTGGAGGAAGGGCTGAGAGGACTAGAGTTGCATGAAGAGAGTGTGAAGTTGGTGGCCCAGGGAGAGACACTGTGGGGGATGGCTACCAGAACCTCTGTGCTGAGTCATTCTCCAGTACTGTAGTCACCATGTTTCTTGGGTGGAGCAGTCCCCTCTGAATGGCATCAGCCTGGATAAAAGCAACTGCTCCACCGTCAGTAGTCCCTCTTGCCCCAGTCATAAAGATTGAGTTGTGCTGAGAAACCAGAAAGCAGGGGGTGCATCAGTGACTCAGTTTTCTGGCATTGAAGCTAGTACTTCCCCCTACATGCTCCTGAGACTAGGACTGGTGATTCTACTTCACTGCAGAGTCAGTAGAAACTGTCCAGACTATGGGCAGACCACACCTCTGGGTCTCAGAGTTGACACCCACTGGACTACTGGGGCCATACCCTACTGAGTTCTGTGAATAAAGTCTGGCTAGACTGACACTTAGGGCCAAGGGGAAAAGCCACACCCATCATCCTTTCTAATCCCTGAATTGCCATAGGCTCTAGACTCTGCCAGAGGTCTTTTCAGTGGCTGAGCCCAACAAGCAGGCAGCAGACAAAAGCTGCAGGGGGTGGGACTCAGGGAACCTTGGTCTTTTAAGCGGAATTTCCTTCAGGCCCAGTGTGGGTAAAAACCAGCCTAGATGTGTAGCTTCATATTTCCATGAGCACCTGGGCCCAGTAGAAGCAGCCACAAACTATGGATTGCTTGTGGCTCCAAGAAGGTTGCTGAGGACCAATCATGAGCAATGTTTCCTACTGCTCTGTGCCAGATTCCTGCCAGGGAGGCATAGGGCTGGCACATCCAATCCAGTGGCCAGCTGTGGAGAGCATCAGTTCAGGACTTCACAACCCTTGTAGTGGGGCAACAAAGAGCTGCTCACAACTGGCCTAGCTGAGATGAATTCTGTTTTCTGTGATCAGCACCAGCACAGCAGCTTATGTGTGTTGAATAGAGTGGAGCTCACAGTCAGCCAGCCTGGGTGCTGGATATCCTGTCCTGCTGGGCTAGATTCCACAGAGGGAAGGGAGAGAGGTTTGGAACATGGAATTTAAAAGTGTGGGTTCCTGTGAGCCTATTGTTGGATCTGGTTGAGGGGCTTAGCCACTTTCTGGAGGAGCACAGTCAGCCCCAGGAAAGAACTTTCTCAGTCTTCCTCCCTGAGACAAGGGTCTCACCAGTTATAAGAACTTCTGAAGAGGGGACTATTGGCCCCAATCAATCTAAACTTGCTGCTCACCTTGTTGGGAGAAATAAAATTTGAGTATCCAGCAGTGGCTGAGAGATTACACCCTGGATTAGGGGTCACATTCCCAGTACTGAGCTCCTGACCAAGAGACTCCTGAACTAAGGGATCCCACTAACATTGTATTCCCAACCTCAGCTGCTCTAATCCAACAAGCTTGCAACCAGTAGAGGGGTTGGTTGAGTAAAGTCAGTCTGAGCCCACAAAACAGTCTTTTTTTCAGAAGACTCTTTGGGAAGACCAGGCAGCAATAAGAGGAGGTGGAGCAGCTGAAAAAGTAAAGGCTAATCTTGTGGAGTTTGAGGCTTTTACAGAGCTACTGTGATCTATAAACAAAAGGAAGCTAATCCTTAAATACAAGTTGGACCTTCCTACACTACTCAGGCACAAATAGTAAAAAGAGCAGTAGTTGAAGACAGGTACCCCACAGTGGGTTACAAACAATAGCTGATGCCAAAGCAAGAAGATATAGAACCAACACAATTAGTAGTGAGTGGCAGACAGCACTGACCCTAGACTCAGCTAGCAACAAAAGCAGCACACCCAAAGGAGGAGTCTAGTGAGCACCAGACACAGTGGAGTATAAATATACACAACAGCACAGACATTGCACAATGTGTAATACACATGATCAAGGTTGATCCTTAAAGCCAGCCAGCCTAAAGGAATAACCATACCCACAAAAGGACCAACTACATTCAATACTCACATACAACAGGAGGAAAATACTGCCCTCAAGAAGCATTCCAAGAACAAGGAAAAAAGGTCACCTGGAGGGCAGTACCACCAAGGCCACCTTCCTCATAGAGTAACACAAAAATTTCAAAGTTAGACAGTACTACCTAATACACAGACAAAATGAGCAAAGAAATGTAACGTAAATGGATCAAAAAGAGAAATCCCCAGAAAAACAACTAAATGAAGTGAAAGTTACCAAACTACCAAATGTAGAGTTTAAAATAATGATTTTTAGGATGCTCAAGAATCTTAAGGAACAATGGATAGATATAATGAGCACTTAAATAAAGAAATAGCAAGCATAAAAAAGGATGTTGAAATCATAAAAAAGAACCACTGAGAAATGACAAATACAATATCAGACATGAAGATTGTACTAGAAGGAATCAACAGCAGGCTGTATGAAGAAGAGGATTGAATCAGTGATTTAGAAGACAAGATAAACAGAGGAACAGAAGTAGAGCAGCAAAATAAAAAGAGGATAAAAAAACTGAGGAAACTCTAAGAGACCTCTGTGACAAGATGAAGAGAAACAACATCTACATCATTAGGGTTCCTGAAGGAGAAGAGAATGATCAAGGGATAGAGAACCTGTTTAAGAAATTATAGCTGAAAATTTCCCTAAATAGATGAAGAAAAAAGTCATACAAGTTCAAGAAACACAAAGAGTCCTATTAAAGAGGAACTCAAGGAAGCCTACACCAAGACATATCATAATTAAAATATCAAAGTTAAGAGACAAAGAATACTAAAAGCTGCAAGATAAAATCAGTTAATTACCTACAGAGGAGCCCCCATAAGGATGATATATCATACTTCTGAACAGAAACACTTGAGGCCAGAAGGAATTGGCAAGAAATATTCAAAGTGATGCAAAACAAGAACCTACAACCAAGACTGCTTTATACAGCAAGGCTATCATTTAAAATTGAAGGAGAAATAAAAAGCTTTCCAGACAAAAAAAAAAAAAACAAAACAAACCACAACAAAAAACAAACTCAAGAAATTCACTACAACCAAACCAGTACTGCAAGAAATGTTAAGGGGCCTGCAGTAAAAAGAGGAAAGAAATTGAGAAAAAGAGGATTGTAGCTTTAAAGAATGAAATGGCAATAAATAAGTACATATTAATAATAACCTTAAATGTAAATGGATTAAATGTTCCAATCAAAAAACATATGGTAGGTGCCTGGATAAGAAAACAGGACCCGTACATATGCTGTCTACAGGAGACGCACCTCAGAACAAAAGATACACATAGACTGAAAGTGAAGGAATGGAAAAAAGTATTTTGTGCAAATGGATATAAAAAGAAAGCTGGGATAGCAATACTTATATCTGACAAAATAGCCTTTAAAACAAAGGCTATTGTAACAGATAAAGATGGTCACTGCATAATGATAAAGGGGGCATTCCAACAGGAGGATATAACCATTGTAAATATTTATGTGCCTAATATAGGAGCAACTAATTATATATAGCATATTTTGATGGACATAAAGGCCAAAATCAGTAGCAATACTATAATAGTAGGGGATTTTAATACCCCACTAACATCAATGGATAGATCCTCTAGACAGAAAATTAACAAAGAAACAGTGGACTTTAATGACACATTAGATCACCTGGATTTAATAGATACCTTCAGAACATTTCACCCAAAAGCAGCAGAATATGCATTCTTTTCAAGTGCTCATGGTACATTCTCTAGGATAGACCACATCTTAGGACACAAAAGAAGTCTCAATAAATTTAAGAAGATTGAAATCATATCAAGCATCTTTTCTGATCACAATGGAATGAAACTAGAAATCAACTACAATAGAAAAACTGAAAACATTCAAATACTTAAAGGCTAAATAGCATGTTATTAAATAATGAATGGGTTAACAATGAGATTAAGAAAGAAATAAAAAATTTCCTTGAAATAAATGAAAATGAACATACAACAACTCAAAATTTATTGAACACAGAAAAAGCAGTTCAGAGAGGTAAGTTCATAGCATTACAGGCATACCTTAAGAAGCAAGGAATAGCTCAAATAAACAACCCTGCATCTGAAAGAACTAGAAAAAAGAACAACATAAAAGGCTAGAGGAAGTAGAAGGAAGGAAATAATAAAGCTTAGAGTGGAAATAAATGACATAGGGGCTTAAAAAACAATACAAAATATCAATGAAATCAAGAGCTTCTTCTTTGAAAAGGTAAAAAAGACTGACGAACCTTTAACCAGACTCATCAAGAAAAAAATAGAGAAGACTCAAAAAGTAAAATTAGAAGTGAAAGCAGAGAAGTAACAACTGATACTGCACAAATACAAAATATTGTAAGAAAATACCATAAAATCTTTATGCCAAAAATTTGGACAACCTAGGTGGAATGGATAAATTTTTAGAAACATATAATCTTTCAAAACTCAATCTGAAAGAATCAGAAAATTTAAACAGACGGATTACAACAAATGAAGTTGAAACAGCTATCAAAAAACTACCAGCAAACAAAGGTCCTGGACCTGATGGCTTCACAGGCGAATTTTACCATACATTCAAAGAAGAACTAATACCTATTTTTTTCAAGCTATTTCAAAAAATTCAAGAGGAGGGAAGACTTCCAAGCTCCTTTTCTGAGGCAAGCATTATCCTCATTCCAAAACCAGGTAAAGACACTACAAAGAAAGAAAACTATAGTCCAATATCCTTGATGAACATAGATGCTAAAATTCTGAACTAAATATTAGCAAACTGAATCCAGCAATACATTAAAATAATCATACATCATAATTAAGTGGAATTTATTCTGGGGAGGCAAGACTTCTACAATATTCACAAATCAATCAATGTGATTCATCAGATAAACAAAGGAAGGATAAAACTCACATGAATATATCAATAGATGCAGAAAATGCATTTGATATAATTCAGCACCCTTTTATGATCAATATTCTCAGCAAAGTAGGAATACAGGGAACATACCTCAACATAATAAAGGCCATCTATGACAAACTGATAGCCAAGATCATACTCTATGGGAAAAAATTAAAAGCAATCCCCTTAAAATCAGGGACAAGGTAGAGGAGCCTTCTTTCATCACTCTTATTCAACATAGTTCTGGAAGTCCTAGCTACAGCATTCAGACAACAAGAAGAAATAATAGGCATCCAAATTGGAAAAGAAGAAGTAAAACTATCATAATTTGCTGATGATATGATACTGTACATAGAAAACCCTAAAGTCTCAGTCAAAAAACAACTAGACCTGATAAGTGAATTTGGCAAGGTGGCAGGATATAAAATTAATACTCAGAAATCAGAGGCATTTTTTTTTAAATTTCTTTTTATTTTATTCATTTTAGATGAGGAGACACAGAGTGAGAGAGAGAGAAAGAGAGAAAGGGGGGAGGAGCTGGAAGCATCAACTCCCATATGTGCCCTGACCAGACCAGTGCAGGGTTTTGAACTGGCGACCTCCCTGTTCCCAGGTTGACGCCTTATCCACTGCGCCACCACAGGTCAGGCCAGTGGCATTTTTATATACCAACAATGAACTGTCTGAAAGAAAAATTAAGAAAACAATCCCCTTCATTATTGAAACAAAAAAAGTAAAATACCTAGGAGTAAATTTAACCAAGGAGGTAAAGGACTTGTACTCGGAAAATTATAAACCATTGATAAAAGTATCAAGGAAGATATAAACAAGTGGAAGCATATACCGTGTTCATGGATAGAAAGAATAAACATCATTAAAATGTCTATATTACCCAAAGTAATCTATAAATTCAATTTATAAATGCAATTCCTATTAAAATACCAATGGCATACTTCAAAAATATAGAACAAATATTCCAAAAATTTATATGGAACCAAAAAAGAACATAAAAAACCTCAACAATCTTGAAAATGAAGAATAAAGTGGGAGGTATCACACTTTCTGATATCAAGTTATACTACAAGGCCATTGTACTCAAAACAGTTTGGTACTGGCTTAAGAACAGAGAATCCAGAAATAATCTCATGCCTTTATGGCCAATTGATATTTGACAAAGGAGGTAAGAACATACAATGGAGTAAAGACAGTCTCTTTAATAAATGGTGTTGGAAAAATTGGACTGGTTCATGCAAAAGAATGAAACTAGACCACAAACTGATACCATTCACAAAAATAAACTCAAAATGGATAAAAGACTTAAATGTAAGTTGCGATACCTTAAACATATTGGAAGAAAATAGGCAGTAAACTCCTCAATATCTCTCATAGCAATATTTTTGCAATTTATCTCCATGAGCAAGTGAAATAAAGAACAAAATAAACAGATGGGACTATATGAAGCTAAAAAACTTTTGCATAGCAAAAGACACCATTAACAAAATAAAAAGACAACCCACACAATGGGAGAACATATTTGCCAATATGTCTGATAAGGGGTTAATAACCAAAATTTATAAATAACTTCTGAAACTAAACACCAGGAAGGTAAACAATCCAATTAAAAAATGAGCTAGAAAACTGAATAGACATTTCTCCAAAGGGAACATACAGATGGCCAGTAGGCATGTGAAAAAATGTTCAACGTCACTAATCATCAGAGAAATGCAAATTAAAACCACAATGAGATATCACTTCACACCTGTCAGAATGGTACTCATTAACAAAACAACACATAAGTGCTGGTGAGGGTGTGGAGAAAAGGGAACACTCCTGCACTGCTGGTGTGAATGCAGACTTATGCAGTCAATGTGAAAAACAGTATAACGTTGCCTCAAAAAATTAAAAACGGAACTGCCTTTTGACCCAGCTATCCCACTTTTAGGTATATATCCTAAGGATACCAAATCACTGATTCAAAAGAAGTTATGCACTCCCATGTTTATTGCAGCATTGTTTACAATAGCCAAGATCTGGAAACAGCCCAAGTATTTGTCAGTGGACGAGTGGATTAAAAAGTTGTGGTACATATACACAATGGAATACTATGTGGCCATGAATAAAAGAAAATCTTACCTTCTGCGATGGCATAGATGGACCTGGAGATCATTATCCTAAGTGAAATAAGCCAGGCAGAGAAAGACAAATATCATATTATCTCACTTATATGTGTAATCTAATGAACAAAGTGTACTGAGGAACGGAATAGAGGCTGAGGCGGGGTATAGGGAGCAGAGGGACAGCTGTCAGAAGTGAGGGGGATAAGGGGATGGGATCAGAGAGGGTGAAGGGATTTGTGAAATTATATGTACCCAACACACAGATACAGATAACAAAACAGGAAATCCCAGAGGGAAGGGGAGGAGGAGTTAGTGGGAAGGGGGCAAAGGTGGTGTAATGGGGGACACGAGGGTTGGGGGAGATGGTGTTATATTGAATGGGACACTTGAATCCATGTTAACAAAATATAATAAAATTAATGAAAATGAAAAGAAAATAAAATCAAGTAATTATACATAAATAGATATATCTATTTAACTTTCATAGAAAAAAATTCCTCAAATTGAAGAAATTGGTATTAAATTTTTAAATAAGGGATCAATTCTTTTGATCTCACAGTTTCCTAATCTAAGATAAAGATATCACTAAGGAAAGTAACCCAACTGAATGAGTAAACTAGTTAAAACCTAACTACTACTGTATTACTGTTCCTTTGAGAAGAGGCATCCAATCTTTAGATGATTATTTGACAGCCAGTTCCTTGTTGATGTCACAGGTTCCCTGCCTGCTCTTCTCTATTACTCTCTCCTTTAGAGAAAAAACTACTAATTTTCTGAGGGAGGACCTTATATTAAAATTAACCAGGCAGAAAGAACCCAAGAGTTACTGTCTTTAATCAGAACACAGAATACCACAATGTAAATAGAAGACATTCTTGGATCATAACATGTTAGCAATGCCTTGTTGTAGGCAAATGTCAACTGCCAGAAAGGTGGAGATAGGCTGAATGGCCCCAGAAGTGAGCCAGTCCTGGGCTTAGGAAGGATGAAGCTAGCTCCCTGGTCCTGGCCTACTTCTCCCTGACACCCTTCCCACCCGTCCCCCATCTCGTGCATTAGAGAGACATATTTTAACATATGGCCAGTCTCTTATTTAGTTCCTGGCTTCCTAAATTTTATTTCTTTTTCCTCCATAAAACCATTACCCCAATTACTTCTGTTTTTTCTGACTAGGTAGGAGTAGGTAATTGAGGCTGTATATAAACCTTTCTCTCTTGCATCCTACTCAAACATATCCATGTGACGGGGCAGCAACATCTCATTACACAGTTTGAAATGTTGGGGAAAATAGGTATTGGTTGTCAGACAGCCTTTTCTAAGAAGTGACTAGCAGGTTAAGTTTGAATTACTGTTGGCAAACTGCATGACTTTTCTGTTCCAGGAATAGAGAGATGATAATCATGAAACTTGTAAAAATTGATCTGGGGCAAATGATATGACATGTGATACATTTTCTTGCAACAGAGAATGGCGTGCACAGAAGAGGAAAAGGTAATAATACAAATGGTCTTTGGTTAAGAATGTGTCAGTCTTTGAAATTCTCCTAAGGTATGTGTTCGGGGGCCTCAAATTTGCATGCATGTGACAGATATTTCAACTTCTGTGTTCATTTCAGGAATGTGAGATTGAAAACAAAGCTGTTTAAGAATTACCTCTGGGACTTTATGATAGGAGAATTTACTAAGCTGTGACATTTTATATCACATTTAAAAACAAATAAATGTGAAACAGAAAAAGAATTCTTATTTGCCCAAAACCAAGGATTTCTTTTCTTTTTCTTACCAATTTGGTTTTTATTATCAATATCATAATTTTCTTTATTTTTGGCAGTTGGCATTGTGAAATCCTGAGTAAAGGGGTGTCTGCTTAAAATTATAATAGTCTTAAAACAATAATTTCACATTATCTGGCCCATACTTGGATTTCCGATATTTCCAACCAGGACACCAGCATGAGCCAGCTTTCTTGGATCAGTTTCCCACAGTATGTTAGCTTGTCTAGTGTCCACCACAATGCCTTTCAAACATGGATAACTTCTACTTCCTCATCAGCTGCTGAATGCTGGTAACCTTAGTCTCATTTAGGACTCTAGCTAACGTGATATATCCATGTATCCTTGATGAATAAATTTCCTTTTCACCCGTTAATCTCTGTATTTTTCCAAATAAAAGGCTTATTTTTAAAAATGTATTTATGCCACAACCAGTTCTCCTTCATCGTTACTCCTGTTTGCTCAATATGACATTTGCATAAGGTGACCAGATGTCCCGCTTTTGACAGGACAGTCCCGATTTTTGACAATTTGTCCTGTGTCCCATGGCTTTTTAAAAAAGTCCCGGTTTTTGGAAAGAATGCACGAAAAGCTAGGGAAAGGCAGGAGAAAGAAAAGGGAATATACGGTTTTTGGCGGGAAGACCCCGCCTCGACCTGGAAGCGCCAGCACTGCGGCAAGAGCTGGCTGCCCCCTGCAGGCCGAAACAAAGAACTTCCGGAGGGACCTACCTGCTGGGGCGATGGCTGTCAAGTCTCCTAACTACCCATAGGCCCATGTCCTGGATGCCGACTTGCGGCTCCGGCTCCGCATGTAACCCGATCCCTCTGAGTCAGTCAAAATTTCCCATATAGTAATATTTATGAAAATCATCTTTTTAATTAGGTATCATTATTTAAAAAAATAGATTGATAAGGAAAAGGTTAAATCTTGGGCATCAGCAAAAATCACAATAGAGAACAAATGGTTAGAATATTTCATCATTTTGAAACAAACCATGTTCCATACAATAATGCACTAAAAATTGTGGAATATGTGCTGGCTTTACCAGGAACTAATGCTGCAACTGAATGCGTTTTTTTCTACTCTAAATAAAGTGTGGATATCAGAAAAATCACAATTAAGTGTTGAGACTTTGAAAGCCATTTTATGTGTGAAATATAATTTAATAAATTATTGTGAAAAATTTCATGACCTTTTAAACAATGACAGCAATCTAAAAGAAATTCACTCAAATGAGAAATATGCCAAAGAATAAAATAATACTATACAGAATTATTTTAATGTATTATATTTGTAAATTGTACTTACGTTGAAATTAAAAAATATATTACAATACTATTTTTGCATTCTATGAAAAATTTTTTTGCTCCATATAGACCAAATTTTTAATCAAGACCCCCCGCCCCCAAGTCAGTGCTGTCCTGCTTTACCAATTTTAAAATCTGGTCACCTTACATTTGCAGTGTGGTTTCTGTTCATTACTGATTCTCAAAGAACTCAACTGTGCAAATAGTAGGTCATAGACTTATTAGCCAGAAAGGCTATGTGCTAATATTTAGTTTTTCTTCTCAATGTTTGTTTTATTAATTTTAGAGAGAGAAGAAGGAAGAGAGGGAGAGAGACAGGAACATCAATGTGTTTTTGTATGTGTCCTGACTGGGCATTGAACCTGTAACCTGAGCTACCCAGCCAGGGCTGTGCAAATATGTCTATTATCTGAAAAGGGCAAGCATTAATTTCATCTTCTTAACTATGTAGGCCATGGAGACAATTTAAAAGAGAGAGAGAGATTCAGATAGAAAAAAATTGATGTTCTCTCTACTTTTGGTGTATGTTTGAACATTTTCATGGTAAAAAGTTTAAAACTGTCTTGACGATCTTATTCATATATAATTGACATTTTTTTGTTATTCTGTATTTGTGCATTCACCTACTCACTAAAGTTTCTTTGTAACCCCCAAATAGACACTTATAGGATTTTATGGTCATGGACTTGAACACAGCAGCAAAAACTTTGAGTCACCTGATGCATAAGGTCCCTGGTGAGGTTGAGCAAGATGGTGCTCTGTTTCCTTGGTTCAGCTCACACATTGTAAACAAGTGTTCTTTTCATGGTCTATTTCATGCCCTGTTTTTGCATTTTTGTGATTTTACTGTTTAAAATGGCCCCCAAGAAGAGTGCTGAAGTGCTGTTCAATGTTTCTAAGGGCAAGAAGGCTTTGCTGTACCTCAAGGAGCAAATACCTGTGTTAAGTGAACTTTATTCAGGCATGAGCTATAATGCTGTCAGTCATGAGTTCAATGCTAGTAAATCAGCAATCAACACTATATATTAAAGAAGGTGTCTTTAAAGAGAGATACCCATAAAACAAGGTTATGTGTTGATCTATTGACAAAAATATTGTGACCAGAGGCTTGGAGGAACCCAACCCTGCATTTCCTGTGGGGACATGGCTTCAGCAGTGGCTAATTCCATGTGCTGTAAATAGGAAGAATGAACTATATTTATATGTAAATATATTCACCTGCTTCTAACTAGCACTAAGGAAGTGTGGACTAAGTTTTTCAGCACAGAAAGCTACCCTGAGAGCTGGCCCAAGGCAAATTAGGCTGCTAATGGTCCCACCTCCTATTTACTTGGTCCACTGCAGAAATCACCTTATTCTGTTCCCTAGATTGTACTGTTATCCCTAATGTTCTTCAACTTTTATTATTAAAATAATTATAATTTTTCTTTTAGTTTTGGCAACTGGCTTGTTAAATCCTGGTAATGAGGTTCTGTTTAAAATTACCATTAAAGTAAAAGCTGGCAAGTGTATCCTCATATGCCTTTCTCAAGGTTTCAGTGATCAAGTCTCTGTACTTTTTACAAAATCAGGAAACACAATCTTTCTTCACTGGTCAGATCTTATTTATCCCCAGATCTGACATAGCACCTGTCACCTAGTAGGTGCCCTACTGAATGAGTGGAGTGTCAATTAGAGGTAGAATCATAACAAATATTAATTTTCAAATTCTACAAAATAAATAGTCAATAATGTTTAATGTAACAGCTGGAAAATGGTGCCATCAGGGCAGAAGCTGTCTTAGATGTTTAGAGATTTACTGTTGGTTATACCACCTATATGATACACAGAAAATTTACCATAAATGTCTATAAAACACTTATATTTCTTGCATTAATTATAGAGTTTGTGGATTTTATTGGTTTGGCAACTGACAACAATAACTGTAAATAAATGACTGAGGTAAACTATATTACTTAGACACAGAATAGGAAAATATTGCACAGGGGACAGAAAAGCAGATTTAAATGATGATACCTTGGCTTGGAAATTATTTCACATTAAGATAACTTTTATCAGGAGGGCAATATTGTACAGTCTTCTTTGTAAATTTTACTATTTACATTATACATTTTATTTTTTGTCGAGTAATAGAAGCAATTAATTCTAAGCGTCATAGTTTATTTTGCATTTGAGCTTCATGCTTCTCAAGAGCTGATTTCTTTTTTTAAATCCAGGCAATTGAACAAAACATAAATGTCATTTTAATAATAGGAACTGAAAATTTAATAATATGCTATTAAACTGTAACTATAAGTGAATAATACTAGTCCTCACTCATTTTATTTCCTGCATAGTTCTGGCCTGTTAATGACACTTTTATTCAAGGGAATGTTGTATTATATATATATTAAAGTAAAGAAACTTTCAACAGAAACATAAAGGAAAAAATAAACATAAATGTTATGATAAATTAATGGCTTGTTGGAGATACTTACATGAATATTTTAATGGATTAAATATTCTCTTTGCCTGAAATATCCAGGAAAAAACTCAGAAAAATAAAAGTTGTTCTTACTTACTTACTTGGAGCATTTTCTTAATTCTTCATGTAATTTGATTATGTTAATAAGAATATGAATAAATATAGAACTACCTAAGTCCGTATATATAGGTATATCTCATTTTGTTGGGATTTGCTTTATTGCAGTCACTGATAATGCATTTCTTACAAACTGAAAGTTGGTGGCAACCCCACATCAAACAAGTCTGTCAAGACAATTTTTCCAAAAGCATTTGCTCACTTTGTATCTCTGTGTCACATCTTGGTAATTCTTGTAGTATTTCAGACTTTTAAAATTATTATTCTATATGTTGTGGTAATCTGTGATCAGTGATCTTCACTGTTACTTTTGTAATTGTTTTAGGGGCACCAAAAACCGCACCCATATAAGAGCACAAACTTAATCAATAAACATTGTGTGTGTCCTGACTACTCCATGGGTTGGCTGTTCCTCCATCTTTCTTCATTTCCTGGGGTCATCCTAGTCCTTGAGATACAACAATATTGAAGTTAGATCAATTACCAACCCTACTATGGCCTCCAAATGTTCACGTGAAAAGAGGAGTCATATATTTCTGACATTAAGTCAAAGGTTAGAAATGATTAAGATTAATGAGGAAGGAATGTTGAAAGCCAAGGAAAAGCTAGGTCTCTTGTGTCAATTAGTTGAATTGTAAATGCAAAGAAACAGTTCCTGAAGGAAATTATAAATGCCACTCCAGTGAGTACACAAATGATCAGACAGTGAAACAAACTTATTGCTGATATAGAGAATGTTTAAGAGGTCGGGATAGAAGATCAAACCAGCCCCAACATTCCCTTAAGCTAAATCCTATCCCAGAGTGAAGTTCTAAGTCTCTTCAATTCTATGAAGGCTAAAAGAGATGAGAAATCTTCAGAAGAAAAGCAGACTCTAACACAAGTTTGTTCATGGAGTTTAAGGCAAGAAGCCCTCTCCATAACATACAAGTACAAGGTGAAGCAGCAAGTGCTGGTGTAGAAGCTGCAACCAGTTACCCAGAAGATCTAGCTGAGATAATTAGTGAACATGGCTGCACTGAACAACAGATTTTCAATGTGGATGTAACAGCCTCCTATTGGGAGAAGATGCCATTTAGGACTTCCATAGCTAGAGAGAGGTCAATGGCTGGCTTTGAAACTTCAAAGGATGGGCTGTCTCTTGCTAGGGACTCATGCAACTGGTGACTTTAAGTTGAAGCCAATGCTCATTTACCATTCTGAAAATCCTAGGTGCCTTCAAGAATTATACTAAATCTCCTCTGCCTGTGCTTTATAAATGGAACAACAAAGCCTAAATAACAGCCCATCTGTTTACAACATGATTTATTAAATATTTTAAGCCCACTGTTGAGACATACTGCTCAGTCAAAGATTTCTTTCAAAATATTACTGCTGCCTGACCAGGCGGTGGCGCATTGGATAGAGTGTCGAACTGGGATGCAGAAGACCCAGGTTCAAGACCCTGAGCTCGCCAGCTTGAGTGCGGGCCCATTTGGCTTGAGCAAAAAGCTTGGACCCAAGGTCGCTGGCTCCAGCAAGGGATTGCTCAGTCTGCTGAAGGCCTGCGGTCAAGGCACATGTGAGAAAGCAATCAATGAACAACTAAGGTGTTGCAACGGCAACGAAAAACTAATGATTGATGCTTCTCACCTCTCTTCGTTCCTGTCTGTTTGTCCCTATCTATCTCTCTCTGTCACTCTCTCTCTCTGTCCCTGTAAAAGAAAAAATATTATTGCTCATTGACTATGTACCTGGTCACCCAAGAGCTCTGATGGAGAAGTACAAAGAGATTGATGTGGTTTTATGCCTGTTAACACAGCATCCATTCTACCACTCATGGATCAAAGAGTGATTTTGACTTTCAAGTTTTATTATTTAAGAAATACATTTTATAAGGCAGTAGCTGCCATGGGTAGTGATTAATTTGATGGACCTGGACAAAGTAAAGTGAAAGCCTTCTGGAAAGGGTTCTTCATTGTAATTGTCATTAAGAACATTCATGGTTCATGGGAAGAGGTCAAACTATCAACGTGAGCAGGAGCTTGGAAGAAGTTAATTGCAAACTTCATAGATGACTTTGAGGGGTTCAAGAGTTCTGTGGAGAAAGAAACTGTAGATGTGTTGGGAATAGCAAGAAAGCTAGAATTAAAATTGGAGCCTGAAGTTTGACTGAACTGCTGTAATTTCATAATAAATCTTTAACAAATGAGGAATTGTTTCTCATGGGTAAGCAAAAACTTACATGAACTTTGTTGAAAAAGCAGTGGCAAGGTCTGAGAGGATTCACTTCAATTTGAAAATAAGTTCTGTGGGTAGAATGCTATCAAACAGTATTGCATGCTGCAGAAAAATCATTTGTGAAAGGAAATGTTGATTGATGCAGCAAACTTCATTTCTGCCTTATTTTAAGAAATTGCTACAGCCACCTCTGCTTTCAGCAATCACCACCATAATCCATCAGCAGCCATTAACACTGAGGCAAGACCTTCCCCAGCAAAAAGACTATGACTTGCCAAGGGCTCAGATGATAGTTAGCATTTTTTAGCAATAAAGTATATTTTAATTGAGGTATGTACATTGGGTCTTGACTGGTTTGCTTAGTGGATAGAGCATTGGCCCTGCATATGGATGTCCTGGGTTTGATTCTCAATCAGGGCATAAAAGAAAGGTGACCATCTGCTTTTATCCCCTTCTCTTCCTCTTTCTCTACTGCAGCCAGTGCTCAATTGGTTCAAGCCTAGACCCTGGGTGCTGAGGGTAGCTCGGTTGGTCCAAAGATGTCAGTCTCAGGTGCTAAAAATAGCTTCATTGATTTGAGCATCAGCCATAGACCTAGGTTGCCAGGTGGACCCTCATCAGGGCACATGTGGGAATCTCTCACTATCTCCCCTCCTCTCACTTAAAAAAAAATGTACAGTTATTTTAGACAAAATGCTATTGTACACTTAATAGACTACAGGAAAGTGTAAACATAACTTTTATAAGCACTGGAAAACCAAAAAAATTAATGACTCACTTTATTGCAATATTCACTTTATTTTAATTATCTGGAACCCAACCTGCAATATCTCTGGAGTATGTATGTATGTATGTATATTTATATCTCTATTTGTATAGAAATAGGTAGGATGGTAAATAAATATAGATATTTACATTTATCTATCTAATTTATTATATCTATTTATAGTTGTAGATAGATACAGTCTGAATGTACACCTCTAAGAATACATTTGAAAAGCCAAAAAGTATTTGTGTAAAGTGAAAAATAAAATAAAACAGTTCTACTTACCAAACAGAAGTAAGCCAGATGTTAGAAATTCTCCTGAAAAAGTATCTACTGAGGGTTTGTCTTAGTAACTATGCTAAATGTTATTCGACATTGCCAAAGAGAAGTTATATAATAGCTTAAAATAATTGTCTTAAGATACTCATTTCTTTATGTTTTATTTTGGCACATTGATGGGAATATGGCTAGCTTATGGCAATAAAAAACACTATTAGCTATTTTATAGTCTGACTCAGAATTTTCACTGGAACAAAAAAATCCCAAATGTTATAAATGAAGAGAGATGTTGATCATTTAAAATGGAAAATATATATTTATTGTAACCAATATATTTAAATATTTTCCTGCTAAAAGTTACTTTAACCTCTCCCCTCTTGATCTCTTGCCCTTCCTTCTGGGCAGGCATGCTGCCTTATTACATTTGGGTTATTATTTAATACATTTGCATTGTGAACCACACCACAAACTTCCACTCTGACCAATCTGGGATGCAAAAACATCAGAAGTTTTCTTTGGTTGTTTGCATTTGGAAATTAAACAGAAATAAACCCATCTTCCTCTTCAACTAGCCCAAACAAGTTACTTTTGTTTTTTGTTTTTATTTCTTTCAGCAATGGGAATAGAAGATTAAAGAAATGAAATACTCTTTTAAGAATCTTTTCTTGTAGACAATCCTTAAATAATTGGTGGTGGACATGGTGACTGTTTATTGACTGAAAGACAGATTTCAAGCAAGTACTTGCTTACATCTATCCATCAAGTTTCAAAACCTTTCCTGCTCACAGGTGATAGACTTTTGTGTGACTAAGCCTATGGAAGGCCAAGGGAAGTACAAACAGCGTTTTTATTATAGACTGTCCTTCTTAAAACATAGCTCAAGGAGCCTGCAGTTTGAATTATAGAGTGTCTCATGAGAACTTCTGGCATCTGGTTTGACAATCATATTTTTAAAAATGTAGTCTTTTGTGATCTGTGACCCTAAATAATATGGTAAAAACTAAAGCTGGTGACTCACAGTTGCTTAAGTTGCAATAATTATGCAATTAAGAGTAGACAATAAATGAGATTGGACAGTGGATAAAATTTATTGTTTTTAAAATTTTTTTATTTAATTAATTGTGCTTACATAGATTCTAGAGTCACCCCAAATGCATCCAACCCTCCCCCATATTCCCCTCAACATTTCCCTTGTCCCTTACCACACAGCGCCCTCCCCCGTTCCCTTCAGGTTTATCCCATCCTATCATCCCCTTTTTCTCTGTCCTCTTTTCCTCTGGTCCCTTTGATCTCTCCTCAGACGGTGGATGGAATTTAATAAAGTGTAATGTATAAATGGAAACCCTATCTATTATGTATCTACTTATAATGGGATGAAATGGGGGCCCCCCGGAAAGATATATACGTGTCCTACCTCCCAGAACCTGAGAATGAGACCTTATTTTATTCTATTATTATTATTATTATTATTATTATTATTATTATTATTATTATTATTATTAAGTGAGAGGCAGGGAGGCAGAGATACAGACTACCACATGCACCCCAATCGGGATCCACCTGGCAAACCAGCTATAGGGTGATGCACTGTCCATCTGGGGCCATTGTTTCATTGCTCAGCAACCAAGCTATTTTAGCACTTGTGGTGAGGCCATGGTGACATCCTCAGCACCCAGGGCTAACTTGCTCAAATGAGCTATGACTGTGGGAGGAGAAAGAGAGAGAGCAAGAAAGGGAAAAGGTGGAGAAGCAGATGGTCGCTTCTCCTGTGTGTGCCCTAACCAGAAAACTAACCCAGGACTTCCACACACCAGGATGACACTCTATTACTGAGCCCATTGGCCAGGGCCAAGACCTTATTTTAAAAAGGGTCTTTGAAGATGTAATTGAGTTAAGGATCTTGAGATGTGGAGATAATTTTGGATTATCTGGATAGGTTCTGAATTCAATGGTGTGTACTTGTAAGACACATGCAGAGGAGAAACAGAAGAGGACAAAAGGATATGACCATGAAGGAAGAAACTGGAGTAATGCAGTCACAAGCCAAGGAACACTTGGGAGCCACCAGAAGCTGGAAGAAGAGAGGTATAGATTATCCCCTAAAACCTCTAAAGGAAGCATGGACTATGAAACCTTGATTTAAGACTTCTGGCCTTTGGAACTCTAAGAGTATATATTTTGGTTGTTTTAAGATACCAGGTTATAATGATTTGTTATGGCAGCCACAGAAAAATAATTATCTATATCTATCACCTATGTATCATCCATCTTAATATCCTAAATAATTATCCTCTTCCTGTATTCTTATTTTTACCAACCCATTCTTATTTCTTTCATTATACTTATTTAACTATCATATGAACTCTAAACATAGTATGCCTATTAACTGAAAAAATCTTAAATTCTAACCATTCTCAATTTGAGGCTATATTTAATCTGTTACTTCATTTTATTACATATGTATAAACATATATTAAACTACATACATATATGTTAAAAATAAACTTTATTTTGTGTCAATGACATCTCAGGGGTGCTCTTTGATGTTGCCTGTATTAGATTTCAGGCCTCAAACTATGCATCTTAGATTCTTTTACAGTGATGACTATTTCTAACTGATCACAATTTTCAGCCATATCCTTTTGACTGAAATTAAAAATAACTCTGAATATGTGTTAAGAGAGTAACAAAACCAGGAAACTCAAACTATCCCATTAAACATGTTTCTATTTTTATATCCCTTGTTTCAATTGATAACATGGGGACACACAACTAAGTCCCTCAAACCAGAATTTCTTATCTGAACTGTCACTTGGTGCTTTTCATCCCCTCAAATATTCCTACATCCATCTCCTCTCCATCTCATTGCACTGAGATGGATCAGGCCCAGTTGACACTTTGTCCATCAGTTACTCCAACCCCTCTCCTCTTAATTCTCTGTCCTTTCCATTATTTCTTCCCCCCAGTACACACATACACAAATATACACACCAAATGTGAGCACACACACCCAAATGTGTGATTCGGTGGTCTCCTCAATTACTTGAATCAGCACTGCAGACTGGATAATGTCCCTGTGGCACACCTGAAAGAGGCTTCAAACATAGCTGAAGCTCAATGGATACCTTCTGGGAAATTCCCATTGATTTGGGGAAGCCACAGTAAACTCTTTTCTCTAGGCATGCTGTTTGAAAGGATGATAAAGGCCTGGAACTCCACTGTCATTTTAACACTGTAAGAGGAGGGCCTGATCAAAAATAAAGCTAATTCAGGGAAGGGAGCCAAAGACAGTCAGAGGGAGGAAGATGGCAAAAGGGGGAAGAATCATCTTACTCTCTAGACCCTGCAGTGAAACTGGATTCTTACCTTGGACTTTAAGTTTGAAAACTATGACAATCCTTTTCTTGCTTAGACTGTTTTGAGCTGGAATTCCATAATTTACAATTGAAATTGTCCACATAAATCTAGTCATTATTCCCCTGTTCAACATCTTCCCCTTTGCTCCCAAAGTAAGGCCCAAGCTTCTTGGGAAGTCTCACTAGTACTTCATGTCAGTGTCTTTCTTCTCTAAACTCAACATTGATCTTCAGCCTCTTTTATTCTAAAACCTAGCCATACTCAAGTACTTTTTAGTTTCTTTAATATAAAAACATGTTTCACCCTCAGAACTTTGCAGTTATTTATTCCAGAATTATTTATGAAAAAACTTACTTTCCAAGCATTAAATATATTTAAACACACAAAAGTTGCTGTATTTATGGAGCTTATATTCTAGTAGAGGTGACAAAGAATATAGAGTATAATTAAAATTAAGATATAGAATACATGTAGAAGTTTTAACCATAACAATAGGACAAGAAAAAGAAGTAAAAGCCACTCAAATTGGAAAGAAAGAAGTAAAACTCATTTTTGCAGATGACATAATACTATGTGTAGAGAATAGTAAAGATTCCACCAAAAAAATATTACAACTGATAAATGAAGTCAGGAAAGTAACAGGATACAAGATTAATATTCATAAATTGGTTGCATTTTTATACACCTATAATAAAGTATAAAAACATAAATTAAGAAAACAATCCCATTGACAATTACATCCAAAAGAAAACCCTATCAATAAATATAATCAAAGAGACAAAAACTGGGAAATTATGACATTAAATAAAGAAATTAACAAAAACTTGTGTTATCACATCATCTACTGCAAAACAGAAGGAAATATACTATTTGTAAACATCTTAAATTGTTGAGAGCAAAACAGTATCTAAACAACAAAAGAGCTTACTACCTTAAATGTGCAGGCAGAGAAATATTTTAACAAATAACATGAACAACCAGGATAACATGGATGCACAGAAAGAAATTAAATAAAAAGTCTCCCCAAACCAAACTCAAAGTCATGGAAGACTGTGACTTAAATGACAGAGTATTTAATATTGAAATTATGAAGAAACTCAATAAGATACAAGAAAACTTAGGAAAGCAGTTTAGTGAGCTCAGGAAGAGAATTAATAAACAACAGAATCACTTTATCAAAAAGATTGAAACTATTAAAAGAAAACACAAATTCTAGAGCTAAAGAACTCAATAAATGAGATGAACATCTTAAGAGAGCTTTAGAAAAAGGGAAGATTAGATAAAAGAGAGAATTAGTGAACTTGAAGATAGAAACCTAGAAATGGCTAGGAAGAGAGAGAGAACTGTTAAAAAAGATTAAAAATTCTCTGAGAATTTTCTGACTCCATCAAAAAGAGCAACAAAAAGATAATATATATACAGAAGAATATATATGCAGAAGAAGGGGGGAGAAGTGAACAAAGAGTCTACTCAAATAAATAATTGATTAGGACTTCCCAAGTTTATGGCAAGAACTAGACTTTAGAATTGAGGAAGCTAACAAAACACCAAATTATATCAATGCAAAAGTACCTTATCCAAAGTACATTTTATCAAACTGTCAAAAGTTAATGACAAAGAAAGAATTCTCAGGAAGATAGGGAAAAATATTGTAACCCACAAAGGAATCAAGATTTTTTAAGAGAAATGTTACAAAACAAGAGAAAGTGAAATGAAAGATTCAAAATATTAGAAGAGAAGAATCACCAGTCAAAAACAATATATTCAGAAAAATTATCCTATTGATATAAAAGAGAAATAAAACATTTCCCAGACAAACAAAAGCTGACCAACTTTTCACCACAAAACCTGTACTACAAGAAATGCTGAAAGCTCTTTTACATGAAACAAAAGACAAATATATACAACACTTTGAGTAAAATGACAGACAGAAACAGGAAATTATAACTCTATTTCAGAATATGGTATTAAACATTATAACATAAAGTTTAAAGAAGAGCATTTTTCAGGAAGACTAAAATTTCTGCAATTTAAATTAAAATATTTGGCTCTGGCCAGTTGGCTCAGATGATAGAGCATTGCCTGGTGCACAGACATCTCAGGTTTGATCCCTGGTCAAGGCACACATGAGAAGTGACCATCTGTTTCTCTTCCCCTCCATCTCCCCCTTCTCTCCTTTTTCCCCTCTTGCAGTCAGTGGCTTGATTGGTTCAAGTGTTGGCCCTGGGCTCTGAGGATAGCTCTGTTGGTCTAAGCATCAGCTTCAAGTGGAGAAGATAGCTTGGTTGAGCGTTAGCACCAGACAGGGGTTGCTGGGTGGATCCTGGTCAGGGGTCATGCTGGAGTCTGTTTCACTATTTCCCCTCTTCTTACTTAAAAAAAATAAAAGAGAAAAAATAAATAAAAAATTTCCATTGATTTGAGAGAGAGAGAGAGACAGAGTCATTGTACCACTTAGTTATTCTATTTAGTTGTGTACTCATTGATTGCTTCTTGCAAGTTCCCTGACCAAGGGTCGAACCTGTGACCTCTGGAACACTGGGTCAACACTTTATTCAATAAGCCACCCAGCCAGGGAAATTTCTGAATTTTAAACCTAATGAAAACAACAAAACAAAAATCTAGAGCTGAAACACATAACATAATAAAAGGAGAAATGGAGAAAACTATAGAAAATTACCACACTACAATAGCAGGCAGAAACACAAAGAAAAGAATGGAGATACAGAGCAATCATAAAACAACAACAAAAAAATGCTGTAGTAAGTTCTCAAATATTAATAATCATGCTGAATGTAAGTGGAATAAGCTCACCAATCAAAAGGTAGAGAGATATATTAAAAAAACAAGACCCAAATATATTTTGCCTTCTGGAGACCCATCTCAGTTACGATGACAAAAATAGGCTCACAGTGAAGGAATGGAAGATGATAATCCAAGCAAATGGCATCCAAAGAAAAGCTGGTGTAGCTGTACTTATGTCAGAAAAAAATAGATTTCAAGATAGAAAGATAATAAGAGACAAAGATGGACATTTTATAATGTTAAAGGGGACAAGTCTTCAAGAAGACATAATACCAATGTATATTCACCTAACCTGGAATCACCAAAATACATAAAGCAATTACTAACAGACCTAAAAGGAGAAACTGAAAAAAATACAATTATACTAGAGAACTTGACTATCCCATTGACAGCAATATAGATTATCCAAACAGAAAGTCAATAAGAAAATATTTGCCTTAAAAGACACATTAGAGCAAATGGATATAATCAATATTTGTAAGACTTTCCATCCCCAAATGACAGAATATACCATTTTATCAAGGGCACATGGAAAATTCTCAAAGATAGACCACAGGTTGGGGTACAAAACTAGTCTCAATAAATTTTAGAAGATGGAAAGCATACCAAGCAAAATTTTTTACCACAACATTTTGAAACTGGAAATTAACTACAAGGAGAAAGCTAGAAAACCACAAATATGTGAAAATTAAACAACATGGCACTAAGAAACTATAGGGGGTCAAAGAAGAAATAAAAAAAGAGATCAAAAGATGCATAGACACAAATGAAAATAAAAATATGACACACAAAAATTTGGGGCATACAACAAAACTACTAAGAAGCAATTTTCTAGCATTATAAACCTACTTTCAGAAATAAGAAAAATATCAAAGAAATCTAACATGATATCATAAAGAACTAGGAAAAGAAGAACAAACAAAGCCCAAAGTCATTAGAAGGAAGGAAATAATAAAATTTAGAGTAGAAATAAATGAAATAGAAAACAAAAAGATAATAGAAAGAATGAATGAAACAGCTGGTTCTCTTAAAAGATAAACAAAATGGACAAACCTCTGGCCGAATTATTAAAGAAAAAAGGGAAAAGACTCAAATAAAAACAGAAATGAAAGAGGACAAATTACAATGGGCACCACAGGAATACAAAAGCTCGTACAAGAATAATATGAAAGGCTATATGCCACCAAATTTGATAACCAACAAGAAATAAATAAATTCTTAAAAATGTATAACCTTCCTAGACTGAGTTATGAAGAATTGAATTCTAAATAGACCAATAAATAGTAAGGAAATTAAAATGGTAGTAAAAAATCTCCCCCCAAAGCAAAAATTCAGGACCAGATGTTTTCACTGGTAAATTCTACCCAACATTCAAAGAATATTACCTCTTCTCCACAAACTCTTCCAAAAAATTTTTTTTTTTTTTTTTTTTTTTACAGGGAGAGAGTCAGAGGGAAGGATAGATAGGGATAGACAGACAGGAACGGAGAGAGGTGAGAAGCATCAATCATCACTTTTTCATTGCAACACCTTAGTTGTTTATTGATTGCTTTCTCATATGTGCTTTGACCGTGGGCCTTCAGCAGACCAAGTAACCACTTGCTCGAGCCAGCGACCTTGGGTCCAAACTGGTGAGCTTTTGCTCAAACCAGATGTCCCACGCTCAAGCTGGCGACCTCAGGCTCTCGAACCTGGGTCCTCCGCATCCCAGTCCGACGCTCTATCCGCTGCACCACCACATGGTCAGGCCAAAAAATTTTTAATAGAACTAAATACTTCTTAACTTGTTAGTTAACATTAATCAGATACCTAAATCAAGCAAGTAAAACACAGAAAAAAAACCCTACAAGCCAATATCTCTGAAGAACATGTATATAAGAATCCTAAACACAACAAAACAATACATAAACAAGATAATACACCATAATCAAGTAAAGTTCATTTCAGTGGTGCAAGAATGGTTCAACATATATGCAAGTTAATTAATGGGCTACATCAAATTAACAAAATAAAGGCTAACAATCATATGATATATAAATAGATTCAGAAAAAGCATGTGACAATACACACATTAATTGACAACACTGGGGAACAAAATTATTGTTGCATCCACAAAAACACTTGTCCCTACCTAATTCAAGTGTGCTGATCTCAAATCTGACATTAGTTTTTCTCTATAAGCTAAAGTTTGTTTTGCAATTCAAATAGGTTTTCATCTTATTGTAAAATTTTCAACATTTAGTTTAACATAATGAAGTAGAATGTCTTCTTGGGCATCATCTTTGTGAAAATACAGTAATTTATATAATGCAGTAAATACACTAATACACTAAAAGATATGATTGCATCAGAATTTGACAGTACACAAAGTGCTTGTCTTCGAAAAAACAGTCCACACCACAAAAATTTTTTCATGTTTCCTGAAATGGGATACTTTAGCTGACCAGTGAAGTACATTCTTTCCTTGAAGACTGGATGCTAATAACTCAGCTGCTTTCTTTGATAGGCCCAAATCTCTTACTAAGTCATTCAATATGAGTTGGCTAAACTGCTCAGGGGTTAATGACTGCTTGCCATCAGAGGAAGACCCTTCAGATTCTACAACCATTTCCTCATGCATCTTATCAAAATACACTTGATCACCATGTTCACTTTCTTCATCCTTAGAAAAAATCAAACCATTGAAAACTGGAACCGGGAGTGTCTGAGTTTGGAATAGGTTGTATTGCTGAAGTAATATTGGGATATGTGATAATATGCCATTTTTACTTGCCAATGCCATTTGTATGGATGAGACAGAAATAACAGTCATTGCTGTGGTCCTTAGGTTCATGCCAAACCATGGGAATACCAAAAGGCATTACTTTGTGTTTTCCTTTTGTCCAGTCATGAAGCATTTCCTCACAATTATGACACACAATATGAGGAGCCCAATTCTTGTCTTGATCACCAAAGGGAACTTGAAAATAGGCAATATATGCATGTGTTCCAAATGATGAAATATTACGCCTTTGACATTGAAGTGCATAACAGCCACATATATAACAGAAAGTGTCAGGACTATTCTTACATTTACACCTACTCGAAGAAGCCATGATTCAACCTTAAAACAAAATAAGAGGGTGTTTTTTATCAGATAATCATTTTTTACATTTAAAAACAACTACAATTATGTAAAAGTGATGTTTGTAAAACACTAATTGCTTTGTGGTTATGTTCAGTCCAAGAGTTGTTGCCCTTTAACTCCAATTTAAAAACCAATGTATGCCATTTACTGTAACAAGAAGAAATTAAAATTGCATAAAAACTAGAGCATGCACCAAAAAACATTTCAAATTTGGAATCAATCAGCAATTCCAAAATATATAAACAGTTCTAAAACCTCATGAAGCAGAAAATGAAAAAATAATTGTTCCCCCATATAAAATAAATAATATAGAAGGAAATTACCTCAACATAATTAAGGGCCATATAAGACAAACCCTCAGGGATTATCAAACTCAATGGAAAAAAAAAACAACTAAAAACGTTTCCTCTAAGATCAGAGACAAGACAGATATGCCCATTCACCACTCTTATTCAACATAGGAGTGGAAGTCCTAATCACAGCAATTAGGCAAGAAAAATAGAAATAAAAGCCATTTGAGAGAGGCAACATGGTGATGGAGTAGGCGGATGTACCAACTTCCAACTACTAGAATCAAAGTGGATTATAACTTAATTTTAAGAACCATCATCTGGATAAACCAATGTTGAACTAAACTAACAGGACTCTTCAAACAAGGAACACTGAAGAAGCCACATTGAGACTGGTAGGAAAAATGAAAACATGGAAAGGGCTGCCCAGCTCCTCAGAGTGAAAGGCATCCCGGAGAGACTCGTGTGGCTGAAAGAGGCTACCAGAAGGGTAAGGACCTGGGTCCCAGGAACAAAGCCCCAGCCTACAGCCCCAGAGCCTAGAAGAGCTGTATGGACAGTATTAAGCTATGAAACAGGTTAGGATACTGTTTGTGAGAAAGAGACAGTTGTCTCAGACCCAGGATTCTTCTTAAAGGAATGGCGCAGAAAACCTCTCTCACAACCACTCAGCCGGGATTCTGGGGGTCAGGGAGAGAGGAGAGGACTGGAGTAGCAGGAGGAGAGTGCAGTCTGTAAGGCACAGGGAGAAAAACTTTGAGGGTCAGCCACCCTAAAGCCTGGGCTGAGTCACTCCACAAATCTGAAACAAGATTAACCCTGGAACCAGCAAGGGGAAGCAGGACACCATCCAAACAGGCTCCCACGTGGCAATTAGAGCACAGCCGCTTAGAAGGAGGGAGCTTTCAGGACTACAGTATGGAGTGTTAGGGTCTGAGCCCGCACCCACACTGCTGAGGATTTGCTAGAGGGTGGGCACTGGTGGGACGCAGAAGCAATGGTTCTGTCGAAGGGGACAGAGGCCGAGCCCGCCGGCGTAAGATCAGTCTAGACCAGTGGGGGCGAAGGGGACATCTGAAAGTGGTCCGGCAGCTACGAGCCCACCTGCAAACCCACGTGTGGGGAAAAAGCGGAAGCCCAGAATGGGCAGAGATCTGTCGCTGGGCAGGGGCAAGAGAGCATGCAGCCTCACCCAGCCTCTGAGGCTTGAAACCCTGCGAGAGCCAGATTTGACCGTGGGGGTGGGGCAGAGGCCCGGGCTTACAGCTGAGCATGCACCAGCCACCCCTCCAGGTTGAGGAGCTGACGTTTGTGGGGCAGGGCAGAAGCCCAGAAACGGATGGAGGCTCACAGCTGAGAGTGTCCCTGCGGCCCAGCCCAGCCCAGCCGGAGGAGCCAGCTGACAGGGACCCGCAGCTGAGCAAAGGTTCTCACCCCGGCCCTTGGTGCCCAGGCTTGTGGCCCAAGTGTGGTGAGCAATCCCACCAGTGGGGGAGGGGTGAAGGCTGAGATCGGCTGAGGCTTGTAGAGCCTGGCACAAGAACACAGCCCCTCCCACGAAGGCGACTGCAGTGGGCCAGTGCCAGCGACACCCATACCAAACCGCCCTAGGCAGTAGCAGAGGGGGTGGTGGGCCTGCAGACAGACCACACCTAGAAAATACAGAGGCAACAGCCATTGGACTCCAGTGGCCAAACCCTTCTTATAAATAGACAAAATGGGTAGGCAGAGAAATGCAACCCAAATGAATCAAGAGAACTCCCCAGAGAAGGACCTGAATGAATCAGATATAACCAAATTACCGGATACAGAATTTAAAATAATGATTGTTAGGATGTTCAAAGAACATAAAGCAACAATGAATGGTCATTACAAACACCTAAATAAAGAGATAGTAAGTATAAAAAAGAAAATTGAAATAATAAAAAAGAATCAGACAGAAATGACAAATACAGTATCAGAACTGAAGACCACAATGGAAGGAATTAAAATCAGGATGGATGAAACTGAGGATCGAATCAACAAGAGGACAAAATAAACAAAGGCACAGAAGCAGAGCAGAAAAAAGAAAAGAGACTCAAAAAATGTGAGGAAACTCTAAGGGAGCTCTGTGACAACATGAAGAGAAATAACATCTGCATCATAGGGGTTCCTGAAGAAGAAAGGAAAGAACAAGGGATAGAAACTTTGTTCAATCAAATCATAGCTGAAAACTTCCCTAAATTAAGGCTGAAAAAAAGTTTCACACGTTCAAGAGGAACAGACAACTCCATTAAAGAGAAATCCAAAAAATCTACATCAAGACACATCATAGTTAAAATACAAAAGCTAAGGGATAAAGAGAAAATTATAAAAGCTGCTAGAGAAAAAAAGGCTATCACCTAAAAAGGAACCCCCATAAGGATGACATCCAACTTCTCAACAGAAACACTTGAGGCCAGAAGAAAATGGCAAGATATATTCAAAGTAATGTAGAACAAGATACTATAACCAAGACTACTTTATCCAACAAGGCTAATGTTTAAAATTGAAGGAGAAATAAAGAACTTTCCAGGTAAAAAAACCCTCAAGGAATTTAGTAAAACCAAACCAATTCTGCAAGAGATGCTAAGGGGCCTATTGTGAACAGATCAAAGGGGGATAAATATAGCAAAAGAGAATTACAAGCTTTAAAGAATAAAATGGCAATAAATAACTACATATCAATAATGACCTCAAATGTAAGTGGATTAAATGATGCAATCTAAAGATATAGGGTAGCTGCATGCATAAAGAAACAGGACCCATACATATGCTGTCTATAAGAGACATAACTTAAAACAAAAGGTGCACATAGACTGAAGGTAAAAGGATGGAAAAAAAATATTTCATGCAAATGGAAATGAAAAAAAAGCCGGGGTAGCAATACTTATATCTGAAAAAATAAACTTTAAAACAAAGGCTGTAATAAGAGATAAAGCAGGACACTACATAACGATAAAGAGAGCAAATTCAAGAGGAATATATAACCATTGTAAGTATCTATGCAATGAACATAAGAGCTCTGAAATACATAAAGCAGACTTTGATGGATATAAAGGGTGAGATTAACAGCAATACTAAAATAGTAGAGGAATTCAATACCTCACTAACATCACTGGGTAGATCCTCAAGAAAGAAAATTAACAAAGACACAGCAGACTTAAAGGATACACTAGATCAACTTGATTTAATAGATACCTTCAGAACTTTTCACACTAGAGCAGCAGAATATACATTCTTTTCAAGCGCTCATGGTACATTTTCTAGGATAGACTACATGTTAGGACACAAAAGCAGTCTCAACAAATTTAAGAAGATTGAAATCATATCAAGCGTTTTCTCTGATCACAATGCCATGAAACTAGAAATTAACCACAAAAGAAAAACTGAAAAATACTCAAACACTTGGAAACTAAATAGCATGATATTAATTAACAAATGGACTAACAATGAGATCAAAGAAGGTATAAAATGTTCCTAGAAACAAATGATAATGAGCATACATCAACTCAAAATTTATGGGACACAGCCAAAGCAGTACTGAGAGGGAAGGTCATAGCACTACAGTCATACCATTAGGAGCGAGAAAAAGCTCAAATAAGCAACTTGACCCTGCATCTAAAAGAACTAGAAAAACAAAGCAAGTAAAGCCCAGGAGTAGTAGAAGGAAGAAATTAATAAAGATCAGAGTGGAAATAAATGACATAGAGCAGGGGTGCTCAATACATCGATCACGTTCTACTGGTCGATCACGAAGGAAGTGTGGGTAGATGGCATGACATTAAAAAAACATTTGTCTTTTGATTGGCATACAGGGTAGCCAATCTGACATCTGAACTTTTGACACCCTACGCATGCTCGTTAAACCACGCGAACTTGTTCAGTTACATTGCTGCGTAGTTAGCCTTCAATTTATTTAAACTAAATACAACAAAGTGTATAAAAATGCGTGCTGTAGCTGGTCCGAGTAAGAAGCCTAAATCTACCACTTTCATACACAATGGGAGGGGATTTTTTTCACTATGTCATATTCTAAGTGCATATGCCTCATCTGTCTGTGTGCCATTGCTATTCCAAAGAAGGGAAATGTGGAATGGCGTTTTCGAACTGTTCATAAAAACTATGACATTGACTTTCCTCCGAAAAGAGAGGTGAGAAGGAGAAATGTGATAGAAGAATACATAATATTAAATAGTAATAATAGTAACTTAAATAATGATAATATAGAAGAAATAAATTTATGTTTTGCATTTTTATTGTAGGTAGATCATTTTGACATGGTCATCTTATAAGTAGCTCGCAAGCTGAAAAAGTGTGGGCACTCCTGACATAGAGGCTAAAGAAACAATACAGAGGATTAATGAAACCAAGAGCTGATTCTTTGAAAAGGTAAACAAGATCGATGAACCTTTAACTAGACTCACCAAGAAAAAAGAGAGAGGACTCACTCAAATAAATAAAATTAGAAATGGAGTGAAGAAATAACAACTGACACAACAGAAATACAAAGGATTATAAGCAAATACTATGAAGAACTCTATGCCAAAAAACTACACAACCTAGGTGAAACATATAATCTTCCAAAAATGAATCTGGAAGAATCAGAAAATCTAAACAGACCAATTACAACAAATGAGATCGAAACAGTTATCATAAAACTTCCAGCAAAGAAAAGTCCTGGGCCTGATGGCTTCACAAGTAAATTCTACCAAAAATTCAAAGAAGAACTAACTCCTATCTTTCACAAGCTATTTCAAAAAATTCAAGAGGAAGGAAGATTTTCAAACTTTTTTTATGAGGTGAACATAATTCTGATCTCGAAACTAGGCAAAGACAACACAGAAAGAAAATTTAGGCCAATATTCCTGATGAATATAAATGCTAACATCCTCAACAAAATATTAGCAAAACCAGATCCAGCAATATATGAAAAAAATCATACACCATGATCAAGTGGGATTTATTCTGGGGAGACAATTCTGGTTCAATATTCACAAATCAATCAATGTGATTCATCACATAAACAAAAGAAAGGACAAAAATCACATAATGTCAATAGATGCAGAAAAAGTATTTGATAAAATCCAGCACCCATTCATGATCAAAACTCTCAGCATAGTGGGAATACAGGGAACATACCTTAACATGATAAAGGCCATCTATGACAAACCCACAGCAAACATCATACTAAATGGGCAAAATTTAAAAGCAATACCCTTAAGATAATGAACAAGGCAGGGATGCCCCCTTTCACCACTCTTATTCAACATAGTTCTGGAAGTCCTAGCCACAGCAATAAGACAAGAAGAAGAAATAAACACATCCAAATTGTAAAAGAAGAAGCAAAACTATCATTATTTGCAGATGATATGATATTGTATATAGAAAACTCCAAAGTCTCCATCAAAAAACTACTGGGCCTGATAAATGAATTCATCAAGGTGCCAGGATATAAAATTAATACTCAGAAATCAGAGGCATTTTTATATACCGACAATGCACTGTCAGAAAAAGAAGTTAAAGAAACAAACCCCTTCACTATTGCAACCAAATAATAGTGTACCTAGGAGTAAATTTAACCAAGGAAGTTAAAGACTTGTACTCGGAAAATTATAAAACATTGATAAAAGAAATCAAGGAAGATACAAACAAGTAGAAGCATATACTCTGCTCATGATTAGAAAGAATGAACATCATTAAAACGTCTATATTACCCAAAGCAATTTATAAATTTGACGCAATACCAATTAAAATACCAATGACTCACTTCAAAGATACAGAACACATATTTCAAAAATTTATATGGAACCAAAAAAGAACACGAATAGCCTCAGCAATCTTAAAAAGAATAAATAAAGCCGGAGTTATCACTCTTCCGGATATCAAGGTTTACTACAAGGCCATTGTACTCAAGACAGCCTGGTACTGGCATAAGAACAGGCACATCAATCAATGGAACAGAACAGAGAACCCAGAAATAAACCCACATCTTTATGGACAACCGATATTTGACAAAGGAGGAAAGAACATACAATAAAGACAGCCTCTTTAACCATTGGTGTTGGAAAAATTGGACATCTACCTTCAAAAAAAATGAAACTAGACCATCAACTTACACCATTCACAAAAACAAACTCAAAATGGATAAAAGACTTAAATGTAATCTGTGAAACCAGAAGCATCTTAGAAGAAAACGTAGGCAGTAAGCTCTCCGACATCTGTCGCAGCAATATATTTGCCGATTATTCTCCACGGGCAAGTGAAATAAAAGGCAGGATAAACAAATGGGACTATATCGAACTAAAAAGTTTTTGCAAAGCTGAAGACAATAAGAACAGAATAAAAAAACAAACCACACAATGGGGGAACATATTCGACAATACGTCTGATAAAGGGTTAATACCAAAATTTATAAAGAACTTATAGAACTCAACACCAGAAAGTCAAACAATTCAATCAAAAAATGGGCAAAAGGAATGAATAGACACTTCTCCAAAGAGGACATACAGGTGGCCAATAGATATATGAGAAAATGCTCAACATCACTAATCATTAGAGAAATGCAAATTAAAACCTCAATGAGGTATCACCACACATCAGTCTGAGTGGCGCTCATCAACAAAACTACACAGAGTAAGTGCTGGTGAGGATGTGAAGAAAAGGGAACCCTCCTGCACTGCTGGTGGGAATGCAGACTGGTGCAGCCACTGTGGAAAACAGTTTGGAGATTCCTCAAAAAATTAAAAGTGGAACTGCCTTTTGACTCAGCTATCCCACTTTTAGGAATATACCCTAAGAACACCATAGCACTGTTTGAAAAAAAAATGTGCCCCCATGTTTTGGTAGCATTGTTCACAATAGCGAAGATCTGGAAACAGGCAAGTGTTCATCAGAGGCCGAGTGGATTAAAAAGCTTTGGTACATATATACTATGGAATACTACTCAGCCATAAGAAATGATGACATCGGATCATTTATAGCAACATAGATGGACCTTGATAACATTATACTGAGTGAAGTAAGTAAATCAGAAAAAACTAAGGACTATATGATTCCAGACATAAATGGGACATAAAATTGAGACTCAGAGACATGGGCAAGAGTGTGCTGGCTACCCAGGGGGGTTGTGAGGCGAGGTAGGGGTAGGGGGAAGGGAGGGGCACAAATAAAACCATATAGAAGGTGACAGAGGACAATTTGACTTTGGGTGATGGGTACAATATAACCAAATGTTAAAATAAGCTGGAAATATTTTCTCTGAACATATATGCCCTGATTTATCAATGTCACCCCATTAAAATTAATTAAAAAATGAAATAAAAGCCATCCAATTGGAAATGAAGAGGTAAAACTCACTATTTGCAGGTGACAATATTCTATATATAAATAACTCTAAAGACTTCACCCAAAGATTATTATAAACAATAAACAAATATAATAAAGTTGCAGGATACCATATTGATATGCAACATTTGTTGCATTTCTATTTACTAACAATGAAATATTAGAAAGAGAAATGAAGAAAACAGCCTCATTTACAATTGCAAAAATAAAAATAAATAAAGGATAAAATACTTGAAAATAAACTAAGAAAAGAAAGTGTAAAAACCTGTCCACTTAAAACTACAACATTGTTGAAAAACAATTGAAGAAGACACAAAGGAAAGGAAAGATATTTTGTGTTTATGAATTGGAAGAATCAATATTGCTTTTTTTCTTTTGTGTCCATGAGGTTTTTTTTTTTGCTTAATCCCTCTATCCCACACCCCTTAACAACTGTCAGCCTGCTCTCTATTTATGAGTCTGTCTCATTTTGCTTATTTGTTCATTTTTTTATTAGATTCCACATGAGTGAAATCACATGGTACTTGTCTTTCTCTGACTGGCTTATTTCACTTAGCATAATACTCTCCAGGTGCATCCATGCTGTCATAAAAAGTAGGATTTCCTTCTTTTTTACGGACAAGTAATATTCCATTGTGTAAATGTAATCACAGCTCTTTTATCCACTCATCTACTGATGGACACTTGGGCTGCTTCCAAATCTTGACTATTGTAAATAATGCTGCAATGAACACAGGGTTGCATATATTCTTTCAAATTAATATTTTGGGTTTTTTTGGATAAATTCTCAGAAGTGGAATTGCTAGGTCAAAAGGCAGTTTCGGCCTGACCTGTGGTGGCACAGTGGATAAATCATCTACCTGGAATGCTGAGGTAGCTGGTTTAAAACTCCAGGCTTGCCGGGTCAAGGCACATATGGGAGTTGATACTTCCTGCTCCTCCCCAACCTTCTCTCTCTCTCTTCTTCCTAATAATAAATAAACTCTTTAAAAAAAGGTAGTTTAATTTTTAATTTTTTTTTTATTCAGTGAGAGGAAGGGAGGCAGAGACAGACTCCCACATACACCCTGACTGGAATCCACCTGGCAAGCACACTAGGGGATGATGCTCTCCCCATTTGGGGTGTTGCTCTGTTGCTCCACAACTGAGCTATTTTAGCACCTGAGGCAATGGCCATGGAGCCATCCTCAGCGCCCAGGATCAGTTAGCTCCAATTCAGCCATGGCTGCAGGAGGGGAAGTGAGAGAGAAAGAAAGAGAAGCGAGAGAGGGAAGGGAAGAGAAGCAGATGGGTGCTTCTCCAGTGTGCCCTGACCGGAATCGAACCCAGGACATCCGCACACCAGGCCGATGCTCTACAACTGAGCCAACCGGCCAGGGCCCATTTTTAATATTTTCAGATAACTCCATACTATTCTCCACAGTGGCTGCACCAATTTGCATTCCCACCAACAGTGAATAATGGTTCCCTTTTCTCCACATCCTCACTAGCGGTTGTTGTTTGTTGATGTATTCATGATAGCTGTTCTGTGTGAGGTGATAGCTCATGTGGTTTTAATTTCCATTTCTCTGATGATTAATGATGTTGAGCATTTTTTCATATGCCTATTGGCCATCTGTGTGTCCTCTGTGGAGAAGTGTCTAGTCAGGTCCTTTGTCCACGTTTTAATTGGGCTTTTTGTTTGCACTGTTTATGATCTGTTGAGAATGTTGTTGTTGTCTGGTGTCAGCCAGGCCCATCTTCACTTTCTCTGGTCATTAGTGGGGCCAAGTTTCACCTCCTCTACATAAGAATGTAACCTGAGTAAATCACTGGGCTTCCTTATCGTCCATTCTCCATGTAATGTGGCATTCAAAGTCACAGTGCCTCCCAAAATTAATTTAAAATAGCTAGGGCTTTTTTTTATGTCATTGAAAAACATACATAAGAAACACATAATTCAACCCCCATGTAAACTTTTAAAAATTATTTGTTCAAAGAAATGAAAATAAGAAGAAAATCCAGGCAATCCTGCAACATTTGGATATTCACGACCTTAGACAAAAAAATATTCTGGCAGCTGATGGAATTCTGTATTTTATGTGTAGGCTTTCTTGTATCATCAACCAATGATTCCTAATTCTGAGGTCAGCCCAGGAAGGGTACATAAAAATCACTCAGGTTGCTGATGAAAAAATACAGATTCCCACCTCCTTCCTCACCTGAGATTCTGATTCAGTTGCTCTCACCTGCATAGTCTCAATATTGTTAAAATGGCCATATTACCTAAAGCAATAAAAAGAATTAGTGTAATCCCTCAAAATCTCAATAGCATTTTTCATAGAAATAGAAGAAAAACCATCAAATATATATGGAACAACCAAAACTCCAAAGGCCAAAATGATCTTGAGAGAAAAGAAGAAAGCCAGACATATCACATTCTCTGACTTCAAACTATATTTTAAAACTGCAGTAATCAAAACAGTATGGTATTGGCAGAAAAATGGTCACACAAAGCAATGCAACACAATTTAGAACCCAGAAATAAAATTACACATATATGGACAACTAATTTCTGACAAAGGAACCTAAAATAAAAAATGGAGAAAGGAAATTCTGTTTCTTAAATAAGTGGTGTTGGGAAAATTGGAGAGCCACATTCAAAAGCATAAAATTTGACTTCTATCTGACAGCATACACACAAGTTAACTCAAAATGGACTAAAGACTTGTACATAAGACCTGGAACAATAAAATACATATAAGAAAATATAGACATTAAACATATGAATCTTGGGGGATCTCCAAATGATCTTTATGAACTTGACCCCCAAAACAAGAAAAGCAAAAATAAATGACTAAGATCACATCAAACTAAAAAACTTTGGCACAGCAAGAGAAACCATTAACAAAAAAGGTAATTAACCAAATGGGAGAAGGTATTTGCAAGTGGTATCTTTGATAAGGGGCTAATATCTGAAACATATAAAGTGCTCATACATTTCAACAACAATAACAACAAACCTAGTCTGATTAAAAAATGAATAGAGGATTGAAATAGACACCTTTCAAATAAAGACATAAGAATGACCCATAGATATATGAAAAAATGTTCAATTTCACTAGTTATAGGGAAATGCAAATCAAAACCAGAATGAGGCCCTGGCTAGTTGGCTCAGTGGTAGAGCATTGGCCAGGTGTATAGAAGTCCCGGGTTCAATTCCCAGTCAGGGCACACAGGAGAAGCACCCATCTGCTTCTCCACCCTTCCCCCTTTCCTTTCTCTTTATCTCTTTCTTTCCCTCCCACAACCAAGGCTCCATTGGAGCAAAGTTGGCCCAAGCACTGAGGATGGCTCTATAACTTCTGCCTCAGATGCTAGAATGGCTTCTCTTGCAGCAAAACAACGCCACAGAGGGGTGGAGCATCGCCTCCTGGTGGGCATGCCAGATGGATCCTGGTCAGGTGCATGTTGGAGTCTGTCTGTCTTTATCCTCCTGCATCTCACTTTGAAAAAATACACACACACACACACACACACACACACACACACACACACACACACACCCAGAATGAGATACCACCTCATAGTGTTGGTTAGCTATTATCAGTAAGACAAGAACTGACAGGTCCTGTAGGGGCTTTGGAGAAAAAAGAACCACTCATGTAACTGATATAGCCACTATGGAAACCAGTATAAAGTTTCCTCAAAAAAAAAATTAAGAATAGAGCTACCATATGACCAGAAATTCCTTTCCTGGGTATGCACCCCAAAAATTTGAAAACACTTATTTGTAAAGATATATATCTATATATGTATATATATGTGTGTGTGTATGTGTGTGTGTATATATATATGTGTGTGTGTATGTATGTATATATATATATATCCCTATATTCACTGCAGCATTTTTCACAATAGTGAAGATTTGGAAACAACCCAAGTGTCCATTGATAAATTATTACATAAAGAAGAAGTGGTACCTATATACAATGGAATACAATTTGACCATAAAAAGATGAATTATTGCCTTTTGTGACAATATGGATGAATCTTGAGAGTAGTATGCAAAGTAAAATAAGTCAGATAAAAGGACAAAAAAACACTGTTTCACTTATATGTGGGATATAAAACAAAAAGCAACAAACGAACAAGCAAACAACAACAACAAAAATCAGACTCATAGATACAGATAACATGGTGGTTACCAGAAAGGAAGGGGGTATGAGGAGGACAAAGGAGATAAAGGGAATCAAATAGTGTACATGGTGATAGAAGGGGACTAGACTTCAGGTAGTGAGCACACAATGGAGTACACAGATGTCATATTAAGGCTGTATACCTGAAACTTACTTATATAATGTTATTAACAAATGTTACCTTAATAAACTTAATTTTAAAATGATCTATTTATTTTTAAAACATCAATTCTAAAGAGAGAGAGAGGAAAAGTGGAGAGAAAGAGAAAGAGAGAAACATCAATCTGTTCTTTCACTTATTGTTGCATTCATTGGTTGATTCTTGTATATGCCCTGACCAGATCAAACCTGCAACACTGGGGTATTAAGACAATGCTCTTCTAACCAACTGAGTACCCAGTCTGGGCAAAAAAAAAAAAAAAGGCATATTTTTCAAAAAGAAGTCAAGGATAGTTCCATGTGTTGGGCCTTGCATCTGTCACAAAGTCATCTGCTGCATCTGGGACTTGCCTGTCTGCTTCAATTGACTGAGCCTAGGGATGGCAAGGCTCTGTATTCTCATGGCTCTGCACAGCTTATGGACACAATAGGTTTGCTAGAGCATATTTGTAGATCAAATATACAACACAAATGGATCAAGTTACCTTGAGGTCATTCTCAACATGATGACATAGCTCAGAGTAACACATATGGACTCCTAAAAACATGGAAGCTGTGTTAGGCCTTGCCTGAAGGTCTCTGCAGAGATGCCTTTTCCCATCTCTCTCTCTTTTTTCTTTTTCAAGTGAGAGGAGGGGAGATAGAGAGACAGACTCCTATATGCGCCCCGACTGGTATCCACCCAGCAACTCTCATCTAGGGCTGATGCTTAGCCTACCTGGGGCCATTCTTGCAACTGAGCTATTTTTAGTGCCTGAGGTGTAGGCTTCACAGAGCCATCCTCAGCACCCAGGGCCAATGTGCTCGAGCCAATGAAGTCATGGCTGTGGGAGGGGAAGAGCAAGAGAGAGAGAGAGAGAGAGAGAGAGAGAGAGAGAGAGAGAGAGAAAGGGGGTGGAGAGGCAGATTGTTGCTTCTCCTGTGTGCCCTGACTGGAATCCAACTCGGGATTCCACATGCTGGGCTGATGCTCTATCACTGAGCCAACTGGCCAGGGCCTTTCCATCTCTTTTCTAAAGTCTCTCTGGCTGCTCCTCCTTCTCTTTCTCAGCCCCCCACATCCAGTTCAATCTTTCCCCACTCTCATTCTTCCTCTGCTCTCCCTGTCCCCTTCCCAGTACTGGTTCATTTCTCCTCCCTACCTCCAGCCCATCTCATTTTTCCTCAATGACTGAAACAGGCCTGCTTTCTGCATCTGACATCTCCTCTCCATCTCCTAACCTAACCCAATCAGAGGGGAAAGATCTGGAAATCTAACTCACTTGAGCAAAGTGTCCTTTCTATTTAAAAGACGAGGAGGGAAACTGTGCAATAGTAATGAATTTCCTTTTATTCTTGTCACATATGAATGAATACTATTATATAGTTCTTAGCTTGGGATATGGAAAAACCTACTTCACATCCCTGTGTATTTGCACCTGTTGTTTCCTATGCTTGGAAATCTTTTCTCTTCCCTTTCTCCCAAACTGCTACTCACTTATTAAGATTTCTTTCTTGGGGCCCACTCCTCAATGAGGTATTTCTCCAAGGCAGAAAGTGGCCTAGGTTTGAAACTGAATCTCACTTTTTATGAGCTATGTGACACTTTGAACAGGTTTCTTCAACTCGCAAAACTTTACTTTCCCATTTGTGGAGCTGTGAGGTCTCAGCTGCATGTTTCAGTGCAGTCTTCCCTGGCTCTACAGCATAGGGAAATGCTCAGAACAACTCAGGTGGTGCTGAGATGTCCCTGTAGCCTACAGAGCACTGAAGCCAAGGAAGGGACCTCATGCTAAGAGTGGCCTCCTGAGTTTACCTGAGTATGTCACAGGGCTGTTCTCATTTTCTAGATGAGCAGTGATGTGGGGAAAAAAATAGGGAAACATTGAAGAAATGTTCTAAAGTATGTGGCACATAGTAGGTGCTCAATAAAGATAGATTTTCTCCCTTCCTGTTCCCTCCCACTTCTGAGTAAACATCTAATACACCATTCGATGCCCTAGCCCTGCACACAGAACTGGAGGTAATTCATGGGTATGATATCTGTTATCATCATTTATTTGCCGGCTTATCTCTATCTTTAGACTCTTAAGTTCTTCAAGCTCAGGAGTCCCAGTGCCCAGCCTAGTATACTGCCGAGAACATGGTAGGTACTCAGGAAACATTTTTTGAATGAATAGATCAATAGATGACAATTTCATGGAAGAATCACTCACTATAATTTCCAGCCACAGACTTAGGAAAATCAGGATGAAAACTCCCACCACCCGCTTTCAGGATGATCTCAGCACTGAATGTTTTCTCTGGGAAGAATGAGCTCATGCCATGAATGAGGGTATCGGTCAGTGCTGGGCACTTCCAGGCTCTTCTCCCTGGGTGTAGGGAACAGAGAGAGTGTCCACAAGTGATGGAGGGAGCCACAACATGACACAGGAGGCCAGGAGGGATAGTGTTCATCCTGGGTCAGGCTCCTCAGTTACTTCTAATCCTCTAAATGGGGCTGATGTTACAGATGCCAGCAGATGTCTCTGAAGTGTCCTTCATGCTCTAATCTCACTCTTAAGAATTACCCGTGATGGTATCAGTAAAGGTAAAACTCATCTTTCACGATGTATTCCCCAAAAGCTCTAAAGAGAAAACGTGTATCATTACGTGGGCAGCACTCACAGGTGAGAGGCCAGTCTTATGAGACTTTGGATGATTTTTGGGTGTCCCTAAAGTAGGGGTTGGGAACCTTTTTGGCTGAGAGAACCATGAATGCCACATATTATAAAATGTAATTTTGTGAGAGTCAAACAATATGTTTAACACTAAATACAAGTAAATATGTGCATTTTATGTAAGACCAACACTTTTAAAGTACAATAAGTCTCTGAATTCTTTTTAATAATGTTGTTATGCTGTTGCTAACCAATAATGAATAAAGTACTTCTTATCATTAATGCGAGTTCTGGTGCTGTATTGTATTGCTGATGGCTTTGTAGTCTGGTTGATACATGGTGAGGTTAAGCTTCATGCAGAAGTTGAGACTTTCATGCGTTAAATGTGATCATAGGTTGGTCTTAACATTCTTCAGATGTGAGAGAGACTGCTCACATGCATACATAGAGCCAAACATTGTCAGTACAGCAATACTTACACGCTGCAGTGTGTAGTATGTGACAGGAAGCATGTTCCAAGTTTTGACAATCAGCTGGTCTGCAGGTTGAAGTTTTTTCATTTCTCCCCACTTATGTTTGCTTGCTAACACTGTTTGCTGTCGTGCAAGTCTTTTCAAATCTTCATTCAATGACTTGAACTTATTCACCCACATGTCTGAGGCCTTCAGGTTAGCAGCTTGTAGCTCAAAATCTCTGACAGAGACACCAGGGATATAACTCAGGTCAGCGCTATCCATTACACACTCGTGTGGATGGATGATGAACTTAAAAAGACGAGTGCGCTCATTAAATTCTCCAAAGTGCCCTTTGAATGACTGCAGGAGATTATATGTGAAGCCCATTAGCTACTGGAGATCAAGATGTTGAGCAGGGTCACTTGCTGTGCATGCATCTTTAAACTCTCCCAGTTTCTCAAAGTGTAGTAAATGACCTGTTTCAATGTCGGTGATGAAGAGTTCCAGTTTGTTTTCAAATAAACAATGCTTGTTGAAGGGTTAAGACTGTATATCCAACGCCTTGCATTATTACATTGAGCTGGTTCAGATTGTTAGTCATGTCCACGAAATAGTAGAACTTCAGGATCCACTCAGTGTTAGCTAACTCAAGATGCTTGACGTTTTTCATTTCAAGAAAAGTCTGGTTTTCGCTCAGAAAAGCCATGAAATGGTTGAGCACCTTCCCTCTTGACAACCAACGCACATTGCTGTGCAGAAGCAGACCAGGATAATTATTCCCAACTTTACCAACAGTGTTTTAAACTGGCGATCATTTTAAGCTCGGGCAACAATAAAGTTGACCTTCTGAATGACCAATGATGTCACCTCACCAAGCTGCTCGCCTCACATCTGAGCACAAAGCGCCTCCTGATGTAGGATGTAGTGAAAACCTAGGATGGGTCTCTTTTCATGTTCATGAAGAAGCGCTACGGATCCTCTGTTTTTCCCCACCATGCACAGAGCACCATCAGTACACACCAAAATAAGTTTATCCATCCGTAGATTTTTTTCTTTAGTGAACTCACTGAAAGACTTGAATAAATCCTCCCCTCTTGTTGTCTCTTTCCTAGGCAAAACAGCAAGACTTTCATCACGAAGTGTGTCACCGACAGCATACCTTGTAATCATGCTGAACTGGGATAAATGGCTTACGTCTGTTGACTCATCCAAAGCGAGAGAAAAGAATGGTGTTGCATTTATGTCCTTCACTTGTTTTGCCTCAATTTGATTTGCCATCGTGAACAGTTCTTGCCGACAGAGGCATGTCTTTTATTCGTTTGATTATCTTGTCTTTATTTGTAAAGTCATCAAAAAGTTCATTGGCAACATCAAGCATGAATATTTTGGCATACTTCCCATCTGTGAATGGCTTTTTGTTCCTCACAATTGCTAAAGCACCAGCAAATCTAGCTGAATTCCAGTCACCTTGTTGGTTCCAAACACGGAGTTGCTGCTGACTAGCTTGCACTCTGCACAGTAGCTCTGGACATGCTTTTTTCCTGCTGTCCCTGCTGGATATTTTGATGCAAATGTGGTATGGTGTGTGTCAAAGTGCCACTTTATATTTGACCTTTTCATTGATGCAATTTTATCATTGCATATTAGACACACTGCAGAACCTGCTCTCTCCACAAAGGCGAATTCCTCTGTCCATTCTTGCTGAAAAGTATGATACTCCTCATCCTTTTTTCTTTTAGCCATCTTCTTCATCAAAAGGGTTTCTGCAATTAGCTAGCTGACTACTTTATTAAAAGGAGGGAAGTTTACTTCCTGACCTCCAATGACCCGTGTACGTTATGCATTATCTAATAAAAATTTGGTGTTTTCCCAGAGGACAGCTGTGATAGGCTCCAGCCACTTGCAACCACGAACATGAGCAGTAGGAAATGAATGGATTATAACACATGAGAATGTTTTATATTTTTAATGTTATTATTTTTATTAAAGATTTGTCTGCGAGCCAGATGCAGCCATCATAAGAGCCACACCTGGCTTGTGAGTCATAGGTTCCGAACCCCTGTCCTAAGGAAAAGCAGCTTCCACATTTTTACAGGCAGGATGCTACATGTGGCAGAATGCTTGCAAGCTTTTAGGCTTGCTCAATTGTGATTGTTACTGTGTCCTTAGGATTCATCCTGGGAGAAGGAATTTGACCAGTTCTTATTCTCAGAGGCTGATTTCTTAACACACAAAACTAGACCAATCTGTTGAGGCCCAAGTGTTTGAGAAAAGATGCATGAGATAGATACACAGAGCCTGAATTTAGTTCCTAGTTAAGAGATTTCATGGGAAGAAGGTATTGCTTTTGTGGGTTTCTAATTGTCATATACACATTAGGGAATGAGATATTTTGTAGCAGAAACATTTCCTTCCTTCCTACTTTTTCCTTCTCTGCACCCCTCCCTTTCTCAGTTGTGAAAATCTTCTTTAGAGATAGAAAAGAGGTATTATTCATTACCTCACACCTCAGAGTAGTGTCCAAGACCTGCAGCATTCATATCGCCTAGGAGCTGGTTAGAATCTCAGGCCTTACCCAGACCTAAGCATCATAATCTTCATTTTGACAAGATTTCCCAGGGGACTTAAATGCATGTTCAAGTTTGAAATGCATTAATATAGTGTTTAAGGTGGGGGCTTTGTAACATACTAAATGCTATATGCCAAACAGTCCTGGCTTGGAGACTTTGATCCCAAACCTTGCAGCATTCTAACTGTTGAATTGTGGTAAGTTACTCTTGAGTCTTTTTGAGTCTCAGAATCTTCATTTCTAAAATGTGCACAGAAGAAGTACCTATTCTGTAGCGTTGTTGATGGGATAAAATAAACAAATGTACATAAAGCTTTTAGCACCCAGTGTTTTGTAATGGTGGCTTTGGGGGTGACCATTATTCCCTGTTGCCCAACTTTGCCAACTTGGTACCTAGGACCCAGGCCAGCGCCCTTAGCAAGAGAGATTTAAGAGGTCTAGCCTGACCTTTTTAGTGCTCAAGACAGGTAGCACTAAGTGGCCTACTGATTAATTTTGTGTTTTGAGTACCGCACTCATGAATGTTGATAGTAATGGGGGCAACTGGACAACATCCCACTTTTATTATTTCGTATGGTATTTTAATTCATGCTATTATTTCTATGCTATTAAAGGAACTCATAAGTTTCAACTTGTAAATAGAGCAGATTTTAAAAATGCAGTTTTTAAAAAGTTGTGCTTCTAGGGACACAAGATGGCAGTGGAGTAGGCAGGTGCATAGACTCCCAGCTCACACCACCAAACTGGATTACAAATTAATTTAGGAACATCCAGCGTGAAAAAAACAACTCTGGACTACAAGAACTGCTCTCAAAATCCAAGGAGCAAAGAAGAAGCCACACCGAGCCTGGTGGGGAGCGCTGAGGAGCGGTGAGCCTCCTCTGCTTACAGGAACAAAGGGGTGGGAGTGAGGCTGAGAGCCCAGAAAGGCTCTCAGTATAAGGAAAACAGTAGAAAATATCACTCACAGCCACTTGCCTGAGGACTTCGGAATGAGGTGTGTTGAAAGAGCTGGCTTGTTTTCCAAAAAAAAGGAGGGAGAGAGAGACAGCTGATAAAAAGTTGTGCTTCTAAATTTTGGGCTTTCTGTATAGTGCCTTCTTTTTTTTTAATTTAATTAATTGTGTTTACATAGATTCTAGTGTTGCCCCGATTGCATACCCCCTCACCTGTATTCCCCTCAACATATCTTTTGCCCCACTCCTAACAGCTCCCTACCCACTTCCCTTCAGGTTTAATTCTGTTCCTCAGTTCACATTGTTCCTTGGATTCCTCAAATGAGTGATGTCACATGATATTTTTCTTTCTCTACCTGGCTTATTTCATTTAACATAATAGTTTCCAGGTCCATTCATGTTGTTGCAAAAGGTAATATTTCCCTCTTTTTCATGGCCCCATTCCATTGTATATATGTACCAAAACTTTTTAATCCACTCGACCACTGATGGACACTTGGGTTGTTTCCAGATCATCACAATTGTGAACAATGCTGCCATAAACATGGGGGTGCATTTCTCCTTTTGAAACAGTGCTATGGTGTTCTTGGGGTATATTCCTAAAAGTGGGATAGCTGGGTCAAAGGGCAGTTCCATTTTTAATTTTTTGAGGAATATCCATACTCTTTTCCACAGTGGCTGCACCAGTCTGCATCTCACCAGCAGTGCAGGAGGGTTCCCTTTTCTCCACATCCTCACCAGCACTTATTCTGTGTTGTTTTGCTGATGAGCGCCGTTCTGACTGGTGTGAGGTGATATCTCATTGTGGTTTTAATTTGCACTTCTCTAATGATTAGTGATGCTGAGCATTTTTTAATCTGTCTATTGGCCTCTTTGAAGGAGTGTCTATTCTTTTGCCCATTTTTCATTGGATTGTTTATCTTCCTGGATTGAGTTTTACAAGTTCTTTATAAATTTTGGTTATTAACCCCTTATCAGACGTATTGTTGAATATGTTCTCCCATTGTGTGGTTTGTCTTTTTATTCTGTTCATATTGTCTTTAGCTGTACAAAATTTTTTTAGTTTGATATAGTCCCAATTGTTTATCCCAGAGGTCGGGAAGCTATCTATGGCTTGTGAGCCAGATATGGCTCTTTTGATGACTGCATCGGGCTCGCAGACAAATCTTCAATAAAAAGAAATAATAATGTTAAAAATATAAAACATTCTCATGTATTACAATCCATTCATTTCCTACTGCTCATGTTCATGGTTGCAGGTGGCTGGAGCCAACACAGCTATCTTCTGGGACAATACAAAATTTTTATTGGATAATGCATAATGTACACGGGTCATTGGAAGTTAGGAAGTAACTTCACTCCTTTTCATCTAGTAATCAAATAGCTAACTGAAGAAACCCTTTTGATGAAGAAAATGGCTAAAAGAAAAAAGGATGAGGAGTATCGTACTTTTCAGCAGGAATGGACAGAGGAATTCGCCTTTGTGTAGAGAGCAGGTTCTGCAGTGTGTCTAATATGCAATGATAAAATTGCATCAATGAAAAGGTCAAATATTAAAGCAGCACTTTGAAACACGCCATACCACATTTGCATCGAGATATCCAGCCGGTGAGAGCAGGAAGAAAGCATGTACAGAGCTACTGTGCAGTGTGCAAGCTAGTCAGCAGCAACTCTGTGTTTACACCAGACAAGGCGACTGGAATTCGGCTAGCTTTGCTGGTGCTTTAGCAATTGTGAGAAACGGAAAGCCATTCACAGATGGGAAGTATGCCAAAACATTCATGCTTGATGTTGCCAATAAATTTTTTAATGATCTTTTGAATAAAGACAAGATAATCAAATGAATAAAAGAAATGCCTCTGTCGGCAAGAACTGTTCACGATGGTACCATCATCATGGCAAATCAAATTGAGGCAACACCAGTGAAGGACATAAGTGCAGCACCATTCTTTTCTCTCGCTTTGGATGAGTCAACAGACGTAAGCCATTTATCCCAGTTCAACATGATTGCAAGGTATGCTGTCAGTGACACACTACGTGAGGAAAGTCTTGCTGTTTTGCCTAGGAAAGAGACAACAAGAGGGGAGGATTTATTCAAGTCCTTCACTGAGTTCGCTAAAGAAAAAATTTATGGATGTATAAACTTATTATGGTGTGTACTGATGGTGCTCCGTGCATGGTGGGGAAAAACAGAGGATTTGTAGCGCTTCTTCATGAACATGAAAAGAGACCCATCCTAAGTTTTCACTGCATCCTACATCAGGAGGTGCTATGTGCTCAGTTGTGAGGCGAGCAGCTTGGTGAGGTGATATCGCTGGTCATTCGGGTGATCAACTTTATTGTTGCCCGAGCTTTAAATGATCGCCAGTTTAAAACACTGCTGAATGAAGTTGGGAATAATTATCCTGGTCTGCTTCTGCACAGCAATGTGCATTGGTTGTCAAGAGGGAAGGTGCTCAGCTGTTTCATGGCTTGTGAGAACGAAATCCAGACTTTGATTGAAATGAAAAACGTTGAGCATTCTGCGTTAGCTGACACTGAGTGGATTCTGAAATTCTACTATCTTATAGACATGACTGACCATCTGAACCAGCTCAGTGTGAAAATGTAAGGCATTGGAAATACAGTCTTCTTATCTCTTCAACAAGCAGTGTTTGCATTTGAAAACAAACTGGAACTCTTCATCGCCGACATTGAAACAGGTCATTTACTACACTCTGAAAAACTGGGAGAGTTTAAAGATGTATGCACAGCAAGTGACCCTGCTCAACATCTTGATTTTCAGCAGCTAGCGGGCTTCACATATAATCTCCTTCAGTCATTTAAAGCACACTTTGGAGAATTTCATGAACACACTCTTTTTTTTAAGTTCATCACCCATCCACATGAGTGTGCAGTAGACAACGCCGACCTGAGCTACATCCCTGGTGTCTCCGTCAGAGATTCTGAGCGACAAGCGGCTAACCTGAAGGTCTCAGATGTGTGGGTGAATAAGTTCAAGTCACTGAATGAAGATTTGGAAAGACTTGCACGACAGCAAGCTGAGTTGGCGAGCAAACACAATTGGGAGAAATGGATAAACTTCAACCCGCAGACCAGCTGATTTTCAAAACTTGGAACATGCTTTCCGTCACATACCACACACTGCAGCGTGTGAGTATTTCTGTACTGACAATGTTTGGCTCTACATATGCATGTGAGCAGTCTTTCTCACATCTAAGGAATGTTAAGACCAACCTATGATCACGTTTAAGGGATAGAAGTCTCAACTCCTGCATGAAGCTTAACCTCACCATGTATCAACCAGATTACAAAGCCATCAGCAAAACCATGCACTAGAAGTTGAATTAATGGTAAGAAGTATTTTATTCATCATTGGTTAGCAACAGTGTAACAATGTTATTAAAAAGAATTCAGAGACTTATTGTACTTTAAAAGTGTTGGTCTTACATAAAATGCACACATTTACTTGTATTTAGTGTTAAACATATTGTATGGCTCTCACGGAATTACATTTTAAAATATGTGACGTTCATGGCTCTCAGTCAAACAGGTTCCTGACCCCTGGTTTATCCTTTCTTTTAATTCACTAGCCTGTGGAAATAAATCAGCAAATACATTGCTGTGAGAGATGTTGGAGAGCCTACTGCCTATGTTTTCTTCTAAGATGCATATAATTTTATGACTTACATTTAAGTCTTTTATTCATTTTGAGTTTATTTTTGTGACTGGTGTAAGTTGTTGGTCTAGTTTCTTTCTTTTACAGGTAGTTGTCCAATTTCCCAACACCATTTGTTAAAGAGACTGTCCTTACTTCATTGTATGCTCTTACCTCCCTTGTCAAATATCAATTGTCCATAAAGATGTGGGTTTATTTCTGGGTTTTCTGTTTTGTTCCATTGATCTATAGATATTGGCATATTGCCTGTTCTTATGCCAGTACCAAGCTGTTTTGAGTATAATGCCTTGTAGTATAACTTGATATCAGGAAGTGTGATACCTCCCACTTTATTTTTTTTTTCAGGTTTGCTGAGGCTATTCGTTTTCTGTTTTTGGTTCCATATAAATTTTTGGAATATGTGTTCTATATCTTTGAAGTATGTCATTTGTATTTTAATTGGTATTGCATTGAATTTATAAATTGTTTTGGGTAGTATAGACATTTTGATGATGTTTATTCTTCCGAATCATGAGCATGGTACATGCTTCCTCTTGTTTGTATCTTCTTTGATTTCTTTTATCAATGTTTTGTAATTTTCTCGAGTACAAGTCTTTAACTTCCTTGGTTAAATTTACCCCTAGGTACTTTATTATTTTGGTTGCAATAGTGCAGAGTATTGTTTCCTTAATTTCTCTTCTTGACAGTTCATTGTTAGTATATAAAAATGCCTCTGATTTTTGTGTATTAATTTTATACCCTGCCACCTTGCTGAATTCATTTATCAGGAGTAGGTTTTTGACTGAGACTTTAGGGTTTTCTATATACAGTATTATATCACCTGCAAAAAATGATAGTTTTACTTCTTCTTTTCTAATTTGGATGCCTTTTATTTCTTCTTCTTGACTGGTTGTTGTAGCTAGGACTTCCAGTAATATGTTGAATAAGAGTGGTGAAAGGGATCATCCCTTTCTTGTTCCTGATATTAGGGGGGTTACTTTTAATTTTTGCCCATTAATTATGATGTTGGCTGTGGGTTTGTCATGGATGGTCTTTATCATGTTGAAGTATGTTCCCTGTATTCCCACTTGCTGAGAGTTTTGATCATAAATGAGTGCTAAATTTTATCAAATGCTTTTTCTGCATCTATTAAAATTATCGTGATTTTTATCCTTTTTGTTTATGTAACAAATCACGTTGATTGATTTGTGAATATTGTACCAGCCTTGCCTCCCCAGAAGAAATCCCACTTGATCATGTTGTATGATTTTTACATGTATTGCTGGATCCTGTTTGCTAATATTTTGTTGAGGGTTTTAGCATCTAAATTCATAAGAGAAATTGGCCTATAATTTTTTGTGTGTGTTGTCTTTGCCTGGTTTTGGAATCAGAATTATGCTCACCTCATAAAAGAAGCTTGGAAGTCTTCCTTCCTCTTGAATTTTTGAAATAGTTTGAAAAGAATAGGAGTTAGTTCTTCTTTGAATCTTTGGTAGAATTCACCAGTGTAGCCATCCGGCCCAGGACTTTTGTTTGTTGGAAGTTTTTTGATAACTGTTTCAATCTCATTTGTTGTAATTGGTCTGTTTAGGTTTTCTGATTCTTCCAGATTGATTTATGAAAGATTATATGTTTCAAAAATTTGTCCATTTGAGCTAGGTTGTTTGATTTTTTGGCATACAGTTCTTCATAGTATTTTCTTACCATATTTTGTATTTCTGTTGAGTCAGTTGTTATTTCTCCACTCTCATTTCTAATTTTATTTATTTGAGTCCTCTCTTTTTCTTGGTGAGTCTGCTTAAAGGTTCATCCATCTTATTTATCTTTTCAAATAACCTGCTACTCGTTTCATTGATCCTCTGTATTGTTTCTTTAGCCTCTGTGTCATTTATTTCCTCTCTGATCTTTATTATTTCCTTTCTGCTATTACCTCTGAGCTCTACTTGCTGGGTTTTTTTCTAGTTTTTTTTTTATGCAGATTAGGTTGTTTACTTGAGCTTTTTCTAACTTTTTAAAGTATGCTTGTAGTGCTATGAACTTTCCTCTCAGTACCACTTTTGCTGTGTCCCATAAATTTTGAGTTGTTGTATCCTTGTTATTATTTGTCTCTAGAATTTTTAAAATTTCTTCATTGACCTCATTGTTAACCCTTTCATCATTTAATATTATGTTATTTATTTAGTTTCCATGTGTTTGAGTATTTTTCAGTTTTTCTTTTTTGCTTGATTTCTAGTTTCATGCCATTGTGATCAGAAAAGATTCTTGATATGATTTCAATCTTATTAAATTTGTTGAGACCTCTTTTGTGTCTTAACATGTGGTCTATCTAGAGAATGTACCATGAGCACTTGAAAAGAATCTATATTCTGCTGCTTTACAGTAATAGGTTCTGAAGGTATCTACCAAATCCAGATGATCTAGTGTATCCTGTAAGTCTGCTGTTTCTTTGTCTATTTTCTTTCTTGAGTGTTTATCTAGTAATGTTAGTAGAAATTGAAATCCCCTACGAAAATAGTGTTGCTGTTGATCTCGCCCTTTATATCCATCCAACTCTGCTTTATATATTTAGGTGCTCCTATACTAGGTGCATAGATATTTATAATGGTTATACTTTCCTGTTGGATTGCTCCCTTTATCATTATGTAGTGACCTTCTTTATCTTTTACTATAAACTTTGTTTTAAAGTCCATTTTGTCTGATATAAGTTTTGCTACCCCAGCTTTCTTTTTATTTCGATTTGTATGAAATATTTTTTTCATCACTTTATCTTTATTCTATGTGTATCTTTTGTTTTGAGATATGTCTCTTGTATACAGCATATGAATGGGTCCTGTTTTTTTATCCATGCAGCTACCCTATGTCTTTTGATTGGATTATTTAATCTATTTACATTTAAGTTTATTATTGATATGTAGTTGTTTATTGCCATTTTATTCTTTAAAGCTATCTTCCTCTTTTACTATATTCTTTTTTCCCTTTTTTCTGTTTACAACAGGCCCCTTAACATTTCTTGCAGCATTGGTTTGGTTGTAATGAATTCCTTGAGTTTTTTTTTTTGTCTGGGAAGATTTTTATTTCTCCTTCAATTTTAAATGAAAGCCTTGCTAGATAAAGTAGTCTTGGTTGTAGACTCTTGTTCTACATTACTTTGAATATTTCTTGCCATTTTCTTCTGGCCTCAAGTGTTTTGTTGAGAAGTCGGATGTCATCGTTATGGGGCTCCTTTGTGGGTGATAGTCTTTGTTTTTCTAGCAGCTTTTAATATTTTCTTTTAGTTTTTGTATTTTAATTATGATGTGTGTTGGTGTGAATTTCTTTGGGTTTCTCTTTAATGGAATTCCCTGTGCTTCTTGATTTGATTGAACAAGGTTTCTATCCATTGTTCTTTCTCTTCTTCTTCAGGAACCCTTATGATGCAGATGTTATTTCTTTTCATGTTGTCACAGAGCTCTCTTAGAGTTTCCTCAGACTTTTTGAGTCTCTTTTCTTTTTGCTGCTTCCTTTCCGTGCCTTTGTTTACATTGTTCTCTAACTTGCTGATTCGATTTTCAGCTTCATCCATCTTTCTTTTAATTCCTTCCATGTGGTCCTCATTTCTTTTCTTTTCTTTTTTTTTTGTAAGAGACAGAGAGAGTCAGAGAGAGGGCCATATAAGGACAGACAGACAGGAAGGGAGAGAGATGAGAAACATCAATTCTTCATTGCGACTCCCTAGTTGTTTATTGATTGATTTCTCATATGTGCCTTGACTAGGGTTCTACTGCAGATGAAGTGATCACTTGCTTGAGCCAGGGACCTTGGGCTCAAGCTGGTGAGCCTTGTTCAAACTAGATGAGCCTTTGCTCAAGCTGGTGATCTCTGGGTCTCAAACCTGGGTCCTCTGCATCCCAGTCCAACACTCTATCCACTGTGCCACCACCTGGTCAGGCTGTGGTCTTCATTTATGATATTGTATTTGTCATTTCTGACTGATTTTTTTTTTTATTATTTCAATGTCCTTTTTTTATATTTGCTCTCTCTTTATTTAGGTGCTTGTTATGTCCATCTATTGCTGTTCTAAGATCTTTGAGCATCATTACAATCATTATTTCAAACTCTGCATCTGGTAATTTGTTTATATCTGACTCATTGAAGTCCTTTTCTGGGGATTTCTCTTGATTCATTTGGGTTGCATTTCTCTGCCTTCCCATTCTGTTTGTGTATAAGAAGGGTGTGGCCACAGGAGTCCAATGGGTGTGACCTCTGCGTTCCTTAAGTGTGGTCTGTCTGCAGACCCACCAGCCCCTCTGCTACTGCTTCAGGCATTGGGTATGGGTGTTGCCGGCTCCAGCCCACTGCGGCAGTCACTGCAGTTTCTGCCTCTCCTCCACGGGCAGGGCTGTGCTCAGACCTTAGCACTCAATACTGTATTCCTGATGGCTCTCTCCTTCCAAGTGACTCTGCTCTGAGTGCCGTGGAAGAGCTCATTTGGCTGGTGTCCTGCTTCCTTTGCTGGTATTGCTGGTTCCAGGGGAAATATTCACTTTAGATTTGGGGGGTGACCCAGCCCAAGGGTTAGGGTGGCTGTCCCTCAAAGTGTTTCTCTCTGTTCCTCCTAGATTACACTCTCTTCTTGCTACTCCGGTCCTCTCCTCTCTCCCCATCCCCCAGATTCCCGGATGAGTGATTGTGAAAGAGGTTTTCTGCACGATCCCTTTAAGAAGAATCCTGTGTCTAAGAAATCTGTCTCTTTTTCATAAATAGTATCCTGGCTTGTTTTGCACCTAAATACTGTCCATATGCTTCTTCTAGGCTCTGAGACTGCAGGCTGGGGCTTCGTTCCTGGAGCCCCGGACCCTCCCCTCTCCACTAAACTCACTTCCCACCATGTGAGTCCCTCCAGGCTGCCATTTGCGCCTGGGAGCTGGGCAGCCCTCTTTGCATTTCTGCTTTTTCTACCAGTCTCAGTGTGGCTTCTTCAGTGTTCCTTGGTTAAAGAGTCCTCTTATTTTAGTCCAAAGTTGGTTTTTCAAGATGATGGTTCTTAAAATTAAGTTGTAATCCACTTTGGTTCTGGGAGGTGGAAGTTGGTACATCTGCCTACTCCATTCCATCTTGCCCTCCTTTACACCTTCATATCTTTTCTCCGTGTTATCACATAGCAGATGGGATCTGAAGTAAGAGTTTGTACCCTGCCCTGGGTAGAGAGGTATTAGACCAAGATGCCACAAAAACTCTATCTAGAAAAAGGGCAGAGTAGACATGACAGAACAGCAGGGTTCAACTAATGGTATCTATTGAGGCAAAGCAGTTATTGGAAAGATACAAACATGGCAGAAGAACTGGGTGTCCATTGTGTGAGGCTGCACAGGTCAGGGAGAAGTGGGAAGGCACTTAGTCCAGGTCATGCTTTCCTTATTCCCTGTGATTCATTTTACAGTTTTCCATCTGTTTCAATGAGTGTTTTGGCCTTAAAAAAGATTTCCCAATTTTATGTTAAGATCTTTAAAGTCTTTGCTATATAACTTCAACCTAGTGGTAAACAAATTGGATTGTCAATAAACCATTGACACTTCTCAGTGAAGGAGTATTTTCCTAATGAGCTGTCCTAACCCAGCTCTCCCATGTCTGCTTATCTTGCTTACATTGAGCAAACACAATAGAAATACATGTTGTACAGATGCTTGTATCATCAGGAAGATACAGGGATGGAAACAATATCAAGGAATATGAATGTGACAAGGATATTTAATGAAGAAGGCAACAAATCAAAAAGCATGGGTGTATGGACAGGCATGATCCCCTCCCCCACAAACTCTTCACATTTGGCTTAGAAAGAAAGAATTCTAAAGCTACTCCATGATTGTGGTAACCACTAAATTTTTCTTGGACAAAACCAACTGTCCCAAATCTTGGATACTTACCAGAGAGAAATGAAATCTTTCTGTATTTTTGAACATTATAATTGGCTTTGTTCAGCCAGTCAGACCACACTAACACTGCCCTATAAAAACACCAATCAGCCAGATGACAACTTCTGTCTCTGAAGATCCTAGTGAGTTGATAACTGCCAGTCAGGAAAGGTTTTCCCCAACTTCTCAGCAATTCAGTCTATCATAAACCAATTGTTACTGCATCAGTGGGCTGCCTGGTGGCTTGTGTGATGTAGGAAAGTCACTTCATGTCTATAGATACTTGGGGAGCTGAATCAGTGTTCCAGATAACTCAATCCATAAGAAGGCTTCACTTTGCCTGACCAGGCGGTGGCGCAGTGGATAGAGCATCAGACTGGGATGTGGAGGACCCGGGTTCGAGACCCCGAGGTCGCCAGCTTGAGTGCAGGCCCATCGGGTTTGAGAAAGACTCAAACCCGATGCTTGAGCCCAAGGTCGCTGGCTTGAGCAAGGGGTCACTTGGTCTGTTGTAGCCCCCCCAGTCAAGGCACATATGAGAAATCAATCAATGCACAACTAAAGAACCACAGGGAAGAACTGATGTTTCTTATCTCTCTTTCTTCCTATCTGTCTGTCCCCATCTGTCCCTCTCTCTGACTCTCTCTGTCTCTGCCACACACACACACACACACACACACACACACACACACACACACACACGATAGATAGATAGATAGATAGATAGATAGATAGATAGATAGATAAAATAAAAAAATGAAGGCTTCACATTGTCCTTAATGATGGGTCCATTTCAAGTGAACATGCTCTTTTTGGTGAAAATTGCGATGTGGTTGTCTCAGTTCTCCATGTTTATGGTACTATATATAAAAGAGAATTACTGCTTCTTATACATGGAGTGAAGCATCCACTTTATACAATTTACTGGAAAATCTCCTAGGGCTTAACCTGGTCTACATGAACCCTGCTAAGGATGCCACTGTTCTAAATTAGAAAATAATTACTCAGACTTGGGTCTCAAATTAATGTCCAATTTTATACTTGTTTTTGTGTGGAGAGGAGTTTCCCAACTGAGTTAGGGAGGATTTGAAAAAATAGTCAGCAGAGAAAAATAGCAATCATTACTAATATTTATTGAGTACATGCCCTGTGTTAAGTGTGAAATACTTAGCCTTTTGGCAACCTAAGGTTGACAGTACGAGAGTTTGAGAATTCATGTTCACTGCCAAGGATTTCTTATCTAGAAAGGGACAGAGTCTGGGTTCCAGTCTAAGTCCAGTAGATGCTAGAGCTTCTGGTTTATGTGTCTTACCAATAGATGATGAACAGCATGTTCATTACTAGCAAAATATAATGCTGAAAACAATAATAGAAAAAAACACAGGTCCTGACAATGCATTCATTTTCATATTGGAAAGATAGGTGGTGGTGAGAAACTAACCTGCTTCTCTGGGTTTCCCCTTCCTTTTGTCTCTTTCCAGAAGAACACAAACCCTTTTACTGAAACTTCACTAACTCTCTTTAAGTTTTAATAACTACCTGTGGCTTCTTTTTTAAAAATGTTTCTGGGTAGCTGTGTCCTGTAATGCTTTAAAAGATCCCTCATTATGCCAGAAGTCTGAAGAAGGAGATCAGCCACCGGAGACGAAGGGGCACAGCCACAGGCTTGGCGGTATAGGGAGAGAAATAACGTGTGACCAGGCTTCAAGCCGGCTGTGTTGGCTCTGAATGACAGTACGCTCTTGCTCCAAGGACCGTAATTGGCTAATAGAGTGATTGCTTTGGCCAAAGGTCCAATTAATACCCAACATTTGAGGATTGGTTTCCCAACCCCAGTTGGACGACTTTCTTGGCAAAAAGGGTAACCACTGTAAATTCAATCCGCTTCCATAGCTCTGCACCTACTCTATAATATAAGGATATCACTCTGTTTGGTTAATTCCAGATGAGGCTCATAAGCAGATGGAGAATGGGGATTTTCAAATTAAAAAAAAAAGTTATAAGTGAGTGTGAGGTTTACAGTTACCATGATGCTTCATCTTGTGGAAAAATATACTAAGTTCCAGTATCATAGAAGACAGGATTGCCAAGGAGGAACAGAGTGCTTAACCTATTTTCTGAGAATGCTCTGACAATAACCTGCTGAGATTTGCTATAGGACTACTGGAGTCTTGACTTGAACTAGAAAAGAGAGTGGTCTCAGATGGCCAAGCCATGGCGTAGCCTAGAGGTGGTACTGCGCACTCTAGAGTAACGGGAGCACAGGTGCGTGGATGCTCATGTGAGACCGCAACTCTGAGGTTGCATACACTTGATTAAATTGCTTAATCTAATTCATAAAGCGGAGTGTTAACACCAACCTTTCAGCTTTGGTGCAAGGGTTACAGTAAAGAATATATGCAAGAACATAAGGACATTCAGTTAATGTTCACTCCCTTTCTTTAATACCAGGAATAGCTGCAGATGCTCAGCCTGACACTTCAAGTGCCTTATTACTCTACACTTTCTATGAGAACCATGTACAAATGACGCTTGACTTTCAATCAGCAGACACATAATAGCCACTTTCTAGTAAAACAAACTTATGAGATACAGTTGCTTTCCCTCCTGGTTTAGTATCCTAGCAGACAAGTTGTCTTAGATCCTGAATTTCAATGTTTTTACTCTTTCAAAATATAGTGCAGGCTATGCACTTCTTACTGCTTCTTCTTACAAGGGCTTGTATTGCCTTTTTTTTTCTTTTTCTCTTGTTTACCAGATGGAGTGAAGTCTATTTGTCAAAACATCCTTCCTTTCTAATACTTTGGCCTGATTTTGAAAGCAGCACATCATTTTATTCAGAGCTGCTGGAAAGAGCAGTAAACCAGATGTTTAGATGACTGGGACTTCTGGAAGACATTCTTCTTTTCTCCCATGATAGACACGTGATGCATGAAGTAGCACTCCTGGCAGAGAGCCACAGTCTCTGCTGCAGCACACATGCTCACTCATAGCGTTGACCTCATGCTTCCCATCTTTGTCCAGAGGGCCAGCTACTTCAGGATCTGTCTGCTAATCATTCTTTTGTGTGTTACCCAGACTACCTGACTTCTCTTGGTTCTGTCTGTGGGTGGGTAATTCAGTAGCTGAGGGCAGAAGCTCTTGATTACAGGAAGTCCACAAAACACTGGCGTTTGTCAAGTGGGCTATGTCATTTGTTTTCAAAAAGAAAGAAAACTTACTCAAGACTTTACTTTTATTCTTGACTTCTTAAGTAATTAACGTAGGCAGAGAGCAGTTTTTTCTTCAGGAGTAACTGCCAAACCTGGCCTTGCTTTAGGACAGGCTACCACTGATTGTAAAGTGTTGTCAGTCAGTGTCTGCCTCTGGACACCACATACAAATGATGAGCTTCGCTTCCTTTTCCCTGTGTTGGCCCATTAGCTAGAGCATTTTACTCTGCTTCCCAGATATCAGTCTTGGAAAACTCGAGCCAAGTGGAAAGAAAGACATTTGTTCACGCATTTATGCATTTAATCAATGATCATTTATTGAACTTGTATTATGTGTCAGGCATTATGCTGGGAACTGAGGAAAGAAAAGCTAACTAGACACAGTCCTTGTGCTGACACAGACTGAGATTGGATTGTGGGATGTGGTGAGACAAGATAAGAGGCAACTGTGATATAACTTTTAATGTGGTATGTCAGAGTAAGCTTTGGGGGTCATAAGAAGCTCCTTGAGAGTTGGGGGAACTTTCCAAGAGGGAACAGGGCCTTGGCATAGACATGACTGGTGAGAGGGAGCTAGTCATTACAGAGTGAATGGATGGAGATGTGCATAGTGCAAGGAAGGTACAGGTGAGAATACCGGGAAGAACAGAAGATGGTGAGCCCTACAGGGTGGCAGACTTTGAAGAGGCTAGAAAATACTTGTGGCTTCCATGAAGGCCAATTCAGGGATGACCTGGGACTCTGTCTGGTAAGGGCTTCTAAGGTCAGGTTTGAGTCATTGGTTTCAGTGTCACCATTTCCAGCATCAGCAGAATTGCATTTCCCTTTTAGTACCACCAAACTTCAGTGTCCGATGCAATGAAATGGTCTAGACTAGTGTGGATCAGGTCCTGTCCCATCCTTCAGAAAAAGTGGTAAGGGGAGACCTGAAGTCTTCCTGGTATAAGACCAGAGTGATGGACACAGCAGACCAGACATCCCTGGGGTCTTCACAGAACTTCTAAGAATGTAGCCTGATGTTATTTCCACAGTTGGGAATCCAGGTCTCCCAGACATGCTGATATAGTTTTAGCTGTAATCTCTTGCATGGGGGCAAGCAGAGTGTGGGCTAGTCTACCCAACCTTCTAGATTTATTTCTTAATTATATACCACTGACATCTTTCACTTTCAACCAATTTTCAGTGAATGCTGGGATGACAAACTATCTCAATGTGCCTGGGGTTAAGGAAGTTCTCTAGGTGCCAAAACTTTCAGTGCTAAAGTCAAAAAACATTCTGGGTACACTGGGATTAGTCACCCTTTCTGCCAAAAACTTGTGCCAAGAACTTTTATGTTATATGGTTACATTTACCTTTTAAAGCATTGCTTCGAGGTAGATACCATTATTTTAATTTAAAAATAATTGTAAATGAGAGATGAGGTGAATTTACCAAGGCCACTTACATAGTAGTTGATAGAACCTGGATTTAAGTTGCCTGGTTTAAAGCCAGTGTATTAGTTAAGCATTGCTGTATAATACATTATTCCAGAACCTGCTGGCTTAAACCAACAACAAAGGGTTATTAATCCATAGTTTCTGTGAATCAGGGGTTCAGGAAATTCTGGCTTAATTGGGAGGTTCTCACTCAGAGTCTCTCATGAGGTTGCCATTCAGACTGGACCTGAAGACCTGCTTTCAGCAGATGCGCCCTCATATGGCCGTTGACAGGAGGTCTAGGCTTCTGTCCATGTGGCCCCATCTGTAGGGCTATGTCACTGTCCTCACAACATGGTGACATGTTTCCCTTAGAGTGAGTGACCCAAAGGAGAGGAAGGAAGAAGCCATGATGTCTTTTATTGTCTAGTGTTAGGAATTATGTATTATTGTTTCTGGAACATGCAGTTAATTACACAAGGCAACCCTGTTCAATATGGCAGGGAACTATATAGAGGACAAACACCAGTAGGCAAGAATCATGGGAACAACCTAGTGACTGACCACCACAGGCAGGGTACTTCCCAATTTCATCTCTAGCATTAGGATTCCATGTACGGTGGTCATTTGAGCAGAATCTGTATGTTAAGACATTGAAAATATATACATATGAGCACACACACACAAATATTTATTATATTTGTAAATGCCATTAATTGTATACTCAAAGGAGTGTACTCTTAAGATAATCACTGTCTTTGGTAGGCTATATATTCATCCTAATGTTTCCAATACACCAAATATTTTTTTCCATACTTATTATGGATGACTATTGACTCCTGATTTTCAAAATGTTATAATATTAACACATGTGTTACTTTTTTAATCAGAAAGAAGTGTTTTAAGAACATTTTTATGTATACATGTTAACACATATATGACGGGTGCTGCTTGGAATTCTTTTTGGGACCTCATAGAAAAGCAGTCAGTCTGTTTAAATGTTTCAGAAAGCAAAATATATACTGTTACAATTATATATAGAATGATATATTCTACTGTAGGTACAAATATATATTTTGGAGTGAGTTGTACCCAGTGCTAACAGTGTTTCTGGGTGGTCCCTTTTAATTTTAAAAAGCTGGAATTTTATTGATCAGATAAAGGAAGATAGTGACCTTGTCCTTTCAATTCTGGAGATCTGTTGTTAAAAAACAAAAATGAGAAACTGTATGTAAAACTGGTTGGAAATCTGTCAAGTGCTAGACCAGAGGAAGGTGCTACTGACACTATCATTGTAGCTGTTATCTCTAGAAGTGTATCAAGACCTCACTGACACTCTCAAAACCATGTTTGCAGCCCCCAGGAGCCATTCTTTGAGGAGCATTAACCACCCATCTTGCTCCAGTTGTCAGACACCTCGGTCTCTGTGTTTTCTTAAACTCTGCCTCCATGTGCTACCTAGAAGTGTATGGTTCTGTGGGCAAAAACTAGGCTACTGGCAGGGGTCTTGACTCATGTCTGCTCGCATCTGTCTGGATGTTAGGTCAGGTAGGGCTAAGTGTGCTCGAGGCCTGCCACCTGGTGCTGGAATGCACATGCAGCTGGCACCAGTCCATGAAGGCTCCTGGGGAAGCAAGTAGAGATGGTCCCAAAGGTAGTAAGTGGAATATATGAACAAACCTGTAACACTGCTTTCACATTCCTTACTGCACTGCCAAGGCCAGAAACAGAAGGAGAATTGGGTTTCTTTGACAAACATTTCTTTTTCACTCCTTTTAGGACCCCAACCTGTCTGAAAAGTCTGGCAGCCACTTATGTGTCCACAACAGGCTGTTTTATGGGGATGGCATGAGCAAGTTCCACACTAAGACTTTGAGCTCTGTGCAATTAAGAAATGGCTGCTTAATGAAGCACAGCTGAAAACCTCCAGCTGCCTTATGAAAACTCCCACACTTTTTATCTCTATACCAGATTTCTCCTCTATGGTCCAAAGAATGGTGTGTGGGTAAATGTTTAACAACCAATTCTCCAAATGGAAAAAAACTCCACCCTGAATTGTAGCATTTGCCAGTTTCCATGGTGTAAATATTCTCACCATGGCCAATATCAAGTTATTGACATGATGTCACTGAAGGCAGAGTGGGGAAGAGATGCAGAGCCTAACTGAGCTGGCTCCCAGAAAACCTCTGTGTCCTAATTTGCATATCAAATGCATTCTTTATGTGTTCACTTGGAAACAAAATGCGTATCTCATAATCAACATGTGCAAAATTAAACTCATTACTTCTCTCTGCCCCACATTCAACTTGTCCTCTTCCAGGATTTTCTAACTGAGTGTACGGTATCACAGTGAAACTGATTCTATAAATCAGATCCCAGATATCAGTACAGGGGGTCCTTCGGTTATGACAATCCCAACATAACAACATTTTGAGTTTATGATGCTCATTCCCACTAAAACTTAAAAAAAAATTGAGATGTGTGTGTTTTGGTTTATGCAGTTAGTGGCATATTTACAGACTATGTGGGTGAACTGGTTCGCTTGTGCGCTATGAAAGAATATGCACCACAAAGTACAGTACAGCATATTTATGTCCTTTTCCTTTTTCGGTGACTTAGTTGTGTTTTTATGTTCTAGATTATGATTTTACAACTGTGTTAGGTAAATGACTTAGGTTAGGGTGTGTTTTGACTAACACCAAAATTCAGGTTACGTCACTATTATAGGAACAGAACGGTGTCATAACCTAAAGACCCCCTGTAGTTATTTGTTACATTTCCTTCTTCCTCACCACTTTGTCTAAGCTATCACCAAGGTCTATTAATTTTATTCAATCTTTCCACTTCCCCAAGACTATATTATCATTGTTATCTGCCTGTATTATTGCAAAAGGCTTACAAGTGGCTTCCCTGTATCCACTTTTGCACACACACATACTCAACCCACTTTTCTGTGTCAACCAGAGTGACCTTTGAAAAATGCAAATATGAGAACATCATCCCTTGTTTAAGCCTCCTGCAGCTCAGGCTAATAATCAAAATCCTCAGAGTAGCATAAAAGGACATGGGTGACTCCTGCCCTCCTCTTTAGCCTATTCCTGTGCTATTCTGACCCTGTGCCCCTTTCTCCTTCTGCCCCAGCCACACTGGCTGTCTTTCAGTTTCTCAAACATGCCAAGCCCCTTACCAAATTCAGGCCTTTGTACAACATGTTTCCTTTGCTGGGAATTGTTTGGTCTGACCAACTCCCTATTCTTCAATCTCAGCTAAAGGTTTTTAGAAAGGCCATCACAAACCTTTCAATTTGATATAGATATACCACCAATATTCTTCCGCAATAAAAATTTTATGAGTAGCAGTTGGTGCTAGCTGTGGAGAAAATGGCCATGCCTACCCAAAGTAGCCAATATCTAGAGGCTGAATGAGGGTATCAAGGCTTGGCCACTTTGATGTAGTGTAGGGTAACCATAATGGGCAAAATTCTCACCAGTACTCTCTGCTTAGTTGGACAAGGTTTAGTCAGAGCTACACAGTTGTTTAACTTCTTCTCCAACTTAATCTTGCTTTTCTCCCTCCCTTTTCTCCCTTTTCTAAACATCTGGTATCCCAAGTTCTGAAAAACCCAATCTACAGTGTATGTTAGTGCGCGTGTGCATGCACACGTGTGTGTGTCTGTGTGTGTGAGGAATTTGTGATCTGATGACCTCTCTCGGAAGTGGGGGCTTTTAGAGAGTGAATGGCCAGGTGATGGGGTGATGAGTTTTAGGCAAGTCTGTCTAAGGGCAAGTAGGAGGATGGTAGAATCCACTCTTGGCCCAATGAGTGCTGAAAATCAAGAATTTATACTGGAACTCATCTATACTGTTGCTTTATTTCTTCTGGCAGCTTAACCAGCTTAAATTAGGGCAAGAAAGAACAGTTGAATGGTTCCCATGCAGAACAAATTAAACCTTTCTAGTGTCTAGAATTCTTAGTCCTTTACATAGAATTTCTTTCTCCCTGTATATGGAAAACATGCTTGTGCTTCTCTTTACTCTCGTAATACTACAACACCTACAACACAGCTATCACATTTCACTTCTGACATCAAGAGTATGGATTTTCCACGTTGCACAATTTTTTGACACCAGCTGAGTGTCCTATAGTTGAGCGTAATTCTTACACTATCTACATAGGGTTAGCATCAGATCCCATAGGTGGTTAGTAGCTCTGTCCCAGAAGGCTTCACCTAAGCCCCGTCATTTCAGGTGCCAATCACAAGTTCCTCTGTACTTATGAGTAATTTGTTATAAACTAGTGTTCCCACAACACCCTCCTTGGATTTAATAATTTACTAGAATGACTCACAGAATTCAGGGAAACACATGTACTGCTTTATTATAAAAGGATATTGTCAAGGATACATATTAATATCAAGATGGAAGAGAAACAGAGGGTAAAGTATGGCAGAAGGTAAGGTATGTCCTCTCCAGGCATGCCGCTCTCCCAGTTCCTCCATGTTTTCAGCAACTTGGAAGCTCTCAGAATCCTTTAATTCTGGGATTCTTATGGTGCTTCATTATGAAGTCATGATGGTTGATTATCTCAATCTCCAGACCTTTTCCCCTTCCAAGAGGATGGTGAATGGGTCTGAAATTCCAAGCTTTCAACAATGGCTGGGTCTTTCTGGTGACCAGCCTCCAACCTGAAGCTATCCAGGAGCCCACTGAGAGTTACCTCAGAAAAGTGGGTTGAGTGTGTGTGTGTGCAAAAGTGGATAAAGGGAAGCCACTTGTAAGCCTTTTGCAATAATACAGGCAGATAACAATGATAATATAGACTTGGGGGAAGCGGAAAGATTGAATAAAATTAATAGAGCTTGGTGATAGCTTAGACATAGTAGTAAGGAAGAAGGAAAATGTAACAAATAACTACAGGGGGTCTAGAATCCCCAAGGGATTTAGAAATTGAGTCAGGAATTGGGGCAGAGGACAGTCAATACATTTTCAATTTTATATTCTTCTTTCTTTTTCTTCATACACAATTTCCCTATTTTGAGATTTATTCTTTTTGATTTGTTTTAATTCAACCAAATATTTGTTTTTCTCAGTTACAACCCAGTCACATGACTTGATTGAGAATGTTTGTTAGTCTTCTTCTCTAATACATCGACATTACATTTGTTAAAATGGGTTATTTCTGTGTGTACTGTGGTAAGTAATCACTCCAGCTGATTTATCCTCAAAGATTAGTGATTTTAAAACATTTCACTATAGCCTCCTGTATGTTGACTATAGATGCAAGAAAATAAAAAAATGTGGTAAAGTGCTTGACAGTGATGCCAAAGCCAACTTTTGCATGCATTGGAATCCTTGTGTTTGTGGCCCTAGCGGATTTCTGAGAACACAGAGTCCTAGGTTCTGCTCTTAGAATTCTTATTCAATTGATCTGGGATGAGTCAGAGAATTTAAAATTTTCCCAAGTTTCAGATGGGACTTCTAGTCTAGGGACCATATTTAGAAAACTGCTGAGAAACTAATGAGACAGGTGATAACAAAGCTTCACAATAATGATCAGGTATTATTCAAAGTCAACTCAAAGTCAAGTTTAAAAGGAACTCTGTTGACAGAAGGTTGGTTTTCTGGGTTACTTATTTTGTTGAAAATGTTTAATCACTTATTTCCATGTTGCACTTATTTAATCACATCTACAATAAAGGAAGATGAAGGAAACAAGGGGATCGGGACCCAAAAGGTATGTAGATGACCTTAAAACTGTACCATCTCAGTGTCCTCTACACAAGGGAAATGAAGAATAGCTAACAAACAGGTTTTCTGCTGGTGTCTGTATGTCAACCTTATGGATTTTAATGTTTGATGAGAAAGAAATTTTACAATGTCTCAGTAACCCAATTCAACCTAGGACTTTAGTAAATCAGACCTGGTCTTACTCAGAAAAAAAAATTAAAAAATGAATTTGTACTAGATGTACAATAACAGTTATTTAACAATTTAGCTTTTTACTTAATAGTTAACTTTATGAAAGTTAAAAGTAATCAATGGACAATAATAAAATAGTTCAAACAATGAGTAGAATATTTTCCTCTCTGCACATAAAAACCACTCAGATATTGAAGAATTTTTAGCATCAAACAGATTGACCAGTTGAGAAGACAACTAATCTCTTTTATACAGAAAAGAGAATATGGTATGTGCACTATTTATCAAGATATTCTTTTCTTAATTGACAAATTTTTGTTTCTGTGATTACTCTGTGGGTTCAGCTTCTCTAATACTTTCCATGTAATTCACTGCTGAAGCCATAATTCTCTTCATTTTGCAAAAGAAAACGGCATTTTTACATATTATCTGTGAGCATTTTTTCAATGCCATAAGAGAAAAAATGGACTGCGTAGTTTCCGTAATCTTGTAAAAGCATTTGGTCTGGAAGATTCTCTCTGGCTGTTTGGCAGTCACAGTGATGATAGGGTCAATCTTTAGTTAGTCGAAAGTGAGTAACTTGAACCTATATTGTTTAATTTCTGCTCAATTACTCAAAATTGGCTGAACCTTAGTTTATGAAAAGGAATATCCATGTCCAAGGAAGAAAGTGAGATCACTGAGAGGTTACAGGATAAAAACTGAAAAGAAAAAAGAAAAACAAACTATCCTAAACAGATTTTATTAATTATACTGGGGAACAATTTTTTTTTCATTTTCTGTTGCATGAGGTTTTAGAACTTTTTCTATATATCTCTGCATTGCTGATTCCAAATACAAAATTTATTTTTTGGTGCATGCTCCAGTTTTTATGCAATTTTAATTTCTTTTTGTTACAGTTAATGGCATGCATTGATTTTTAAATTGGAGTTAAAGGGCAACGACTCTTGGATTGAATAACCACAAGGCAATTAATGTTACAAACATCACTTTTACATAATTGTATTTGTTTTTAAATGTAAAAAATTATTATCTGATAAAAACACCTTCTTATTTTGTTTTAAGATTGAATCATGGCTTCTTCGAGTAGGCATACATGTAAGAATAGTCCTGACACCTTTTGTTATATATGTGGCTGTTACACACTTCAACGTCAAAGGTGCAATATTTCATCATTTGTGACACGTTCATATATTGCCTATTTTCAACTTCTCCTTCGCGATCAAGACAAGAATGGGGCTCCTCATATTGTGTGTCATAATTGTGTGGAAATGCTTCGTGACTGGACAAAAGGAAAACGCAAAGGAATGCCTTTGGTATTCCCATGGTTTGGCGTGAACCTAAGGACCACAGCAGTGACTGTTATTTCTTTGTGATCCATACAAAGGGCATCAGCAAGCAAAAACGGCATATGATCACATATCCTAATATTCCTGTAGCAATAGGACCTATCTCACGCTCTGAGACACTCCCAGTTCCAGTTTTCAATGGTTTGATTTCTTTTAAGGATGAAGAAAGTGAACATGATGATTAAGTATATTTTGATAAGATGCATGAGGAAATGGTTGTAGAATCTGAAGGCTCTTCCCCTGATGCCAAGCAGTCATTAAGCCCTCAGCAGTTTAGCCAACCTGAATTGAATGACTTAGTAAGAGATTTGGGCCTATCAAAGAAAGCAGCTGAGTTATTAGCCTCCAGCCTTCAAAAAAAGAATCCACTTCACCAGTCAGCTAAAGTATCCCATTTCAGAAAGCGTGAACAAATTTTTGTGGTGTGGACTTTATTTCAGAAGACAAATACTTTGTTTATTGTCATGATATCAGTAGTCTTCTCAGCCAGGTAGGTGTTACCACTTACAGTCCAACAGAATGGCAGCTATTTCTTGACAGCTCTAAAAGGAGTCTGAAATGTGTTCTCCTACACAACGGTAATGTTTATGCAGCAGTTCCAATTGGTTATTTAACTCATCTGTGAGAAGATTATAATGACATAAAAATTGTCCTCAACTTTCTGAAGTATGAGGAGCATAATTGGATCATTTGTGTGGATCTTAAAATAGTAAATTTCCTGCTAGGACAACAGAGAGGTTTCACGAAGGATCCTTGCTTTCTGTGTTTGTGGGACAGCTGAGCTTGGGAGAAACACTGGACACAGAGGAAGTGGCTGAAATGTGAAGCTTTGGAAGCAGGGATGAAAAAATATTGTGAATGAACCTGTAGTTAATTGAGACAGGATCATTTTCCCCCCACTTCACATCAAACTTGGCTTAATGAAGCAGTTTGTTCAGGCTTTGAAGAGAAAGTGAATGCTTTCAACATATTATTTCTGCTTTTTCTGCCTTGTCTTTTGAGAAGATAAAAGCAGGTGTATTTGATGGACCTCAAATTTGAACCCTCATATGTGACAAAGAATTTGCCAGAAAGATGAGTAAGGAGGAGAAAACAGCATGGCAGTCTTTTGTGGCAGTTACAAAGAACTTCCTTGGCAACAAAAAAGCAGAAAACTATGGACTCTGGTTCAAAGGATGCTGTTGGCTTTCCACAACATGAACGTTAAGATTCACTTCCTGAATAATCACCTTGATAAGTTTCCTGAAAATCTTGGAGCTGCTAGTGATGAGCAGACTACTGCTGTAGCATCAAACGAGATTGTCCTCAACAAGTACACAAACGCAAGAGCTACAAATGCAAATTTTTGCCTGAATAGTATTTAAATAAGTTTTGCACAAATTTTATGATTAAAATAAGTGTTTTAATATGTTCTATTTTAAAATTTTAGACAAATTCTGATGCAATCATATCTTTTAGTGCATTAGTGTATTTACTGAATTATATAAATTATTATATTTTAACAAAGATGATGCCCAAGAAGACATTCTACTTCATTATGTTATACTAGATCTTGAAAATTTTACAATAAGATGAAAACCTAAAATCTTGTATTGCAAAAAACTGTAGCTTTACAGAGAAAAACTAATGTCAGATTTGTGATCAGCACATTTGAATTAGGTAAGAACAAATGTTTTTGTGGATCCAAAAAATATTTTATTCCCCAGTGTTATCTATAATTATTTTTAAAATATTTAGTATAGCCTCCTATCTTGTAAACCTGCAACAAGCCACTGAACTCACACAATCATTTTGAGAAGCTAGTTGGCAGGCAACTATGGAAATTGTAGGCTCATAGCCTGGTGAGAACAGCAATTGAAACAGCTGGCTTTCTGTATCCTGGTTTCCACATCCTTGGATTCAACCAACTGGTTATCGAAAATATTTGATAAAAAGTGTTACCATTGTTTCTGACATGTACTATTTTATGTAGTTAGGCCTAAAATGATTGGGTCTATATGAAACTTGTATAGATTTTGTTTGTTTGTTTATTCCCTACACAATACAGTATAAGAACAATTTACATAACATTTACATTGTATTAGGCATTATAAGTAATCTAGAGATGACTTATAGTATACAAGAGGATGTACATAGGTTATTTGCAAATACACTATTTTATGTAAGGGTCTTGAGCATCCACGAATTTCAGTATTTGTGGGGGTCATGGAACGAAATTGCCCCTGGATACCAAGGGGAAACTTGTAGTTGGTAATTTTCTTTTGTGTTTATTTTTTTTTCTCTGCTCCATCTTTTTCTTTCCTTTTGCCTTTCCCTCCCTTTACCCACTTTCTTTTTTGGCTAATAAAGATTTATTGCCTTTCAGTACTTACAGATGATGTTTTCATACGCTCTAATGAGGTCCCAGCAGTTTTTAACAATAACAGGACATTACTGTTTCTAAGATATATTATGTGTTTTCCCTCATCTTTCTCCCTTGAATGAAATGCTTAGAAGCATGTTAACCTCCAATTCCCTTTCCTTTACTGTGATAAATGGTCCAGTTACTTAATAAGGCTAAATAGTTTGCAATGACATAATACTCATCTGAATAAAATCTTAAAGAGATCATTTGTATGCTTCTTTTAAAATGAACTTTCTGGTTTTATTTATTGTCTGAGCATAGACAATACACCTATTTATGATCAGCCATGGAAGTCCTCTCTAAAGCCACCTGGCTAGTTATGGCTCCTGATGACAGGTTTTGCACGTTTCCTGGTCCTCTTGAAGAGAGGATCAGGGCAAGCACTCCCATGTTCCTCTGGTTCAGATTCTGGCTCCTACTCCATGTGATTCTGTCCTTGGCAAATACTTGCTCCCTTGTCCAGCTGGCTGGTCTGGGAAGATCAGAGTTCCTCCAGGGCTTAAGGGCTACTCTCAGCCACAGAGGTGTGTTTTTATTTATTTATTTAAAATTATTATTATTATTTTTTATTTTAGAGAGAAAGAAGAAGGGAAGAGAAAGAGAGATAGAGAAAGAGAGAGAAATATTGATCTCTTCCTGTATGTGCCTGACCAGGGATAGAACCCGCAGTTTTTGTGTTTGGCCAACACTCCATCAACTGAGCTACCCGGCCAGGACACACAGAGCTATGTTTTAAAAAGAGAGCCTGGGTGATGAGTGAGTGTCTCATGGGGTCTAACTAAGTGTGGGCACTGTGGCACTTCTCCTTAGCACTTGTTCCTCTGTAGTGGCCGTGTTGGAGGCAAGTCTCCAGGTATTTCTCATTTAAGGTAGGAAAAGAAAACAGCAAAGAAAGGAAGCCTAGTGTCTCCAGGGCCTTGCTGGAGGAGGGCTCAGAACCGCCCGCTGGCGTCCTCCGTTTTGGTGCAGGGCAGGCTTAGCATCCGTGGTTTTCACGCGGTCCTGGACTGAGCATGTTATAAACAGACAGATCGGGTCTCCCATGCAGCAAAGAAGCCGGCTTGGAAAACCATTCTGGGAAGACCTGAATTATCTGTTCCAGGGACAGAAAGTCACAGGTCCCTAAGAAGCAGGTCTTCAGCACAGCCGCTCAGACCAGCCCACCCCACCCCAGCCCCGCCCACTGTTTACTGCCACGCAGCCCCAGTCCCCCAGCCTGTCACCTCTCTGCTGGTGTCACTGAGGGCCCTCTTTCTGCTGAGGGCTTCTCTTTGCACAGACTGTCTACAAACAGCCCTTTGAGGGCCTCCCGTTTGCGCATTCCTGCGGAAGAGAAACCGCGACTATTTCATGCAGTCTGCTTGATAACCCTCATTTTCCATCCTCTCTTTTCTGGGCAACTGCCTCCAACCTTCGCACACACTAATAATGACTGCAGACGAGTTCCAGGCGGAGCAGAAATCCGCACGCGCCGCGGTCAGTCAGCCAGGGCCGGGCAAAGGTCAGTGGGCTGCAGTGGGCACGCTCGGCGGTTCCAAGTCCAAGTCCGTCCCTGTCGCAGGGGGGGGGTGGCTCTTGCTACCTGCCACCCGATGCAGGAGGGGCAGCGCCCACCACGGTGTTTATAGCTTAATGGCCGGCAGTCCGTTTTATTTAGTTGTTTCTCCCTCCATTTTCTCCCAAACAAGCGGTCTGCCCCCGACCCCACAAAAGGATCAAATGTAAAATTTTATAAATACTCCAAACGGTGGAAACAGGAAGTGAAATGGAAATGATGCAGCAATTCACAGAAAACGTTCTGTTATTTTCCCTCCGAAAACGTGTACCATTCATTTCAGAAACAGGTTATGATGCCTCAAGTTGAAGACAACTCCCAGGGACCAGAATGACTTTGAAGATTGCTAAGAGGAACTCTCCTGTGGCGTGCCCTTGGGGCGAGGGGTGGGGCGGAGTGGCCAACCGCGCCCCATTGAGAGCTCTGAGAAAGGCAGAGTGCTGTCTTGTTGGGGTTCCATATCCCAGTGTCTTGTGACTTATTTGATAGATACTTTAGCAGTATCAACCATATCAATGGTATCGATCCCAATTCCAATTATCTAATTCTTAAGCCATACCCAATTTCTTCCTGTTAACCTTATTCATATAATAATAATAATAATAATACAAGGGGTCCTCGGGTTTCGACAGTATCAACATACAACTCAGGTTACAACAGTACCAACATACAACGTTTCAAGTTTTTGGTGCTGAGTTGTATGAGTTCTTTATAAAGTTTGGATATTAATCCTTAATCAAATAAATCATTAGCAAACATCTTCCATTAAGTAAATTGTCTTTACATTATGTTAAAGGTTTCCTTTGCTGTTCAAAAACGTTTCAGTTTGATGTAGCTCCACATGTTTATTTTATTTTTTTCCCTTTTCTGAGGAGTTATATCAGCAAAAATATTGCTAAGAAAAATGTCAGAAAGTTTATTGGGTGAGTTTACTTCTAGGAATTTTATGGCTTTGAGTCTTACATTTTATTCTTTAATCCATTTTGAATTCATTCTTCGTGTATAAAATTGTGGTCTAGTTTGTTTGTTTGTTTTTATCTGTCCGATTTTCTCAACACCATTTACTGAAGAGACTATCTTTACCCCATTGTATATTTTGGCCACCTTTGTCATATATTATTTGATCATATAAGGATAAGTTTATTTCTGAGCTATTCTGTTCTACTGATCTATGTGTCTGTTTTTATGCCAGTGTCTTGTTGTTTTTATTACTATAACCTTGTAGTATATTTTGATGCCAGATAGCATGTTCCTCCAATTTTGTTTCTTTTTTTTCTTCTCATGATTGCTGTGAATATTCAGGGTCTTTTGTGGTTTCATATAAATTTTTGGATTATTTGTTCTATTTCTGTAAAAAACACCATTGGTATTTTGATAAGGATTACATTGAACTATAGATTGTTTTGTGTAGTATGAATATTTTATTTTATTATTTTTATTTTTTTTAGTTAGAGAAAGAGAGAGAGAGATAAGAAGAGAGAGAGATGAGAAGCATCAACTTGCAGTTGCTTTCACTTTAGTTGTACATTGATTGCTTCTTATAGGTGCTTTGACCTGGGCCAACCCAGTGTGCCCTTGATCAAGCCAGCAATCTTGGGCTTTTCATGCTAGCACATTTTGGGTTTGAGCTGGCAAACTTTGGGATTGTGTGGCCACTTCCCTGCTCAAGCCAGTGACTCCGCACCAATTAACTTGCACTCCAAGGCAACAACCTCAGGGCTTTGAACCAAAGACCTCCGGATTCCAAGTCAACAATTTATCCACTGCACTACTACCGGTCAAGTTTTAGTATGAATATTTTAATGATGCTCATTCTTCCTTTTGAATGGTACAGTGTACTCCCTACTTATTTGTATTTTCTTCTATTTCTTTCTTTAATGTCATAATTTTTTGAGTACGTGTCTTTTACATCCTTGGTTAAATTTATTTCTAACTATTTTATTTATTTAGTTTTTGATACAACAGTAAATGAGATTTTTTTTAGTCTCTGTTTCTGATAGTTCATTATTGAAGTATAAAAACACAATGAATTTCTGTATATTTGTTTTTTATCTTGCTACTTTACTGAATTCATTTATTAGTTCTAGTAGTTTATTGGTAGAATCTCTAAGGTTCTCTATATGTAGTATTATTATGTCAACTGCAATTGACAGTTTTGCTCCTTCCTTTCCAATTTAGATGCCTTTTATTTCTTGTTTTGTCTTATTGCTAGGACTTCCAATACTATGTTGAATAAGAGTGGTGAAAGAGAGTATCATTGTTTTATTCCTGATATTAAGAAAATTACTTATTGTTCTTCTGCATTGAGTATGAAGTTAGCTGTGGGTTTTTCATATAAGACCTTTTGTGTTGAGGCATGTTCTCTTCATTCCCACTGAGAGGTTTTTTGTTGTTGTTTATAAATGAGTCCTGGATTTTGTCAAATGCATTCTCTGAATCCGTCTATATAATATGATTTTTATTCTTCATTTCGTTTATGTGGTGTGTCATATTAATTGATTTGTGGATATTGAACCAACCTTGCATTTCAGAAATAAATCCCACTTGATCATGCTGTATGATATTTTTATTGTTTTGCTGAATTCAGTTTACTAGTATTTTGTTGAGGGTTTCTGCTTCTATATTTATAAGGGATATTGGCTTATAATTTCCTTTCTTTGCAATGTATTTGTTAGGTTTTGGAATCAGGATGTTGGAATGTTGTCCTTGTAAAAGAAGCTGGGGAGCCTACTTTTCAATGAATTTTTTGTAATACTTTGATGTTTGTTAAATTTACCATTCTGATCATGACTTTCTTATTGTTATCATTGGAAGATTTTTCCCCTTAATAACGGCTTTATTGAGACATAATTCACATACTATACAATTAAAGCATGTAAAATATGCAATTCAATGGTTTTGATTATATTCATAAGGTTGCACAACCTTCACCCAAATCAATCTAAGAACATATTTATCACTCCCAAAGGAAACCTTACCAGTTTTAACTTTCACCCTCAATCCACCTATCTTCTTACTCTATGGATTTGTCTATTCTTGGGTATTTTATGAATAAAGAATCATACAATATGTGGTCTTTGTGGCCAGCTTCTTTCACTTTTCATAATATATTCAGGGTTTATTTATGTTGTAACATGTGCTAGTACTTCATTCCTCTTTAGCCTAATAGTATTCTATTGTACAGATATAGCAGATGGTTGAGTTATTGTATAAATATAGCAAATTGATTTTATTCTGACTTCTAAATCTTTCTTTATTGACTCTTTGTTGGGAGTTTTTAAGTTACTGCTCATTTTGTTGGTTTTAATTAATCTGTTCAGATGTTCTGTTTCTTCTTGACTCAGTTTTGGAAGACAGTATTTCTTAGAATTTATGCATTTCTTCCAGGCTGTTCAATTTGTTGGCATATAATTGTTCATAGTATTTTCTTATAATCTTTTGTATTTCTGCAGTATCAGCTGTCACTTCTCCTCTTTTATTTCTGATTTTATTTATTTGAGTCCTCTTTTTTTCTTAATTAGTCTGGCAAAGGTTTATCAATCTTGTTTTTCTTCTCAAAGAACCAGCTTTTGTTTTCATTGATCTTTTCTATTTGATTTTTATGCTCTACTTTATTTATTTCCACTCTGATTTTTATTATTTTCTTCCTTCTACTCACTTTGAGCTTTGTTTCTTCTCTGTGTAGTTTCTTTAAGGATAAAGTTAAATTGTTTATTTGAGATTTTGTTTGTTTGTTTGTGTTCTTTCTTTCTGTTTTAGAAGATGGGAGATAGAGAAAAAGACTCCCACATGTGCCCTGATAGAGATTCACCTGGTAACCCCTGTCTGGGGCTGATGCTTAAATCAATTGAGCTACTTTTAGTACCTGATGCTGATGAGCTGGAACCAACTGAGCTATCCTCAGCACCCAGGGCCAATGCTTGAACCAATTGAGCCACTAGCTACTAGAGGGGAAGAGAGAGAGAAGGGGGAGAAGGAGGGGAAAAGAAGCAGATGGTTACTTCTCATGTGTAGGTATGGAACCCAGGACATCTGCACACCGGGCCAATGCTCTATCCACTAAGCTAACCACCCAGGACTGAGATTTTTTTTTTCTTAAGGTAGGCCTGCATTGCTATAAATTTTTCTCTTTGAAATGCTTTGGCTATGTTCCATAACTTTTGGGTCATTATGTTTTCATTTTCATTTGTCTCAAGTTACTGTTTGATTTCTTATTTCATTCATTATTATCCTATTCATTGTTTAGTAGCATGTTACTTAACTTCCATGTTTATGTGTTTTTTACTTTTTTAAAGCAATTGATTTCCAATGTCATACCATTTTTGTCAAAGAAGATGCTTAATATGATTTCAGTCTTCTTAAATGTATTGAGACTTGTTCTGTGGCTAAGCATGTGTTCTATTTTGGAAAATGTTCCATGTGCTATTGATAAGAATATTCTGCTGCTTTAGGGTCAAACACTCTAAAAATATCAACTAAATTTATCTGGTTCAATGTGTCATTTAAGGCTACTGTTTTCTTGTTGATTTTCTGTCTGAAAGTTTCATCCAGTGATGTTAGTGAGGTGTTAATTTTTCTACTATGACTGTATTACTGTCCATGTCTTCCTTTATGTCCATCAAGATTTTCATTCTATATTTAGATGCTCCTATGTTGGGTGCATAAATGTTTACAAGGGTTATATACTCTTGTTGGATTACTCCTTTATCACTATAAAATATCCTCTTTTGTCACTTATTATGGCTTTTGTCTTAAAGTCTATTTTGTCTGACATAAGTACTGCTACTTCAGGGGTTTTTGTTTGTTTGTTTGTTTTCATTTGCATTGTGACAAGGTACCAATAAACTGTAATACTATTAGCATAAACAATGCTATTTTGTGGGCCTTCTGTTTTAATCACTTGTATGCCTTCTGTAATCACCATTTTGAAAATTTTGTATTTCTGTGCCATCAGCAGAAAGTTTCCAAATGTCAGCAGGGACTTCCTAATAAATGAACCACAGTTTTGCTTTTGGAAATTGCTAGCTTGCAGCTTTTTTGTCTTTATAAACCTCAGATCTGGACTTCTCAGCGTGGCATAAGTTGAGGAGCTAAGCCCCCCATGTGGTCTATAATTGGCTCAATAAACTCTTCTCTTGAAATTTTCCTGTAACTCTGGTGTCTCTTTGGAACTTGCTGATCACTTTACAACATTTTGGAGGCCCCAGTGAGATCTCCAGTACTCCTTGTCATCAGATTGAGTCACACCCGGGCCGATTGGCCTTTCCGGGAGGTTGCCTGACCCCACTGGATCTCTAGAAGAGGTGCCCCCTGAGATGTTCCAGGGCTCCAGCTATCCTGTGGGCCTTGGACAGCATCTTGGCAGACACCCCCATCCCCAGCATTTGGCAAAAGTTGAGGAGTACAATTCTAACCTCCAGAGGTGAGTAAAGTAAATATTTTGCTTTACTGAATCTTGGTTTGGGGCCCAGGTTGGTATTAGTCAAGGACTGTTGTGACTCAGGATCTGACACAATCAGACTCATGCAACAGGCTTTCCAAGGTCAAGATGTTGGCGGAGAGTTTTAGATGCCAAAACTCTAGGGAAAGAGTTCGTCAGCCAGAGCTTGAGAGAGAGTTCTGGTTAAGTACAGGCACTCTCTGGTAGAGCAGAGAGTTCTGGTTAGGGGAAGAGGATTTTGAGCTCGACCTTCTCCTTGTGGCTGTTCTGTCTGAAAAACCCTGAGTGATTGGTGTGTGAATAGGGATCTCTGGTGCCTGCACCTGAGTTACCAGTTTGTGTCTCCACGGTGAATAACTATGGAGTCTGAGTGGGCTCCAACCTGTGGTTCCATGACGATTCTCATATGGCTTAGGGTGGTATCAGACACTCTCTGATCTGAGTCAGGACTTTATACCAACCCACCAATGCTAAGAGGTGCCTAAGTTCCCATGAGGGATGAGGTCAGGTGAGCACCTGAGAAGCTCCTCATGGGGCACCCTCTCCTTTGTCTGTTGAACTGTGTCTATAAGTCAAGTATAAATGTAAATGGTAAATTGTTTGTTCTGTAAATTCTCTTTGTTTGTCTGAAAAATCTCTCATAACATTTCTTGGTTCGGACCACTTTCCTCAGACCCACTAGAACTCTTTCCTTGGATTTAAGACCTCTGGTTTCAAGGCACTCTGACTTTTCCCCAGAGAAAATTGTCCTTTTCTGTTGGCTCCTGCCTCTGCTCTTGTGTGATGTTTGACACCTCTATACTTAAATATCCTTTGTTCTGGGTACTAGTTTTTATCTGTTTACTCTTTCTTTCCCTTTATTGGTGTGCTCATTCCTGCCTCCTCCTGGATGGTTTTAATTTCACAAACCAGTGCCCTCAGAATTAAACATGAGTGGAAGGCCAAGTACCCAAAAGACTCCCTTAGGTTGTCTCCTAAAGCACTTGAATGAAGTCTATGAAGATAACAGTGGGTATGGGATTAAATGGTCAAAGGAAGGACTTTGGACCCTCTATGAATTAGAATGGCCCACATTTGGAGTTGGATGGCTAGATACTGGGACTTTCAATCCTCAGGTGGTTAGGGCAGTCTGGAATGTTGTAATTGGGGACCCAGACCACCCTGGCCAGTTTTTCTATATTGATCAGTGGTTAAATTTAACAATGTGTCTACCTCCATAGCTAAAAGCATGCTCAATACAGAGAGGATGCCATGTCTTCCCAGTCAGGCTGGACTTATATCAAGAGAAAAGAGGGGATAAAAAGAAAACTTCTGAACCCCCAGTTCTCACATAACCTCCTGAGAAAACTGACTTACCTCCCCTTAAAATTCCCGGGTTGTGGCCCCTGAGCATGCACTGGACCTTCAGGAGAGGGTTGTAACTTCCACAGTTACATCCCCTCCCCACACCCGAAGTGGATCTAAATATGGACAAGGGAGGGGACCCCATCTTGCCACTCAGAGAGGGAACTGACTCTGACACTGAGGAATGGCCATTCCTTGTGTGTGTCCCATTCTCCACCAGTGATCTGTACAGTTGGAAAACCCCAAATCCTCCATTTTCGGAGAAGTTGCAGATTCTAATAGGGTTCATAGAAACTGTCCTACAAACTGACAAACCTACCTGGGAGAACTGACAGCAACTTTTAAATACCCTCTTTACTTCAGAAGAAAGGGGGTAGAAAATTAGGCAAGAGGGTAGAAAGGCAGTCCTAGGGCCAGGAGGGGGATCACTGGAGGCGAATAGGAACTGCATTGAGGCAGCCTTCCTCTCTACCAGACCACAGTGGAATCAAAATTCCCAGGAGGGGAAAGCCTCCCTGGACACTTTTCACTGTTTTCTGCTGTCAGGACTAAAAGCTGTGGCCCAAAAGCCCATCAACCTCTCAAAGGTTTCTGAAATTGTCCAAGGCCTGCAGGAATCCCCAGGGGCATTTCTTGAATGCCTCTGTAAAGTGTACTGAGTGTACCACTCATAGATCCAGACATGCCTGAGAGCAGTATGGATGTTCATTTGGCTTTTGTGATGCAGTCTGCCCCTGACATTAAAAAGAGACTCCAAAAGATAGAAGGGTTTGAAGGCATGAACAGGTACCAGTTAGTTGCAATTAGCACAGAAGGTCTTCAGTAATAGGGACACAATTGAGGAAAAGCAGGACAAAAAGATAGCTAAAGTAGTAGTAGCTGCACTCCAAGAAGCTAATTCACATAGGGGAAAAGAGCCCCCAGGGAAGAGAGGCAAAGAAAGAAATAGAAAAGACTAGACCCCACTAGGGAGGAACCAGTGCACAATTTGCAAAGGAGGAAGGGCACTGGAAAAATGAATGCTCTCAGAAACTGCCATGCACCAAGGCAGACTCCCAGATCTTGAACCTCGAGGACTGATGGGGCCAAGGTTCCTTTTCACTGAGCCCCTAGGAGCCTATAGTAACAGCAGTAACAGGGAGGAAAATGGTAGACTTTCTAAGATACATTGGAGCAACTCACTCATTTTTAACTGACAATAGAGGGGATCCCATCTTGCCATTCAGAGAAGCACCCCCCTTGGGAACTGACTCTGACACTGAAGAATGGCCATTCCTTGTGTATGGCCCATTCTCCATCAGTGATATGTCTATTTTCGGAGAAGCCGCAGGCTCTAATAGGGCTCATAGAAACTGTCCTACAAACTCACAGACCTATTTGGGAGAACTGCCAGCAACTTTTAAATACCCTCTTCACTTCAGAAGAAAGGGACAGAATTAGGCAAGAGGGTAGTGTGTGTCATCACACACAAAACTCCAGTACAAGGGGCCACCGAAAAACTGCATACTACCCATAGACCACCCAGCAAACAGTCAATCTAGTAGGCAGTTTTTATAAAAAGGTTGACTATCCCTGAGGGCAAGGAATTGTCACCCATTCATTCTTGGTCATGCTAGAGTTCCCCTCCCCCATAATAGGACAGGACTTGTTACAAAAGCTCCAGGCCACAATCTCATTCGAAGAGGAAAATACAACCTTAACCAAAGGGCCCAACAAGGAAACTTCAGATGTCAGATTGCAGGTACTCCTAACCTGCCCTCTCTCCAAGGAGTATCTGTTACAGGAACCAGCTAAGGTGGGAGACACCAACAGCTCATCCATTCTCCAGCAGCTTCAGGAGAGTTTCCCAGGGGTATGGGCTGAAACCAACCCTCACGGATGGGCTGCCCACCAGTCACTTTTGGTCATACAATTGCTCTCCACTGTGACACCGGTAGTCGTAAGGCAATACCCAATGAGTCGGGAAGCAAAGGAGTGAATAGCTAGCTTTTCACATACAGCGTCTCAGGAGGGCGGGAATCTTAGTGCCCTTCCAATCCCCATGGAACACTGCCTTATTGCTGGTCCTAAAGCATGGGACAAAAGACTACTGGCTGGTCCAGGACCTTCGGGAAGTTAACAAATGGATAGAGACCATATACCCAACAGTCCCTAATTTGTACATCTTACTCAGCCTCCTGCACCCTGAGCATCAGGTCTACACAGTCTTGGACCTCAAAGATGCTTTCTTCAGTATCCTGCTAGCTCCTACAAGTCAGCCTCCTTTTGTCTTTGAGTGGGTAGACCCGGCAGGAGAATTCTCTGGCCAACTAACATGGACCAGACGGCCTTAAGGATTCAAGAACTCTCCCACCATCTTTGATGAAACCCTAAGTGCAGACCTGGTAGCCTTCTGGCAGGGACACCAAGACTGTACCCTACTCCAGCACGTAGATGACCTACTACTGGCGGCAGCCGCGGAAGAGCACTGCCTTGAGGCTACTTGAGGCTACTCGAGGCCTCCTCACCTCAGTCCAAGCACTAGGGTACAGAATGTCTGCCAAAAAGGCACAACTCTGCACTCCAGAGGTTACTTATTTAGGCTACTAGGTCAAAGAGGGACAAAGGACTCTGTCCCACAATCGCATCAAGGCCATCCTCTGATCCCCACTTCAACAACTAAAAGGCAAGTAAGGGAATTCCTCGGGGCTGTAGGATATTGCAGACTATGGATTCTGGGTTTGGCCGAGTTAGCAAAGCCTCTCTATGCTTGCATGGGCGGGTCACAACCTCTGGAATGAACTGAGACTGAGCAAAAAGCCTTTGAGGATCTTAAGAAGATCCTAACGTCTGCTCCCGCTCTTGCCCTGCCTGATGTCTCCAAACCCTTTCAGTTATTCATCCATGAGGCTCAGGGAATCGCAAAACGGGTCTTGACTCAGCCCTTAGGACCTTGGAAATGACCGGTTGCATACCTGTCAAAATGGCTAGACCCCGGGGCGGCCGGATGGCCTGCCTGCCTGCGAGCCATAGCGGCTGCCGCAATCCTTGTCAAAGAGGCTGACAAGCTCACACTGGGTCAAGAGCTAACTGATGGTGCCACACGCAGTTGAAGCGCTCCTAAGGGGAACTCCAGAAAGATATATATCAAATACTCAAGTAACCCAGTCCCAGCTCTACTCCTAGATCAACCCAGGATAAAGTTCTAGAAAACAGCCACCATCAATGCCACGATCTTGCTCCCAGATGGTGACCCAGCCACCCCATTGATGACTGTACAGAGATAATTAGCATCATACAGAGAGCCCGACCAGACTTAAAGGACTCGGAGCTACCTGACGCCGATGAGGTACTGTGCACAGATGGGAGCAGTTATGTGCAAGATGGCATCAGGTATGCAGGGGCTGCAGTAGTAAGACTGGACGGGGTCATCTGGTTGCAAGCGCTAAGCCGGGGAACTTCAGCACAAAGGGCAGAACTCATTGCCCTTATCCAGGACCTCAGATGGGGAAAAAGAAAAGCAATCTCCATCTACACAGACAGCAGGTATGCTTTTGCCACAGCACATGTGTGTAGTGCCATTTATAAAGAAAGGGGGTTACTTACCTCATCTGGGAAAGATATCAAGAACGAGAAAGAAATCTTAGCCTTATTAGAAGCAATCCAACCACCCTCAGCTGTGGCAATCATTCACCGTTAGGGGCACCAAAGAGGAGATTCCAAAGAAGCTCGAGGGAACCAAGCAGCGGACCTAGAGGTCCGCGCAGTAGCCATAAAACCAGTGGGGCCTCTCCAACTTTTAGTGACTTCGCCTTTGCCTGAACTGCCCGACACCCCTTGTTATACTCAGGAAGATACTGCCTTACCAAAAGACAAAAAGGCGACCAAAAACGCTGCTGGCTGGTGGGCCCTACCAGATGAAAGAATCTCAATCTCAGGGACAGTAGGACCGACATTAGCACTCCAAATTCATCAAGCTTCCGACCTGGGAAAATCCAAACCAGTTATCTCATACCACACCTGGACCAGAGACTGAGCAGCATTGTAGGACGTGGTCAGTCTTGTGCACGGGTAAATGCTAAACAAGGCAGGAAAATGCCCATAGGGGTTAGAGAAAAGGGAGCCATGCCAGGGGAACATTAGGAAATTGATTTCACTGAAATAAAGTCACACCACACAGGGTACAAATACCTCCTAGTCTGTGTGGACACTTTCTCTGGGGGTTGGGGGGTGGGTAGAAACCTTCCCCACTAGGTCAGAAACTGCTACAACAGCACTTAGGAAATTACTCCAGGAAATAATTCCCGGTACAGTCTCCCCACCACCATAGGTTCTGATAACGGCCCGGCATTCATTGCCAAAATATCACAGGACTTACTTAGCCAAAACCTTAAATATTAATTGGAAATTACACTGTGCCTACAGGCCCCAAAGGTCAGGACAGGTAGAATGCATGAATCGGACCTTGAAAGAAATTTTAACCAAATTTGTTCTTGAAACCGGTGAAAACTGGCCCACATTACTCCCCTTAGCCTTCCTTAGGGCAAGGTACACCCCTACAGGGAAGGATTTACTCCTTTTGAAATAATGTTTGGGAGACCCCCTCCCTTACTGCCAAAACTTAGGGAAGAAATAAAAGCTGAGTTAAGTAACCACTCCTTCCTTATGTACTTACAGGGTCTGCAGAGTACTCAGCAGGCTGTCCAAAAGACTGTCCGAGAGGCACTTCCAGCACTGCCAGGGTATCCGGTATATCCCTTCCAGCCTGGGGACTCAGTCTGGGTAAAGAAGTACATCACCATGGACTGACTCCCACATGGATGGGTCCACACACTGTGATCCTGACCACTCCCACCGCCATCAAGGTAGACCGCATCCTGACCTGGTTGCACCAATCGAGAGTCAAGCACAACAGAGAAGAATGGACGTGTCACCCTGGAGAAGACCCTCTAAAGCTAAGACTTTCGTGCCACTCAGTTTCTTGTTAATAATGTGTACTGTACTTAAAGGTCAAGGAAATCTCCATGAGCCAAAACCTAACATTACATGGGAACTAATTAGCATCACTGGGGAAGTCCTTTCCAGCTACTGGGAAATAGAGCCAACGCCCCTCTCCCCAGTCCCAAACATACACTGCAGGCATACCTTTATGGAAACAAATAAAAATAAAAGGTTCACTGCAGACATCTGTATCCTCTTCCCTCAAGCAGCACAGAATTATCTATCTTGGAAGATAGGAACTTACAAGGATATTGGCCAGGAAAGAATTATAAATAGATACTTAGAAAGGCACCTCGATATCTGCCCAGGGTTCAACCCAACGGATTTAACCTGCCACTCCAGTACAAACTACTACTGTCCAAAGCCCTCCTGTGTCACATGGTCAACTTACCTGGAAAGGGCCCTAGACCAAGACCCAAATCTTGCCATTTACCGTGGCCTGTTCAACCATGAAGGGAGAACATTCAGCACCCCCAGCAGATGTAAATATATATATATGTCAAAACACCCTCCAGCAAGCTCTGGGACTCTGAACAAACTTGGGGAATAAAACTAAGAGAAACTGGCAAACAATTAGGGATCTTCATTAAAAATTGGAAGACGGTTTCTATAAACAAAGACACGCCTATCTGTGTCCCCGGTCTACCTGTCTCAGTTAAAACTAGACTCACCCAGTTTCCAGAAAGCCACAGAAACCCAAATAGCTCAGAGCCACTTTCACCTCCGCTAGCCCCACCACTTTTTCCTGTACTTAAAGCTGTACATCGCTCTATAAACACCTCCCGACAGGACCTAGGAAGGGATTGTTGGCTATGCCTAAATGCAAAACGCCCATATTATGTAGGTATAGGACTATCTGTTGCCATCCCCTTGATGACCAACTCCTCTGCCTGTAGTAATTGGGACCAACCCACGCTCACACTCGGGGACTTACAGGGAAAAGGGACTTGTATTCTCTCCCCAAATTAGCCCTTAAGCAAATCCCCCTATGCTGACCATTGCAATGTCACCCACTTCGAAAATAATGGAACCTCCACTTATTATTCAGCCATAAGCACTCATGGCTAGCATGCACCAATGGTCTGACTAAATGTGCTTCTTCTGACCTATTCAAGTCTGAGAGAGACCTGCTTTTTATCCTAGTTTATATTTTATCCCAGGTCTCCCTCTATAACGAGGAAGCAGGGAGAACGTCTATATATGCAACCCTAGACCACCAGCATCTCCAAAAGCGAGCCCCCACCCTAATACCCCTAATAGCAGTGCTAGGGATTGTAGGATTGCTGTTCTCAGCACCACAGCCTTAGTCAAAGGTAGTATAGACCTCAGAGAGCTAAGCAACCAAGTAGATGCTGACAGACAACATTTAAAAAGCTCCACTTCCCAGCTCAAGAGCCAACTTGACTCTTTAGCTGAAGTAGTTTTATAAAATAGAAGAGGACTAGATTTGCTGTTTCTAAAACAAGGAGGGCTTTGTGTAACCCTAGGGGAAGAATGCTACTGCTATGCCAACAATTCAGGAGTAATTCGAGGAAACCTAGAACTAGTCCAGAAAAACTTAGAAGAAAGTTAGAAAGGGAAAAATCCCCAAACTGGGTTCAAAGTGTGTACAACTGGTCCCCACGGCTAACTACTTTACTCTCGTCCATCGCAGGACCCCTACTCCTATTAATCCTGGGCCTAACCATAGGCCCCTGTTTGCTCAACAGCCTTATGAGCCTCATGCAACAATGAATAAATACAGTAAAATTAATGGTCCTCCAAAGTACTTACACTCCATTCCCTGTAGAGAAAAATGAGTCAAGGATTTGACACATAGCATAAAAACCAATGGGGAATGTGACAAGGTACCACGAAACTGTAACACTCTTAGCACAAACAATGCCATTTTGTATGCCTTTTGTTGTAATCACTTGTATGCCTTCTGTAATCACCATTTTGAAAATTTTGTATTTCTGTAAGTGCAAACTTGCAAACTGAGCTAAATCACAATTTGTGCCATCAGCAGGAAGTTTCCAACTGTCAGCAGGGACTTCCTGATAAACCAACCACAAGTTCTGCTTTTGGAAATTGCCTGCTTGCAGCATTTTGTCTTTATAAACCTCAGATCTGGACCCTTCAGCATGGCATAATTTGGGATGCTAAGCCTCCCATGCTGTGTCATTGGCTCAATAAACTCCTCTCTTGAAATTTTCCTGTAACTCTGGTGTCTCTTTGGAATTCGCTGGTCACTTTATCTTTTTCATCCTTTTACTTTCAATCTGTGTGTCTTTCGATCTGAAGTCCATCTTTTGTAGACAGCACATAAATGAGTTTTGTTTTCTTATCTTATTAGCTACCCTATATCTTTTAATCAGAGGATTTAATCCATTTATATTTAAAGTGATTATCAATAGGTACTTATTCATTTCTATTTTATTATTTATGTTTGTTCTTTTTTTCTTCTTCTTAAAGAAGTCCCATTAATACTTCTTATAATACTGCTTTGATGATAATGAACTTTAAGCTTCTTTTTGTCTGGGAAGCTCTTTGTCTGTCTTTTACTTTTAAATGATTTTCTTGCTGGGTAAAGATTTCTTGGTTGTAAGTCTTTGCTTTATATCACAATGGATTTTGTGCAAATCCATTCTGGCCCAAAGAGCTTTGGTTGAAAAATCAGTTGACAGTTTATGGGAGCTTTTTTGTAGGTAACTAACTGCATTTCTTTTCCTGCTTTTAAGATTCTGTCTTAAACCTTTGGCATTTTAACTATGATGTGTCTTGGTGTTGGGCTTTCTGGATTCATGTTTGAGAATTTATGTGCTTCCTGAACGAACATGTGTGCCTTTTTCCTTTACCAGTTTAAAAATATTTTCAGTCATTATTTCTTCAAATACATTATCAGTCCCTTGCTCTCTTTCTTCCCTTTCTGGCATCCCTATGAAGTATATGTCATTACACTTCAAATTGTCCCTAAGGGGAGTATTTGACCTAGAAAAAATTGCACCCTTGAGATGTGTGGTAGAAGGATTCAACAAAGATGCTTCGGGGGGTGTTCCTCCAGCCCTCACCCCAAGGTCACATGATTGAGTCTCTCCTCGTGTGACTCTGGTACTCCTTGAGCTTCTAGCCTTCCAAAAGAGCCCAGAGTGAGTGCCTGTGTATGAGAGTTTATGTTTTGTTTCTTTACGAGGATACCTAGGTTTCCAGCAGCCTTCTATCTCAAGAGGGTGGATTAAATCTCCACTGGTTTTCACAGCCATATGTTATCTGGGCTGTTCTTTCTGACACTAGTGCTTTAAGCTGGGGATCCCAGTGTGGAGTTAAGATCCCTCATTTCTCAGCGGTGACCTCTGCAGCTGAGATATCTCCCTAGATTCTCAATCACCATGGGTGATTGTGAGGTCTGCTCATTTCTCCATTCCTCCTACCAGTTTTGATGTAGCTCCTTCTTTATATCTTTAGTTATAGAAATTCTGTTCAGTTGGTCTTCAGGTGGTTGTCCAGAATGATTGATCTATATTTTATTTGTAGTTTTGATGTGTTCATGGGAAGAGGTGATTGCTGCTTCCACCTATTCTGTCATCTTGAACTCTCTCAGATGTCGCATTTTTGAGAAGGCATTATCATGAGAGGGAAAGGAGCAACAGTTAGTTTGTATTGGTTGAGGAGTAAACAGCATGTGAGAATGTAGTAATATCATTTAAAATACTTTCATAATGCTTGGACTTGCCTAGAAGGTGACGGATGAGATTGCAAGTAGCTCGATGGAGCACATAGTCAAAAGGGTGCTTTATGTATGTATTTTATTTATCTATGTTTTTCAAGCTGAAGGGTAAGAATAGTAAAAAGGAAGGTGAAAGTTACCATAGAGAGACATTCCAGAGGAAAAACAAAGAGATGGAATAAGGAGCATGGAAGGGGGTTATCATAAAAGGAATTGAAGGCATCTTTTCTGAAATAGCAACTATAAGGACATTAATAAGACCAGTAAAGAAGCAGAGGAAAATTGAGGGAGGGAGTGCCAGAGAGGCTTTATTTTCTCTGTCAATTCAGAAGGGAATATTATGTATTGAGATGTACAAAAAAGGTGTCACTTTGAAAAGTGTGGGCAAAGTTGCATATGGCATTCATAGAAGGGAAGGGAAAGGAAGGGAAGGGAAGGGAAGGGAAGGGAATGGAAGGGAAGGGAAGGTAAGGGAAGGGAAGGGAAGGGAAGGGAAGGGAAGGGAAGAGGAAATGATCCAAGATGAGTAATTGTATTACTGGGCAAGATTGTGGTTCTAGTTGACATCGAAAACCATGAAATTGCAGTAGAGCCAGTCCACATGGGCATGCCATTTCTTTTAGCAGTATTTGGGAAACTGGGGAAGAGAAATGAAAATGAGAGATATTCAGGGTGATCCAGGGAATTAGCACAGGCCAATGAAAGAGGATGTCAATGTAGCAAGAGTCAGAAGAGACTGTTGAGAATACAGCCAGTATGTTTGAAAGGCAGAGGCCTTGGGAGAGTGGGAAGGAGGGATGGAAGAGCTGCTTAGGTGGAGAGGAAGTGAAAGTGGGAACTGCAGAAGGAGGAAGAGTTGTGTTCACAGAAGAGAATTTTATGCTTTAGCATCTTCAAGGTGGAGCCATTTTGAAGGTTCATGGAGTCTAATTTAATGAGGAGGGGTGATAAGGTGAATTAGTAAAAAGATAACATTAACAAAAACTTCCTAAAAGAATAGGGCTTGAGTTACTGCTAATACCAGATCTTTATACTTTTTTAAGCCTTGGGGAGGCCAGTATTGGCCCTTCAGAGGCCACTGTAAAGAGATAGGGTTTCCAAGGACCCTCCTCCACCTGCTTAACTCAGAGTTCTTTGGGTTCAATCTGTCTGATCTATTAGGAACTTCTAGGTTGATATTTGAAGAAAGTGTTCAAAAGCTAAAAAAATTCAAAAACTGCTATTTTAAAGTCTAAGAGGTTTAGAGTGTGGTCCTCATGGTTATGTGGCATGGATGTGAATTACCTGGATAACTTTTTACAAATACTCATCCTCACTCCCAGAGTGTCTGATTCCTTAGTTCTGATGAACCTTACACACACACACACACACACACACACACTTAATATTTTTTAGAACAGTTTTAGATTCATAGCAAGATTGAAAAGGAGGTACAGAAATTTCATTTCCCTTGTGACTTCTGCCCCTACACATGCACAGCCTCTTCATTATCAACATTCCCCCACTGGGATGGTACATTTGTTATAATTGATTATTCTTACATGGTCACATAGTAATCACACAGAGTTCAAATTTACATTATGGCTTACTCTTGGTGTTATACATGCTATTGATTTGGATAAATGTATAATGACATAGATCTACCATTAAAATACCCTACAGAGTAGTTTTGCTAAGCTAAAAATCCTCCATGCTCTATATATTTATTCCTTCTCAGCCAACCCTCAGCAACTATTGATATTTTCACAATCTCCATACTTTTGTCTTTTTCAGAAGGTCAACTATATAGAAAATACAGTGGTTAGCCTCTTTGTATTGGCTTCTTTCACCTAGTAATATGCACTTAAGTTTCCACAATGTCTCTTTCTTACTTGATATCTCATTTCTTTCAAGCACTGTATAATATTTCATCGTCTGGCTATACCATAGCTTATCTATCCATTCACCTACTAAGGACATCTTGGTTGTTTCCAAGTTTTGGCAATTGTGAATAAAGCTGTTATGAACTTTTGTTTGTAGGTATTTGTGTGCATAAGGCATTTTCAGCTCCTTTGGGTAAATACCAAGGAGAATGACTGCTAGATGATATTAGTAAGAGTATGAAGTAAATGAGAGTAGAATTAAATATCTTGAGAGGTATGTTTTTGCTAAGGAAGCATGAACAATACAGAAAGAAAACAAAGGAATTGTAGATATATGCAGAGAAGTGATTCACTATTTAATTTAAACTGAATAAATTGAAAGGGTCTTTCCTGACTATGGACCACAAAGTGGCAGGATGAATAGATGGGATGCTCCAGTAGATAAAAGCATCATTGCAGTTTGGGGATTAGAGAGATTGAGTAAGAAAAAAAAAGGTGGTAGTCAGAGAAAAGGGTTTTTAATATTATTGGAAACAAATTTTCTTATGATTAGGCTAATTCTTCAGAAAATATCTTATTGAGGATAATAAAAGGAAAGGGGGGAGACACTATCAAGTCAAGTATGCCACTCGGGAAACTTTTGAGTTAGTTCTGCAACATTTTCTAAGAATATTTAATTAAGAACTAAACATTAGTGTATTGACCATCAGACTTCCCATTGTATAGAGAAGGAAGGTAGCATTGGCGAAAAGGATGTTTCAGAAGTGAGTCTTCTTCTATGGGTTATGCTTCTTGTGCTTGGGGTTGTTTCTCATAGTTTTTGCAGTCAGCACCCTTTCATCTCTTCCAGCTGGTTCGCTCACATGTGTGTGTGAGAGAGTAAATTTACCAAGACAATGAAATAGCCAGTTTAAAATTCAGCAGTGTCCTGGATATTTCAGGACACATAGCCAATACTCAATACAAAAATACAACCAGTGACATGTTCCTTTCATTCCATTTTTCAGTGACACCCAATATAAATGGTGCCCCTGGAGTTATAAACACAGTAGCCCTGTTCCTCCCTGGAAATACCTGCTAAAAGTTCTGAAATTTCCAACAGCAGGCATCACAGGAAGCTGGCATTCCCAACCTGGGCAAGCAGGCCCTTCATTCCCCTTGCCTGTTCCAATATCACCAGTTCCAATATCACCAGAAATCCTTGTCCCACTGGTGAAAACAATGTCATGGTCTCCCATAAAAATAATTTTTTAGCCTGTTTTCTACTCAAACTCTCATATATTATTAATGTGTGAGGCCATGGAGCAAATGAACAGACTGCTGTGGCTTATCGACAGCTGAATGAGAGGAGTTGGGTGTCGAGGAAGAGGCAACTCTCATCTGCTCCCTCCGGGACAGACCCAGCTGGCAAACGTGCAGTTCCTTTTCGTGTTCATTCCTTTTCCATCTTGTCCTGAATTTCTTATCAGTGTTGGCCAAAAACAGAGGACTAATGGCCTTGAATTACCCTCATTCTCATCCTCTGCCTAAATTATGTATGTAATCATTTTGTATTGGTAGTATACCCTAGATAGGTAAGGGGTCATCCCCCCCCCCCTTTCTTGGAAAGATTTCCAAGGGGATGGGAAGAGATCTAGAAAAACACCATTGAATTCCATTGACTTCATGTTTGAACTTGATTCATGCCTTAAGACAATGAAATGGGGTGGGGTGGCTGAGAAAAGGAAGTGAGAAAGAAGGCAAAACTCAGAGCTGAACCAGAAGACATATTACCCTGCAGTTTCTTTTATCTATTCTCTCAGATGAGACTTTGCTTCTTTTCATGCAAACTTAGGCTGAACTTGTGGTCAGTGTCTGTTCATCAGGGAATCAGGGAACTAGGAAAGTAAAAGAGGTGGCAGGCAGTCTCCAACACTGGTGTAGCCCAGGCATGGCTCTCCTTGGGATGAAAGCCCCTTTCTCATGCTTTCTTGGCTCTCTCCAGCCAGTATTAACTTCTAACCTGTAAACTTGAAGCAAAGGAAAATACAAATCTAGTATTGTATTAAATACAAATCTAGTATTGTATTGTATTTGTCACTTGATGGGTGACACTCCTTTCTTGTCATTTGTTGAGGTACCCACTGAAGCCCTGTTCCTGCCTCAACTTATTTCTTTTGCAAAAAACAGTAGCATTGCTCTAGACCTCCTTCCCACCTACAGGAAGGAGACATCTCATTCCTTTGCCTGGCAACATGGCAGGTCTTCCTTAGTCCTTCTTGAAACAACTTCTATTCTGTCTTATTCATTTCAAAGGCTGTTTATCTTATTTATTGAAATTGTATAGTCAGAATAAAACACAATTTTATTTTGTTTTATGAGTTCTTTAAGAAAGGGGCTTAATATCCTTTATCGATTGAACTTTTGGCCAGTTCCTTAAATTTTGATACACTTAATTAGAAATTGATCTAAAAATATTTGTTGATAAAACCACATATAACTTAGTAAATAGATGAAACTTCTTATAAGATATTAGCTTTAAAATTGTTTATTACTTCAAGGGCAATTTGTACTTATTAGGTATTTACTCCATCGGCCTGATAGAGAAGATGAAGTCAGAATTAAAAATTAAAAGACAGACCCAATACTTCTACTTTTGGGCATAGACCTCCAAAATGAGTAATATGTCTACCAAAATATATGTTCAAGAGTGTCTATAATGGCATTGTTCTTAATAACCACAATCTGGAAACAATTTAAATGTCCAGTGACAGAAGAGTTGAATACATACATTCAATGTACAACTATTTAAAGGAACAGATTATGGCTTTATGTAACAAACTGGGTGACAATATGCTGAGTGGAAGTCAACATCTCCAAAGAGTATATATCCCATATCTCAATTTATATTAAGTTCAAAATAGGCAACACTAATGTATAGTGATCAAGGTCAGAATAAGGCTTATCTTTGGAGTGTTGACTAAGAAGGGGCATCGGGTAGAGGTCCAAAGTCCTAGAAATGTGTCTATCTTGATTAGGCTGCAGGTCACAAAGTGGAGTCGTGTAAAAACTGGTGTAGCCATGTATGTAAGATATGTGCATTTTGCTATATGTAAATTTTGCCTCAATTAAATAGATAAACAACACAGAGTTTCTGGTTTCAAGAAGTCAGTAGACTAGTAGGAGACAAAGATGTAAAAAAGAGTCATTTCCTTGTGATGTGCTAACTGCTGCCATAAAGGAGGGACAAAAAGACACACATGGAGGTGCTAGGATGGAGAGGAGGACAGACACATGCACTGGTTCTGTTGGACAGAGGCAGGGAAGCATTTCAGGAGAGGAACACAAGTGTGTCTGCTGTGGCTTATGTCACCGTCACACCATGTGACTGCTCTTTAGGTCACCACAACCAGGGGATAGTTCCTAGGTTTTGTTTGTTTGTCTTTGTTTTTTTTACTTCTTTGTGGCATTTAGTTTTCCCAGTTGTTTTCATTTTGAGAAATGTTCTCTTGTTTAGCTTTGGTGACATTTGTCATTGATTTGCCTTTTATCTCTTGGCGATTCTTTTTCTTTTTCTTTCTGGGTCCCTCTCTGGGTCTTGCACTTTAAATGTTGTCATTCTGCAAGGCCTGTCTCTGGTCATCTTTTTCTTCTCCTCCTTGTTTCTGGGCAACCTTATCCATCTGTGCCCACCTCAGGAGTTTGGAGGTTGAGCCAACCATCAAAAGATCTGAGCTTTGCCTAGGGTGGGCTTCCATAGGAAAAGAGGGGCGCTTTTACCAAAACAGGGAAGGAATGCTGGCCAGGCAAGAAAGAATATTTGTCCAGTATAAGTTCTATGTGAGGCGGAGTCAGTGACTCCACAGGTTCAGGGCAGCATGCTAAGTGGTAACAACAGCATGATCCTCTGAGTCAGCCCTCCTCTTTTGACTGTGGCTTACTTAGCTTCTGAGTCACTCCATCTGTCAGTGTGTCTCACCTGTCAGCTTCACACTTCTTAGATGGTCATCAAAGAAAGGGAGCCTTTTAACTGTGTTTTTAATCTTTAACTGCAATACCCTGACCTGTGTCAAGGAATGAAAAGAAGAATGTTACCAGCCAGTACTAACAAGTCTGCATGAATCCTCTGTAAGTCATGCAGAACAATGCTATGGAGGGGTCAGATTTCCAGGAACTGCATGTCAGACATCTTTCTTATTGCTCATAGTACCTGGCATAGGACTCTGTCTCTCATCCCTCTGCCTTTTACCTTTCAATATTGCTCAGACTACAGATTAAAGGGATGTTTGGAGAAAAGAAAAAGCTACTATGCTAAACCTACAACTAAGGTGTGTTGCAGACAATGAACAGAGCACTGCTGCGGCCAGGTGAATGGAGTATTTAAACAGCATGTGCCAGAACAGCAGCACGGGCTCTGTATTCTCACTGGTTGATGCCCCATCTTATTGAACATCATCCATGTTTCTAGCCCTGGCTTTGTCACCAAATTAACTTGTGTTGTCGTGAGGTCACTGACTCCTTCCTTAGACCTCAACTTTCTATCAGTAGAATTAGAAGCTGGGACATAAATACTTTTAACTCAAAAGGTTTCTATGATTCTGGAATATTTCATTCAGAAGAAAACCCACCATACAAACACACATGCACAAAATAAAAGTCCTATATTCTAGAGTTAATTTGATAAAATCACCATAAATCATTCAAACTATTTGGTAATTTACTAGTCACACATTTTCTGATGAGCGTATATGTTCAGCAGTGGGACAAAGTATATAATGCCACCATAATGAGAAGAAACAAATAAAGCAGGTAATTCTGTAAAATATAACAGAATTTATCATAGAGTAATTTACTTATGGGAAGACTGGTTTGAAGTGGAAGAGATGACCCAGCAATTCTGTGCAGACTGTTTTCTTTGAAAGACTTCCGTTGCTGCATTGTTTTATAATATAACTCAGATTCTAATGATTGACAAGACAAAGGGACGATGAATGCAGTAGTGCTAGGGGCCATTTCTCCTGGTGGTGGACACTATCACCAGTTTGCTATTTATCTCAGTTGTCCTGCCATTTCAGATGCTACCAACAAAAATATTTATGGCAACATTTTAAAGGATACAGATAATCATCAACTAGGAAGCTTTGATAAGCTTACTAAGAACAGTGGTTGGTCAAAAGTCAGAGCACAAAAGGACGCAGAGATGAAGATGGAGTTTGTTCACAGCTGCACCTACACAGTTTGGAAAGCCATGGTTTCACTCTTTCCTACGGATTCAATATGTACTGTTCCCTAAAATAAAAATCAACTTCACAGAAAGCTGCTGAAAGTTTTATGTAGTTTTAGCACACACCACACGTAAACTCAGCAGGACATTGTTTCCTTGTTAGAAGACACATAGCAAAGAGTTTTAAATAATAGGTCAGTTGTCCAACATATACTTAATGGATTAGCAAAGTTAACAAATGATATCTTATTTCTGGCTTCTTCTGCTGAAATGCAATACTTCCAAAGGCAAATAAGATGTTCCCACTTGGTGACCTTCTTCCTTTTAGGGAATGAACATATTTGCTTCTCTCAACCTAAGTTTTTACCCCTCCCCACAGAATAAACCAAAACATCTGGAGATACTGGGGGGTCTCTTTCAAGAAGATTACATATCCTTTTCAGCTCTTAACTTTTCTGGGAGATGAATCTTGACAACTTGAAATTAAAAACTGGTGTTATGGCTACATGTGAGACCAGTCCAACTGTCCCAAAAGAAGTCATCTTGTCCTCCATTATTCCATTGTCTCTTTTTCCCTATATTCCTTCTTCTTATTTCTTTCCTTGCAACCTTTTACTGAACTTTGAGACTGTGAAGTCCAAATCCCCTCTTCCCATTTCCCATCCAGAAAGAGGGCACCTGGAATTAGAATTCAGCATTGCTGACACCCACTACCTTTCCTCTGGACTTTGTTCGAGGCTAGGGCTGCTGAATAATGGGATAGGTTTCACCTTACCATTAGGCATCCCTGAAGGCCACTGAGTTCTTACCTCTGAGTAAGTAAAAGTTCCTGCTTGGAGACCTTGAAGCCAGGTGAAACTGGCTCTTCATTCCTTCCACACTAAAGGGCTTTGCAAATGCTGGTGTGTCATCTCTAATCATTCATTTACTTTCCTTCTGAACTGATTCCCCTTTAGTCGATGAAAGAGGTCTGGTCGAGTGTATTATGTGACAGGAAGGGGGTACTCTTTGCCAACCAAAGCTCTAGGACTGTTTTCAAGCTGAGATGAAAGAAGCCAGCTGTAGGATACCCTTAGGAAGAAAGTGGATTCCTTCTTCAGAATCCTTTCCTCTTCTGTTCCCAACTGAAAGCTGTTAGCTGGGCTCTTAGGGTCTTTCACTGGTGTTTGGTTAGAAAGGGGGAAAAATATGAATAAAACCTCTACTTGAAAAACAAAAACAAAAACCTCTACTTGAGCACTAATAGTAAAAAAGCATTCCAATTGCTATGTAGAGCCGGGGCTTTTGGGTGGAGAAGTCAGTGAGTCATACACACTGTTTAAGGATAAAATATTTTGGGAAAAGTCATGCTTCCCCTTGGGATAGGGGCAGTGGTGTGTGTGTGTGTGTGTGTGTGTGTGTGTGTGTGTGTGTGTGTGTGTGTTGGTAGAAAAACAGGGTGGTGGTGAAATAAAGAGAACGGTGGGAAGATACTAATATAGTAATTGAGGTGAGGAAAGGTACAAAGAACCTCTCTTGTCTGCTTTGGCTGCTTTGCTACAGGTGGAATGTGAAATATGAACTGTTTACATAGCTCCTATTTCCATGTACTAAGAAAAACAGGGAAAGCTGGGCACAGAGCTATAACTGAGCTCCCTTCTCTTGAGCTCCAAACCACTTCTTTAAAATGGACTGTTAGATCTTGGAGGAAGTTGTTTTCCACTAGACCCAGTGGTGTTGGGCCAGAGCGCATGCCACCAGCTGAGAAAACAAACCAGAGAAAGGGAAAGTAGACTTGGGTTCACAGGCCCTAGGCAAGAAAGCCTACCCCCCCTCACCCTGTCACCTGGGGCTGGAATGGTGGGCTTTGGCAGGAGAGGTCCTGAGGTAGAAGATGTGGACTGGCTGCCCTGCAGCCAAATAGAACACGAAGAGATTTACAGTTTTCTACTCCTGATGTTTACTTAATGGAAACCAGAAGTATAAAAATGAACAGCAAATAACACCATACAAAGGGAGAAGGGGGAGAAAATCCCGAACTTTGAATGAAGTGCGTATTTGCAACACATCTATTTGCAATTGCAGCTCCTATCAGCCGCATTCTGTGATGACGACATGGTGGGGGATGGACGCTAGTGGGTGTGCAGAACTGTCTCTGTGGGTCACTGGCTCTAGAGCTCCATAAGGAAGGTTAACACCTTGCTAAAAACCTTGTCAAGTGGACTTTGTCAAGATTGTTGCCTCTTTTTGCTTGGAAATCTTTGTGTATTCTAAGATACACTTCATACGGCTATTTCTGGTTTGTTTATACTTCTCTGGAACTACTTGGGTTAAAACTAGTTGATGCCTAAAATTCTCTTCAGGAGTGTGTGTTTGAAAACATGTTTCTCTGTGCATGAAATAGTCATACTTTTTCTTTTGAGCAGCTAGCAACTAGCAATTGGAGCTAAATTTAACATTCCGAACCCTTATTTACAGTTTACGAGTGGGCATTTCTTCCTCAGCTACCTGGGATCCTTCCTAATGACAGAACTCTCATTTGAAGGGACAGTTCCCTGTACTGAAGAGTAAGTCCTATTTTTAGAGTCACAAGTATTTTTCTTCTTTCTTTTTTCCACACTTGTACCTGAACTCCGGTTCATTAGCTAAATTTTGGTGGAAGAAATCAGATGTATATGAAAATATTCTAAAAAGTCATGCCTAACCATTAAGGGGAAAGGTCTAGATAAACATTTATCAATTTTGGAGGGAGAAAAGAATGTTATTTTCCTCTCTTGGGGAATTACCCAGAAGCAATAGAATGTTGTTTTATAACAGAATATCCCAGTTTACATCTTGTGGAATGAAGCAAATATAAACTTACAAAATATGGTCATGGCCCATATATTTTAAGAAGTGTTGTCACTAAGGACCAATGCAGCTCAAATGTGCTTCTTTTATGTTTAACTGTATGGAGTGGATAGGTCTCTCCCCATAAATATTGGTTTTGTTTCTCTACTTAACTGATTTTGGCTGTAGTGTTGGGTTAGAAAAAGAAAAGAAGTGGTAATGGAATCTTATTTAAAATATAAAACACTATCAAAATCTGAGAATAATTCCTAGAAATGGGTTCTTTTCCCATTTCTTCACGTGGCTCTTCACAGTTTCCTTCGGGGGCTTTACCATTGTTCTTAAGTTGTACTTTCCCGTGGAGTATCTACATAGCTTCTCTATGTAGAATTTCTCTTGGTTGTATATGCATTCTCCCTACAAATTGAAATAATTACAAAGGAAATGGCACAAGGTCTGGGTCACGCTGAGGGTGAAGTGATGGGGAGGAGAATATGGGTGAGGCTGAAGGTGAAATGAGTTTGGTCCTCAGCTAATTATAATTAGAACTGCAGTTGGGCACATAGAACTCTATTATATTATCCTGTTTTAGAATATAGTTGAAATTTTCAATTAAAATAATGTTTTCCTCAATTCTCTCCAGGATTCGTTTTTCTCTTTTATTAGAATGTGGTGTATTGGTATATATATTTCTCCTCTAGACCCTAAATGTGTATTCTGGAAAAAAAACCCCACTATTTTGCCCAGTTCACAATGTCTGAAAAAGGGAATTTTGGAGCTTTTTCCAAAGGTATCTTAACACAATAAGACAATGTGTATTATGTTTTCTGTCTATGTGCTCTTGCTCTAACTTTTATCAGGGCCGGGGTGACAAATCAGGCCCCACCAAAGAACACAGGCTACTGTAAACAGAATGGGCTCTTTGGACTAAAGAGCTTCCTCCTTTCCGTGTCTCATTCTGCCTTCTCCCCTTCTCGCCCTTCCCCTTCTTTATCTCCCTCTACCATTTCTTCTTCCCAGCCCTTCTCTTTTCTTCTCTCCTCTCGGTACCAGTTCAGCTCTCTTTCCTTATATTGTGTGTGGAAAAGCTGTCCTGATAAATCTAAAATCTCAACTCCTCTAGAGTAGGTGAGCCAGAGCACTAGTCACTGTAGGGTGGTCACCTGCTCTGGCCTCAGGAACCTATGTAGACAGTGAACACATAGAAACAACTGTGCAGACATAGCCCATTTGTCACGGGGCAGAGGAGGTCCAAGGCAAAGAATTTGAACTCTTCCACAGATGGGGATTAGATATTTTCAGACAAAGCTAATGAGATGTGTTAGAAGGAGGGCATTACCAACTGAAGTCAGAATTTAGAGACAGACTTCAACTTTTGAAAGTCTTCCCATTTTACCAGGCTTCTGAGAATATACTAAAACTCATTTCTTAGTCTCTCCCTATAAGACTAAGAAGGATTAGAATTCCAAAACACCTCAATAGGCAAGAATGACAAACTAGAGTCAATAAGGCAAAGTACAATATTAACAGTTCTAAATTCCTGCATTTAAGTGAAAGGAATAGCAAAAGTGTAGGGAAGAACTGACATTGTGCCTTTTAAATGGCCTGGAATTTCCAAAAGTTTATTCTGAGCCAACAAGAAATGCAGTTACTGAAAAAGCTAACACTCTTGAAACTGCAGAAATACATTTACAGTATTAAGATTGAGGAATGTAAGAGTCCCATATTATGGGCAGCATACTTTAAAAAAGGCATTAAAAATTGGAGAGAATCCAGAGGCAAGTGAGTTAGATGAAAAAGAGTCTGGAAATAATAAAGAATCATTAAAACAAACAAACAAAAACAACACAGAAAAACAGGGACAAGGAATCGATGGCAGCTTCTCTCAGAGGGTAGAACGCAGCTGCATGGCAGGAGCACAGGGCAGTTCTCGAGAAACTGCAGGATGCTCACTTCTCACTGCCTCTCCTACCAGCTGTAGCTGCAGAACCTGGGCAGAGCCTGTGGAACAGCAGTTCCAGAGCCCTGAAGAGTAGGAAATGAAGGGTAGACTGGAGACAAGACCAGGATTCAAAGTACCACTGAGCTGGCAGCAAGATGACCACCTTGTCCTGTCAGCTACTTGCACAGCTTATCCAGGATATGTCCTAGCTACACAGGGGCTCAGCAGTATGGGTAACTAGAGCCCCAGCTTTCTAGAGGAAGGACAAAAAAGTAGGCCCCAGGAAACTGGAAGTACTCACAAGAGCACAAAGAGACAGGAGTTTGGAAAACCAACCTGATAAAGTTGTTTATGGACTTCTGAAAAAAGAAAAAGAAATTCTGGGCTCACTCCTGAGCTGCACAATTCAGAATCTGATTCTAATGAGCACATAAAGGCATTTGGTAAATGAATTAACAGACAGACCATTATCTAGGCCCCAGACTAATCACTGTGTAGAGTATATAAGGGGCAGATCCAAATAACACTGCAAAGATTTTAATAATTGAACTGACCTTAAAATTAAAGACTAAAGATAGTGGGTTGAAATTTGTACCTTGAACCCATCCAGGCTAATTATCTGCTAAAACAAAAAACATCAACACTTTCCTTATATTTAAACATCAGAGTCTCACAACATAATAGTCAAAATATCTTGAATACAACCCAGAATTACATGGGATAGAAAAAATTTTTTAAAAATCAACTCTCATGGCAAAAAAAGGAATCAACAGACACTAATAAAATGACACTCTGATGTTAGGGTAATATGACAGATATTAGAAAAGCTATTATTAATATATTCTAAAAAGCAATTATGGGCACACTTAAAACAAATGGAAAGATAAAACTGAAAAATATAATAACTGAAATAAAAGCACTCACAGGATGGGCTTATTACTTTTGTTTTTAATATAATGTATTAACTGTAAATGTATATAATTTATTTTTTAAAAAAACAATGGCTCTTTTTAAAAATCTATTTACAAATTTCTGAAAAGTTAAGAATCTGCTCTCATGAGTTGGTACAAACCAGCTCACCACACAATGAACATTTACCATGAAAAGTCCATTTCAATAAACAGCAAAATATCCCACTCTGTAAGACTTCATAGAGATTTTAATATAGAAATGAGCATTGTGAAACAGCAAGGAAGAGAGGAATACACCTTTTTAAACAAGGTTCACTCATGGTCCAGGGAATATACTTTGGGAAATACTGATCTAAACAAACAATTTGCCCCCAGGATTCTCTGATTCTTCTGACTGCATTTGAATCTTTCTTGCCATACACTTTTATACTCACCTTAGTTCTAGGCCTTTCATCTTTTCTGTTGCCTTTGTCTTATTTCCATACCCTTCCTCTATAAATCCTCTTGGCACAAAAGCAAGCCCTCCTTTTTTCATAGACAGTAACTGAGTGTAACATCTGGACTAAGGACTAGAAGTTATGGGAAGGTCTGTGTTTTTAGGTAAAAGAGGCTTCTCCCACTGCTTTATTCCCAGATGTACGCCCTCAAGATTGTCTCTCACAACGTTTATACTGTTTGCAGCTATTAAATCATAGAAAAGATAGAAGCAGTCTTGCCCTCTTGGAAAGGCAAATCTCTGGGGTGATGTGAGGCACCAGTCCCCTTTTTAGCAGCCATGATTTCCTTCCATCTCCACCTGTGCTGACCTCCCTCCCACTGTCTATGGCTGAAACCCACACCCACCCTCATTCACAAGAGAGGGAGGAGCCAAATGGTTAGACATGATATGATTCCCCCCTTCTTTTTCAGATGAATAATAGATCACAGATATGCTACCAACAGTGTCCTGGATCTCCCCTGGACCTCATTTTGAAAACACTACTTTTTATTACCTTAGAATATGTTTATGTCAATAAATATCATCCCCGAACTACAGGAATCGGACTCAATAGCTAATTTCTCTTAATTTGCACACAGCTGTTTTACCTGTGTTGACAGCCTTCCGGAAGAAAAATGTTGCCCCTCGTGGAGTTAGAGCCTTGTTCAATTTTGCCAGTATTTCAAAAATAAATAGTGTGCTAGTGCAAATGGCTTTTCAGTGAACAATTAGCTTGCCAAAGATGCAGGGCTCCTGCTGGATCGCGGATGGGAAGGAGAACTCTTAAAGCAAGGGGTGTCTGAGGTTTAAGGCTGGCGGGAGGGAAAAAAAAATGAATGAAGAAGGCAACTGGTTTGAAAAATTACAAACATGCCTATGTCTTATTGGAAACAATATTTAAAATTAAAAATGGTCCAAATAATTAAATTCAAAGCAGGGTCTGACTGCCACAAGATATCATCCCTCCATTTCAGTATGGACACTTTAAAGTTGCAATTCAAACTTTGGAAAGTCTGTTTTTAAGGAAGATTTGTTAAGTCACCTATGGATTGCCAAAATTAAGCTGTTGCTTTGCTTACTGCTTGCTTAGCCAAAAGAATGAAATTGTCTGTACACAAGCAATGTGACTGGTCTGTGACGCATAATCATTGCTACCCAATATTATGTCTCTTTTCTATAGAGTAATGTGCCTTCTTCTTTCCAAGTGGCAATTTTGGGGGCCGCTATATTTCTTTAAATTTTAAAAACCCTCAAAATCAGCAGGATAATATTACCTCCAAATAATTGAAAATTGGTTCCAAAAAATCTTCATCTTTTTATGTATAAGTCACAGATATATACCTAACAATCCACAAACACTATATCCATGGTACTAAAATTTCATGGGAGAGTAATTAATTAGAAAAAATGTCTAAAAAGTCTCCTTAGAGAGGTGATCATAATAATAATAAAAGAGGCCTGAAACAAAAATGTGATCACATTTTGATAATTTGCTATTTTTAACATTAATTAGTTTCAAAGTCTGTGGCTCCATTTACTCATGAAGAGATGCTACAGAATTGAGAGGTAAAAATAATAGTTGTAGTTATCCCCCCTTATTGGCTAGGAATACATTCCAAGACTTCCCAGTGGGTGCCTGAAACTGTGGATAATACTGAACACAATATATACCATGTTTTTCTGTATATATATACACACACACACACACACACACACACACACACATACACACCTATGATAAATTCTAATTTATAAATTAGGTATAGTAAGAGATTCACAATGATAGCTAATAATAAAATAGCACAATATACTATAACAGTTATATAAATGTGTTCTCTCTCTCTCATCATGATAAGCAATGTAATAACCTGGATAGCTACTAAGTGATGAATGGTTAAGTAGCGTCAAAAGCATGGATAAGCTGGACAAAGGGATGACTCACACAGCCTGGGCTGGATGGAGCAGATGGTGTGAGATTTCATCACACTACTCAAAATGGTGTGCAACTTAAAATTTATAACTTGTTTGTTTCTAGAATTTTCCATATAATGTTTTCAAATTATAGCTGTCCATGGGTAACTGAAACCTTGGATAAGAAGGTACTACTATGTATCAACTATTTTTATTGTTTGCCAATCTTAATGGGCAAACTATAACTTTTTATTTCAACTAGCTTTGGTGTTGATAATAGTTTACAAATATATATCATATCTATGTTCGCATTGGTATATTAGCTACATAAAATTTACACTCACTAAAATGAATAAAATTGATTTAATATTTTAAAAAAGAAAGATGGCAAATTCTAGTCTATTTATTCTAAGCACTATTTGGCCTAATACAATAATAGATATATAATTTATAATCAGTTAAAAATGAAGTTGTCATCTTTATTATAAAAATATCATGGTGAAGTATATCATTAAAGCTTCTTGGTTTTTTTATTGCTATTATGGTTAAGAGCTAAGCAAAACTTTCGCTTTTGTGTTTACACAATTATATCCCCTTTTAATTTTGTGGTATCAGCATTTGTGCAAAAGCAGTTCTGTTTCTGGGAAAGGATCGTCCAGGCGAGGCATAAGAAAAACAGAAAATTCTATTATACAGAAAACATAAACCTGAGCTGTATATTTAAAACAAAGAAACTAGCACTTTCCAAGGTAAATGAAAAAGTTTATCTTATTTTTCTCGGAAAGGGAAGGTTTGAAAGCTAACCCGTTTATGACTTCAAAGTCATGAACAGATTGGTAAAATAGTGATAGATCTAGTGTATATTGTATAGTAACAAGGAATTTAAAAAATAAGAACTCCTACAATATTATTTTATCCAAAGCATAATAAATAGAGAGCAAGGTCACTGGGGTTAATGTTAAACAAATACTTCAGTTCAGGAGACATCTCATAATATGAGGAAAAGGTTGAAAAATGACCTTATTCTGCTCAGTGTTTCTGAAATATACTCCCCCATCATGATTCACATGAAGATAAACCAAAAAAGGCAAGCTCTGCATTTTTCTTGTGGATCAGAGGAAGTCACTCACTGAGATACAATTTCATGTCCTACTTTGAAAATTTGGGACTTAGTGTTACCATAATTTAGGCCATGGGTTTGTTTGTTTGTTTGTTTGTTTGTTTGTTTTGAGGATTACTTGGGGAAAGAAAAGTTGCTACAGCATTCAGACCATTTAATTCATTAGGAAAGTAACTGTGATCATTTCTCATGCCTTACTTGAAGTCTGTGCTGGGGAGAGGGCGCATCCTGAGCCCAGAGCTCAGCATGAGGGGCTGAGTTTTCAGGCACCTGTGACATTCACCTCGCATTAAGTAGAGGAGGCATTGAATTAGCTTGTTAGAAGAACAGGTTAGACTGTGAACTTCCCTCTGGCGTGAACTGTGATTGTCTTAATCTGAAGGGGCACCAGAAAGGAAGAATTCTAGACAGAGGTCAGTGGGGACCAACTTCACCATTTTCAACAGTATACAAGAATCATTCGGGATGGCTGCGACTTTGACCAAAACCTTTAAACTTGCCTCAGTTTCTGTTTAAATTCAGACCAAAAAAAATGCTTTTATATCTTTTTCTCTCAGATAATGATCAGTCCAGAAGGATTTTGCAAATTACTCAGTATCTTTTTGCCTCGTTTCCTTGTCAATAAACAGGGAGGTCAGCACCTTCTTTCACATACAAAAACAAAGTGCTTGACACATAATAGGTGCTCAGAAAAGAACTGGAGTATGCTGTGTGAAAATAGATCTGGGATGGCCTATCTTGACATGATTTTATTGTTCGTAGCAGGGAAACATATCCAGGAAAGATAAAGCTGGAAATGAAAAAATAACTTCATTGTTGACCTCAGGAAATTATTATAATCAATTTACCAAAGAAAACAGTCAGCTCACCTGGCAAACTTCTCACTTTTAAAGCAACAGTTGACTCCCTTCCAGACGCTCATTTCATTTTGCCCACCAATCCTAAACTAGGATGTGATAGCTCTGCCCAATCCCTGTCAGTCTGAGTGTCCTGCCTGGAAGACCCGCTTTCAAGGACTAGAGTCCAAAGCCCTATAAAAGTCCCTCTTCTGACTTCACCTCTGAGATGCTGCTAAGATTCTGTCAAGGTGGTGTCCTCTCCTATAGCAGTAAACTGGAATAAACCTAATTATGCTTTAGTAAGAATAAATTGACTGGTGACATTTCAGGAAATTAGCACTCATCATTACACAGTGGGCTGAGCTCTTCAATTTATGCTTCAGTTGTGCAGATGAGTGATTGCAGCCTAGGTTTGACTCTACCCAGTCCCAGAGGTACTGGTTTTCTGGTATTAAATGGGTTTCTAAGGGAGTAAGGGTAGCCAGCAGCTGAGGGAGTGGGGTGCATTTTAGATCGCCTTCTGTTTGCTTCCCATAGTTCCATGCCTGTGGAGCATCCTTAAATGCCTACTTTACTTGGTTGCTGGAAACAGCCTGGCTCATTCTCCATTTCCAATATTTGCTAAGCATTCTATAACACCTGCTTAGTTTGTTCTTGGAAAGGAAAAGAGAAAGCAGCTAGAGTTAGATATTCTGCTTGTATGACCAAGATAGAATGGAAGTTAATGAGTAACAGATGCCAAGTCAAGGATTACACTGGATGGGCTGGTTGTTCTGACCCTCAGGTTTATACCTGGATTTGGCAGAAGAGCAGTGAAGTCTTTAATTATCATTCAGTGGGTCTCCAGCTGAGTACCATTGTTAGCTGTCAGCCTGGCTTCTCAAAAACATTATTCCTAAACTGCTAAACTGTGTTTTCCATCAAACAGTACCATGTCAGCTAAATGATCTCCATTTGGCTTTTGGCAACAGAATCAGTTAGGAGAGACGGATAAAAAAACAAACAAAAAACCTGTCTCATATCTCTTCCGAAAGCTGTAAACATGAAAACTTTTTTCTGTGTGTGACAAAGAGAGAGAGAGACAGACAGACAGAGAGACAGAGACAGATAGGGACAGACAGACAAGAAGGGAGAGAGATGAGAAGCATCAAGTCTTCGTTGGGGCACCTTACTTGTTCATTGATTGCTCTCTCATATGTGCCTTGACTGGGGGACTACAGCAGAGCAAGTGACCCCTTGCTCAAGCCAGAGACCTTGGGCTCAAGCTGGTGAGCCTTGATCAAACCAGATGAACCCACGCTCAAGTTGGCGACTTCGGGGTTTTGAACCTGGGTCCTCTGCTTCTCAGTCCGACACTCTATCCGCTGCACCACCACCTGGTTAGGCTGACATGACAACTTTTTAAATGTCTCTAAGGTCATAGACTTTTCTGTATATTTTCATGCAGCACACACAAATAGAATTTTACAATTGAAGTTTCATAGAGACTATGTAGTATAGTTGCTCTCATTTTAGGTGATCCTTTATCTAGGAATAAGAGTTGTTAGATTTAGCAAATATAATCATAAAAAGCACAGTTAAATTTGAATTTAAAATAATAAATAATTTTTGAGTATATCTCAAACATTGCATGGGATGTACCTAAACTAAAGAAGTTATTTGTTATTTATCTAAAATTTAAATTTCCTGCATGTCCTAGGTTTGATCTGGTAGAGCTCCTAGGGGTTTATGAATATTGCTTAAACTAAAAGTCAGGTTTTTTTGCTTCTAGTTCTGTAGTCTTTTGAGCATGAAATATGCATGCTGATGCTTGTTAAATTGATGTATTAGGTTACTTATGTGACATGGAGTAGTATCTGATTAGTATTGTCATGGTAGAAGCTGAAATTTACTGTGGGGGGAAAAAAGCAAGTATGAAACTGGGTCTTTGGAGTTCAGGTATTGGGAGGGATAATGGTGGAGTGCCTAAGCCAGATCTCAAGTGTAGTGGACAATAATAATATTAAGCTGTCACAACTCAGTTTAAAAGTGTGTCTTATTATCATTCTTGCCAGGCTCATGCCTTGTGAAACTCAAGAGAGTATATGCTATGACACAAGGCTGATGGTGGCCCGATGCTAGTCTTGCTCTTCAGTATGTTTTATCATTGCTATATCATCTGTAGACTGCTGAACAATGACAGGCAATGAAACTCCTAATGTACAATAGTCAAAACGATCAATTTACAAGTCTGGGAAGCCCCTGTTCATCCTAAAAATATTTTTTCATACCTTCTACCCTACTCTAAATTCTATTCATTTATCTTTGTATCTTACAACTAGGAACCCCACATTCACACTGAAAAACAAAAGCCCAACTTCTGGAGAAAATATGTTGATGTAGTTCTTATTTTCATTATCGCACATCGTGCTCACATTACTATGGGGAAGAGTTATTTTCCCTTAGAAAAAAATTCCTGAGAGCAAGTAGAGTGTAAACACGTCAAGTACAACAGTACCCTCTACTGTTCATTTCAGGGAAGTGTGCATTTGTGATGTCTGCAGGAAGGCCAGGCCAGGAAAAAAGGTCATTCCAATTAGAGGCAGATTCCAAGGCCGTTTGAAACACAGGTGTTAAGTATCAGAATGCAAGTATAAGTGATTGGAATTTAATCTGTTCTTTTAATAGCAAGAATAATATGTGTCTTCGGAGTCTAGAAAGTAAACAAAAACAGAACTCTAAACCATCTTAAGTATTTCATTATGACATCATTGCAAAGCATATAAGTCCCTTTACTGTGATTATATTTTCCCTCTCATTTAAGTTGGAAGAGATTCTGACAAAGAAAAAAAATAGATGCGGTTCTCAAAAACTAAAGAGAGGAAGCTAGATTTGTGTGCTAACTGTAAATACAGGCTTTGTGGACTTCAGTTTGCTTTGGACTTGAGGGATGGACCTTGGTGTCAAGTGCTTCCTGGGGCAGCCCACCTGGATGGTGAAGTGTCTGTTCATTTCCCAATGCGAACATCCTATTTGCAGTGCCTTCTAGCCAGGGTGACCACTTGTGAATTCTCATCTGACTTTTCATCTTGTCTTAGACATCTGGGCATTATAAAAGTGAGGTGCTTTCAAGATCATCTAGTTCAGCCTCTCAGTTTTACACTTTGTAAGTTTAAGGTGACTTATCTAAACTCACGACTCATCTCTAAATAGATATTTTATTTCAGCTAGTGGCAGTCTTGCCAATAACTTATTCTGTTTCTAAACATCTCAGTTTTAGTGGTAAAATTCATTTTCAAAGAGATATTAAAATAAAGGACCAATTGTTGTAGAGGGACTTGGGAGGCTAAGGCTATGGGGACACTGGGTTTTATTGCTGTTAGTATCTGTTTTATTCATGGAAATGTATGAGGTCACACCCTAAACAAATGAGTGGTTGGTTTTGGTCTGTTGCTGAGTTTTTCTTCCATAACACTGGTAAGTGAAGTGAAGGATAAACCAGTGTACTCAAGGTAGGTCTAGAGCAAGTTTAGACTTTTTGACTGTTTCATGCAAATACCGTTCAATCAAGGTAACTTCATGGCCAAATTAATATACTTAACAGTATGGAATGATTTTTAGTGTAATTAAACAATAACAGAGATAAGATATCTCATATACACTAGTTTTCATTTATAGATCAACCGAACACTAGTAAATCTCTAATTTAATTTTTTTAACACGAAAAAATAAATCCCCAAAACAAACAAACAAAAAGAACAAATTTGAGTTGCTTCTCTCAAAAGATAAATGTCCTTAAAGTATCTTCATAATTGGGGTTATGCAATCAAATGTTTTAAATAAATAATGGTAAATAGAGCTAAATAAACTAATAGTACGGGGAGGGTATTCTCTCAGAAACCTAGTCTGGAAACCTAGTAAAAAATTAGTTGCACAATCATCCTTCTTCACCCACACTGTCAGGTTTGTTTAGCCACTACAGTTACTGTGAAAGGGGCGCTTGAGCCTCTGGTTTTCTGAAAGGCCTCTTCTGTGACCAATTTCCATAAAGTTCATTTAGCAGTTCAAACTTTATTAAGACTCTTGACAAAAACAGCTGCTAGAATTGCAGAGGAATGTAATAAAAAACATAGGGCCAGAAACCACCAGAGTCTATAAAAAGCAATGTCCACAGTGGCCAAGCCCCCTTGAGGTACAAACTGATCACAGCTTCCCCCCCCCCCATGCCGTGGAGACCCCCAATGTGCACACAGCAGGACACCCAGGCTCGCTACAGGCTCGGAGGCTCACGGCTGCCATCACTCGGCTGATAACTTAGTTAAGGTCTGGGCGGGAGGCCAACAAAAGACTATGGTGAGCAGGAGAGGCATGGTCGTTTTAAAGAGTGAGGAAATACTGGAGCAAATTCATTTTATGTTGGTTTTATTATGCAGTAAAAAATCTCCAGCACATACTCATTTGCTAAAAAGAAAACAATAAATGTTCAGTTGATTGCAGTTTCCATATTAGCATGAAAGGGCACAAACTGAAATTAGCCAAAGACTCTAGAATGCATTTGAAAATCTTAGAGAAAAATTCAGATTTGAAGAGAAACATACAATGGGAATTAGTGTCGACAAGCCACTATTGTTGAGCTTCTTTGATTTGGGGCGGGGGGCGGGGGCGAAACACAAGTTGGATATAAACTTCATATGCTATGAAAATGACATCCAGATATTTCAAGAGAAAGAATAGGGCCATAACAACTGGTATTGCTTTTGACATAGAAAAATATTCAGAAAACAAAAAAGTAAATTAATTTTTGTAGTTTTTGACTGAAAGCACAAATTAAGCAATTTAGAGAGGCTAGTGTGATAATGGAAGAAAGGGAATCGTAAACTCTTCCCCTCGGCACTGCTGCTCCCTCAACCCCCAACACGCACATGCAGTGAAGAAGGAATTCCTTTATGAGGTCCCTGGAGTACAGCACCCAGGGTGTCATCTCTAAAGCAGGATGTGGAGATAAGCACAACCAAGACTGACCAGTGGTTACTTGTGAACAACCGTTCATGGGAATCTCAGACAAGTGACTTTTTTCATCTGAAAACTGAGGGGGAAACACATCTCCAGATAGAGGGCTGAGAGCCTCATTGAGGGTATGCTAAATCTACCGAAATGTTGGTCGTAGTCCTTCAAGCTCTTCCAGCTAACCAACTCCAGGACCCCACTACATCGGTCTATGAGAATGTAGATCCCTCTTCCCATCTTCAGTGTGAGTGTTGTTCCTGGGTCATTCAATGCAGTGACCATGCCACTTGTTCATTCATTCATTCAACAACCATATGAGAGTTTTCACATATGTGCAGCCATGGTGCCAAGCGGGGGATGGGGGGCTCAGAGATAAACACATGCCTCTGTCCTGAAGTACGTTATAGTTCAAAGAGAGATAGACAAGACCACACAAGTTCTGTGTTACAGGGGGAGCACAGAGAAAGACTGACTAATTCAGACTTGCAAGGTCTTGAAAGGGCTCAAAGATGAGGCGATAATGGACTGAGAACCAAGCCTAAAGCAGGAATTAGCCAGGGGAGAAAGAGACAGAGGATGATTCAAGAAGAGCTCTGGAATAGTCCTGAGCAGAGGAGCACAAGGCCAGCTCAGGGTGAAGTAGCTGGAGCGTGGGCTGGAGGAGGGAAGAGAGGGCGGGTGGGGAGGTGGTGGCTAGAGTTTTGGACATGGTATGACTGTACTTTGCTCAGGGACAGGTGACAATCTCTTTCACACAGGGGTTTCTGGCTTGTCCTCCACTCAGTTGGCACTGCCCAAGGAGGAACAGGGCCTCACGCTTCTCCAAAATCACTGTCCAGTGGAGCTGTCTGCTGTCACTAGTTGCTTAATCTTGTTTTAAGGAAAAGTGAATGGCTTAATTGTCCATCTCCACTGAGAGGGCCACACCTGTGTTTTCTACACCCTTAGCTGAAGGCTGAGTAGAAACTGGAGGAGCCCCTGCCCCTCAAACATTGGAAGATGTGGAGACACAAGGCTACACCTGTAATCCAGGTCTGTCAGCATAATTCAGTATAATTCAGTCGTATTAATTACACTCATAATCTTGTGTGAACTTCACCATCTTTTTTTCCAATTTTTATCACCCCAAACAGAAACTACTTAAAAACAGAAACTTTGGCTAAAGTTATTAAGCAATAACATCACTTTTGGCCCCAGTGACCTCTAGTCTACTTTCTGTATTAATGTATTTGCCTGTTTAGGATACTTCATGTAAGTGGAATCATACTATATTTGTTCTTTGGTGTTTGGCATATTTGACTTAGAATATATTTTTAAGGTTCATCCAAGTTGCAGCATGTGTCAGAATTTTCTTTCTTTTTATGGCAGAATAATGTTCCATTGTACAGATATGATACAATTAATTCTTCATCTGCTGATGGACAGTTAGGTTGTTTCCACCTTTTGGCTACTGTGACTAATGCTTCTATGAACAGGGATGTGCAAGTATCTGTTTAAGTCCCGGATTTCAATTCCTTTGAGTAAGTTTTTAAGAGCAGAATTGCTGGACCATGTGGTGATTTAAGTTTATCTTCTTGAGGATGCACCAATCTGTTTTCCATAACTATTTCTATTTCCACCAGCAGTGTAAGAGAGTTCTAATTTTTTCACATGCTTGCCAATGCACAGGTTCTACTTAAAACAGCAACAAACATTATCAAAGCTATCCTAGTGGGTGTGAGATGATATTCATTGTGGTTTTGATTTGCATTTTCCTAATGACCAATAATATTAAGCATCTTATCAAGCATGTGCTTATAGGTCATTTGTATATCTTTGGAGAAATGTCCATTTAAGTCTTTTTCTTCATTGTTAAGTTGGGTTGTTTGTCTTTTTGTTAAGTTCTAGCAATTCTTTACATATTCTGGATATTAAACCCACATGTAGAAGATACGTGATTTTCAAACTTTTTTCCTATTCTGTAGGTTGACTTTTTACTTCTTTGATAAATCCTTCTGATGATTACTACTTTTTAAAAGTTAAAGGAGTTCTCTTTCTCCATCCACACCCCATCTCCATGCTGTCTCCTTGCTCTGGAAAGCTGCATAGTACAGTGAGGATGCCAGGTGATGGGACCGACAGATACCTTCTCAACCTGGTTTTCTCAAAGAGGAGCTTTTTGTCTTGAGGGCATTACCCTGTAGAGCACAGAATTCCTTGTCGTGAACTAATCATTTTCTGTTTGCGGAGGCTACTTTTCAAAGTAAATATTCCAACCATCTACTCACTCCTGGTCAAAGTCCTAAACCCTGCTCAGTCATATCTGCTGTCAGCATCACGTGTCAGGAGGACCACATTCTAGGCAAAAACCACCCCCATGCAATCACAAAGAAATGCTGCTTTTAAAACCTTCATCTCTCTACTTCTTTGTAATTGGGAAGAGAGTGCATGAATGTTTCAAATTAAATCAGGGTGTGGGAACCTAATCTTGCAATAAAGTGACAGGAACCTCAAATCTGGGGTCACCACATAGGAGAGGAGGTCGTTCATATTTTCCATGTGAGTTCAAGACAAAACTTGGCATTCTGTGGAGAGTTGTCAAGTTTCATTATCAAGGGCCACTCCAACTCCCTGAGACCTTTCTCAGCCTGCTTCACGCCCACACCTGCCACCAGCCCTCTTCATCAGCCACACTCAGCTTGATAGGTTTGGAGGACAGTAAGAAAAAACTTGTTCTCTCATGATTATGCCAGTGAAACTTGGCCAAAGTGTTGCACATTTTTTCCCTTAACTTTTATTATGGAAAATTCTAAGCACATGCAAAAGAAATCCTGCAGTACCCATCACCCAGCTTCAATAATATCAAAATGTGGCCAATCTTGTTTCAATTCTACCCCCCACACCCCCCCCCACACACACACACTCTATCCTGCCTTGTACTACCATTTTGAACAAATCCCAGGCTTTGTATAATTTTATCCATAAAGGTTTCAGATTAGATCTCTAAAAGACAAGAACTCATACAATGTAAATATACAAATCTATTACACTGGGGAACACGATTTTTGTTGCATCTACAAAAACACTTGTTCTTACCTAATTCAAGTGTGCTGATCTCAAATCTGACATCAGTTTTCCCCTGTAAGCTACAGGTATTTTGCAATTCAAGAATTTATGTTTTTACCTTATTGTAAAAATTTCAACATTTAGTTTAACATAATGAAGTAGAATGTATTCTTGGGCATCATCTTTGTGAAAATATAATAATTTATATAATGCAGTAAATATACTAATACACTAAAAATATGATTGCATCAGAATTTGTTTAAAATTTTGAAATAGAACATATTGAAACACTTATTTTAATCATAAAATTTGCACAAAACTTATTTAAATTCTATTCAGGCAAAAATTTGCGTTTGTAGCTCTTGCGTTTGTGTACTTGTTGAGGACAATCTTGTTTGATGCTCCAGCAGGAGTTTGCTCATCACTAACAGCTCCAAGATTTTGGGAAACTTATCAAGGTTCAGGAAGTGAATCTTTAATGCTCATGTTACATCCAATGTCGCGGAAAGCCAACAGCATCCTTTGAACCAGTAGTTCATAGTTTTTTCTCTTTTGTTGCCAAGGAAGTTTTTGTAACTGCCGTTAAAGACTGCCATGCTGCTTTCTCCTCCTTACTCATCTTCCTGGTAAATTCTTCATCACGTATGAGGGTTCGAATTTGAGGTCCACCGAATAAACATCCTTTTATTTTCTCAAAACACAAGGCAGGAAAAGCAGAAATAATATGTTGAAAGCATTCACTTTCTCTATTCAAAGCCTAAAAAACTGCTTCATTAAGCCAAGTTTGATGTGAAGTGGGAGCAAAATGATTCTGTCTCGATTAACTACAGGTTCATTCACAATATTTTGCATCCCTACTTTCAGAGCTTCACGTTTTGGCCATTCCTTCTGTGTCCAGTGTTTCTCCCAACTCAGCTGTCCCACAAACACAGAAAACAAGGATACTTTGTAAAACCTCTCAGTGTCCTAACAGAAAGTTTACCATTTTAAGATCCAGTTATACTCCTCATACTTAAGAAAGTAGAGGACAATTTTTATGTCATTATAATCTTCTCGCAAATGAGTTGAATAACCATCTGGAACTGGTGCATAAACATTACCATTTCATAGGAGAACACATTTCAGATTCCGTTTAGAGCTGTCAAGAAATAGCAGCCATTCTGTTGGACTGTAAGTGGTAACACCTAGCTGGCTGAGAAGACCACTGTATCATGGCAGTAAACAAAGTGTTTATTTTCGGAAAAAAAGTCCACACCACAAAAATTTGTTCACGCTTCCTGAAATGGGATACTTTAGCTAACCAGTGAAGTACATTCTTTTCTTGAAGCCTGGAGGCTAATAACTCAGCTGCTTTCTTTGATAGGCCCAAATCTCTTACTAAGTCATTCAATTTGGGCTGGCTAAACTGCTGAGGGCTTAATGACTGCTTGGCATCAGAAGACCCTTCAGATTCTACAACCATTTCCTTATGCATCTTATCAAAATACACTTGATCACCATGTTCACTTTCTTCATCCTTAAAAGAAATCAAACCATTGAAAACTGGAACCAGGAGTATCTCAGTGTGTGTGATAGGTCATAATGCTGAAGGAATATTAGAATATGTGATCATATGCCGTTTTTTTTCTGGTGATGCCCTTTGTATGGATCACACAGAATTAACAGTCACTGCTGTGGTCCTTAGGTTCACGCCAAACCATGAGAATACCAAAAGGCATTTCTTTGCGTTTTCCTTTTGTCCAGTCATGAAGCATTTCCTCACAATTATGACACACAATATAAGGAGCCCAATTCTTGTCTTGATCATCAAGGGGAACTTGAAAATAGGCAATATATGCACGTGTCAAAAATGATGAAATATTGTGCCTTTAATGTTGAAGTGTGTAACAGCCACATATATAACAGAAGGTGTCAGGACTATTCTTACATTTGCGCCTACTCAAAGAAGCCATGATTCAGTCTTAAAACAAAGTATGAAGGTGTTTTTATTAGATAATAATTTTTTACATTTAAAAACAAATACAGTTATGTAAAAGTGATGTTTGTAAAACATTAATTGCCTTGTGGTTACGTTCAATCCAAGAGTCATTGCCCTTTAACTCCAATTTAAAAATCAATGCATGCCATTAACTGTAATATAAAGAAATTAAAATTGCATAGAAATTAGAGCATGCACCAAAAAATAGATTTCATATTTGGAATCAGCAATGCAGATATATATATAGAAACAGTTTTAAAACCGCATGCAACAGAAAAGGAAAAGAAAAATTGTTCCCCAGTGTTATCAAATGTTAACAGTATTAACAGTGATTCCTATTGTCATTCTATATCCTGTCATTGCTTACATTTCTAATTGTCTCATGAGTATCTTTCAATTATTCTACTACTGGTCTGTTTGAGTCACAGAACAAAAGAAGGCGCACACATTGCATTAGGACAATTCATTTTTTTTAAATCTGTTAGATTTCTCCATCTCCATCTCTCTTTTTTCCTCTAGATATGTACTTGTTGAAAAAAGTGAGTTGTTTGTCCCATAGAGTTTCCCTTAACCTAATTTTGTTAACTGCATCTCAATGGTTAACATATTCCTCTGTTAAATTGGTGACTCAACCATCCAATGATTTTGGTAAGCATAAAGATATCTGAAAGTTCACATCCTGAATACATCTATACTGGGTTTTAAACAAACTAAGTCTGGTCTTCTGGAGACGGGTGGCGTGTGGAGTGTTCTACAGAGGAGACCTCATTGCAGCACAGGTCCTTGAAGCTGATCTTCAGAAATTGTTTGAAAGTGTTAGTTCTCAGAGGAGAATGTCAACATTAAAGGTGTGGGGGAAATTCAGGTAAAACATTTGTAACGTTAGAAATATTTTTTAAAAGAACTTAAAATTTTTTTAAATTTTAGTCTATGTTTAATATTATTTTGCATTAGTTTCAGGTGCATATCACAGTGGCTAGACAATTATGTACTTTACAAAGTGTTCCTCCAATATTTCAAGTACTTACTTGGTGCTATATATAGTTTTTGCAATATTTTTCATTATTTATTTATTTATTTAATTTATTAGTTATTTTTTTTGGTGGGAGGAAGAGAGATAATGAGGCAGACTACCACGTGCACTCCTACCAGAATCTACCTGGCAACCCCATCTAGGGCCAATGCTCATGTACTGAGCTATTTTTAGCACCTGAAGCTGACTCATTTGGACCAATTGAGCTATTCTCAGTGCCCAGTGCTGATGCTTGGGCCAACTGAGCAACTGGCTGTGGTCAGGGAAAAGGGAGAGTGTTGGGAGAGGAATAGGGGAGAAGCAGATGGTTGCTTCTCTTGTGTGCCCTGACCAGCGATCGAACCCAGGACATCTATACACCAGGCTGACACTCTATCCACTGAGCCACCAGACCGCAATATTTTTAACTATATTTCCTGCTCTTACTGTACCTTACATCCCCATGACTATTTTGTAACTATCAATTTGTACTTTTTAATTCCTTCATCTTTTTCACCCAGTCCTCCAGCACCATTCCCCCTGACAACTACCTGTCTTCTCTCTGTGTCTATGAATCTGTTTCAATTTTGTTTGTTCATTTATTTTGTTCTTCAAATTCCATATATTTTGTTTTTCAAATCCTACAAAGACATGTGGCATTTGTCTTTCTCTGACTGACTTATTTCACTTAACATAATATCCTCTAGCTCCATTCACGCTCTTGCAAATGGTAAGATTTCATTTTTCTTTATGGCTGAGTAATATTCCATTGCATATATGTACCACAACTTTTTTATCCACTTGTCTATTGATGTGCACCTGGGTTGCTTTTGTATCTTGGCTATTGTAAATAACACTGTAATGAACATAGGGGTGAATATATTCTTTTCAAATTAGTGTTTTGGTTTTCTTTGGATATATACCCAGAAGTGGAATCACTGGGTCATAAAGCAGTTTCATTTCTAATTTTTTTAGAAACTTCAATAACTGTTTCCCATAAGGCTGCACCAATCTGCATTCCTACCAACAGTGCAGGAGGGTTCCCTTTTCTTCACATCCTCACCAGCCCTTCTTGTTTGTTGACTTGTTGATGATAGCCATTCTGACAGGTGTGACTAACATGTCACTGTTGTTTTAATTTGCATTTCTCTGACGATTAATTATGTTGATCATCTTTTCATATGTCTATGGGTCATGTGTATATACTTTTTGAAGAAGTGTCTATACAGATTCTTTGCCCATTTTTTAATTAGATTTTTGGGGAGTGTTGAGTGTATGATTTCTTTATACATTTTGGATATTAACCTCTTATCAGACATCACTGGTGAATATCTTTATTCTTTAGGTTGTCTATTTCTTTTCTTGATGGTTTCCTTTGCTATGCAAATTATTTTTACTTTGATGTATTTTGATATGTTTATTTTTTATTTTGTTTCCCTTGACCACAGAAATATATCAAAAAAAATATTGCTAAGAGAAATGTCATATTGCTAAGAGAAATGTCACAGATTTTTTTATTATTATTAATTTTAATGGGGTGACACCAATAAATCAGGGTACATAATGTACAACGAAAACATCTTCAGGTTAACTTATCATTCAATTGTGTTGCATACCCATCACCCAAAGTCAAATTGTCCTCTGTCACCTTCTATCTGGTTTTCCCTGTGCCCCTCCCCTCCTCCCTATCTCACCCTCCCCTCCCTCCACCCCCCTGTAACCACCACTCTCTTGTCCATGTCTCATAGTCTCACTTTTATGTCCCACCTATGTATGAAATCATGCTGTTCTCAGGTTTTTTTTTCTGATTTACTAATTACACTCCGTATAATGTTAACAAGGTCCATCCATTTAGTTATAAATGATCCGATGTCATCGTTTCTTATGGCTGAGTAGTATTCCATAGTATATATGTACCAAAGCTTTTTAATCCACTTGTCTTCTGATGGACACTTGGGCTGTTTCCAGATCCTCATTATTGTGAACAATGCTGCAACGAACATGGGGGCGCATTTATCTTTTCAAACAGTGCTATGGTGTTCTTAGGGTATATTCCTATAAGTGGGATAGCTGGGTCAAAAGGCAGTTCAACTTTTAATTTTTTGAGGAATCTCCAAACTATTTTCCACAGTGGCTGCACCAGTCTGCATTCCCACCAGCAGTGAAGAAAGGTTCCCTTTTCCCCAAATCCTCACCAGCACTTATGCTGTGTTGCTTTGCTGATGAGCGCCATTGTGACTGGTGTGTGTGATACCTCATTGTGGTTTTAATTTGCATTTCTCTAATGATTAGTGATGTTGAGCATTTTTTCATATGTCTATTGGACATCTGTATTTCCTCTTTGGAAAAATTTCTATTCATTTCTTTTGCCCATTTTTTGATTGGGTTGTTTGTCTTCCTGGTGTTGAGTTTATAAGTTCTTTATAAAGTTTAGTTATTAACCCCTTATGAGATGTGTTGTCAAATATGTTCTGCCATTGTGTGGTTTGTCTTTTTATTCTGTTCCTATTGTCTTTAGCTGTGCAAAAACTTTTTAGTTTGATATAGTCCCATTTGTTTATCTTGCCTTTTATTTCATTTGCCCGTGGAGATAAATCAGCAAATATATTGCTGCTACAGATGTTGGAGAGCTTGCTGCCTATGTTTTCTTCTAAGATGCTTATGGTTTCACGGCTTACATTTAAGTCTTTTATCCATTTTGAGTTTATTTTTGTGAATGGTGTAAGTTGATGGTCTATTTTTATTTTTTTGCAGGTAAATGTCCAAATTTCCCAAGAACATTTGTTAAAGAGGATGTCTGTACTCCATTGTATGTTCTTTCCTCCTTTGTCAAATATAAGTTGTCCATAAAGCTGTGGGTTTATTTCTGGGTCCTCTGTTCTGTTCCATTGATCTATGTGCCTGTTCTTATGCCAGTACCAGGCTGTCTTGAGTATAATGGCCTTATAGTAAACCTTGATATCTGGAAGAGTGATACCTCCTGCTTTATTTTTTCTTTTTAAGATTGCTGAGGCTTTTCGTGTTCTTTTTTGGTTCCATATAAATTTTTGAAATATGTTTTCTATATCTTTGAAATATGTCATTGGTATTTTAATTGGTATTGCATTGAATTTATAAATTGCTTTGGGTAATATAGACATTTTAATGATGTTTATTCTTCCTAGCCACGAGCACGGTATATGCTCCCACTTGTTTGTATCTTCCTTGATTTCTTTTATCAATGTTCTATAATTTTCCGAGTACAAGTCCTTAACCTCCTTGGTTAAATTTACTCCTAGGTACTTTATTATTTTGGCTGCAATAGTGAAGAGGATTGTTTCCTTAATTTCTTTTGCTGACAGTTCATTGTTGGTATATAGAAATGCCTCTGATTTCTGAGTATTAATTTTATATCCTGCCACCTTGCTGAATTCATTTATAAGGTTCAGTAGTTTTTTGACTGTGACTTTAGGGTTTTCAATATACAATATCATATCATCTGCAAATAGTGACAGTTTTACTTCTTCTTTTCCAATTTGGATGCCTTTTATTTCTTCTTCTTGTCTGATTGCTGTAGCTAGGACTTCCAGAACTATGTTGAATAAGAGTGGTGAAAGGGGGCATCCCTGCCTGGTTCCTGATCTTAAGGGGATTGCTTTAAATTTTTGTCCATTTAGTATGATGTTTGCTGTTGGTTTATCGTAGATGGCCTTTATCATGTTAAGGAATGTTCCCTGTATTCCCACTTTACTGAGAGTTTTGAGCATGAATGGGTGCTGGATTTTATCAAATGCCTTTTCTGCATCTATTGAAATTATCATGTGATTTTTGTCCTTCCTTTTGTTTATGTGATGAATCACATTAATTGATTTGCGAATATTGAACCAGCCTTGCCTCTCCAGAATAAATCCCACTTGATCATGGTGTATGAATTTTTTCATAATTTGCTGGATCCAGTTGGCTAATATTTTGTTGAGAATTTTAGCGTCTAAATTCATCAGGGATATAGACCTATAATTTTCTTTCTTTGTGTTGTCTTTGCCCAGTTTTGGGATCAGAATTATGCTCGCCTCACAAAAGAAGTTTGGAAGTCTTCCTTCCTCTTGAATTTTTTGAAATAGCTTGAGAAGGATAGGAGTTAGTTCTTCTTTGAATTTTTGAAAGAATTCACTTGTGAAGCCATCAGGCCCAGGACTTTTCTTTTTTGGGAGTTTTTTGATAACTGGTTCTATCTCATTTGTTGTAATTTGTCTGTTTAGGTGTTCTGATTCTTCCAGATTGATTTTTGGAAGGTTATATGATTCAAGAAATTTGTCCATTTCAACGAGATTGCCTAATTTTTTGGTATATATTTCTTCATAGTATTTTCTTACAATGCTTTGTATTTCTGTTGTGTCAGTTGTTATTTCTCCACTGTCCTTTCTAATTTTATTTATTTGAGTCCTCTCTCTTTTTTTCTTTGTGAGTCTAGTTAAAGGTTCATCAATCTTGTTTACCTTTTCAAAGAACCAGCTTCTGGTTTTGTTGATCCTCTGTATTGTTTCCTTAGCCTCTATGTCATTTATTTCTACTCTGACCTTTATTATTTCCTTCCTGCTACTTGTCTTGGGTTTTATTTGTTATTGTTTTTCTGGTTCTTTTAGATGCAGGATCAGGTTGCTTATTTGAGCTTTTTCTACCTTCTTATGATATGCCTGTAGTGCAATAAACTTCCCTCTCAGAACTGCTTTTGCTGTGTCCCATAAATTTTGAGTTGATGTATGATCATTATCATTTGTTTCTAGAAACTTTTTTATTTCTTCTTTGATGTCATTGTTAATGCATTCATTATTTCATAACATGCTATTTAGTTTCCAAGTGTTTGAGTATTTTTCAGTTTTTCTTTTGTGGTTAATTTCTAGTTTCATGGCATTGTGATCAGAGAAAATGCTTGATATGATTTCAATCTTTTTAAATTTATTGAGACCATTTTTGTGTCCTAACATGTAGTCTATCCTAGAAAACATACCATGAGCGCTTGAGAAGAATGTATATTCTACTGCATTAGGATGAAAAGTTCTGAAGATATCTATTAAATCAAGTTGATCTAGTGTCTCCTTTAAGTCTGCTGTTTCTTTATTAATTTTCTTTCTTGAGGATCTATCCAGTGTTGTTAGAGGGGTATTGAAATCCCCTACTATGATAGTATTGCTGTTAATTCGCCCTTTTTATCCATCAAAGTCTGCTTTATGTATTGTGGGGCTCCTATATTTGGTGCATAGATGTTTATAATAGTTATATCTTCCTGTTGAATTGTTCCCTTTATCATTATGTAGTGTCCTTCTTTATCTCTCACTATAGCCTTTGTTTTAAAGTCAATTTTGTCAGATATAAGTATTGCTACCCCTGCTTTTTTTTCATTTCCATTTGCACGAAGTATTTTTTTTTTCATTCTTTTACCTTCAGTCTATGTGCATCTTTTGTTTTAAGCTGTGTCTCTTGTAGACAGCATATGCATGGGTCCTGTTTCTATATCCATGCAGCTACCCTATGTCTTTTTATTGGACCATTTAATCCATTTACATTTAAGGTTATTATTGATATGTAGTTGTTTATTGCCATTTTATTCTTTAAAGCTGTATTCTTCTTTTGCTCTATTCTTTCCTCCCTTTAAACTGTTCACAACAGGCCCCTTAGTATCTCTTGCAGAACTGGTTTGGTTTTTATGAATTCCTTGAGGCTTTTTTTTTCTGGGAAGCTCTTTATTTCTCCTTCAATTTTAAACGTTAGCCTTGCTGGATAAAGTAGTCTTGGTTGTAGGTTCTTGTTCTGCATTACTTTGATTATATCTTGCCATTGCCTTCTGGCCTCAAGTGTTTCTGTTGAGAAGTCCGATGTCATCCTTATGGTGGCTCCTTTGTAGGTGATAGCCTTTTTTAATTTAATTTAATTTTATTTTATTTTTTCCCTAGCAGCTTTAAAAATTTTTTCTTTATCCATTAGCTTTTGTATTTTAACTATGATGTGTCTTGGTGTAGATCTTTTTGGGTTTCTCTTTAATGGAGTTCTGTGTGCTTCTTGAACGTGTGGAGTGTTTCCCAGCCTTAATTTAGGAAAGTTTTCTGCTATGATTTGATTGAACAAAGTTTCCATTTCCTGTCCTCTCTCCTCTTCTTCAGGCACCCCTATGATGCGAATGTTGTTTCTCTTCATGTTGTCACAGAGCTCCCTTAGAGTTTCCTCACATTTTTTGAGTCTTTTCCTTTTTCTTCTCTGTTTCTGTGCCTTTGTTTAATGTTTCCTCTAACTCGCTGATTCTATCCTCAGCGTGATTCATCCTGCTTTTAATTCCTTCCTTTGTGTTCTTCAGTTCTGATACTGTATTTGTCATTTCTGTCTGATTCTTTTTATTATTTCAATTTTGTTTTTTATACTTGTTATCTCTTTATTTAGGTTTTTATAGTGATATCCATTGTTTCTTTAATTTCTTTGAATGTCCTAACTATCATTATTCTAAATTGTGCTTCTGGTAATTTGGTTATATCTGGTTCATTCAGGTCTTCTCTGGGGATTTCTCTTGATTCATTTGGTTTGCATTCCTGTGCCTGCCCATTTTTTCTGTGTATAAGCAAGTTGTGGCTACTGGAGTCCAGTAGGTGTTGCCTTTGTGTTCTCTAGGTGTGGTCTGTCTGCAGGCCCCCCACCCCCTCTGCCGGTGCCTAGGGTGGTTGGGTATGAGCTTTGCCAGCGCCGGCCCACTGTGGCTTTTGCTGTGATTTCTGCCTCTCCTCCGCAGGAGGGGCTGTCACACAAGCCACAAGCCTTAGCACCATGGGTAGAGGTGAGCACCTTTGCTCAGCTGCGGACCCAGCCTATTTTCGGACTTTCGCCCAGAACCCACAGTCCGAGCCTGCTCCCCACAGTTTCGTGGATTGGGCGGGGCTTTGAACGTGCTCTCAGCTGTGAGCCTTTGCCCGTCCAGAGCTTTAGTCCCGCCCTCGAGGCCAGGGCCCCTCTGCTCAGGGTTGCAAACCCAGGTTTATTGGGCCGGGCGTGTTTGCTGGCTTCCGCTCAGCTGCGGATTTCTGCTCGTCCTGGACTGTACCCCACCCCCACGTTCGGAGTCGCTCGTCCACGTATTATGGCAATCTGCGGTTTCTCTGTCCTGGCAGGGCTGGTAGCGTGAGCTCAGCCCCGAGCCCCTGCCCGTCCCTGGTCCTAGCCCGGTCCCCGCGGTCAGGGCCGGCTTGTGCAGTGTTGCAGAGCCAATTTCTGCCCATTCCTGGCCTCCCGCTTTGTCCCCGTAAGTGGGATTAAACACGGGCCCGCAGCTTCCGGACCGCTTTCGCGCGTCCCCTCCTACCCTGCTGGGCTAGACTGAGCTCACACCGGCTTGGCCTCTGCCCACGCCGACAGAACCGTGTTTCAGCATCCTGCCGTCCCAAACCCTTTAGCAACTATCAGCAGAGTACGAAGGGACCTAATACTCCACACTGTAAGCCTGGGAGCTCCTTCACTTGTTTCACAGCTCAAAACTGTCCAAACGCCTCTTCTAGGCTCTGGGACTGCAGTCTGGGGCTTGGTTTCTGGGACCCAGGTCCCTCCCTCTCCGCCAAACTCTCCTCCCGCCATGCAGGTCTCTCCGGGCTGCCGTTTGCTCCGGGGAGCTGGGCAGCCCTCTTCGTGTTTTTGCTATTCCTACCAGTCTCAATGTGGCTTCTTCTGTGTTCCTTGGTTGAAGAGTCCACTTAGTTCAGTTCATAGTTGGTTTATCCAGATGATGGTTCTTTAAATTGAGTTATAATCCACTTTGGTTCTGGGAGTTGGAAGTTGGTACGTTCGCCTACTCCGTCGCCATCTTGCTTCCTCCTAGTTATTTGTCTTTATCTGATTGTTCTAAAATATGTAAAATGTACAAATGGGAAGAAGGAAAGGACTTAGATAATAAAACCAATGCCTGAGCTGTGACATTTTTTTTTCTAAGCTAGTTCTTATTTGGGGATGGGTTCAGAATATACCAAAGGAATTCTATTGTCCTACCCCAAAAACATCAGGTTTCATCATTGAATTTGGAGATATTTTATTTCAAATGGAGCTATAAACTGGTTTCAAAAATTAGGTCAGCCTTCATCTAATGTTTACTTCAAAGAGATGGATTTGCATCAAAATAAGTTGGCTTATTTCACTGTTCTTAATGTAATATTGCCATTACATTTACTTAATGCAACAGTAGATTGTTAGATCTGGAAGGAAGCTTAGTCCCAGATGGTCAATAATTTTTATTTCTAATGCCAACACCATTTGGTTGATAGAGGCTGCCTGGAACCCTGGTTGAGAATCCTGAGTTTGTGTTGGAACTCAGTGCCATGATTGATTAATGATATCTTCCATAGACACTGCAATGGGGAGGGTTGGCAATACCTCATATTTGCCACCTTTCTTTTATTACAGATAAGGAACCATATACTCCCAGAACCACTGACTTACAGAAAATTTCATTGAGAACTAGTTCCAGAGCTTTGAATAAGACAAGTACTTTCACTTGGAAACCAGAGCCTGAGGAAGTGGCAGTTAACATGGATGCACACACCAACCAGCCCTTGCCCTGCAATGGTGCACCATGGGCTGGAAGAGCTGTGTTATGGCTCTAGTTGATTTACTGCCCACTGGAGCATTTTCTCAGAGGTAAATGGGTAGGAGAGAGCAGGACTTGACCTTTCATGTAGAGATGGAAGGGTAAGGATGTGCTTCAGCATATGGGAACGTGAGAGGATTCTTTGCAGGAGTGACTGGTGATTAGTCACACTTGGTTCCAACCTGGTTACAAACTTGGCTTATCTTTAACACCTAGTCTACCTCAAGACAAACAATATAAAGGAGAGAAAAACATTTTGGACTCATTTGGAAATACTTACATCACAGCTGAAATGACAAAGGTAGTCAATGAAGCAATACAGCAAGAGGGAGGTGAGTGCCAGGTCTCCTCAGCTCTGACTCCTACCTTCTCTCTCCCTAAAGCAAAAGTGCTTGTTACACATTTATTTTCAGGCTCAGAGATTGATGTCATATTCCAGAAGTTATTTTTCCTGCAATATCTCAAAACTAGGTAACTGGACCCAAAATGTCAAGAAGTACTCAGAATTCCAACATCTAAATCGAGCTAATAAGAAGAGCATATTTGCGAAGAATAAATAATTCCATCATGGGAATTTTTATCCAAAGTAGTAAAATTTAAGATCCAGAATCAATAAAAATCCAAAAAAATGTTTTGGATTTTAAAGAAACAAAAGACCAAACCATCAGAAAAGCAAATAAAATACCAAATTGTCCAAAAATCTATAAAGAACACTAAAAGTCCTCAAATCACCTCAGCACTCTGGAGAAAAAAGAACAAAATTGGAGGAATCATACTACCTGATATTAAAGTATACTATAAGGCCATAGTAATCAAAACAGCAGGATTCTGGCATAAAAGCATATATATATATATATATATATATATATATATATATATATATGTATATATATATATATATATATATGATTCTGGCATAAAAGTGTGTGTGTGTGTGTGTGTGTATATATATATATATATATATATATATATATATATATAATCAGTGGAACAGAATATAGAGCCCAGAAATCAACCCATGCTGATATGGTCAGTTAATATTTGACAAAAGAGGCAAGAACATACAATAAGATAAAGACAGTCTATTTACTAAATGGTGCTGAGAAAATTGGACAGATACATATTAAAAAAAGGAAACTAGATCACTTTTATGCACCATACACAAAAATAAACTGAAATAAATTAAAGGCAAATATTAGACTTAAAACCACAAAAATTCTGGTAGGAAACAGAAACAGTAAACATTTTTTGTAGCATTTTTTTTCAGATATATCTTCTTGGGCCAGGGAAATGAGATAAAAGGTAAACAAACGACGATATTGAACTAAAAAATTTTTTTCACAGCACAGAAAACCATCAACAAAATGAAAAGACAACCCACTGAATTGGAGAACATATTCTCTGATACATCTGATAAAGAATTGATATCCAAAATTTATAAAGAACTTTAAAAATTTAACACCAAAAAATAAACAATGCAATTAAAAACTGGGTAAAGGGCCTAAATAGACACTTTCCTAAAGAGGACATACTGATGGCCAACACACATATGAAAAAAGTTCAATGTCACTAATTACACCGGGGAAAAAAATTTTTGTTGCATCCACAAAAATACTTGTTCTTACCTAATTTGAGTATGCTGATCTCAAATCTGACATTAGTTTTTCTATATAAGCTACAGTGTTTTTGTAATTCAAGATTTTAGGTTTTCATCTTATTGCAAAATTTTCAACATTTAGTTTAACATAATGAAGTAGAATGTATTCTTGGGCATCATCTTTGTGAAAATATAATAATTTATATAATTCAGTAAATGCACTAATACACTAAAATATATGATTGCATCAGAATTTGTCTAAAATTTCAAAATAGAACATATTAAAACACTTATTTTAATCATAAACTCCAGCAGTACTCTGCCATCATATTTCTATCACATCGCCCCTGATAACGCTCTTCCATCATCTTCAGATCTTGATGAAAGTGTCCACCCTGCTCATCACTAACAGCTCCAAGAGTTTCAGGAAACGTATCAAGGTGACTGTTCAAGAAGTGAATCTTAACGCTTATGTTACATCCGATGTCGCGGAAAGCCAACAACATCCTTTGAACCAGAAGTTCATAGTTTTCTGCTCTTTTGTTGCTAAGGAAGTTCTTTGTAACTGCCACTAAAGACTGCCATGCTGCTTTCTCCTCCTTACTCATCTTTCTGGCAAATTCTTCATCACATATGAGGGTTTGAATTTGAGGTCCATCAAATACACCAGCTTTTATCTTCTCGAAAGACAAGGCAGAAAAGCAGAAATAATATGTTGAAAGCATTCACTTTCTGTATTCAAAGCCTGAACAAACTGCTTCATTAAGCCAAGTTTGATGTGAAGTGGGAAGAAAATGATCCTGTCTCGATTAACTACAGGTTCATTCATAATATTTTGCATCCCTACTTCCAGAGCATTAAGTTTCAACCACTCCTTCTGTGACCAGTGTTTCTCCCGAGCTCAGCTGACCCACAAACACAGAAAACAAGGATACTTTGTGAAACCTCTCTGTTGTCCTAGCAAAAAATTTACCATTTTAATATCCACGCAAATGATCCACTTATGCTCCTCATACTTAAGAAAGTCGAGGAAAATTTTTATGTCATTATAATCTTCTCGCAGATGAGTTGAATAACCAATTGGAACTGCTGCATAAACATTACCGTTGTGTAGGAGAACACATTTCAGACTCTGTTTAGAGCTGTCAAAACATAGCAGCCATTCTGTTGAACTGTAAGTGGTAACACCTCGTTGGCTGAGAAAACCACTGATATCATGACAGTAAACAAAGTGCTTGTCTTCGGAAAAAAAGTCCACAAAAATTTGTTCATGCTTTCTTAAATGGGATACTTTAGCTGACCAGTAAAGTACATTTTTTTTCTTGAAGGCTGGAGGCTAATAACTCAGCTGCTTTCTTTGATAGGCCCAAATCTTTTGCTAAGTCATTCAATTTGGGCTGGCTAAACTGCTGAGGGCTTAATGACTGCTTGGCATCAGAAGACCCTTCAGATTCTACAACCATTTCCTCATGAATCTTATCAAAATACACTTGATTACCATGTTCACTTTTTTCATCCTTAGAAGAAATCAAACCATTGAAAACTGGAACCAGGAGTGTGTCAGAGTGTGTGATAGGTCATAATGCTGAAAGAATATTAGAGTATGCGATCATAGGCCGTTTTTTCCTGGCAATGCCCTTTGTATGGATCACACAGAAATAACAGTCACTGCTGTGGTTCTTAGGTTCATGCCAAACCTTGGGAATACAAAAAGGCATTCCTTTGCATTTTCCTTTTGTCCAGTCACGAAACATTTTCTCACAATTATGACACACAATATGAGGAGCCCCATTCTTGGTTGATCATCGAGGGGAACTTGAAAATAGGCAATATATGCACGTGTCACAAATGATGAAATATTGTGCCTTTGACGTTGAAGTGGATAACAGCCATATATATATCACAGAAAGTGTCCGGACTATTCTTACATTTATGCCTACTCAAAGAAGCCATAATTCAATCTTAAAATAAGAGGGTGTTTTTATCAGATAATCATTTTTTACATTTAAAAACAACTACAATTATGTAAAAGTGATGTTTTTAAAACATTAATTGCCTTGTGGTTATGTTCAATCCAAGAGTTGTTGCCCTTTAACTCCAATTTAAAAACCAATGCATGCCATTAACTGTAACAAAAATAAATTAAAATTGCATAATAACTAGAGCATGCTCCAAAGAAATGGATTTCAGATTTGGAATCAGCGATGCAGAAATATATAGAAACAGTTCTAAAACCTCATGCAACAGAAAATGATAAAATATTGTTTCCCAGTGTTATCAAATACATGCAAACTAAAATGACAATGAGATGTCACCTCATACCTGTCAGAATAGCTATCATGAATAAATAAACAAACAACAAGTGTTTATCAGAGTTTAGAGAAAAGGAAACCCTCATACACTATTGGTAAGAATGCAGATTTGTGCAGCTATTCCAGAAAATAATATGGAATTACCTCATAAAATAAAAAATGAAACTGCCTTATGACCCAGTGATCACACTTCTGGGAATATATCCAAAGAATACGAAACAATACTTCAAAATATATATGCACCCTGTGGCTATTTGAGACCAAACTTGCTATAAGCTTCGTTTCTTCAGTTTCTATCCTGCCTTTACCTACTCCCAGAATTAATGGATGGTGAATTGGGCCACGGAAGTCTGTTTTGGAAGTGATGGAATACAGAGGGTTTATGGGTCATATTTTTCTTCCTATTTCAAGAATTATAAGCTAACCCCAAATGATAGCAAGAATTCTTAAGGTTCAATAATTGAAAGCAAAAGACAAGTCCCTTTGGGAAAAGCCAGTGTGGTCTGAAAGATATCTTTAAAATTGAAGAAGATTGTGTAACTCCAAAATATTATGGGTACAAATTAGCTCCATTTGATCATTGGATCTTATTTACTCTGATTGTGTTCTTTTCTGTGGTTTCCTTATACATTTTGTTTAGAGCACAGTTGGTTTAGTAGCTCAGTGTTACATACAGTTTGTGATGGTAGAGAGAGCAGGCTTCAGACTCTGTGTGTGTGTGTGTGTGTGTGTGTGTGTGTGTGTGTGTGTGTGTGTGTTTGAGAGAGAGAGACAGGGACAGAGAGCCTTTGTCAGGAGATATGTGATTTTCTTCAAAGACATGGAAGTCTAAATTCTGACCACAGATATCTTAAAAACCAACAAATTTTGTTATGCGAAATGTTTGGCCTGTCTCTTAGAATGATTGATGTAAATCAGAGAAGAATTTGAAATTTGAGCAAGTGAGCAACCAGGAATTAGAATCTTATCTAAAACGAGGCAGAAACTGCAGACCGCTATTGTTGAGAAATCAGGCTGGAAATCTCCTGATAAGTGGCTTTCCCACAAGATTTTTGATGCTTCTTAGTTCTGAATGGAGGAGAAATATGGCAAGAATGTACTGTTGCTTTTAGTGTCTTTTAGTCCGTTTTTCTGCTTTTGTGTAAGAGTAGGAACCCAAGGGATACAAACAAACAAACAGCCAAGTGCCCCTTAAGGAGACTGTGTTGGAGTTTCGGGGACATGCTGGTGTGGATTGTGGGGAGTGTCAAAGGCCAGTTCTCTAAGTTTCTCACCCCTATTCCCAGAACTTCTTCCTCCAGTAGAAGTGGCACTTATTATTACAGTGGGTGGTTTGGCAAATTCTCCCCTCTGGAAACCTGAATTCAAATTCTGACTTGGTTCAGAAAGGGGAAAAGAAGGCTGGTGGTCTTGACCCATACCCTTGTGGGCATCAGTCTACATGACCCTTACACACATATCATTCAGTGGAGTTGGTGCACATCCCTAGGAAAGTCCCAGAGCAGAAACAGAAAGAGTACTGTGTAGAAGACGCTGGCAGTAACTTTGCTCTCTTCATGTTTGTCTGTAGCTAGAAGTTAGTCCTCTGTGTTTGATCACTTCCTTTCGGCTTCCCCTCAACCATGCTTCAACCACACTCACTGAGTGCATTGGCAAGACAAATACAGTGGCATGCGTGAGCTGCACACACAGGTCCACCTCTGTACCCTGGACAGGTAGAAGAACAACTTGTATACCTAGCAGTGAGAGTGTGGGGGAGTGTGTGTGCATGAATGGGAGTGTAGTTGTGTGCATACAAGTGTGTGTGCATGTTTGCACATGTGGTAAGATTATGGTGATTTCAGGTGCATGACTGACTTCATGATGGAACACAACTGGTTATATATCTCTGACAAGCTAAGAATACATGCATCAATCTTGCTATGACAAATAAGATTTTGTTCCCCAATGTTCCATTCCTGGGGAACACGTTTTGTTGCCTTGTCTTTAGATACACAATAAGATGAACAGCCCTTCACTTCTCCAACTTTAGGTCTGGCTCCAGCCCAAGAGCACAACCTGCTCTGGCTGCACTGGGTGATCAGCCTTTAGGTGAGACCACCTGTCTTCCTGCAGGGGCCACTTTTAGGGTTGGAAAGGGTGGGACCTGGCCAAATTCATTTATTTATTTTTACCTGGGACACAGCTTATTTTTGCCCTCTCTCTCCAGAAGAAGACTCCAGTATTATAGATTCAAGGAAGAGTTTTTAATGACTCAGGTCTTTTTTCTATTCCTATAACAGTTGTTGAATCTCACAAGCTTTTCTGACTGGCTTTTGAGACAAATTTTGTCAGCTCTAATGAGGTTTAGATTGTTGTCTACTCAGGCAAAGAAAGTGGTGAGGGTAGAGTTTGGCTTGGAGGAAGAAAATAACGATTGCTAAAATCTGTTAAGAAAAATGCCCACTGAAGTGTTTGGTACCCCCATGACCATTTGGAAGAGAATATTCCCATGAAAGTCAATCACGAAGCTTGCCAAAGCTTTTCATCTGTTTTGGTGAGAAATTTATTTAAAAATCATACATAATTTAATAATATTTTGCCTGACCTGTGGTGGCGCAGTGGATAAAGCATCAACCTGGGAACACTGAGGTCGCCAGTTCAAAACCCTACACTGGTCTAGTCAAGGCACATATGGGAGTTGATGCTTCTAGCTCCTCCCCCCTTTCTCTCTCTCTCTCTCTGTCTCTTCTCTAAAATGAATAAAAATAATAAAAAGAAATTTAACAATATTTTGCTTTAAAATTGCAATATTTCTGAATAAATGACTCTAGTTACCACTATGCCTTTTTTTTTGTTTCTTTTTATTTTATTTATTTTAGAGAGGAGACACAGAGTGAGAGAGAGAGAGAGAGAAAGAAAGAAAGAAAGGGAGGAGGAGCTGGAAGCATCAACTCCCATATGTGCCTTGACCAGACCAGTGCAAGGTTTTGAACTGGCGACCTCAGTGTTCCCAGGTCGACTCTTTATCCACTGCGCCACCACAGGTCAGGCCCACTATGCCTTTTATTCTTTTAATTTTAATTTGCTAAAATATTGCTGAACTTTCTGCAATCATCATAATTTATTATTATTTATTTGGTGCATGAAAATAACGTTCATTAAAAGTAAATTATATTTGCCTGACCAGGCGGTGGCGCAGTGGATAGAGCGTCGAACTGGGATGCGGAGGACCCAGGTTCTAGACCCCGAGGTTGCCAGCTTGAGCGCGAGCCCATCTGGCTTGAGCAAAGAGCTCGCCAGCTTGGACCCAAGGTTGCTGGCTCCAGCAAGGGGTTGCTCGGTCTGCTGAGGGCCCACGGTCAAGGCACATGTGAGAAAACAATCAATGAACAACTAAGGTGTTGCAATGGCAATGAAAAACTAATGATTGATGCTTCTCACCTCTCTCCGTTCCTGTCTGTCTGTCCCTATATATCCCTCTCTCTGACTCTCTCTCTCTCCCTGTAAAAAAAAAAAAAAAAAGTACATTATATTTGAGTTTATTTTATAGCCTAGTATCTATGAACAAAAATCAATATCTGTACCTTTGTCTCTCTCTCTAACACTTGATTAGTTCCATTGTTTAGGCTGATGACATTTATTTAGATTTAGTTCTTGCTTGTCTCCAACTTGCAGTAACATTATCATTCATAAAACATATCTTTAAAAGTTTATAGTTTATAGTCTGTAAATTTAGAGCCTCACAAAGCCAATGATTTATTTAAGTTCATTAGTTTTTATTTTAGGTGTGATTCTGCTGCTAAAGAAGCTTCTTAAACCAATAACCATAATTGGATCAGTTTATTGGTTGATGAAGCTCACAGACACAGCCTGTGAGAAGACAGGTAATACTCATGCTTTTATCACCACTCAGAGGTGAATGTCTGCTTGAGATACAGTTGTATTAAAATTACATTTCACTTCTATGAATTCAATGACTTCAGCAAAAAGAAAAATATAATAAAGACTAATCAGTGATACCCACTTGTAAATGTGTACTCCAGGGAGATCAAGGAGGTGGTTCTGGCTGTGTCATGCCCTCAGTGTGTAAGCTCACGTGTGTCTCTCACAGTAAAAACATCCCATGAGCTGAGTATGATTCTAGGTCTTAAAGAGAAACAGCCTCTATACTTATGTCAACAACTTGTTTGTGCCTTTAACCAAAGAAGCAGCCAACACTTTCCATAATCAAGGAAATGATGGGGGGCTTTCTGAATACTATTGAAGGCGATGCCTTGTTTCTCTCTTACATACTGATTTTATTTATATATATATATATTTTTTTTATTTTTTTAGTGAGACAGGGGCAGAAGGGAGGAGGCAGAGACAGACTCTCTTGTATGCGCCCAACTGGGATACACCTGGCAAGACCACTAGGGGAAGATGCTCTGCCCATCTGGGGTCTTTGTTGTAACCAGAGCCATTTTTTAGCACCTGAGACAAAGGCCATGAAGTCATCCTTAGTGCCCAGAGCCAACTCCCTCTAATCGACCATGGTTGCAAGAGGGGAGGAGAAGAGAGAAAGAGAAAGAAGCAAGATAGGTGCTTCTCCTGTGTGCCCTGACCAGGAATCCAACCTGGGACTTCCGCATGTTGGGCTGATGCTCTACCACTGAGCCAACTGGCCAGGGCTCTTACATACTAATTTTAGAAGCTAACTGTGGGGCCATGAAACTCCACTACAAAATTAATGACAGATGTATGGCATTTTCAGCAGAATTTGAATTTCCTGGTGGGTTTCTTTCTCACATCTATTTCCGTGATATTTCTGTGATCTTTTTCTGAACTTCAGCCTGCACTTAGCATGTGCCCGTCACCAGCTGAGAAATCTCAACATGAAGAGATAAATATATTCAAAAGCTAGAACAAGAGTCAGAATTTATCACTCAGTACGGCTCAGGGTAGCACCTTAGCAAAAGCTATTTTTGAAGCAGGAAATAATTTAGTTATGTTACATGTATAATTCTCACAGAAACCTCTCCCTAGAAAGCCCTCCTTTTGAGAGTTTCTAAGGAGCAACAACATTCTAGTCCTCTCTTAGGCCTAACCTGAACACCACTCTTTAGCTTTTAAAGCTCATACATCATGATCAAGTGGGAGTGTTTCAGGGATGCAAGGTTAGTACAATATCTGCAAATCAATCAATGTGATGCACCACTTAAACAAAATGAAGGATAAAATCACATGAGCATATCAGTATATGCAGAAAAGCATTTGGTAAAATTCATCATTTATTATAAAAACTCTCAGTAAAGTGGGAATAAAGAGATCATACCTCAACATAATAAAGGCCACATAAAATAAACCCACAGCCAACATCATGTTCAATGGACAAAAATTACAAGCGTTTTCCTTAAGTTCAGGAACAAGACAGGGATGTCTGCTTTCATCACTCTAATTCAACATAGTACTGGAAGTCTTAGCCACAGCAATCAGACAAGAAGAAATAAAAGACATTCAAATTAGAAAGGAATAAAACTGTCATTATCTATAGATGACATGATACTGTATATAGAAAACCTAAAGACTCACGAAAAAACTATTAGAACTGACATAAATTTGGTTACAAAATTAATATTCAGAAATCGGTGGCACTTTTATACACCAATAATGAACTATTAGACAGAGAAATTAAAGAAACAATCCCATTTAGTATTGCAACAACAAAAATAAGGTAGCAAGGAATAAATTTAAGCAAGAAGGTAAAAGACCTTTACTTAGAAAATTATGAGATACTGAAGAAAGAAATTGAGAAGATACAAAGAAATGGAAGCATATACCATGTTCATGATTAGGAAGAATTAAACTCATTGAAATGTTTATGCTACCCAAAACTATCTATAGATTCAGCAAAATTGCTACCAAGATACCAATGGCATATTTCACAGAACTAGAACAAATAGTCCAAATATTTATATGGAACCACAAAAGACCTCTTATGGCCTAAGCAATCTTTAGAAAGAAGAACAAAGTTGGAGGTATTACACTACCTGATATCAAACTATACTGTATGGCCCTAGCAATGAAAACAGCATAGTACTGACATAAGAAGAGGTATATAGATCAATGGAACAGAAGAAAGCCCAGAAATAAATCCATACCTTTATAGTCAATTAATATTTGACAAAGGAGGCAAGAAAATGCAGTGGGGTAAAGACAGTTTCTTCAATAAATGGTGTTGAAAAAATTGGACAGATAAATGCAAAATAAAAAAGAAAGAGAAAGAAAGAAAGAAAAGAAAAACTGGACCACCAACTTACACAATACACAAGTATAATGAAATAGATTAAAGATGTAAATGTAAGTTGTAAAATCATAAAAATCCTAAAAGAAAACACAGGGAGTAAAAATCTCAGACATTTATTTTTTTTATTTTTCTGAAGTTAGAAGCAGGAAGGCAGTCAGACAGATTCCCGCATGCATCTGACCAACATCCACCTGGCATGCCCACCAGGGGGCGATGCTCTGCCTATCTGGGGCATTGCTTCATTGCGGTCAGAGCCATTCTAGTGCCTGAGGCAGAGGTCATGGAGCCATCCTCAGCGTCCCGGCCAACTTTGCTTCAATGGATCCTTGGCTGCATGAAGGAAAGAAAGACATAGAGAGAAAGGAGAAGGGAAAGGGTGGAGAAGCAGATGGGCTTTTCTCCTGTGTGCTCTGACTGGGAATCAAACCTGGAACTTTCACACACTGGGCCAATGCTCTACTGCTAAGCAAACTGGCCAGGGCTATCAGACATTTCTTATAGCAATATTTTTGAAGATCTATCTCCTCAAGCAAAGGAAACAGGAAAAAGTAAACAAGTGGGATTAAGTCAGACTAAAAAGCTTTTGCATAGCAAAAGAAACCATCAACAAAATAAAAAGGCAGCCCATGGAATGGGACAACATATTCACCAATGATACATCTGATAGAGGGTTAATTTCTAAAATATATAAAGAACTTATAAAAACTCAACACCAAGAAAACCTAAAACAATCTGATTAAAAAATGGACAAAGGATTCTAATTAGACACTTCTCCAAAGAAGACATACAGATGGCCAACAGACATTATGAAAAGATGTTCAATGTCATTAATCATCAGAGAGATGCAAATTAAAGCCACAATGAGATATCATTTTACATCTGTCAGAATGGCTATCATCAATAAATCTACAAACAACAAGTGCTGGTGAGAATGTGGAGAAAAGAGAACCCTCATGCACTGTTAGTAGAAATGCAGACTGGTACAGCCACTGTGGAAAGCAGTATGGAGTTATCTCAAAAAGTTAAAAATGAAACTGCCTATGACCCAGTGATTCCACTTCTGGAAGTATATTTGAAGAAACCTGAAATACTCATTTGAAAGAATACAAGCACTCCTCTGTTCATTGTAGTGTTGTTTAAAAGAGCCAAGATCTGGAAACAGCCCGCATGCCCATCACTAGATGAGGGGATAAAAAAGCTGTGGTACATTTACATGGTGAAATACTACTCTGACATAAAAAGGAAGAAAAGCTTACCTTTTGCCACAGCATGGGTGGACTTGGAGATCATTATGCTAAATGAAATTGTTGTAAAGCACCATATCCCAGATGCTGAAAAGTACTGTACCTCACTTCTGTGGGTTTACATAGAGACACCAAGTCCAGATGAATTTTGAAGAGTTTTATTAAAGGAGGAGATTTATTAAATATTCTTGCCACATATGGCTGACACAGGACAGTTGCAAACCCAAATCATGTGCCCCAAATACATCTCAAGGGTTGGTTATATACCCTTGATCAAACATGAGCAGGGGAAAGCATGACATCATGGCACAAGCTTACAATATTTGTTTAGGGGATACACAGAAACATTAAGGCTTTCAAGGTAACACAAAGATGTTTTCAAATATTTTAGGGTTCATTTTCCCTCCTTTGCCTAGAGGTATGTTACTCACAGGATTCCAGGAAGGGGGAGGAACTTCAATTAATGCCAAGTGGTATGTAAATTCTGTCTTCCATTGAAAGAGAAGAAGTTTTTCAGTTAACCTTTATTTCAGATATAAAACTAAATGACCTATTGTTCTCACAAGCCAGAAACTTCCACATTCTTCTTCCTCCCTCCCTAAAGAAAGGATGGGACAGGAAAGCCTGACCTTTCCTCTTAGAATATCAATATTTATTTTTTAGCTTTTTGGTACCTTACTATAATCCCCACTGGTTTTATTTTCTAAGTCAAATCCTTGACTTAATTTACTAAAGTCATGAGGCTGTTGTATAGGAATATTAACTTATAATATGTAACAGATATTTAACAGATAGCATTAATAGCAATACAGTTTACTTAAGAAACAAATGTTACTGATCAATTTCTTATAAACTGTATAAACCTTTTGAAACTTATATAAAACCTTTTGAAACTTATATAAAACTAATTGTTTTATAAAACTAACAATTTACTTTTAGTCAGAACTTTTAATTTTAAAACTTTTAACGTTTAGTGACAATTTAGCTGGCTTTTGTTTTACCCTAGTTTTCATATTTCCCAAAGTCTGATTAAAAAAGGAGTCCTTAGTGAGTTTCTTCATGCATTTGCCGTACGTAGACCAACCAGCTTCCGGTTTGTGGTTGGAGTAGGGCATGCCGTCCTTCTCAGGGTTAACTTACAAGGGTTAGTGGGGTCAGTTTCTGTCATCCATGAGGGTGTCTCTGCTGGGACTGCAGGCTTTAACCAGCTATGGTGGACCCAGTAGGTATGCCTTCTACCTTGGCAGCAGTGGGAGTGGTCAGGATCACGGTGTGTGGACCTGTCCACGTGGGAATTAGTCCTTGGGTGATGTATTGGATCTCCTGGCAATGCTGGAAGCCCCTCTCTGACAGTCCTTTTGAACAGTTTGCTGTTTAACCAATAAATCCTGCAAGTAATTAAGAAAGGGGTGGTTACAATTTTTTTACAATTTGATTTATGCATCTTATCTGCCCTGAACATTTTGGTGCCTGCGGGCACAATGTAACTTCAAATTAGCTTTTAATTAATTAGCTTTTAATTAATATTTCTTTCCTATCAGCTGTGAGACTTTGGAAGTAAATGCAGGCCCAACACTAGAATGGACAAGCTAAAGTTGGAAAGAATTTTGTATGTTGTAGTAAGGTACCAAAAAGCTGAAAAATTAATATTGATATTCTAGGAGGAAAGGTCAGGCTTTCCTGTCCCATCCTTCCTTTAGGGAGGAAGGAAGAAGAATGTAGAAGCTTTTCTGGCTTGCAAGAACAATGGGTCATTTAGTTTTAAATCTGAAATAAAGCTTAACTGAGAAACTTCTCTTACAATGGGAGACAGGATTTACATACCACCCTACTTTGATTGTAGTTCCTCACCCTTCCTGAAATCTTGAGAGTAACATACCTCTAGGCAAAGGAGGGAAGATGAACCCTAAAAGATTTAAAAATATCTTTGTGTTACCTTAAAAGTCTTAATGTTTCTGTGTATCCCCTAAACAAATATTGTAAGCTTGTGCCATGATGTCATGCTCTCCCCTGCCCATGTGTAATCAAGGGTATATAACTAGCCCCTGAAATGTTTTTGGCGCACATGATTTGGGTTTGCAACTGCCCCATATTAGCCATATGTGGCCGGCATATTTAATAAATCTTCTCCTTTAATAAAACTCTTCAGAATTCACCTGGACTTGGTGTCTCTACATGATCCCGCAGAAGTGAGGTACAGTACCTTTCAACATCTGGGGTATGGGTATTTTACAACAATATTAACTTCCTAATAACTGTCACTGTAGCCCTACTTTTAGAAAGAAAAGCTTTTATTTACCTGTCAATTATTTTTTTCTTTTTTTTTATTAATTCTAATGGGGTGACACCAATAAATCAGGGTACATATGTACAATGAAAACATCTCCAGGTTGTCTTATCATTCAATTGTGTTGCATACCCATCACCAAAAGTCAAATTGTCCTCTGTCACCTTCAATCTGGTTTTCCCTGTGTCCCTCCCCTCCTACCTATCCCACTCTTCCCTCCCTCCCCCCCCATCCCATAACCACCACTCTCTTGTCCATGTCTCATATTCTCACTATTATGTCCCACCTATGTATGTAATCATGCTGTTCTCAGTTTTTCTTTTTTTCTGATTTACTTATTTCACTCCGTATAATGTTAACAAGGTACATCCATTTTGTTATAAATGATCCGATGTCATCGTTTCTTATGGCTGAGTAGTATTCCATAGTATATATGTACCAAAGCTTTTTAATCCACTCGTCTTCTGACGGACACTTGGGCTGGTTCTAGATCTTCGCTATTGTGAACAATGCTGCCACGAACATGGGGGCGCATTTCTTCTTTTCGAACAGTGCTATGGTGTTCTTAGGGTATATTCCTAAAAGTGGGATAGCTGGGTCAAAAGGCAGTTCGATTTTTAATTTTCTGAGGAATCTCCAAACTGTTTTCCACAGTGGCTGCACCAGTCTCCATACCCACCAGCAGTGCAGAAAGGTTCCCTTTTCTCCACATCCTCGCCAGCACTTATTCTGTGTTGTTTTGCTGATAAGTGCCATTCTGATGGTGTGAGGTGATATCTCATTGTGGTTTTAATTTGCATTTCTCTAATGATTAGTGATGTTGAGCATTTTTTTATATGCCTATTGGCCATCTGTATTTCCTCATTGGAGAAATTTCTATTCATTTCTTTTGCCCATTTTTTGATTGGGTTGTTTGACTTCCTGGTATTGAGTTTTATAAGTTCTCTATAAATTTTAGTTATTAACCCCTTATCAGATGTGCTGTCGAATATGTTCTCCAATTGTGTGGTTTGTCTTTTTATTCTGTTCCTATTGTCTTTAGCTGTGCAAAAACTTTTTAGTTTGATGTAGTCCCATTTGTTTATCTTGCCTTTTATTTCAGTTACCGGTGGAGATAAATCGGCAAATATACTGCTGCTACAGATGTCGGAGAGCTTGCTGCCTATGTTTTCTTCTAAGATGCTTATGGTTTCATGGCTTACATTTAAGTCTTTTATCCATTTTGAGTTTGTTTTTGTGAATGGTGTAAGTTGATAGTCTAGTTTCATTTTTTTGCAGGTAGATGTCCAATTTTCCCAACACCATTTGTTTAAGAGGCTGTCTGTACTCCATTGTATGTTCTTTCCTCCTTTGTCAAATATAAGTTGTCCATAAAGCTGTGGGTTTATTTCTGGGTCCTCTGTTCGGTTCCATTGATCTATGTGCCTGTTCTAATGCCAGTATCAGGCTGTCTTGAGTATAATGGCCTTATAGTAACCCTTGACATCTGGAAGAGTGATACCTCCTGCTTTATTTTTTCTTTTTAAGATTGCTGAGGCTTTTCGTGTTCTTTTTTGGTTCCATATAAATTTTTGGAATATGTGTTCTATATCTTTGAAGTATGTCATTGGTATTTTAATTGGTATTGCATTGAATTTATAAATTGCTTTGGGTAATATAGACATTTTAATGATGTTTATTCTTCCTAGCCATGAGCACGGTATATGCTCCCACTTGTTTGTATCTTCCTTGATTTCTTTTATCAATGTTCTATAATTTTCCGAGTACAAGTCCTTAACCTCCTTGGTTAAATTTTCTCCTAGGTACTTTATTATTTTGGCTGCAATAGTGAAGGGGATTGTTTCCTTAATTTCTTTTGCTGACAGTTCATTGTTGGTATATAGAAATGCCTCTGATTTCTGAGTATTAATTTTATATCCTGCCACCTTGCTGAATTCATTTATAAGGTCCAGTAGTTTTTTGACTGAGACTTTAGGGTTTTCAATATACAATATTATATCATCTGCAAATAGTGACAGTTTTACTTCTTCTTTTCCAATTTGAATGCCTTTTATTTCTTCTTCTTGTCTGATTGCTGTAGCTAGGACTTCCAGAACTATGTTGAATAAGAGTGGTGAAAGGGGGCATCCCTGCCTGGTTCCTGATCTAAAGGGGATTGCTTTTAATTTTTGGCCATTTAGTATGATGTTTGCGGTCGGTTTATCGTAGATGGCCTTTATCATGTTAAGGAATGATCCCTGTATTCCCACTTTACTGAGAGTTTTGAGCATGAATGGGTGCGGGATTTTATCAAATGCCTTTTCTGCATCTATTGAAATTATCATGTGATTTTTGTCCTTCCTTTTGTTTATGTGATGAATCACATTGATTGATTTGCGAATATTGAACCAGCCTTGCCTCTCCAGAATAAATCCCACTTGATCGTGGTGTATGATTTTTTTCATATATTGCTGGATCCGGTTGGCTAATATTTTGTTGAGAAATTTAGCGTCTAAATTCATCAGGGATATAGGCCTATAATTTTCTTTCTTTGTGTTGTCTTTGCCCGGTTTGGGGATCAGAATTATGCTCGCCTCATAAAAGAAGTTTGGAAGTCTTCCTTCCTCTTGAATTTTTTGAAATAGCGTGAGAAGGATAAGAATTAGTTCTTCTTTGAATTTTTGATAGAATTCACTTGTGAAGCCATCAGGCCCAGGACTTTTCTTTTTTGGGAGTTTTTTGATAACTGGTTCTATCTCATTTATTGTAATTGGTCTCTTTAGGTGTTCTGATTCTTCCAGATTGATTTTTGGAAGGTTATATGATTCAAGAAATTTGTCCATTTCACCAAGATTGTCTAATTTTTGGCATATAGTTCTTCATAGTATTTTCTTACAATGCTTTGTATTTCTGTTGTGTCAGTTGTTATTTCTCCATTGTCCTTTCTAATTTTATTTATCTGAGTCCTCTCTCTTTTTTTCTTGGTGAGTCTAGTTAAAGGTCCATCAATCTTGTTTACCTTTTCAAAGAACAAGCTTCCGGTTTCATTGATCCTCTGTATTGTTTCCATAGCCTCTATGTCATTTATTTCTGCTCTAATCTTTATTATTTCCTTCCTTCTACTTGTCTTGGGTTTTATTTGTTGTTGTTTTTCTAGTTCTTTTAGATGCAGGGTCAGGTTGCTTATTTGAGCTTTTCCTAGCTTCTTATGATATTCCTGTAGTGCAGTAAACTTCCCTCTCAGAACTGCTTTTGCTGTGTCCCATAAATTTTGAGTTGATGTATGCTCATTATCATTTGTTTCTAGAAACCTTTTTATTTCTTCTTTGATCTCATTATTAATCCACTCATTATTTAATAACATGCTATTTAGTTTCCAAGTGTTTGAGTATTTTTCAGTTTTTCTTTTGTGGTTAATTTCTAGTTTCATGGCATTGTGATCAGAGAAAATGCTTGATATGATTTCAATCTTCTTAAATTTATTGAAACCATTTTTGTGTCCTAACATGTGGTCTATCCTAGAAAACATACCATGAGCGCTTGAGAAGAATATATATTCTACTGCTTTAGGGTGAAAAGTTATGAAGATATCTATTAAATCAAGTTGATCTAGTGTCTCCTTTAAGTCCGCTGTTTCTTTATTAATTTTCTTTCTTGAGGATCTATCCAGTGTTGTTAGAGGGGTATTGAAATCCCCTACTATGATAGTATTGCTGTTAATCTCGCCCTTTATGTCCATCAAAGTCTGCATTATGTATTGTGGGGCTCCTATATTTGGTGCATAGATATTTATAATAGTTATATCTTCCTGTTGAATTGTTCCCTTTATCATTATGTAGTGTCCTTTTTTATCTCTTACTACAGCCTTTGTTTTAAAGTCCATTTTGTCATATATAAGTATTGCTACCCCTGCTTTTTTTTCATTTCTATTTGCATGAAATATTTTTTTCCATTCTTTTACCTTCAGTCTATGAGCATCTTTTGTTTTAAGGTGTGTCTTTTGTAGACAGCATATGTATGGGTCCTGTTTCTTTATCCATGCAGCTACCCTATGTCTTTTGATTGGATCATTTATTCCATTTACATTTAAGGTTATTATTGATATGTAGTTGTTTATTGCCATTTTATTCTTTAAAGCTGTATTCTTCTTTTGCTCTATTCTTTCCTCCCTTTAAACTGTTCATAACAGGCCCCTTAGTATCTCTTGCAGAATTGGTTTGGTTTTTATGAATTCCTTGAAGCTTTCTTTTTCTGGGAAACTCTTTATTTCTCCCTCAATTTTAAACATTAGCCTTGCTGGATAAAGTAGTCTTGGTTGTAGGTTCTTGTTCTGCATTACTTTGATTATATCTTGCCATTGCCTTCTGGCCTCAAGTGTTTCTGTTGAGAAATCCGATGTCATCCTTATGGGGGCTCCTTTGTAGGTGATAGCCTTTTTTTCTCTAGCAGCTTTTAAAATTTTTTCTTTATCCATTAGCTTTGGTATTTTAACTATAGTGTGTCTTGGTGTAGATCTTTTTGGGTTTCTCTTTAATTGAGTTCTGTGTGCTTCTTGAATGTGTGGAGTGTTTCCCAGCCTTAATTTAGGAATGTTTTCTGCTATGATTTGATTGAACAAAGTTTCTATTTCCTGTCCTTTCTCCTCTTCTTCAGGCACCCCTATGATGCGAATGTTGTTTCTCTTCATGTTGTCACAAAGCTCCCTTAGAGTTTCTTCACATTTTTTAAGTCTCTTTTCCTTTTTCTTCTCTGCTTCTATGCCTTTGTTTATTGTGTTCTCTAACTCGCTTATTCGATCCTCAGCGTGATTCGTCCTGCTTTTAATTCTTTCCATTGTGGTCTTCAGTTCTGATATTGTATTTGTCATTTCTGTCTGATTCTTTTTTATTATTTCAATTTCGTTTTTTATACTTGTTATCTCTTTATTTAGGTGTTCATAATGACTATCCATTGTTGCTCTAATTTCTTTGAACATCCTAACTATCATTATTCTAAATTCTGCTTCTGGTAATTTGGTTATATCTGGTTCATTCGGGTCCTTCTCTGGGGATTTCTCTTGATTCATTTGGTTTGCATTCCTCTGCCTGCCCATTTTTTCCTGTGTATAAGCAAGTTGTGGCCACTGGAGTCCAGTAGGTGTTGCCTTTTAGTTCTCTAGGTGTGGTCTGTCTGCAGGTCCCCCACCCCCTGGTGGTGCCTTGGATGGTTGGGTATGAGCTTTGCCAGTGCCGGCCCACTGTGGGTTTTGCTGTGATTTCTGCCTCTCCTCCGTGGGAGGGGCTGTCACTGAAGCCACAAGCCTTAGCACCATGGGTAGAGGTGAGCACCTTTGCTCAGCTGCGGACCCAGCCTATTTCCAGACTTCTGCCCAGAACCCTCAGTCAGAGCCTGCTCGCCACAGTTTCATGGGCTGGGCTGGACTTTTGACGTGCTCTCAGCTGTGAGCGTTTGCCTGTCTGGAGATTTCGCCCCACCCTCGAGGCCAGGGCCCTTCTGCGCAGGGTCGCAACCCAGGTTTATTGGGCCAGGCGTGTTTGCTGGCTTCTGCTCAGCTGCGTACTTCCGCTCGTCCCGGACTGTACCCCGCCCCCACGTTCGGAGGCTGCTCGTGCACATAGGAATGCAATCTGCGGTTTCTCCGGCCGGGCGGGGATAGTAGCGTGAGCTCAGCTGTGAGCTTCCACTTGTCTCGGGGTCTAGCCCTTTCCCGCGCTCGGAGCCCGCTTGTGCACATATACTGGCCAACCGCATTTTCTCCGGCCAGGGGAGGGGGCTTGTATCGTGAGCTCAGTCGCGAGCCCCTGCCCGTCCCTGGTCCTAGCCCAGTTCCCGCGGTCAGGGCCGCCTTGCTCAGGGTCGCAGAGCAGATTTCTGCCCGTTCCTGGCCTCCCACTTTGTCCCTGTAAGTGGGATTAAAGGCGGGCCCACAGCTTCCGGACCACTTTCACACCTCCCTTCCGACCCTCTGGGCTAGACCGAGCTCCCACCGGCTTGGCCTCTGCCCACGCCAACAGTACCGCGTTTCAGTGTCCTGTCGCCCCAAACCCTTAAGCAGCCCTCAGCAGAGTAGGAAGGGACCTAATACTCCACACTGTAAGCCTGGGAGCTCCCTCACTTGTTTCAGAGCTCAAAACTGTCCAAACGCCTCTTTTAGGCTCTGGGACTGCAGGCTGGGGCTTGGTTCCTGGGCCCAGGTCCCTTCCTCTCCGCCAAACTTTCCTCCTGCCCCGCGGGTCTCTCCGGGCTGCCGTTTGCTCCGGGGAGTTGGGCAGCCCTCTTCGCGTTTTCGCTATTCCTACCAGTCTCAATGTGGCTTCTTCTGTGTTTCTTGGTTGAAGAGTCCACTTAGTTTAGTTCATAGTTGTTTTATCCAGATGATGGTTCTTTAAATTGAGTTATAATCCACTTTAGTTCTGGGAGTTGGAAGTTGGTACGTCCGCCTACTCCGTCGCCATCTTGCTTCTCCCCCACCTGTCAATTATTTTTATTAAAGTCTATTTCTAAATGTATACATGGGAAAGCCCTTTTTCCCTGTTTTTTTTATAATTTCCTTATTTTGCTTAGTATTCATTTAGATACAAACTAAATACTCAGATATTATGCTTTCTGTAATAGATTCCAAGTCTAGCTTCTCTGATTATCCGTTTCCTGTTGGCAAAATCTTTTTTAATTAGTTTTGAATAAACCTTTGGCAATATGAGTCCCAAAACCCCACTGGTTTTGGATGGCGTATTTCTATTTATTTAAATTTTTATGTTCCAATTATGAGGCAGACTGGATAAATATAAAAAAACAATAAAATTCAAACAGCTAATGTTAACAAATACTATAACAAGTGTCCTAATACAATAAAAATATTAAAGCTCATTAGATTATTAAACAAAGTTTTAACTAATATAACAGGATTCAAAATAAAACTCCTACAGTCTTAAATGTCCTTAACATGTTAAAGTAATTTGACTAAGTCTGTGTTGACAACACTACCGCTTCATATTATTTGCAAATGTAACTCAATCTCACTTCAGTCTGAGAAATGTCTCAAAGAGCAGGAGTCACATATATTCAGAGAAGGTCCACAAGGCACTGAAGTTGTGGTTGCATTCCACATTCTACAGCTAGAATGTAAGTCCCAATGACCACTGCTTCTAGCTGGCATTCGGAGCAGGTCCCAGCCTAAAATAGGCATGGGGCATTGAGACAAGAGGAATAAAGGAGACACTTATACATTAAACAAAGCAACAGAAATAAGACTGTAATACCCACAATAGAGATCTTCGAGGGATAAATAAAACTTGAATATTAGGTAAGGTATAGTAAGTGGCCCTTGTGTTTACAAGAAATGAGAACAGTTTGCCTGCTACTTGGAAGAAATAGCGTAGGCTGGTCCACAGTGTCGTGAGATGGAACCAATGGCCCTGGGCACCTTTAGCCTTTAGTGGCAAGTCCCAGCAGGCTGGGCAAAGTCAGGTCACAGGTAGCTGGAGCAGGGCTAGAAGAGACTGAACCCTCCCTCTGTGGAGTGAGGGGGCAGGTTACCTTCTCGTGTCCCCCCCCCCTTTTTTTTACAGCAAAGGCATGTCCCTGGTGCGAGCCGAGAAACCTGGCAGGCTTTAACTTAATGACCTGTCTTTCCACTCTTGAAGCAGGGCCCTGATAGATTCCTATGAAGCCTCTTTAGGGTGTTGGAGCCTTTAAGGGCTTATGCCAAAAGCTGGTATTTTCCTGATCTCTTTTGGGCTCTATTTGCTTTTCCTGTTTCTTTCTTGGTCATTATATACCTTAAAAGCCATGCTAAGAAGGTCTTGCTGAGGGGCTTGAGGGCCCTTTTCTGCAAAAACAGTGTTATTAGCTGGATCAAATAAAAGAGAGTAGAGGTTTGCAGGAGAAACAGATTTAGTGTCTCCTTTAAGATTTCAGAGTCTTTCCACTGCTGAATAACTCAGTACATTAGCATTTAAAAATTTTTTTAACAATACTGTTTCAAAATGATAATAAACTAAACAGTAAATAAAGACATTATTAACAATTATATATTTTCTAATATTTAAACTAAGATTTCAATATCACAGGGCTATATAACAGTAAATAAAAAGAATTAACAAAAGGCCTTTGAAATAACATATACATTCCTAACATAGAAAATATTTTTTATACAATAAGGGATCCTTGGTACAAGCTATCCAGCTGGCAAAGAGATACTAACTCTTTTTTTAAAATTTACAGTAATTTACACTATTAAGTCAATATAAGGGACAGGATGCCCAAGGGGGAAGCCGACTCCAGGAACTGGGAGAAGAAACTGCCACTTTTTTTCCTGCTGTTTGTCCTGCATAATCCAATTCATTACTTGTAACTAACTGCCTTGCTTTGAGAAGCTAATTAAAATACAAATTTTACAAAATTACTTTCCCAATAGTGGGTTGTTTTAGCCTATATGAGATTTTTAATTTCTCCCGCAATTCCCTGAAAATTCTTTTACAAGTTTTACTATTATGGTTATCACAGCAGGTCTTCCCCATGAATCCTATGCCTCTCACATCAGATAAGAATCATACTACATGATGGAACTGAGGGATTTTGAAGGGACTCAACACCCGCCTCGGCCCCACAGCAGAGTGTTGGAACCTCTATAATTTTTACACTAGTGGAGGGTAACAAGCCACCATCCCCAACCCACAGAGGTCTCACATGACCCCCACGTCCTCCGGAGGGAAAGGAGAGATACAGCTGGAGAGCCTGTCTCTGATAATTTCTATTTCCTATAATTCTATTATTCGTGATTCCATTACTCATTTTGGAGTTGCAATTTATTTCAAGAAACTGATAACTAGCAAGGCCCACACCCATGGTTTGTTAAGTCTAAATCCTTTTTCTTTTCTCTAAGATTTTTCTAAAGCAATGTTCCAATTTTTAATACTATTTTTACCCTGTATTTTCCAAATGGGTAAAACTTTTTTTTTGTCAGTAGGTAGATATTTGAAACTAGTTTTTATTCTCTACTTCCTCTAGTTACCTCACTCTTACTCTAGCAACCTTCTCCCCACCTTACCGCACACAGCACATACCAGCCCTGCCTTCCGCTTTTTTCTCACCCAAACTGCTTACTTGCCAGCCCTTTGGACCTAGAAGCTGGAGAAACACTTCCAATTTGTGGGCTGCACTTTTCGCTCATGCCCTTGGCTGCTTGTAACCTGGGACATTTATTTTTCCAATGACCTTCTTCCTTACAATAGGCACAGTGATTCTTTCCCAGGTGAGTACTATTCTTCCTTGAATCCTTTTCTTCCTCCATTGATTCCCCTTCTGGCCCTAAGGCTGCCTTTTTACAATATTGAAACCTGTCCTGGAAAATCAGAAATTAGCACACTAATAAAAGCAAATGATAAGACAAATAATTAGCTAGCACCCAGAATAAAGGGTGTTTGACTATGGAGGTATTAATTATTACACAAGACAAGGGGAAGAAGCCAGCAGAAGAGAATAATTTCTTCAGGGAAGAAGTCTAACAGGGTGCCCTGAAGCCAAAGATCTTAGATACAAGAACAAAGAAAATAAACAATTCACCATTTAAGATTACCTTCTAGTCAGAAACTTCCAATTTTTGACACAAAAACTCAAGCCAGGCCTTAAAAACAGACACATTAAAACATTAAACAAAGACCCCACATAGACAACTTAATATACAAAGGAAGGGTTCCCCCTAGGGGCCTCTTAGATGCATGCAGGCCATGTTCCTTACATATTAATTTCACTCAGGGTTTTTTTTGGACAGAAATATTAAAAACAAAGACTGAGATTTTGACAAACACAAAGAAATCTCTGGAAGTTTGAGGTGAGATTAACCAATCCAGATTAGCTCAATCTCCATTGATACAGTGTGAAGTGAGACTGATTAATCCTGGACTGATTAAGTCCCCACTAATGTTTCCCTAGAGCACAAACAATTGTCCCCACTAATGCGTTTTACTGAGAGCACAACTAGATACCTCTGAAAGTTCTGGGCAGGATAAAGTCTCCCTAGAGAAACAGACATCTCTGAAGGCCCAAGGCAGAACTGAGCTCTGTTTCCACTAATGTCCTTCTAGAGTATGAGCAGATATCCCTGAGAGTCCGAGACGACCTAATCCCCACTAATTGTTCTCTCAGAGTATAACCAGATGTCTCCCAGCAAAGCCCGAGGCAGGACTCAAAACTCTCCACTGATGTCTCGGTGTTGGAGAGAGTATTATATGAATGAGACCACGTCTGATCTCCATGTAATACTCCAAGTCGACTAGTCCAAAGCAGAACAGAAAAGCAAGAATTCAGAGGACAGCTAGAATTCAGTAAAACAAAAGAGCTACTTTACCTCCTTGATTTCTCTGCTGAATTGTCCAAATTGTCAAATTTGGGAACTTGGAGGCATCTACCGAAGAACTGTCCGGACCCACAGAAAAGCCAGGAGCCCTAAAAACATATCAGGTGATACCTCTCCTTGAGATTCAAGTGGGGTCGGGCAGTTACTCAGAGAGACTGTCTAATTCAAGGTGTCTCTACCCAGTGACATGAAATACCGCAGCCCCACATTGGGCGCCAAATGTTGTAAAGTACCATACCCCAGATGCTGAAAAGTACTGTAACTCACTTCTGCGAGTTTATGTAGAAACACCAAGTTCAGATAAATTTTGAACAGTTTTATTAAAGGAAGAGATTTATTAAATATGCTGGCCACATATGGCTGATACAGGGCAGTTGCAGACCCAAATCATGTGCCCCAAATATATCTCAGGGGCTGGTTATATACCCTTGATCACACATGGGCAGGAGAAAGCATGACATCATGGCATAAGCTTACATTTGTTTAGGGGATACACAGAAACATTAAGACTTTCAAGGCAACACAATCAAAGATGTTTTCAAATCTTTTAGGGTTCATTTTCCCTCCTTTGCCTATAGGTATGTTATTCTCAGGACTCCAGGAAGGGGGAGGAACTTCAATTAATGCCAAGTGGTATGTAAATCCTGTCTCCCATTGAAAGAGAAGAAGTTTCTTGATTAACCTTTATTTCAGATTTAAAACTAAATGACCCATTGTTCTTGCAAGCCAGAAACTTCTACATTCTTCTCCCTCCCCCCTTGAAAGGAAGAATGGGACAGGAAAGCCTGACCTTTCCTCCTAGAATATCAATATTAATTTTTTAGCTTTTGTTACCTTACTACAAAATAAACCAGTCAAAGAAAGATCTTACTTAAATGTGGAATTTAATGAGTAAAATTAGTTTACAAATAGAAACAGACTAATAGCTACATAGAACAGACTGACAGCTGTCAGAGAAGAGTGGCAGTGGGAGCTGTTTATATAAAACAGATAACACAGACAATAGTGTTGTGATAGCCAGAGGGAAGGGAGATAAATGAGGACTTTGTGCAATGGGCACAGATTGCGGTGTGCAGATAATGTTTTGTTGAGTTGTACACTTGAAACCTGTATGGTTTTATTAACCAATGTTACCCCCCTCAAAAATTCAATTAAAAAATGAGAGTTTCAAAGGAGCAGCCACATTCTAGTCAAATCTTAGGCCTTACCTGACCACCACTTTTCAGTTTCTGTTTTGAGAGGAATCATTTTATGAAAATATATCCTGCCCCAAATTGAACTGCAATGTGAATTTCATCATTACCTACAAATATTACACGGTAGTGCTAGTAGCCCTCAGAATTTCCTCAGTTTCTTTAGTCAGGTGCTGAATTATAGTGAATTTGGGTATCGTTGAGAAAACACAATAATATTTCTTTTGGACTGAATGATCTGAGTTGCCTTTTTATGGAATGAAAATGTGTGTGATAGATAGATTGAGACTCCCTAATTTTTCTTTTTCTTTTTGGTTATTATTCATCCGCCACCTGAAATCTCAAGTCCATTTGCATCACAATTAACCAGGAGATTGACACTACTGTCACAAGGCCTAACTAATTCTAGTGTACTAGGTCATGCTGACAGAGAGGTTAGAGGTGCGATGGTGGCTCTGGTGGAAGCCTCATGTTAGCCAGACCTTCCCCAGTTATCCAGAGGTTTTCTAGCTGTTGCCTTGGCCTGGCTTATTTCTGCTTAGCAATTCTGGGAACATTACTCTGTGGAACAGGACACTCCATCCCCAGTTCTTGTCTATGGGCTGCCCTGGAACTGTGTGGTGAGTCTGTGCTGTATGTGCTGAGATGATGAAGAGGAAGTTATAGAGAAAGTAAACTTTGCATCATAGATTAAAGCCAAAAGTCATACACAACTTTTACCTGCAAATGTCTGTGTATCTTCACAGAAGTTCTGCTTTCGTGGACGTTGAGTGCTCTGAGCTGCCCAGAACTAGGCCATTGGAAAGCATTGCTTAGTGCCTAAAATACACGGAATACTTGTTTCTTCTTAGCTAAGAGTAGGTTGACACTCCCCACTACAGGTTTATATAAACTAGTTGCCAATGCTATAAAACCTTAGCCAACATTACCAGAAACTATCCTTTGAGCCTCTTCTTCCAATTCTTCTGTCTCTTAGTTACACCAGGAGAGCTCCATGTATCATAGAGAGAGGTCAAAAGCCTCTTCTCTACTCCCAACCCATATTCCTGTCCCAACTTAAGGCTCGTTATATGAATCTGGGTTCCCTACACAATAGCACGAATTATGATGCTGAACATGTATATGTAAAAAAAATAAAATAAAAAAAGATAACATACTTAACCTTAGCTTATAGAGAAAAAAAATTCAACAAAGGGGTATACTAGTTGAACAGTGTTCCTCCCAAACTTATGACCACTAGGAACCTGTGAATGTGACCTAATTTGAAAATAAGGCTCTCCACAGATGTAATCAAATTAAGATGAGGTCATACAGGAGTAGAGTGGGCCCTAATCCAATATGACTAGTGTCCTTATAAAAAGGAGAAATTTGGACACAGGTTGTTGGGCAGATAAAATATATTATGCTCACTTTGTTAAAGATGACGCTGCCCACATGGAAGCCCATCACTCAGGTGATATTATTTGCCCTTATGCTTGGGATGGGTGTAATTATATTATTGGGTGTGGGAGACAGGCTACAAGCAGGCCAGGTCATTATAGCCTAAGGCTTAGTTTTAAGAGTAAGCTTTCCCCCACACCCTTGACTGATTGGATGATGTGGGGTGGTGCAATTTCCTGAGGAATCCCATTATACCTCAGATGAGTGACTTTGTATCAGAGACTTTCTTGTTTGTAGATGGGATTAAAGGTTTGGATTTCTACACTATAAAGTGGGACAGACCGGGAGCTTGCTCTCTCTTAGTTCCTGAGGTTAGCATTAGAGAGGAGAGCAGATTAAGGCCATGTGGAGGAGAGGAGAAGCATCCAAGATGGTGGAGTGCTGAGGAATAAGCCTGTTTGTGCAGAGTTTGTGTAGAGAGAAGGAGATGGGAAACAGAGGTGAATAAGTCTGGTGAGCTAGATACCTTTGATTCTAGGAAACTCGAATAAGTCAGTAGCTTTGTGGGTACTGAATGAGTGGGTTTTGGAGCCCAGTGTGTGTTTTTACTTGCCCGCCAGGTGCAAGCTAGAATTAAAGCTGATGGCTCACCAGTTCTTGGCTCCGTTGTTTCATTACCGACTGTCCAAATCTAATGCGAACCTGCACTGGCCAGGCGGCTGTGATATTGGCCTTGGCTACTCACTTTACACAGGTAAATCCAGGCAGAAAGCCATGTGAAGGTGGAGGTAGAGACTGGAGTAAGGCATCTGTAAGCCAAAAAATGCCAAGAACTGCCACCACCACAGGAAGCCAGAGGGAGGCACAGAACAGACCCTCCCTCGGAGCCTCCAGCAGGAAGCAACCCTGCTAACCCCTGGATTTCAGATTTGTAGCTTCCAGAACTGTGAGAGGATAAATTTTTATTTTTAAAGTCACTTAGTTTGAGATGATTTGTTATGGCAGCTTTAGGGAACTAATGCAGGTAGTTAGAACTGTGAATATATTGCTTATAGCCCTTATTAAGTTGTCTACACTATAAAATTTTAAAAAATAGACATTAAACACCAGTGAAAGAGGTTATCAGTAGTGTTTAATCCATCTTAAATTAATAGTCATGGAACTACACTGTTATTTCCTGTTTATCACTCCTTGTGGGATGGGGACTCTTTAGGGTCTTCCTCTCTGTCCAGTTCAATAAGATGTCTGTGCCTTTATTTTCCTTTGTGTCAGATAATGCAAAGTAAGGGGAATTTTCTTCTGGGTTTTCTTGATATGGAGACCCCTCCTCATGTACCACCCCCAGCACAGAAAGCTGTGTACCTGAGCAATAGTGAGCTGCAGAACAGTCTTAAGGTCTGAATTAGCTCTGCACTGCATCTTTCATCTATCGCAAATCTACTCTGTGGAAATCCACTCCACAGCTTTGCCATGTGCTTTACTCTCATTCTCTTATCAAACCTCAGTTTCCTCTTTTTCTGTCTGCTCTGAACAGTGCTATTAGGAGGAGACATGAGTTAGATGGGTGGCAAGAAAGTATACAAGTCTTAGCACAAGTTCATGCAATGTGTTTAATAAGAGACATGTAATATGTTCACAGCAGCATTATTTTTAATAGTCCCCAAAGTGGAAACAACCCAAATGTTCTTCTAGAACTGACTAGATCAGTACATTGTGATATGTTCATAAAATGGAACACTATATACCAATGTGAATGAACATTACAACAACATAGATGAATCTCAAACATACTGTGAGATGAATAAAAGCTAGATGCAAAAGGGTACATGCTCTATGATTCTATTCACCTGAAGTTTCAAAAATAGGAAAAACAGATTTATGGTGTTAAGAGTAAGTCGCCGTGAGGAGTGTTTCCAATAACTCTCCCTGAAACTTCAACAAATTCAACAACTGGAGACAGAAAAACAATCTCAGGAGCATCTGAAATACACATACATCAAACAAAGGTATGATTGTGCGAAAAGGTGGCTGAATATATAATCCACTCTGAAGGAAATAAGATGGAGAACAGAGTATTTCGCTTTCCTCACTGACCTGAGCAAGGGCTGCTTTCACTTGGAACTGAGAAAGAAAGGGCTGGGGGCACGGAAAAAGCTGGGCTAGGGCAGAGAGGTTCAAGCCAAGGAGAGAGTGTGCCTGCAGCTCAGCCCACGTGGAGCTAATGCCAGCGGCAGACCCTGGAAGAGGTGGGCGAGCAGTTGCCTTGTTTACTCCTGGTATTCCTGGCACTTTGAGCATGGGTTCCTGCGTTCCTGGATGGAGGGTCTGGGTCAGAGACTGTCAGTAGTGACCCTCTGTGTGAGCTGTGACCAGAGTTTCTGAATAATCCCGGCTTCCCAAACAATAGCACGCGGGAAGTGTATGAAAGCCGGCTTCCCCACACCTGGACCTGTCTGGGTGGGCACCTCCACCAGCCATACAGGCTAACAAAGCACAATCCTGGGGATGAAAACTGCAGAAGTGGTGGGGGGAAGGGCACACAGGCAGCTTGCAGAAAGCCTCTGGAGAGCAGACCTGTGGAGTGCTGAGGCATACTAGACATGCCCAAAAGCTCTTAGAAAGACACCTGAAAGGCAATTGGCTTCCAGCCCTGCCTGATTATGCTGGCGGCTCTGGCTGGCAAAGCCTTACCCAGGTCCCTGCATTCAGTGGGGATAGAGGGGGGATTTGGCAGCTCTTAGAGCCTCTTGCTTTCTAGGCGGTGGCTGGGGCAACTTCACAGCTGGGTCCCAGGCTGCTGGTTAAGGAAGGAGAGATTTAGGGAGAGGCTCCGGGAAAACAGACTCTCCCATTGTTGGAGCCTGCAAATGCTAACAAGCCCCGCCTACCAATGGGACTGAGGCCTAGTTTATGTCATCAACATAGTGACACAACAGCAAATCTCTGCCTAAGCATGCCACAGGGGCAGAACCTGGGGGACAGCGCCACTGGCCAAAAAGAGAGAGAAGAAAAAGGAAGAAGATAACTTCTCAAAACCAGAAAAAATTCACAGTCTTTATAACTTTATCCATTTTTTTCTTGTATTTTTTATCTTTTCTTTTTCCTTCCACCTTGGTATTTTATCCTCTTTCTGCTTTATTCTTTTCTTTCCATTTTGAACGTTATTATTCATAGGTGTCACATTTTTCATTCTTCTTTGTTCTATGAGTGTTACATTCCAAAAAACTGAACTCAATTTTTTTCTCTCTTTCTGTTTCTTCTTTTCTCTTTCATTTTTCTCTCATTAGGATCTCACCCACAAACGAATTGTTTTATTCTGGATTCAAATTCTTTCTTTGTGGCATTTTCTGTGCTTTTTACTTTACCTTTTATCTCTTTAGCATTTCCACTAACTCGGCTCTCCATTCTATAGTTTTTGTGCAACTTAATACAATAGAATTTTCATTTTTCACTGTATTCTTTTTCTTTTTTTTTCTTTTCCGTTACACTGTTTCCCTCATTCAACCATCAATTACAAACAAATTGTTTTATTCTTGATCCAAATTTTTTTCTTGCGGCATTCTGTGGGTTCTAGCCTCATTTTTTACCTCTTTGTCACTTCCCCCCAACCCAGGCCCTCCATTATACCTATTTTTATTCCACTTAGCACAATAGAATTTTCAAAAAATATTTTTTTATCAACTATTTTCTCAAAAAGATTTTATTAGCAATTATTATTAGCATTATTGACAATACCACTCTCAAATTCTATTAAAAAGAAGAAATGGAATATAATGGATACAAAAGATAGTGATGTAGCTAAGATAGATGAGGAAAAATTTATAGGAAAAAATTTTATAGCTTAGAAACCTTGGAGTTAAGTGACAGAAAATTTAAAATTGAAGTCCTAAAAATATTCAGAGATATACAAGAAAGCACAGAAAGGCAATTTAGGAAGCTCAAAAAACAATTCAATGAACAGAAAGAATACTTCACCAAGGAAATTGAAACTATGAAAATGAATCAAACAAAGACAAAAAACTCAATTCATGAACTAAAAAATGAGGTAACAAGCTTAGAATATAGAATAGGGCAGATAGAGGAGGTAATTAATAATATATAAGACAGGCAACTAGAGGTACTACAGAGAGAAGAGGAGAGAGACATATATATATATATATATAAAAGAGATAGCCCTACAGGAATTGTCTGACTCCATCAGAAAGAGCAACATATGAATAATGGGTATATCAGAAGGAGATGAGAAAGAGAAAATGAAATGGAGAACATATTCAAACAAATAATAGACAAGAACTTCCCAAGCCTGTGGAAAGAACTAAAGCCTTGAATTCAAGAAGCAAACAGAACACAAAGTTATCTTAACCCTAACACACCTACTCCAAGGCACATCATAATGAAATTGGCACAAACCAACGACAAAGAAAAAATTCTCAGGGCAGGAAAAAGAATAATACAACATATAAAGGAAGGCTCATTAGATTATCAACAGATTTCTCAGCAGAAACTCTACAAGCTAGAAGAGAGTGGACCCCAATATTTAAAGTTCTGAAAGAGAGAAACTTCCATCTAAGAATACTATAACCATCAAAGCTATTCTTCAAATACAAAGGAGAAATAAAAACATTCACAGATACAGAAAAGATGAGGAAATTTATCACCAGAAAACGCCCACTTCAGGAAATACTAAAGGGGTTTTTTCAACTAGACATAAAGAACAAAACAAAACAAAACTACAAGTAAAAGCTACATCAAGATCACAATAAAAACAAGATTAATCTGTGACAAAGAAACAAAAATGGAGAGAGGACAAAGATTAACAGTAACAAAGAAGGATGGAGTGCAGAAGCACTTATGAGATAATGTACTACAATGAACATGATATGCATGCTTTCCATTACTTAATGGTAACCACCCCTAAAAAAAAAACCAACACAGAGGTACATGAAAAAAGAGGGCTTGAAAAAAGAAGTAACAGAGGAAAGAAGTATGGGTTACAACCAAACAAAAACAAATGATAGAAAAATAAAAGAACAAAACAAGATACCAAATTATCAGAAAGCAATATATAAAGTGGCAATAGGAAACCCTCAAATGTCAATAATTACACTAAACGTAAATGAATTGAACTCACCAATAAAAAAACACAGAGTAGCAGAATGAATTAAAAAAGGAAATCCAACTGTATGCTGCCTACAAGAAACACATCTAAGCTACAAGGATAAAAACAAATTCAAAGCAAAAGGTTGGAAAACAATACTCCAAGCAAATAACATCCAAAAAAAAGCAGGTGTAGCAATATTCATATCTAACAATGCTGACTACAAGACAGCAAAGTTAATCAGAGCCAAAAATGGTCATTTTATAATGATAAAGGGGACATTGAATCAAGAAGACATAACAATTCTTCATATATATGCACCAAACCAGGGGTTATTACCAAAATATATGACTGCTACTGACTGACCTAAAACCAAAAACCCTACAAAAATACAGTAATACTTGGAGACCTCAATACACGGCTGACAGCTCTAGATTGTTCATTCAAACAGAAAATCGATAAGGAAATATTGGCCTTAAATGAAACACTAGAATAATTAGATATGATCGACATCTATAGGACATTCATCCCAAAGTACAAGAGTATACATTTTTCTCTAGTGTACATGAAACATTCTCAAGAATTGACCATATGTTGCGCCACAAAATTAACATCAACAAATTCAGAAAGATTGAAATTATACCAAGCATATTTTTTTATCATAAAGCCTTAAAACTAGAATTCAACTGCAAAAAAGAGGGAAACAAACCCACAAAATTGTTGAAACTAAACAACATACTTTTAAAAAATGAGTGGGTCAAAAAAGAAATAAGCGCAGAGATCAAAAGATACTTCCAGGCAAATAAAAATAACAATATAACATATCAGAATCTCTGGGATGCAGCAAAAGCAGTAATAAGAGGGAAATTCATATCACTATAGGCCTATATGAACAAACAAGAGAGAGCCCAAGTAAACCCCTTAACTTTACATCTTAAGGAACTAGAAAAAGAACAAAGACAACCCAAAACCAGCAGAAGAAAGGAAATAATAAAAATCAGAGCAGAAATAAACAAAATAGAGAACAGAAGAAGTATAGAAAAAAATTAATAAAACAAGGAGCTGGTTCTTTGAAAAGATCAACAAAATTGACAAACCCTTGGCAAGACTCACCAAGGAAAAAAAGAGAAAAGACTCATATAAACAAAATCCAAAATGAAAGAGGAGAAATCACCACAGATATCATAGATATACAAAGAATTATTGTAGAATACTATGAAAAAATTATATGCCACCAAATTTAACAATATTGAAGAAATGGATAAATTCTTAGAACAATACAATCTTCCTAGACTGAGTCATGAAAAAGCAGAAAGCCTAAACAGACCCATAAGCAGGGAGAAAATAGAAACAACTAGTAAAAACCTCCCCAAAAATAAAAGTCCAGAACCAGGCAGCTATAATAGTGAATTCTATCAAACATTCAAAGAAGACTTGGTTCCTATTCTACTCAAAGTCTTCCAAAAAATCAAAGAAGCAATACTGCCAAACACATTTGATGAGGCCAACATAACCCTCATACCAAAACCTGGCAAGAACAACACACACACACACACACACACACACACACACAAAACTACACATCAATATCTCTAATGAATACAGATGCTAAAATACTAAACAAGATACTAGCAAATTGAATACAACAACACATTAAAAAATAATACATCATCGTCAAGTGGGATTCATCCCAGAATCACAAGGATAGTTCAACATATGTAAACGGTTAACACAACACACCATATCAACAAAACAAAGAACAAAAACCATATGATCCTATCAATAGATGCAGAAAAGGCATTTGATAAAATACAACATCATTTTATGTTTAAAACACTTAACAAAATGGGTATAGAAGAAAAATATCTCAACATAATAAAGGACATCTATAATAAACTATCAGCTAACATCATATTAAAAGGCATAAAACTGAGAACTTTTCCCCTAAAATTAGGAACAAGACAAGGTTATCCACTCTCTCCACTTCTATTCAACATAATCCTGGAAGTTCTAGCCAGAGCAGTCAGACAAGAGAAAGAAATAAAAGGCACTCATATTGGGAAAGAAGAAGTAAAGGTTTCACTTTTTACAGATGATATGATCCTGTCCATAGAAAACCCCAAAGACTCCACAAAAACTCTACTAGAAACAATAAACCAATACAGTAAGGTCACAGGATACAAAATTAATATACAAAAGTCAATTGCCTTCCTATATGCCATCAATGAAACATCAGAAAATGAGGTAAAAAAAATGATCCCCTTCATGGTTGCAACACAAAAAATAAAATACCTAAGAATAAACATAACAAAGAATGTAAAGGACCTATATAATAAAAACTACAAAGCATTGTTAAGGGAAATTGAAAAAGATATAATAAAATGGAAAAATATTCCTTGTCCTTGGATGAAAAGATAAATAAAGTCAAAATGACTATATTACCCAAAAAGATATACAAATTTAATGCTATTCCCATCAAAACTCTGATGTCATTTTTTAAAGAAATGGAACAAAAATCATCAGGTTTATATAAAACTATAAAAAAAAAAACAAATAGAGGAGCAAGATGGCGATGGAGTAGGCGGACATACCAACTTCCAACTCCCAGAACCAAAGTGGATTATAACTCAATTTTAAGAACCATCATCTGGATAAACCAATTTTGAACTAAACTAAGTGGACTCTTCAACCAAGGAACACAGAAGAAGCCACATTGAAACTGGTAGAAATAGCAAAAACGCAAAGACGGGTGCCCAGCTCCCCCAGCGAACGGCAGCCCGGGGAGACCCATGTGGCGGGAGGAGAGTTTGGCAGAGAGGTAGGGACCTGGGTCCCAGGAACAAAGCCCCAGCCTGCAGTCCCAGAGCCTGGAATAGGCGTTTGGACAGTATTGAGCTGTGAAACAAGTGAGGATACTGTTTGTGAGAAAGAAACAGTTCTCTGAAACCAAAGATTCTTTTTTTTTTTAAAGGGACAGCGCAGAAAACCTCTCTCGCAACCATGCACCTGGGGATCTGGGGAATGGGGACAGAGGAGAGAACCTGTTCAGCGGGAAGAGAGTGTGACTGAAGGCACAGGGACAAACACGCTGAGGGACAGCCACCCTAACCCCTGGGCTAAGTCACTTCCCTAATCAAAAACGAATATTTCCCCTGAAACTAGCAATACCAGCAAAGGGAGACAGGACACTAGCCAAACAAGCTCTCCCGTGGCAATTAGAGCAGAGCTGCTTAGATGGAGGGAGCTCCCAGGCTTATAGTATGAAGAGTTAGGGCACTTCCTACTCTGCTGAGGGTTGCTGGAGGGATGGTGGCGGCAGAACGCTGAAACGCGGTTCTGTAGGCGGGAGCAGAGGACCAGGTAGTGTGAGCTCGGTCTAGCCCAGCAAGGGTAAAGGGGGTGCGAGAAAAACGCTCCTGCAGCTGCGGGCCCGCCTGTAACCCCACTGACTGGGTAAAAGCAGGAGGCCAGGAACGGGCAGAGATCTGCTCTGCGACCCTGCACAAGCCATCCCTGACCGCGGGGATGGGGCTAGGACCAGGGATGGGCGAGGCTCGCTGCTGACCTCAAGCCAGCAGCCCCGCCTGGCCAGAGAAACCATGGTTTGCCATCCGGCATGCGTGAGGTGGTTTCGAACACCAGGGCGGGGTAGAGCCGGGACGAGCGGAAGTTCGCAGCTGAGTGCATGCCAGCAGCCATGCCCTGCCCAATAAACCTTGGTTTGCGACCCTGCGCAGGAGGCCCCTGACCTCAAGGGCGGGGCTAAAGCTCAAGACGAGTAAAGGCTCATAGCTGAGAGCACGTCAGAAGCCCCGCCCAACCCACGAACTATGGCGAGCAGGCTCTAACAGGGTGTGCTGGATGGAAGCCCAGAAACAGGCTGGGTCCACAGCTGAGCAAAGGTGCTCACCTCTAACCTTGGTGCTGAGGTTTGTGGCTTGAGTGAGAGCCTCTCACACAGAAGAGAGGCAGAAATCACAGCAACAGCCGCAGTGGGCTGGCGTTGGCAACGCCCATACCCAAACGCCCTAGGCAGCAGCAGAAGGGGGGCGGGCCGGTAGACAGACCACACCTAGAGAACACAAAGGCAACACCTACTGGACTCCAGTGGCCAAAGCTTGCTTATACACAGAAAAAATGGGCAGGCAGAGGAATGCAAACCAAATGAATCAAGAGAAATCCCCAGAGAAGGACCTGAATGAACCAGATATAACCAAATTACAAAAAGCAGAATTTAGAATAATGATAGTTAGGATGTTCAAAGAAATTAGAGCAACAATAAATACTCACTATGAACACCTAAATAAAGAGATAACAAGTATAAAAAACGAAATTGAAATAATAAAAATGAATCAGACAGAAATGACAAATACAGTATCAGAACTGAAGACCACAATGGAAGAAATCAAAAGCAGGATAAATAGCACTGATGATCGAATCAGCGAGTTAGAGGACACAATAAACAAAGGCACAGAAGAAGAGAAGAAAAAAAAAAAGAGACTCAAAAATATGAGGAAACTCTAAGGAAGCTCTGTGACAACATGAAGAGAAACAACATTCACATCATAAGCATTCCTGAAGAAGAGGAGAGAAAACAGAAAAATAGAAACTTTGTTCAATCAAATCATAGCAGAAAACTTCCCTAAATTAAGGCTGGGAAACATTTCACACGTTCAAGAAGCACACAGAACTCCATTAAAGAGAAACCCAAAAAGATCTACACCAAGACACATCATAGTTAAAATACCAATGCTAAGGGATAAAGAAAAAATTTTAAAAGCTGCTAGAGAAAAAGAGGCTATCATCTACAAAGGAGTCCCCATAAGGATGACATCAAACTTCTCAAAAGAAACACTTGAGGCCAGAGGGAATGGCAAGATATAATCAAAATAATGCAGAACAAGAACCTACAACCAAGACTATTCTATCCAGCAAGGCTAACCTTTAAAATTGAAGGAGAAAAAAGAGCTTCCCAGACAAAGAAAGCCTCAAGGAATTCATTAAAGCCAAATCAATTCTGCAAGAGATACTAAGGGGACTGTTGTGAAGAGTTCAAAGGGAGAAAAGAATATAGCAAAAGAAGAATACAGCTTTAAAAAATAAAATGGCAATAAACAACTACATATCAATAATAACTTAGAATGTAAGTGGATTAAATGATCCAATCAAAAGACTTAGGGTAGCTGCGTGGATAAAGAAACAGGACCCATACACATGCTGTCTACAAGAGACACACCTTAAAACAAAAGATGAACACACACACAAAAAAGATGCACATAGACTGAAGGTAAAAGGATGAAAAAAATATTTCATGCAAATGAAAATGAAAAAAAAAGCCGGTGTAGCAGTACTTATATCTGACAAAATGGACTTTAAAACAAAGGCTGTAGTAAAAGTTAAAGAAGGACACTACATAATGATAAAGGTAACAATTCAACAGGAAGATATAACTATTTTATATATCTACGCACCAAATATAGAAGCCCCGACATACATAAAGCAGACTTTGATTGATATAAAGGGTGAGATTAACAGCAATACTATCATAGTAGGGGATTTCAATACCCCTCTAACAACACTGGATAGATCCTCAAGAAAGAAAATTAATAAAGAAACAGCAGACTTAAAGGAGACACTAGATCAACTTGATTTAATAGATATCTTCAGAACTTTTCACCCTAAAGCAGTAGAATATACATTCTTCTCAAGCGCTCATGGTACGTTTACTAGGATAGACCACATGTTAGGACACAAAAATGGCCTCAATAAATTTAAGAAGATTGAAATCATATCAAGCATTTTCTCTGATCACAATGCCATGAAACTAGAAATTAACCGCAAAAGAAAAACTGAAAAATACTCAAACACTTGGAAACTAAATAGCATGTTATAAAATAATGAATGGATTAACAATGAGATCAAAGAAGAAATAAAAAAGTTTCTAGAATCTAATGAAAATGAGCATACATCAACTCAAAATTTATGGGACACAGCAAAAGCAGTACTCAGAGGAAAGTTCATTGCACTACAGGCATACGAAAAGAAGCTAGAAAAAGCTCAAATAAGCAACCTGACCCGGCATCTAAAAGAACTAGACAAACAACAGTGAATAAAACCCAGGACCAGTAGAAAGAAGGAAATAATAAAGATCAGAGCAAAAATGAAGGACATAGAGGCTAAGAAAACATTACAGAGGATCAATGAAACCAGAAGCTGGTTCTTTGAAAACAGAAACAAGATTGATGAACCTATAAGTAGACTCACAAGAAAAAAAGAGAGAATACTCAAATAAATAAAATTAGAAAGGACAGTGAAGAAATAACAACTGACACAACAGAAATACAAAGCATTGTAAAAAATTACTATTAAGAACTCTATGCCAAAAAATTAGACAACCTCAGTGAAATGGACAAATTTCTTGAATCATAAAATCTTCCAAAAATCAATCTGGAAGAATCAGAATACCTAAACAGACCAATTACAACAAATGAGATCAAAACAGTTATCAAAAAACTCCCAAAAAAGAAAAGTCCTGGGCCTGATGGCTTCACAAGTGAATTCTACCAAAAATTCAAAGAAGAATTAACTCTGATCCTCCTCAAGCTATTTCAAAAAATGCAAGAGGAAGGAAGACTTCCAAACTTCTTTTATTAGGCGCGCATAATTCTGATCCCAAAACCGGGCAAAGACAACACAAAGAAAGAAAATTATAGGCCTATATCCCTGAAGAATTTAGATGCCAAAATTCTCAACAAAATATTAGCCAACCGGATCCAGCTATATATGAAAAAAATCATACACCGTGATCAAGGGGGATTTATTCTGGAGAGGCAAGGCTGGTTCAAAATTTGCAAATCAATCAATGGGATTCATCACATAAACAAAAGGAAGGACAAAAAATCACATGATAATTTCAATAGATGCAGAAAAGGCATTTGATAAAATCCAGCACTCATTCATGCTCAAATCTCTCAGGAAAGTGGGAATACAGGAAACATTCCTTAACATGATAAAGGCCATCTACGACAAACACACAGCAAACATCATACTAAATGGACAAAAATTAAAAGCAATCCCCTTAAGATCAGGAACCAGGCAGGGGTGCCCCCTTTCACCACCTTTATTTAACATAGTTCTGGAAGTCTTACCTACAGCAATCAGACAAGAAGAAGAAATAAAAGGCATCCAAATTGGAAAAGAAGAAGTAAAACTGTCATTATTTCCAGATGATATGATATTGTTTATAGAAAACCCTAAAGTCTCAGTCAAAAAACTACTAGACCTTATAAATGAATTCAGCAAGGTGGCAGGATATAAAATTAATACTCAGAAATCAGAGGCATTTCTGTATACCAACAATGAACTGTCAGCAAAAGAAATTAAGGAAACAATCCCCTTCACTATTGCAGCCAAAAAAATTAAGTACCTAGGAGTAAATTTAACCAAGGAGGTTAAGGACATGTACTCAGAAAATTATAAAACATTGATAAAAGAAATCAAGGAAGATACAAACAAGTGGGAGCATATACCGTGCTCATGGCTAGGAAGAATAAACATCATTAAAATGTCTATGTTACCCAAAGCAATTTATAAATTCAATTCAATACCAACTAAAATACCTATGATGTACTTCAAAGATATAGAACACATATTCCAAAAATTTATATGGAACCAAAAATGTACACGAATAGCCTCAGCAATCTTAAAAAGAAACATAAAGCAGGAGGTATCACTCTTCCGGATATCAAGGTTTATCACAAGGCCATTATACTCAAAACAGCCTGGTACCGGCATAAGAACAGGCACATAGATCAATGGAACAGAACAGAGGACCCAGAAATACACCCACAACTTTATGGACAACTGATATTTGACAAAGGAGGAAAGAACATACAATGGACTAAAGACAGCCTCTTTAACAAATGGTGTTGGGAAAATTGGACATCTACCTGCAAAACAATGAAACTAGACCATCAACTTACACCATTCACAAAAACAAACTCAAAATGGATAAAAGACTTAAATGTAAGCCGTTAAACCATAAGCATCTTAGAAGAAGAGGCAGCAAGCTCTCTGACATCTGTAGCAGCAATATATTTGCAGATTTATCTCTACAGGCAAATGAAATAAAAGGCAAGATAAACAAATGGGACTTTATCAAACTAAAAAGTTTTAGCACAGCTAAAGACAATAAGAACAGAATAAAAAGACAAACCACACAAAGGGAGAACATATTTGACAACACATCTGATAAGGGGTTAATAACTAAAATTTATAAAGAACTTATAAACTCAACACCAGGAAGACAAACAATCCAATCAAAAAATGGGCAAATGAAATGAATAGAAATTTCTCCAAAGAGGACATATAGATGGCCAATAGGCATGTGAAAAAATGCTCAACATTGCTAATCATTGGAGAAATGCAAATTAAAACTATAATGAGATGTCACCTCATACCAGTCAGAATGGCACTCATCAGCAAAACAGCACAGACTAAGTGCTGGAGAGGATGTGGAGAAAAGGGAACCCTCCTGCACTGCTGGTGGGAATGCCGACTGGTGCAGCCACTATGGAAAACAGTATGGAGATTCCTCAAAATATTAAAAATCAAACTGCCTTTTGACCCAGCTCTCCCACTTATTGGAATATACCCTAAGAACACCATAGCACTGTTCGAAAAGAAGAAATGCGCCCCCATGTTCGTGGCAGCATTGTTCACAATAGCGAAGATCTGGAAACAGCCCAAGTGTCCGTCAAAGGACTAGTGGATTAAAAAGCTATGGTACATATATACTATGGAATTCTACTCAGCCATAATAATTGATGACATTGGATCATTTACAACAAAATGGATGGACCTTGATAACATTATACGGAGTGAAATAAGTAAATCAGAAAAAAATACTGAGAACTGCATGATTTCATACATAGGTGGGACTAAAAGTGAGACTGTGAGGCATGAACAAGAGAGTGGTGGTTACGGTGGGGGGGAAGGGAGGGGAGGGTAAGATTGGGAGGAGGGGAGGGGCACAGGGAAAACCAGATAGAAGGTGACAGAGGACAATTTGACTTTGGGTGATGGGTATGCAACATAATTAAATGATAAGATAACCTGGAGATGTTTTCGTTGTACATATGTACCCTGATTTATTGGTGTCACCCCATTAAAATTAATAATAAAAGAAAAAAGTAGGAAGGACGGTTTTGAAGTGAGAGGCATAATGGAATATTGGAAACTGCGTTAGGATGAGGAGGAGGCAACAGGGGAATGAAGTAATTTGGTTAAGGTCACATGGCTGGCTAATAAATGATGAGAGCTCTTTGAATTTTAAAAGATAAAAAAACAAACAAACAGAAAAAACAAAATATCCAGAGCAATCCTAAGAAAAAAGAATTTATCTGGGGGCATTATAATACCTGACTTCAAATTATATTATAGAGTTATGACAGTCAAAACAGCATGGTATTGGCAGAAAAATAGACACTCAGACTAATGGAACAGAATAGAAAGCCCAGAAATAAAACCACATGTATATGGTCAAATAAATTTTGATAAAGGGGCCAACAACACACAATGGAGGAAAGAAAGCCTCTTCAACAAATGGTGCTGGGAAAACTGGAAAGCCACATTCAAAAGAATGAAACTTGACTACAGTTTGTCCTCTTGTACTAAAATTAATTCAAAATGGATCAAAGGCCTAAATATAAGACCTGAAACAATAAATTACATAGAATAAAACATAGGTACTAAACTCATGGACCTTGGTTACAAAGAGCACTTCATGAATTTGACTCCAAAGGCAAGGGAAGTTAAGACAAAGATAAATGAATGGGACTACATCAGACTAAGAAGCTTTTGCACAGCAAAAGAAACTGTCAGCAATACCAACAGACAGCCAACTAAATGGGAGATGATATTTTCAGACAACAGCACAGATAAGGACCTAATATCTAAAATATACAAAGAACTCATAAAACTCAAGAACAAACAAGCAAACAATCCAGTAACAAAATGGGAAGAGTACATGAACAGACACTTCTCCCAGAAAGAAATACAAATGGCCAACAGATATATGAAAAGATGCTCATCTTCATTAGCTATTAGAGAAATGCAAATCAAAACTACAATGAGACACCACCTCACACCTGTTAGATTAGCTATTATCAACAAGACAGGTAATAACAAGTGTTGGAGAGGCTGTAGAGAAAAAGGAACCCTCATCCACTGTTGGTAGAAATGTAAAATAGTACAACCATTATGGAAGAAAGTATGCTGGTTCCTCAAAATATTAAATATAGAACTACCATATAACCCAGTAGTCCTTCTACTGGGAATATACCCCCATAACTCAAAAATACTGGTACGTAAAGACACATGCAGCCCCATGTTCATTGCAGCACTGTTTACATTGCCCAAGACATGGAAACAACCAAAAACCTTCCTTCAATAGATGACTGGATAAAGAAGATGTGGTACATATATACTATGGAATACTAATCAGCCATAAGAAATGATGACATTGGGTCATTTACAACAACATGGATGGACCTTGATAATATTATACTGAGTGAAATAAGTAAATCAGAAAAAACTAAGAACTATATGATTCCATACATAAGTGAGACATAAAAATGAGACTCAGGGACATGGACAAGAATGTGGTGGTTATGGGGGGTGGGGAGGGGAAGTAAGGGGATGGGGGGAGGGGAGGGGCACAAAGAAAACCAGATAAAAGGTGACGAAAAACTATATGACTTTGGGTGATGGGTATGCAACATAATCAAATGTCAAAATAACTTGGAGATGTTTTCTCTGAACCTATGTACCCTGATTAATTAATGTCACCCCATTAAAATTAATTTTAAAAAAAAGGGTAAGTGTAAAGGTTATCTGCCATTGCATCCTTTGGTGATTGGGAAGCCAGAGGGAGCTTGAAGGGTAACATCTGCTTCTTGATCTGGGTGCTATTGATATGTGTTCCCTTTTGGAAATTCATCAAGCGGTTCCCTTGTGAGTGGTGTATATTCAACATTGTCCATTTGGAACTCATTGTGCACCAGCTCCCTTCCAATGCTCACATCCGGAGGCCAGTGTTCAGCAGTAGTGCACAGGCAACAAAGAATGATGCGACCAACCACCAAAGACTTTGACAAGAGCTTGTCAGAAAACCTTCTCAGGGGTATGGACTCCTGATGAAATACACGGGAAGGCAGCACAGGTCTTTTTTGTTTTTCTGTAGCCACAAATAGCCTCTGTACAATTCTATACATTGTGGTGGCTTGGCCACAGCTTGTCTTTGGACCCTGTGTATCAGTCAGGGTCTCCACAGAAAATATATGGTATCTTCAAATTGTACTATTTCAAGGAGGGTTTATTGAGGGGACTATTTGGAAGTTGAAACAAGGGCACAGGTAAATGACAAGTAATAATAGCAGCTAAGGTTATCACCACTTCTCCTTGTAAGAGAAGTGAGAAGTGGTTCCTGAGTATGGAGAGCCCTGAGGAGAGGGCCACCTTGAGAAGAGCTATAACTTCAATGCAAGGGACACAGCTGGTCAGGGCAATTTCTCAGGAAGGTTGCTGAGGTAGCAAATGCTCTGACCTCACTCTGCATTATCCAACGCAGCTAGAAGTCAGAGGACCCCTGCCCCACCCCGGCCCCCCACCCAGTAGTCTCCCAAGCCCATAGCAGTGTGAAGGGGCCAGGATGGATGGGGTATTGGGACAAGAACAGCGACAAGCTCTGAGCGACCACAAAGAGCAGCTGGGTGCTACAGCCATCATCCAGGCCTGCATGCACAGCTTTGAATGCAGAACAAACTGGGTTTCTGTGAAAATGCTTTGATTATTGCCTTGTACTTGGCTAGCTCACCTCTTCTCTGAGCCCAGCACTGCTGCTGGCTCTTCCGGGCCAGGTGGATACTCGGCAGCACCTGGTGAAACAGTTCAGGCTGGACACAGGTGGGGAGGACCAGGGTCTCGCTGCACCGTAGAGCTTTCATGGTGCTGCCTGAAGAATGCCTGCCCACAAGGACGCCCTGATCCTGGACCTTGCTCTGAAGGCTGCAGAAAAGAAGTTTGTAAAGGGGTGCCTTCAAGCCCAAAGTGATGAATGACTGCCTCCAAGTCTCAAGAAAACATTTTTCTCTAACCAAGCGACTTTTGGATATTTCAGACCTTTCCGATGGCCTCGACCTATAGCCAACATTCTACAGAAATTCATCTGTTTCAACTCAAATAAGGAAACTGGGTGAAGGAGTAGATTTTTAAATAATAATGGCCTAGTTTCTTTGAAATGTTCTATACTTAAGACAAACAAAAACCTTACCATCACATATATAAAAAATGTACCTCTTTTATAAGTGAATTACTGGTTGTTCTGTACCTGAATAGTATGTATATTTTATTTACTGGATGTTTACTTTTGGGGAAGGAAAACATTTCTGTTTAATAAAACATTGAATATTTGTAATTTGTTGTTCTAAGATTTTTACACCATAACAGATTCGTTCTTTTCTCATGAATTTACAACTTGTAAATAAGGTAAGCCAGATTAAAACTTGTAAAATCAAGGGAAGAATAGGTTTTATTACTCAAATAACATCTCAATTTTTTCAAGCGAGAAATTGCTTCTTAGCAAACTTATTTGGGAAGATCAGTGTGCTGTGTATCAAACTGCCCCATTCTGGCTATAAAGCAGATGTGATCTTTGTCTTCTTAGATTCCCTTACTTTTTAGTTGTGTTTGTACTTAAAAACAAAACAAAACACTACATTATCTCATGTCTTTAAAAAAGATTAAAACATCACTTACAGAATATTGCAAATGATTAAAAACAAAGTCATGTGGATATCTTACAATCTAATGAATTATTTTTTTCAGTGAGACAGGGGTAGATAGTGAGGCAGATTCCTGCATTTACCCTGACTGGGGTCCACCTGGCAGCACCATCAGGGACTGATGCTTGAGTACTGAGCTATTTTTAGCACCTGAGGTTGATGCACTCCAACATAGATATCCTCAGCACCATGCTCAAACCAACTGAGTCACTGGCTGTGGGAGGGGAAGAAGGAGAGAAAAAGGAGTAGTAAAGGGAGAGAAGCAGATGGTAGCTTCTCCTGTGTGTCATGACTGGAAATTAAACCTGGGACGCCCATATGCTGGGCCAATACTTTATCCACTGAGCCACTGGCCAAGGCACTAAATGAATTCTTAATGTTCTATTTAAACTTGATGATGTGCCCTTGATTTAATTTGAGACACTTTTAAAAGAATACTTTTTTGTGTGTTTCTAATAATCTTTGAAGAGCTTGGAAATAAAATTTCTGCTTAATTTATTTTCAAACAAAAATAAAAAAGAAAGAAAAAAATTGACTACCAACTTGTCAAAAATAAAAAGGTGCTGAAATAAGTTAAGAGAAACAAAATGAACTCTGCAAGAAAACATACTGATAAGATTTCTTTTTTCTCCTTTTTTTGAAATCTCTCTTCTTGAAGTTTGTTAAACACAAATGTAACAAAACTTAAACCTGTAAGGTGGAACTTGTTAGGGAGCTGGGGCATGTGGGTGAAGGGAGACAACTCCTGAAATCCAGGCCAGGCACTGGCACCAGCAAACTAAGTGTCAGGCCGTTGGATTCTCCTGTCTGCCCATTCCTTTAAACTCATGCTGCTTCTCTGCAACACAGCGGGATCCACCCCAAAGCTCCGGGACCACAGAGTATGTTGGGAGGAACCTGTCATTCATTTGCTTTTTACTAAGCTAAGACTTAATGATGGAGAAAAGATAGGGAGAGCACTTTTACGGTCATGGTTTAGTACCTTTAAAGTTTGAATTATTCTATTGGAGTATGACATATACTGTACTTAGAAAGGCACCTAGCTAAGCACATAGTTCAGTGACTTTTCATACATGGACTCTCCCCACAATGATATGAGGCTCTGTCCTCTTGGCTGCCTAGTCAGGCCAAATAACGCAGGAGGTGGGTGGGGCATGACAGCTGCCATGAGGGTGAGTGGGCCATAAATTTGGCCAGCCTTCTTGGTTCTTGTGCACTTGGAAAATGATGGATTTTCTAAGGAGAAAAATTATTAGAGAAAAATGCTTGCTTGGAATTCTGGAAAGGAAAGAAAAACAAGATATTTAAGTACAGGAAGTGTTATGCTATATTTTATAGAAATGGTGATGTGTCAGTTATTTGTGTCCAACTTCCTTTGCTTATATGGAAGAAGTGAACACCATTTAAAATGTCACAAGTAAATAGGTCATTAATTCCAAGGCATGACTTGCTTGAGAGCAGAAATAGTAATATTTGGGATGATTTTAATGTAAAAAGAAGATCTGTTTACAGAAGCTTAATTAAACTCTTAGGTTGACAATGTCCTTAATAAGAATACCTAGCTCTATTTTTGCTATTCTGTTTATCACCTGAAATATAGTAGAATGAGCCAGAAGAGAAGTATCCCAATATACATATATTGCCACTGCATCAAATTCACTGTTGTCATGAGAATCAACAGGGCGTAATGGTGCTGGCCAGGCTTTACAAGCATTAGATTCTTCTAGTCCATTCAGGATAGTTAGGGTATGTAGTGACCACAAATAGAGCTATGGTGGAAAGGCCTGTAATAAGGAGCCTTTGCTCTTGGGGCTTCTCCTACTTTCTGATTATGTTTTCCGTATAGTGTTACATAATTGGCCAGCAAATGCATAATGGTTTGGATGAAATAATGGCATAGTCTGACTTCCTAGCAGGCCCTCACTTTCTGAAAACCAGATTCATCCAAAAACTTAAAAAACCAAATAAATATTCCTTCAAGTGATTACTGCATTCCAGTTGTCATCTGGCTTGTAATGACTGATTTTCAGTGTTAAGGGATGGCCTGAGCCTAGAATAAATCTTGTCCCAATCCTCCATGTCAGCACGGGCATTAAAGACCATAAACCATCCTGGCCCTCTTCAGTCAGCTGCCCCCACATTCCCAGTGCCGGCTGCTGGAAACCTGGCTCGCTGGCCCACACAATTACCCAACAGGCTTTCTATGGTTACTTTTCCCTGAGCCAGATGAAAATGATTATAAACTAACAAGGGTTCTTTGGATATGACCTATTAATAGCTATTTTTTTTAATGGAGGCAGGGAGGTGGCAGGGAGTGTTGGTATGGGATAGGTAAGCAGTGGGCAGTGCCTCCTGAACTCATGCAATGCCTAAGGTCTGGGCATCAGAAGTGTGTGCATGCACCCGCCTGGCCTGTGCCTCCCACACTGCTGATGAGCTGGTGGTGTTCATTCTTTCTCTGGGAAAGAATGTGCGACATTCAAGCTATTCCAAGCAGCGTCCTTAATGTCTCATTTCATGGGTCCACTTCACACCGCACTGATTGTTCACTGTTAATTTTCATACCTCAGCTGTTTGTCCTGGCTGCTCTCCTGCGTTGCTAACTGGACAGAGTCAGGCAAAGGCAGCCTCCACTGTGCACGTGGAAGGGGCACCATCTGTCATCCCTCTGCTAGCCAGCAGGGTGCCTGGCTGAGGCGCCTGAGCATGGTGAGGGTCTGCCATCTGTCTCTTTCTACCTTCCTAGACTGTGAGGAAAATGCTTAAGCAAAGATTTAACTCACCACCTTTGGACAAACTTTGAAGCAAAATATATCAAGAGACTCGGTAGGGTAGAGCCCTCAGTGAATGATGAGGTCAGCAGAGGGCGAGAAGCAGGGCTGAGAGTGACCACGCTGGTTATCCCTTCTCCAGGGATAACTTCTCACACTGTTCATAACATGGGAAGTGTTTGTGGGGAAGGTGCTATGTTCTCCACTTGTACTCATTCGAGGGCTCAGGAGCGTTAGCCCAAGCAAATTCTGTCATAATGTCAGAGCTCCAGGCTCATCCAAATTGACAAACTCTATCTGATGTCAAAGAGAAAAAGGAAGGGCAAAAGAAGTACATCTTTAACAAAATTTTCCCTGATTAAGGATAACATTAGATATTAGGTTGCAGAGTTCAAAAGACAAAAGATAGAGAATAAAAAGACAGTTAAAAATTTGGATACTGAGTTCTTATTAAAATTCAGATAGGGTTTCTCACTACTGGCTTCTGCATATGGAAGCGGGAATAATAAGCCTCCTTTACCTAAAATTGCCCACCATATTTCTATGCTCATAGACTGTGTCTGACACTAGTCTTTTTTTTTTTTTTTTTGACACTAGTCTTTAAGAAATGTTTTCCAAAGGAGATTCCAAGATGGCGATGGAGTAGGCGGATGTTCCAACTGCCACCTCCCAGGACCAAATTGTATTACAGCTTAATTTAAGAACAATCATCTTGAAACCAAATTTAGACTAAACAAAGAGAAGTCTACAACCAAAAATTACAGAAGGGGTCACATCAAGACTGGGAAAAAGGGTGGAGATGTGGAGGAGACTGCCCCACTTCCAGGAGTGAGCAGCAGCTGAGGGTCCAGACGGACTCTCATTATGGGAAGGGTCACCCTGAGAGGTAGAGGTACACAGTCCCAGGCCTAGAGCCCCAGCCTAGAGCCTCAGAGCCTAGAAGAGGCACCCACACAGCATTTGGAGGTGAATGAGCCAGGTTTCTGGCTGTGATAAAGAGATGGAGCTTTCAGATATGCAGGCTCCATCTTAAAGGGCCCGAGCAGAAAATCTTGTTCACAGCCACTTACCCGAGTCTCTGGTGGAAGGAGAACTGAGATGACTAGAGTTGCATGAGGAGAGTGTAAAGTTGGGGGCCTAGGGAGAGACACTTTAGGGGATGGCCACCAGAATCCCTGTGCTGAGTCATTCTCTAGTGCTGCAGTCGCCGTCTTTCTTGGGTGGAGCAGTCCCCTCTGAGAAGCATCAGCCTGGGGAGAATCAACTGCTCCATCCTTGGAAGTCTCTCTTGCTCCAGTCATGGTTACTGAGTCATGCTGAGAAGCCAGGAAGCAAGGGGCATGTCAGTGACTCAGTTTTCTAGTGTTGAAGCAGCTTTCCCCCACATACTCCTGAGACTAACTAATAATTCCATTTCACAGGAGATTCAGAAGAAAGTATCTAGAGTGCAGGCAGACCACACCTCTGGGTCTCAGAGGTCACACCCACCAGACTACTGGGGTCACATCTTACTGAGGTCTGTGAGAAAAGTCAGGGCAGACTAACATCTGGGGCTGAGAGAGAGAGCCACACCCACCACCCTTCCGAATCCCTGAATTGTCACAGACTCTAGACTCTACCAGGGTTTTTTCAGTTGCTGAGCCAAAAAGCAGCCATGAGACAGAAGCTGCATGAGGTAGGACTCAGAGAACCTTGGCCTTTTAAGTGAACCTTCCCTTAGGCCCAGTTTGGGTAAAAGCCAGCCTAGGTGTGCAGCTTGGTAATTCCATGTACACCTGGGCCCAGCAGAAGCAGCCACAAACTCTGGATTGCTTGTAGCTCCAAGAAGGGTGCTGAGGACCAGTAACAGGCAGTGTCTCCAACTGGTCTGCACTGAGTTTCTGCCAGAGAGGCCCAGGGCTGGCACATCCAGTGGTCAGCTGTGGAGAGCTTTGGTTCAGGACCTAATAACACTTGCTAGAGTGGTATCCTAAGGAAGGGCTCCTTACATCTGGCCCAGCTGAGGTGAGTTCCACTGTGATCAGCATTGGCACAGCAGCTCATGTGCATTGTATAGGGTGGAACTTCACAGTTAGCTAGCCTGGGTGCTTGATATTCTGCCCTGCTGGGACAAATTCCACAGAGAAAAGAGAGAGAGGCTTGGATCATGGACATTTAAAGTGTGGGTCCCTCTGAGATTATTGTTGGATCTGGTCAAGGGGCTTAGCCACTTTCTGAGGGGACACAGTCAGCCCCAAAGGAGGATTCTCTCAGTTTTACTCCCCGAGACCAGGGTCTCACCAGCTGTAAGAACTTCTGAAGAGGAACTGTCTCTCCCACTCAATCTGAACCTGCTGCTCACCTTGTAGGGGAAAAGTAAAATTTGAGTAACCAGCAGTGGCGGAGAGAATAGGCTCTGGAGTAGGGGCCACATTACCGGTACTGAGCTCCTGACCAAGAGACCTTTGAACTAGCAGGTCTCACTAAAGTTGTATTCCCAACCTCAGCTGCCCTAACCCAATAAGCTTGCAACCTGTAGAGGAGAGTTGGTTGGACGAGGCTAATCTGAGCCCACAATACAGTCTTTCTACAGAAGACTCTGTGGGAAAACTAGGCAGCTGCAAGAGGGGGTGGAGCCACTGAAAAGTGGAGGCAAGTCTTATGGAGCTTGAGGCTTTTACTGAGCTACTGTCATCTCTAAGCAGGAGGAAGCTGATCCTTATACACAGGTTAGACCCTCCCATGCTACCCAGACAGAGAAAATGCAAATGCAAACAGCGAAAAGAGCAGTAGCTGCAAACAAGTAGCCCACAGCAGGTTATAAACAATAGCTGACACCAACCCAAGAAGATAGAGAACCAACACAACTGATAGGGTGTGGCAGACAGCACTGACCTTAGAATCAGCTACTTACACAAGCAGCTAGGCCAAAGGAGGAATCTAACGGGCATCAGACACTGTGGAGAATAAATATGCCCAACAGGACAGACAAAGCACAGTGTGTAATAGACATGATCAAGGTTGACCCTTAGAGCCAGCCAGCCTGAAGAAATAACCATACCCACAAAAGGACCAACTACATTCAATACTCACATACAACAGGAGGGAAAATATTACCCTTGAGAATCATTCTTAGAACAAGAAAAAAAGGTGGCCTGGAGGTCAGTATCATTGAGCCCATCTTCCTCATAAAGAGTCATAAAATTTCAAAGTCAGACAGCACTGCCTAATACACAGACAAAATGGGCAGACAAGGAAATGGGACCCCAATGAATCAAGAAAAAAAATTCTCAGAAAAAGAACCAAATTGAAATGGAAGTAACCAAACTACCAGATGCAGAGTTTAAAATAATGATTTTTAGGATGCTCAAAAATCTTAGAGCAACAATAAATGGACATAATGAGCTCCTAAGTAAAGAGATAGCATCAAAAAGGACATTGAAATCATAAAAAAGGAACCAATCATAAATGACAAATATAATAGCAGAAATAAAGACTGAACTAGAATGGATCAACAGCAGGCTGGATGAAGCAAAGGATTGAATAGCAATTTAGAAGACAAGAAAACATAAGCACAGAAGTAGAGCAACAAAATAAAGACTGAGGGAACTCTAAGAGAGCTGTGTGACAACATGAAGAGAAACAACATCCACATCATAAGGATTCCTGTAGGAGAAGAGAATGAACAAGAGATAGAGAACCTGTCTGAAGAAATTATAACTGAAAATTTCTTTAAATAGATGAAGGAAAAAGTCACACAAGTTTAAGAAGCACAGAGAGTTCCATTAAAAAGCAAACCAAGGAGGCCTACACCAAGACACATCATAATTAAAATGCCAAAGTTTAGAGACAAAGAAAGAATACTAAAAGCTGCAAAAGAAAGGCAGTTAATACCTACTGAGAAGCCCCCATAGGGATGACACCTAACTCCTCAACAGAAACATTTGAGGCCAGAAAAAATTGGCAAGAAATATTCAAAGTGATGCAAAACAAAAACCTACAACCAAGACAACTTTTTCCAACAAAGTTATTGTTTAAAATTGAAAGTGAAATAAAAAGCTTCCCATACAAAAAAAACTCAGGAATTTATTACAATCAAACCAATACTGCAAGAAATGTTAACAGGCCTGCTGTAAAAAGAGAAAAGAAAAAAAATTAAAAAAGAAGAGGATTGTAGATTTAAAGAATAAAATGTCAATAAATAAGTACATATTAATAATAACCTTAAATGTAAATGAATTAAATGCTCCAATTAAAAGACATAAAGTAGCTGCATGGATAAGAAAACAGGACTCATAGATATGCTCTCTACAGGAGACCCATCTCAGAACAAAGGATACAGATATACTGAAAGTGAAGGAATAGAAAAGTGTATTTCATGCAAATGGAAACAAAAGAAAAGCTGAGGTAGCAATACTTATATCTGCCAAAATAGCCTTTAAAACAAAGGCTGTAGTAAGGAATAGAGAAGGTCATTGTATAATGATAAAGGGAGCAATCCAACAGGAGGATATAATCATTGTAAATATTTATGTGCCTAATATAGCAGCACCTAAATATATAAAGCAGATTTTGATGAACATTAAGGGCAAGATCAACAGCAATACTATAATAGTAGGGGATTTTAATACATCAATGGATAGATCTTCCAGACAATTAACAAAGAAACAGTGGCCTTAAATGACACACTAGATCAGCTGTAATTAACTGATATCTTCAGAACCTTTCACCCAGTAGCAGAATATACATTCTTTTTAAGTGTACATGGTACAGTCTCTTGGATAGATTACGTGTTAGGGCACAAAACAAGTCTCAATAAATTTAAGAAGTTTGAAATCATATCAAGCATCTTTTCTGATCACAATGACATGAAACTAGAAATCAAATACAATAGAAAAACTGGAAAACATTCAAACAATTGAAGGCTAAATAGCATGTTGTTACAGAGGTCTCTTAGTTTCCTCAGTCTTTTTGCACCTCTTTTCATTTTGCTGCTCTACTCTGTGCTTATGTTTCTTATGTCTTCTAAATCAATGACTCTGCTTCATCTAGCCAACTCTTGATTCCTTCTAGTGCAGTCTTCATTTTTGATATTGTATTTGTCGTTTCTGACTGGTTCTTTTTTTATAACTCAATGTCCTTTTTGATGCTTGCTATCTATTTATGTAGGTGCTCATTATGACCACCCATTGTTGCTCTAAGATTTTTGAGCATCCTAAAAGTCATTATTTTGAACTCTACATCTGGCAGTTTGGTTACTTCCATTTCATTTAGTTTTTTTCTGGGGATCTCTCTTGTTTATTTGTTTGGGTCAAATTTCTTTGTCTTCCCATTTTGTCTGTGTATTAGGTAGCACTCTCTGACTTTGAAATTTTTGTGGGTTTTTATGAGGAAGATGTGCTCAGTGGTACTGACCTCCAGGCCACCTGTTTTCCTTGTTCTAGGAATGCTTCTTGAGGGTACTATTTTCCCTTTGTTGTATGTGAGTATTGAATGCAGTTGGTCCTTTTGTGGGTATGGTTATTTCTTCAGGCTGGCTGACACTAAGGGTCAACCTTGATCATGTGTATTATACACTGAGTAATGTCTGTCCTGTTGGCTGTATTTATTCTCCACAGTGTCTGGTGCCTGCTGGACTCCTCCTTTGGGTGTGCTGCTTGTGTAGCTAGCTGAGTCTAAGGTCGGTGCTGTCTGCCACCCCCTAACAGTTATGTTGGTTCTTTATTTTCTTGGTTTGGCATCAGCTATTGTTTGTAACCCACTGTGGGCTACTTGTTTGCAGCTACTGCTCTTTTTGCTGTTTGTGTCTGCGTGTTCTCTACCTAAGTAGTTTGGGAGTGGCCAACCTGTGTATAAGGATCATCTTCCTCCTGCTTAGAGATGACAGAGGCTCCATAAATGTCCCAAGTTTCGTAAGATTTGCTTCCACTTTTCAGCTGCTCCACATCTTCTTGCAGCTGCCTGGTCTTCCCAATGAGTCTTCTTTAGAAAGACTGTAGTTTAGGCTCAGACTGGTCTCATCCAACCACCTCCTCTACAGGTTGCAACCTTGTTGGGTTAGGGCAGCTGAGGTTGGGAATACAACTTTAGTGAGACTCGCTAGTTCAGGGGTCTCTTGGTCAGGAGCTGAGTACAGGTAATGTGGTCCCTACTCCAGAGCCAAATCCCTCAGCCACTGATGAATAGTCAAATTTTATTTCTCCCCAACAAGGTGAGCAGCAGTTTTAGATCAGTTGGTGCCAATGCTCCCTTCTGAACTTCTTACAGCTGGTGAGACCCTTGTCTTAGGGAGTAAGACTGAATGAGTCCTTTTCTGGTGCTGTTTCTCCCCAGAAAGTGGCTAAGCCCCTTGACAAGATCCAACGATAGACTCACAGGGACCCAGTTTAAATGTCCATGCTCCAAGCCTCTCTCCCTTCCCCCTGTGGAATCTAGCCAGCAGAGTAAAAATATAAGTCACTGACATACATTATGCTTCCTGGCTTCCCAGAACGACCCAGTCTCCATGACTGGGGCATGAGAGACTTCTGAGGGTGGAGCAGTTGCTTTTCTCCAGGCTTATGCTGCTCAGAGGAGACTCCTCTGCCCAGGAAAGATGGTGACTGCAGTATTGGAGAATGACTCAGCACAGGGGTCTGGTGGCCATTCCCCTCTGTGTCTCTTTCTGGGCCTCCAACTTTACACCTTCCTAATGTAACTGTAGACCTCTCAGTTTTCCATTCATTGGAGCTCTGGGTATGTGGCTGTGAGCAAGATTTTCTGTGCTGGCCCTTTAAGACAGCGCCTACATCCCCAAGAGCTTCATCTTTTACTCATAGTCAGAAACCTGACTCTTTACCTCCAAATGCTGTGTTGGCACCTCTTTTAGGCTGGGGTTCAGGACCTGGAGCTGAGGACCCACAACTCTCAGGGCGATCCTCCCTGCAGTGAGAGTCCCTCCGGACCTTCAGCCGCTGCTCTTCCTGGGAGCGAGGAGCCCTTTTCACATCTCTGCCCTTCCTAGCAGTCTCCATGTGCCTTCTTCTGTGATCCTTGCTTATACACTCCTCTTAGTTCAGTCCAAAGTTGGTTTTTCAGGATGATTGTTCTTAAATTAATTTGTAATTCAATTTGGTCTTGGGAGGTGGCAGTTGGAAAGTCCACCTACTCTGTTGCCATCTTGGAATCCTTCACTTTTGTTGTTCACTGCTTGCTTGTCATATGTGCCTTGACCAGGCAAGCCCAGGGTTTCGAACTGCTAACCTCACCCTTCCAGGTCAATGCTTTATCCACTCTGCCACGACAGGCCAGGCTTGGCTATATTCCAGGGTTGCCTTCTATAGAGGGCATTTTCCCTTATCTTGTCCTTCATCAGATCATTTTGGAACTGTTTCTCACTGTCTCACAATCATTTGAAAAAAAACAATTAGTTTTCCTTTTCCACTGTCCAATTGTGTGGCATTGGGAAAGATATTGAGCTCCACTGAGCCTCAATTGATTTATCTATGAATGAAGAAGATGTTAACCACCTCCTGGAGTTCCTATAATCAATAAGTGTGACAATATCTTGATAAAATGTGTGCAATTGAATTTTGTATTTTGCATTAGACCCTGACTAGGTTCCATTCATGGAAACAGGAATGTGCCAAACTAGAAAGTCCATTTCATTCCCTTCTGTCTCTTACTCTTAATTTCTGGAGGCAATATTTGGCATTTTCCCTGGCAGTATGTTTCGTGATTGTATATCACTGGACAGCCAAAAACATTCACCAATTTGGTGGAAATGAGTGACACCGATTATCACCACCCAAAGAGCACAGCTGGATGCCGGTATAAGCCTGAGATATGAGCAGAGAAATGCTTACATTGTAACATACATGTTGCCAGGAGATGACAGGGAAAGATCAGTAGCATGGGGCATGCTTCTTAGGCTCTAGAAGAACACCACACTGGAGGAAGGACACCCCCAGGGAACACAGTGAAGACAGTATGCAGGTCATTGGTGCCCAGACCCCAATATGGTATGTCACTGTCTTCTCACCTGCCTGAGACCTAGACCTCGGCCCCATGTCTGAATCATCTGGCACAACCAGCAGGAACCGCCCTCACATGGTTTCAATTCAGGTGACCTCGTCTTCCCTCTCAGCAGCGCCATATCAATGTGACATGCTACCATTTTAGCACAGAAACTTCCAATATCCCGCTCTTGTCACTTTTCCACTTGAAATGCTTTCTCTCGCACACATGTATTTTCAATGGTTGACACATTAAGAGGAGATTTCATGGCACATGAAAATTAAATGAAATTCAGTTTTCTGTGTCCACAGATACCGTTTTATCAGAATACAGCCACATCCATCCACTTACACACTACCCATGGCTGCCTTCACATGACAACAGTAGAGCAGAGAAGTAGTGACAGAGGCCACATGGTCTGCAAAGCCTGAAATATTTACTATCTGGCCCTTTATAGAAAAATTTTTAGAAAACTCTGCTCTAAACCAGTGGCTTGTCAGTTTTAGCGTGCTTCTAAATCCCCAGGGGGCCTGTGAGAACACAGTGTTGGGCCCACCGCAGACTTTCAGATTCAGTGGGTAGAGGGCAAGCTTGGGGGATCTGCATTTCTATGGGTTTCCCAGGGACCACCTTGACAACCTGTATTCTAAACCACTTGCCTGGGGTTCCTGGGTGGGATGCAAAAGAAATCTGGAAACTCCTGGTATTGCTCAGCATACAACCACATTTTGAGAAAGTGCCTCCCACTCACCTTTCCCCAGTTGAGTGGTTGTGGTTCAGGACTCAAGCTCATCAGAGATGCATAACCAGACCTGTTTTCAGTGTGAACGCCTGCTCACACTCCATGTAACTACTCAGGGGCCATGCTCACATGGCACAGGGTGGACACACATCCTACCCAATGAGGCCGAACAGGGAAAACAGACCCTTCTCTTACTGGGAGTAAGCCCCAGGAGAACAACGAGACACGTGAGTTTTTATTTTTTGTAGCAATGCTGCACTGCCCTCCTGCTGGTTTATGGCGGTTGGACAGGACACTGACTCAGCATGCTACTGCTGGGACATTCACCTCTGGCTGCATATTTGCACGTTCCTTTGCAGTACGTGCTCACCATCCTCAGTTAGTTATTCAGGTCCCTTGTTGTGGTCCTGAGGAATCTAAGCAGCAGGACTAGAACCTCTGGAGAACAGCAGGATTGCAGTTTGGCATCTCTGGAAACAGACCCTGAGGTTAGCAAGCAGGAGGTTTATTAGGGAGTCCTCTCAAGAGGAACTTCTTTGCTGGGAAAGAGGGGCGTGGGTTTGGTGGGGAGGGAAGCTGGGTTGCTGTCAATATCACAGAGCTCCAGCTGACCTTTGCGGACTGTGAGGCTAATGTGGATATTCCGGGTTGAGCAGAGATGAGGCTGGGCTCCTGTCTCCTTACCTGTTTGTCATTGGCCATCAATACTGGCTGCATCCCTACATCCCTTACAGTCTGTATTTTGTGAAGGCTCACGGCCATATGGTTCTCTCACTGGGGTTCTATGGTAAGGTGTGAGGGGGATGCTTAGCACACGGTTTCCTGATGAGATTAAGTTTGTGTTCTTCTTTTAGTGAGAGACACAGTAGCCCTTCTGCAGTAGTGGCCTCCTTGGAGAATCACCTCCTCTCACTGTGACTGTCCCCTTTGTGAAGGGAGGTGAGAAGGATGCTAGAATTCTCAGAGTTTTTTCTACAAGAGAATCTGATGTCCAGAGAGAAAATACAGTTGGAGTATCTGTGTTCGGAGAGTTTTAAAGGAAAGTCTGTGCCTTCCCTTTTGAGGTGGCCAACACAGAGAAAAGGAAGGGGACACCAGATTTGTGTCTGTGAGGTGCTGGCTGTTGGAACTGGGCCTGGCTGGCTGGTTTTCTGGAAAGTGCCTCTTTATGTGGAGTGAAAGAATGTGTATTTAAGAAGTACAACTTTGGGGCTCAAACAGAGAACATTTTTCACAGACAGCAATAGTTAAGAAGGGGCCTGTCCTCCCTTGAAGACCCATCAGGGCCTAGGCCAGTGGTTCTCAAACTTTTTGAGTCGCGGAGCATTTAACATACTTCAAATAATTGTAAGCACACTATATACAAATTTCTGAGAAATATGTTATAATAATTAAGTCAAATATTATAGAAAAAATATAAAGTCCAAGCATGCTTTTATGGTAATTAAATGAAATAAATACAAAAAGAAATTTATTCTGACATTAAAAATATTTTTATGTTATATTTTTTGAGTTACGCTTTTTAGAATTCTTATAAAAGAGGGGTTATAAAATAAAAAAACGACAAAAGTTATCTTTTTCTATATATAGGTACATTCTTAGTAAGATTTAGTAAATTCAGCAGGTCCTGGTGCGAATGTGTTTTTTCATTCTTGTGTTTATGAGAAACATGAGCCTGATGTGTCCTAGTGATTTCTTCAATGTTTGGGCATATATTTGAAAGGCAAACTCTCATTTCCTTGTCAATACATTGAAGAATTCCTCTCTTTTTACTCTTAATTGTGTTGAGTGCAGAAAACCCCCACATACATATCATCTTAACTTTACACCGAACACAGGGTAGAAGAAGCTTGCCTCCAGTCTTTCCCGGGAACATGGGGGGTAGTGTAAACAATCCAGCACCACAGCTTAACAGCCTTTTGCAACCAATCAGGCAAGTGAGGTGGGGGGTTGGGCAGACTGTCAGCTTACAGCCAATTCCCCACACCTCTGTCCCCCAAAAATCTAAACTCCAAAAATCCTAGGTTTTTTTTGGTCCCCAAGAGGCACTTATTTCTCTGGAATACCATAGGGCACTCCTGGAAAGCTTCTAGGACGTACCAGTGCACCCCTGGCACACACTTTGAGAATCACTGAGCTAGGCAGACCTCCTCACGGCTGGCTGTTGTGCAAGATCAAGCTCCATTAGCACCATCATGTGGCAGTGGGAGCAACTGCAGTGGTGATTGATAAGGTGCTCTCCAGCTGACGCTGCAGGAGGACTGCGGTCCTGCCTCCTCCTTAGACCCAGTGACTTCTTGGATTTTATAAGCAATTTTGGGAAGAGGGCTCTTAAGAGAGCAATGTTGGACTTTTGTGTTTTGATTTATTATGTGAGAAAAATCAAAGAGCTTTAACTAGATTTGTGCCTCAGTTTGTGGCTCATGTCAATAGATTTGAAATACTAACATGACCATCGTGTTGCTTTCCTGGTTTATAAAATGTCACAATGAAAGCAATGCCTCAATAAGCAATTAATTCAAATTTTCTATACCTGGGTCTGTTATAAAATCTTTACTTATAAATAAGAAAAACAATTTGAGGTAAATATTAATAAAGTTAAACTTATTAATTACAAGTACTGTTTTTTTTATTCTGATAATATATCATTATATCTTTTCATACTTATTGGTATAAAGCTATTTTTTCTCTTATAAAATGTTTGTGATTTTAGATGGTAGGATTTATAAATGTTTTTCCTTGGGAAAATAAAGATTTGACAACCCAATATCAATCTCAAAATGTTTCTAAATTTTACTTATTTATGAAATTAAGTGTATAGTTTACATAACACTTCTGTATCCACACTCTTTAAAGCATTAAGTTAAAAGAGTTTAATGGAAACTATAATAATTTTATTCTTCATGACTGCCCCTGCAAATTGGCTATGCTGGCTTCTCTTTACACTAGATAAAATCTAGTATAAATTTTGTGATTTTTAAAATCATGCCATGTGTAAACAACAACAAAAAAAACCCACCAAAAACAAATTTAAAAACAACTCTTTTTTCAATAATTAAAAAATCTACTTCAATGAAAAAAATAATTCCAAACTCCCGAGTATAGAGAAAAAATTCCACAGACTCTAAAATATCAATCCAAATAAGTTCTCTCTTCTTATTTCATTAGTGCTAACCTCTTTATCCATTTGCAATGGTTCCAGGTTGGGAGTTGTAAAGCCAGGCCTGGTCACCTCACCCGCAGGTCCTGCCAGGTGCACTGGCACATTGCCTGGAGAGCCAGACACACTGGCCACGGCGGTTTTGTCCTCCCCCCTCCTGTTCTTCTCCGTTGCTCCTTGCAGTTCTGTTGTTGTGTGTGTGCTTTTTCTTTTGTCTGGGTATTTTTTTCCCTCACTGGTCAAATGAGTATATGTAATTTTACAAGGTCATGCAGAGGGAAAAGTGTCACTCAATTTCTTGTCTCTACAGCAATTTACGACATCCCAGGACCACTGCCTTTAGAACTGCTATAAACCATTGAAGTTTTAGGCCAGTTCCTTCATGTACAGACAACTAAACTGTATATGACTTGAAGTCCATGAGTGAACTTAAATCCAAGGACTTTAAGTGCTGTGACAAGAGCCAGAAGTCTCTTCTCAAGTGACTATGGAAAGAAGCTTCTGTAACACTTATACTGGCACAGACCCAGATCAAAAGGGCCTGAAGATTGCACAATTTGGGATTCCTCTTTCAAAAATAATAAAAATTAAATATAAAATTTTTATTGTTTAAAATAATAAAATAAATCATTATGTTTTACAAATATTTGAAACTTACAAAATACCACAAACAGCATAAATCTAAGAATAGTATCTTTATTACTTCACTGTCTAACCCACTTCTATAATTCTTATTTCCTTATAATTTTGGCTGCACACTCTTTGACTTTTCCTGTGACACCAACTTTGTAATACCATTTCTTTTTTTATATATTAATTGAATTTTATCGGGCTGATACTGGTTATCATAATTATTCAGGTTTCAGGTACCCAATTCTACAACACAATTCTGTATACTGTATTGTGTATTCACACCCCCCAAATCAAGTCTTTGTTCATCACCATATATTCCCCCTATACCCTCCTCCATAACTGACAATCAACACACTGTTATCTGTGCCCATGAGGGTTTTTTTTCCTTTTTATTTTGCACAAACCATTCATCTTCCTCACCCAACACCCACCCTCCCACAGCTGTCAGCCTACTCTCTATGTTTAAGTCTGTTTCTATTTTACTTGTTAGTTCATTTTGTTCACTAGATTCCACATACAAGTGAACTCATACAATATTTGTCTTTCTCTGACTGGCTTATTTCAGTTAGAATAACACTCTCCAGACTCATCCATGCTATCTCAAATGGTAATATTTCCTTCTTCTGTATGGCCGTTAGTATCCCATTGTGTAAATGTACTACAGCTTTTTTATCCACTCATCTACTGATGGGCACTTGGGCTGTTTCCCAGAAATGGGATCACTGGGTCAAAAGCAGTTCCATTTTTAATATTTTGAGAAAACTCTATACCGCTTTTCACAGTGATTACATCAAACTGCATTTCCAACAATAATGCATGAGGGTTCCCTTTTTCCCAAATCCTTGTCAACACTTGATGTTTGTTAATTTATTGATGATAGCCATTCTAGCAGGTGTGAGGTGATAATATTTCATTATGGTTTTCCTTTGCATTTCTCTGATGATTAGTGACATTGATCATCTTTTCAAATGTCTATTGGCTATATGTATGTCCTCTTTAGAAAAGTGTCAATTCAGATCTTTTGCCCTTTTTTTAAATGGATAATTTTGGTGTTGCATTTTACAAGTTCTTTATAAATTTTGGATATTAATCCTTTATCAGATGTATCAGCAAATATATTCTCCCATTAGTGGATTGTCTTTTGATTTGTTGATGGTCTCCTTTGCTGTATAAAAACTTTTTAGTCCAATGTCCCATTTGTTTATCTTTTCCCTCATTTCCCTTTACAAGGAGATATATCTGAGAAAATATTGCTATGAGAAATGTCTGAGATTTTACTGTTTTAACTTTCCTCTAGGATTTTTACAGTTTTGTGTCTAATATTTAAATCTTTAATCTATTTTGAGTTCATTCTTGTGTATGGTGTAAGAAGATGGTCTAGTTTCATTTCTTTCATGTATGTGTCCCATTTTTCCAACACCATTTGTTGAAGAACCTGTCTTTACCCCATTGTTTGTTCTTGCCTCTTTTGTCAAATATTAATTGACCATATACATGTGGGTTGATTACTGGACTCTCTATTCCATTGATCTATATGCCTGTTTTTGGTAACTATGGCTTTGTATTGTAGTTTAATATTAAGTAGCATAATTGTTCCAATTTTGTTCTTTCTCACAATTGCTGTGGCTATTCAGGGTCTTTTGTGATTACATATAAAATTTTGGAATATTTGCTCTAGTTCTGTGAAATATACCATTGGTATCTTGATAGGAATTGCATTAAATTTATAGATTGCTTTGAGTAATATGAACATTTAATAATGTTAATTCTTCCTATCCATCAACATAGTATATGCTTTCACTTGTTTGTACCATTTTCAGTTTCTTTCTTCAGTGTCTTGTAATTTTTCAAATATGGGCATTTTTAACTACTTGATGAATTTTCAAAAAGGGGACACATATCAACAGCACCCAGATTAAGAAGCAGATGTCACCCTCCAAGATCCCTCAGGCTACCAATCACCAGAGATTGCAATGGTAGGTATCCTTTACCCTTACTCTCAATACCATAAATCTGTTTTTTCTGTTTTTGTAACTTTAGGTAAATAGAATCATAGAACATGTACCTTTTTGTGTCTAGCTTTTATTCATCTCATAGTATGCTTGAACTTCATCTATATTGTTGTAATGTTCATTCACACTGGTGTATATTTTATGAATATATCACGATGTACTGATCCAGTCTATTCTAGAAAAATATTTGTGTTGCTTCCACTTTGGCGACTATTAAAAATAGTACTGCTGTGAACATACTATATTACATGTCTCTTAATTGAACATACTGCATAAAGTTGTGCTAAGACTTGTACACTTTCTTGCCACCCCATCTAACTCATGTCTCCTCCTAATAGCACTGTTCAGGGCAGACATAAAAAGAGGAAACTGAGGTTTGAGAAGAGAATAGGAGATAAAGCACATGGCAAAGCTATGGAGTAGATTTCCACAAAGTAGATTTGAGATGGAGTGAATTAAAGAAACATAAGTCATCTCTATTCTTTTTACAAGAAACTCATTCCAAATTGAAAGACACTTACAAACTAAAAGTGAAAGGGTGGAAAAAGATGTTCCTAACAAAAGAAACAGAAATAAAGCTGGGGTAACAATATTTATATCATACAAAACAGACTTTAAAACAAGGAATGTAGGAAAAGACAAAGAAGGACATTACATAGTCATTAAAGGGTCAACCAAGCAGAAGATATAAAAATTGTAAATATCTATTCAACCAACATAAGAACACCTAAATATACAAAGCAAATTTGAATGAACATAAAAAACATATATATATATATATATATATATATATATATATATATATATATATATAGTATTAATAACATTATAAGGTTTTAAATCCTGTTCAAATCAATGTTTATATCATTCAAATAGAAAATTCTTAAGAAACTAATTTATTTTAATGCCACATTAAAACAAATTGATTTAATAGACATTTATAAGACATTTCATCTAAAAACTACAGAAAACATATCTGTTTTTAAATGCACATGAGACATCCTCCAGGATAGATTAGGCCAATAAACAAGACTCAAATAATTCAAGATTGAATTTATATCAAGCATCTTCTCTGACCACAACTGTGTGACACTAGAAATCAACTACAGGAAGAAAACAAAAATATGTGGAGACTAAACAACATATTATTAAACAACCAACAATTAAACAATTAAGCAGGAAATCGGACAGGAAATTAGAAAACAACCTTGAGACAAATGAGAATGAAACAATACTTTTTCAAATTTATGAGATGCAGCAAATACAGTTCTAAGAGGGAAGTTTATAGTTATACATTTTTATCTCAAGAAACGATAAAAATTTCAAATTAACAATCTAAATTTACACCTAAAGGAACTTGAACAAAACCCCCAAAGAACTCAAAGTAAGGAGAAGGAAGGAATTAATTAAGATCAGAGTAAAAATTAACAAAATAAAAATGAAAAAAGACAAGATTAATAAAACTAAGAGCTTGTTATTTAAAAGAATAAACAAAATTAACAAATGTAGCCAAATTCATCAAGAAAAGAAGAGAAAGAGCCAAAATAAATAAAATCATGAATGAAAGAGAAGCTACAAAGAATATGACAAACAATTATATGCTAACAAATTTGAAACTCTAAAAGAAATGAATGCTGTTAGAAGCATATAACCTTCCAAATCAGAACAAAAAATAAATAGAAAATATAAACAGACCAATTACCATCAATGAAATTTAGACAGTAATAAAAAACCTCCCAACAAGTAAAATTCCAGGACCAAATGGCTTCACAGGTGAATTCTACCAAACAATTAAAAAAGAATTAACACCTATCTTTCTTAAACCATTTCAAAAATTCAAGCAGGCAGGATTGCAGTCATTCTATAAAACCAGCATTACCATGATACCAAAACTAAAGACATTAAAAAATAAAAAATGAAGATGATAAAAAGTATAGGCCAATATTTTTTATCAACATTGATACAAACTTTTCAACATTAGCAAACCAGATTCAACAATACATTGAGAGGATTATGTACCATTACCAAGGGAGATTTATTGCAGAAATACAAGGATGGTTCAATATCCACAAGTCAATTAAGGTGATATATCACATCAACAAAATGAAGGATAAATACCACATGATCATCTCAATTGATGTGAAAAATATTTGACATAATCCATTTATGATAAAAACTCTTAAAAAAGGATTAAGAGGGAACTTACCTCAAAATAGTATAGGCCAGGGGTCCCCAAACTTTTTACACAGGGGTCCAGTTCACTGTCCCTCAGACCATTAGAGGACCTCCACATACAGTACTCCATACACTGACCACCAATGAAAGAGGTGCCCCTTCCGGAAGTGTGGCGGGGGTCAGATAAATGGCCTCTGGTGACTACAATATGGCCTGCGGGCCATAGTTCGGGGACCTCTGGTATAGGCTATATATGACAACTTCACAGCTAATGTCATATTCAGTGGTGAAAGCTAAAAGCTTTCCCTATAAGATCAGGAACAAAAAAAATGCCCACTCTTGCCATTTCTATTCAACACAATATTGGAAGTTCTATCCACAGCAATCAGACAAGAAAAAGAAATAAGAGGCATCCAATTGGAAAGAAAGAAGTAAAACTGTCACTCTTTTCAGATATGATTCTATACATAGAAAATGCAAGTAACTTTACCTAAAAAGTATTAAAATTAATAAATGAATTCAGTAAAGTTGCAGGATACAAAATTAATATACAGAAATTGTTTTTGTTTCTATACACTAAAATTGAACTATCAGAGGAGAAATTAAGAAAACAATTCTATTCACAATTTCATCAAAAAACATAAAATACCTAGAAGTAAATTTAATTTAGGAAGTAAAAGACCTGAGCTCTGAAATCTAAAAGATACTGTAAAAAGAAATTGAATAGAATAAAAACAAATGAAAAAGTATACCTCGCTTATGGTTTGAAAAGTTTAACATTGTTAACATGTCTTTGCTACTCAAAGCAATATACAGAGTTGATGTAATCCCTATTACAATACTAATGGTTTTCTTTTCAGAACTAGAACAACTAATCCTACAATATATGGTACCACAAAAAAACCTCAAATAACGAAAATGATTTTGAGAAAGAACAAAATGGAAGATATCACAATACCTGATTTCAAACTATAATACAAAGCTACAATAATAAAAAGTTTATCATACTGGCACAAAAATAGATACATTGATCAACAAAATAGATTAGAGAGCCCAGAAAAAATCTCAATTATATGGTCAATTAATCTATGACAAAAGAAGAAAGAATATACAATGGGGTAAAGACTGTCTCTTCAATTAGTGACATAAGGGAAATTGAACAGATACATGGGAAAAAATAAAATTGGACCACTTTTGTATACTACATAAAAGAAATTAAAAATGGATTTAAAGACTTAAATATAAGACTTGAAACTGTCTGACTAGGTGGTGACGCAGTGGATAGAGCATCGGACTGATATGCAGAAGACCCAGGTTCGAGACCCCGAGCTTGCCAGCTTGAGCGCGGGCCCATCTGGTTTGAGAAAAAGCTCGCCAACTTGGACCCAAGGTCACTGGCTCCAGCAAGGGGTTGCTCGGTCTGCTGAAGGTCCGCGGTCAAGGCACATGTGAGAAAGCAAGCAATGAACAACTATGGTGTCGCAACAGCAATGAAAAACTAATAATTGATGCTTCTCACCTCTCTTCGTTCCTGTCTGTCTGTCTCTATATATCCCTTTCTCTGACTCTCTTTCTGTCCCTGTAAAAAAAAAAAAAAAAAAGGACTTGAAACCATAAATCTTCTAGAAGAAAACATAAGAAGTACATTCTTTAACATTGGTCTTATAAACAGTTTTTTGGATATGTCTCCTCAGTCAAAGAAAGTAAAAGGAAAAAATAAAAAATACTAGGTCAAATCAAAAAGTTTTTTTTAAAAGCTTTTATTTTTTTATTTTATTTTATTTTTACAGGGACAGAGAGAAAGTCAGAGAGAGGGATAGACAGGGACATACAGACAGGAATGAAGAGAGGTGAGAAGCATCAATCATCAGTTTTTTGTTGTGACACCCTAGTTGTTCACCGATTGCAGTCTCATACGTGCCTTGACCGCGGGCCCCCAGCAGATGGAGCAATCCCTTGTTGGAGCCAGCAACCTCGGGTGCAAGCTGGCGAGCTCTTGGCCAAGCCTGATGGGCCTTAAGCTCAAGCTCGGGGTCTCGAACCTGGGTCCTCCGCATCCCAGTCAGATGCTCCATCCACTGAGCCACTGTCTGGTCAGGCTCAAATCAAAAAATTTTTGCACAGCAAAAGAAACCTTAAACAAAATAAAAAGGCATCCCACTGAATAGAAAAAGACATTTGCAAATGATGCATCCAAAAAGGGGTTAATATACAAAATATGTAAGAAAGTCATACAACTTAACACTGAAAAACTAAACAATCCAATTTAAAAATGGGCTGAGGGCTGACTAGCCATTTCTCCAAAGAAAACATACAGATGACCAACAGACATATGAAAAGATGCTCAAAATCATAAATAATTAGGGAAATGAAAATTACAACCACAATGAGATACCACCTCACACCTCTCAGAATGGCTATCATAAAAAAAAAGAATAACAAGTGCTAGCAAAAATGGGAACAAAAAGGAACTCTTGTCCACTGTTGGTGAGATTGCAAATTGGAACAGCCTCTATGGAAAATAGTATGAAAATTTTTCAAAAGAATTAAAAATAGAGCTGCCATACAACCCAGCAATCCCACTTCTGAGTGTGTATCTGAAAAAAACAAAAGCATTAATTTGAAAAAATATATATTCATTACAGCATTAGTTACAATAGCCAAGTTGTGGATTCAAAATAGATGTCCATTTGTAGATGAATGGATAAAGAAGGTATGATATAATTGTACATATGTACCCTGATTTATTGGTGTCACCCCATTAGAATTAATAATAATAAAATATATATATATAAAAAAAGAAGGTATGAGATATATATATATAATGGAATATATATATATATATATATAATGGAATATATACTGGAATATATATGTAAATAATGAAATATATATATAAATAATGAAATATATATATAATAAAATATTACTCAGCAATAAAAAAGAATGATATCTTATCATTTGTTACAACATGGATGGACCTAGAGGGTATTATGCTAAGAGAAATAAGTCAGACAAAAAGAAATTCAATATCATTTAATTTATATGTGGAATCTGAAAAAAATAAATAAACAAAAGAGAAACAGACCCATAGATATAAAGAATAAACAGATGTTTGCCAAAAAAGAGGAGGAAGAGACTGAATAAAATTTTGAAAATCAGGGAGGAGCAAGATGGCGATGGAGTAGGCGGACATACCAACTTCCAACTCCCAGAACCAAAGTGGATTATAACTCAATTTTAAGAACCATCATCTGGATAAACCAACTTTGAACTAAACTAAGTGGACTCTTCAACCAAGGAACACAGAAGAAGCCACATTGAGACTGGTAGGAATAGCGAAAACGCGAAGAGGGCTGCCCAGCTTCCCGGAGTGAACGGCAGCCTGGAGAGACCCACGTGACTGGAGGAGAGTTTGGCGGAGAGGGAGGGACCTGGGTCCCAGGAACCAATACCCAGCCTGCAGTCTCAGAACCTAGAAGAGTCGTTTGGAGAGTATTGAGCTGTGAAACAAGTGAGGATACTGTTTGTGAGAAAGAGACAGTTTTCTCAGACCCAAGATTCTGACAACCACGGACCCGGGACTCTGGGAAATGGGGACAGAGGAGAGGACCAGAGCAGCGGGAAGAGAGTGTGGACTGAAGGCACAGAAACAAACACTCTGAGGGACAGCCACCCTAAATCCTGGGCTAAGTCACTTCCCTAATCAAAAACGAATATTTCCCCTGGAACTAGAAATACCAGCAAAGGGAGACAGGACACAAGCCAAACAAGCTCTCCTGCGGCAATTAGAGCAGAGCTGCTTAGATGGAGGGAGATCCCAGGTCTACAATATGGAGTGTTAGGATCTGAACTGTGGGGCCCCTTCCTACTCTGCTGAGGGTTGCTGGAGGGATGGTAGCAGAGGGACACTGAAACGCGGTTCTGTCGGCGGTGGTGGAGGCCCAGCCAGTGTGAGCTTGGTCTAGCCCAGCAGGGGCGGAGGGGACGTGCATAAGCAGTCGGGCAGCTGCAAGCCCGCCGGTAATCCTACCTGGAGGAAAAAGCGGGAGGCCAGGAACGGGCAGAGATCTGCTCTGCGACCCTGCGAAAGCCGGCCCTGACCGAGGGGATGGGACTAGGACCAGGGAAAGGAAAAGGCTAAAGGCTGAGCTCACTCTAGGAGGCCCAACCGGCCATAGAAACCACGGTTTGCCATCCCGCACCGCAAGTTGGCTCTGAACGTGGGGGCGGGGTAGAGCCTAGAATGAGCGGAAGTTTGCAGTTGAGCGCATGCCAGCAGCCACGCCTGGCCCAATAAACCTTGGTTTGCAACCCTGCGCAGAAAAGCCCTGGCCTCGAGGGCGGGGCTAAAGCTCCAGACAGGCAAAGGCTCACAGCTGAGAGCACGTCAAAGGCCCCGCCCAACCCGTGAAACTGTGGCAAGCAGGCTCTGACCGTGGGTGCTGGGCGGAAGCCCGGAAACAGGCTGGGTCTGCAGTTGAGTAAAGGTGCACACTTCTACCCGTGGTGCTGAACCTGTGGCTTGAGTGACAGCCCCTCCCATGGAGGAGAGGCGGAAATCACAGCAATAGCCTCAGTGGGCCAGTGCTGGAAACGCCCATACCCAACCACCCTAGGCAGTGGCAGAGGGGGTGGTGGGCCTGCACACAGACCACACCTAGAGAACACAAAGGCAACACCTACTGGACTCCAGTGGCCACAACTTGCTTATACACAGATAAAATGGGCAGGCAGAGGAATGCAAACCAAATGAATCAAGAGAAATCCCCAGAGAAGAACCTGAATGAACCAGATATAACCAAATTACGAGAAACAGAATTTAGAATAATGATAGTTAGGATGTTCAAAGAAATTAGAGCAACAATGGATAGTCACTATGAACACCTAAATAAAGAGATAACAAGTATAAAAAACGAAATTGAAATAATAAGAGAAAACCAGACAGAAATGACAAATACAATATCAGAACTGAAGACCACAATGGAAGGAGTTAAAAGCAGGATGAATGCCGCTGAGGATCAATCAGCAATTCAGAGGACACAATAAACAAAGGCACAGAAGCAGAGAAGAAAAAGGAAAAAAGACTAAAAAATGTGAGGAAACTCTAAGGGAGCTCTGTGACAACATGAAGAGAAACAACATTCGCATCATAGGGGTGCCTGAAGAAGAGGAGAGAGAACAAGAAATAGAAACTTTGTTCAATCAAATCATAGCAGAAAACTTCCCTAAATTAAGGCTGGGAAAGATTCCACATGTTCAAGAAGAACACAGAACTCCATTAAAGAGAAACCAAAAATAATCTACACCAAGACACATCATAGTTAAAATACCAAAGCTAAAGGATAAAGAGAAAATTTTAAAAGCTGCTAGGGAAAAAAAGACTATCACCTACAAAGGAGCCCCCATAAGGATGATATCTGACTTCTCAACAGAAACATATGAGTCCAGAAGGGAATGGCAAGATATATTCAAAGTAATGCAGAACAAGAACCTATAGCCAAGACGACTCTATCCAGCAAGGCTAACGTTTAAAATTGAAGGAGAAATAAAGAGCTTCCCAGAAAAAGAAAGCCTCAAGGAATTCATTAAAACCAAACCAATTCTGCAAGAGATACTAAGGGGCCTGTTGTGAACAGTTCAAAGGGAGGAAAAAATATAGCAAAAGAAGAATACAACTTTAAAGAATAAAATGGCAATAAACAACTACATATCAATAATAACCGTAAATGTAAATGGATTAAATGATCCAATCAAAAGACATAGGGTAGCTGCATGGATAAAGAAACAGGACCCAAACATATGCTGTTTACAAGAGACACACCTTAAAATAAAAGATGCACATAGACTGAAGGTAAAAGGATGGAAAAAAGTATTTCATGCAAATAGAAATGAAAGAAAAACCGGGGTAGCAATAACTTATATCTAACAAAATGGACTTTAAAACAAAGGCTGTAGTAAGAGATAAAGAAGGACACTACATAATGATAAAGGGAACAATTCAACAGGAAGATATAACTATTATAAATATCTATGCACCAAATATAGGAGCCCCGACATACGTAAAGCAGACTTTGATGGATATAAAGGGCGAGATTAACAGCAATACTATAATACTAGGGGATTTTAATACCCCTCTAACAACACTGGATAGATCCTCAAGAAAGAAAATTAATAAAGAAACAGACTTGAAGGATACACTAGATCAACTTGATTTAATAGATATCTTCAGAACTCTTCACTCTAAAGCAGACATTCTTCTCAAGTGCTCATGGTACATTTTCTAGGATAGACCACATGTTAGGACACAAAAATGATCTCAATAAACTTAAGAAGATTGAAATCATATCAAGCATTTTCTCTGATCACAATGCCATGAAACTAGAAATTAACCACAAAAGAAAAACTGAAAAATACTCAAACACTTGGAAACTAAATAGCATGTTATTGAATAATGAATGGATTAACAATGAGATCAAAGAAGAAATAAAAAGGTTTCTAGAAACAAGTGATAATGAGCATACATTAACTCAAAATTTATGGGACATAGCAAAAGCAGTTCTGAGAGGGAAGTTCATTGTACTACAGGCATATCATAAGAAGCTAGAAAAAGCTCAAATAAGCAACCTGACCCTGCATCTAAATGAACTAGAAAAACAATAGCAAATAAAACCCAGGACAAGTAGAAGGAAGGGAATAATAAAGATCAGAGAAGAAATAAATGACATAGAGGATAAGAAAACAATACAGAGGATCAATGAAACCAGTAGCTGGTTCTTTGAAAAGGTAAACAAGACTGATGAACCTTTAACTAGACTCACCAAGAAAAAAAGAGAAAGGACCCAAATAAATAAAATTAGAAATGAGACTGGAGAAATAAAAACTGACACAGCAGAAATGCAAAGCATTGTAAAAAAATACTATGAAGAACTCTATGCCAAAAAATTAGACAACCTAGGTGAAATGGACAAATTTCTTGAATCATATAATCTTCCAAAAATCAATCTGGAAGAATCAGAACACCTAAACAGACCAATTACAACAAATGAGATCGAAACAGTTATCAAAAAACTCCCAAAAAAGAAAAGTCCTGGGCCTGATGGCTTCACAAGTGAATTCTACCAAAAATTCAAAGAAGAACTAACTCCTATCCTCCTCAAGCTATTTCATAAAATACAAGAGGAAAGAAGACTTCCAAACTTCTTTTATGAGGCGAGCATAATTCTGATCCCAAAACCGGGCAAAGACAACACAAAGAAAGAAAATTATAGGAAAACATCCCTGATGAATTTAGATGCTAAAATTCTCAACAAAATATTAGCCAACCAGATCCAGCAATATATGAAAAAAATCATACACCATGATCAAGTGGGATTTATTCTGGAGAGGCAAGGTTGGTTCAATATTTGCAAATCAATCAATGGGATTCATCACATAAACAAAAGGAAGGACAAAAATCACATGATAATTTCAATATAATGCAGAAAAGGCATTTGATAAAATGCAGCACACATTCATGCTCAAAACTCTCAGTAAAGTGGGAATACAGGGAACATTCCTTAACATGATAAAGGCCATCTACGACAAACCCACAGCAAACATCATACTAAATGGACAAAAATTAAAAGCAATCCCCTTTAGATCAGGAACCAGGCAGGGGTGCCCCCTCTCACCACTTTTATTCAACATAGTTCTGGAAGTCCTAGCTACAGCAATCAGACAAGAAGAAAAAATAAAAGGCATCCAAATTGGAAAAGAAGAAGTAAAACAGTCATTATTTGCTGATGATATGATATTGTATATAAAAAACCCTAAAGTCACAGTCAAAAGACTACTGGACCTTATAAATGAGTTCAGCAAGGTGGCAGGATATAAAATTAATACTCAGAAATCAGAGGCATTTCTCTATACCAACAATGAACTGTCAGCAAAAGAAATTAAGGAAACAATCTTTTTCCTATTGCAACCAAAAAAAATAAAGTACCTAGGAGTAAATTTAACCAAGGAGCTTAAGGACTTGTACTCAGAAAATTATAAAACATTGATAAAAGAAATCAAGAAAGATACAAACAAGTGGGAGCATATACCGTGCTCATGGCTAGGAAGAATAAACATCATTAAAATGTCTATATTACCCAAAGCAATTTATAAATTCAATGCAATACCAATTAAAATATTAATGACAGACTTCAAAGATATAGAACACATATTTCAAAAATTTATATGGAACTAAAAAAGAACATGAATAGCCTCAGCAATCTTAAAAAGAAAAAATAAAGCAGGAGGTATCACTCTTCCGGATATCAAGGTTTACTACAAGGCCATTATACTCAAAACAGCCTGGTACTGGCATAAGAACAGGCACATAGATCAATGGAACAGAACAGAGAACCCAGATGTAAACCCACAGCTTTATGGACAACTGGTATTTGACAAAGGAGGAAAGAACATACAATGGAGTACAGACAGCCTCTTTAACAAATGGTGTTGGGAAAATTGGACATCTACCTGCTAAAGAATGAAACTAGACCATCAACTTACACCATTCACAAAAACAAACTCAAAATGGATAAAAGACTTAAATGTAATCCATGGAACCATAAGCATCTTAGAAGAAAACATAGGCAGCAAGCTCTCCGACATCTGTAGCAGCAATATATTTGCCGATTTATCTCCACAGGCAACTGAAATAAAAGGCAAGATAAACAAATGGGACTATATCAAACTAAAAAGTTTTTGCACAGCTAAAGACAATAGGAACAGAATAAAAAGACAAACCACACAATGGCAGAACATATTCGACAGCACGTCTGATAAGGGATTAATAACCAAAATTTATAAAGAACTTATAAAACTCAACACCAGGAAGACAAACAATCCAATCAAAAAATGGGCAAATGAAACGAATAGAAATTTCTCCAAAGAGGACATACAGATGGCCAATAGGCATATGAAAAATGCTCAACATCACTAATCATTAAAGAAAAGCAAAATAAAACCACAATGAGATATCACCTCACACCAGTCAGAATGGCACTCATCAGCAAAACAACACAGAATAAGTGCTGGCGAGGATGTGGAGAAAAGGGAACCCTTCTGCACTGCTGGTGGGAATGCAGACTGGTGCAGACACTGTGGAAAACAGTATGGAGATTCCTCAAAAAATTAAAAATCGAACTGCCTTTTGACCCAGCTATCCCACTTACAGGAATATACCCTAAGAACACCATAGCCCTGTTCGAAAAGAAGAAATGCGCCCCTATGTTCGTGGCAGCATTGTTCACAATAGCAAAGATCTGGAAACAGCCCAAGTGTCCGTCAGAGGATGACTGGATTAAAAAGCTTTGGTACATATATACTATGGAATACTACTCAGCCATAAGAAATGATGACATCGAATCATATACTACAAAATGGATGGACCTTGATAACATTATACGAAGTGAAATAAGTAAATCAGAAAAAAACTGAGAACAGCATGATTTCATACATAGGTGGGACATAAAAGTGAGACTGTGAGACATGGACAAGAGAGTGGTGGTTACGGGGTGTGGGGTGGGAGGGGAGGGTGGGATAGGGAGGAGGGGAGGGGCACAGGAAAAACCAGATAGAAGGTGACAGAGCACAATTTGACTTTGGGTGATGGGTATGCAACATAATTGAATAAGATAACCTGGAGTTGATTTCGTTGTACATATGTACCCTGATTTATTGGTGTCAACCCATTAAAATTATTTAAAAAAATTTTTTTTGAAAATCAATTTAACATATAAATAATAAGATGAAGAAGGAAATGTGGGGGTTTGGGATGCAGGTCAGGCAATGAACAGTGTTCGGTATATGAGAGACTATTGAAAGGTGGACTATGTGACTGATCCTGGGGCGGGATAGACAAGGGAGGTTAATAAGAGTGTAGACGTTAGAATCCTGATTTCTATATATATTTTTATGTTTTCTGTGGTAGCAATGGAGAAAGCCAGTGCAAAAGGAAAAAATTATGGTTCCAAGAGCCCTAACATTTTGCCTGGCCCTCCTCCCCAATGGTCAGATGAGTTTACTGGATCTTACACATATACTCACAGATCTTATGGCACTGTAGACTCTTTTGCCTGTTTGCCTTCCCTGGGTAAGGAGTGTCTTGATGAATTTTTGTTGTGTTTTGGGCTCAACACTTACTTATACATGGTTATCATATATTAAGACCTTGATGATATTTTATGAACCAACTCAACGTGGCTTTGTCTGTGTCTGGTCTTGCCATTTACCACTTGGGCTACTTGTAAGTCCTCAGCCTGAAATGCCAGCGACATCTCAACCTATATCTACTCTTCCCCTGCTTATTCATTTTCCCCCTCTTGATACAAGGGCTATTAAAACTCCCACTGGGAAAGGTGCTGTGTGTGTGTCGGGGGGGGTGTGTTACTTTGAGAATGGACTGGACAGCAGAATTTCTCTCCTGGAAAGAAATGACTCTGCTTAGGAATATAAATGGGCATGTTTGTCTATGGAGATTAGGGCATAGACAATAAAGGACCAGCAAATGACAAAGAGATGGAGAAACTCCATGGTATCAGAAAAGAATAGGCATATTGTGGGTTGAGAGCAACAACTAAAACAAGAACAACACAACACACAAAGGTGAGATGAGAAAATGGAAAGATACTATCACTATCATGTTGGGAGACAAGAGATGGTAGGGAAAGAAGTTCATCAGAGCAGATGTGAAAGAGGAATGCCTAACTTTTCCTCTGAAGTCATCTGTCACACAGTTCTGTGCACATCCCATCTCCATCTTCTTTAATTTTGAGTGGAACTCCTCTATATGCCCACCCACTTGTGTGAGTGGAGTTTAGTGAAATCAAGAAAAGGGGCTGTGGCCAGGCTTGTATTTACACAAGGCAGAGAAGAAGAAACAGCCACTGGAGGTGAGCTGTGAATGAGGTTGAGAGGTCAGCAAGACAGGAAATTGGCACAAGAGGTGACCATGGGAATGTTACCCTGTTAAGTTAGCAGAAATTTTGGGAAGGGCCTTCCCACAGGATGTGGGAAGGAGGCTTAGCCAATTCTATTTGAATCCTAGAGGACCTGGTGATTTTGGCTGACTTCTAAATTGCACAACCTCCACCCCTCATTCTTCTGGCCAAAAGTTGATGCAAGGGATAAAGAAAGCCAGATTCTGATGCACCAAGTTTAGTGTCAGTGTAGATACACACATTATAGATGTATGTGGAGGTACCTGGAAGCTCTGTGCACATTCACCATCTGGTCATCCCCTCCCTAGGATTTATAATACTACAGACATCAAGCACCAGGAATAAAAGATGCATGGGTTCTAGTGTACTCCTTTCAGGGACTTCTCACACTAGACCAAGCACCCTACATATTGCTAACCTGCTCCAGCTTTTCCCCCACTATCTTTATTACAAATAGTTTATCCTGTTGCCTTTTCACTGATGGGGCTGACCTAGCCTTGAGATTCTGGAAACTTAGAGGAAGGGACATCTGAGCCAAAACCCAAAATATGGGTTGGTGTTAGCAGACATGCGTAGGAGTTCCCATGGCTCTGCCTGTCTTTTCCCTCTGCTATGACTAGATTCAAGTTAAGATGTCCCATAAAGCAGAATAATCTACAAAATGGTGTGGACACCAGGTCTTCATGCAGTTAGCTCTGTACACAGACCTATTTGCAAGTGGGCTACATACATATAGATACACAACACTCTTTCCTTATACTTCCAGAGATAGAAAACTCTGATGTGTGTGTGTGTGTGTGTGTGTGTGTGTGTGAGAGAGAGAGAGAGAGAGAGAGAGAGAGAGAGAGAGAAAGAGAGAGAGAGAGAGAGAGAGAGAGGAGACACTTGCCTATTTATCCTGCTTCTTTGCAGTACAAAGAATGAGGACAGGGTGGAGAGGATAGAGGATGAATAGAAGGCGCTCTGATAATGATGTGTGAGAAATTTTGACTGCTTGTGAAACAGCTGTCTGAATAGACACTACTGTACTATACAGGTACAGTAGTGGCTAAGAATATATGCTTTGAAGGCATGCTGTCTCTGAAGTCTGGCTCTGCCCAGTTAAACTGTGCAAGCTACCTAGCCTTTCTGTCAATTTTGTTTTCTGTTTCCAGTAGCACCCACCTGACAATATTCATTCCATCGGATGCTCATGAGGACAAAATCAGTTAATGCAGATAAAGCAAGTTAGAACAGTACTCAGTATAACTCAGTGCTTATTACAGGTTAGTGATTATTACTAAAGCAAGGTAAGTGATATGTGAAAACATTTCCTTCAGTTTTTCCCTCTCCCAAAAGCAAGGACATTGTCTGCCTCTAGATCAAAGAGCAAAGCCCTCTTCCTTCTGCCGCTTTCTTGTCACTTTCCTCTAGGCCGTACCTAGATGTTGGCTGGTTTCTTGTGCAAGAAAATGAATCAAGTGTTGCCCAGGAAAATTCAAAATGTACCTGTTGCAATCTAATAAAGTTACTTAAGAGATGGAAATTTGGGTTGTAATCCTCATTCTTCATGTCCTCAGGGGTGTGTGTGTGTGTGTGTGTGTGTGTGTGTGTGTCTAATGGGTATTATTCTCTCTGCTCATCTTTGAACAATTAAGATGTGAACGAAAGTATAAACAGAATCGCCTGTAGCAATGTGATTCGTTCTGCAGGTAAAAATGATAGCACCTGCATTCACTTGGTGCTATTTTGTGAGGAAGCCATAATTTATTCAAGCATTTATTAAGCCACATGAAGGAAGAGTGGTTGATATCATTTCTCTGTGCCTGCCAAACATTTGGACATGAAAGGTGGTTTGTAATTGTAATCTACGGTCATTTTTGTCTATGGTGATTGACAGTCTTGAGCCGCCACAATTCAAAAGCAAGACAGCCAGTCCTGCTTGTGCCATTAAGAGTTCTGGAGCCAAAGGAAAATAAAAAGCTTTGGCTTTCACTGGTATAATTTTCTTTCCCAATGGCCCCAAGACAGGTCCTGCTGGGGTGATTGAAAGGGGCATTTAAAGAAGGCATCACCCAGGTCCAGTTTCTCCATAAAGCATCCCTGGTGTAAAGTTAGCTGTACTTCTTTCAAACTAGCCACTCTGAATGACTCTGTCATTAGGAAAGAATTTACTGGCTTCACATTTAATATAAGCTAATGGTTTCTGGAGGATTTTGAGAAGCAAATAATAAGTTTAAGCAGACTCCTGAGAAGTTTGAATGATGTACAAGTGCTAAAACAACCTGAGAGCACTATGCTTACCGTCTCCAACTGCAAAGTATTTATTTAGCGTAGTTACTTAACATTTTTCTGAAAAATGCTAGCTCCATTCCTATGTATATGTAATTAACTTCTTACTTCTCTTATCTTTGCGGATGATTCTTGTTTGTATTTCACAGGGATCACCATAGTTGTGTGCATGTTTACATGTGTAAGAATAAGAGAGATAAATCCATGGAAATGCTGATTTTCATGGATGCATCCATGGTACAGAAAAGTACTTGACATCAAATCAGAACACTGCAGTGAAATCAGGCAGAGACAGTATAGTGAGTATCTAAAAGATTGTTAATTAAAATATTTTTCTGATACTAAAATACTTTGAATTCTACACCAATGACATAAGGACAAACCATAATCTGACAATTCTGATAACACAAATTTATTTATTTATTTATTTATTTATTTATTTATTTATTTATTTATTTATTTCTGCTATGGAAACATAAACTTTACTGTTTTAACCATTTTAAGTATAAAGTTTAGCAGCATTAAGCATATGTACGATGTTTTGCAACCATCACCACCATCCACCTGCAGAACGTTTTCCTCTTTCTAAACAAAAACTCTTTACTAATTGAGCATCTTTCATTTTCATAAAATGAAGATGGAATGTTCATAGTGACATACTGAAATACATGCACAACACTTGGAGGAATACCGTTCTGGGCCATGTCTCCATGAAACATCAGCCATCAGAGAAAATATTGAGAGCCCAGGCAGGAACGATGGGAGCTCAGACTGCAGTCCCACATTAGGAGGATGTGACTGTTGATGTCATCTTTGGCACTGCACTTCCTTCGGTAACAATATGAAGGGGGACAACTCAACGTTCTCAGTAGAGCTGCCTCCTTCTTTACCTTTCCTCTAAGCTGAGCCAATTCTCAATCCTTCTTGGGAATACAGGAATATACCAACCCAGTGCTCATTTATGGTTCAATGCTGGTACTTAAAAAATCATCTAAAAACTTGGTTATTGCCAAATTGCACCGCCCAAAATTATCATTGCCCAAAGGAAAAAGCAGTTGTCACTCTTAGGATGGTGAGTTTTCTTTGAAGTAAACAGCAGCACCCTTCTAAAAATACCTAATCTGCCGGTTGAGTCATACACATTTATACTTGGTCAGAGCAATGAAGAACCAGGATCTAAGCCAGCAGCGCTATGGAGAGGGCATTTCATGGATGAAGCCTTTTGTTTTCCTGCCTGGGAAAGACTTCCAGGAGAAAGTAAGAAAGGTCCCAGAGAGGAGAAAGAAAACAAGTGACTGAGCTTGTGGCAAGGATGATGCAAGGAGAGCCATGCCAACAGCTTTGACTCTATGGCTTCACCCCGCTGTAGGCCCGGGCACTGGGTGGTATGTGACAGCAGCCCCCAGCCACTGCGTGTCTGTTGGCATGACTATGGGGGCAAGGTATGCAATAAGGGTGAATTATTCCGGGGGAGTTAAAATACTTAGCTATTGTTTTCTGAAAATAAATCTAATATTTCATGTGTTTATGATCCAGAATTGTCTTGGGAGCCCTTTAGGGTTAGTGAACTCCCTGAGGACATTTAACAGCACTGTGTGTAGAAATTGTGGTTCACTGTCAAATTGTTTACACATCATCTATGCCCACCATGGTCTGCTGTCCTCACCATGGCCACCAGCATTGTGAAACAGCTCTCTAGCGAGTGAATGTTCACACGGGTTAGAAGAGACTTAAGGAAGAAAGGAGGGAGAAAAGAAAAAGGCACTATCATTAAGGAGAAGCCTGTTATATTTCAGCCACTTCGACTATTTTCAGTTTTAAGAGATTAGTTTACTATAAGAAAAGTGATGTTCTGCGAAGTTAAAAACTTATCCGAAGAAACATAGCTTACCGGTGTGTCTAAGAGTTTTACCTCTTTGACTCCACAGACTACATTCTTTCAATTACATAGTGTTGCAGAGACATTCAGGCCCTCTGAAGAGTTCCCTCTAGAAGGAGTATTAGTCAGAATTTTCCAGAGAAACAACAGGATATCTATCTATCTGGTATAGATGTGATACATCTATTGATACCTAGATATCAATAGCTATCTTGATGGGTAGGTATAGATATAGACATTATGCATATCAGATAAAGATAGATAGATGATAGATAGATATCCTATTGGTCTTATTTCTCTGGAGAAACATATATCTGTCTGTCTGTCTATCTATCTTTCAATTAAAAAAGAGATATATTTACTATAAGGAATTGGTTCATGTCATAGGGCTAACAGTCCCTAGATCTGTAATTGGCAAGCTGGATACACAGGTGAACCAATGGTATAGTTCCAGTCTATGTCCAAAGACCTGAGAAGCAGGAGAGCTAATGGTGTCAATTCCAGTACAAGTCCAAGTCTGAAGGCAGAAAATAAACCAATGTCCCAGCTCAAAGACAAGCAGGTAATACTGTAAGAGCAAATTCTCTCTTTCTCTGTCTTTTTATTCTATTCAGACCTTTAATAAAAGGGATGAGGCTCGTGCACATTAGTGAGGACAATCTGCTTTCCTTGGTCTATAAGTTCAAAGTCAATGTCCTCTGGAAACAGCCTTACAGACACACCCAGAACACTGTATAACCACCCCATGGCCCAGTCAAGTTGACAAATTAATCACAGGCTGCTAATTATAAAAGGATTTGAGATAGATCATTTTAGGAAATTACAGAAAGGTGTTCTTTTTTTAAGTTTTAATATTTTACATTAATATAGTAATAAGAGAATATATATATATTGTTTTTAATACCTCCTTTTAAAGTCAGGTGCTAATATTCCAATTTTATATATGAAGATACTGAGGTCCAAAAAACACTGAGTGATTTCTGTGAGGTCATGAGTAAGAAGGAGAAAGAACTAGCTCCAGACCTTCTGATGGTTAAGTCCTTTCTTTCTGTAATAACAATTGCTTCTTAGTAAATTAGGATAATGTACTTTAAATTCAGATTGGTCAAAAAGGTAACCGTCAATAGTTAAATTATAGCTTTATTAGTCTAAAAACCTTTTTAAAAAGAATTTTTTTAAAAAATAATTAAGATTATTGCCTGGTAAACTTAGATTTTAAAATGCTACTCTTTACAGAATAAAGTCTGTGTGATTCTCAGGTGCTCTGGATAAGTTTTTTAAAGTTAAATATATAATACATAACATGGATTTAAGCTATTGAACCCCAGGGAGGGGCAGAATAGTTAAGAAAGTTGGAAGAGTTAGGCAAGAGCTTAGACAACTATCATTTTATTAGAAAAAGAAAAGTGTTAGTTTTTTTGCTATCCAATAAATGTGGAACTTTTTCCAATTGTTTCTCTTGTTAAGCCTGTGCCCGATACTGCGAGAGGCAGGAGAAATTCTCTAGATGGAGTGTAGCTCAAGTTCAGTAGGGATTTAGCTATGAACTGTGGAAGAGATCAACCTATTGGATCTTTTGCTTAACTGAAGAACCATAATTGTCCCAAGCAAGAACCAGGAAAACATTCAATATTAGAACCTATTATCAAATAGATTTCCTGCAAGAATTCCAGTTGTAAGGTGAAGGGCCTATGGGGTTTCACAAGGTGAGCCTGGAGGGGAGGGGGGAAAGGGAGAGCAGTGTAAGTGTGATTGATGATCGGGAAGAGGTATCCAGATGTTTTTCTCACTTTATATTTTGTTCCCAGTATCATATTTGCAAATAGATTAGTAATTCCAGTTATGCTTATGCCTAACCTTTAATAGGTACTATAACTTTCCATGCCTTCCTCTGTCCTGGACCTTCCTACAAGACCTCCATATGTGTACCCTTCTGCCTGCTGGACACTTCCTCTGAGGTATCACAGAGCAGCTCAGTTTTTATGTGTCCAGAGTCAGGTTTTCCCTGGAAAACCCGGTGCTTGCCCAGTTTACCCTAACAAATGGCAGCACCACTACCCAGGGTACAAGTGAGTGATGCCAGCGTCATCTCTGGCTCTTCACCCCACACCCCCCGTGTCCCCATCCCTGTCCTCACCTCTGATGGTTCAGGCCATCAGACTCTTTCCTTTGGGCCACTATACTTGTTTGTTCTCCATTGGCCTCCGCTGCCCATTTTGGTTGTGTTCTCACACTGTAGCCAGAACAGTCTTGTTAAACATGAAACCCGCCCTGCCCCCCAGGTTTTCCCCTGTGCCTGAGGAACATGCTCTTCACGTGGTCCCCAGCAGCCTGGTGTTGCTTGTCCACTCCTGTCTTTCCAGAATTGTCTCCCCCTATGCTCCTTTTCCTCGCATTCTGTCAGTGGCTCTGCAGCAGGTCCTCACGCTCTCTTCAGGGGACCCCTCAAGCTTCAGCCCCTGTCACTGGCCCACGTTTTGTAGGACAGTTCTCTCCTCCTGTCTCTCCTTGTCATTCACACCTTAGCCCTGCCCCTGCTTCCCCTTCCCCGGGGGCAGGGTGGGGGGCTTTCCTGACACCCTGTTGAGTCAAGCTGCCTCTGAGAGACCTCAGAGCTCACAGCACCTCTCCTTTGAAGTTCTACTTACAAATTATGATTTAACAAATATTTGTGATATATTCTCCCTTCACACGTCAGGGACAATTTTGGGTTTTGCTCTCTATATTTAATTTAAAGAATAAATAATAAGAAAATCCCAACTGCAAAAGAAATTGCTAATGGCTTTTCTGTGGCTGCCATCCCTACAAAGGCTGCCTGACCACTCTGTCCATGAGCATAACTAACTAACCATTGTTTGCCCATTGCTGTTTGCTCTAATGTAGACACAACCAAAAACAAAAATGGTTGTGCTATCTTTGGAAGCACACACCTAAAAGATTATGCTGGAAGGTCACCATGGCAAATGGATCTGTAATGTCATTAATAAAATTTAATTCTGCAGAAATAAACTTTGAAAACATTCAACTAATGCTCTTTATTTCTCCCTTTCCATCATTTTAATGAGGGGACAGAACAAAGTACATATAAATTTCTAATTCTGCATATAATTTTCTTATTTTCTGGTGATTTATCCCCATTTTTACTTTTTTCATTATATGGGGGTTTTTTTTGTTTTTTGTTTTTTTAGCTATGTCTGCACAGTTAGACCTTTGTTGGGGCCTCCAGAGATGAAGAATTCTCACAAATTTGGAGAACACTGGGTCTGAGAACTTTGAACAAGATCCAGCTCAGATATATCTTGAAACCCAAGGTAATTCGGCTCACTATGTCACATTCATATTGGTTGGTTTGTCACAGTTTATGTTGGTTTTCCACCAAAGCATTTTACATGACACACCTGAAGTTTTTTGAAGAAATTTAGTAAGTTAAACCAATAGATCAGCAAGCCTATAGTTTTCCTAACTTGCTAGAGATGAAAGTTAAACTCCATCCAGAGGCATTTAGCAAGTGGACGTTTGAGTTTGGGCAAAACTTCTTGATTTGATACCATTAACTGGAGCCTCCTACCCTATCTGCATTAACAGTCTTAAATGACACAAAATTTATAAAGGCGGTAGAAACAAGAAGTGATCAGACATCCACAGAGAGTTCAGTGATATTGCAAATCAGCTACTCTGGTTCTAAGGACTGATTGGGCCCTCTTCCCTTTGGATTTTCATCACATAATTCTGTCTAAAATCCTGGGTATGTCTAAGAGTCATCTTCCCAAAAGAGCAGAAAGAACTTCCTGAGAATGTTCCGGTTACACTTTTATTAAAGTTCTTAAATTATCTCAAAAAGGGAAATATGACCTGAGTAAAACAAGTACTTTTTTTAAAAAAAAATGACCATCAGAAGAAAACTTGGTGTTTTATACCAAAAAGTTAGTTGTGAATGAGGCTGCAAAATACCATGGAGAAACAATTTCAGGCTTCTGTCGAATTTTAGTCAAAAATTCATTGCTGTAGAATGATAAGTATATTATGCTTCAAAAACAGGTCTGTGCATTTTTCATATAATATAATATCAAGAAATGTGAGGCCAGCTTTTAACAGTGGAAGCAGAAGTTTCAACAATTTTTCTATGAATTCAAATTATTCTGAACTAGCAGAATGCTTAGACAGCCAATTTGGACAGTTTGAACCCCAGAATGGTGTCATAGGTCTGATTTATATATTTGCTTTGGCTATGTAGATAATTTTCAATTACTAGACAATGGCTCATGGAGAAAATGGGGAAATGCCCCCTTGAATGTACGTCTCCTTTCTGGGCAAGTATTTAAATGTGAGACAGTAAGAATTTGCCTTTTCTGTGACTAAAGGAAAGTCTTCAGAAGGTTCACCACTTTTCCTCTTCATCCTTGAAATCCAGGCAGCAGTGGGAACCTCATGAGCTCAGGAAAGTCCCTGATAACAATTGTGGGATAAAATGTCTTAATTGGCAAATGAACCCCTTGGCTTAATTCTTGTCTTTGTAGAACTTGTCAAAAGCTTTTAGTTTCAAGCCCCAAAACTGTCAGAATGAAAGCCAATCACTGACAATGGAAAGATGAGGAGAGCAGAGGTGTGCTGGCCATAGGACAGCACATAGGGAGGCAGATGGAGGGCACTGTCCGAGGGTCACTGGCCCCAGCCAGTACTGCAGGGGAAGGGCCTCACTGACATTTCTCACACATGTAGCAATGCTTTATCTTTGTCATAAGAAACTAGGAAACTAAAAATGTGACTCCAAGTGTATTTCTGACTCAATTTCTTTTCTTCCTTGTGCACCTACACTGTTCCAAGCACAAGAGAAAACAGAAGAGCAAATGACTAGCTACATTATTTGCTGAGTAAACCCTATTGAGTTGATTCTATCTATTCTACACTCACACACACACACACTCACACACACACACACACACACACACACAGAACTGGATTCAAATCTATATATTTTGGGATTTACCTCGTTCTAATTACCTAGGAAGAGGTTTGGAATTTGGCTAAAGAAACATTTTGAATGTTAATGTATCCCTCTTAACTATGGACTCTTCATCCCCATCCATAAAATCATTATGGGAAAAAATCATTAATATGTAAGAATTTGCCCCTTGCCCCCCACTTCCACAAGAAGAGGTGGATTCTTTCTTGATCTACTCTACCTTTGAGCTTCTGTTCATCAGGGTTAAAGCAGTAAGAGAGTAGCCCAGGTAATGAATCCAGGGAGAGTTGCTTGATTCCCGGAAAGCTGCAGAAGAGGAAGGGAGAGGTGCAGAAGGAGAGGAAACCTTCAGCAGAGGCTGACTCAAAGTCCACTTGGCGACCTTGGAGAGGAGGAGGAGGGATGTATCAGGAGAAGTTGGTGTGACTAGGGCATTAAAAAGGAAAAAACCCAATGGGAAAGAAAACTGTCTGGAGTCTTTTCTATATCTTTACGTTTGTTTTTCAATTCATAAAATCTCCTTTTGCATTTTAAGCAAAACCAAGTAAAATATATTTTAATTGCTTTTCTAATTAAAATCTCAGATACCAGATTGTGTTATTTTACATTTAACACCCTGTCAAGAATGGGTGGCAGAGGTAATTGAAGCTCCATCGGTAAGATACTCAGCATCAGTGCTGAGGAGAAAACTATGTCAGAGACCCTACTGCTCAAATATCTGCTTCATGTAAGCTTCTCACAGGGGGGGTGATGTATTGGTTGTATAGATATCTGAGTGTCTCTGTGCAATGTCCACCAAACCATAAGACATAGGCTGCAGTAATAGCTGGAATGATTAAAGCAGGAACATACATACGGTTAAATTCACTTGTGCCTGTTTCAAATAGGTAACCTCCTTGAAATAAAATGGCTTGTTTTAAACCAGTGGTTCTTAACCTGGGTTCTATCGAACCCTGGGGTTCGATGAGTCAGTTTCAGGGGTTCGGAGAAACCTCTGCCGCGGAGACCAGAATAAAGTAATGCTGTAATTTGTTGTAGTTCATGTACTTTGTTGGTTTTGCTCATTTTGTGCACCAGTAAAAAAACATATACCTATGTCTTGAATTTGGAAAAAATAATCCTATTTTATTTATCACTAAAGAAGGGTTCGGTGAATGCGCATATGAAACTGGTGGGTTCGGTACCTCAATAAAGGTTAAGAATCACTGTTTTAAACCTTTCATGTAGGCAAGGCAGGGCAAGAACTTTAACACTAAAGAATACAATTTTTCTATTTTTTAAAAAAATGCCACTATTTTAAAAAGCAAAGAGAGCAAAAATAACCACCACAAAGTAAAACAGTTAGTGTTTGTTTGGTACTTTTCCATCTGTGCTGTAGCAATTTTCACTTGCAATTTTAAAAAAGCTTGTCATAAACAGAAAACAGGTTTGGCCACGAAAGTAAACTCCCTTTTTCTGCTAGTGATTGAATGTGACTTCCAGATTTATAAACTCACAAGCCACTCACATTACGCTAGTTGTTGAAACAGGGCAAGTTTTGGCTTTGAACGCTGTTTACAATATTTTTTAGGTCTTGTAATAAGCAAGTGTCCAGTGAGGTTCCTCATGTGGACAGCAGTGACTGTGCTCCAGGCTGTGCAGCAGCTGGATTACCAGTCCAGTATTGCTGCCGTGCTCAGAGATGAGGGCCTAAATAATATCAAAATGATGTGAATTTGCTGGACTGTGAGACAGAAAGGCATCATATAAAGTGTCCTACATACCAATCTAAGCCAAACTATTCTTTCTAAAAGTTTAGCAGACTAAAGTTTTACATCTGCCATGGGCAAGAAGCCAGCGATTTCTGGAAACATAAGAACAGCACAGATCTGTATATTCTTTACATTTCCATGTAATGTGAATTCACGCTGCTCAAACACTCAAACATTCTATGTAAACCTGGTCTGCAAACCTAGGCTTGGCAAGTGGCAGCAATACCCATAGAATACCTCAGGTACCTTAGTTTACTATATATCGTGTGACTCCTAGACTTCCAACCAGATGGGACAACTTCCCACCACAATTATTACCAAGATGTCCCCGGACTCCTAACTGCATAGGTAGTTAACTTCAGGCTTTGGGCATCTGGAGGCTCACATGGCTTCATCAATGAGATAGAACTATCTGTTAGGAACAGAGGAAGGTTCTTAGAAGTTGGGACAAAGGCTGGCCTGGGGTCCTCATATATGCTCAAACTCACAATTGATGTAACACTAGGGCTAGCTGTTTGGCAACAATTTTCACTGGTCTTTCCATTACCACTCCTAGGCTGCTGTAGCATGCTCTCTGAGACAGCTTCTCTTCATTTCAAGCCTGCTCCTTGTGGGTTTTTAAAAACCAGATTCAGTACAAAAAAATGTTAAGGAGAGCAGAGAAGAAACAGGGAGACATACTGATTTGCTTTTAAATTCCCACCCTCCAACCCATACACACCTGGCCTTCATAATTCTCTTTGTTTGTTTTAATTGTGTGACATTTCACCTTTCTTAGTTCCTGTTCAAAGTTTTCAATACAATATATTCATTTTTCAAGTTAATGCAAATTAAAGTAAAATCTTTTTTTCAGAGCTGATTTAAGGTGCCCTGAATATATTAGTTAGGCATGCGTTTGACTGAACATAAAAAATAAAACTCAAAATATGCTTAAAAATAAGGAATTTATTTGTGTCAGGTAATAAGAAATATTAGTGTGGCTGAAATAGGGCTAATCTCCAGGCTTTATCTATTTTCCTGCTCTGCCATTTGTGGCGGGTGGGCTTCTGTCCTCATGGTTGCAATATGGCTGCTGCACCTCCATGAATCATAGTTCAGACAGAAAGAAAGTAAATGAATGCAGGAAAGAGGGCAAAAGACTAAAAGGGCAAACTTTGTGAGTCTTTTCTCTTTAGAGAGCTTTCTGAGGCACTCTGCCGTAAAACATCCACTCATGTCTCTTAGCACAGAAACGGCTCTCAGATTTACTCTTACTCATGGCTGCACAAATTTTTTTAGTTTCTATAGTAGAGGAAGGGGGGTACTGTGTGACTTTTTATTAGCTTTACAAAGATTTTAACACTGAGGTGATCCAAAGAAAATACCTATCTTGTTCTATGAAAGTGGGCCCAAAGAGGGTTTAAATTAAAGAGTCAGAATTACCTTTTCATGGGGTGACAATATGTCTCACTTTGAGATGTTTAATCTTGTGGCTGGTGTTCCTGGCTTAATTGCTAATAGTACCTCCTTTCACTCTTTCCCCAACTTGTTATCATGTAAATTCATGTTATTATAAGTGTCAAATGGATTTTATGGGAATATCTGTATATCCATTACCTAAATCTTACTATTGAAATTTTTCTACCCTTGTCTTATTTCATATCTCTCCATCCATCAATCTGTCATTTTATTTTTTTTGGGGGGGGGAATATGTTTTAGAGTAAGTTATAGACATCAGAACACTTCTCTTTATTTCATTAACAAGAATTCTATATTTTTAATGTGCTTTTTTTCTTTTGATGTAAAGTTAATATAAAATAAAATGCATACCTTAAGTGTATATTTGCTGAATTTTGACAATGTGTAATCTAAAATCCTATTAACATATAAAACATTACTATTACCCCAGAAAGTTTCCTTATGGCCCCTCTCAGTCAATCTCTCACCCAGAAAAATCACTTCAGATTTTTTCAGTATAGACTATTTTGCCTGTTCTAGAACTTCAGATAAATGGAATTATACAATAGATAATCTTTTGACCTTTTAGTAAGTAAAAAACTAAGAATACTATGTTTGAGAATTATCCAGGTTGTCATGTATATAATTGCAAAAGTTTGTTTATTTCTTTCTATTTATGAGAACGAAACAAACTCTGAGTCGCAGTTGGGTCAAAATCACCTGTGTTCAAGGCTGATTGTTAAAAGTTCCTACGGAGAGCAAAGACCTTAAAAACTGATACAGCAATGCTGCTCCTCTCGATAGAAAAGGTGAACTCCTAGACATAAAGATTTTTATTTCATAAAAAGAAATGCAGGTTTTGGAACTTCTAAATGGCTCGTTTTAAATTCAATGTCTCTCCAAAAGATATAAATTAACTGCAGCAAAATATTATGGCTCAGCTTCAGCCACAAATTATAAATTAAAGTTTGAATGCTTCAGCCCATGAATTATAAATTAAAGTTTGTTTAGCTATTTGAGGTAGGGGCGCTTAACCATACTAAAAAGAGCTGTTAAATATTTTATGGTATCTAAATGCACTTGCAGCCACGGGCACCATTCCTGACCCCTGACACATTTTTGTTCAAGGGAGAAAGGGAACGACTGAGAATTCACATAAAAATATTCCCAGTTAACAGAAGTTTAAATGAATTAAAGAAATAAAGAACACACATGTTTGCATTTAGACAGGGTATATGGCCAATTTTTTTCATGAAGAGAGCCTTATTACTTTTGCTCTAAGCAGGACTCTAAGTGTTCAACATTTGACAAGGGGAATTTCCCTTCCCTTCCCTCCGCTCCCTACAGTATATATTACACTAATTGCTTTATTTTATTTTAACAAGGGGGACCCTGTTTCCCCCATCTTCTTGACCTCCTGCTTGAACTTCAACTGCAAGGATCTTTGCTAAGAGATAATTGCACTACCAATATGATTTAAGGCACTTTGGCTCTAGTCCATCATCTTCTCCATCTTTAGAAACATTTTTAACTCTCAAAGGGTCAGATTCCCATCATATATAATTCTTGGCGAGTCATATAAAAAAATTGGCCCAAAGTTTTCTTATCATTTATAATTTTCATAATACCCTCAGAGTCACAAAACTATCTACTGTTTCAGAGATGAACAATTTGCTGTTCTTCACGAATAAAAATTCTCTGAAGAATAATGTAAAGAATGCCAGTAAGATTAAAACTGTCACAGGGAAAGTATAAATAAAACTCATGCTGTAACCTCCAGCGCCCCCGCTTCAGTTCTACCTTTACAAATATCCATTTCTTCAGCTTCTCTAAAAAAATTCCTCATGATTGAAGTGAATAAGCATGAAAAATCGGTGATGAGATGAGGAGTCAGCCTTCGGCTGTGGACGAATGGAGAGGCCAAGCTGTGTACCCCTTGGAGGGGTCTCATTCCTGGGAGTCAAGACCTCTCCTTCTTGAAAAGTTCCCCTTGATCTACCTGCTCTGAGTTCCTAGGGCAGCACTGACGTCTATGGTTACATCATTTGTTGTTTTCCTTCCCATTCACTCATTTTGGGGGCTTGGTGGCTTTGTGCCCTTTGCTCTTATACACACATACATGCATACAGAGGCACTCAAAACACACATATATGCTCCTACAGAGAAATCCACATACATCTCTCATCTGACTCCCATATGCAGACACATACATGCACACTCAAACAAAAACAAACACACTTCCAAAGTGAGCATCATTATATTTAATTTTAGCCACTCTATCTAGTCTGTGCCCTTTGAAGGAGAATATTGCTCTCTTGGGACAGGCTTGAGAATATACTTCTCATATTAACTGTTTGGGAAGCATTGGACTCAGCCAGTGATGTTAACTACAGTTTCTTCAGGCAACCTGGGTAAATGAAGACCTGCCTTCTGAAGATCTTCAGCATTTTTTAGCCAAAGCACTTTGGGCCAGTACTTTGCCTCTTTATGTCTTAGTTGTTTCACTGTAAAGTGGGAGTAAAATAATTCACCCATACCTTCTTTGTGAGTTTATATACTACATAAGCATTTTAAATCTGTAAAATACCACAGAGGAGTTATCACTGCTACCAGGTAGCTGTCTCCCGTTAGGCAAGAAACCTGGGGAAGGCTTCTGTATAATCCCTAGCAAAGCGCCATGGGTCCCAAAGAGCCTAGCACATCTTAGGATGAGAATGAACATGTCTTCCAGAAAGCAGAAATGAAATATCGATCCTGCAAAGATTCCTTTCGCTTTTTTCTATTGTGGAGTTGAAAAAATGGCTTAGACTCTGGGCAATCAATGTGTGTGTGTTGGTGGGAGCAATGATTAGGCCACTTTAATGTTGGCCAGCTGCAATGCCAGGAACTTAGTTCACTGCCAGATAATCAGGCAGTGGGAGGGCTGGCTGTGTGTGGTTGGCCCTGCAGGGCTCAGGAGGAAGATGGGAGTCTTCCAACATCCAGGGGCTCTTCTAATTGAACCCATGAGAGATGTGGGTGCCACTCGTTCCCCTTTCAGGTTACTGCAAATTCTCTTTGCTCACCAAGACCACTTTCTTTTGGTTCCTTTTTAAGAACTTTCCAGATTCCTGCAGGATACCCTCTCCTCCGACCAGCATCTGTCACCATGTGCACAGAGAGCCAGAGACTTCGGCGAACACATGCAAAGGAAACTCAACCAGTATCAAGCACTCTCAGAAACTAACTGGTTTGTCAGAATGATTAGTTCATTTCAAATAAGTCAGTGGCATGGCCTTCATGCTTCCGTCAGGAATCAACATTTCATTTCATTATTGGAATTGGGGGAGAGGAAATGAATTTCCTGTATTGGCCCACTGCACATGGCTGCAAGTTCGGGTGTATTAATTTTCTAAGATGCCCCCCTTGCCAATGGCTTTCTGGAGCTTGCTGTTTACTAACGCCTATTGTTCTCGACTGCCTTTGATTCTTTATTTTAGTGTCTTGTCTCCAACCTTCAGTAAGCACCATGCTTTTTCAAGTTATCCCTCCACTTACGGTCCCTGGCTTTCAACCCAATTCTCTTCATTATTTTTCATCTTTGAATCATTTCTAACCACAAATTCTCCATTTTGTTCTGTGGCTAGTTAGTGCAGTTGATGGAAACCTAGGGGCAGCAAGGCTAGACGCTGGCACGGCTTCAATTTCTGAGCGAGGTGATTGTTATGCCATGGACAGGCATAGTGTGTTTAAAATGCCCAGCCATGTTCTACTCTGACAGTTTAGCCAGTGCTTGGCATTGGTCACCAAGGAAAAGAGTTAACATTTGATGCAACCTGTATAAATCCATCAGCATTGGAAAACAGTTTTTAGAGAAAGTCCTGCTAATGCATCCATTCATCAATATTGTACAGATACTACCAAGGTGCTCTTAAAACAGCCAACCCACTTCCTCTGTAAGCATCTGTGACTCCTTTCCTACAGGTCTTCTTCTACTTGTTGCCCTGACTTTATCCATATACACTTGACTTGAGGTTGCTGCAGTCATTAGTTTAAAGATCTGTCTTCTTCTGCTAGACAAGGGCTCAGCAACATTTTTTCTATGAAGGGCCAAATAATAACTACTTTAGACTTTGTGGGTTTCACAGCCTCTATCTGAACTGCTCAGTTCTGTGGTTAAGGCACAGAACAGCCACACTGAACATGTAAACAAATGGTGTGGCCATGTTCCACTAAAATTTGTGCATGGACATTAAAATTTGCACTTTGTATAATTAAATGACATATTCTTTTTGATTTTTAAAAATAATTTAAAATGGCAAAAATGACTCAGTTTGCAGGCTGTAATGCGCAGAAGGCTGAATTGACCCATGGACCAGTTTACTGATTCCCGTACTTACTAGAGTGTAAATTCTTTGAGGGCTGAAACTTTTTTCATGGTTACATATTCTAAAGCATTGACCTATGACAAGTGTTTAATAAATAGTTGTTTAGTTAAAGAAAATTTTCTTTAGAATTTATAATATAAATATAATGTTGGGAAGGGGCAAGGGCGATATGAGGGGAATACAGGGGAGGGGGGATGCATTTGGGGCAACACTAGAATCTATGTAAACACAATAGATTAAATAAAAAATAATATAAATATAATGTATCTTTATTAATGTGTATTACATTGGAATATTCTATAACTCTATATGTTAATAATATATCATATATATAAATGTAATAATATATACACATACTATTACAAACATCACTTTGTTTTGCTGGATCCTGTGACACGTGCAGAGGATACCACTGTTCTGTTTTACAGATGATGGGATTTATCCCAGAGTTCATTCTGACCTTTGTGAACACATCACACAAGCACTGATTTTCAGTGGTGTCTAAATAATTACCCCATAGAAAGCACTTTCCTTTTTTGTTTGTTTATTTTATATTTTTGTTGTTGTTTCTTAAAAGTTTTATTTACCTTTGAAGATGCTTTAGGTGACTTGTAGTGACTTCATCTTCCATCAGTTCTGTGTGCCATATTCAGCTCTTGAGTGACTTTAGTTCCTGCCTTGGCAAGTGGGCCAATCCTGTCAGTCCTCTTGAGCATGAGGCATGAACTTTGGAAATTCTATTGTCAGTGATATGATCTCTGAAGGAAAAAGACATGTCTATGAGGGTCTGCTGAGCCTTCAGTGCATGTGGTGGTTGTGCTGGCTGTTCTCAGCTGGTTACAGAGCATAACCTGCTCTGTGTACAGGGAAGTTGGCCTCCGGTTATGTTTGACCAATGGACAACACCAATGAGACAACAGAAGATGAGCTACAAAGTGGTTGTAAGTTCATCTTCCTGCTCTAGATCTCCAGTGCCTATATACTCACTCCATGGGAACAATCCCTCTCCTGGGTCTGCAGTGACTGTGTCCTCTAAGGGAGCACTCTCTCTGTCTGACTTTTGAGGTAGGAGTGGTAATGGTTTCCCATTATTGCCACTGGAGTATCTGATCACCCCATTCCACTGCCTACCTCTCTAAATAATCTCTTCATTAAAACCTCTCCAGTTAAACTCTGAATCTGCTCCCTACGTGGGCACTGGCTGACTTGGCTATCTATGAGGTATGATTTAGAAACACTGGGAATTGATTAGTCAGGGATCCAACTAATAGCCATGACTTCTGAAATTCTCATGCTAAAAACTTCCTTTTTGGGTTACAACTCTAAGCATTTTCTTTTATATTGCAAACAGCCATTATCTACATTGCCTATTAAAGGGTTACCATTGATTGTACATGATAAATGTAACCAGGTTTGCTGTATCACTTTCTTCTGTGACATGGTGGCCTTGGGCCACTGTAGAGATTTTGGCTGATCTGAACCATTGGAGCAGGGATATAGTGTGGAGGAAAAGCCTTGACACTGTTTATAGAGGCCAGATCTGGTTGGGCCTTCAGGAACAGGGTGAGGGCATGACCACTCATGATGGGTGAAAACAAGGGGCTGAATGGGAGCTTAGGAGCTGGAATTTCGGAGTACTAAGAGTAGTTTTTGTCTATTTTTTATACATTTCCCCACCATGTATGAATATATACATATATAAATAGGATAAAAAATTCATGCATTGCTTGACTTGTGGTGGCTCAGTGGATCAAGTGTCAGGTTCAAAACCCTAGGCTTGCCTGATCAAGACACACACAATAATCAACTACTATAAATTGATGCTTCCCCCTCCACCCCTTCTCTCTCTCCTCTCTCTAAAATTAATAAATAAAATCTTTTTAAAAATTCATATTTTATTTAGGTAGACAAAGAAAATAGTCTTCATTTTTTTATAACTGCTTTGATCTTCTTTATAAGACTCTCTCATAAAGGGAGAAGAAAAAAAATTTTGTCCAATTTAGATTAATTTCAATTCAATAAGTTAAAAAACATATTTAGATAACCAAAAGTCTTCCATCTTAACACTCAGGTTTTTATATTCCTACACTTGATCCTCTCCAGAGTCATGTCTGGGCATCTGGAGAAGCACTTACAAGGCCTCAGAGTGACTAACTGGGTGAGATTCTTGGACACACATGTGGCACCCTTGTGCTGTCCTCTGGCTCCTCTTGTCTGTTCATCAGATGTGCACCACTGGCCTTCAATTCTGGAGTGCAGGGCGGAGCTTATAGAAGTTGCGGCATTGTCTGAGTCCAGGCAAAGGCACTGGTATTGAGAGCATTATTCACTTCCCTTTGTCTGAAATGGTCCTTCTGGCTTCAGAGCTCATCATGTTTAGCTCTAGGCAATCTACAGTGCAGCCTCAGCCAGAGGCCATTCTACCTCCACCATGACCTTAGCCATAACCTTAGCCCCTTTCTTCTTCACTCAGTTAGTCACTCTGAGGCCTTGTAAAGAAGACCTGAGGCAGGCAGGAATTCCTGGGACCATATATATCACTGGGAGCCAAAGAAGAATTAGAGCCTACGCTTAGTCTATTCATCTTACCTAATACAGATTAGTGCTACTTTTATTTAGATCAGGTGAACCATGGTTAACAGTAGGACTCCTCTCTGAGTCCCAAAGATGGAGAAGGAACAGATTTCCTCTATTCTTAACATTCTTTTTGTCTATTCAGATGTTTATTTATAAAACTGCCTTCCTCATGCCCCCTTGTCTTAACACTTGGCCCTTATGGCAGAGTGGAAGGAAAGGGTTTCAGTCACTGACTCTTGCACTCCACCCCAGACTCTTCTTTCTTCTTCAGTCTCTCAGTCTAGCCTTCCACTTTCTCTAGGTGCCTACTTTTCCTTTTGGGCTGCTGGGTTGCCAGCCTCATGGTCTCTTCCCCATGTTCAGAATGAGCTTCCTCCTAATCCCATGAAAAAATTCATTGATTTGAGTCTTTTTTATTTTTTTCATGAATGTATTAAAATGAGAGGTAAAAGTTTTACAAATTCCTCTCTTCTCTCTTGACAAATCTGATTTCTAGCTTATAGTTTGCTCTGAACTGAAAAGAATATTTGGAAATTACAAGTGGAAGATTAAACTCTTCCTTAATTCCCTCCGTAAGAGTCTTGATTCTCTTTGTGGCAGATTGATTTCAAAACTGCAAAGGTGAGGGGGGGGCCATTAATATATTTCAGAAAATATTACCTTTCTACTACTCATAAGGAAACAATAGTGCTACTCTAGATATTCTACAAAACAGTTTGAAAATCTTGGAGGATGACTTCACTGGTAAATTTTGCCAAACATTTAAGAAGAATTTTTTCTCAAATTCTTCCAAAAATTTTGAAGAGAACGGAACACTCTTCCAAAGTAATTTTATGAGGCCTGCACTGACCTGATACCAAAGTCAGAAAATGAGTAAAAAGAGCCAAACATATATGCCACATAGATGGGATGCAAAACTGGGACCCATGGACATAAATAAAAGTGAAGTGGTTCCCAGAAAGAGGGTGTGGAGGAAGGGAGAAAAGAGAGACAAATATACAGGGACAGAAAATGATTTGACTTTGGGTGAAGGGCACACATTGCAATCAACAGTTCAAATGTCATAGAGGTGTTCACCGGAAACTTATGTACTCTAATTGATCAATGTCACCCCATTACATTTAATTTTAAAATAAAAATAATTTTAAAAAACTATAAGTCAATATATCTGCTGAGTATAGATGCAAAATTTTTCAATAAAATACTAGCAAACCAATTTCAGCAGCTCACTAAAAGGATCATTAACCATGATCAAGTGAAATTTATTCCTGGGATGCAAAGATGGTTCAACAGACACAAATCAATCCATATAATATACCTCTTTAATAGAATGAAAGAAAAAAAAAACATATTTCAATAAATAGAAAAAGCATTTGATGAAATTCTACATTTGTTTATTATAAAAAAACTATTAGCAAATGAGGTATAGAAGAATGAGTGAAGAGGGACAAATATATATTCCACCTAGGTAAGATGCAAAACTGAGAGCCAGGCTCCTCTCCTCCCCAGCTTGTTCCTGTTGCTGTCTCACCAACTCCTGGCCACAGCCTGGGTGGGGAGTGGCAATTATACAGCATACTGAGCTTCCTCATTCATTCAAACAACCCAGAGCTAGCAGCAAATTCAACACTGTAGTTAAATCCAGTCTTTTCTTTCAACATTGCAAACAAATTTTAGCTTATAATTATAGGACCACCACTGAAAAAAATGTTATGATGCACATAACTATAAAGTAATTTATATTCTCTTGGGTTGTTCCAGCCTCTAGTTTCCAATGCAATTAAATGATCATTAATTCTCAATTTTCTCCGGTGTGAAGCTCTTGCCTGCATCACTACAAAAACCTCAATATCCTTTAGTGTTGTCCTAATTATATTAGTGAGAACTCCAGTAGGGTCTGTATTAGACTGCTCAGGCGGCCATAACAAAATACCATAGACTGGGTGGCCAAAATACCAGAAATACATTTTCTCACAGTTCTGGTGGCTGGAAGTACAAGATGAAGGTGGTAACTGATTTGGTTTCTGGTGAGATTGCTGTTTCTAACTGCAGATGGCCACTTTCTTGCTATGTCCTCCCATGTCTTGGAGAGAGAGAAAGCTCTCTGGTGTCACTTCTAATAAGAACACTGATTCATATGGATCAGGACCCCATTATGACCTCATTTAATCTTAATTACTTCTTTAGAGATGCCATCTTCAAAACAGCCACACTGGGGGATTACAGCTTCAACCTATAATATTTTGGGGGGATGCACACATTCAATTCAGAAGGTGTTCTTCTCATGAGAGCTGCTGTTCAAAGCCCAGAGTTCCCCTCTGTGAGAAGGCTGTTGCCCTGGGCACTGCAGGCACTCACTGTCCAGGCTGAGCCCTGGGGATATCAAGGCTGAGTGGTGTGTCTGGCTCTGGAGAATAGCCACACTATTCACTAGTCACCCAGACCTCAGGTCACACTGCTTGTGTACTAAGTACTTGCTGTCCATCTCCATGAGAGTGAACTAGCAGATAGGAGCAGGCGCCAGGCCATATGTCTCATTATGCCCATCTCCCTTATGCATCTCTCCTCCTGGGTTCCTTCCCCTGTATACAATGGTACAAACCGCTGGTGTGGTGAGATGAGGGCTAGCCAACAGTGGCCACTTGCCAGATCCCTGCTAGGGTTCCTCAATTCCTGCTATGCACAAAATGAAAGTGCTGTTAATAAAAATGAACTCACCGGGCTGTGTGACTCCTAAGGGAAATGATGTAGATGAAATATTGGCATGAGGAGTAGTGTAATATTTGGGTTAATTGGTGGATGTGTTTTCTGTCTCCAGCATTTCCCATCACCTGTGGCATCTCCCTCCACAACCGCCTCCAACATTCCTGCTAAAACATTTGTCCTCATCAACACGTCAGAGAACAAAGAACAAAACGGACAATACTTCAGGGTTTTCCTCTCTTAAAAAAAGTCTTTTATCTACTTGTTAAAATGTTAAAAAACATTTACAGTTAAAAGTGAGTCTTTTCCACCACTGTCATCCACCCACCCAAAAGCACTGCTACTGCAAGTGCTTTGGAGGTGTGCTCTACATAGGTAAGTACACTACACGTGGCCGCACTTTTTCCCTTGTTGTTCTAAACTATTAGCACATCACACGTTGCTCTGCATATTGCTTTCTTTTTAACCTGAGAATGTGTCTCTAAAATTTTATGAGGGAAGAGATGCCTTTTTTCATGGGTACAACCGTGAATCATAATTACTTTAACCAATCTTCTATTGAGCTGATTTACATTATTTTTCTATTACCAGCTGCAATTAATACTTTTGCACATACCTAATTTTACATGTGCATGACTCTATATATAGAATAAATACCTGATATGAAATCTCTGAATCAAGAAGACTATGCATTTTTAATTTTCAGTAGCTATGGCTAAATTTCCCTCCCAAAGTTCTATCTGTATGAACTAATACTAATGTTACCATAGATAGTCAGGAAGCGCCAAGGGGCCTCCCCCAATGGCCAAGATGGCTGTAGGATTTTTATACAGAACACCAAAAGCTAGAAACATAAACAGACAAGGTCCCGGCATGCCAAAAGCTAGCATGATAATTGGATAGGGGGAAAAAAGCCCTTATATCCCTTTCCCTATAAGAACCACCGACTTGAGCTGGAAAACAGCTGGTCTTTGAGAGGGCAGCTCACCATTCTTTCCCAGGTTTCAGCACTGGAATAAGCCTGTCCTTTACATCTGTGATGAGTGTGACTTGTTGCAACAAGCAGCCAAACCTGCCTTTATGTTGTTGGGTTCGATTAACAGCAGCAGATTATAGAGAATCCCCTTCACCCTCATTTTGACCGATGCAGTGTGTTGTCAACATTTTTTATCTTTGCCAGCTTCCTAAATGAACATTCATATCTAAGTGTAGTTTTAATTTTATTTATCTTACACTGAGTGAGTTCGACATCTTTTTCTATGTTTAAGAGCCACTTATATACCTTTTTAGGTGAATTCTATATTAATCATCTTTGAAGGTTTTTCCATTGGTCTGTTAATTTTTTTTATTTTGTATATTAGGAAAATAAGTTCTTTGTGTTATGAGTTGCAAATGTTTTCCCCAAAATTGTTACTTAGTATTTTTTTTTTTTACCTGTGCTTCTTTATTTTGGGACATTAATGTTCTGTGATACAGTGAGTCGAGTGGATTTACTTCTGAATCCAGTGTCTTGCAACAATACAATTTGATGGCTAGGCGTGGATTTCAGTTTTACAAGTACAGTTTGGTTCAGAAAAATCGAAAGAATTCTCACTTTTAGCAATACCCAACCTGCTAGTCTTTCCAGGTGGGTTACACAGGACAGATTTCTTTTTTTTATATAGTTTTATGTATGAATATATATTTTTTATTATTATTATAAATTTTAATGGAGTGACACCAATAAATCAGGGTGATATGTACAAACAATGAAAACATCTCCAGATTATCTTATCATTCAATTGTGTTGCATACCCGTCACCAAAAGTCAAATTGTCCTCTGTCACCTTCTATCTGGTTTTCCCTGTGCCACTCCCCTCCTCCTTATCCCCCCTTCCCCCACCCCCACCCCATAACCACCACTCTTTTGTCCATGTCTCATAGTTTCACTGTTATGTCCTACCTATGTATGAAATCAGGCTGTTCTCAGTTTTTTTTTTCTGATTTACTTATTTCACTCCGTATAATGTTATCAAGGTACATCCATTTTGTTATAAATGATCCGATGTCATCATTTCTTATGGCTGAGTAATATTCCATAGTATATATGTACCATAGCTTTTTAATCCACTCGTCTTCTAACGGACACTTGGGCTGTTTCCAGATCTTCGCTATTGTGAACAATGCTGCCACGAACATGGGGGCGCATTTCTTCTTTTGGAACAGTGCTAAGGTGTTCTTAGGGTATATTCCTATAAGTGGGATAGCTGGGTCAAAAGGCAGTTCGACTTTTAATTTTTTGAGGAATCTCCAAACTTTTTCCACAGTGGCTACACCAGTCTGCATTCCCACCAGCAGTGCAGAAGGGTTCCCTATTCTCAACATCTTCGCCAACACTTATTCTGTGTTGTTTTGCTGATGAGTGCCATTCTGACTGGTGTGAGATGATATCTCATTGTGGATTTAATTTGCATTTCTCTAATGATTAGTGATGTTGAGCATTTTTTCATCTGCATATTAGCCATCTGTATGTCCTCTTTGGAGAAATTTCTATTCATTTCTTTTGCCCATTTTTTGATTGGATTGTTTGTCTTCCTGATGTTGAGTTTTATAAGTTCTTTATAAATTTTGGTTATTAACCCCTTATCAGACGTGCTGTTGAATAAGTTCTCCCATTGTGTAGTTTGTCTTTTTATTCTGTTCTTATTGTCTTTAGCTGTGCAAAAACTTTTTAGTTTGATATAGTCCCATTTGTTTATCTTGCCTTTTATTTCATTTGCCTGTGGAGATAAATCGGCAAATATATTGCTGCTACAGATGTTGGAGAGCTTGCTGCCTATGTTTTCTTCTAAGATGCTTATGGTTTCACGACTTACGTTTAAATCTTTTATCCATTTTGAGTTTGTTTTTGTGAATGGTGTAAGTTGATGGTCTAGTTTCATTTTTTTGCAGGTAGATGTCCAATTTTCCCAACACCATTTGTTAAAGAGGTTGTCTTTAGTCCATTGTATGTTCTTTCCTCCTTTGTCAAATATCAGTTGTCCATAAAGCTGTGGGTTTATTTCTCGGTTCTCTGTTCTGTTGCATTGATCTATGTGCCTGTTCTTATGCCAGTACCAGGCTGTCTTGAGCATAAAGCCCTGTAGTAAACCTTGATATCTGGAAGAGTGATACCTCCTGCTTTATTTTTTCTTTTTAAGATTGCTGAGGCTATTCGTGTTCTTTTTTGGTTCCATATAAATTATTGGAATATGTGTTCTATATCTTTGAAGTATGTCGTTGGTATTTTAATTGGTATTGTATTGAATTTATAAATTGGTTTGGGTAATATAGACATTTTAATGATGTTTATTCTTCCTAGCCATGAGCATGGTATATGCTTCCACTTGTTTGTATCTTTCTTGATTTCTTTTATCAATGTTTTATAATTTTCTGAGTACAAGTCCTTAACCTCCTTGGTTAAATTTACTCCTAGGTACTAGATATTTTTGGCTGCAATAGTGAAGGAGATTATTTCCTTAATTTCTTCTGCTGACAGTTCATTGTTGGTATATAGAAATGCCTCTGATTTCTGAGTATTAATTTTATATCTTGCCATTTTCCTGAATTCATTAATAAGGTCCAGTAGTTCTTTTGACTGAGAATTTAGGGTTTTCTATATACAATATCATATCATCTGCAAACAATGACAGTTTTACTTATTCTTTTCCAATTTGAATGCCTTTTATTTCTTCTTCTTGTCTGATTGCTGTAGCTAGGACTTCCAGAACTATGTTGAATAAAAGTGGTGAAAGGGGGCACCCCTGCCTGGTTCCTGATCTTAAGGGGATTGTTTTTAATTTTTGTCCATTTAGTATGATGTTTGCTGTGTGTTTGTCGTAGATGGCCTTTATCATGTTAAGGAATGTTCCCTGTATTCCCACTTTACTGAGAGTTTTGAGCATGAATGAGTGCTGGATTTTATCAAATGCCTTTTCTGCATCTATTGACATTATCATGTGATTTTTGTCCTTCCTTTTGTTTATGTGATGAATCACATTCATTGATTTGCAAATATTGAACCAGCCTTGCCTCTCCAGAATAAATCCCACTTGATCATGGTCTATGAATTTTTTCATATATTGCTGGATCCGGTTGGCTAATATTTGTAGAGAATTTTAGCGTCTAAATTCATCAGGGATATCGGCCTATAATTTTCTTTCTTTGTGTTGTCTTTGCCCGGTTTTGGGATCAGAATTATGCTCACCTCATAAAAGGAGATTGGAAGTCTTCCTTCCTCTTGAATTTTTTGAAATAGCTTGAGGAGCATAGGAGTTAGTTCTTCTTTGAATTATTGGTAGAATTCACTTGTGAAGCCATCAGGCTTGGGACTTTTCTTTTTTGGGAGTTTTTTGATAACTGTTTCGATCTCATTTGTTGTAATTGGTCTGTTTAGGTGTTCTGATTCTTCCAGATTGATTTTTGGAAGATTATATGATTCAAGAAATTTGTCCATTTCACCGAGGTTGTCTAATTTTTTGGCATAGAGTTCTTCATAGTATTTTCTTACAATGGTTTGTATTTCTGTTGTGTCAGTTGTTATTTCTCCACTGTCCTTTCTAATTTTATTTATTTGAGTCCTCTCTCTTTTTTTCTTGGTGAGTCTAGTTAAAGGTTCATCAGTCTTGTTTACTTTTTCAAAGAACCAGCTTCTGGTTTCTTTGATCCTCTGTATTGTTTCTTTAGCCTCTATGTCATTTATTTCTGCTCTGATCTTTATTATTTCCTTCCTTCTACTTGTCCTGGGTTTTATTTGCTGTTGTTTTTCTAGTTCATTTAGATGCAGGGTCAGGTTGCTTATTTGAGCCTTTTCTAGCTTCTTTTGATTGCCTGTAGTGCAATGAACTTTTCTCTGAGTACTGCTTTTGCGGTGTCCCATAAATTTTGAGTTGATGTATGCTCATTATCATTTGTTTCTAGAAACTTTTTTTTATTTCTTCTTTGAACTCATTGTTAATGCATTCATTATTTAATATCATGCTATTTAGTTTCCAAGTGTTTGAGTATTTTTCAGTTTTTCTTTTGTGGTTAATTTCTAGTTTCATGGCATTGTGATCAGAGAAAATGCTTGATATGATTTCAATCTTCTTAAATTTATTGAGACCATTTTTGTGTCCTAACATGTGGTCTATCCTAGAACACGTACCATGAGCGCTTGAGTAGAATGTATATTCTACTGCTTTAGGATGAAAAGTTCTGAAGATATCTATTAAATCAAGTTGATCTAGTGTATTGTTTAAGTCTGCTGTTTCTTTATTAATTTTCTTTCTTGAGGATCTATCCAGTGTTGTTAGTGGGATATTGAAACCCCCTACTATGATAGTATTGCTGTTAATCTCGCCCTTTATATCTATCAAAGTCTGCTTTATGTATGTCGGGGCTCCTATATTTGGTGCATAGATATTTATAATAGTTATATCTTCCTGTTGAATTGTTCCCTTTATCATTATGTAGTGTCCTTTTTTATCTCTTACTACAGCCTTTGTTTTAAAGTCCATTTTGTCAGATATAAGTTCTGCTACCCCAGCTTCTTTTTCATTTTCATTTGCATGAAATATTTTTTTCCATCCTTTTACCTTCAGTCTATGTGCATCTTTTGTTTTAGGTGTGTCTCTTGTAGACAGCATATGTATGTGTCCTGTTTCTTTATTCATGCATCTACCCTATGTCTTTTGATTGGATCATTTAATCCATTTACATTTAAGGTTATTATTAATATGTAGTTGTTTATTGCCATTTTATTCTTTAAAGCTGTATTTCTCTTTTGGTATATTCTTTCCTCCTTTTAAACTGTTCACAACAGGACCCTTAATATCTCTTGCAGAATTGGCTTGCTTTTAATGAATTCCTTTAGGCTTTCTTTTTCTGGGAAGCTCTTTATTTCTCTTTCAATTTGAAACGTTAGCCTTGCTGGATAGAGTAGTCTTGGTTCTAGGTTCTTGTTCTGCATTACTTTGATTATATCTTGCCATTCCCTTCTGGCCTCAAGTGTTTCTGTTGAGAAGTCCGATGTCATCATTATGAGGGCTCCTTTGTAGGTGGTAGCCTTTTTTTCTCTAATAGCTTTAAAATTTTTTTCTTTATCCATTAGCTTTGATATTTTAACTATAATGTGTCTTGGTGTAGATCTTTTTGGGTTTCTCTTTAATGAAGTTCTGTGTGCTTCTTGAATGTGTGAAATATTTTCCAGCCTTAATTTAGGGAAGTTATCTGCTATGATTTGATTGAACAATGTTTCCATTTTCTGTCCTCTTTCCTCTTCTTCAGGCACCCCTATGATGCGAATGTTGTTTCTCTTCATGTTGTCACAGAGCTCCCTTAGAGTTTCCTCACATTATTTGAGTCTCTTCCTTTTTCTTCTCTGCTTCTGTGCCTTTGTTTATTGTGTCCTCTAACTCGCTGATTCGATCCTCAGCATGATTCATCCTGCTTTTAATTCCTTCCATTGTGGTCTTCAGTTCTGATACTGTATTTGTCATTTCTGTCTGATTCTTTTTTATTATTTCAATTTCATTTTTTATACTTGTTATCTCTTTATTTAGGTGTTCATAATGACTATCCATTGTTGCTCTAATTTCTTTGAACATCTTTACTATCATTATTCCAATTTCTGCTTCTGGTAATTTGGTTATATCTGGTTCACTCAGGTCCTTCTGTGGGGATTTCTCTTGATTCATTTGGTTTGCATTCCTCTGCCTGCCCATTTTTTCTGTGTATAAGCAAGTTGTGGCCACTGGAGTCCAGTAGGTGTTGCCTTTGTGTTCTCTAGGTGTGGTCTGTCTGCAGGCCCACCACCCCCTTTGCCACTTCCTAGGGCGGTTATGTATGGGCGTTGCCAGCACCGGACCCTTTATGGCTGTTGTTGTGATTTCTGCCTCTCCTCCGAGGGCGGGGCTGTCACTCAAGCCACAAGCCTCAGCACATAGGGTAGAAGTGAGCACCTTTGCTCCACTCCGGACCCACCCTGTTTCTGGGCTTCTGCCCAGTACCCTCAGTCTGAGCCTGCTCACCACAATTTCGGGGGTTGGGTGGGGCTTTTGACGTGCTCTCAGCTGTGCGCCTTTGCCCTTCCAGAGCTTTAGCCCCGCCCTCGAGAGCAGGGCCCTCCTGAGCAGGGTTGCAAACTGAGGTTTATTGGGCCGGGTGTTTTTGTTTGCTTTCGCTCAGCTACGAGCTTCTGCTCATCCCGGACTGTAACCCCGGCCCCGCGTTCCGAGCCAACTCGCGCACACAGGATGGCAAACCGTAGTTTATTGGGCCGGGCATGTTTGCTGGCATGAGCTCAGCTGTGAGCTTCTACTCGTCCCAGGGTCCTCTCTGCCCCCGAGTTCAGAGCCTGCTCGCGCACGCAGAATGGCAAACCGCGGTTTCTCTGGCTGGGCGGGGCTGGTAGCGTGAGCTCAGCCGCAAGCCCCCGCCTGTCCCTGGTCCTAGCCCTGTCCCCGCGGTCTTTGCCAGCTTGCGCAGGGTCGCAGAGCAGATCTCTGCCTGTTCCTGGCCTCCCGCTTTTCCCCCGCTGGTGGGATTACAGGCGGGCCCGCAGCTGCCAGACCGCTTTCGCGGGTCCCCTCCGCCCCTGCTGGGCTAGACCGAGCTCACACCGGCTTGGCCTCTGCCCACACCGACAGAACCACGTTTCAGCATCCTGTCGCCACCATACCCTTCAGCAACCCTCAGCAGAGTAGGAAGTGCCCTAAGTCTCCACACTGTAGACGTGGGAGCTCTCTCCCTCTAAGCAGCTCTGCTCTAATTGCCGTGGGAGAGCTTGTTTGGCTAGTGTCCTGTCTCCCTTTGCTGGTATTTCTAGTTCCAGTGGAAGTATTTGTCTTCGATTAGGAAAGTGACTTAGCCCAAGGGTTAGGGTGGCTGTCCCTCAGAGTGTTTGTCCCTGTGCCTTCAGTCCACACTGTCTTCCCGCTGCTCTGGCCCTCTCCTCTGTCCCTATTCCCTGGAGCCCCAGGTGCGTGGTTGTGAGAGAGGTTTTCTGCGCTGTACCTTTAAAAAGAGTCTTGGGTCTGAGAAAACTGTCTCTTTCTCACAAACAGTATCCTCACTTGTTTCACAGCTCAATACTGTCCAAACGCCTCTTCTAGGCTCTGGGACTGTAGGCTGGGTCTTGGTTCCTGGGACCCAGGTCCTTCCCTCTCCGCCAAACTCTCCTCCTGCCACACGGGTCTCTCCGGTCTGCCGTTCGCTTTGGGGAGCTGGGCAGCCCTCTTCGCATTTTCGCTATTCCTACCAGTCTCAATGTGGCTTCTTCTGTGTTCCTTGGTTGAAGAGTCCACTTAGTTTAGTTCAAAGTTGGTTTATCCAGATGATAGTTCTTAAAATTGAGTTATAATCCACTTTGGTTCTGGGAGTTGGAAGTTGGTACGTCGGCCTACTCCGTCGCCATCTTGCTCCTCTTCTGTTACTTAGTATTTTGATTTTGTTTATGAATGATTTTTCCTGGGAATAATTTTAAATTTTGTATATAGTATATTCATTAATTTCTTTTTCTTTTTCAGCTTCTAGGTTTATGTGATACTTTTTATATTAAATTTATTGTGGTGACATTAGTTAATAATTTTAATAAACATCTGCATATTGCATTGTGTGCTCACCACCCAAAGTCTAGTCTCCCTTCCTCATCATATATTTGACCTTCTTTAACTTCTTCAAATCCCCCTTCAAGTCTCCTCTTATTACTACCATACTGTTGTCTGTGTCTATAAATTTGTTTCTTTTGTTTGTTAGCTGCTTTCTGTATTATATTCCACATCTGAATGAAATAGTGTGGCTTTTCTTCTTTTTTGTCTGACTTACTTTGCTTTGTATGATAGTCTCAAGATCCATCCATGTTGTCACAAATGGCAGAATTTTATTTTTCCTCGTGGCTGAGTAGTAAGTATTCCACTGTATATATGTACCGCATCTCAACTGAAGGGTGCTTAGGTTGTTTTCAAGCCCTGAAATGAACAGAGGGGTACATATATCTTTATGAATAAATATCTTTAAATTTTTCAGGTAGATATCCAGAAGAAGAATTTCTGGGACATATGGTAGTTTTAGTGTTAATTTGTTTAGGAACCTTCATAATGTTTTCCATAATAGTTGTGCCAACTTACATTCCCACTAGCTATAAATAAATGTTCCTTTTTTTCACATCCTCACCAACACTTATGTCTTGTAATATTGATAATAACCATTCTAACAGATGTGAAGTGTTATCACATTGTGGTTTTGATTTGCATTTCCCTAATAGCTTCTGAAGTTCAGCATCTTTTCATGTACCTATTGGGCACTTGTATGACTTCTTGCAAAAAGTGTTCAGGTCTTCTGCCCATTTTGTAATAAGATTATTTGTTTTTGTTGTTGAGTTGTACAAGTTCTTTATATATTTTGGATATTAGCCCCTTATCAGAGGTATCTTTTGCAAATATCTTCTCCCATTTAGTTGCTTGCCTTTTTGTTTTGTTAATGGTTTCCTTTGCTGTGCAGAAGTTTTTCAGTTTGATGTAATCCCAATTAACCTATTTTTGCTTTTACTTCCCTTGCCTTTTGAGTAAAGTTCATAAAATCCACTCTAAGATCAATGTCTGTAAGTTTAGTATCTGTTCTTTCTTCTATGTATTTTATTGTTTCAGGTCTTATATATTATATTATATAATATTATATCACATTATATTATATTATATTATATTATTATATTTTTGTGTATGGTGTCAAATAGCAGTATAATTTCATTCTTTTACAGGTGGCTTTCCAATTTTCCCAGCACTATTTATTTATTTATTTATTTTACAGGAATAGAGAGAGAGTCAGAGAGAGAGATAGATAGGGACAGACAGACAGGAACGGAGAAAGGTGAGAAGCATCAATCATTAGTTTTTCATTGCCGTTGCAGCACCTTAGTTGTTCATTGATTGCTTTCTCACATGTGTCTTGACCGCGGGCCTTCAGCAGACCAAGCAACCCCTTGCTGGAACTAGCGACCTTGGGTCCAAGCTGACGAGCTTTTGCTCAAGCCAGATGGGCCCGTGCTTAAGCTGGTGAGCTTGGGGTCTCGAACCTGGGTCTTCCACATCCCAGTCCGATGCTCTATCCACTGTGCCACCCGCTGCTCAGGCGCAGCACCATTTATTGAAGAGTCTTTCTTTTCCACATTGTGTGTTTTGGGTTCCTTTGTCAAAAATGAGTTGTCCATATACATGTGGGATTGTTCCTGGGCCCTCAATTCTGTTCCATTGATCTCTGTGTCTGTTTATCTGCCAATGGCATTAATGTTTAAATTATTATAGCTTTGTAGTATAATTTGAAGTCAGAGAGTGTGACACCTCTGGCTTTGTTCTTTTTCCTCAGAATTGTTTTGGCTATTTGGGGTCTTTTGTGGTTTCATACAAATTTTATCATTTTATATCTCTGAAAAATGCCATTGAGATTTTGATTAGGATCGCATTAAATCTATTAATTGTTTTATGTGATATAACCATTTTAATTATGTTGATTCTTTTAATTCATAAACACAAAATATCTTTCCATTTCTTTGTGTCTTCTTCACTTTCAACAATGTCTTATAGTTTTCAGTTCACAGGTCCTTCACTTCATTAAGTTTGTTCATGGGTATTTTATTCTTTTTGTTGCAATTGCAAATAAAATTGCTTTCTCTAATTTTTTCTTATATTTTATTCTTAGTATATGAAAGCACAATGGATTTTTGTATATTACATTTTGTATTCTGCAATTTTATTGTATTTGTTTATTGTTTATAATATTTTGGGGAAAGTCTTTAGGTCTTTCTCTATATAGTATTATGTCATCATAGTGAAAGTTTTATGTCTTCCTTTACAATTTGGATGCCTTTTATTTTTTTCCTTTTCTGATTGCTCTGACTAAGATTTCCAGGACTATGTTGAATAACAATGAGGAGAGTGGGGATCTTTGTCTTATTCCTGATTTTAGAGAAAATGATTTTAGTTTTTCACCATTGAATATAATATTCTCTGAGGGTTTATCATATATGACCTTTATTATGTTGAGGTACTTTTCTTCTATACCTATTTTATTGATTGTTTTAATTATAAATAGGTGTTGTATCTTGTCAGATGTTTTTCTCCATTTGTTGATATGATTGTACAATTTTTATTCTTTATTTTGTTAATGTGGTATATCAGATTGATTGATTTGCCTAGGTTGAACCATCTTTGTGCTGCTGGAATGAACCCCATTTAATCACGTATTGTCCTTTCAAGGTATTGTTGTATTTATTCTATTTGCTAATATGATATTTAGAATTCTTACATCTATATTCATTAGAGATATTGGTCTCTAATTTTCTTTATTTGTGTGTTGTCCTTGCCAGGTTTTGGAATCATGGTAATATTGGCTTCATAAAATGAGTGAGGAAGTATTGCTTCTTCTTCAATGTTTTGGAAGGGTTTGAAAAGGCTAGATATTAAGTCTTTTTTTAATGTATTGTAGAATTCATTAGCAAAGCCATCTGGTGCTGGACCCTTTTGGGGAGGTTTTTAATGACTTTTAATTTTCTGTTGATTACTCTATTTTCTAATTCTTCATTGTTTCATCCAGGAAGATTATATATTTCTAGAGACTTGTCCATTTATTCTAGGTTATCATATTTAGTGACATATAGCTTTATATAGTATTCTTGTATAATCCTTTGTGTTTCTGTTTTTTATTGCAATTTTTCTTTCATTTCTAATTTTATTTGAGTCTTTTCCTTATTGAGTTCAGCCAAAGGTTTGTCAATATTCATCTTTTTCAAAGAACTAGTATTTTGCTACATTAATATTTTTCATTGATTTTTAAATCTCGTTTTTTAAAAAAAAAATTCTGCTCTAACTTTTTCCAGGTGTACAGCATACTGATTCAATATTTGTATACATTGAAAAATAATCCTTGGCCCTGGCCAGTTGACTCAGTGGTAGAGTGTCAGCCCAGTGTGTAGAAGTCCTGGGTCTGATTCCCGATCAGAGCACACAAGAGAAGTGACCATCTGCTTCTCCTGAAAACATTGTTTTCTGCCTTTTCACCATCTGCTGAGTGAGAATTTTAGTGATGGGCAGATCACAAAAGAATGGAGGGGGATTGGTTCCATCACTTGCAAATTTCTTTATGTGGTGATGGTAGTTTGTGAGATGCAGTTACCCTATACATCACTTCTCTGCCTCTTACCTTAAGCTTAGCCTCAAAGTGTGCCAGCGACTCAGACCCCATTGCTGTCTCTGCTACTCACGTTTGCCCAATGAGGGCTGCACTGAGACCCTACAGTGCCATCACATTTGCTGCAGCGAGTACCAGTTATGTCTGTGACTTTCATCCCTGTCCTTTCCCTGATTCCGTCTTTCTTATTCACTTTGATATGCCCAAACTTAGAGGTCTCAATGTGCAGATGTCTCAGACAAATGTGTGTGTTGAGCCAGGAATCTTCTGTTGAATTATAGCTGCCCTACTTGTAACTTTGGGGGAAGAGATCTGGAAGTCCTCTCAGATTGCCATGCTGGTGATGTCACTCAGGTTTTTGTGAAACATAAAATGGAACTACTTACTTTGAGATTATTTTTTTAATCTTGTGTTTTTCTTTCTAGTGTTTTTAGTTTTAATTTTTTTCATATATAAACCTTTATTTTTCCTGGAAGTTATTTTGATGTAACATATAAGATAACAATCCAACTTTATTGTTTTAACAAATTATTGTGTAGTTGCCAATGAATAATCTTTTCTCCACTGATTTGAAACACTATATTTCTAAAACACTGTATTGCTGTAATTATTTTGGCCTATTTTTGGATACTGTATTCTGTCTTGCTAATCTATATATTAATATCTAATATTATAACTGTATAATAGTTTCAATGTCAAGTCATGTTAATTATCATTTATAAAGTTCTTGGCTATGTTTGTTTTTCACACTAATTTTTTAAAATATTTTATTTAGTGCAAACTATCCTGTTGGTATTTTTGTTGGGGTCATGTTAAATTTATATATTAATTTAGAGGAAATAAGTTTTTATATGTTCAAGTCTCTATATTTATATGTCAGTGACATTTAAGTCTTATAAATCTCTTATTTATTATACTCCTGGTATTTATTACTTTTAAAAATGGTGTCTTTTCTTTCATCATATTTTAAATTTTTGCTTATTATAAAAATTTCTACTTGACCATTTTAACTTTATTATTGTTTGTAATAACTTTAGATGTACTGTTAGATTTCCTAGTAAAATAACAATATAATCATAAATAATAATAATAATAGTTATATTCTATTTTACAATTTTAATTTCTTTTTTCTTCTCTAATTGAATTTCTAGTATCTGTAGAGCAATTCTAAATAGTAGTGATGAAAAAAGACATCTATTATTTATTTCAGAATTTGAAAGAAATGTTATTACCAAATAATTCATCTTCTTATAAATTAGTACGCTTAAATATAAGAATGGATTTGGGAAATTAGAGTTTACTAATTTTTAAATTATTTATAGAAATTATATAATTTTTTTATTTTGACATTTTTATATGTAAATTATATTAACAAATTTCCTAATATTAAACCATTCTTGAATGTTATTATTTCAGTATTTTTTTGGATTCTTTCTAATAATTGCAAAGTAAGGGTTAATCTGTCCAAAGCTGATCTCTGGAAACCTGACCTTTAGAAAAGAAGGTGCTCTTTCAAGCTACTTGCAGAGTAGTTATGGTCCAGTGTCTATGGCATCGATGCTCATCAATTGCAAGGTCTGGTTCTAAGCTTTTGATCATGCTAAGACAAGACTTGCTATTTCTTTTAAACTGAATGCTGGTGTGACAAATCCTGCCATTACCTTGTTCTTTCATATAGCTCCAGCTGAAAAGTTTGAACTTCAACTTTTTTTCACCAGTAGATGGTCTGATGTTTCCTTTTCCCAGCCCACCAACCTTGGGCTGGCAAAATAGAACTGAAGCCAAGGGTTCATTGCACATATTGGTAAGGTGTCTTGGTCTCTGATCACACTAGGAAAGGGGCTGGTGCATCCCTATTAATATGGCATAAAATGTGGTCTTGACTCCCTCAACCTAGGAGTCAGAATCCTTCCTCTGCAGTATCATGTCTGGAAACAGCTGAATAATGGGAATGGTCTCCTTAAACCCTCCACTTTTTACCCTTCAGAGTCTTTTACTTGTCTAATTTTTTTTTACTTTATAGTGGCCACTCATTTCTATATATGTATTTTTCAAAGGCAAAAATATCTAAGTCTGACAGGTCACCCTTTCCCTCCAGATCAGACAACCTCAGAGCAACTGCTTGGTTCTGACGTGTTATATTGAGGTACAAGCCCACCTTTGAAAGCACTAAGGGAGAACATTTGAAACTAAAGAGTGATGTCTCATAACTTTTAATATAACTTAGATGAACACATCTTTGGCTTGGGACCCAGTGGTTAAATTTTCTTGTATTATGTTGAGCATGTGTCAACACAGACTCTCAGAACAATGGCTTACACAGTGCATACAGGGACCAGGAAAGGCTAAGTGCCACTAGCAGGTTTCAGTCTTATTTTCACCTTTCTGATTCCTAAATGAGGTGAGGACTCATTGAGGCATGTAAATATTAGAGTGAGTGCACAGAATAGTTCTGAGTGCCCCAGATCAGACCAGGTAATTATGAATTTTGAGCAAAACTAGTATGTTAGAGTTTGGGTTACAAATGCGTCTATAAGGAAAAGAGTCTGATGAGTATTTTTATTATGGGATGTTACATATTAAAATCTTTATTTCAGAAATTTCAGTAAGATATTAAACTAAGAATGGATAAAAACAGATTATTTTTTTAACTTGAAAATATAATTTTATATTAACTCATGAAGAGTCATAGCAGAGAAAGAGAGTGGGCAAAGGTACTGTTTGTTTACCTGTTTACTTATACTGGCTGAATTTTGATAATTACAACCCTGCAAGCTTAAAATCAATCCCCAGTAACATTCTAGAATGAACAAGCAAATTAATACTTGCTGGTAGAGTTCACCCATAGGAAGGGAAGACCCCATCACTTGTTTCTCTGTTGAAGTTGCAAGAAAAAATTTTATAGATAAGGACAAAGAGCAAGTATCTCACATCAGAATTGCCACAAAATATTGAAACTTTCTATTTTGATAGCTGTCGAAGTCCGTACTGAATGAGGAAGGATAGATGATCCTAAACTTTGTTATAAATTTTTTTGCCTAAATAATATTGGTAATGGCCCTTGTCAGCTGGAAGAAACAGCCTAACCCACTGCCTAACTACCTACTGGAATTGGGATGCTGAGCAGCGAAGAGAATAAAAGAGTAGGTTCTGGAACCTGATGACCTGGATTTTGAACCACTCATGTTCTGCTGTTGCCTTCAAAGGTTATTATTTAATTTATGAATCAATTTGGTAGCTAAGGTGGTAAGAAGAAAATTGGTGAAGGCAGTCAAAGGGTACAAATTTCCACATATAAGATAAATAAGTTCTGAGGATGTAATGTACAGTATAGTTCATAAGCATAGTTAACAATACTACATATATTATATACTTTAAAGTGGCTAAGAAAAATGAAAAATGGACCATTTCAAAGTGAATAGTTCAATGGTATATGGTACATTCACAGTGTTGTGCAATCATCGTCTCTGTCTAGCTCCAAAAATATTCATCACCTCAAAATAAAACTCTGTTCCAATTAAGCAGTCACCCCTATTCTCCCTTCCCCAAGCTCCTGGTAACCATTAATTTGCTTTCTGTCTCTTTTATTGTACCTTCTGGATGCTTTATGAAAATGGATCATATGATATACAGGAGAAAAAACTTGCTAAGGGAGCAGATTGTAAAAGTACTCATAAAGGCAGAATAAAAGGATTACAACTATATGATGTAATGGATGTATGAACTAACTTTATTGTGGCAATCATTTCAGAATATAGACATATTTCAAATTATTTACCTTGTATACCTTAAACTTAAACAATGTTGTATGTTAATTATATATTTATCAATAAAGCTTGAAGAAAAAAAATAAAAAGATGTTCAGTAAAAGTCTTTCTCCTATCTCTGTCTGTTATCCATCCATTTCCATAAAACTTTTGTTTGTTTCTTGTGCATCTTACCATAGTTTTTTAATATAAATACCCGAAAACATAAATATATATTCCTTTCTCTCCTTTTATTGTTGCACAAAAAGAGCATACTATATACTCGGTCTTTTTCACCTTGCTTTTTTCACAAAATTGTTTTTTCCCCAAATATTTGTATATTTAATATTTTATTTACATAGTTCCTACTAATGAAAATTTGGGGTGTTTCCAACCTTTTGTTATAAACAACGTTGGAATAAGAACCTTGTATGTATGTCATTTTGTCCATATGCAACTACATCTATAGGATAAAGTTACAGAATAAAATTAATAGGTTAAAGGGTAATATGTAGTTATACTATTGATAGTTATTGCCAAGTAGTCTACCCCTGGAGCTGTAACACTCTTACCAGCAACGTATGAGACCTGTTTCCCCATAGCCTTGCACCAATGGAAACTATTAACAACTTTTGGATTTTTGCCAATGTGATTGAAGAAAAATGACATCTCAGTATAGTCTTAATTTGCATTTCTCTTATGCTTTGTGCAGGAAGCATCTTTACATACAATTGAAAGACAGTTATTTTTTTCTTTTCTATGATGGTCTGTTCCTATCCAGTGCTTGTTTTTCTATTGAATTGTTTGTCTGTCTTCGTTCTGTTTTAACTAAACTGAGAAATGTTAAACACTAGAAATTATTTGGGGTCTAAAATAAATCTTATTGCATTTCCAATGTTGTAAAACTTACAATAAGCCTGTCATTTTAATACTGGTAAATTTGTCTTATTATACTACAAAATACATTCTTTGTTGAGAGGGTAAAATTAGAAATTTCAAACATGGCTCATATGCATGTGTGTGAATATAATGGTGCCCTTCTTATAAAGTCACATGAAGCCCTAAAATTTACTCCAAAAAAAAGGAAATCAAACTCAAATGAGGTCTCTGGAATACAGCTATTCTGAGCTTAAAAATAAAGTCTCGGATTAGTTTAAGCATAGCTCACACTGAAGGGGATACCATTTCTAATTATTTTAAGCCCATTTGTTGAACAGTTTCCAGTCTAAATCATTAGTGTCAAACCGGATTTCTGCATTGGCTATTTGAATGGCATACAGTTTATTATAAATATATTAAACTTCATTTTATTAATAATTTTACAAGAACAGTGGACATCATGAAATTGAATGTCAGAGCTTATCATCTGTCCAAACCCCTCATTTTACACAGACCATTACTATGGGCTCTGAGTTTTCCCGTGCTTTTTAAGTGTTTTCATTGCTTATCATAGTGTCGTTGTCAGATAAGTCACCCTAACTTCCATATTGCATGATGTTATAGAAACTTAAATATATACAAAGCCATTCTTACCTAGTTCTTAGCTACTCCAAATTTTAATGGCCACCAGAAAATTTTTTTCTAGGACAGTATATATTGTAATTTTTAAGTTGATAAGCTTTAGTTTCTCTTTGGGTTAATTGAAGATTTTTGATCAGAAGCCCTCTAAAGTTCCCCCAAAATCCAACCGTCTGTGAGTTTGTGAGAGAATAAACGGTGGGGTGATAGATTCCTTCACTTTCCCCAAGGAAAGGACTGCTCTGCTGTGGCATAAAGTTAATATTTCTGCATAGCTTTGCTACATTCTGTTTCCTGAGGTCATAACAGTCTGGGTTTCAATTACATTCCTAGAATAATGAGCCTATTACAGTAAATGAACATTTTCAAGTGCAACCGAATAACCGTCTATTGAATGTACTAGCACCTAATAATTTTTCCATTGGCAGAAGGAAAGAAGTAGGCATCGAAGTGACAGGAAGTAGTCTGTGAAATGAGATAGGAAAAAGAAGATGAAAATTTAAGGCAGCTCTCTGGTGGCATCTATTTAATCAAGGCTGCAGTCAGATAAAGGCCACGGACCTTTTCTGCAAGTGGGGAGGCTCCCTGACTCCAGACTGCTTCAAGATTGGTGCTCACCTGACCCCACTAGTCATCTGGTCTAAGTTTGTCTCCTTTCTCCATTTTGAATGTCGTGATTGATATCAAATGGCAGCTCAGTATTCTGACTTTACTGGATTAGAGCTATCACAAAAAAAAAATGGAGTTGTATCAAGTAGTCTGTCTTGAAAAGGTAAGTTTTAGAAATAGATATTTTTAAATGTTAAAAATGTAATTTTCAACAAAGAATATTATATGTAACCATATTGCCCTTTGGCCATATTCATATGGTTTTTATCAAGGTACTTTTGTGACTGAACATACACATAGCAGGTGTTCCTGTTAAAAAAAGCAAAGAGAAAACTGGTTGGCAGCCATCAGAGTAGGAAGTCCCGATGTACACTCTCCTCGATAGGATAAAAAGAAGGCCTCAAACCAAAGATAAAAAAAAAAAAAGGGAGCAGTGTTAAGACATCACCTACAAATATCCATGCATGCTTTTCTTACTAAATAATTGCCAATATTGCAAACTTTAACACATTGGAAAGAACAATGTTTTAGACTAGGATTTTGTATCTTTTTCTGGCCCCACAATTTTCTATATAAACTGTCAAATTTTCTATCTTTTCTGCATCTGTGTAGACTGCCCACGCTCAAACAAATAGCAGCTCCATTTGCAGATAATGTGCTTGGGGCTGGATGTGGTATTGTTGTTAGAGCATATTCTATTGATTTGGTGGGTGTATGCTTTTCCATTCCCATCAGAAACAGTTTGTATTCATGAGGAATAGACAACAGCATTCACTTGTAAATTTTTCCCTCACTGTCTTAACTTTCCTGCTCTCCCTATCAGTCCAAGGAAATATGGAGCACTCAACATTTGCAAAATATCACATTAATTCTTTAAATTGATGATATAATTTGGTTGGACAACTCCAGCAAGTGGTGGCTAATATGTTAGAGACATTGGTAAGACATATGTGCTTTAAAGGGTAAGAATTAAACCATACAAAAATTCTAGAGGGTGTCATTTGAGTAGAGTTTGTAGTGACCAAGTAGTCAAGTGGGTGTCTAGGTATCCCCTCCAGAGTAACAGATAAACTGATGAATCTCATCCCTACCACAAAGAAAGAAACATTCTGTGGGCCTCCTTAAATACCTAAGATATTCTTGGTATCAGATGGTACAGAGGCTGCCATTTATAAGTGAAAACTGTAGCAGGGAAGGCTCTGCAGTGGGTCACGCTACATTCAGTCCTCACACTGGGGCCATACAATATGGCAGACACTATAGTATTCAGAGGTGTCTGTGTGAATCTGGGTTAAACCCCAATAAAAGAGTCAATCTCTGGAGTCCTGATGCAGGTGTATGCCAATTTCATCTGTCATGCAGAACTGCACACTTTTGAGGAAAAAACAAACTTCTAGAATATCTTACTAGGTTCTGTTAGAGATGAATATTTGACTATGAGACAATTGTCCAGTACAATCTGGTATTGTTAGAGCCACCAGGTCATAATGGATGAGCCCAAAAGCAGTCCATCACCAGATAGAGATGGTACAATTGGAATGGAGCTTACGCAGGACCAGAGGGCACAGCAAGCTGCATGAGCAGGTAGCCTAGACCCACATATCATCAACTATAGTTGAATACACATCTGCCTCAACTCATAGCTATGGCCAATGCTCTATGATCAGCTGAAGAGAAGGAAAAAGTCTGTGCTTCATGTTTAATTTTGTATGTGAGAGCAAGCTGAAAATGGATGGTGGCTGCATTGCAGTCGTGCCAGTTTCCCTGAAGACAGTAGAAAGAGAAAGCTCCTCAGTGGACAGAGTTGTGAGCAGTACACCTGGTCATTCAGTTTATGTGTAAGGAGAAGATGTTCAAAGTGGGGATATATAGTGTTCTGGACAGTGACAAATGGCTTCACTGAGTGGTCAGGGGCATGGTAAGAGAAGAAAGGCAATACCAAAGACAATCAGATCTGGAGTAGAGGCATGCAACTGGAGAATAGACACAGAGAATCAAGGTTCTATATCACATGTTGATGTCCACCATTAATTATACATGCAGAAGTAGGCAAACAACTCAGGCAGTTCACATTGATCAGCCTTTATCATTGGTCTCCTTAGAGTTGGTGCAATGGCTCAAGTGCTAAAATTCTCACTTAACAAGGTCAGTCTAGTTATTGCTGTTTTTGAGCATCCAATCTGTTGCAACAGAGACCTGTGCTGAGCACTCATTATGACATTATTTCTCAAGTAGACCAATCAACCTTTTGGTGGCAAGTCTACTACATTGGACCTCTTCCATTCTGGAAGAGCAGCAGTGTTTCCTAATGGGGATATATATAGTTTTCAGGTACTGGAGACCCACCTCAGAGGAAGGTGGTGCAGGAGTGGGCCCAGAACCATAAGATTCGCTGGTTTTATTACAATATTGCCTTAAAGAAGCAGGCGGTCTTATAGAGCACTGGAATCATCTTCTGAAGGCTGAACTGAAGTGTTAGATTAGAGGAAACACTGAAGGATAAGTGCCATCTTTCAGGACACAGTGTATGTATTAAATCATCAACTCTTACACTGTGCTATATCCCCAGGAAAAGGAGGTATGGTTGTTGTTAAACAATGAAGACAGGAGGAGTGTGTGTGGAGCTCAAGTGACTTGCAGGGGTGCCCTACTGTAACTGGGAATGGAAAGATGCAACAACCCTGATCTGAAAAGGGTATGATTACAAGGGTACAAACTCCTTAGAACTGAAGGTTTGAATCCTACTACCAAGCCATCAAGGCCATCAAAGCCAAGAGTGAGAGGAATTTAGAATGAGTACAGTAGAAGGGATGAGTATCAATATTGGCCCAGCAACCAACTGCAGATGTTGAGCTTAGAATTGGGGTTGGTTTATCCCAATGAATTCTCTTTTCTACACTTTCTCTCAAGCATAGCCCACAAGAACCAGGAAGAAACTGCTAGACAAGGCATTGAGAAAAAGACTGTGTAACAGCCATGATGACGTACCTCTTAGATATTCTTTAAGAAACTCTGCTGTGGGGAGCACAGCTGACTAACAGCCTCAAAGCATTGTTCTGTTCCTTTGGACCCACATGACTGTCATGACAAAGTCATGTGTTTTTGAGACTACAACCAGCCAATGACTAAGCATGGCAGGAGTACTAAAACTGGCCTGTTTCTGCCAAACATGGAATTCTTTTAATGGGCAACATTTACTCACAGATCTCACTAGCCTGGCTGAGATTTTCTCTGCCTTAGGTGGATGTGAGTTGATACAGTTTAGAAATAAATGCAAAAACAAGAAGTTAGTTAACAAATAAAGTCTGTCTTCAGCTTTGAAAGTAAAGGATGTTATCCTGTCTTCTACTTGCATAGTGACCAGTTGAGTCAGATTTTTAGTATGTAGAGATGCAGGCATGTGTTGTTAAGTTACAAAGAAAATGACTTTGAAAACCATATCAACCTAGCATTGTCACTCACCAGCTTTTTGACTTGGGGTGAATTGTTTAAATCCTCTATGCTTGGTTTCCATATAAGTAAACTAGGTGTATCAACCAAGGTGTAGTTGAGAGGTAGAAAGTATACAAGATGTGTTAACAGATAGAATTTAAAATAATCTTTATCTTGGCATAACATTAATTATGTAACTCAAAAGACCAAAAAATAATATCATGGAGATCGCAATTTCAGGAAACATATACCTTCTTCAGGATTGGAGGAATAAAGGGCAAAGGCTAGGCTGGAATTATTAAATTTAGGAATTGGAGGAAGGGTCCTGTATTAGTTTAAGAGGGCTACCATAACAAAGTGCCACAGACTGTGTAGCTTCAACAACAGACACTTATTGTTTCACATTTTTGGCGTCTAGAAGTCCAAGATCAAGGTATCAGCAAACTTGGTTCCTTCTAATGTCTGTGAGGAGGAATCTGTTCCAGGTCTCTTACCTAGTTTCAGATGTTTTACTGGTGATCTTTGGTGTTCCTTGGAGTGTAGAAGCATTGCCCCAATATATGCCTTTATCTTCACATGGTGTTATTCTTGTGTGCATGCCTGTGTCCAAGTTGAATTAAAACCTAACTTCATAACCTCATTTTAGTTAATCACAAATTCTATAACCCCTCATTCTAAATAAAATCAAGTCTAACATACTAGGAATTAGGTTTTAATATATGAATTTTGAGAGGAGACACAGCTTAGCCTATAACAGGCCCTGTAAAGTCTAAACAGACCTCTTAGGAGGTTGTGCTATTTGGCTGGTGTTAGTATCTCTGAGTTAGGAGGAGAGGTCCCAATAACCTCAAGTCAAGACCCTTGAGAAGGGAACACCAGCTGGCTGGTACTAGTGGCTCAGAGGTGACACAATAGTTGGAAACACTTGAAACTTGTTTCAGCTGCCGCTTCAAAAAGAAACTGTGGCTCCTGCTTTAAAAAAGTATTGTTAGGGCAATAATAAAAAGTATTGCAAGCAGACAGGAAGCAAACAGAAAGGAGCAAATTCATCTTCCCTAACTTTCTAGTCTGAGATAAGTCACCCCAGTGGGCAAAGCTTAGCGTGGAGTGAGCTGAAAATCCAGAAATCTGGCTTCCCGAGTCCTGTCCCAACATCACAGAGCAGAGGTTAGAAAGGAGGTAGATTTGGTGGTGAGATCCAATAGCAGAGTCCATCCCTTTGTTCACTCACCATGCAGACACACCCTGCTATGATCTCAGTTTTCATGCTACACCAAAGATAACTCTTTATTTTCACCTGACAATATACAACTGTACTTAAAACAAAGATGTTCTGACCCTCTCCTCAAAATGAGGGAAAGTAATGTCATTGTATTAATCTTGAGGAGTGAGGCATGCTAACTAACTCTAAACTGTGCTAATTATTTCCCAAATGCAGCAACAATCAATCCCCTGTAAGTGTTCTGTCACTTAAAGACTAGATTATAAATTTTCCTTACATCAAAATTTGTATAAAATAATAAAGGGAACAAGGAGAATTTTGGCCAAAATGGCAGAAACTCTGTGCTTGCCTCATTGCATAATTATATCAAAATTACAACTAAATTAGATACCAATCACAGTAAGAACCACCTAAAGACTAGCAGAACAAAAACCTTATAACTGAGGATATACAGAAGAAGCCATGTTGAGACTGTTAGGACAGTGGAGATGCAGAAAGGACAGGTCCTACATGGTGTGTGGTTAAGAATTGGAAGGGATATCTCATCTGCAGAGGTCCTCCTGGGAAGTGAGGTGTACCACCCCACACTTGGCTCACTAGTCTGGGGCACTAGTACAGGGAAGAAGAGTCTTCATAACACCTGGCTGTGAAAACCAGTTGGGATTGCATCTGAGAAAGACAAAGGACTGCAGGAGATGGAAGCACTGCTCTAAATGGACCCAGGCACAGACTCACTCATGAAAAAAGTCACTTACTCTAAGCTCTAGTGCAGAGGTAGTAGCTCAAAAAGTGCCATGGACATATGGGGGAAAACTAAACTGACTAACTTAATGATGAGGGCTGGGGGAACAAGTTGAACCAACTCTCTCTGGTTGTGGAAACACTGGCAGATGCCATTGTTATTTTGTTGAGCTCTTCTCCCTCCCAGCTCTCTCAGCACAGGTGGGAACAAGATCCATGCTCTTCATTAACCGCACTAATGCCTATGTCACACTGTTATGAATCCCTGAGACCTGCTTCTCCCAACCAACTTCTTAGTTTAGCTCAAGCCTCTTCAGTGGCTCCTCTTAAGAGTGCTTTGCCTCAGTTTGTCTTGTGGTTTTCCCCCAAATTTTTCAAATGTCCTTTAACCCAAACAAATGACAGCCAGCCTCAGTGTGCCTTGTGGCTCTTGCTAAGAGGTCTCAAGCTCAGCATAATTGGTGACTGGTATAAACTTTATAACCTCCAATAGGTGGCCCCAACCCTGGCATAAATTGTGGACAGTCTTAAACTAGAAAAACTTCAACTAAGTGGCCACAAGCCTGGCACAAGTGGAAACTGGCCTCAGCTCACATTATGGTGCCCACAGAAAGGTACCTAGCTTGGTATAAGTGGCCACCAGCCTCAGCTCACAGCATAGCCTCTCCCAAGTGTATTTGAGCCCAGCACAAGTGGCAACAAACCATAGATCATGTTGTAGATCCTACCAAGTGGCCCCAAAGCCTGGCACAAATAGGAGCTGACTTTGGCTAGCAGCAAATCCCCTCATAAGAATCTCCATACCCAACATACCTAGTCGCCAGCTTTAAACTAAAAGAGAGCACAACACAACCAGCTCCACAAACTATATTCCAAAGGACAACTCAGCTGGTGCCAGAGCTTTGCTAATACAACTCTCACTCTGTGGGGTCAGACCCTACATAGCAGTTCATCTACCGTAATCATAGCCAGCCATCACAGTCAATGAACCTGAAAATCACTGCACTCACTGATGTGCTAACAACAATCTAGGCATGGCTACAACGAGAAAGCACACCTAAAACATGCAGGGGATACCCCTGGAGCACCTGGTCTAAGTGAAGAGAGAGACTGTGTCCCACAGGACACCTTCCGCAGAAAGGCATTCTGTCAAAACTGAGAGATATAGAAGATCAGCCTAATGCATAGAGAAAAAAAAAAGATAAGGAGTCAGACAAAATGAGGAGACAAGAAAATATGTCCCAAAAGAAAGAAAAGGACAAAATTTCAGGAAAAGATCTAAACAAAATGGAGACAAGCAATCTATCACATACAAAGCTCCAAACACTGGTTATAAGTTTGCTCAATGAACTTGGGAGAAGAATAGATGAGCTCAGTGAGAACTTCAACAAAGAGATAGGAAACATAAAATGAGACAAAACATCAAAAAGAACCAGTCAGAAATGAGAATACAATAACTAAAATGCAGAATACCCTAGAGGACTCAGTACCAGAATTGATAAAGCAGAGAATTAAATCAGTGATTTGGAAGACAAGGGTTAAAAACACCTGATTAGAACAGCAAAAAGAAAAAGAATTTTTAAAAATGAGGATGCTTTAAGGGGTAACTGGGACAACATCAAGTGTACCAACATTCACATCATAAGGGTACCAGAAAGAAAAGAGAGAGAGAAAGGAATTGAAAACCTATTTGAAAAATAATGATAGAAAACTTTCTTAACTTGGTGAGGAAAATGGACATACAAGCCAGGAAACATAGAGTCCTAAAAAGATGAATCCAAAGAAGTGCACAAGACACATAATAATTACCAAAAGCTGAAGGGAGAGAACCTTAAGAGTAACAAGAAAAAAGAAGTTAGTTATGTACAAGAGAACTCTCATAAGACCACCTATTGGCCCTGGCTGGTTGGCTCAGCAGTAGAGCGTTGACCTGGTGTGAGGAAGTCCCAGGTTTGATTCCCAGCCAGGGCACAGAGGAGAAGCGCCATCTGCTTCTCCACCCTTTCCCCCTCTCCTTTTTCTCTCTCTCTTCACCTCCTACAGCCAACGCTCCATTGGAACAAAGTTGGCCCAGGCACTGAGGATGGCTCCATGGCCTCCACCTCAGGTGCTAGAATGGCTCTAGTTGCAACAAAGCAATGCCCCAGATGGGCAGTGCATCGCCCCCTGGTGGGCATGCTGAATGGATCCCAGTTGGGAGCATACAGGAGTCTGTCTCTCTGCCTCCCTACTTCTCACTTCAGAAAAATACAAGAGCAAAACAAAACTACCTATTGATTTCTCAACAGAAACTTCCAGGCCAGAAGAGACTGGAATAAAATATTAAAAGATAAAAAGCAAAGACCTACACCAAAATTCTCTACCCAACAAGTCTATCATTAGAAATCAAAGGAGAGATAAAAAGCTTCCCAAACAAAAAAAAGCAAAAGGAATTCATCACCCTAAACTAATATTGAACAGGATTATAAGGAAATTGAGAAGTTATTGTTTAACGGGTATAGAGTTTCAGTGTGGGAAATGAAGAAGTTTTGGAGATGGATGGTGGTGATGGTTGAACAACAATGCCATCAAACACTCAATGCTATGGCTAAAATGATAAATTTTATATTATGTATGTTTTATAACAATAGATTTTTTAAAAAATAAATAAAGGTCTTGAATTAGACCTGAATATGAACAATTGCTTCATTTATTAAGTTACTTATACTTTCAAAGACTAATTTCTCATCTGTAGAACAAAATAATAGTTTCTCACTTTTAAGGTGTTGCAAGGATTAAGTGAGAAATATGTATGCACAGCAATAAAAATAATCTCTTACACATAGGTAGACTCAGTGTTACTACACATGAGCTAACTGGCCATACTCCTAGCAAATGAGTCTCTCCATCTGGGTACTTTCATCTCTTCTTGCTTACTCAAGGGCATCACTCCAGCATCCTGCCCTCTCTTTCTGACATCCTCAAAATGTCCCAATTTATTGGTTCATTCATGCCAGCATACAAACAGCAGCAACAACAACAATCTCTGGGCCCTACTTCTCCTAACAGCTGCAGTTCTATAACTATGCTCTCTGCTGCAAGAAAACCTCTCATAAATGTTTGCACTTGCTGTTTCCAACTTCTTTTTCCCTCTCTCTTAAGTTCCTCCCATTGGACTTCTGTTGCCACCACTCTACCTACCCTGCTTTCATAATGGTCACCAGTGATGTGCATATTGTTTACCCCAAGGTGAATTCTTGGTCCTATTAACTCCTCCTTCAACCTACTGACAACTTCCTCCTCTTGGAGATGCTCTCTGACCTAGATTTCCAGAATACCCCAAGCTTTCCTCCTGTATTAACTAGCCACTATTTCTCAGTCTCTTTTGTAACTTTCTCCTGTCCTTTGGGACTTCCAATATTTCAATATTCTGGAGTTTGGTCTTCTCTATTCACTAATCTGATAGAGGCCAAGTGTAAATTAAAAAGTAATGAGATTCAGTTAGCTAGGTAAAAACTCAAAAGACCTAATTTAACTCAGATCTCCAGGAACAACTTTAAGCAGACAGCTTTCCCAGGCTTAAAAATGGGTACTCCCTCAGCCAAACTGGATACATAATTCCTGTAAATATAAAGCTAACTTCTAATTAGCTTACCAGATAAAATTTAGAATACTCGGTTAAATCTGAATTTCATAAAAAGAATAAATAGCTTACTTAAAATTCAATCTTATCTGAAAGTAAACTGCATTTTTTTTTGGTATTTTTTATGTTAAATCTTTGCCTTATTTCAAATACATAGAAGTAAAGTAGCCAAAGAAGATGAAAGCATGCCAAGTCAGAATGTATGTCACACAGGGACTTCAATACTAAGGAAGTATCTGACAGCTTTTCCTCTGTCTTGTCTATTAATTTCTAGAAACCCCATATTTTCTCATGATCACTTTCTCAAATAACTAGACCAAGTTTTATCACCTTTCAGAGTTTCATTTCTGTACTGAATGATGACTCTTTTTTTAGATTTTATATATTCATTTTTAGGGAAAGAAGATGTATGGCCAGTAGTCGCAGCCCTCACAGCCATGCAGGTACAGGGTCACATCAGATTTGGACAGACAGTAGAGAAACAGCAGAGCTAAAAACTGGCGGGCCATTCCTTTATTCTAGCCTCGCACCCGGCCGGCGAGTAAAACACACACAGGGCTTCAAAACACACTCACACATTCTCTGGTTCCACAACCAGGAGAATTTTTCCCAGTTTTTCTTAGAATTAAAGGCCCTCACTAATCTAAGTCACCTCTGGTTCCCCATCTGCCATTATGGCTTCTTACTCTGCACAAACTGGCTTCTCTTTCCTTCTCCTCCATCTTGGCTTCCTCTCTCCAGCACTCTTTCTCCCAGCTCTCACTCTGCAAAAACATGGCCTCTTTCCTCTTATTTCTCCTTCTCCTTAAAAATTTTTGACATGAAAACTCCTCCTCCAGCAACATTAGCATAACAAAGCCCTTTCCCAAGAAGGAAGGTAATAAGCAGTTTCACCTGACAGTGCCATTCATGTGCACAGCACCATTTTTAAAACAAAATGAGCATACTTCGAAAATATAGATTTTACAAACTCATTTGCCCAACAGAAGGGTAGGAGGAACAAGAAGCATCAACTCCCATTTGTGCCTTGACAAGACAAGTCCAGGGTTTCGAACTAGCAACCTCAGCATTCCAGGTCAATGCTCTATCCACTGCACCACCACAGGTCAGGTGAATGATGACTCTTTTGAGAGTTTCTGTTCTTTACAAAGCAGCAGAAAAAAAGAAAACAGCTGAATGGCCACATAGCTCAAGGATAAGAACTTCCTCTTAGTCAACTTTATAGCCTCAGAATTTGGCACAGTGCCTGACCCAGAGCTGATAGTCACTGTTACCTAATTCTTTAGAAATATTATCATTCATTTATGTTGGAGATAAGAGGTACAGACTTGTCAACCATTTTACTGTGTGTAATGCATGTTTTTTTTCCCATTGTTTTCCATAGTGCCTCAAATATAAAGAGAATCTCTATAGATGTTCATTGAACTAAACTCAACTGATTTAAAATCATGTGATTTCTTTCTATTAGAGTAAATGTTTCTTGAGAAACAATTTTTGTTAACATATCATGGAAATTTGGATCCGCTAAACACCTTATAGCCACAATTATTATATTACATTTTTATTCCTTTGGGTTTCTTGCTCACGGTACACAACGCTCTCGAGTGTGACAGATCTTGGCATTAGTAATTGCAAATCTCAACACTCTCTCATCATCTAGCCCCATGCAATTACATGAGTATTTGAAATTCTGGCGAAGTCAAGAAGGTCAATATAAGTGAAGTAGACAAGGTAGAAATGAACAGAGTGACATCTGGAAAGGACCACAGCCAGGATTTTAATCTAGCCTGTCTCCGGCTGACCTCCTCCCTCCTTAATCACCACTCTCCTCCAAATCAGCACGTGGTGGATCATAGAATTATTTACATGGTCTGTGCGAGAGTCTGTCCCCAGTTAACCTCTGATCCCTCAAGGTAGGCAAGACCAATTTATGCTCATTGGTCATTTCCTCAAGCACTGCGGCTTAGTTTAGGTCTGATTTTGTATTTCCTGAAAATGATGCAATGTATAAACTCTTAAATAATCTTTTAAAATTTTTACTTTCTAAAATTTTTCTACATAAAGTTCGCAAATGATAATTCTAGCTTGATCAAGACCCATTTAGTTAAACAAAAGATAAAAGAAAAATGAGAATACTAGTTGTCCAGGTGGTAGAAGGTTTGGGTTTATGCAACATTGTTTCATGGGTCTCTGAGATAGACTTTGTGATTTTAATCAAAAGTATTAGCTTTCAGGATAATGCTAAGAGATGATCCATTGAACTGCATTCTTAAAATATATAAGACATTCATCATTCTATAATCCCTGCATTGTAAAAATTTTATGTCTCAACTATAATTTTTCATTGCCCAAACTTTTGGCTGGACTTCCACATTTTCTCAATAATGACTTCTCTTATTTGGCTGGTCATGTTAAATTTAACAAAAGCTGGGATGCTGACCACCTCTGCCCATTCCACCTCTATTAGATCATTTCTGATGCTATCTTGGGCTTTTTTCATCATGTTGTGGGTCTCCCCATCACTATGTTCCATGTTCATAAAAAAATTGCTCCTTTAGATATCTATTCAGGCAGGCCCATCTATCTTTTACACTAACTCACTTAAATCTGGGATCAAACCATTGGCTGCTGACAGTAGGTCTTAGTGTTTCTGTATTCACAAAAGAGTGGATGTGGTGCTTGTTAGGTAGAAATACTCCTTGTTCACAAAGAGCAATGGTTTCAGTGAAGAGAGAGGTCAAACTTCCCCCTTCTCTCCTACACCTACCACAGTGTGTGTGTGTACGTGTGTGTGTACATGTGTGTATGTTGCACAATAATTACATGAAGTAGGAAGAAATAAGGTAGAAGCAAAGTTTAAGGACTTTCAAGTTTCACCTGTAAATAAACCACAGAAGAATATTCCAGGGGGTCATTACTGTAGCAGAGAGTGGGTGGGGGAGATGTGATGTGGAGTTCTCTGTTATATGTGGACACAGAAGGTTTGATTTAGGGTCTGCTTACCTCCTCCTTGTTGACTTTCATGGACCCTCCTGATCCACACTCAAAGGTACTTCATGCCAAAATAGTCTTACATTGGGCCTTTAACACACCTTTTCTTCTCAGTAAAACACCTTCATTCCTCCTACACTTTGCCTTGCTAATCTTATTCATCTGTCAAGCCTTAGCTTAGGAGTGTCACTACAGCAGGAAGCCTTCCTATAACCTCCATATCTGGGTCAGGAAACCCACCTGTGAGTGCCCTCACTACTTTGTGTTTACCTCTACTTTTTTGGGAATATCTTCTTAAAGAAGTCAGTTTATCTGTCTACCTGCTATGCTCTTTCTCGCCTCCCTCCCTCTCTCTCTCTCATACACACACACACACACACACACACACACACACACACACACACTTAAATGAATATACCCAGACACTGGGACAGATATGCCTATTTAGACACACAAATGCCAGCACACACATATACATAGGCTGATAGCTCTTTCAGGGACAACATTGTTTCCAGTTCTACACTATAACCAAGATCATTGCTTGGAGTAAATGGTCAATAAATAGCTTAATAGGCATTCAATAAGGAATGAGTATGCACCAAAAGTATGCACCTCTTATGATAAACATTTAGACACAGATTTCCTATCTATTTTTATTCTAGAGTTCACTTATCATAACTTAGACTTTGAATCCCAATTGCTTCTACCTACTACCCCAAATCAGATCAAGTTGAAACATCTATGACCAGGTAGCTTTCAAGAACAAGGTAATTTAATCTTCTGTGTAGTTCCTATCTGTTGGTCAAATAAGTTTGTAAAAAATGATTTTTATGTTTGCTCACTTACAATTTGCATTGGGGGCTGGGCAGCACCAGGTACATGTGGTCTGTGAAATTGCAAATTACCTTCCTGCTTGGAAAGGGCCATTGTTTTGTTAATGTTTGCTGGGGGAAGGATTTTAATTGCCCCCAGCCTGTTTCACAGAGAAGGAGAAGAGGCAGAAAAGAAGCCATGTTGGCAGGGAAAGGGAAGGTGTGCAGATGGGGAATCAGAGGTGAAGAGCTTTGCAAGCTCCACTGAGACTGGTGAGACCTATGATTCTGGGAGGAACTGGAGAAGATTCTCCTGGTTGGGAACTGGAGAATATATCAGGGCTTTGGGAGCTCTGAATGAAAAGGGAAGTGTTTTTCATGTGTTTGCTAATCAGCCAGTGCGAGACTTTAATAAAGGAATGGCCCACCATTTTTTGGCTCCACTGTTTTTTTTACCATCTGCCCAAATCTAATGTGAACCTGTGTGTGCATGGCTATAATGCTGGCAGCCCCTTGCTCTACACTATCAAAGAATCTAACATGCAAACAAATGCCAAATAGTTTCTCTTCCTGAGCAAACATTATTTGTTTTGATAGTAGGTTCATAAGATCATAGACAGATCAGCATTTACCAACAGTGAAGTAAGTTACTGCTAAGTATTCAAGATCAAACCACAATACTGATACACACACACACACACACACACACACACACACATATGGCATCATAGACTACACACAGCAACAAGGACTGAGAAATCTCAATCTCATGAAAGATATAAATGGAGAATATGTATTATCATTATATGTATTTTATATATATATGTATATATATATATATACACACACACACACACAGTTACACATACATATATAGATAGATGATGGATGGATAGGCAGTTGGATACACAGACAGATAAGTGGAATGTAAAACCTACTGGGGAAAGACAGTCTGTTTTATTTCCTTTTAGATGGATGGTGAGGTGAGCACATTAGCAGTACACTGATGTAGGGAATAACCAATGTGATCTTGAACCCTCTATAACTTGGATTGGAGAACTTTAGTTAAAAAACCCTAAGTGTGAATGATGATGTGAATGTAATCCCCTGCTACAAACACAGGGAAATACATTTCTTGGATGCAAACACCAAGAAACTGTGTGAGTGAGTGACCTTTGTGCAAACACAAAGGAGTGCATGTGAAAGGGCTTTAGGAAATTAGCCTAGAGGTTTATAAATTACCCCTTCCTCTGTGCTTGTTAAGTAGCAAAAGAAAAAGAATGTACTAACTGAAACTAACCTTTTTTTCATATCAGCAAGAAGTCCATTAGTCATTCTTCCCCCTTATCACCTAATCTCCCTCCCCTGCACCCTGCACTCCTGCTACCTTTGTTTTTATAAAAAAGTTTCTGTCTCTGGTCAATAAAAGTTCTGTGTAAAGGGGACTCAGGAGGTTAGTCTCTCTTGACTGCCTCTCCCTCTTTCTCTTAACAACAGTTTCATGTCTTGAGCAGTTTTTCCACTCGACACTGGTAGTTCCCAGAGTGCTGGAGGACTACACACTTGGTATTTTGCATGAAGTTGTGTGGTAACTGTGGAGAGAATCTCAGTAAGTGGAAAAGTCAACCAACACATTTCATCTACTTTGACAAACACACTCCATATTGAGACACGGTTAGGGGGTCATGGATAGGAATAGCCATTGCAGGCAGAAGCTGGAATGAAAGAAGACAAGAGCTGACTACTCTCTTCACCACCCTGTAGACTCAGACTTCACCTCAAGAAAGCTTCAGTGTGAGCCTGTGCTTTCTGAAATAGGTATTATGTTTCTTAGTCCACACTAAGAAACTAAGACTGTGCCTCAGGATCCAGTACCTTGTGCAAAATAACAATGATGATTATATCACCTGAAATTATATTGTACTTTGCAAAGCATTCCATGCTACATGTTTCACTCAGCTGATGTGTTTGAAGATAAGCTGTCTTCGTGTCCCACATGAGGTTGTGGGCAGCTAAGCCCTCCCTTCTTTCTTGTACCTCTCACCCCATAGCCCCTGACTATAACAGGGACTTTCCTCTGCCATGCAGGGCCTTCCTAAGACAGTGTCCTATAGACTCATACTTCAAAGAATTTTCTGACACATATCTTGCTTTAAAAGAATATATCTTTCATTTCAAATAGCTCAGAATTTGCAATGCTCATATTTTATTTATATAAGGTAAACCTATAAATCTCTGCCATTCCAGGTGGGATCCATGGACTGGCAGCATCAGGACCACATGTGTTCTTGTTAAAATGGAGATTCCCAACCCCCCCCCCCCGGAGGGCCTACAGGTTCAGGATCTGTATTCTCAGATGGTCCCAGGGGATTCATATACTCCCTAAAGCTTGAGAATCTCTGTTATGCACAAGTAAAAATATTTAGTATATAAATTATTTTTATATTTTGTTGATAAATGAGGTGTTTGTCACAATTATTCGTCCTATACATTCTGTTTGTTAGCTTTGCTAGTGTTGGGCAGATAAGATATATTATGCTCACTTTGTTAAAGATGGTGCTGCCCACATGGAAGTTCATTGATATTCATGTGTGTTGGGGAACAGGCTGTGGGCAGGCCGGGCTGTTATAGCCTAAGGCTTAGTTTTAAGAGTAAGCTTTTCCCCACACCCTTGACTGATTTGATGTTGTAGGGTGGTGCACTCTCATGAGGTATCTTCCCATTATGCCTCATATAAGTGACGTTGTATCAGAGACTTCTTTGTTTGTATAATTGGATTAAAGGTTTTGATTCTACACTATAAAATGGGGTAGACTGGGAGCTTGCTCTCTCTTGGTTCCTGAGATTAGCATTAGAGAGGAGAGGGAGAAAGGAGAGCAGGTAAAGGCCACGTGTAGGCCAGGAGAAGCAGCCAAGATGGCAGAGTGCTGAGGAAGAAGCCAGATTGTGCAGAGAGAAGGAGATGAGGAACAGAGGTGAATAAGGCTGGTGATCTAGAAACCTTTGATTCTAGGAAACTCGGATAAGTCAGTAGCTTTGTGAGCACTGAGTGAGTGGGTTTCAGAGCCCAGTGTGTGTTTTTTTACTTGTCTACCGGGTGCAAGCTAGAATTAAAGCTGATGGCTCACCAGTTCTTGGCTACATTGTTTCATTACCGACTGTCCGAATCTAATGCATGGGCCAGGTGGCCCTGTTGGTGGCCTTGGCCACTGGCCATACATTTGGCGTAGTCAGGATTTGATACAGATCAGTATGGAGCCACCACCACCTTTGAGCGGTGAAGTAGAGGACTGGCTGCTGTTATGGTTCCCCATAGCTGTCCTGTTGGGTGCTGTAGGCTAGCTGACTTTTATAGCCATGTGTAAGGAAACTGAGAGCTCTGTAGAAGAGACTGCCCGGGACCTGCAAACCAAGCATTGGAAGGAGCTGGAGCAAACATGGAAGAGATGCCAACCCTGGACCTGGAGGAGGAGGCCAACCAGGTTTGTGAGTTTCACCTGAAAATGGAGCAGCTGCCAGGAAAGGAATCACAGGTTCATGAGTTGCAGCATGCCCTGGACATTGTGGAGAGTCAGCAGTGGCAGGAGGCTGGGGCTGAGGCTTGAGCTGGGGCTGCAAGGCCTGCTGAGCAGAAGGTGTTGGCGGGCCAGGGCTCTAGCCCAGCAGCAGGAGCTGATGTTTTCAGTTCCTCTTTGAAGGATGAGAATTGGTCTGGAGTTGCAATCTGCAGTCTCCAGAAGGTGTGAGCCCAGCAGCAAGGAGTAGCTACATTCCTGCGATTTTGGGACATAGGGGTGGATGCCATCATGCTCCCCAGAGCAGAGATAGAACTGCTGACTGCCGTTGCCACGTACTCTTTTTTGGGACAATGTAAGACATGCCAGGATGGCAGGAATGAGTGGGGAGGCTAAGGCCTCATGTGTGTGGACTGATTTCCTGTACTATGACCGGAGTGAGCACTGGAAGTTCCCTTGCTGGATGGACTTACGAATTTTGGACAATGTGAAATACCCTGATGGGGGTGGGGGCTAGCTTTGCTGGAGGCCCTCCTGCCACGGGAAGATTATCCCATGGCTAGAAAGAAGGCTGAGGACATTTCGCGCTTTTGGCGAAGTGCTCAGAGACTGGGGAAATGTACCTTTGTAATTGTTGAAATTGTATGATTTGTCATGTATTTGTAATTTGTGTAATTTACCTAATTTCCTGTACATGAATGGCAGTGGTGTAGATTCTGGGTAGCAAAGTGAGCATAGGGGTGGATTGTTGGGCAGATAAGATATATTATACTCACTTTGTGTGTTGGGAGACAGGCTGTGGGCAGGCCGGGTCATTATAGCCTAAGGGCTTAGTTTTAAGAGTAAGCTTTTCCCCACACCCTTGACTGATTGGATATTGTAGGGTGGTGCACTCTCATAAGGAATCTTCCCATTATGCCTCATATAAGTGACTTTGTATCAGAGACTTCTTTGTTTGTATAATTAGATTAAAGGTTTTGATTCTACACTATAAAGTGGGGCAGACCGGGTGTATGCTCTCTCTTGGTTCCTGAGATTAGCATTAGAGAGGAGAGCAGAGAAAGGAGAGCAGGTAAAGGCCACGTGTAGGCCAGGAGAAGCAGCCAAGATGGCAGAGTGCTGAGGGAGAAGCCAGTTTGTGCAGAGTTTGTGTAGAGAGAAGGAGATGGGGAACAGAGGTGAATAAGTCTGGTGAGCTAGAAGCCTTTGATGCTAGGAAACTCGGATAAGTCAATAGCTTTGTGTGCACTGAGTGAGTGGGTTTTGGAGCTCAGTGTGTGTTTTTATTTGTCTGCAGGATGCAAGACAGGGATTAAAGCTAATGGCTCACCAGTTCTTGGCTCTGTTGTTTCATTAGTGACTGTCCGAATCTAATGCGAACCTGCATGGACCAGGCGGCCCTGTTTATGGCCTTGGCTCCTGGCTTTACAGCTAGCTTACGGAATACTAATATTCCAGACACTTTTAAACTTATGGTAAGTTGGGAAGTATTAGAGATGGGTTTCTGTTATTGTCACCCATCTCTAATACTATATTATTATAATTCTGAAGCTCAGAATCACAACTGGGTCTCAGAGAGCATTGAGAAGTAGAAGTATTAGGAAAAATTGTAGACGACTTTTTTTTTTTTTACAGAGACAGAGAGAGAAAGTCAGAGAGACAGACAGACAGGAACAGACAGACAGGAACGAAGAGAGATGAGAAGCATCAATCATCAGTTTTTTGTTGCCATTGCGACATCTTAGTTGTTCATTGACCCCGTCTATGTGCCTTAACCGCGGGCGGGCCTTTAGTAGACCAAGCGACCCCCCCCCACTTGAGCCAGCGACCTTGGGTCCAAGCTGGCAAGGCTTTGCTCAAACCAGATGAGCTCTCGCTCAAGCTGGCGACCTCAGGGTCCTGAACCTGGGTCCCTCCGCATCCCAGTTCAACGCTGTACCCACTATGCCACCACCTGGTCAGGCTGGACAACTTTTGAATACTGTTTGAGATACTTTAACTTTTGGGTGATATTGATAAATCTAGCGATGGCATATTCAGAATAATAATATGTACAAGAGAATAAAACTTTGTTTACAATATGAAATATAAAGATGGGAGACTAAATTATGATGGTCTGTTGTCTGCATAAACTTCCTAATACATATAAAAAGAAAGGAAAAGCCATTGTTTTTATTTGTTAGGATGCATTTAAAGTTTACTGAAAGAATTAGAAAGGGAATAGTTGAATATAAAATATAAATACTTAGAGTGGAAATTCATAATGGCAATGTTTGCGGCGTCCAGTGGAAAAGCCACAAAATGTTGGCTCAGCTTATCCTCACAATGCACAGTGATGATATATGACGGTCACATCAGCAGGCCAAGCAGTAGAAAAACATTGCTGTTTGGCTGGATGGTGGGAATCTCAATACACTTCTTTTCTATATTTAAAGTTCTTGGCATAGAATTTGATATACAGAAACATTCTCATTGAATACTTTTTATAAAGTTAATAATTCAAATTCAGAGACATTTGCTATTCTGTGCATAAAAGAACTAACACATTTGAGAAATGTTTTGCTGGACACAGATTCCAGAAGGAAAGAAGGCACAAACCATCACCATAATCTCTCCATCCAGGCCCTTAGACCAACTTTCTGAATGTAAAATGCCTAAAAATGTGCCTGGCAGAGCAGCAGATCAATGAGTATTTGCTAAACCAGCAGACAAGTGAATTAATTTTTCAAATTCCTTTACTTGCCTCCCTATGACATTGAGTCCTGTTGATGTGCCATGGCATCACCCTGCTGGGTGAATTACAGACACAGGCACAGTCTGGCAGGAGTTACAACAGGAATAGGATCATTTCCTTAAGGGTTATGTTGCCTGACTGGTGGTGGCTCAATGGATAGAGCATCATTTCAGGATGCTGAGATCTCCAGTTCCAAACCCCGAGATGAATGGCTTGAGCACGGGCTCGTCTGGCTTGAGTGTAGTTTGCCAGCTTGAGCATCGACGTGGTCCCATGGCCAGTGGCTTGAGCCCAAAGGTTGTTGGCATAAAGCCCAAGGTTGCTGGCTTGAGCCCAGGGTCACTGACTCAGCTTGAACCCCCTGTCAAGGCACATATGAGAAGCAATCAATAAAAAACTAAAGTGAAGTAACTAGACTTAACGCTTTTCATCTCTCTCCCTTCCTGTCTCTCATTCAGTAGTGTAGGGGGAAGGGTGTACAGGGGGGTCTATCATGCCCCGGGCGCCACTCGCAGAAGGATGACAAATGGTCTCCAAGACAAACAAGAGAAGCGTACTACACTCTCAGGGGGCACCAGTTATGTTCGCTAGGCCATTGCTCTCCTCTCAAAAAAAGAAAGGAAAGAAATAATAATAATAAAATAAAAAGAAAAAAGAAGGACTATGCAAAGGTAACTGTAAATTGAAAAATAAGTCCTTAATCTACATAGTTTTATTGCTATATAAGAAAAAAGAAGTCACATCCATGAAAGAGACTTTCTTGATAAAAAGAAACGTTTTTCTGATTATGATATATTATTATGGTAGGCAATGTATAAAATACAACAAAGTGTAAGAGGAAATTGAATTTTCTTATTCACATCACTGGGAGATAGCCATGGTTATTATTTGGAGATGTTTTCTTTTAATATTCTTTTTCTATGCACATATACATTTATGAAAACAGAATCATTGAATTTCTAATTTTATATTTTACTCTTTCAACTAACATTATAGCATAAAGGGTTTTTCACTATTAATAAACATTCTTTGAAAATAGCATATTGAATGAAGACTGTACCTATGCATACACAAAGTATAAATGTTCTTCTAGTGTTGCTACTCTACACAATACTGGGATAAGTATCCTTAGATGTAAATCTTGTCTGAATTTCCAGTTACTTTTGGGGGTAGTTTCCTAAAAAGTTGAAAAGACTCTGTAAAGCAGGGATCCCCAAACTACTGCCTGCAGGCCACATGCGGCCCCCTGAGGCCATTTATCTGGCCCCCACCGCACTTCCGGAAGGGGCATCTCTTTCATTGGTGGTCAGTGAGAGGAGCACAGGATGCATCCGCACCCATAGTTCCCATTGAAATTCTGGTCAGTTTGTTGATTTAAATTTACTTGTTCTTTATTTTAAATATTGTATTTGTTCCCATTTTGTTTTTTTACTTTAAAATAAGATATGTGCAGTGTGCACAGGAATTTGTTCATAGTTTTTTTATAATCCGGACCTCCAATGGTCTGAGGGACAGTGAGCTGGCCCCCTGTGTAAAAAGTTTGGGGACCCCTGCTCTAAAGAATGCAGCACAGCCACACTCAGGTGCACAGCAGAACCTCCACGGTCCCCCCGTGTCTGGGCTGTCCAGGGCCCAGCAGCTTGGGCAGACTCCTCGGTTGCTGGCTTCTCTTTGAAAGTTCCTTCCATTTCCTAACTTTTAAAGGAGAGAGGACCTCTTCAATATTTACTCCAGAAGCTAAGGGGAAAAAGAAGAAAGGACGATATTACTCTTTGAAAGAGAAGGTAATATATTTCTATGCAATGTGATCTCTTCCCACTCATCTTTGAGGCACTAGTGTTAATCTAAAGTCTATTCAGGTTTGTAAGATGTGCTTTATCCTTATGGTAACCTTTTGCTAGAGGTATTTGAGGGTTATTTTTATAAATAATTCTTTCTTAAATAAGACTCTCGTTGATGCCTGACCAGGCAGTGGCGCAGTGGATAGAGCATTGGTCTGGGACGCCTATGACCCAGGTTTGAAATCCCAAGGTCGCCAGCTTGAGCACAGCCTCACCAGATTGAGCGTGGGGTCCCTGGCTAGAGCATGGGATCATAGACATGAACCCATGGTCATTGCCTTCAGCTCAAAGGTCGCTGGCTTGCAGACCAAAGTCACTGGCTTGAATCCAAGATCACTGGCTTGAGCAAGGAGGGGTCACTTACTCTGCTGTGGGCCCCCCGTCAAGGCACATATGAGAAAGCAATCAATGAACAACTAAGGTGCTGCAACAAAAAAATTGATGCTTCTCATCTTTCTTCCTCCATGTCTGTCTGTCCTTCTCTCTGTCTCCATAGCTAAGAAAAAAAAATCTCTTTAAAAATTATTTAAAAATCAATTTTATTATACCAAGGAGTCTAGAGCAAAAGTTTGTTTTATCTTACTTTAGAAAATGCATCTGCCCTTTCTGAAATGAAATAACTTCAATCCAGTTTTAATAAAAATGTGTTGCTTATGTGTACATATATAACACTGGGGAACAATTATTTTTCATTTTCTGTTGCATGAGGTTTTAGAACTTTTTCTATATATCTCTGAATCGCTGATTCCAAATATGAAATCCGTTTTTGGTGTATGCTCTAGTTTATATGCAATTTTAATTTCTTTTTGTTACAGTTAATGGCATGCATTGGTTTTTAAATTGGAGTTAAAGGGCAACAACTCTTGGAATGAATATAACCACAAGACAATTAATGTTTTAAAAAGATCACTTTTACATATTGTAGTTGTTTTTAAATGTAAAAAATTATTATCTGATAAAAACACCCTCTTATTTTATTTTAAGATGAATCATGGCTTCTTCAAGTAGACATAAATATAAGAATAGTCCTGACACCTCTGTTATATATGTGGCTGTTACACACTTCAATGTCAAAGGCACAATATTTCATCACTTGTGACACGTGCATATATTGCCTATTTTCAAGTTCCCCTTGGCGATCAAGACAAGAATTAGGCTTCTCATATTGTGTGTCATAACTGTGAGAAAATGCTTCATGACTAGACAAAAGGAAAACGCAAAGGAATGCCTTTTGGTATTCCCATGGTTTGGCGTGAACCGAAGGACCACAGCAGTGACTGTTATTTCTGTGTGATCCATACAAAGGGCACTGGCAAGAAAAAACAGCATATGATTGCATATCCTAATATTCCTTCAGCAACACGACCTATCCCACTCTCTGAGACATTCCTAGTTTTAGTTTTCAATGGTTTTATTTCTTCTAAGGATGAAGAAAGTGAACATGGTGATCAAGTGCATTTTGATAAGACGCATGAGGAAATGGTTGTAGAACCTGAAGGGTCTTCTTCTGATGCGAAGCAGTCATTGAGCCCTCAGCAGTTTAGCCAACCCAAAATGAATGACTTAGTAAGAGATTTGGGCCTATCAAAGAAAGCAGCTGAGTTATTAGCCTCCAGGCTTCAAGAAAAGAATGGACCTCACTGGTCAGCTTAATTAACCCATTTCAGGAAATGTAAACAAATTTTTGGACTTTTTTTCCGAAGACAAAAAGTTTGTTTACTGTCATGATATCAGTAGTCTTCTCAGCCAGGTAGGTGTTACCACTTACAGTCCAACAGAATGGTGGCTATTTCTTGACAGCTCTAAACAGAGCCTGAAATGTGTTCCCCTACACAACGGTAATGTTCATGCAGTGGTTCCAATTGGTTATTCAACTCATCTGCGAGGAGATTATAATGTCATAAAAATTTTACTCAACTTTCTGAAGTATGAGGAGCATAACTAGATCGTTTTGGTGGATCTTAAAATGGTAAATATCCTGCTAGGACAGCAAAGAGGTTTCACGAAGTATCCTTGCTTTCTGTGTTTGTGGGACAGCTGAGCTCGGGAGAAGCACTGGACACAGAAGGAGTGACTGAAACGTGAAGCTCTGGAAGTAGGGATGAAAAAAAATTGTGAATGAACCTGTAGTTAATCGAGACAGGATCATTTTCCCTCCATTTCACATCAAACTTGGCTTAATGAAGCAGTTTGTTCAGGCTTTGAATAGAGAAAGTGAATGCTTTCAACATATTATTTCTGCTTTTCCTGACTTGTCTTTCAAGAAGATAAAAGCAGGTATATTCGATGGACCTCAAATTCGAACTCTCATACGTGAAGAAGAATTTGCCAGGAAGATAAATAAGAAGGAGAAAGCATCATGGCAGTCTTTTGTGGCAGTTACAAAGAACTTCCTTGGCAACAAAAAAGCAGAAAACTATGAACTTCTAGTTCAAAAGATGCTGTTGGCTTTCCGCAACATTGGATGTAACATGAGCATTAAGTTTCACTTCCTGAACAGTCACCTTGATAAGTTTCCCGAAAATCTTGGAGCTGTTAGTGATGAGCAAACTACTGCTGGAGCATCAAATGAGATTGTCCTCAACAAATACACAAATGCAGGAGCTACAAACGCAAAGTTTTGCCTGAATAGTATTTAAATAAGTTTTGCGCAAATTTTATGGTTAAAATAAATGTTTTAATATGTTCTACTTTGAAATTTTAGACAAATTCTGATGCAATCATATATCTTAGTGCAGGGCTGCCCACAATTTTTCAGCTTGCGAGCTACTTATAAGATGACCAAGATAAAATGATCTACCTACAATAAAAATGCAAAACATAAATTTATTTCTTCTATATTATCATTATTTAAGTTACTATTATTACTATTTAATATAGTGTATTCTTATTTCACCTTTCTCCTTTTTAGCTCTCTTTTCGGAGGAAAGTCAATGACATAGATTTTATGAACAGTCTGAAAAAGACGCTCCACATTTCCCTTCTTTGGAATAGCAATGGCACACAGACAGATGAGGCAAACGCACTTAGAATACGACATAGTGAAAAAAATGCCCTCCCATTCTGTATGAAAGTGGTAGGTTTTAGGCTTCTTACTCGGACAAACTACAGCACTCATTTATATACCCTTTGTTGTATTTAGTTTAAATAAATTGAAGGCTAACTACGTAGCAATGTAACTGAACAAGCTAGCGCAGTTTAATGCGCATGCATAGGGTGTCAAAAGTTCAGACGTCAGATTGGCTACCCTGTATGCCAATCAAAAGACAAATGTCTTTTTTTAATTAATTTAAATGGGGTGACACCAATAAATCAGGGTACATATGTACAATGAAAACATATGCAGATTATCTTATCATTCAATTGTGTTGCATAACCGTCACCCAAAGTCAAATTGTCCTCTGACACCTTCTATCTGGTTTTCCCTGTGCCCCTCCCCTCCTCTCTATCCCACCCTCTCCTCCCTCCCCCCACCCTGTAACCATCACTCTCTTGTCCATGTCTCATAGTCTCACTTTTATGTCCCACCTATGTATGAAATCATGCTGTTCTCAGTTTTTTTTCTGATTTACTTATTTCACTCCTTATAATGTTATCAAGGTCCATCCATTTTGTTGTAAATAATCCGACGTCATCATTTCTTATGGCTGAGTACTATTCCATAGTATATATGTACCATTGCTTTTTAATTCACTCGTCTTCTGACGGACACTTGGGCTGTTCCCGGATGTTTGCTATTGTGAACAATGCTGCCACGAACATGGGGGCGCATTTCTTCTTTTCAAACAGTGCTATGGTGTTCTTAGGGTATATTCCTATAAATGAAATAGCTGGGTCAAAAGGCAGTTCCATTTTTAATTTTTTGAAGAACCTACAAACTGTTTTCCACAGTGGCTTCACCACTCTGCATTCCCACCACTAGTGCAGAAGGATTCCCTTTTCTCCACATCCTCGCCAGCACTTATTCTGTGTTGTTTTGCTGATGAGTGCCATTCTGACTGGTGTGAGGTGATATCTCATTGTGGTTTCATTTGCATTTCTCTAATGATTAGTGATGTTCAGCATTTTTTCATATGCCTACTGGCCATTTGTATGTTCTCTTTGGAGAAATTTCTATTCATTTCTTTTGCCCATTTTTTGATTGGATTGTTTGTCTTCCTGTTGTTGAATTTTATAAGTTCATTAAAAATTTTTGTTATTAACCCCTTATCAGATGTGCTGTTGAATATGTTCTCCCATTGTTTGCTTTGTCTTTTTATTTTGTTTTATTGTCTTTAGCTGTGCAAAACCTTTTGAGTTTTATATAGTCTCATTTGTTTATCTTGCCTTTTATTTCATTTGCCTGTGGAGATAAATCGGCAATATATTGCTGCTACAGATGTTGGAGAGCTTGCTGCCTATGTTTTCTTCTAAGATGCTTATGGTTTCACGGCTTACATTTAAGTCATTTATCCATTTTGAGTTTGTTTTTGTGAATGGTGTAAGTTGATGGTCTAGTTTCATTTGTTTGCAGGTAGATGTCCAATTTTCCCAACATCATTTGTTAAAGAGGCTGTCTTTAGCCCATTGTATGTTCTTTCCTCCTTTGTCAAATATCAGTTGTCCATAAAGCTGTGGGTTTATTTCTGGGTCCTCTGTTCTGTTCCATTGATCTATGTGCCTGTTCTTATGCCAGTACCAGGCTGTTTTGAGTACAATGGCCTTGTAGTACCTTGATATTCGGAAGAGTGATACCTCCTGCTTTATTTTTTCTTTTAAAGATTGCTGAGGCTATTCATGTTCTTTTTTAGTTCCATATAAATTTTTGGAATATGTGTTCTATATCTTTGAAGTATGTCATTGGTATTTTAATTGGTATTGCATTGAATTTATAAATTGCTTTGGGTAATATAGACATTTTAATGATGTTTATTCTTCCTAGCCATGAGCACGGTATATGATTCCACTTGTGTGTATCTTCCTTGATTTCTTTTATCAATGTTTTATAATTTTCCAAGAACAAGTCCTTAACCTCCTTGGTTAAATTTACTCCTAGGTACATTATTTTTTTGGCTGCAATAGTGAAGGGGATTGTTTCCTTAATTTCTTTTGCTGACAGTTCATTGTTGGTATAGAGAAATGCCTCTGATTTCTGAGTATTAATTTTATATCCTGCCACCTTGCTGAATTCATTTATAAGGTCCAGTAGTTTTTGACTGAGATTTTAGGGTTTTCTATATACAATATCATATCATCTGCAAATAATGACAGTTTTACTTCTTCTTTTCCAATTTGGATATCATTTATTTCTTCTTCTTGTCTGATTGCTGTAGCTAGGACTTCCAGAACTATGTTGAATAAAAGTGGTGAAAAGGGGTACCCCTGCCTGGTTCCTGATTTTAAGAGGATTGTTTTTAATTTTTGTCCATTTAGTATGATGTTTGCTGTGGGTTTGTCGTAGATGACCATTATTATCTTAATGAATGTTCCCTGTATTCCCACTTTACTGAGAGGTTTGAGCATGAATGGATGCTGGATTTTATCAAATGCCTTTACTGCATCTATTGACATTATCATGTGATTTTTGTCCTTCCTTTTGTTTATGTGACGAATCACATTGATTGATTTGCGAATATTGAACCAGCCTTGCCTCTCCAGAATAAATCCCACTTGATCATGATGTATGATTTTTTTCATATATTGCTGGATCCGGCTGGCTAATATTTTGTTGAGAATTTTAGCATCTAAATTCGTCAGGGATATAGGCCTATAATTTCCTTTCCTTGTGTTGTCTTTGCCTGGTTTTGAGATCAGATTATGCTTGCCTCATAAAAGGAGTTTGGAAGTCTTCCTTTCTCTTGAATTTTTTGAAATAGCTTGAGGAGGATAGGAGTTAGTTCTTCTTTGAATTTTTGGTAGAATTCACTTGTGAAGCCATCAGGCCTGGGACTTTTCATTTTTGGGAGTTTTTTGATAACTGTTTCGATCTCATTTGTTGTAATTTGTCTGTTTAGGTGTTCTGATTCTTCCAGATTGATTTTTGCAAGATTATATGATTCAAGAAATTTGTCCATTTCACCGAGGTTGTCTAACTTTTTGACATAGAGTTCTTCATAGTATTTTCTTACAATGCTTTGTATTTCTGTTGTGTCAGTTGTTATTTCTTTACTGTCCTTTCTAATTTTATTTATTTGGGTTCTCTCTCTTTTTTTCTTGGTGAGTCTAGTTAAAGGTTCATCAATCTTGTTTACCTTTTCAAAGGACCAGTTTCTGGTTTCATTGATCCTCTGTATTGTTTCCTTAGCCTCTATGTCATTTATTTCTGCTCTGATCTTTATTATTTCCTTCCTTCTACTTGTCCTGAGTTTTATTTGCTGTTGTTTTTCTAGTTCTTTTAGATGCAGGGTCAGGTTGCTTATTTGAACTTTTTCTAGCTTCTAATGATATGCCTGTAGTGCAATGAACTTCCCTCTCAATACTGCTTTTGCTGTGTTCCATAAATTTTAAGTTGATGTATGCTATTTATCATTTGTTTCTAGAAACTTTTTTTATTTCTTCTTTGATCTCATTGTTAATCCATTCATTATTTAATATCATGCTATTTAGTTTCCAAATGTTTGAGTATTTTTCAGTTTTTCTTTTGTGGTTAATTTCTAGTTTCATGGCATTGTGATCATAGAAAATGCTTGATATGATTTAATCTTCTTAAATTTATTGAGACCATTTTTGTGTCCTAACATGTGGTCTATCCTAGAAAACGTACCATGAGCGCTTGAGAAGAATGTATATTTTACTGCATTAGGGTGAAAAGTTCTGAAGATATCTATTAAATCAAGTTGATCTAGTGTATCCTTCAAGTCTGCTGTTTCTTTATTAATTTTCTTTTTTGAGGATCTATCCAGTGATGTTAGTGGGGTATTGAAATCCCCTACTATGATAGTATTGCTGTTAATCTCTCCCTTTATATCCATATCCATCAAAGTCTGCTTTATGTATGTCGGTGCTCCTATATTTGGTGTGTAGATATTTATAATAGTTATATCTTCCTGTTAAATTGTTCCCTTTATCGTTATGTAGTGTCCTTCTTTATCTTTTACTACATCCTTTGTTTTAAAGTCCATTTTGTCAAATATAAGTATTGCTACCCCGGCTTTTCTTTCATTTCTATTTGCATGAAATACTTTTTTCCATCCTTTTACCTTCAGTCTATGTGTATCTTTTGTTTTAAGGTGTTTCTCTTGTAGACAGCATATGTATGGATCCTGTTTCTTTATCCATGAAGCTACCCTATGTCTTTTGATTGGATCATTTAATCCATTTACATATAAGGTTATTATTGACATATAGTTGTTTATTGCCATTTTATTCTTTAAAGCTGTATTCTTCTTTTGCTATATTTTTTTCTCCCTTTGAACTGTTCACAACAGGCCCCTTAGTATCTCTTGCAGAATTGGTTTGGTTTTAATGAGTTTCTTGAGGCTTTCTTTGTCTAGGAAGCTCTTTATTTCTCCTTCAATTTCTAACGTTAGCCTTGCTGGATAGAGTAGTCTTGGTTGTGGGTTCTTGTTCTACATTACTTTGATTATATCTTGCCATTCCCTTCTGGCCTCAAGTGTTTCTGTTGAGAAGTCCGATGTCATCCTTATGGGGACCTTTTTAGGTGATGGCCTTTTTTTCTCTAGCAGCTTTTAAAACTTTTTCTTTATCTATTAGTTTTGGTATTTTAACTATGATGTGTCTTGGTGTAGATCTTTTGGGGTTTCTTTTAATGGAGTTCTGTGTGCTTCTTGAATGTGTTGAATGTTTCCCAGCCTTAATTTAGGGAAGTTTTCTGTTATGATTTGATTGAACAAAGTTTCCATTTCCTGTCCTCTCTCCTCTTCTTCAGGCACCCCTATGATGCAAATGTTGTTTCTCTTCAGGTTGTCATAGAGCTCCCTTAGAGTTTCCTCACATTTCTTGAGTCTCTTTTCCTTTTGTTCTCAGCTTCTGTGCCTTTGTTTATGGTGTCCTCTAACTCGCTTATTCGATCCTCAGCTTTATCCATCCTGCTTTTAATTCCTTCCATTGTCGTCTTCTTTTCTGATACTGTATTTGTCATTTCTGTCTGATTCTTTTTTATTATTTCAATTTCATTTTTTGTAGTCGTTATCTCTATTTAGGTGTTCATAGTGACTATCCATTGTTTCTCTAATTTCTTTGAACATCCTAACTTTCATTATTCTAAATTCTGTTTCTGGAAATTTGGTTATATCTGGTTCATTCAGGTCCTTCTCTGAGGATATCTCTTGATTCATTTGGTTTGCATTCCTCTGCCTGCCCATTTTGTCTGTGTATAAGCAAGTTGTGGCCACTGGAGTCCAGTAGGTGTTGCCTTTGTGTTCTCTAGGTGTGGTCTGTCTGCAGGCTCCTCACCCCCTCTGCTGCTGCCTAGGGCGGTTGGGTATGGGCATTGCCAGTGCCGGCCCACTGCATCTGTTGCTGTGATTTCCGCCTCTTCTCCACAGGAGGGGCTGTCACTCAAGCCACAAGCCTTAGCTCCAATGGTAGAGGTGAGCACCTTTGCTCAGCTGCGGACCCAGCATGTTTCCGGGCTTCCACCCTGAACCCGCAGTCTGAGCCTGCTTGCCACAGTTTCGCAGGTTGGGCTGGGCTTTTGACATGCTCTCAGCTGTGAGCCTTTGCCCGGTTGGAGCTTTATTCCTGCCCTCGAGGGCAGGGCCCTCCTGCGCAGGGTCGCAAACCGTGGTTTATTGGGCAAGGCTGGCGTGCACTCAGCTGTGGACTTCCACTGTCCCGGGCTCTACCCCGCCCCCTCGTTCAGAACCAACTTGGGCACGGAGGTAGGCAAACTGTGCTTTATTGGGCCGGGCGTGTTTGCTGGCATGAGCTCAGCCACAAGCTTCTGCTCGTCCCGGAGTCTACTACCGCCCCCCTCATTCGGAGCCAGCTCGCGGAGGCAGGATTGCAAACCACAGTTTCTCTGGCCGGGCCAGGCTGGTAGCGTGAGCTCAGCCGTGACCACCTGCCCATCCCTGGTCCTAGCCCTGTCCCTGCGGTCAGGGCCGGCTTGCACAGTGTCACAGAGCAGATCTCTGCCCGTTCCTGGCCTTTCGCTTTTTATCCACAGATGGGGTCACAGGCGGACCGGCAGCTGCTGGACCACTTTCGCGTATTCCCTCCGCCCCTGCAGGGCTAGACCGAGCTCACACCAGTTGGGCCTCCGCCCCCACCAACAGAACCGCATTTCAGCGTCCTGCCGCCACCATACCCTTCAGCAACTCTCATCAGAGTCGAAAGTGCCCTAAGTCTCCATACTGTAGGCCTGGGAGCTCCCTCCATCTAAGCAGCTCTGCTCTAATTGCCACGGGAGAGCTTGTTTGGCTGGTGTCTTGTCTCCCTTTGCTGGTATTGCTAGTTCCAGGGGAAATATTCGTTTTCGATTAGGGAAGTGACTTAGCCCAGGGGTTAGGGTGGCTGTCCCTCAGAGTGTTTGTCCCTGTGCCTTCCTTCCACACTCTCTTCCCTCTGCTCTGGTCCTCTCCTCTGTTCCCGCTCCCCGGAGCCCCGGGTGCGTGGTTATGAGAGGTTTTCTGCGCTGTCCCTTTAAAAAGAATCTTGGGTCTGAGAAAACTGTCTCTTTCTCACAAATAGTATCTTCACTTGTTTCACAGCTCAATACTGTCCAAACGCCTCTCCAGGTTCTGGGACTGCAGGCTGGGTCTTGGTTCCTGGGACCCAGGTCCCTCTCTCTCCGCCAAACTCTCCTCCCGCCACGCAGGTCTCTCCAGGCTGCCGTTTGCTCCGGGGAGCTGGGCAGCCCTCTTCGCATTTTTGCTATTCCTACCAGTCTCAATGTGGCTTCTTCTGTGTTTCTTGGTTGAAGAGTTCATTTAGTTTAGTTCAGAGTTGGTTTATCCAGATGATGGTTCTTAAAATTGAGTTATAATCCACTTTGGTTATGGGAGTTGGAATTTGGTACGTCCACCTACTCCATCGCCATCTTCCCGTCCCTCAAAAGTATCTTAAAATTTAAAATGCACCATATGCCATAGCAAATATCCAATCCTAAATTCTTAAAGCACTCATGGAATGAATAAAAATGCCTTTGAATTTAAGTACAAATGCCTTTTTAAAATATCACAGCCAAACAGCTCTCTCACCAGAAACAAATGCATCGTCCCATTGCTGATGTGCCTTCCCAAAATCAAATAAAATATTTTAAAGTAACGTGAATAATATCTAGCACTAAAAATCACTGGCAGCTAATGACTACAGTCTCTCTGTTCCCATGGAAAGTAAATGAGGCTCTGTAGTGTTGTGTTGACCACAGCAAAAGACTTTCCTTGGCTCCATTGGCCAAGACAAATGTCTTTTTAATGTTATGCGATCTACCCACACTTCCTTCGCGATCGACCAGTAGATCACGATCGACGTATTGAGCACCCCTGTTTTAGTGTATTAGTGTATTTACTGCATTATATAAATTATTATATTTTCACAATGATGATGCCCAAGAAGACATTTTACTTCATTATGTTAAACTAAATGTTGAAAATTTTACAATAAGATGAAAACCTAAAATCTTGATTTGCAAAACAACTGTAGCTTACAGAGAAAAACTAATGTCAGATTTGAGATCAGCACACTCGAATTAGGTAAGAACAAGTTTTTTGTTGATGCAACAAAAATTTTGTTTTCCAGTGTAATATGTATACATGTATATAGTAATTTGCAGTTTACAAAACAGTTCAAACCATGAGTTTGCTACTCATAACAGAACCTTAGGCAATGCAGATATTATTTCAGTTTTATTGGTGAAAGAAAGGTTAAATAAGTTGTCCAAGGTCACTTGCTGGTTCACTGGTGATTACATTGGTCACCACCCTTATTCTCAGCTGCCTTTTCAAACCAGCTTCCCTGAGATTCTTTGTAATCTTAATAACTGATTAATCAACTTTGGTTTCAGTTTTCTCTTGCAGAACATGAAGATTACCCACTCCCACCCTTCATAGAGCTATTACAAAGACAAAGTAGTCTGACAACTGAGTGCATGCACACGCACACACACACTCACACACACAAACATACACATGTGCATCTGCTATTAACAAAAAGGGCTTAAGGTGGTTGATTTCCATGTTAGAGGCAATAGTAGTTTAACTGATAAAGACAAGAACAAAAAAAAATATTTTAAAAGTTAAATTATAGAATTCCTATTATCGAAATGTAACAAAAATATTTTATTTTATGTATTTAAAATATTTAAGATTTCTATTGAATTGATTGGGGTGATATTGGTTAATAAAATAATATGAGTCTACCTTCTTTTTTTTGAGTCTACCTTCTTTTATTACACACTACATGTTAAAACTCAGATGGTTTCAAAACAAAAATTTTCCTCATCATCAATGACATTTTAAAGATCACAAAAGAATAAAAAAAAGAACACAAAGGTCCTATGCATTGATAAAGATGTAAAATAAGTAAGTACAAAAAGGAAACAACAAAACGGTTTGGCTGTATGTGGGAAAGTGAGAAATGGTACTAAGGATAAAATGAAAAGTGTAAAGTACAGACTCAGGAACCAAAGTTTCCAAAGTCTACCTGATTGAAAGATTTCATTTCCCCAAACCTCCGTTTCATTATCTGTAACAAAGAAGCAGACATATTTTATGGGTTGTTATTCAGAATGTGGTTTGTGTATATGAGACTGCTTTGTTAAATTACTCCTGTAATTTTACCCAGCAAAATCTTTTAAAATAGTAAACTTGGAGAAAACTGATACAATGTGAAGTATACTCCAAATATAAAGTGCAATGTAAATGCTTCATGAAGGAGTGATGAAAACACAGATGATGTCTACAAATTGTCGTTTCTACCTTCGACTCAACCACCACAGAGAGAGTTTGGCATCTGTAATCTTGCAAAGTAAGTTTTTGAAAAAGTGTACATAGAACTCTTATTGACAGATGTTACTTCTCCACACAACACCTGATACATGTCTTAAATAATGTCATTGCAAATTTGGCTTTTTAGACATCACGTTGAGGGACAGACCCACTTTCCTCCCCTCCGATCACTGGCAACCTCACTGGACAGACACAGGTCACTTCCCTGCACATTCCTGATGGCCCCAAATCCTGCTGGGCTGAAAGCAGAACTCTGTACCGGTTTCTTAAAAGCTTTCTAGATGGTGATGAATTCAAAATTACACCATGTTGGAGCTTGCATTGTCACGAAGTTTGTAGCTTTCCAGATAGCCTTGGCTTATATTTCAGGAAGGAGGTTCTTGCTCCCTCTTTCTCACCCTTCCTTCCTTTTCTTTCTTTCAAAAGTAAAACGTGGCAGATCTGCTGAGGAATTATTTTGTTTTTGCTGTTTGCTGGAAGATCACTAATGCCATCTGTGGTTTAAGTGCAGTTACCTAGTTCTGCTAATGTCACTCACATGAAAACAGGGAAGCTTATTTTAGTAGAGAAAACTAAACAGCCTGCAAACAAACAAATTATATATAATATATACTGTGTAGTGACATAATAAAAATATACTATATACTAGATATACTATAAAATATATATGCAATAAAATATATATAGCAAAAAGAATATACATATATATATATATGTTATTTGGGGGATATTTTTTATATATATGTATTTTATTATTACTAATTCTAATGGGGTGACACCAATAAATCAGGGTACATATGTACAATGAAAACATCTCCAGGTTATCTTATCATTCAATTATGTTGCATACCCGTCATCAAAAGTCAAATTGTCCTCTGTCACCTTCTATCTGGTTTTTCCTGTGTCCCTCCCCTCCTCCCTATACAACTCTTCCCTCCATCCCCCCATCCCATAACCACCACTCTCTTGTCCATGTCTCATAGTCTCACTTTTAAGTCCCACCTATGTATGAAATCATGCTGTTCTCAGTTTTTCCTTTTTTCTGATTTACTTCTTTCACTCCGTATAATGTTATCAAGGTACATCCATTTTCTTATAAATGATCCGATGTCATCGTTTCTTATGGCTGAGTAGTATTCCATAGTATATATGTACCAAAGCTTTTTAATCCACTCGTCTTCTAACGGACACTTGGGCTGGTTCCAGATCTTCGCTATTGTGAACAATGCTGCCATGAACATGGGGGCGCATTTCTTCTTTTCAAACAGGGCTATGGTGTTCTTAGGGTATATTCCTAAAAGTGGGATAGCTGGGTCAAAAGGCAGTTCGATTTTTAATTTTCTGAGGAATCTCCAAACTGTTTTCCACAGTGGCTGCACCAGTCTGCATTCCCACCAGTAGTGCAGACGGGTTGCCTTTTCTCCACATCCTCGCCAGCACTTATTCTGTGTTGTTTTGCTGATGAGTGCCATTCTGACTGGTGTGAGGTGATATCTCATTGTGGTTTTAATTTGCATTTCTCTAAAGATTAGTGATGTTGAGCATTTTTTCATATGCCTATTGGCCATCTGTATGTCCTCTTTGGAGAAATTTCTATTCATTTCTTTTGCCCAATTTTTGATTGGGTTGTTTGTCTTCCTGGTGTAGAATTTTATAAGTTCTTTATAAATTTTAGTTATTAACCCCTTATCAGATATGCTGTCGAATATGTTCTCCCATTGTGTGGTTTGTCTTTTTATTCTGTTCTTATTGTCTTTAGCTGTGCAAAAACTTTTCAGTTTGATATAGTCCCATTTGTTTATCTTGCCTTTTATTTCATTTGCCTGTGGAGATAAATCGGCAAATATACTGCTGCTACAGATGTCGAAGAGCTTGCTTCCTATGTTTTCTTCTAAGATGCTTATGGTTTCACGGCTTACATTTAAGTCTTTTATCCATTTTGAGTTTGTTTTTGTGAACGGTGTAAGTTGATGGTCTAGTGTCATTTTTTAGCAGGTAGATGTCCAATTTTCCCAACACCATTTGTTAAAGAGGCTGTCTTTAGTCCATTGTATGTTCTTTCCTCCTTTGTCAAATATCAGTTGTCCATAAAGCTGTGGGTTTATTTCTGGGTCCTCTGTTCTGTTCCATTGATCTATGTGCCTGTTCTAATGCCAGTACCAGGCTGTCTTGAGTATAATGGCCTTATAGTAAACCTTGATATCTGGAAGAGTGATACCTCCTGCTTTATTTTTTCTTTTTAAGATTGCTAAGGCTATTCGTGTTCTTTTTTGGTTCCATATACATTTTTGGAATATGTGTTCTATATCTTTGAAGTATGTCATTGGTATTTTAATTGGTTTTGAATTGAATTTATAAATTGCTTTGGGTAATATAGACATTTTAATGATGTTTATTCTTCCTAGCCATGAGCACGGTATATGCTTCCACTTGTGTGTATCTTCCTTGATTTCTTTTATCAATGTTCTATAATTTTCCGAGTACAAGTCCTTAACCTCCTTGATTAAATTTACTCCTAGGTACTTGATATTTTTGGCTGCAATTGTGAAGGGGATTGTTTCCTTAATTTCTTTTGCTGACAGTTCATTGTTGGTATAGAGAAATGCCTCTGATTTCTGAGTATTAATTTTATATCCTGCCACCTTGCTGAATTCATTTATAAGGTCCAGTAGTTTTTTGACTGAGACTTTAGGGTTTTCTATATACAATATCATATCATCTGCAAATAGTGACAGTTTTACTTCTTCTTTTCCAATTTAGATGCCTTTTATTTCTTCTTCTTGTCTGATTGCTGTAGCTAGGACTTCCAGAACTATGTTGAATAAGAGTGGTGAAAGGGGGCATCCCTGCCTGGTTCCTGATCTTAAGGGGATTGCTTTTAATTTTTGTCCATTTAGTATGATGTTTGCTGTCGGTTTATCGTAGATGGCCTTTATCATGTTAAGGAATGATCCCTGTATTCCCACTTTACTGAGAGTTTTGAGCATGAATGGGTGCTGGATTTTATCAAATGCCTTTTCTGCATCTATTGAAATTATCATGTGGTTTTTGTCCTTCCTTTTGTTTATGTGATGAATGACATTGATTGATTTGCAAATATTGAACCAGCCTTGCCTCTCCAGAATGAATCCCACTTGATCATGGTGTATGATTTTTTTCATATATTGCTGGATCCGGTTGGCTAATATTTTGTTGAGAATTTTAGCATCTAAATTCATCAGGGATATAGGCCTATAATTTTCTTTCTTTGTGTTGTCTTTGCCCGGTTTGGGGATCAAAATTATGCTTGCCTCATAAAAGGAGTTTGGAAGTCTTCCTTCCTCTTGAATTTTTTGAAATAGCTTGAGGAGGATAGGAGTTAGTTCTTCTCTGAATTTTTGAAAGAATTCACTTGTGAAGCCATCAGGCCCTGGACTTTTCTTTTTTGGGAATTTTTTGATAACTGTTTTGATCTCATTTGTTGTAATTTGTCTGTTTAGGTGTTCTGATTCTTCCAGATTGATTTTTGGAAGGTTATATGATTCAAGAAATTTGTCCATTTCACCAAGATTGTCTAATTTTTTGGCATATAGTTCTTCATAGTATTTTCTTACAATGCTTTGTATTTCTGTTGTGTCAGTTGTTATTTCTCCACTCTCCTTTCTAATTTTATTTATTTGAGTCCTCTCTCTTTTCTTCTTGGTGAGGCTAGTTAAAGGTTCATCAATCTTGTTTACCTTTTCAAAGAACCAGCTTCTGGTTTTGTTGATCCTCTGTATTGTTTCCTTAGCCTCTATGTCATTTATTTCTGCTCTGACCTTTATTATTTCCTTCCTTCTACTTGTCTTGGGTTTTATTTGTTGTTGTCTTTCTAGTTCTTTTAGATGCAGGGTCATGTTGCTTATTTGAGCTTTTTCTAGCTTCTTATGATATGCCTGTAGTGCAATAAACTTCCCTCTCAGAAATGCTTTTGCTGTGTCCCATAAATTTTGAGTTGATGTATGCTCATTATCATTTGTTTCTAGGAACTTTTTTATTTCTTTTTTGATCTCATTGTTAATCCATTCGTTATTTAATAACATGCTATTTAGTTTCCAAGTGTTTGAGTATTTTTCAGTTTTTCTTTTGTGGTTAATTTCTAGTTTCATGGCATTGTGATCAGAGAAAATGCTTGATATGATTTAATCCTCTTAAATTTATGGAGACCATTTTTGTGTCCTAACATGTGGTCTATCCTAGAAAAAGTACCATGAGCGTTTGAGAAGAATGTATATTATACTGCATTAGTGTGAAAAGTTCTGAAGATATATATTAAATCAAGTTGATCTAGTGTCTCCTTTAAGTCTGTTGTTTCTTTATTAATTTTCTTTCTTGAGGATCTATCCAGTGTTGTTAGAGGGGTATTGAAATCCCCTACTATGATAATATTGCTGTTAATCTCGCCCTTTATATCCATCAAAGTGTGCTTTATGTATGTCGGGGCTCCTATATTTGGTGCGTAGATATTTATAATAGTTATATCTTGCTGTTGAATTGTTCCCTTTATCATTATGTAGTGTCCTTCTTTATCTCTTACTACAGCCTTTGTTTTAAAGTCCATTTTGTCAGATATAAGTATTGCTACCCCGGCTTTTTTTTCATTTCCATTTGCATGAAGTATTTTTTTCCATCCTTTTACCTTCAGTCTATGTGCATCTTTTGTTTTAAGGTGTGTCTCTTGTAGACAGCATATGCATGGGTCCTGTTTCTTTATCCATGCAGCTACCCTATGTCTTTTGATTGGATCATTTATTCCATTTACATTTAAGGTTATTGTTGATATGTAGTTGTTTATTGCCATTTTATTCTTTAAAGCTGTATTCTTCTTTTGCTCTATTCTTTCCTTCCTTTGAACTGTTCACCACAGGCCCCTTAGTATCTCTTGCAGAATTGGTTTGGTTTTTATGAATTCCTTCAGGCTTTCTTTTTCTGGGAAGCTCTTTATTTCACCTTCAATTTTAAACGTTAGCCTTGCTGGATAAAGTAGTCTTGGTTGTAGGTTCTTGTTCTACATTACTTTGATTATATCTTGCCATTCCCTTCTGGCCTCAAGTGTTTCTGTTGAGAAGTTCGATGTCATCCTTATGGGGGCTCCTTTTTAGGTGATGGCCTTTTTTTCCCTAGCAGCTTTTAAAATATTTTCTTTATCCATTAGCTTTGGTATTTTAACTATGATGTGTCTTGGTGTAGATCTTTTTGGGTTTCTCTTTAATGGAGTTCTGTGTGCTTCTTGAAAGTGTGGAGTGTTTCCCAGCCTTAATTTAGGGAAGTTTTCTGCTATGATTTGATTGAACAAAGTTTCCATTTCCTGTCCTCTCTCCTCTTCTTCAGGTACCCCTATGATGCGAATGTTGTTTCTCTTCATGTTGTCACAAAGCTCCCTTAGAGTTTCCTCACATTTTTTGAGTCTCTTTTCCTTTCTTTTTCCTGTTTCTGTGCCTTTGTTTATGTTGTCCTCTAACTTGCTGATTCTATCCTCAGCGTGATTCATCCTGCTTTTAATTCCTTCCATTGTGGTCTTCAGTTCTAATACTGTACTTGTCATTTCTTTCTGATTCTTTTTTATTATTTCAATTTCGTTTTTTATACTTGTTATCTCTTTATTTGGGTGTTCATAATGACTATCCATTGTTTCTCTAATTTCTTTGAACATCCTAACTATCATTATTCTAAATTCTGCTTCTGGTAATTTGGTTATATCTGGTTCATTCAGGGCCTTCTCTGAGGATTTCTCTTGATTCATTTGGTTTGCATTCCTCTGCCTGCCCATTTTGTCTGTGTATAAGCAAGTTGTGGCCACTGGAGTTCAGTAGGTGTTGCCTTTGTGTTCTCTAGGTGTGGTCTGTGTGCAGGTCCCCCACCCTCTCTGCCGCTGCCTAGGGTGGTTGGGTATGAGCGTTGCCACGCCGGCCCACTGTGGCTTTTACTGTGATTTCTGCCTCTCCTTTGCGGGAGGGGCTGTCACACAAGCCACAAGTCTTAGCACCAAGGGTAGAGGTGAGTACCTTTGCTCAGCTGCGGACCCAGCCTATTTCTGGACTTTCGCCCTAAACCTGCAGTCAGAGCCTGCTCGCCACAGTTTCGCAGGTTGGGCGGGGCTTTTGACGTGCTCTCAGCTGTGAGCCTTTGCCCGTCTGGAGCTTTAGCTTCGCCCTCGAGGCCAGCGCCCTCTGCTCAGGGTCTCAAACCCAGGTTTATTTGGCTGGGCGTGTTTGCTGGCTTCTGCTCAGCTGGGTACTTCCGCTTGTCTGGGACTCTACCCCGCCCCCGCGTTCGGAGTCCGCTGGTGAACGTATAATTGCAAATCACGGTTTCTCCGGCCGGGCGGGGCTGGTAGCGTGAGCTCAGCCGCAAGCCCCTGCCTGTCCCTGGTCCTAGCCTGGTCCCTGCGGTCAGGGCCGGCTTGCGCAGTTTTGCAGAGCAGATTTCTACCCGTTCCTGGCCTCTCGCTTTGTCCCCGTAAGTGGGATTAAACGTGGGCCCGCAGCTTCTGGACCGCTTTCGCGCATCCTCTCCGACCCTGCTGGGCTAGACTGAGCTCACACCAGCTTGGCCTCCGCCCACGCCGACAGAACCACGTTTCAGCGTCCTGCTGCCCCAAACCCTTCAGCAACTATCAGCAGAGTAGGAAGGGACCTAATACTCCACACTGTAAGCCTGGGAGCTCCCTCACTTGTTTCACAGCTCAAAACTGTCCAAACGCCTCTTCTAGGCTCTGGGACTGCAGGCTGGGGCTTGGTTTCTGGGACCCAGGTCCCTCCCTCTCCGCCAAACTCTCCTCCCGCCATGCAGGTCTCTCCGGGCTGCCGTTTGCTCCAGGGAGCTGGGCAGCCCTCTTCGCGTTTTCGCTATTCCTACCAGTCTCAATGTGGCTTCTTCTGTGTTCCATGGTTGTAGAGTCCACTTAGTTCAGTTCATAGTTGGTTTATCCAGATGATGGTTCTTTAAATTGAGTTATAATCCACTTTGGTTCTGGGAGTTGGAAGTCTGTACGTCCACCTACTCCGTCGCCATCTTGCTTCTCTTGGGGGATATTTTTATGCACTGACACATACACTTAATTCATCTGTTCTGGTTCACCAGTTTGAGTTTCTGAATAAGTTCTGAGATTTGTGACAAATCTAGCCTCTTATTCATACTGCTATTCAGATTTGCCCTGGTCCCTTCCTGCCCACAGTATTGTTCACTGGGACCCCCACCAATCCCCATGCTGTCCAGTGGTCTTTACAGGGCAGCACAATGGAATTATCGTGAGGTAGAAGTTTTAAATGCCTGCTGCTTGGGCCCTATGACAAGAGTTTTTATTTGTGTAAAGTGGGCCTGGGCCTCAGCATTCTTTAACATTTTTCCCGACCGCTGTTAGGAGCAGCCAGAGTTAAGAACTGCTGGTTATGTCTTACTTCCTAGTTCTCACCTCACCTTATATTTTAGCTCTTTTTGTACCCCAAGACCTGAGAGGACAAATTACAAAGAAGTTTTGAGCTAAGAACTCTAAGGGATTGACACTTCTGGTGGGGTTCTAATATTTGAACTGGGGAACCTATCTAGTTTGGGGTCAACTCACACTGTTACCAACTGTCCTGGGAAGATGCTGAAAGGGCTTCCTGAATGCAGACTTCTGGTGCTAACCCAGGTCATCCAGACTCCTGGTGCACGCCTGGCCTGGCCACCAACACTGTTCTCTCAACTCTTTTCTCCCTGCAAATTCACAGAGGCCTTGGGAACCTCACTGGCTGCCAAGCAGAGTCTGAGAGCCTGGAAGGTGTAGCCCTGATGTGCGCGCCTTCCTTGAGCAGGCCCAGCCCATCCTGCAAGCACTGCTCATCCCCACTTTACTTTTGTCTTGAAATCCACCAGTCTTATGAGATGATGATATTTCGGGACACTTTTTCCACCCTCCACATGACCCACACCTTCCCCTCACCCAAGTCACTAGTTCAATGTGTGACATAGAGAAGGAGAGAGGAAATAGTTAAAAAACCTTTGTTTCAGCAGGCACCCCATCACTTCTTCATTACTAAGCCCTGTTAAAGTGACCAGCATGTGTGCACCAGGTGTATGTCCACTTCCTGGTATACATGCTCTCAGTTCTGAGTCTCTGTTGTCTTCTATACAAACAATATCTATATTTCTCCTGGATAAGCACCTTGGGTTCTTCTCACAACCCCCCGACCAGTCACCCCAACTGGATCATCAACCCTTTGAAGACAAGACAAACAGGTCAGCTAGTGTGGTGTTGCTGGCCGCTACAGATGACCACTGGCTCTGTGGTCCTGGAGACTGATTTGGTCTCTCCATTCAGTGCCATCTTCTACATGGATCAGCTCTCCCATCTGAGACAAGTCACTTTCTCTGAGCCTCAGGTATTTCTGTGTAAATGGATACAATAAAAGTTGCTGTGAGGCCCTTGGCCGGCTAGCTCAGCAGTAAAGTGTTGGCCTGGTATGTGGAAGTCCCGGGTTCGACTCCCGGTCAGGGCACACAGGAGAAGCACCCATCTGCTTCTCCACCCTTCCCCTCTTCTTTCTCTCTACCTCTGTCTTCCCCTCCCGCAGCCAAAGCTCCATTGGAGAAAAGTTGGCCAGGGCGCTGAGGGCGGCTCCATGGCATCTCCCTCAGGTGCTAGAATGGCTTTGGTTGCAAAGGAGCAACGCCCCAGATGTGCAGAACACCGCCCCCTGCTGGGCATGCTGGGTAGATCCTGGTCGGGTGCATGTGGGAGTCTGTCTGCCTCCCGCTTCTCACTTCAGAAAAAATAAAGTTGCTGTGAAAATCAAACACAATAATGCATGCAGTGTTTAGCAGCATGCCTGGTGTGTAGTAAGCACTAAATAAACACTGTGGGACATAGGGAGACCCATAAACTCCTGGATAAGAATTTCCACCATGTGCTCACAAGAACAAAACCTCCCCTGTATCTGCTTTCATGCACTTCCCACCTGATGGTCTCCTTCCACTGGTCATTCTGCAAGTAATGGAGTTGCTGTTTCCGTAATTCCTGTAATGATTTTAAATGCCTTATGCAAGGGAACGAGTCTATTAGACTCTGAGGACAAATGACTTTGGTTTAGTCCAACTCCAATTCTATAAAGTCCCTAGCAATGGGCATAACTGAGCTGAAACCTTGCCTGGGTGCAGGGGTGGGGGAATGCTGCTCAAGGGCATGCCTACCCTGGTCATTTTTTGAATGACTCCCCAGCCGTTAGCACCCTCTGATTGTTTCCTATTCTCGTTTCTCACAGTGTGAGTAGTGAATGTAACCTGCATCCTTCTTCTTGGGAGAAGTAAACAGCGGACAGCCAGGCCTGTCGCAGGATGTTTGTGCTTCAAGGGTTTTGGCACCTGCACCCACACAGAGTACGCAGGCCAGGTTTGCTCTGCAGTCTAGAAGCATGTCGTGATGACTGTGCAGGTGGGGCTGAGGTCAGAGATTGGACAGCGTTTATGGGTATACATGTAAATGAACTGGGGGAATTTTATTTCATAATCTGGAGGGATGTCTTGTCCCTGAAGAGAGCAATGGAAACCAAACTCACCACACCCACGTGGGTCTTCTCAGGTTTGTTCTTCACAGCTTTGAAGAGGGTGGCTTGACAGCTTCCTGGCCTGCAGATATGATGCGTGGGAATTTAATGACAGAATATGGAGAACAAAGTTCACTCTGCTGATGCTCATGTGATTAGGGTTCCCCAAACAAACCTAGTCTCTGAAAAATAACCCATTGATCCCTCTTCTCTTTTCAAAGGCAATTCGGAAGAAACTTCTAGACATCTAAGCTATCACTTGTTTACAAGGCCCTATTTCAATTATCAGTTTGGAAGCTAATGTTTCACAGACCACATGTCTAACTGCTCACCTCCCTCATTGTTTATGAAAAAGCAGAACCCAGGATTTCCAAGCAGTGCCCTGGCTCTTCCAGAGGCCAGGCTGGTGGGGAGGGGCGGGGGCGGGAGCAGAGGAGGTCAGCACCCCCTCCTTCAGGAATCTCTGAGCTTGCCGGAAACTTCCAGTGTGTGGGTGGCAGATGTATCAGCTGACAGGGAAGTGAGAGCGTGAAGGCGGCCACCCAAGACTTCAGGTCACTGCTGACACTCCCAGAGGAGCTCAAATCTCCACACTGGGAGGGCACCTGCTTGCTTTGCCAAAACAAACTAGCCCCTGCTAAGGGCACATTGTAAAGGAAAGGAGGGAAGTGAGGGTAGGGAGCTCTTAGTTTCACTTAAACCGGCTCAGATAACCAGTTTGCAATGATGCGATGTTACTGGGTGCTGGGGGTAGGAAAAGGGCTGAGTGAGGCCCCACTCCAGATTGGGGGGGGGGATTGATGTGCACCACAGAAGAGTTGTAGAAGTAAGTTGCTGTGCTGCAGCCCTTGCTCTGCCAGTCCTGTGCCCACAGGATTGCGAACCATTATTTGTTGTCTTTAGGCCTGGGAGTCCATCTGGTTTTGATTTAGGTGGCCTTAGGCTGGCCTCAGAGGTGAAAAGGGTGTGCATTTAAATTGAATTCTCACAGATTTCAAACTAAAAACGTCCCAGTCTTCTTACACAAATCCTGTTCTGCTGAGGCCATCCCTGGCCTTTGAAGCCTAGTATAAATCAGTCTCACCTATTTGACTAAATGAGCACATGTTAACCTAATGAAGGCTAATGGTGCAGTACATTTCTGCATGTGTTCTAATGCAAAGAGAATGGGGCAGGGGGGCTCCCATTGACATTCTGTCACTTCTCTTCCTGGTGGGGACAGTGGGTCTGGTTCTTGGAACAGTATCAGATTGGGTAGTTCTCAATATGTAATAGAGTTTCATATCTCAACTGAATAGTATTAGTGGAGAAGAAAGTTTTGTACCTAATTGGAGAACAGAGGGAGGCAGGTTTGTCTGAATTTGAGCCATTTAAATTATAATTTCCCTTGAGGCTGCTGAATCAGGTAGCAGGGCTTCACATGACAACCATTTAGACTTTTGTTCCTTGTTTCAGAGATCAGATCTTGAAAACAGCATTTATATCAAGCTGGGTGAGGAAGTAGTATATTGGGATCCTTTAGCAGGATATGTAGTCAAGTGGACACACCTGCTTAGAATATTGTTCTATGCAAGAGTAGTCCTGCATCCGGGCGCTCTGTGCAAGGGCAGTCCTGCATCCGGACGCTCTGTGCAAGGGCAGTCCTGCATGCGGGCGCTCTGTGCAAGGGCAGTCCTGCATGCGGGCGCTCTGTGCAAAGGCAGTCCTGCATGCGGGCGCTCTGTGCAAGGGCAGTCCTGCATGCGGGCGCTCTGTGCAAGGGCAGTCCTGCATGCGGGCGCTCTGTGCAAGGGCAGTCCTGCATGCGGGCGCTCTGTGCAAAGGCAGTCCTGCATGCGGGCGCTCTGTGCAAGGGCAGTCCTGCATGCGGGCGCTCTGTGCAAGGGCAGTCCTGCATGCGGGCGCTCTGTGCAAGGGCAGTCCTGCATCCGGACGCTCTGTGCAAGGGCAGTCCTGCATGCGGGCGCTCTGTGCAAAGGCAGTCCTGCATGCGGGCGCTCTGTGCAAGGGCAGTCCTGCATGCGGGCGCTCTGTGCAAGGGCAGTCCTGCATGCGGGCGCTCTGTGCAAGGGCAGTCCTGCATCCGGACGCTCTGTGCAAGGGCAGTCCTGCACGCGGGCGCTCTGTGCAAGGGCAATCCTGCATCCGGGCGCTCTGTGCAAGGGCAGTCCTGCATGCGGGCGCTCTGTGCAAGGGCAGTCCTGCATGCGGGCGCTCTGTGCAAGGGCAGTCCTGCATCCGGGCGCTCTGTGCAAGGGCAGTCCTGCATGCGGGCGCTCTGTGCAAGGGCAGTCCTGCATGCGGGCGCTCTGTGCAAGGGCAGTCCTGCATCCAGGCGCTCTATGCAAGGGCAGTCTGCATCTGGACACTATGTATGCCTTACTGGGCACTGCTATTTGTCATCACACTTGCTCATCCTCATTAAAAGCTACAAATCAAATGAACAAACCAATTTTGAATCCTCTAAAACAGGGATTAGCAAACTATGGCTAGTGGAGCAAATTTAGTCAACAGCTTGTATTTATCTATGAAGTGTTATTGGAACACACACACACACACACACACCATATTTGTTTATGTACTGTCTACAGCTGCTTTCTCTAAGGCAGAGTCAAGTGGTTGTGACAGAGACTGCAAAGCTGAAAGTATTGACCCTCTGGCCCTTTGCAGAAGTGTGTCAACTCCATTCTACAATGCTGTGGTTCTGTTTTCCCTCAGCTGAAGTTTTCTTTCAGTTAAAGGATGGTGTTCTCCAAACTAACTCCAGATAAGTAAGCCTGCTGATGGAGCACCAGAAAAAGCGGTCACGGCACAGCCATTTAATGAACTGAGTGGAACGTTGGGGACATATTTGTGCTTCCACTTGTTTCCTTTCTTTAAGAAAAACACACTAGAGATTATTATGTGCATGAGGATGCTGAAAATACAAGAAATCTCAAATTATGGAAAACCTTGTTGTCAACCTCTTGGCTGTTCTTGAAGTTGATTTTCTCAGTGTCTCATTGAGGGTCTCCTTATTCCACAGGTCCAGGGCTGCTCCAGATATAACCCTGTCTCCCTCCATGTTGAAACCTAATTGTACATGGTACACAGAAGCTACATTGCATAGACCAGCCAGAAATGGAACAACAGACTTGGATTTCTTCTTAAATGTGGTCTGGGGTGGTAGCCATATATGGCAAGATAAATGTCAGTATTTCTAAAACTCCATTTCCTTCTCTCCACCTAATTCATCTCTCTCTCTTTTCAGAACAAAATAGCTTCAGGTTGTAGCTACACAGTGTAAGTTAACAGAGCATAGAATGTACACTTCTATTGTAGTTGGAGTACAAGGAAGGGAATTCAGAATTAAAGAACACTTGAGGTACATTCTATTGCTGCAACTCTCACCACACGGAGTCACAGGCAATGAGTTCACTCAAATAGAACCATTTTAAAAGGTTATCCTGTTATATGATTATTTCCACTTCTGCTAGAATTGTTTTATATACTGTCATGCACCACTTATTCTGAGAAATGAGTAGTTAGGGAATTTCTTATCACAGAAACATGATACAGAACACAAACTTGGATGGGATGGATAGCTCACTATCATAATTGTATGTGCTATAATTTTATATGACTGGCAGTGCAGTGGGTTTGTTTATACCAGCACCACCACAAACATGCGACTAATATATAGTGCTATGATGTTATAATAGCTATGACATCACTAGGCCCCATTATAATCTTATGAGACCACCATTTCCATTGTTGACTGAAATCTGTTTATGGGGTGCATGACTGTGTGTGTACATATATTCAAAATTGTAAAACGGAATGATATATTGGTGTTTTTTTAGTTTTTATTTTTTTATTTGAATTAATTGAAGTGACATTGGTTTAAGGTGTAGCACTTCATAATATGTCATCTGTACACTACACCACAGATTCTCCACCCCAAGTCAAGTCTCCTTTCATCACCACTTGTCCCCTTTACCATCTTCTACCACCCCTATCCCACTTTACCTCCCATAATCACCACACTGTTGTCCATGTCTATAAGTTATTTTCTTTGTTTAAACCCTTTACCTTTTTCACCCAGCATGATCATATCAATAAATGCAAAAAAAAGCATTTGATAAAACCCAGCACCGATTTATGTTAAAAACTCTCAGCAAGTGAGAATAGAGGGAACTTACCTCAATGTAATAAATGCCACATATATGTGACAAACCCACAGCCAACATCATGCTTAATGGACAAAACTACAAGAGTTTCCCTTAAGACCTTGAACAAGACAGGGATATCTTCTCTCACCACTCTTATTCAGTATAGTCCTGGAAGTCCTAGCCACAGCAATCAGACAAGAAGAAGACAAAAAGACATCCAAATTGGAAAGGAAGAAGTTAAATTATCATGATTTGCAGATAACATGATACTGTATATAAAGAACCCTAAAGATTTCACCAAAATAAAACTACTAGAAATGATAAATGAATTCAGTAAAGTAGCAGAATATAGAAGAAATATCTATAGGTGTCTATAGCCCCAACTAAAAGACCTAGCCCTCTATCATATTTTTTAAAATATTTATTTTATTTTATTCATTTTAGAGAGGAGACACAGAGTGAGAGAGAGAGAGAGAGAGAGAGAGAGAGAGAGAGAGAGAAAGGGGGGAGGAGCTGGAAGAATCAACTCCCATATGTGCCTTGACCAGACCAGTGCAGGGTTTTGAACTGGCGACCTCAGTGTTCCCAGGTCGACACTTTATCCACTGCGCCACCACAGGTCAGGCCCCTCTATCACATTTTTGTGCTCACAGAGCTTGTAGGACAAATGAAAACACAGTTCTGTTTGCAAGAATTGTTATCTGCTTTCTAGTTTGGTTAACTTAGAACCATTAAAGCAAAAGAAATATGCATTTTTGAACATGGAATCAACCTCTAGACAATTATTATTTTGCTATATTCATGATGGGGATGAGTGCGCTAATTGGTGGGAGGAGAGAAAGCTCCCTTCCTCTCCGCATTTCTCACAAAGTGCACCTAATCAACTCTCCATAAGCATTTGGCTAATGCGTTAATAAGTAAGTCATACACAGGTTTGAAGAAGCTTTGGAGGATCTTTGTTCTGAGTCCCCCCACCCCGACGTTACATAGCGGGTGTTCTCTCCCAGCTCTGAATGGCAGAGGTTTCTTCCTCTTGGCACATGGGCAAAGGCTCAGGCAGCTTCTTCCGGGACTCTTCCTGCTCTTTTTCAATTGTCATTAACGTTATCATCTGAGGCAGTAAAGTTGGTAACTGTCTTTTGTAAGGAATAATCAAAACCCAGAGCTCCTTCCCAGAAAGCAAAAGGCAGGCAGTATCCCAAAGAGAGCAGGCTGGCAGCAGAAGGGAGAACCCTTCAGTAACACAGGATTCAACATCCCCAGCAGTTATTTCATGAATTATTCGTGCGTGCAAGTGAAAACGGAGCCTGATTTCCTATTCAGAAAAAAAAACAGCAATCCACCCCTAAAGTCAACCATGCTGAATAACATCTGGAAAGGGCTCAAAACTAGGTAGGAATCTTGGAATTTCTTGTTTTCAAACACAGACTGGATTGTTTTCTTCCAGCTTCGTCTGTCAGCATCTTGGGAGGGTGGTAGTGGTGTCATTGAGGGCTTTTAAGGGTTTTCATGTGAAAAGGCAGCTTGGAATGATACTATCTCTGCAGGAAAAACAGACCTGTACAAGGGTCAGCCATTTGAAGTTCTGATTTCAAGGAGAAAGCAGAAGGAAGTGTGGGAAATAAAGCAGGCATCTGACTCTAGATGAATGAGAATTTCTTATGTGACTTGGCTCTCACTCTGCCTTAGCAGACAGAATACAGCATAATTCTGGGTTTACTCCATGACAAACGGACCACACAAAACAAAGAGGGGGCAGTGCTGTGAACTAAGAATGTTGCTCTTGATAAGCTCTCTGGGGTATGATTTCAAGGAGTAAGTTAATGGCCTCACTACAAAAGAGTCCCAGGGGCTCCTGAAGCTTGACCCCAAAGCTTGAACTCTACCTGAACTGATTGTTTCTTTTCTTTACTTTTCTTTTTCATTTTTGAGGTTTCAAAACATTTAATCAACTCTCCTCCCAAAACATTTGATTTCTGTGCACTGCTGCCCTTGCGGGCTCTGTCTGGGGGAAGAAGTGCCAAAACCACCACTGGAAAAGCTGCCCCGGGGGTATTTTCAGTTGGACTGGAAGCAGCAGGTAACAGAAATCTAATGAGACAGCTTGTTCTCAAGAGATTTGCCTGTCCAGTTTTGCTGACCAAAGCGTACTTCTGGTTTGGATATACCTTGAATTAGTGACCATGCTCTGAGACATTGGTTTTTGGTTCTAATTGTAGCTAAGTACTTGGAAGCCCTTCCCCCTGTTCTTGTGTTTTGCCATCCCTGCTTTTGTCCAAGGACATAAGTGCTTCCCGAACTCCTGAAAGCATTTAATTCCCCTTCCAGACACACTGGACTAAGGCTGGGTGGGTAAGTCATCTAAATGCTTTCAATTCAAGTCATTGAGCATCCACAATACCCCCATTGTGCATTTAGAGTTAGGAGTGGAGCTTGATATCCCTGAATTGAAGGGGCTAGGCTTAGCAGAAAAGGTAGACACATGTTCACGTGTCAGTAACACTAAGAACTCAAATTAAATATGGTGAAAACACACAGGCATGGTGGCAATGCATCAGAAGTCAACAATAGTTTATTTTTAAAATAATAGATCACACAGGTTCCTCTCCCACTGCCACCACCCAATGCCAGTTGTTTTAGGGAGTAGTTAGTGTTATTTTGTTTAAACAGTTTAAATGTATAAACAAGGGATTGTCAAGTAGTTTTTAGTGGTGCGCCATTTAATGGATTGATGGCTGCTCTATGGAGCACTGTGTTGAGAAACACTCTGAGGTTGCATTTGGTCTCAACAGGATATGGTGCTGTGATGGACTAGTTGTCATGGGTGCCTATGAGGAGGGGAGGACAGCATGTATGCAACAGATAAGCCAACCCTGTTGTAGATACAGCCCATGCAAGAATCAGTGCAAAATTAAAACATAATGCAACACCTACACTTTCTCAGCGCCAACTGTAAACTTCAGCAGAAGCCCTTTGTGACAAGCAGCCTTCTCACCTGTGTGCACTGTGAGTTAGTGCTGGTTCCTGAAATATAAAATAGCATACAGGAAAAGTCAGAGATAACCACACAGTAGGATGTTACTGTTCATCTACCCCCACCCTATGGGTGATTATGTAAAGGCTCTCTGCGGTGTCTTTGTCCCAAAGAACAGTAAAAATAAAACCTTCCTACAACATTGCTAATAAGCCTTTGAAAGTGAGCTGTGGATTGTTCATATGTAGATAAGAGATTATTCATAAACTTCACATTTATCAAAGTAGAAGCAGGGAATTCTAAGTAGAAACTACAGTATCTACCTAGAAGTGTGGCATATGTGTTTTTGTTGAGAAATAAAATTTTCAATTAATTTCCAAAGATTGAAGTCCCAGCCAGGGCCTTCCTGGCAGCAGGTCCCCAGGCAGTTTCTGGGTGATGTACAAAAACATCTTTATCATCCTGAGGGCGCCAAGACAAAGTAGGACACCATGACCAGAATGTTATCCAGTTGTCTGGGTGGTTTGAGTATTATACTTATTAAAGTAAAACATGTTGCAGTTTAGATTTCTGCCTGTTTATCATGTTTGTTTTATAAATCTTGCAGGACAAAATTGGCCTACTGGAATTGGATTTTGGATATAGCATTTCTTTAACATCAAGAAAATGGTCATGTCTGACCTGTGGTGGCGCAGTGGATAGAGCGTCTACCTGGGAACACTGAGGTCGCCAGTTCAAAACCCTGCACTGGTCTGGTCAAGGCATATATGGGAGTTGATGCTTCCAGCTCCTCCCCCTTTCTCTCTTTCTCTCTCTCTCTCTCTCTCTCTCTCTCTCATTCTCTGTCTCCTCTCTAAAATGAATAAAATTTTAAAAAAAGAAATTTATAAAAAAAAAGAAAATGGTCATACATTTTAAAAATTGTTTTTCTTGCAAATAATTTTCAACAATCTTACAAAAATGTTTTCCTTGCTTGATTCCCCAGTGAGTTAAAAATGCACACCCACCATGGCCAGTTGGCATAATCTCTTGTGATTCCAGCAGACAGCAACAGGAATGCATGAGGTGACTGCTGGGGAGTTGGGAGACTGCTTTTCCTTGCAGTATACAAATGATCTTTTTTATTTATAACTAATTCCTTAAAGCAAAGGTACTTCTCACAAGTGTTACTTAATTTTCACATGGACAGGGGAAATGAATAAACAAACAAGGCTCAAACAGAGTGTTTGCTGCTCCCGTTTCAACACTAATTACTTACTGTTGTCAGTAAACTAAAAGTGTACATGGGATTACATTTTCCAAGGTCTGTGGCTGGGCCGACAGAGGGTGTGGGATGTGCTGCCTCAGGCTTCAAATGGTGGTGGGAGCACAATCACAGCCAATAGGAAGTCTTGCTCACACACTCCTTCCGTAAAAGGATGATGTGCTTCAGTATTGGCTTGTGGTTCTAAAATGAGATGCTTTTCAACTTCAATTATATTGAGGTGGATCAAACCTAACAAAATAACCCTCAAATAGAAGTGTAGCTTCACCAAAAACGAAAGCATATGTTTGGGTGTGCAGATACAATGATTATATGTTGACACCTTGAACTACATATGTGATGAGGTGCTAAAGAATTGCAAAAATTGTTAACATTAGTATTGTCAAAGGAAGAGTCAGACACTCCTTACCCCTCCTTCCTGAAGAGAAAAAAAACCCTAAGAGAGAGATTAAAGGGGCAAAAGTTAGTTAGTAACTAATCATAGTTTAACAATAGTTCTCTGGAAGGACTGAGGCCACTACTTGCTAGACAGAGCAAAGAAGGTAAAACTTATCTGAAAACTTCCTCTTTACCTTCCTTAAGAGCCTTTAGGAGACAATGTTTACATATCTTAATTAAAAAATTTCTACACTAATTCTAACTCTTCCTACCCACCTGGAATCCTGAGAGTGACATATATTGCTAGACAAAGGAATCACAAGCCCACTCCCCTTGCTTGAAAAACCTGTATTCTGTAACATTATATATGCTTTCTAATAATCATCCTTCTGAAATTCTTTTTTTAGATTTTAATTTATTGTGTTTACATAGATTCTAGTGTCCCCCCGAATTCATCCCCTTCCCCCCGAATTCATCCCCTTCCCCCCAAATTCATCCCCTCTCCCCCCCCCGTGTTCCCCTCAATATCCCCCTTGCCTCCATCCTTCCTACTCCCTCCCCCCTTCCCTCCAGGATTTGCTTTTCTGCTCTCTATAATGCTGTTTTGTGTATATAATTTCACAAATCTCTTTTTCTTCTCTGATCCCATCCTATCATGCCCTTTTCCTCTATCCACTTTCCCTTTGGTCTCTTTAATTCCACCTCTGGCTCTATTCCATTCCTCAGTTAACATTGTTCATTGGATTCTTCAAATGAGTGAGATCATATGGTATATTTCTTTCTCTGCTTGGCTTATTTCACTTAACATAATAGTTTCCAGACCCCTCCATGCTATTGCAAAAGGTAAGATTTCCTTTTCTTCATGGCCCCATAGTATTCCATTGTGTATATGTACCACAGTTTATTAATCCACTCGTCCACTGATGAACACTTGGGCTGTTTCCAGATCTTGCCTATTGAAAACAATGCTTCCATAAACATGGGGGGTGCATATCTTCTTTTGAATCAGTGATTTGATATTTATAGGGTATATTGATAAAAGTGGGAGAGCTTGGTCAAAGGGCAGTTCCATTTTTAATTTTTTGAGGAATCTCAATGCTGTTTTCCACAGTGGCCGCACCAGTCTGCATTCCCACCAGCAGTGCAGGAGGGTTCCCTTTTTTCCACACCCTCTCCAGCACTTATTATGTTTTGTTTTGTTAATGAGCACCATTCTGAAAAGTGTGAGGTAGTATCTCATTGTGGTTTTAATTTGCATTTCTCTAAGGATTAGTGATGTTGAATATTTTTTCACTTGCCTATTGGCCATCTGTATGTACTCTTTGGAGGAGTGTCTATACATTTCTTTTGCCCGTTTTTGTAATTTATTTATCTTCCTGGTGTTGAGTTTTACAAGTTCTTTATAAATTTTGGTTATTAACCCCTTATCAGATGTATTGTTGAATATGTTCCCCCACTGTGTGGTTTGTCTTTTTATTTTGTTAATGGTGTCTTCTGCTGAGCAAAAGCTTTTTAGTTTGATATAGTCCCATTTGTTCATTCTGTCCTTTATTTCACTTGCCCGTGGAAATAAATCAGCAAATATATTGCTGCGAGAGATATTGGAGAGCTTACTGCCTATGTTTTCTTCTAAGATGCTTAGTTTTCATGACTTATATTTAAGTCTTTTATCCATTTTGAGTTGATTTTTGTGAATGGTGGTCTAGTTTTATTTTTTTGTAGGTAGCTATCCAATTTTCCAAAAATCATTTATTAAAGAAACTGTCTTTACTCTATTATATGCTCTTCCCTCCTTTGTCAAATATCAGTTGTCCATAAAAGTGTGGGTTTATTTCTGGGTTCTCTGTTTTATTCCATTGATCTATATGTCTGTTCTTATGCCAGTACCAAGCTGTTTTGAGTACAATGGCCTTGTAGTATTACTTGATATCAGGAAGTGTGATACCACAAACTTTATTACCCTTTTTCAAGTTTGCTGAAGCTTTTTATGTTCTTTTTAGGTTCCATATAAATTTTTGGAATATTTGTTCTATATCTTTGAAGTATGTCATTGGTATTTTAATGAAATTGCATTGAATTTATAAATTGCTTTGGGTTATATAGACATTTTAATGATGTTTATTCTTCCTAACCATGAACATGGTATATCCTTCCACTTGTTTGTATCTTCCTTGATTTCTCTTATCAATAATTTATAATTTTTTGAGTACAAGTCTTTAATCTCCTTGTTTAAATTTACTCCTAAGTACTTTATATTTTTGTTGCAATAGTGAAAGAGATTGTTTTCTTATTTTCTCTTTCAGACAGTTCATTGTTGGTTTATAAAATTTTTCTGATTTCTAAATATAAATTTTATATCCTGCCACCTTGCTGAATTCATTTATCAAGTCCAGTAGTTTTTTGACTGAGACTTTAGGGTTTTCTATATACAATATCACATCATCAGCAAATAATAATAATTTTAATTCTTTTTTTCCAATTTGGGTGCCTTTTATCTCTTCTTCTTGTCTGATTGCTGTGGCTAGGACTTTCAGTACTTTGTTGAATAAGAGTGGTGAAAGGCGGCACCACTGCCTTGTTCCTGATATTAAGGGGATTGCTTTTCATTTTTGCCCATTGAGTATGACATTGGCTGTGGGTTTGTCATAGATGGTCTTTATCATGTTGAGGTATGTCCCCTGTATCCCCACTTTGCTGAGAGTTTTGATTATAAATTGGTGCAGGATTTTATCAAATGCTTCTTCTATTGATATTATCATGTGATTTTTCTCCTTCCTTTTGTTTATGTGATCAATCACATTGATTGATTTGCAAATATTGTACGAGCCTTGCCTCCCCAGAATAAATCCCATTTCATTATGATGTATGACTTTTTTCATGTATTGCTGAATCTCGTTTGCTAATATTTTATTGAGAATTTTAGCATCTAAATTCACCAAAAATATCGGCCTATAGTTTTCTTTTTTTTGTAGTTTCTTTACCTGGTTTTGGAATCAGAATTATGTTCTCCTCATGAAAGGAGCTTGGAAGGTTTCCCTCCTCCTAAATTTTTTGAAATAGCTTGAGAAGGATAGAAGTTAGTTCTTCTTTGAGTATTTGGTAGAATTCACCTGTGAAGCCATCTGTCCCAAGACTTTTGTTTGTTGGCAGTTTTTTAATAACTGTTTTGATCTCATTTGTTGTAATTGGTGGTCTGTTTAGGTTTTCTGATTCTTCCAGATTCATTTTTGAAAGATTATATGTTTCAAGGAATTTGTCCATTTCACCTAGGTTGTTTAATTTTTTGGCATACAGTTCTTCATAGTATTTTCTTACAATCCTTTGTATTTCTGCTGTCAGTTGTTACTTCTTTACTCTTATTTCTAATTTTATTTATTTGAGTCCTCTCTCCTTTTGTTTTTTTTTTTTATGTGTCTGGTTAAAGATTCGTCAATCTTGTTTACCTTTCAAAGAACCAGCTCTTGTTTTCATTGATCCTCTGTATTGTTTCTTTAGCCTCCATGTCATTTATTTCTGCTCTGATCTTTATTATTTTCTTCCTTCTAGTATCTCTGGGCCTTACTTGATGTTATTTTTCTAGTTCTTTTAGATGCAGGGTTAAATCGTTTATTTGAGCTTTTTCTAGCTTCTTAAGGTATTCCTGTAATGCTATGAACTTCCCTCTCAGGACTGCTTTAGCTGTGTCCCATAAATTTTGAGTTGTTGTATATTAATCTTTTGTTTCAATAAAATTTTTTATTTCTTTCTTGATCTCATTGTTTACCCATTCATTATTTAATAACATGCTATTTTGTTTTCAAGTGTTTGAGTGTTTTTCAGTTTTTCTATTGTAGTTGATTTATAGTTTCATGCCATTTTGATCTGAGAACATGCTTGATATAATTTCAATCTTCTTAAATTTATTGAGACTCATTTTATGTCCTAACATGTGATCTATCCTAGAGAATATACCATGAGCACTTGAAAAGAATGTATATTCTGCTGCTTTAGGGTGAAAGGTTCTGAAGATATCTATTAAATTGAGTTGATCTAGTGTGTTCTTTAAGTCTGCTGGGTTTTTTGGTAATAATCTTTTCTTGAGGATCTATCCAGTGCTGTTAGTAGGGTATTGGAATCACCTACTATTATAGTATTGCTGTTGATCTCACCCTTTATGCCCATCAAAGTCTGCTTTATATATTTAGTTGCTCCTATATTCGATGTATAGTATTTATAATGGTTATATCTTCCTGTTGGATTGCTCCTTTTAGCATTATGTAGTGACCTTCTTTAATCTTTACTATAGCCTTTGTTTTAAAGTATATTTTATCAGATATAAGTATTGCTACCCCAACTTTTTTTTTCGTTTCCATTTTCATGAAATATTTTTTTCCATCCCTTTACTTTCAATCTATGTATATCTTTTGTTTTTAGGTTGTCTCTTATAGACAGCATATGTATAGGTCCTGTTTTCTTATCTATGCAGCTACCTTATGTCTTTTGATTAGAGCATTTAATCTATTTACATTTAAGGTTATTATTAATATGTAGTTGTTTATTGCCATTTTATTCTTTAAATCTACATTCCTCTTTTACTACATTTTTTCCCTCTTTGTTCTGTTTAAAACAGGCCCATTAATATTTCTTGTAGCATTGGTTTGGTTGTAATGAATTCATTTAGGTTTTTTTGTTTTTTGTTTTTTGGGGGGGTTTTTTGTCTGTGAAACTTTTTATTTCTCCTTCAGGTTTTTGTTTTTTTTTTTCAGGGACAGAGAGAGAGTCAGAGAGAGGGACAGATAGGAACAGACAGACAGGAACGGAGACGTGAGAAGCATCAATCATTAGTTTTTCGTTGCCATTGCGACACCTTAGTTGTTCATTGATTGCTTTCTCATATGTGCCTTGACCGCGGCCTTCAGCAGACTGAGCAACCCCTTGCTGGAGCCAGTAACCTTGGGTCCAAGCTGACGAGTTTTCTGGTCAAGCCAGATGGGCCCGTGCTCAAGCTAGCGAGCTTGGGTCTCGAACCTGGGTCTTCTGCATCACAGTCTGATGCTCTATCCACTGCACCACCACCTGGTCAGGCTATTTCTCCTTCAGTTTAAATGATAGCCTTGCTGAATAAAAAAGTCTTGGTTGTAGGTTCTTGTTCTGCATTACTTTGAATATTTTTTGCCATTGCCTTCTAGCCTCAAATGTTTTTGTTGAGAAATTGGATGTCATCCTTTTGGTGGCTCCTTTGTTGGTGATTGACTGCTTTTCTCTTGCAGCTTTTAGTATTCTTTTTCTTTATCTTTTATCTTTGGTATTATAATTATGATGTGTCTTGGTGTATGTCTCTTTGGTTTCCATTTTAAGGGGATTCTCTGTGCTTGTTGAATGTGTGTGATTTTTTTTCTGCATCAATTTAGGAAAGTTTTCAGCTATAATTTCTTCATTTAGGTTCTCTATCTCTTGTTCTTTCTCTTCCCTTCAGGAACCCCTATTATGCAGATGTTGTTTCTCTTCATGTTGTCACAGAGCTCTCTTAGAGTCTCCTCAGACATTTTGATCCTTTTTTCTTTTTGCTGTTCTGCTTCCATGCTTTTGCTTATCTTCTCCTCTAAATTGCTGATTCAATCCTTTGTTTTGTCCAGCCTACTTTTAATTCCTTCTAGTGTAGTCTTTATTTCTGATATTGTGTTTGTCATTTCTGTCTGATTCTTTTTTATGATTTCAATGTCCTTTTAGATGCAAGCTATATCTTTATTTAGATGCTCTTTTTGCCCATAAATTGTTGCTCTAAAATCCTTGGGCATCCTAACAGTCATCATTCTAAACTCTCCATCCATTATCTTATTTCCATTTCATTCGGTTCTTTTTTGGGGAATTTCTCTTGTTGATTCATTTGAATTGCACTTCTCTGTCTTCCCATTTTGTCTCTGTATAGAGTAGATACCACTCTAACTATGGTTGTTAGATCCTGAGCTGATGCTCTCTGTATCTGGCCTCTGGATGTACCAGCTCTGGACCTCCCTGGCTGGAACCTGGTGCAGACCAGTGGGGGTCACTGCTTTTGACTAGTCCTTATACCCTTCTTGGAGCTACAGGAGATCCAGAGTTTGTGGCTGCCTCTGCTGTGCTCTGATGCCATTGTAACTATTAGCTGCACTCCTAGGTTGGCTTTTATCTACTGTTGGCCTGTGTTTGTGGCCTCTCTATTCCTGATGTGCACACGGCAGTGGCCCCCCTCTGCCTCCACCTCCTTAGGCACTCAGGCATGATGGGGGTGGGGCCACTGGCCACAGTTCAGGCTGCTCCGCAGGCATGGGAGACTCCTTGCCTTGCTGGGCTCCGCTCCCCATGGGCACATGGGCTGCCTCTCTGGGCTCCTCCCCTGCGGGCATATGGGACGCCTCTTTGGGCTCTACCCTTCTCCTTTGCAGCTCGGGCCATCTTGCTCTACCCTTCACAGGTGTGCAGGCTGCTTCTCCAGGTACCACCCCTCGCAGGCATGCAGGAAGTCTCTCCAGGCTATGACCCTCACCGTCTCCACATGAGCCACCTGGCTTCACCCCATGTGGGCACACGGTACTTCTCGCTGGGCTCCACCTTCTGCAGGTGAACTGGATGCCTCACCCTGCTCGGGTCCACCCCGCACCAGTGCAGGGGATGCCTTCCTCCGTAGGGCAAGCACTGTGGCCTTTGCCACAGCCAGGCCTTCTTGTCCTTCAGGGGGTACTCAGCAGGTTGGGGGGGCATGTAACCCAGAGCTCAGCACTCAAATCCTGTGTCCCTGATGCGTCCCCTGCTTCTATGTGTCTTTCTGCTCTGAATGAAGCAGGAGAGCCTCTGGTGGGTGGAGTAATTGCTTCCCTTTGCTGGCTTGGTTCTCCCAGGAAAAATGGGTACTTTAGGTTTGGGGAGGGACCCAGTACAGGTGTCAGGGTAGCTGTCCTCCACACTCTCTCCCTGTGACCCTGAGACTGCACTCTCCTCTCATAACTCCAGTCCTCTTGGTGCTCCCATTCCCAGAGTCCCGGGTAAGTGGCTGTGAGTGAGGTTTTCTGCACAGTCCCTTTAAGATGGAACCTGGGCCTGAGAGTTCTGTCTCCCTCTTGCAAACACTAACCCAGCTCTTCTTTCAGGTAACTACTGTCCGTATGCCTCCTCTAGTCTCTGGAGCTCCAGGCTGGGGTTCCCAGCCCACAACTCTCTGGGAAACCCACCCCACCATGAAAGACCTTCCAGACCTTCTCTCACTTCTGGGAGCAGGGCAGCCCTTTCCGCCTCTCTGCCTTTTCTACCAGCTCAATGTGGTTCCTTTGGTGATGCTTGGTTATAAATTTCTCTTAGTTTAGTCCAAAGTTGGTTTTTCAAGATGATCGTTCCTAAGTTAAATTGTAATCCACTTTGGTTCTGGGAGGTGAGAGTTGTAACATCTGCCTACTCCATTGCCATATTTTCTCCTCTATAATTCTTTATATGTATAAAACTTGTAAACTAAACAAGCAGGAACTAGCTTACTAGGTTTCCTAATAAGCTAGCTTTAATACATTTAACAAAGTTCATTTCATTTAGTTTCTCTCCTTATCCTAAGCTAGACATTTCATTTCTCACTATTGCTGTGACAGGGATGGGTGGTAGACCCTAGAAGATTTGGGAATGTCTTTGCCGGGTATGTAAAATATTTATCACTAACTTGTGGTCTTGATTGTGGAATGCTTTTTCCTTTTAACAGATCCTATAGATAGATGTTATAAGCTTGTTAGTAGTTGACTATTGTACCATGCTCCCCGTCGTTACCCACCCCAACCAGTACTTGATTTTGTACAAAAGAAGGCTCAGAATTGTATGAGAGCTTACATGATTTGGGACCATGCCCCATGTAGCTAGCTGGCTAATTAATAAACTCCTCAAAATTTCTTCTATAACCTGCCTTAGTGTCTCTGTGTAAACCATGGATTGCAGTACTTTATAACACAGAGGCTGTTCCTGCCATGTTTAGGGCTTATAACAGCAAAGACTGTAAAGAAGGCAGAAATTTGACTTTGACACATTCCCAACTCTCTTAGATGCCTTTAAAAAATTGTTAAAGCTCGAGTCCTCTGCTTTTTCATCCAAGAGTTATCTTTTTTATTCTCCTCTCCCTCACATATAAGTGATTCTGTGTACCAGTCCACAGGGGTGCAATCATGCTGTAGAAAGATCATTGAATGAGAAATTTCTTTATTCATTGATTTACTCAACAAATATTTAAATACCTGTTGGGTGCTGGGCTCAAGGCTAGGCATTGTAGATGCAGTATTAACCAAAACAGACATGATCTCTGCTCTCATGTTATAATGAGACTGACATTAATCAAATAATTTAAAGAATAAGTTTGTGATTAAAACCACAATAAGTATTGTACTATGAAGTAGAGGTGTTGTCAAAACATATAATGGAGGTGTTAACCCTATCTGGGTGAGAAAAATGGGAAAAGACAAGGGAGTCAGGGAAAACTTCTCTTTCTCTGATGACACTTAAACTGAGGTAAGACAAAGAGTAACTAAATAAATTGAAAGAGAAAAAACAGTTCCATATACATAGGATTTCCCTGTGTCCTAGGCAGTTCCCAAGATATAGTATTTTTGGTGCTAAAACTGAAGCAATCCCTTGTGAGCCCACATATAAGGACATAGCTTATTCAAAGACCCACTGCACATTGGATGGAGCATGTGGCATTTAAGGAATCGAAAGAAGGCTAAGGTTACTGGGAAAGATTGGCAGTATTTCACCTGAGATAAGATCCAATGAGAGAGACAGACAGGGGCCAAGCCATTTAGGCCTTAAAGATCATGTTAAAGTCTCTATCCTAAGAGCAATGAAATGTGATTTAAGCCAGTAAGTAAATGACAGGGTCAGATTTACCTTTCAAAAAGTTCACTCTAGCTAGAATATGGAGATCATTGCTATGCAAAGTTCAGAAACCTTTTCCTGAAGTACAGCTAGCAGTGGTCCCTTGGCAGAGGTATGCTGGCAAATGTTTAACAGTTGGCTTTCTGGGGAATATGTGAGAGTAGGTGGGGGGGGGAACCCAAATTGATAGCATTTGCCAACTTCCATGATGTAAAGCTTCCACCATGATCAATTTAAAGCTTCAAACATGACTTCACAGAATGCAGAGTTGGGAAGAGATGTCATGAAGGACTCCTAAGAGCTTTGTTAGTCCCTTTCTTTCCTGAGGCACTGTTCAAACAAAACCTTACTCAAATGACCAATGAATTTAAGCCTTTTCCCTGACCACTGAGGAGTTCTAACACAAGAGAAAGCTTTAAAATCCTTGTACAACATGATGGGAATGGCCAGGCTTGCAGCGCTGAATGTGGCTGGTCCCAATAGCATGGGGAAAACAGAGCACTAAGAGAAATGTAAAAATCGTGTGAAGTTAATAAAATAATAGAAGGCTTTGTATAAACCATGGCAACATTGTTACATCTTTCTGTGCTGTAAGATGCCCGTCAAAGAACTGAACATCATTCCCATGCCATGGCATTAACAAGGTTTCTGCTGTCTTGCCTCACAGGTTGAAAATTTTGGGAACTCCCACCAACATGTCATTGCTTCTAGTAGGCCTTCTCAGCTAACAGAGAAAAGAAACAGATGTGTGTATACTAACCCATGTGTAAACACATACCTCTATATATATATAGATATATAGATGTATACATATATACATATCAATATATACATATATATTATCTGTATTTATATTAAGCAAAAAGTGGGTTGATATTAAAATCTCCAACTCAGTTCTATTACCACATAGGTCATTGTCATGTTCTCTCTTGATTCTTTATTATCCCCTACTCCCATAGTGAGAAACTTGGTGCTCACTCACTAAACATCATCCATTTTCATAATTTTCAATTCCAGAATACATATATGGTAGTTTCAGAATTTTTTACTCATATCTTCACTAGAAACAACTAAGTCAACTAGAGTGTAAATAATAAGTGCAGTTTCCTTTGTCCTTTTCAGAATGTTATATAAATGGAATCATATACTTTACAGCCTTTTAAAAGTGGCTTCTTTAATGTAGAAATATGCATTTAAGTTTCTTCCATGTCTTTTCTTGGCCTGATGGCTCATCTTTTTTTTTTTTTTTTTTTTTTTTTTTTTTTACAGGGACAGAGAGAGAGTTAGAGAGAGGAATAGATAGGGACAGACAGACAGAAATGGAGAAAGGTGAGAAGCCTAAATCATTAGTTTTTCGTTGCCATTGCAACACCTTAGTTGTTCATTGACTGCTTTCTCACATGTGCCTTGCTGGAGCCAGCAACCTTGGGTCCAAACTGGTGAGCTGTTGCTCAAACCAGATGGGCCCGCGCTCAAGCTGGCGAGCTCAGGGTCTCGAACCTGGGTCTTCCGCATCTTAGTCCGACGCTCTATACACTACACCACTGCCTGGTCAGGCTCATCCTTTTTTAATTACTGAAAAATATTTCTTCGGATGGATGCAACATAGTTTGTTTATCTATTCAGTTACTAAAGAACATCTTGGTTCTTTCCAGTTTGGGGAAATTATGAATTAAAGCTCCTATTATCATTCACAAGCAGATTTTGGTGTGGGCATAAGTTAAATCAAATGGATATAAACTTAGAAGTGCAACCGCTGGATCATATGGTAAAGCTATGTTTAGCTTTGTAAGAAACTGCCAAACTATCTTACAAAGTAGCTGTACCACTTTATATATCTACTAGCAATGAATGAGAATTTCTTTTTCCCTTCATTCTCAGCATCAATTGCTGTGGTCAGTTTATTGGATTTTAGCCATTTTAATAGGTGCAAAGTGGTAACTCAATATTTTTATTGCATTTCCCTAGTGATAAATGATGTTGAGTATCTTTTATGTGTTTATCTGCTATCTGTATATATTTTTTATTAAATATCCATTCAGATCTTCTGCCCATTTTTAAATAGAGTTGTTTGTTTTATATTATTGAGTTTTAACTGTTCTTTCTATATTTTGGACAGATGTCCTTTATAAAATATATGTTTTGATATATTTTCTTCAAGGTAGTAGCTTGTATTTTTATTCTTTTAAGAGTGTTTTCCACAGAGAAAAATATTTAAATTTAATAAAGTCCAACTGATCAAAATGTTTTTTCATGGATCTTACTTAGGTGTATTTGAAAACTCATCAATTTCAAGGTCACATAGAATTTTCTCTTATATTTTTTCTAGAAGTTTTATAATTTTTAATTTTGAGTTAATTTTTGTATAAAGTATAAAATCTATATTTAAAAGGTTTGGGGTTTTTTGTGATATAGACATCCAAGTGTTCCAGAATCATCTGCTGAAGAAACTATCCTTTATTCACTGAAGTACTTGAACTCCTTTATAGATGTATCACAGTACCACATTTGTGTGTCCATTTCTGGGCTCTCTATCCCGTCTCTCTATATATATCTTTTGGCCAATATTATGCTGTTTTGATTATTATAGTTTTATAGTGAACTTTGAAATTGTATTGCTGAGTACTCTGATATTTTTCTTCTATTGTATTGCATTGGCTATTCTAGGTCTTTTTGTCTCTTATCTTTCCTAGGTCTTTTGCCATTCCATCTGAATTTTATAAACAGTTTGCCAATATATACAAAATACCTTGCTGATATTTTGATTGAGATTACATTAAATCAAGTTGCAAAAAGTTAACATCTTAAAAATATTGAATTTTCTAATCTATAATTATAGAAAATGTCTCCATTTATTATATCTGATTTGATTTATTTAATAATTTTTATAGTTTTTTCTGTATAGATCCTGTAAATATTTTGTTAGATCTACACTGAAGTGTTTCAATTTTGTGCTATTGTAAGGGGCAGTGTTTTCTTAATTTCAATTTCTGATTGCTTATTGTAAAGGAGCAATTAACTTTTTAAAATGGACCTTTTATCCAGCAAACTTGCTGTACTTTTTTGTTTGTTTGTTTTACAGGGACAGAGAGTCAAAGAGAGGGATAGATAGGGACAGACAGACAGAAACAGAGAGAGATGAGAAGCATCAATCATTAGTTTTTCATTGCCGTTGCAATACTTTAGTTGTTCATTGATGGCTTTCTCACATGTGCCTTGACCGCGGGGCCCTCAGCAGACCAAGCAACCCCTTGCTGGAGCCAGCGACTTTGGGTCCAAGTTGGCGAGCTTTTGCTCGAGTCAGATGGGCCCATGCTCAAGCTGGCGACCTTGGGGTCTCGAACCTGGGTCCTCCACATCCCAGTCTGACACTCTATCCACTGCGCCACCACCTGGTCAGGATGCTATACTTGTTTATTAGTTTCACATGAGTTTTTATAGACTCTTTGGGTTTTTCTATACAGTCAAGTGATCTTCAATGAAAACAATTTTGTTTGTTTCCATTACATATGTATTTCATTTATTTTTCTTATCTTGTTGCACTAGGTAAGATTTCCAATTGGACTTATATATTAAATAGTAGTGATATGAAACGACTCTCTCTTGCTCTGCCTTGGTATTGTATTTAAAGAGAAAGCATCTAGTTTCTCATCATTAAATATTATGTTAACTTGAAAGGTTTTATTGATGTTCTTATCAAGCTGAGGAAGTTGTTTTTTCTTAGCTTGATGAGAGCTTTTATCATGAATGAATGCTGAATTTTGTCAAATGCTTTTCTGTGCTAATTAATATTGTATGATTTAGAATGTTGATGTGGCGGGTTACATTAATTGCATTTTGAATATTAAACCAACCTTGCATGCCTGGAATAAACACCACTTGATCATGGTGCATAATCGTTCTATACTTTGTCAGATTTGATTTGCCAATATTTTGTTGGGAATTTTTACAAATGTTCATGAGATATTGGTCAGTGGTTTTATCTTTTCATTATCTGTTTCGGAATAAGGGTAATGCTGGCTTCTGAATAAGTTAGAAAGTGTTTCTTCTGCTGGCTATCGGCCTGATGTATATATAGTCTTTCTCTTCTTTCCACAGGTGGAACCTTATTTATTAGTTTTAGCACTTCCTTTTTTTTCAAATACATGCATTTGATGCTGTAACTTTTTCTCTAAACACAGCTTTCATTAAATAACACAAGTTTTGATAAGTTAAATTTTATATTCATTTTTATTTAGTTCAAAATATTTAAAATTTTTTCTTGAGACTTCTTTTTTAATACATGAGTTATTTTTATTAAAAATATAGTGGTCGATTTTCAAGTATTTGGGGGGTTTTCCATTTATTATTTTATTCCTGACTTCTAGTTTATTTCCACTGTGAAGAAGCACATTTTGTTTATGTCTATTCTCTAATATTTGTTAAAGAGTACTTCAGGGCCCAGTATAGGGTCTATCTTAATGAATATTGCTTTTTTAAAGAATCTGTAATGTAACTAGTAACAAGTTCTTTTGGTGAATATTTCATATGAATTAAAAAAGAATGTGCATTCTGCTATTGTTGGATGGAGTCTTCTATAAATGTTAATTAGTTCAAGGTGATTGATAATACTGTTTATTTCATCTATTCTTTACAGGTTTTTTGCCTACTGGATTGATAAATTACTGACAGAAGACTGTTAAAATCTTCAACTATAATAATTTCTTTTTCTCTTTTTTTTTCTATAAGTTCTGCCATTTGCCTCATGTATTTTGATGTACAGTTGTTAGGTACATGAATTTTTAAGATTGTTATATCTTCTTGGAGAATTGACCCTTCTATCATTATGTAATGATCCTCCTGTTTTGTGATAATATTTCTTGTTCTGAAGTCTCCTTTGTATGAAATTAATATAGTTTTTTTAAATCAGTGTTAGCATGATATATTTTCCTCCCTTTCTCTACTTTTTACCTATTTTAAATTTAAAGTAGGTTCTTATAAACAACATATATTGGGTCTTATTTTTTAGCCATCTGACAATCTTCATTTTTAATTGTTGTATTTATCATTCATATGTAAAAGTGATTGTTGATATAATCAAAGCAACATCTAGCATGCTTGTAACTATTTATATTTATTACATTTGTACTACGGTTTTCCCCATAAGGAGACAGGAACATTGGAGGATTTTTGAAGGAGAAGCAAGGCTTTGGCATATCATTTTCCCTTGGAAATTAATCCTTTGTTCTAGAGAAGACTCTGGGCTCACTTCTAAAAGATAGCTCTTCCCCTCCCCATGCCAGAGCAGTGAGCAGATCTTCATGGATCTTTATCTTGAAAAACTGGTAGGATTCTTAGAGATAAAGCACATGAAAGTGTGGTAGCCAACCTAAGACTGTGACCTCCCAGGATATTCTCACTTTTATGCTAGTTAACACTCAACCTCAGCAATTCATTACTGCTTAAGTGTTTCTGCTAGTTAATGGCTCCAGCACTTGTTTCTCGGGTCAGCAGAGCTTGGCTGTATCTCTCCAGATGTGCTTGTCTCTCCAGACTTTGGGGTCTCCAGACTTTGCCTGTTTCTCGAGGTTTGGGGTGGTAGTTTACCCAAACCTCAGTTCTCCGATGGATCTGAGGAAAGTGGCTGATCTTCTGTTTGTCAGCTTTTTTCTTGATGTAATTGTGGGAATTTTGACTTCTAAGGTTTTTACGTGTCAGAGCTGAAACTGAAAATTCTAACTTTTTTTATTTAATCAAACTTTTTATTTTGGGATTCACACACTGTTGTAAAAAATAATACAGATATCCCATACACCTTTTGCTTAGTTTTTTTCAATCTTGCAAAACTGTGCAGTGCGATATTGCAACCAGAATATTGCATTGATAATATCTAACACAGAACGTTTCCATCTCCACAAAGCACTTTCTTCTTGTTCTTTCAGAGCCACACCCACTTCTCTTGTCCTACCCAGATTGATTCTTGACAAATAGCAATCTATCTGTTCAACGCTTTTATTTCTTTGTTATGGCAAGAATCTTATATGGATACAATCCTATATTATGTAACATTTTGAGATTAGGTTTTTATTACTCACTGTAATTCTCTGAAGCTTCATCCAGTTATTGCATGTATCAATAATTGTTTTGGGGATTTTTTTAAATTGTTGAGTATTATTCCATGGTATGGATGTACAACAGTTTATTTAACAAATCAACTTTTAAGGACATCTGGGTTGTTTCCAGTTTGAAATTATTATAAATAAAGCCATAATGAACATTTATGTATAGGTTTTTGTGCAAATGTGAGTTTTCATTTCTCTTAGATAAATTCCCAGGATTGCAATTGCTATGTTAGATGGTAGTTGCATGTATGGTTTAAGAAACTACCAAACTTTACCAGAGTGTTTGTACGATTTTGTATTATCACTCAGCTTCTCAGCATTCTCACGGACATTTGGTGTTGTCATTATATTTTATGTTAGACATTCTGCTAGATATGTGGTGATGTCTCTTGGTTTTAATTTTCATTTTTTTAATGACTAATGATGTTGCCTATCTTTTCATGAGCATATTTGCCTCTTAGGTGAAATGTCTGTTCACTGCTTTTGTCCACTTGTTAATTGGATAGTTTATTTATTTTTTAACTGTTGAGATTTGAGAGTGCTGCGGATGCCAGCTCTTTGTCAGATATGCAGCTTTCAGATGGAGTCCCCCTGTCTGTAGCTGGTCTTCTCCTTCTCTAAAGAGGGCTTTCATAGGTAGAAACGTTTAGTTTTGATGAGATCCACTTTACCATATCTGCCTTTCTGGGCTATGCTTTTGCTGTCACACCTAAGAACTTTTGGCCTCACCCTAGTTATTAAATAATTTCCTTACTTTTTCTAAAAGTTTTAGAGCTTTATATATACATTTTAAGATTTTATTTATTCATTTTAGAGAGAAGAGAGCGAGAGAGAAGGGGTGAAGAACAGGAAGCATCAAATCCCAGATGTGCCTTGACCAGGCAAGCCCAGGGTTCCAAACCACTGACTTCAGCGTTCTAGGCCGATGCTTTATTCATTTTGCCACCACCATTGAATAGCTTTTTTTATCTTTCTCAAAAAATCAGTTGGAAACCTATATAATTTTATTAACCAATGTCATCCAAAAAATTTTAATAAAAATAATAAAAAGTAAAAGATAAAAATAGTGTACTTAAGCCTGACCTGTAATGGCACAGTGGATAAAGCATCGACCTGGGAACACTGAGGTCGCCAGTTCAAAACCCTGCACTGGTTCGGTCAAGGCACATATGGCAGTTGATGCTTCCAGCTCCTCCCCCCTTTCTCTCTCTCTCTCCTTCTCTCTCTCACTCTGTGTCTCCTCTCTAAAATGAATAAAATAAAAAGAAATTTTAAAAAAAATAGTGTACTTAAAATGGAAGTTATCTTAAATGGGCTCACACTCATTCTTTCAAGATTCTGGTGACTTTTTTAATAATTTAGGCGGGTGGGGGTTGTCCTTTTTAAACATTACTTTTATTAAGAGAAAGCAAAACTGAAAACTTCAGTTGCCAATAGGTTTATAGTGGATGTGTTTTAGTTGTAAATTGGTCAATTAGGGGCTTTGTGAAATAATAGCTATTCAGAAATTCTATTGCAAATATGGTAAACATGTATTGTAAATTTCAGCAATGTAGAATGTGATTCATGATCAAGCCAGACTAAAATGGGCATTAAGCAAATAAGTTGCAGAATGCATATTGATAGTGACGATGACAAATATGTTTAATTTAAAATTTTAATTTTTAATTTATTGTGTTGACATGGTTTCACATGTCCCACTCAATATAACACCCTTTACACACTGCCTTGTGCCCCCACGCCCCATGCGAAGTCTCTTTCCACCCGTTTCACCCCCTTTGCTCCCCTCCCCCTAACTCCTCCCTCTTTTCCCTATGGCTATTGCTTTTCTGTTTTCTATATTTATGTGTTATGTATATATAATTTGACTAGTCCCTTCACCTTCTTTGATCCCATCCCTTCTTTCCCCTTCCCTCTGACAGCCATCTCTTCCCTGTGATCTTGCCTCTGTTTCCACTTTGTTCCTCAGTTTATTGTGCTCATTAGATTCCACATATAAGTGAGATCATGTGGTATTTATCTTTCTCTGCCTGGCTTATTTCACTTAGCATAATAATCTTCAGGTCTATCCATGTCATCGCAAGAGATAAGATTTATTTCTTTTTCATGGCCATGTAGTATTCCATTGTGTATATGTACCACACCTTGTTAATCCACTCGTCCACTAATGGACACTTTGGCTATTTCCAAATATTGGCTATTGCAAACAATGCTGCAATGAACATGGGAGTGCATATCTTCTTTTAAATTAGTGTTTTGGGATTTTTAGGATATATTCCTAGAAGTGGGATAGCTGGGTCACAAGGTTTTTCCACTATTAATTTTTTGAGGAAACGCCATACTATTTTCCACAGTTGCTGCACCAGTCTGCATTCCCACCAGCAGTGCAAGAGGGTTCCCTTTTCTCCACACCCTCACCAGCACTTATTATTTATTGATTTGTTAATGACAGCCATTCTGGCAGGTGTGAGGGGATGTCTTATTTTGGTTCTAATTTGCATTTTTCTAATGATCAGTGACATTGAGCATTTTTTCTTATGTGTATTGGACATCAGTATATCCTCTTTAGAGAAGTGTCTATTCAAGTCCTTTGCCCTATTTTAATTGGATTGTTTACCTTCCTGGTGTTGAGTTTTAAGTGTTCTTTATAAATTTTGGTTATTAACCCCTTATCAGATGTTTTGGTGAATTATGTTATGAGACTCTGGGTCTTATTTAAACCCCCTACTTTATCAACCTTTCTGTGACACTGCTATGACAGGGAAAAGGAGAGGGACACTACCTCATTTTATTACTGAGTGGTGGAGCTGGAAGTCCAGTTTACCCATTGAATGTCTACAGACATTGTGGGAGGTTAAGATGAGGGAGGAAGAGGTTCCTGACCCTCTAGCATGGGTAGAAGTTCCAGCTACCCACTCAGGCTTCTCTGATACTACCTTGTAGGGGTTTGGGCTCGTTACAGCATGGCAGGGTGAAAGACTGGGCTCTCCCTTAGGCCTTTGCTTGTTCTGGTGAGGTCAAAGTTTTTTTCTGTAGTTGGAGTAGAATTATTGGCTTTTAGGCAATAACCACTTTCTGTTTGGTTAAACTGCCCTTTTTCTGGTTCTTTGGCAGGGAAGGCAGACTTGTGTTGGGTTGTTTATTTTTCTGTACCTATTGATGTTTCTGACTTGTTGCCCTCTGCAGCTGCAAGTCTGGGATGAATGAGGCAAAAAGAAAATTGAGAAACTCACAGTTATGTTATCCCTTGTGTCTGCCTGTCCACAACTGGTCTAACTTCTCTCCATCTTTCAAAGTACTTTTGTGTTTCTTTTGTATATAATATCCAAGATTTTTACCTGGACTTTTCAAATAGAATATAAAAAAAATATGTTACTCCAATTTTCCAAAAGCAGAAGTTCTACTGACTTAGTTTTCTTTTATTATTTTTTTTGTGAGTGTAAAAGATGTGCATGTTCATTGGAGAAAATTCAGAAATTGTGGATATTAATAAAAAAATCACCTGTGATTTCTGATATGTTAATGAATACTTTCTTTTATTTCCAGTTTTTTTTGAGTTCACATATAAATTATAGATCTCTTTTTTTAAAAACAAGCACTACTGTAAATTCCTTTTTATATCTTATATTTAATACAACATATTATGAGTACTTCATTTTTCTTATATTCTCTGAAAATATAGTTGTTAGTAACTGCATAATATTACCAATATGGCTAGATTTAACCACTACCTTATTTTAGACATTTACTTGTTTCTAGTTCTCTGCCTGTCTAAATAAGGATATGATCAATATAATCAATATAATTAACCAATATTATTAATAATTATAACTAGATGTTAAAGTAAGTGTTCTTATATCTTTTCTCCTTTTAGATTATTTTCCTGAGATAAAGTCTTAGAAGGTATAAAGATATGTGCCACTTTAAAATTTCTTTATACACATGGCCAAGCTGATTTCTAGAAAGGTCATACGCACACGCAGTCTGTGAGGCTCTCTGACACCATTGCCAGCTTTGAGTGTTCTCACACTTAATGTCTGCTATGAGTGACTTCCACAAGGAGACTGAGGCCCATGTGGCTTTTATGGAGTAATACTGGGTGAGAGTTGAGGAGAACATTAGAGCTCAACCAGTGGATGACAGTCCTTTTACAGACGAGAAGATGGTAACCAGAGAGGTGTATGTGGAGGAAGGTTTCTTCCCACCTGAAACTGCAGCTGCTCTTTGGGCTGCAGCCCACGCCTACAGATCTGAGAGTGCTGTCTGAACCTGGTTTCACACAGGGTTATAAATCTGCTAGCTGTTCAGTGTCTGCTCATAACCTGGCAGGAAGGAGTCACAACACTGAGAAATCTGAAGTTCTGTTTCCATTATGCAACTGTAACATCTGAAAAATTTTCAACTTCCCTTCCTGAACCTTTTCAGAAACAAGTTGAAAAGGTGGTTGGGGTAGTAAAAGGAATTTCAGAAACTTTAGTCAGAGTTCTCACTTCTACTCCTCCTTGGAGAATTTTCAAAACTGCTTTCGGCTATAAGTTTTACCTTTTGAACAAAGAAGACGGTAAGACGGTCTAATGACCTCTGGGCTGCCTCCACTGTCAGTGTTTTTCTGTCCCCTGCACTTAGAAGCCCGCAGCCAGCATACCCACCAAGGTACTCTAAGCAGCCCACTCTGCCTTGGTGTGCAAGTCGTCACCCACAAGTCTTACTTACCTTCCTTTCAACACCCGCTCACTCCATAAAACCCAACATGCTTCCTGACCATTCTCAGAGGAGACTACCAGGCCTTGCTCAGCCGAGAGGACAAAGGGGACTGTGGAACACAGGGTACAGTTACTCATTTATCTCAGGCTCTGAGCACAGGGTAAAGTGCAGAGGAGGGCTGTGGCCTTTCAGAGTCCTACAGGCTTTGGGGGGCATGTGGAATGGATGAAGTGTCTGTGACAGAACCCACATTCCAGTCAGCATGTTCACAGCTCCCCCTGCCTCAGGGACTGGCCCGGCTGCCGGCCAGCATGAGACTGGAACAGAACATTGCCGCCGTATTTTGGGAGTGAGTTCAGTGTGCCTGACAAGACCCACGTTTTCAGGCAGCAGTCAGCCATGCACAAGGTTACCTGCGAGGGGGAACTATCACCATCTATTTTTGCTCGGTTTTGGCAGCTGCCCCATGGGACGGTGCCTTGGGCCATCAACCTGACCTTAGACCTACATCTAAGGTCAGGTTTCCTCTGTGCACATGGGGCAGTGTTGGGACAGGCCATCTGTGGACAGCCACTTCTCCAAAGCACAAAGGCAGTCTGTAGCTGTCAGGAGGGACCTTGGCAAGGCCTCAGCAGCATGTTCCTGCGGGTGGGTGACAGTTTTCCCAGCTTGTAATGGAGACAAGGCTGCATTCACAGGGCGAGAATTGTGATAGGACTGGAAGTGCCTGGATGGTTCTGAAATAATATGGTAGCCATACTTCACAAGAGAAACAATTAAACAAACAAGATATGGGCGTGGTAGTATGGAACTTCTTGGAAAAGAAGAGAAAGAAAATGTCCAGGATCCTCAGCATTGACCTGTCCTGGCTGGCAACTGAACAGCTTCAGTGGCTTTTCTGATGTCATCTCAAATTCCAATGATACAAAACTGAAGTCATTCTTCCCCACACTGGCTCCTCTTTCTAATTCTTTCAGTGAAATCACACTATAGACAGCCAGAGTAGGACCTTTGGGAGCTTTTGATTTTCATCTTCTTCATATTGAATCTGTTCTCAACCTTGCTGGTGATCATCTATCTCTGGATGTCTCCTTCTGACCTCTCTGAGTTCATGATTTCAAAGTTATTGCTCACAAAAGTGAGCAAGTGTACAGTTATCATAGAAGAAAAGGAATTTCAGAAGTCTAAACCAAAAACATGGAATATAACATGGAGTTTCCCATTGCTTCGTCTTGCAGGCACCTGCCATACCCAGAATGACACTCATGTGGCTTCCGTGGCCTCCTGAGCCTGTCCTTGTTACATGGAGGCCATGTCTTAGACATCCTTCTGTGCCCAGACCCCTGACCTGACCTTTCTTTATATTTTCTATTCCTGTTAAAAACATGCTCACCCACCCTCCTTCCCACCTCCTGAAATGCCCTTCCTTTGCCCTCTGCACTCTCAGTATCTTTCAAAACCCAGCTTACCTAGGCAAACTTTGCTTTGTATGGGTTGTCTTGATTTGTACCTGCCCTGCAATTCTACTGCGCCCCCAGCAAGGACATGGGAGTGGTTTGAAGCTCAAGCCCAGAACCACACATCACTGAGGAGGAGCAGCTGTACCAGCGGGGCCAACTTACTTAGTAGTTAGAGCCTTCACTGTCTTGCCCGTAAAATGGGAATAAAGATAGTACCCAATGTCTAAGGTTGCAGAGACAATTAGATACGATATCAGAAACAATGTCCTTATTACAGTGTCTGGCAATTTATTAATCACTCAACAAGTTCTTGTTGTCATTACTCAGATTCTTTGTATTCTCCCATTGTACTGTTTCTTTGTGTGTTTGTTTTCATGTGGGCATCTTGTCTACCCCATTAAATTGTAAGTTTTGGAAAGGCCAAACAATATTTTTCTATTATGTTTTTCCCTGACTGTCACCCGTGCACAACCACACACACACACACACACACACACACACACACACACATTGGATGCTGATGGACTATCATGGATTGACAGACCTGTGCACTGGCAGGTGAGGGGACTGGAGCCCTCATTATCTGTAGTGATGAAACATGAGCTCTCAGGGAAAAAGGAAGGGCTGCCACCAGGAGACTAGTGAGGGAGTTTTCCTCAGAAGTACAGTTATTTAATTAAATGTTACCTCAAGGAAGAATAAAATAATATAGTTTGATTTTAGGGAATTTATAAAATAGTAAGAAGGACAACTGATAGAGAAATGACAATTCTTAGATTCAATATTTCAGACAATATCTGAGACGGAACTATAAGAAACAAGAAGAAAAGAGAGTAACATAAAAGATTCCCACTATAGCACTTGGCAATGGCCCTTTGATGACCTTATTTGATGCAGGAACAAAATATTCCAAGGACACCTTCATTGCAGAATCATAATTCTAAAACCATATCTCATAAAACAAAACTAAACTAGCCTGACCAGGTGGTGGCGCAGTGGATAGAACGTCAGACTGGGAAGCAGAAGACCCAGGTTCGAGACGCTGAGGTCTCCAGCTTGAGCGCGGGCACATCTGGTTTGAGCAGAGCTCACCAGCTTGGACCCAGGGTCACTGGCTTGAGCAAGGGGTTGCTCGGTCTGCTATGGTTCCATGGTCAAGGCACATATGGGGGGGCGCAATCAGTGAACAACTAAGGTGTCGCAATGAAAAACTGATGATTGATGCTTCTCGTCTCTCTCCGTTCCAGTCTGTCTGTCCCTCTCTCTGACTCTGTCTCCGTAAAAAAAAAAAAAAAAAAAGACAAAAAAAAACTGAACTGCCTGACCAGGTGGTGGTGCAGTGGATAGAGCGTCGGACTGGGATGCGGAAGACTGAGGTTCGAGACCCCAAGCTTGCCAGCTTAAGCGCGGGCCCATCTCGCTTGAGCAAAAAGCTCACCAGTTTGGACCCAAGTCGCTGGCTCCAGCAAGGGGTTGCGCGGTCTGCTGAAGGCCCGCGGTCAAGGCACATGTGAGAAAGCAATCAATGAACAACTAAGGTGTCGCAATTGCAACGAAAAACTAATGATTGATGCTTCTCACCTCTCTTTGTTCCTGTCTGTCTGTCCCTATCTATCCCTCTCTCTGACTCTCTCTCTGTCTCTGAAAAAAATAAAATAAAATAAAAATTTTAAAAAAAGAAAAGAAAAACTGAACTAAAGGTAGAGTTGAAGGAGAAACCAACAAATTGAATTGAAGACCATAAATAAATAAATAAACCCAAATTCTGACTCTTTTATCATGTCATGTCTTAAAATGAAAGACAAGCAACAGTACCCTGAAAGCCCTCACTGATTTGTCAATCTAGGGTTTTTCTAAGAGTTAAAGTTCCTGCTTGTCCTATTGTTGTTAATCAAGACTTGGGGCACTGATATTATCTCCTCAGATTTACTCATTTGTTCCTTATTTGTTTTCCTGTATCTAAAACACACCATTGTATAGAATCTGGGCATGGCTACAAAGATTACCTCACAATTCTCAGCATGTCAGCACTATTCATTAACCCAGAGCTCCCTCTCCCTTACTCTCCAACTCTGGTCCTCCTCACCAGTCACCATTGCCAGCCCCTTCCATAGCATAGTAAGAAGCAATTAGAAAGGCATATTTGGGGTATAAAAACCAATGATTTGGGCTTACATCAGGGAAGCAAAAGGAAAGGATCTTTCAGGGGAAAATTCTCTCCACTAAAATGCAAAGAACAACAAAACAAAATAAACAAAAGTGATAGAATAATTATTCACTCAATAGTGTAGAAGTTTGTTTTTTAGCTAACCTCAGGTTTTGTAAAAGATGGAGGTAGGAGTATTTGCACTTTGGCCCATGATATCTGTACAAATTTCTAGTCAGACTGAGCCAATAAACAGTGAAAAGAAATACAATTGTCCCAGGGTAAACCTCTCAGTCACACTTACCTTTAAACAGGTCAGTTTTCAAAATCATGTTTGCTGCTACTGTAATGCAAAGTTGGTGATGGGTAGGGGTCACTGCCTCATACCACAGTACCGGGGAAAGAAAGAAAGAAGAAAGAAAGAAAGAAAGAAAGAAAGAAAGAAAGAAAGAAAGAAAGAAAGAAAGAAAGAAAGAAAGAAAGGAAGGAAGGAAGGAAGGAAGGAAGGAAGGGAGAAAGAAAGAAAGAAAGAAGAAGAAAGAAAGAAAGAAAGAAAGAAAGAAAGAAAGAAAGAAAGAAAGAAAGAAAGAAAGAAAGAAAGAGAAAGAAAGAAAGAGAAAGAAAAGAAAAAAGAACCATAGAGAGAAATATACTGTAGCCCAGTGTTTTTTCTACCGCCAGTCTGCAGACCCATCTGCCAGAAATTTTATGCCTATCTGTGAAAGAATTAACCGCCCTGATGTTGTATGAAGATTATAGATCCAGTGATTTTAGTTGAAGTTGCTTTTGCTCAAGGTGATTTCTGACTTCGTGGTCCCTGAAATAATTCTCCTATTTTCACTGATCCCCAAGTGTAAAAGTGTTGAAAATCACTGCTGTAGCCTATCCCAGGGGGAAATGGTGCATTGTTGACTCTTCATGTAAACTTAGACTACAACCCAATATTATTTATATATATATTTATTTATGTATTTATTTATTTCTATTAATTTTAATGAGGTGACATTGATAAATCAGGGCACATATTTTCAGGTTATTTTGACATTTGATTATATTACGTACCCATCACCCAAAATCAAGTTGTCTTCTGTCACCTTCTATCTGGTTTTATTTGTACCCCTCCCCTCTCCCTACCCACTGCTTCACCTCCCCGTCCCCCCAGGGAGCCAGTACACTCTTGTCCATGCCTCTGAGTCTCATTTTTATGTCCCAACTATGTATGGACTCATATAGTCCTTAGTTTTTTTCTGATTTACTTACTTTCCTCAGTATAATGTTATCAAGGTCCAACCATGTTGTTACAAATGTTCCGATGTCATCAATTTTATGGCTGAGTAGTATTCCATAGTATATATGTACCATTGCTTTTTAATCCACTCGTCCTCTGACGGACACTTGGACTGTTTCAAGATCTTCGCTATTGTTTACAATGCTGCCACGAACATAGGGCGCATTTCTTCTTTTTGAACAGTGTTATGGTGTTCTTAGGGTATATTCCTATAAGTGGGATAGCTGGGTCAAAAGGCAGTTCGATTTTTAATTTTTTGAGGAATCCCCATACTGTTTTCCACAGTGGCTGCACCAGTCTGCATTCCCACTAGCAGTGCAGAAGGCTTCCCTTTTCTCTACATCTTCGCCAGCACTTATTCTGTGTTGTTTTGCTGATGAGTGCCATTCTGACTGGTGTGAGGTGATATCTCATTGTGGTTTTAATTTGCATTTCTTTAATGATTAGTGATGTTGAGCATTTTTTCATATGCCTATTGGCCATCTGTATGTCCTCTTTGGAGAAATTTCTATTCATTTCTTGTGCCCTTTCTTTGATTGGATTGTTTGTCTTCCTGGTGTTGAGTTTTATAAGTTCTTTATAGATTTTGGTTATTAACCCCTTATCAGACGTATTGTCAAACATGTTCTCCCATTGCGTGGTTTGTCTTTTTATTCTCTTCTTATTGTCTTTAGCTGGGCAAAAACTTTTTAGTTTGATATAGTCCCATTTGTTTATCCTGCATTTTATTTCATTTGCCTGTGGAGATAAATTGGCAAATATATTGCTGTGACAGATGTTGGAGAGCTTACTGCCTATGTTTCCTTCTAAGATGCTTATGGTTTCATGGCTTACATTTAAGTCTTTTATCTATTTTGAGTTTATTTTTGTGAATGCTCTAAGTTGATGGTCTAGTTTCATTATTTTGCAGGTAGATGTCCAATTTTCCCAACACCATCTGTTAAAAGGCTGTCTTTACTCCATTGTATGTTCTTACCTCCTTTGTCAAATATCAGTTGTCCAAAAAGGTGTGTGTTTATTTCTGGGTATTCTGTTCTGCTCCGTTGATCTATGTGCCTGTTCTTATGCCAGTACCAGGCTGTCTTGAGTACAATAGCCTTGTAGTATACCTTGATATTTGGAAGAGTGATACGTCCTGTTTTATTATTTTTAAGGATACTGGGGCTATTTGTGTTCTTTTTTGATTCCATATAATTTTTTTGGAATATGTGTTATACATCTTTGAAGTATGTCATTGGTATTTTAAATGGTATTGCATTGAATTTATAAATTGCTTTGGGTAATATAGACATTTTAATGATGTTTATTCTTCCTAACCATGAGCACGGTATAGGCTTCCACTTGTTTGTATCTTCATTGATTTCTTTTATCAATGTTTTATAATTTTCCAAGTACAAGTCCTTAACCTCCTTGGTTAAATTTACTCCTAGGTACTTTATTTTTTTGGTTGCAATAGTGAAGGGGATTGTTTCCTTAATTTCTTTTGCTGACAGTTCATTGTTGGTATATAGAAATGCCTCTGATTTCTGAGTATTAATTTTATATCCTGCCACCTTGCTGAACTCATTTATCAGATCTAGTAGTTTTTTGACTGAGACTTTGGGGTTTTCTATATACAATATCATATCATCTGCAAATAATGATAGTTTTACTTCTTCTTTTCCAATTTTCATGCCTTTTATTTCTTCTTCTTGTCTAATTGCTGTAGCTAGGAATTCCAGAACTATGTTGAATAAGAGTGGTGAAAGGGGGCACCATTGCCTTATTCCTGATCTTAAGTGGATTGCTTTAAATTTTTGCCCATTGAGTATGATGTTTGCTGTGGGTTTGTCATAGATGGCCTTTATCATGTTAAGGAATACTCCTTGTATTCCCACTTTACTGAGAGTTTTGAGCATGAATGGATGCTGGATTTTATCAAATGCCTTTTCTGCATCTATTGAAATTATCATGTGATTATTCTCCTTCCTTTTGTTTATGTGATGAATCACATTGATTGATTTGCTAATATTGAAACAACCTTGCCTCTCCAGAATAAATCCCACTTGATCATGGTGTATGATTTTTTCATGTATTGCTGGATTCGGTTGGCTAATATTTTGTTGAGAATTTTAGCATTTAAATTCATCAAGGATATTGGCTTATAATTTTCTTTCTTTGTGTTGTCTTTGCCTGGTTTCGAGATCAGAATTATGCTCACCTCAGAAAAGGAGTTTGGAAGTCTTCCTTCCTCATGAATTTTTTGAAATTGCTTGAGGAGGATAGGAGTTAGTTCTTCTTTGAATTTTTGGAAGAATTCACTTGTGAAGCCATCAGGCCAAGGACTTTTCTTTTTTGGGAGTTTTTTGATAACTGTTTTGATCTCCTTTCTTGTAATTGGTCTGTCTAGGTGTTCTGATTCTTCCAGATTGATTTTTGCAAGATTATATGATTCAAGAAATTTGTCCATTTCACCCAGGTTGTCTAATTTTTTGGTATTGAGTTCTTCATAGTATTTTCTTACAATACTTTGTATTTCTGTTGTGTCAGTTATTATTTCTCTACTCTCATTTCTAAATTTATTTATTTGAGTCCTCTCTCTTTTTTTCTTGGTGAGTCTAGTTAAAGGTTCATCGATCTTGTTAACCTTTTCAAAAAACCAGCTCCTGGTTTCATTGATCCTATGTATTGTTTCCTTAGCGTCTATGTCATTTATTTCTGCTCTGATCTTTATTATTTCCTTCCTTTTACTAGTCTGGGATTTATTTGCTGTTGTTTTTCTAGTTCTTTTAGAATCAGGGTCAAGTTGCTTATTTGAGCTTTTTCTAGCTTCTTATGGTATTCCTGTAGTGTTAAGAACTCTCCGTACTTTTTGCTGTGTCCCATAAAATTTTAGTTGATCTATGCTCATTATCATTTATTTCTAGAAACTTTTTTATTTCTTCTTTGATCTCATTGTTAATCCATTTGTTAATTAATAACATGCTATTTAGTTTCCTAGTTTTTGAGTATTTTTCAGTTTTTTCTTTAGTGGTTATTTCTAGTTTCATGCCATTGTGATCAGAGAAAATGCTTGATGTGATTTCAATCTTTTTAAATTTGTTGAGACCACTTTTGTGTCCTAACATGTGGTCTATCCTAGAGAATATACCTTGAGCTCTGGAAAAGAATGTATATTCTACTGCTTTAGGGTGCAAAGTTTTGAAGATATCTATTAAATCAAGGTGATCTAGTGTATCCTTTAAATCTGTTGTTTCTTTGTTAATTTTCTTTCTTGAGAATCTATCCAGTGATGTTAGTGGGGTATTGATATCCCCTACTATTATAGTATTGCTGTTAATCTCGCGCTTTATATCCATCGAAGTCTGCTTTATGTATGTTGGGGCTTCTATGTTCGGTGTGTAAATATGTAAAATGGTTATATCTTCCTGTTGAATTGTTCCCTTTGTTATTATGTAATGTCCTTCTTTATCTATTACTACAGCCTTTGTTTTAAAGTCCATTTTGTCAGATATAAATATTGCTACCCAGACTTTTTTTTCATTTCCATTTGCATGAAATGTTTTTTCCATCCTTTTACCTTCAGTCTATGTGCATCTTTTATTTTAAGGTGTGTCTATTATAGACAGCATATGTATGGGTCCTGTTTCTTTTTTTTTTTTTTCCAGTGACAGAGGGAGAGTCAGAGAGAGAGATAGACAGGGGCAGACAGACAGGAATGGAGAGAGTTGAGAAATATCAATCATTAGTTTCTCATTGCCGCTGCGACACCATAGTTGTTCATTGATTGCTCTCTCACATGTGCCTTGACCATGGACCTTCAGCAGACTGAGCCACCCCTTGCTAGAGCCACCCCTTGCTTGGGTCCAAGCTGGTGAGCTTTTGCTCAAGCCAGATGGCCCACACTCAAGCTGACTACCTCAGGGTCTCGAACCCGGGTCTTCCGCATCCCTGTCTGACGCTCTATCCACTGCACCAACGCCTGATCAGGCTGGGTCCTTTTTCTTTATCCATGCAGCTATCCTATATCTTTTGATTGGATCATTTAAGCAACTTACATTTAAGGTTATTATTGATATGTAGTTGTTTATTGCCATTTTATTCTTTAAAGCTGTATTCTTCTTTTGCTATATTCTTTTCCCCCTTTTAACTGTTCACAACAGGTCCCTTAGCATCTCTTGCAGAGTTGGTTTGGTTTTAATAAATTCCTTGAGGGTTTTTGTTTTTTCTTTTTCCATCATGGAAGCTCTTCTCCTCCAATTTTAAACATTAGCTTTCCTGGATAAAGTAGTCTTGGTTGTAGTGTCTTGTTCTGCATTACTTTGATTATATCTTGCCATTCTCTTCTGGCCTCAAGTGTTTCTGTTGAAAAGTCGGATGTCATCCTTATGGGGACTCCATTGTAGGTGATAGCCTTTTTTTCTCTAGCAGCTTTTAAAATTTTCTCTTTATCCCTTAGCTTTGGTATTTTAACTATGATGTGTCTTGGTATAGATTTCTTTGGGTTTCTCTTTAACGAAGTTCTCTGTGCTTCTTGAAATTGTGAAACGTTTTTCAGTCTTAATTTAGGGAAGTTTTCAGCTATGATTTGATTGAACAAAGTGTCTATCTCTTATTCTTTCTCTTCTTCTTCAGGAACCTCTATGATGTGGTTCCTATTTCTCTTCATGTTGTCACAGAGCTCCCTTAGAGTTTCCTCAGATTTTTTGAGTCTCTTTTCTTTTTTCTGCTCTGCTTCTGTGCCTTTGTTTATTTTGTCCTCTAACTCGCTGATTTGATCCTCACCTTCATCCATCCTGCTTTTAATTCCTTCCATTATGGTCTTCAGTTCTGATACTGTATTTGTCATTTCTGATTCTTTTTTATTATTTCAATTTTCTTTTTTATACTTGCTATCACTTTATTTAGCTGTTCCTAATGACTTTCCATTGTTGCTCTAATCTCTTTGAACATCCTATTATTATTTTAAACTCTGCACCAGGTAGTTTGGTTATATCTGATTTATGCAGGTCCTCTCTGGGGATTTCTCTTGATTCATTTGGGTTGTATTTCTCTGCCTGCTCATTTTGTCTGTGTGTAAGAAGGGTTTGGCTACTGGAGTTCAATGGGTGTTGCCTCTCTGTTCCCTAGGTGTGGTCTGTCTACAGGACCACCACCTCCTCTTCCCCTACCTAGGGTGGTTGGGTAAGGCTGTTGCTGGCGCCGGCGCTGTGGCTGTTGCTGTGGCTTCTGCCTTGCCTCTGTGGGAGGGGCTGTGTTCTCGTGCTAGGCTCTAGAAGCCCCAGCCGGTCTCGGCCTTCGCCACTCTCCCATGGGTGGGATTGCACACCACACTCAGGCCACAAGCCTGGGCACCAAGGGCAATGGTGAGCACTTTTGCTGAGCTACGGGTCTCTGTCAGCTGGTTCCTCCAGCCAGGAGGTGCATCTGGTGCACGCTCAGCTGTGACCCAGGCTTCCACCCCGCCCCCGCCAACCTCAGCTCCTTGGCCGGGCTGCTGGTGCATGCTCTACTGTGAGCCCGGGCTTCCACCCCACCTCCGAGGGCAAAGCCGGTTCATGTAGGGCTTCAAGTCTCGGAGGCCGGGCGAAGCTGTGCGCCCGCTCACTCCTACCCAGCGGCAGATCTCTGCTCATTCTGGGCTCCCACTTTTCCCCCACAGGTGGAGTTGCAGGTGGGCCCGCAGCCAACAGACCACTTTCGCGCATCCCCTTCGCCCCCGCTGGGCTACTCCAAGCTCACACCAGCTGGCTCAGCCTCTGCCCCCCCTGACAGAACTGTTCTTCCGCGTCCCACTGCCACCCGCCTACCAGCAAGCCCTCAGCAGTGTGGGTGGGGGCGCTGCAGCTCAGACCTTAACACTCCATACTGTAGTCCTGAAAGCTCCCTTCTTCTAAGCGACTGTGCTCTGATTGCTGCAGGGGAGCCTGTTTGGTTGGTGTCCTGCTTCCTTTTGCTGGTTCCAGGGGAAATTTTGTTTCAAATTGGTGGAGTGACTCAGCCCAGGGTTTAGGGTGACTGACCCTCAAAACTTCTCTCCCTGTGCCTTCCAGACAGCACTCTCTTCCCACTACTCTGGTCCTCTCCTCTCTCCCTGTCTCCTGGAGTCCCTGGTGAGTGGTTGTGAGAGAGGTTTTCTGTGCCGTCCCTTTAAGAAGAATCCTGGGTCTGAGAAAACTGTCCCTTTCTCACAAACAGTATCCTAATCTGTTTCTCAGCTAAATACTGTCTATATGCCTCTTCTAGGCTCTGGGACGGCAGGCTGGGGCTCTGTTCCTGGGACCCAGCTCCCTTCCCTTCCACTAAACTCTCTTCCTGCCACATGAGTCTTTCTGGGCTGCCTTTCACTCCGGGGAGCTGGGCAGCCCTTTCCACATTTTTGCTTTTCCTACCAATCTCAATGTGGCTTCTTCAGTGTTCCCCAGTTGAAGAGTCCTCTCAGTCCAGTTCAACATTGGTTTATCCAGATGATGTTTCTTAAAATGAAGTTATAATCCACTTTGGTTCTGGGAGTTGGAAGTTGGTACGTCCGCCTACTCCATCACCATCTTGCCCTCTTAGACTCCAATTTTAAAAGTTTCAAAAGATTTACTATTTGATACACCTGAGAAACATATTTGTTAAGTTTGAGGCCTGGGCACATCTGTGTGCTTAAAATAAAATAGTCTTTTCTTTGTCCCAATAAACTAAGCCCCCAAATTAAACAGACAAGTCTTACTTTATCAGGATTGTTATTTGCTTTTTCTCTAACATTAGTTTTGGGCTAGCTTTGAGCCATTCACTCCATCTTCAGCCAGAGACCACCAGGGAACAAGCCCAACTCTACAATTCATCTAAGAAAAATATAACTCACATGGCAAATCTGTTAAAACACAAAAATTCAAACAGCTCAAAACAGCTCATAATCAATCAGCCTGACTTGTGGTGGCGCAGTGGATAAAGCATTGACCTGGGAACACTGAGGTCACCAGTTCAAAACCCTGCACTGGTCTGGTCAAGGCACATATGGGAGTTGATTCTTCCAGCTCCTCCCCCCTTTCTCTCTCTCTCTCTCTCTCTCTCTCTCTCTCTCTCTCTGTCTCCTTTCTAAAATGAATAAAAGAAATTTAAAAAAAACAGCTCAAAATCTATTGCTCTACACACACATACACAGACACACACACACACACACACACACTGCCTTATAGAGTCAAACAGCAATGCCTTTTAAATGTTGTTCACTCCCACACATGCTAAGTCCTATCAATATACTGTTTCAAAATTAGTCACCAGGTCATTGTCAATGACCTTAAAGTTCTGCCTTTCTTGGGTATGAGGAAAACATGTGCTTGGTACCTTGCCAGACATTCATTGTGCTGCCAACGCTGGAGCCAACAAGGCTCTAAAACTGTGCAAAAGTGTGTTCTTACTGACTGCTGGGTACTGACTTTGCTTAAGATGGGAGATCAGAAATTTTCCAGAATCCAGTCACCAATTAATAGAAACTGAAGAAATAGTTTCTGATGTGATTTCTACTAAGTGTGGTTAGTACCTACAAAGCATCTTGTACACTGTGCAAGGTCAATCCTCATAGTCAGCCAACATGAGGGTTGATCCCATGCACAAATGAACCAATAGCAATCAAGACTCAGTTACAACAGGAGGGCCACATAACCCACAAAAGGGATATTCCTGGAACATCCAGCACAGGTGATTAAAGAGACTCAGCCACTGGATCCCACAAGACACCTACTACATAAGGCTAGCCTACTAAAAGTAGGAGACATAGCAGATCTACCAAATAGATAAAAATAAACAAAAAGAAGCAGCCAAAATGGTGAGACCAAGAAACATGCCCCAAATTAAATTACAGGAGAAATCTTCACTGGTCTGGTCAAGGCACATATGGGAGTTGATGCTTCCAGTTCCTCCCCCCTTTCTCTCTTTCTCTCTTTCTCTCTCTCTCTCTCTCTCTCTCTCTCTCTCTCTCTCTCTCTCTGTCTCCTCTCTAAAATGAATAAAATAAAAGAAATTTTTTTTAAATGGTTATAAGTATGCTCAAGGAAATCAGTGAGAAGTAAAACAATCTGAAAAAGGACATAGAAACCATAAAAAAAAAGAACCAGTCAGAAATGAAGAATACAATGTCTGAAAGGAAAAATACACTAGAAATAATAAACAGGTTTGATAAAGCAGAGGATCGAATCCGCAATTTGGAAGACAGCATGTCAAAAAATACCCAATTACAGCAGCAAAAAAGAAAAGTAAATTTTTAAAAAATGAAGATAGTGTAAGTGACCTTTGGGACAACATGAAGCATAACAACCACAAGATAGCGATACAATAAAGAGAAGAGAGAGAGAGCAAGGAATTGAAAACACATTTGAAGAAATAATGACAAAAAAGTTCCCTAACCTGTTAAGGAAAGAGACACACAAATTAAGAAAATGGAAAGAGCCCCAAACAAGATAACCCTGAAGACAAGATACTGTATACAAAGAACCCTAAAGATTTCACCTAAACACTACCAGAACTGGTTAGTGAATTCCATAAAGTAGCAGGATACAAAATAAATATCCATAAATAAGTTGCATATTTATACATCAATAATAAACTATCAGAAAGGGTAACCAAAAAAACAATTGCATGAAAAAATACCTATGAATAACTTTAACCAAGTATGTGAAAGACTTGGACACAGAAAATTATAAGACATTAGCCTGACTGGCGGTGGTGCAGTGGACTGATCATCTGCCCAGGATGCTAAGGGCTCCAGTTTGAAACCCCAAGGTTGTCAGCTGGAGCCTGGGCTCTTCAACTTGACCATGGGATCATCAACACAATTTTGAGATCACTGGTTTGAGCCCAAAGGTCACTGGCTTGAGATCAAGGATGCTGGCATGAGTAAGGGGTCACTGTCTTGGATTGAGCCCCCCTGGTCAAGGTACATATGAGAAGCAATCAATGAACAACTAAAGTGATACAAGTGTGAGTAGATCGTATAAAATTTAATTAACCAATGTCACCCCAATAGGTTCAGTTTAAAAAAGAAACAACAGGTGTGTATTCTCTCAGAGTTCTAGAGGTCAAAATTTCAAACTCAAGATGTCCATAGGACATGCTCCCTCTGAAAGCTTCAGGAGAGAGTTCGTTCTTCCAGCTTCTGGGGGCTGCAGTCATTCCCTGCCTTATGACAGCATCACTTCAGTCTCTGTCTTTACATGACCATCTTCCCTGTATAGCTATCTCTTTGAGTCTCAACTCTCCCTCTCCTTTCTTTGATAAGAACACTAGTCATTGGGTTTAGAGCCTACCCTAAATCGAGGAAGAACTTATGCGGAGATCCTTAAATTAATTACAGATATAAAGACCCCTTTTCCAAGTAAGTTCACATTCATAGTTACCAGGGAGGTAGAAGTTAAACCATATTTTGGGGGGACCACAATTCAATCTGCTACACTAATGGCTGTCAGCTTAGAGGGGAGTGTAGAGCAGGATGTAGTACAAGGATTGGCCCTGCCACGTGGCCATGCAGCCTGGTTTACTCTCATAAGAGAGGTGCTTGTGTGGGAAAAGGTGCTGTGTAGAGCGTATAGCAGGTTCCAAAAAGAGAATTACAACATAGTCCCTGACAGTTTCAGATCAGGTCTATGCCAGACAAAGAGGAGAGTTATTCACTTTGTAGAAAATAGATCCTAGTGAGCTATTCGACTCTAAGTCATGCCATAGTGCCTGACTTGTGTCACCAATGGAACATAAAGCCAGAACTGCGCATCACAAGCTGTGTTCCATCAAGTCCACCAAATCATAAAGTTTGATGGGCCCAGCCAAGATGCCAACCACCATAAAATGAAAGTGGGATCAGGCATAAGCAAGGCTAGAGGGCACGGGGGAGCTACATGGGCAGATGGTCCAGGACCCACGTCAGCCCCGGTGTCACAGCTGTGCCTTTCCTTCCACCACCACACCTGTAGCCTTCTAGGAGAGTCTCTCATGGCCAGCTGATGAAGGAGGGGAAATGCTGAGGTCTGTTCCCAGAGGGTGGGCTCATTTGGTTGGTGTAAGCTGAGCTGCAGCCCCCTCAGGGCTGGTGCTGAGAGACTGTACCTCTAGAATAGCAGCCAAGACCAGCAGAGGTGCACTGACTATTCGGGAAGTCTAGAATGGAAAGCATCCATTCTCACCTCCAGCACTATAGTTTGTCCCACTATCTTCTTCTTTTGAGTGTCCCAATGGGCTCATGAAAGGAAAAGTGAGCCCCAGACATGCATGGCTGCTTCCCCAGAGGCCCTGCCCAGACTGCAGGGCACACTCCCAGCTATGAGAGCACTGCCAGCACACAGCCCAGCTGCCAGCTTCTCTAGGACTTGCATTAAGCCAGGGTTACTCAGCCTGACAACCCCAAATGTCCTCTGAGGGGGAAACATCACCCTAACTGAGAACCATGGCACCAGGCTAAAGACAGCCGCCTTGCTTAGATTTTGTTTCCTGCCTGGGTCAGTCTTCATTTAATAATAAAACTAGCAATCTGGCCCTAACTTGGGACCACCCTGAAGAGTTATTCCTGCCTCAGAACACCCCATGGTTTGGCCAAGGCACTTCTCTAATGGCTACTGCTTAACCCAACCTTTCCCTCAGCCCACACTTGCCTCCTTCCCTTCCCCAACAGATTCTAATCCTGGAGGGTCCCTAATGATTCCACACACAAATCAATGCCTCAGAGTCTTCAGAATCTTCCCAGAGACTCTGGCCAAAAGCAGCAGTAACCTACCATTTCTTCAGAGTTCACCTTCATTAAAATAATAAATCATGCAATTTGTCTTTGTTACACCACTTTCTTGATGAAAACATCAATGTGTTCCAACTCATCTTCATGAGTTTATTCAATAACAACATACAACAATTACAGGGCAGTAGCCACTACCAGTGCTGAGCCTGGCATTCATCAAAGGACATAAATTAGGTCCAGGGATGGCTACATATCTTACAGAGTACCTTGTTCAGAAATTGTTAAGAATTGCAAGATAATAACAGCAGAGCATTAACCAAATACAGTTTCTTCTCAACGCAGGACCCCATGAGGCTGCATGGATGGCTCACCCTGGAAGCCAGCCCTGCATAGGTCGAGTTTTCATGAGACTACTGCCTGATCAGAGAGATGAGAGTTAAACATTGCATAATCAATTGTTTCATTGCAATTGTGAGAAGCATTATGTTAGAGAAGAACAGGGGTTTCCATACAACCTTATAATAAGGAAATAATCAGACCCTTCTGGGTGGGGAAGTTGCAGGGAACTGGAAGATTGGGGAAGGCCCTGTGAGAACCATAGCTTTTACCCTGATTCTTCCTTGCACCATGAGCTAGTCGCCTGACATTTGGCAGCACTAGTTTCTTATTTCAGATCACCCTCATAGTGAAAGAAAATGGGCCATAGACATATGGCTTCCTCCAAATGCCACACTACACTTCCTTTACATAGAAATAGCTTCAGGGGAAAAATCATTAAAATAAGAAAACTATTGTTAAACGAAAGTAACTGGAAACATAAGGAGGTTCTTCACTGGCTTAAGAAAATAAACCAAAATCCAAACTAGTCTGAGAAACACGTTAGAGAATTAAAAGGGATCAAAAAGTCCACAATAGGGCCAGTTATGTCAGGTTTGAAAACTGATTTAATTCTACTCTAACAGCAAGAAGACATCAGTTTTATTCTCAGCACTCTCTAATTCTGAAAAAGTCACTTCAATTTTATGTTCTTTGTCTGAATAATGAAAAAAAAAGTTGGTCTGTCATTTTGGATTTCATGAGTATTATTAGGATGATGATTTTAAGATACTTTGAGCTAGCTCTTCTAGAAACACAAACACCATACTTACTCAAAGGCAAAGCAACCTAAGTTTATAGTGTATACCACCCAGCTGCACACAACTGTGGTGAATTCAGACTCTCCCCAACCCACACTGTGACCTTCATAAGTACCCACTCCTTCCCCCCCCCCAATTTGACAGGCCTTGTAGAAAGTCTTATCTTCTTCCCTTGAATTTGCTTCTATAAAGTCAACTATGTCCTCTATGAACAAAGACGCAGATGTAAGTTTCCACATTTTGAAAATAGGCACAAGTGTATGTAATTATTTAGCATATGATCAATGTAGTAGTTCATATGAGTAGTGAAAGGATAAATTACTAAATGTACTGGGAAAACTACTTACCTATCTGGAAAAAATTAGTAAGCTTTTTTTCCTTACTCCAGATATCAAAATAAGTTCCAGCTGGATTAAAGAGACAAAATGTTAAAAATGAAAACTTATTATTAGTAGAAGAAATTTAGATAAATATTTATATATAATTTTGGTGTTTGAAAGGCCCTTTCTAAAAATAACACCAAAGACAGAGATTGTAAAATAATAAATCATCAATAGCTCCAACTATATGTAATAAATTCCATAAATCTCATAAGCAAAATTAAATGTCATTCAACAAAGCAGGAAAGTGTTTACCATATATATTGCAGATAAAGGACCAATATTCTTTATATATAAAGAGTTCTAATAAGTCAGTATGTAAAAGTCAAATTCTTTGGCTACCAATTCTACTCCCTGAAATTCATTATTAGGAAATAAGCCTGTAAGTGATTTTCACAGATTTGCCCTTTTAAACTTTCCATGGAGTCAGCTGGTCAGGGATTTGCCACTTAGAAGAAAGTGAAGAAGCTCTACACAAGTCTAGCAGCCTGGCTGGTGGTTAGCTGAGTGGGATGATGTGAGGACAACACTGCATGAATTACTAGTTTCTGGAGAAAAGAGTTTCTAGGAAAATGAAAGAGGGCATTAAAGACATCAGTGCCACGTCAGGAGGCGTGTCCAGACCTAAAATCAAAGAACTTCCTCTTTGGATGCTCAATAAGAAGTCATAACACTCCATTGAGAGTGGAAATAATCCTGTAAACAAAAGACCCTAGTCAGGATTAGACTCACCCCTTTTTATTTTCCAGGAGAATAAAGCTGAGAAAGTTCAGGTACCCAAGCTTTCATTCTCAGAAAGAGGAAATGGATTGGCTCCTTTGTGTTCAAGTTCTTTGCTCTTTAAGTCTGTATTGTTTCTTTTTATTAGATTTATCAGAGTGACAGTGGTTAATAGGATAATACAGGTTTAAAGTGTACATTTCTAAATATATCATCTGTATATTGCATTGTGTGCTTACCACCCAAAGTCAAACCATCTTCTGTCACCATGTATTTGCCCCCCTTTACCCCACACTACCCCCATACTGCCTATTCTCTGGTAACCACCATATCAGTCTGTATTGTTTCTTATGCCTTAACAAATGTTGCTGTTTTGTCATTTTTTTCATAGGACAGTAGTAGAAGAAGGTCTTTTTTGTGGGAAACATTGGTGTGATAACCAGCAAACCAAACTTGGTAAGGGCAGAGTTTCATTTTGTGTGTCTATGACAGAGACAGAGAGAGTCAGTGAGAGGGACAGAGAGGGACAGACAAACAGGAAGGGAGAGAGATGAGAAGCATCAGTTCTTCGTTGCAGCAACTTAGTTGTTCATTGATTGCTTTCTTATGTGTGCCTTGACTGGGGGCTACAGCAGAACGAGTGATCCCTCACTCAAACCAGTGACCCTGGGCTCTCTCTAGTCACCATGGGGTTATGTCTATGATCTCATGCTCAGATCAGCAACCCCATGCTCAAGCTGGATGAGTCTGAGTTCAAGCTCGCAACTTCGGGGTTTTGAACCTGGGTCCTCCAGCTTCTCAGTCCGACGCTCTATCCACTGCACCACCACCCGGTCAGACAAGGACAGAGTTTCTCTTTTTTTTTTTTTTTTTTACAGGGACAGTGAGAGAGAGTCAAAGAGAGGGATAGATAGGGACAGACAGACAGGAACGGAGAGAGGTGAGAAGCATCAATCATTAGTTTTTCACCGCCCTTGCGACACCTTAGTTGTTCATTGATTGTTTTCTCACATGTGCCTTGACCATGGGCCTTCAGCAGACCGAGCAACCCCTTGCTGGACCAGTGACCTTAGGTCCAAGCTGGTGAGCTTTTGCTCAAGCCAGATGGTCCCGCGCTCAAGCTGGTGAGCTCAGGGTCTCGAACCTGGGTCTTCTGCATCCCAGTCCGACACTCTATCCACTGCACCACCGCCTGGTCAGGCGAGAACAGAGTTTCTTATGGAAACATTTTCCAATTTCATGGGCCTCTGGACTGTGTCCACTATTCCCTAACTGTTTCCAGAAGCATACCTGAGAGGTCTGGAAAGTCTGAAAGGGGAACTCTGTGTGCTCAAGGTCAGATTTCACGTCTCAGTTTTGTAGCTTCGTGCGCAGTTCGGATTTCCCTTAATAAATTACAGGTTCTGCAACTTAGCTGCAAAGGGAGACCAGCAGCAGGTGATTTAGAGGAGCACAGAGGCCTCCCCAATACTTGAAAAGTCTGTTTCTCTTTGTTTGTTTTTATGGGTAGGTGGCAAATTGGGCTTTGAGAACCTTGAGTGTCTCAGCAGAGATTGTCACAGACCCATGGTGATAGGAATTGAGTTATTCAAACTGAGATTACAAAGCTGAAGGTTAGAGTTTGCTTCTTCAGCTCCTGATTTCCTCTCTGATTGTTCCATTTGATAGTTTGGATAGATCACTATTCAATCACAGCAAACATATTTTGTGTCCCTTTCTTCCCAGCCAATAATCAAAAGAAATTTTTCTGTAAAGGGCCAGATAATAAATACCCTAGGCTCTGTGGGGAAGATGGTCTCTGTCACAACTCTTCAACCCTGCTGTCTGAAAGTCACCACAGACAGTCCTTAAACATGTGGGTGTAGCTGTACTTCAATAAAACTTCATTTGCAAAAACAGCTGTGGCCGGCTTTTGGCCCACAAGCCGTGGTTAGTTGACGCCTGTTCTCATCAAAACTGCTGAATTTCACATTCTGTTTTTTATCACTTATTCCATCTATTTTTATTGTTTCTTTTAAGTTTTATATAATTCTATAATGTTACCAGCACACCAACAAAAAAAAAAATGCAAAAGTTTGTACCCTGCAAATTTGAAAATGCGGCTTCCTCTGGGCTGCTTTTCCCAAGGCAGGTACTAGAGTGGTTTCTTTAAACCTCCACGTTGCATTTCTCAGTCTGGTATGAAATGACCGGTGACAGCTGAGATGGGGCCAGCTACCCGTGGTATTAATTTTGCAAGCCATCATAGCTTGAGTGGAATTTTCTTTGCAGTCAATTATTAAGAGCATTTATATTCACAGCTTTTAGCTACAATTTGCAATAAGTACAGTAGAAAACAATTCTATTCTTGTGATCCCCTGAATGCCTATATCCATTGCTGCCCACAAACATTGCTATAACCCTAGTATAACGCAGCACTTATAGCAGTGGTTCTTAATCTGGGTTCTATCGAACCCTAGGGGTTCGATGAGTCGGTCTCAGGGGTTTGGAGAAGCCTCTGCCGCGGAGGCCACAATAAAGTAATACCGTAATTTGTTGTGAGTTCATGCACTTTGTTGGTTTTGTTCTTTGAGCAAGGTGATGTTCATGCACGACTCATTTTGTGCACCAGTAAAAAAACATATACCTATGTCTTGAATTTGGAAAAAGAAATCATATTTTATTTATCATTAAAGAAGGGTTCGGTGAATGCGCATATGAAACTGGTGGATTCGGTACCTCAAAAAAGGTTAAGAACCACTGACTTATAGTATTGTATTGAATAATAATTCCTTTATTGAAATCCTTTTATTGAATTCCACTAAGTATGGAATACCCCTCGAGCTACTCTGATTTTTTATCATGTTATATAATACCAACAACTCTGGTAACCCACTTACCAAAGAAGAAAACAGACTTTGAGAAGCTGACTTTATTGCCCAGTGTACTGCAAGGATGGCACCTGGGTGTGTCTGGCTCCCAGAAAAGGACCTTAATTGTCATACAATCATAATTATTCATTTACATATTTATTCTTTTTTATATGATTTTAATTTGTGTTTACATAGATTCAAGTATCCCACCAAATATATCTCTCCCCGCCCCCTTATTCACCCTCAGCCCCCACCACGACCCCTTTCTCCCAATATCTTCCCCCCTTCCCTCCAGGATTTGCTGGCCTGTTCTCTATAATGCTGTGTTATGTATATATATAATTTCACTAATCTCTTTCTCTTCTCTGATTCCATCATCTCTTCTACTTTTCTTCTGACTGCTTTCCCTCTGGTCCCTTTGATCCCGCCTCTGCCTCTGTTCCATTGCTCAGTTCACGTTGTTCCTTGGATTCCTCATATGAGTGAGGTCATATGATATTTTTGTTTCTCTGCCTGGCTTATTTCACTTAGCATGATAGTTTCCAGGTCCATCCATCTTGTCGCGAAAGGTAAGGTTTCCTTCTTCACGGCCACATAGTATTCCATTGTGTATATGTACCACCGCTTTTTAATCCACTTGTCCACTGACGGACACTTGCATTGTTTCCAGATCTTCGCTATTGTAAACAATGCTGCCATAAACATCAGTGATTTGGTAATCATAAGATATATTCCTAGAAGTGGGATAGCTGGGTCAAAGGGAAGTTCCATTTTAAATTTTTTGAGGAATCTCCATACTGTTTTCCACACTGGCTGCACCAGTCTGCATTCCCACCAGCAGTGCAGGAGGGTTCCCTTTTCTCCACACCCTCTCCAGCACTTATTATGTGTTGTTTTATTAATAAGTGCCATTCTGACTGGTGTGAGATGGTATCTCATTGTGGTTTTAATTTACATTTGTCTAATGATTAGTGATGTTGAACATTTATTCATCTGCCTATTGCCATCTGTATGTACTCTTTGGAGAAGATGTACATGATGCCGTTTGTGGAAGTTAGAGCACACACACGCACAAACCAACCCAATTTATTTTGTATAAAGAACACGTGATTATTTTAGGATGTATATATATATATATATAAACCTCACACCAGGCAGGGTTGGAGTAGAGAAATAGTTGAGAAATCAGGGATAAAGGGAATAAATAAGCAAGAAAGGAGCCCTGTACAGACTCTACTGAGAAATATGATTGAATCTCTGCCTGTGAGGTGCCCAGAAAAAACAACAAAAGCAAACAACAACAACCAAAAAATCATTTCACAAAACAAGTAGCATCATGTTGTATTAGACAGGGGGGCCGTCTTTCAATGCTGGAACTTAGCCTCAGGTGGAGAGGTTTCATGATGGGAAATGGGGTAGAAAAGGCAGAGACAGAAAGAATTCTCTTTGTTTAAGGAAAGAAAGCAAAAAGAATAGCTCTCTGGGAACAGTGGCGAATGTGCCTGTGTTTACATTAACATTTTTACTTGAGGTGACTGATTCCTTACATACAAGACCGTTTTCTCAGTACTTAATATGAAATCTCTCCGCACTAACAGAGCTGCAATCTCCAGAAGAGTATAAAGAATTTGGTGTTTCCAAATTATTGACAGAATGACAGCAGTCATGTCAATGTGGACTACTCATACTGGGTTATCCTTTATGCAGTGCATTTGGCTTACGAAGCAGTAGCTGATAGCCAGTGCTGATAGTCTCAGTAAGTTATGGGGTCATGGGCAAAGCCTGAGGGAAAGAGAGGTGACTGTGACCTCACAGAGCATCTGAAAGCATCTGGTCTCTTCCCTCTGAGCAGACTGTTCCAAACAGAACACTGTCATTTCGGTTATTTGCAGCTAACAAAACCATAGCATTTGTTTGCAGACACCATCTATATCTTCTCACATTTCCCATCTCCCACTCTATCCAAGGTAATGAATATCAAACTTGGAAAGGCAAGAAATGAAGGATGTTTCCCCCCAGCAGTATAAGGGCCAAGAAAATTAGGTCGAGTCCTTTCTTATGCCTCCAAATAAAATCTTGAACAAGACAGCAATTGCATTTAGAGGGGACACCGGAGCAGTTTTTAGTTGCCAGGGTTCTGTTTGGGGAGCTGATTTTAGGTTAAAATATGCGATGTATGAAAGAAAGAGTCATTTGTTTCTTGACTGACCTGGGGCCTTGATTTATCTCAATACCAAGAGAATTTTCCTCTAGGTAAAAGAGCTAATTCTTACAGTAAATCCTTGAAAGCTCCTGCCATCCAAAACAATCCATATGCGGAAAGCATGGAAACACTCTGAATTTTAGTAAAAAGGGGACAAGTTGTGAAAAGAAAAGAAAGTCTGGAAAATCTGGTTTGGTGGGGTGTGATGGTTAGCCAATCATTCACATCTCAGGATAGAAAAGAAAGCAAAGCATTTGAGGAGGACTAATGTCGTCCTTGCCACCATGGCATGTGAGCTTATTTCTCTTTCGCTGACCACTGTCAGGCAGTCTCAGTGTGGTGGTGGCCTCAGCCACCTGGCTGACCTTCCCCTGACTCCAAAAGGGAAGAAATAGTAAGGCTCTGTGTCTACCTTGCCAGGTTTTCCTGTGACCCGCCAGAGACCTCCCCCCTTTCCCACAGCCCTCCCCCAAAGCCTGCTGGAGCTTTTGGTTTATTTGTTCAAGTGAGTAAACTCTGCATCAACTACTGGTTTCTCAGTTGCCTTTAATTAGGCTTCTGGGCTCCGCTCTTTCATCTTGGTGAAATCTGCATCACTTTTTTTCACTTATTTTTGGTTCTAAAGCCACGGTTTGCTTTCATTAGGCTCATTGAAGGCACACAAGAAAGGAAAAAGCGAATAATCGCAATCATTCAACAATTCTCAGGGTTCCGATAAACCACACATTTTTTTTAGTGGCAGAAAAATTGTTTTCAAAATGTTAACTCTGCAACCTCTTCCCCTAGGGGATGGAGCACCTACCCATGAAGGCTCCAAGGTTAATGTGAGGTGGGCTTTTCTGTCTCTGAATTCCAAGTGAGGTGTCATGATGTAACGGAATAGCCCCTTCCTAATTGTCCCTTTCTTGTGGAGCTCAAGTTCTTCAGCTCTGATTGAGACTGCCACTTGGAGCATTGCTGTGAATGATAAACTCACACAGCTCTGGAGGAGGGCTCAGCCAGACACCTTCTGTTAACATCAGAAAATGGAGTTGATGACGATGTCTTCTAAAATGTCCCATGAAATGATAAGCCAGCAGTCTGGTGCTTGTTTAATCCCAGAAAGGGCAGTATATATAATATATATATTTCAGTAAAATTTTATTAAGTCTTAATACAAGATCCTGTCTTTTCACTTTGAACCAAAAGATTCTATAAAAATTATATTCATGATGTTATCTGTAATTTGTTGTTTTTACCAGGACTACCTAATAAGTAAGCTTTAGATATTACTAGAGCAAGAAAAATAAGTTTTACATAGAGTAAAATATTTAAATTTATCATTGTTATTATATTTTTGTAATTGGTATATAGAATTATAGGTGTTCCATAGAGCTTCAAAATGGGGGTGAAAGGGGACATACTTACTCATTAATAAAAGAGTTAAAACAATATTTACATTTCTATCTCAATATATTATTGTCCTCCAAGTTCATTCCAGAAAATAAAATAGCACAAATTACCAACTACTTCTAATTTTAAAAGTAAAGTACTTTAAATGGATCCAAAGCAGAGTCAATTGATAGAAAATCCAAATTCCATGTTAAAGTAGTCTTCATAAGACAACTGGGAAAAATTTGTAATTCATAAGTCAAAGAGATGATATGCCTGATACCTAAATATCTCGTGAAAGTCAATAAGGAAAAGACCAACTACCCGGGACAAAGCGGTAAAAAGGACATTTTACAGACAACATCACAGAAATTTATGTATGAGCAGATGCTCAATACACTCATAATAAGCAGAATGCAAATTAAACTGCACTGAGATTCCATTTTTTCAACTCCCAGTTTGTTTTAAAATATAAGGATAACATGATATAGTTGTAAGGGAGTAGGGGAAACGTCACTTATGAAGAGCTGAGGGGAATATATATTGTATTCAAGTCCTCTGGGGGATTTGGCAATATCTGTTAAAATTATAAATGCATATTCTTCTTGACCCTGTTATCTTTTCTAAGAATTCATTCTATGAATATATTCACTTAGGGGAAAAATAAACTATGCACAAGGTTATTGTCTGTGGCATTGACTGCAATAGTAAAAGATTAGAAAGAAAAAAAAAACAAATTCCATCAATAAGGGTCAAGTTAAATAATGTTATAACCCTATAATGGACTACTACATACCTACAATAAGTAAGGACCCTATATATTAATATTAAATAATCTTTATTACATATTACTATGTGGAAAAACCTGTTTATAATAAATTATTATAGTATATAATATAATATATTATTAATAACAGGAAAGATATAGATAGATGGATAGATGGATGGATAAATAGAGAGATAGAGAGGAATTTTCATCATACATGCTGTTATATGTTGAATTGTGTCCTAACCCTTGGTACCTGTGAATATAACTTTATTTGGAAATAGGATCTTTGCAGATGTAATCAAGTTAAGTTGAAGGTGAGGTCCTAATTCAATATGACTGTTTTCCTGACTAGAAGAAAAAAAAAGACCCAAACACATACCCACAGGCAGGACAGCCATGTAAAGATGAAGGCAGATATTGGAGGGATGCATCAACAAGCGAAGGAGCACCAAAGATGACCAGCAGACCACCAGAATCACGAACAGATTCTCTCTCATAGCCCTCAGAAGGAACCAACTCAGCCATCACTTTGATTTTGACTATGGGTCTCCAGAACTATAAGAGACTAAATATTGGCCCTGGTTGGTTGGCTCAGTGGTAGAACATTGGCCTGGCATGTGGATGTCCCAGGTTCAATTCCAGGTCAGGGCACACAGGAGAAGTGACCGTTTGCTTCTCTACCTGTTCCCCTTTCTGTACTCTCTTTCTTTCTCTCTCTCTGTTCCCTTCCTACAGCCATGGCTTGATTGGTTAAAGTGCATTGGTCTGGACGCTAAGGATGGTTCCATGGAACCTCCACTTCAGGTACTAAAAATAGTTTGGTTGCAAACATTGCCCCAAATGGGCAAAGCATCAGCTCCAGATGGGGATCCCAGTCAGGGCACATGCGGGAGTCTTTCTTACTGTCTCCCTTCCTCTCACTTGGAAAAGAGAAAAACAAAAGAGAGAGACTAAATATCTACTGTTTTAGACCACCTAGTTTGAGATCCTTAATCATAGCTGCCCTAGGAAACTAATGCACACCACTTTATAATTTTTGAATTTTGAAACCTGTAAATATAATATCTAATCAAAAACATAAGTAGATTGAAAAACTTTTGGCAAAAAGTAAGAAGAAATAAATAAAGTAGATCTTATTATAACATGGCTCCGATAAACTTTCTAAAACCATAAGAAATTTCATGAGATACATAGGTAAATTTTTTCAGAAGAGCCAACCATACTTAGGGTAATAGTTTGGAAATAAAAGAAATACTCATAAAAACCCAGTGGAAACTGGAGTCCAGCTCTCTTGACTTCTGTTCCTGAACACCTACTTGGCGGCCTGAGGTTGAGACTCAGCTGTGGGTGGACTTACTCCTTTCCCATCTTGCCTTCTTATTTAATAACCATGAAATATGCCTGAGCCCACTGAAATGGTTAGAGCTTTTACAAGACTCCAGTCTTGAGGGCTTTTGGCTACTGTCTGTATTCACAATCAAAATTTCAGAGTAAGAAAGTTAACAAGCTGGCCCTGCAAATGCAGCCATGTTAACTCCACTGACTCAGGGCTTCATTTCTCAGCTTACACAGTGAGACTGTGACTTCTTGCAAACTGGGGATGCTTAGTTCTGAGACTGAAAATGTTGTTGTGATCACAGTGCTGCAACCAAGGCATTAAGGGTCTGATCACCTCAGTACATTCAAACAAAGCTAGACTTTGATATTAGATGCTCAGCTCAGATTTCCTTTAAAAGAAAGTTCTTTTTAACAGAACAGTTTTAGCTTTACCAAAAAATTCTTATTATCAACCTACATTTGTCATAACCAATGAACCAATATTGATACATTTTTATCATTTGAATTTCACAGTACACTCAGATCTTCTTAGTGTCTGCCTAAGGTCCTCTTTCTGTTCCAGATCTCCCCCAGGATGGCACACCACATTTGTCTTCACTCAGACTCCTCTTGACTGTGACAATCTCTCAAGCTTTCTTGTGTTCAATGACCTGGAAAGTTCTGAGGAGTGCTGGTCATGCATTTTGTAAAATGTCCTTCAGTTGGGATTGATAAGATTTTTTTTTTCCTCATGATTACACTTGGATTATGGTTTTTGGGAGAATAACTAAGAGGCAAAGTGCCATTCTCATTACATAATATCAAGGATACACACTATCAGCAGGGCATCTTGATCAACATTGACCTCATTGCCTGGCAGAGGTAATATCGGTCAGGCTTCTCCATGTGCAGTCTCTCTGTCTTCCCTCTTCCCCCACTGTTCTCTTAGGAAGGAAATCACCAGGTATATCACACAGTTGAGGGGTCATGGATTTGGCTCCATCTCCTAAAGGACAGAATACCTACATAAACTATCTGGAATTTTCTGCATAGAATATCTGTCTTCTTCCATTCACTGGGGAACAAAATTTTTGTTGCATCCACATGAACACTTGTTCTTACCTAATACAAGTGTGCTGATCTCAAATCTGACATCAGTTTTTCCCTATAACCTACCGTTTTGTTGTAATTAAAGATTTTAAGTTTTCATCTTACTGTAAAATTTTCAACATTTAATTTAACATAAATGAAGTAGAATGTCTTCTTGGGCATCATATTGTGAAAATATAATAATTTATATAATGTAATAAATATACTAATACACTAAAAGATATGATTTCATCAGAATTTGTCTACAGTTTCAAAATAAAATATATTGAAACATTAATCATAAAATTTGTGCAAACTTATTTAAATTCTATTCAGGCAAAACTTTGAGTTTGTAGCTCTTGGCGATTGTGTACTTGTTGAGAACAATCTCTTTGATGTTCCAGCAGTAATCTGCCATCATATTTCTGTCCCATTGCCCCTGATAACGGTCTTCCATCGTCTTCAGATCTTTTTTTTTCTCTTTACAGGGACAGAGAGAGAGTCAGAGGGAGAGATAAATAGGGACAGACAGAAAGGGACGGAGAGAGATGAGAAGCATCAATCATTAGTTTTTCGTTGCCATTGCAACACCATAGTTGTTCATAGATTGCTTTCTCACATGTGCCTTAACCATGGGCCTTCAGCAGACCAAGGAACCCCTTGCTGGAGCCAGCAACCTTGGGACCAAGCTGGCGAGCTTTTGCTCAAGCCAGATGGGCCCGTGCTCAAACTGGGAAGCTCGGGGTCTTGAACCTGGGTCCTCCGCATCCCAGTCCGACGCTTTATCCACTGTGCCACCGCCTGGTCAGGCCATTGTCTTCAGATCTTGATGAAAGCATTCTCCCGGCTCATCACTAACAGCTCCAAGATTTTTGGGAAACTTATCAAGGTGACTGTTCAGGAAGTGAATCTTAATGCTCATGTTACATCCAATGTCGTGGAAAACCAACAGTATCCTTTGAACCAGAAGGTCATAGTTTTCTGCTCTTTTGTTGCAAAGAAAGTTCTTTGTAACTGCCACAAACGACTGCCATGCTGCTTTCTCCTTCTTACTCATCTTCCTGGCAAATTCTTTGTCATTTATGAGGGTTTGAATTAGAGGTTTATCAAATACACCTGCTTTGATCTTCTCAAAAGACAAGGCAGGAAAAGCAGAAACAATATGTTGAAAGCATTCACTTTCTCTATACAAAGCTTGAACAAACTGCTTCATTAAGCCAAGTTTGATGTGAAGTGGGGGGAAAATTATACTGTCTCGATTAGCTACAGGTTCATTCACAATATTTTGGATCCCTACTTCCAGCTTCACGTTCGGCCAATCCTTCTGTGTCCAGTGTTTCTCCCGAGCTCAGCTGTCTCACAAACACAGAAAGCAAGGATACTTTGTGAAACCTTTCTGTTGTCCTAGCAGGAAATTTACCATTTTAAGATCCACACCAATAATCCACTTATGCTCCTCATACTTTAGTAAGTCGACCACAATTTTTATGTCATTATAATCTCAAAGATGAGTTGAATAACCAATTGGAACCACTGCATAAACTTTACTGTTGTGTTCCAGACTATGTTTAGAGCTGTCAAGAAATAGTCACCATTTGAGGGAACGGCAAGATGGTGACGGAGCAGGCGGACATACCAACTTCCAACTCCCAGAACCAAAGTGGATTATAACTTAATTTTAAGAACCATCATCTGGATAAATCAACTTTGAACTAAACTAAGTGGACTCTTCAACCAAGGAACACTGAAGAAGCCACATTGAGACTGGTAGGAAAAGCAAAAACGTGGAAAGGACTGCCCAGCTCCCTGAAGCGAATGGCAGACTCGCGTGGTGGGAAGAGAGTTTAGCAGAGAGGAAGGGACCTGGGTCCCAGGAACAAAGCCCCAGCCTGCAGCCCCAGAGCCTACAAGAGGCATATGGACAGTATTGAGCTGTGAAACAGGTTAGGATACTGTTTGTGAGAAAGAAACAGTTTTCTCAGACCCAGGATTCTCCTTAAAGGGACGGCGCAGAAAACCTCTCTCACAACCACTCACCCGAGGCACCAGGGTACGGGGACAGAGGAGAGGACTGGAGTAGCGGGAAGAGAGTGCGGTCTAGAAGGCACAGGGAGAAACACTCTGAGGAACAGCCACCCCAAACCCTAAGCTGAGTCACTTCCCAAGTTGGAAATGAATATTTCCCCTGGAACTAGCAATACCAGCAAAGGGAGGCAGGACACCGGCCAAACAAGCTCCCCAGTGGCACTTAGAGCAGAGCTGCTTAGAAGGAGGGAGATTTCAGGACTACAGTATGGAATGTTAGGGTCTGAGCTGCAGTGGCCCCATCCACACTGCTGAGGGCTTGCTGGAGAGAAGATGATGGTGGGACATGGAAACACTCTTCTGTCGGTGGGAAAGGAGGCCCAGCCCACTGGCGTGAGTCAGGTTTCCCCCTGCAGCCCCACCTACTGGGGGAAAAGAGGAAGCCTGAGAACGGGCAGAGATCTGCTGCTGAGCAGAAGCGCAGGGGCGTGCAGCAGCACCAGGCCTCTGAGGTTTGCGACCATGCGTGAGCCGGCCCTGACAGAAGGGGTGGGGCTAATGCCCAGGACAGGCGGAGGCTCTCAACAGAATACGTGCCAGCAGCCTTGGCTCAGCCAGCCCAAGAAATCGTGGTTGGCGATCCTGCACAAGCCGACCACGACTGCGGGGGCCAGGAAAATGCCAGGGGCCTGAAAGAGGCGGGGACCAAAACTGAGCCAAGGTGCTCACCACTGCCCTTGGTGCCAAGGCTTGTGGTTTGAGTGCAGTGTGCAACCCCAATTGTTTGGGCGAGTCAAAGGCCCAGACAAGCTGAGGCTTATAGAGCCATGCACGAGAATAAAGCCTCTCTAACAGAGAGGCAGAAACCACAGCAACAGCTGCAGTGGGCAAGTGCCAGCAATACCCATACACAACCACCCTAGGCAGTGGTAGAGGGGGTGGCAGACAGACCACACCTAGGGAAAAAAGAGGCAACACCCATTGGACTCCAGTGGCCAAACCATTCTTATACACAGACAAAATGGGCAGGCAGATAAGTGCAACCCAAATGAATCAAGAGAAATCTCCAGAGAAGGACCTGAATGAACCAGATATAACCAAATTATCAGATGCAGAGTTTAAAATAATGATAGTTAGGATGTTCAAAGAAATTAGAGAAACAATGGATAGTCATTACAAACACCTAAATAAAAAGATAACAAGTATAAAAAAGAAAATTGAAATAATAAAAAAGAATCAGACAGAAATGACAAATATAATATCAGAATTGAAGAACACAATGGAAGGAATTAAAAGAATGGATGAAGCTAAGGAGTGAATCAGCAAGTTAAAGGACAAAATAAACGAAGGCACAGAAGCAGAGGAGAAAAAAGAAAACAGACTCAAAAAGACAGAGGAAACTAAGGGAGCTCTGTGACAACATGAAGAGAAATAACATCCGCATCATAGGGGTTCCCGAAGATGAAGAAAAAAAACAAAAGATAGAAACTCTGTTCAACCAAATCATAGCTGAATACTTCCCTAAATTAAGGCTGGAAAATGACTCCGATGTTCAAGAAGCTCAGAGAACACCATTAAAGAGAAACTCAAAGAAATCTACACCAAGACACATCATAATTAAAATACCAAGGCTAAGTGATAAAGAAAACATATTAAAAGCCACTAGAGAAAAAATGGCTATCACCTACAAAAGAGCCCCTATAAGGATGACAACTGACTTCTCAACAGAAACACTTGAGGCCAGAAGGGAATGGCAAGATATATTCAAAAAAATGCAGAACAAGAACCTACAACCAAGACTACTTTATTCAGCAAGACTAACGTTTAAAATTGAAGGAAAATTTAAAAGCTTCCCAGACAAAAAAACACTCAAGGAATTCATTAAAACCAAACTAATCCTGCAAGAGATGCTAAGGGACCTGTTGAGAACAGATCAAATGGCAGAAAGAATATAGAAAAAAAGGAATACAGTTTTAAAGAATAAAATGGCAATAAACAACTACATATTAATAGTAACGTTAAATGTAAATAAATTAAATGACCCAATCAAAATACATACGGTAGCTGCATAAATTAAAAAAAAAAAAACAGAAACCATGCATATGCTGTCTACAAGAGACACACCTTAAAACACAAGATGCACATAGACTAAAGATAAAAGGATGGTGAAAAATATTTCATGCAAATGGAAATGAAAAAAAGCTGGCATAGCAATACTTATATCTGACAAAATGGACTTTAAAACAAAGGCTGTAGTAAGAGATAAAGAAGGACATTACATAATGATAAAGGGAACAATTCAACAGGGAGATATAACCATTATAAATATCTACGTGCCAAACATAAATGCACCAAAATACATAAAGAAGACTTTGATGGATATAAGGGTGAAATCAACAGCAATACTATAGTAGTAGGGGAATATCAATACCCCACTAACTTCACTAGATAGATCCTCAAGAAAGAAAATTAACAAAGAAACAGCAGACATAAAGGATACACTAGATCACTAGATTTAATAGATATCTTCAGAACTCTTCACCCTAAAGCAGCAGAATATACATTCTTTTCAAGTGCTCATGGTACATTCTCTAGAATAGACCACGTGTTAGGACACAAAAGTGGTCTCAACAAATTTAAGAGGATTGAAATCCGAAGAAGCAAGATGGCGATGGAGTAGGCAGAAGTACCAACTTCCAACTCCCAGAACCAAAGTGGATTATTACTCAATTTTAAGAACCATCATCTGGATAAACCAACTTTGAGCTAAACTAAGTGAACTCTTCAACCAAGGAACACAGAAGAAGCCACATTGAGACTGGTAGGAATAGCAAAAACGCGAAAAGGGCTGCCCAGCTCCCCAGAGCAAACGGCAGCCCGGAGAGACCCGCTTGGTGGGAGGAGAGTTTGGCAAAGAGGGAGGGTCCTGGGTCCCAGGAACCAAGCCCCAGCCTACAATCCCAGAGCCTAGAAGAGGCGTTTGGACAGTTTTGAGCTGTGAAAAAAGTGAGGGAGCTCCCAGGCCTACAGTGTGGAGTATTAGGTCCCTTCCTACTCTGCTGATAGTTGCTGAAGGGTATGGTGGCGGCAGGACGTTGAAACGTGGTTCTGTCAGCGTGTGCGGAGGCCAAGCCAGTGTGAGCTCGGTCTAGCCCAGCAGGGGCGAAGGGGACACGCGAAAGTGGTCTGGAAGCTGCGGCCCGCCTGAAATCCCACCTGTGGGGACAAAGCGGGAGGCCAGGAACGGGCAGAGATCTGCTCTGCGACCCTGCGCAAGCCCGCCCTGACCACAGGGATGGAGCTAGGAACAGGAACGGGCGGGGCTCGTGGTTGATCTCACGATAACAGCCCCGCCCGGCAGGAGAAACCATGGTTTGAGATCCTACGTGCACGAGTGGGCACTGAACGCGGGGGCAGGGTAGACCCCATGATGAGCGGAAGCTCGCAGCTAAGCCTACGCTACTATCCCCGACCAGCCGGAGAAACCACGGTTTTCCATCCTACGTGCACGAGCAGGCTCCCAACGCGGGGGGTGGTTAAGGTCCAGGAAGAGCGGATGCTCCCAGCTGAGAAGAAGCCAGCAAACACGCCCAGTCCAATAAACCTTAATTTGCGACCCTGCACAGAAGGGCCCTGGCCTCGAGGGCGGGGCTAAAACTCAGAACAGGCAAAGGCTCACAGCGGAGAGCACGTCAAAAGCCCTGTCTAACCCGCAAAACTATGGCGAGCAGGCTCTGAATGCGGGAGCTGGGAGGAAGTCCGAAAACAGGCTAGGTCCACAGCTGAGCAAAGGTGCTCACCTCTACCCTTGGTGCTGAGGCTTGTGGCTTGAGTGACAGCCCCTCCCGCGGAGGAGAGGCAGGAATCACAGCAACAGCCGCAGTAGGCTGTTGCTGGCAACGCCCATACCCAACCACCATAGGCAGCGGCAGAGGGGGTGGCGGGCCTGCAGACAGACCACACATAGAGAAAACAAAGGCAACACCTACTGAACTCCAGTGGCCACAACTTGCTTATACACAGAAAAAATGGGATGCACAGACAGAGGAATGCAAACCAAATGAATCAAGAGAAATCCCCAGGGAAGGACCTGAATGAACCAGATATAACCAAATTACCAGAAGCAGAATTTAGAATAATGATAGTTAGGATGTTCAAAGAAATTAGAGCAACAATGGATAGTCATTATGAACGCCCAAAAAAAGAGATAACAAGTATAAAAAACAAAATTGAAATAATAAAAAAGATTCAGACAGAAATGACAAATACAGTATCAGAACTGAAAACCACAATGGAAGGAATTAAAAGCAGGATGAATCACGCTGAGGATTGAATAAGCGAGTTAGAGGACACCATAAACAAAGGCACAGAAGCAGAGAAGAAAAAGGAAAAGAGACTTAAAAAATGTGAGGAAACTCTAAGGGAGCTCTGTGACAACATGAAGAGAAACAACATTGGCATAATAGGGGTGCCTGAAGAAGAGGAGAGATGACAGGAAATGGAAACTTTGTTCAATCAAATCATAGCAGAAAACTTCCCTAAATTAAGGCTGGGAAACACTCCACACGTTCAAGAAGCACACAGAACTCCATTAAAGAGAAACCCAAAAAGATCTACATCAAGACACATCATAGTTAAAATACCAAAGCTAATGGATAAAGAAAATATTTTAAAAGCTGCTAGAGAAAAAAAGGCTATCACCTAAAAAGGAGCCCCCATAAGGATGATATCAAACTTCTCAACAGAAACACTTGAGGCCAGAAGGGAATGGCGAGATATAATCAAAGTAATGTAGAACAAGAACCTACAACCAAGACTACTTTATCCAGCAAGGCTAACGTTTAAAATTGAAGGAGAAATAAAGAGCTTCCCAGAAAAAGAAAGCCTGAAGGAATTCATAAAAACCAAGCCAATTCTGTAAGAGATACTAAGGGGCCTCTTGTGAACAGTTTAAAGGGAGGAATGAATAGAGCAAAAGAAGAATACAGCTTTAAAGAATAAAATGGCAATAAACAACTACATATCAATAATAACCTTAAATGTAAATGGATTAAATGATCCAATCAAAAGACATAGGGTAGCTGCATGGATAAAGAAACAGGACCCATACATATGCTGTCTACAAGAGACACACCTTAAAACAAAAGATGCTCATAGACTGAACGTAAAAGGATGGAAAAAAATATTTCATGCAAATGGAAATGAAAAAAAAGGAGGGGTACCAATACTTATATCAGACAAAATGGACTTTAAAACAAAGGCTGTAGTAAGAGATAAATGAGGACACTACATAATGATAAAGGGAACAATTCAACAGGAAGATATAACTATTGTAAATATCTATGTACCAAATATAGGAGCCCCGACATACATAAAGCAGACTTTGATGGATATAAAGGGCAAGATTAACAGCAATACTATCATAGTAGGGGATTTCAATACCCCTCTAACAACACTGGATAGATCCTCAAGAAAGAAAATTAATAAAGAAACAGCAGACTTAAAGGAGACACTAGATCAACTTGATTTAATAGATATCATCAGAACATTTCATCCTAAAGAAGTAGAATATACATTCTTCTCAAGCGCTCATGGTACGTTTTCTAGGATAGACCACATGTTAGGACACAAAAATGGTCTCAATAAATTTAAGAAGATTGAAATCATATCAAGCATTTTCTCTGATCACAATGCCATGAAACTAGAAATTAACCACAAAAGAAAAACTGAAAAATACTCAAACACTTGGAAACTAAATAGCTTGTTATTAAATAATGAATGGATTAACAATGAGATCAAAGAAGAAATAAAAAAGTTTCTAGAAACAAATGATAATCAGCATACATCAACTCAAAATTTATGGGACACAGCAAAAGCAGTTCTGAGAGGGAAGTTCATTGCACTACAGGCATATCATAAGAAGCTAGAAAAAGCTCAAATAAGCAACCTGACCCTGCATCTAAAAGAACTAGAAAAACAACAACAAATAAAACCCAAGACAAGTAGAAGAAAGAAAATAATAAAGGTCAGAGCAGAAATAAATGACATAGAGGCTAAGGAAACAATACAGAGGATCAATGAAACCAGAAGCTGGTTCTTTGAAAAGGTAAACAAGATTGATGAACCTTTAACAAGACTCACCAAGAAAAAAAGAGAGAGGACTCAAATAAATAAAATTAGAAAGGACAGTGGAGAAATAACAACTGACACAATAGAAATACAAAGCATCGTAAGAAAATACTATGAAAAACGATATGCCAAAAAATTAGACAATCTTGGTGAAATGGACAAATTTCTTGAATCATATAACCTTCCAAAAATCAATCTGGAAGAATCAGAACACCTAAACAGACCAATTACAGCAAATGAGATCGAAACAGTTATCAAAAAACTCCCAAAAAAAAAAGTCCTGGGCCTGATGGCTTCACAAGTGAGTCTATCAAAAATTCAAAGAAGAACTAACTCCTATCCTCCTCAAGCTATTTCAAAAAATTCAAAAGGAAGGAAGAATTCCAAACTCCTTTTATTAGGCGAGCTTAATTCTGATCACAAAACCGGGTAAAGACAACACAAAGAAAGAAAATTATAGGCCTATATCCCTGATGAATTTAGACGCTAAAATTCTCAACAAAATATTAGCCAACCAGATCCAGCAATATATGAAAAAAATCATACACCACGATCAAGTGGGATTTATTCTGGAGAGGCAAGGTTGGTTCAATATTCGCAAATCAATCAATGTGATTCATCACATAAACAAAAGGAAGGACAAAAATCACATGATAATTTCAATAGATGCAGAAAAGGCATGTGATAAAATCCAGCACCCATTCATGCTCAAAACTCTCAGTAAAGTGGGAATACAGGGATCATTCCTTAACATGATAAAGGCCATCTACGATAAACTGACAGCAAACATCATACTAAATGGACAAAGATTAAAAGCAATCCCCTTAAGATCAGGAACCAGGCAGGGTTGCCCACTTTCACCACTCTTATTCAACATAGTTCTGGAAGTCCTAGCTACAGCAATCAGACAAGAAGAAGAAATAAAAGGCATACAAATTGGAAAAGAAGAAGTAAAACTGTCATTATTTGCAGATGATATGATATTGTATATTGAAAACCCTAAAGTCTCAGTCAAAAAACTATTGGACCTTATAAATGAATTCAGCAAGGTGGCAGGATATAAAATTAATACTCAGAAATCAGAGGCATTTCTATACACCAACAATGAAATATCAGCAAAAGAAATTAAGGAAACAATCCCCTTCACTATTGCAGCCAAAAAAATAAAGTACCTAGGAGTAAATTTAACCAAGGAGGTTAAGGACTTGTACTCAGAAAATTATAGAACATTGATAAAAGAAATCAAGGAAGATACAAACAATGGAAGCATATACCGTGCTCATGGCTAGGAAGAATAAACATCATTAAAATGTCTATATTACCCAAAGCAATTTATAAATTCAATGCAATACCAATTAAAATACCAATGACATACTTCAAAGATATAGAACACATATTCCAAAAATTTGTATGGAACCAAAAAAGAACACGAATAGCCTCAGCAATCTTAAAAAGAAAAAATAAAGCAGGAGGTATCACTCTTCCTGATATCAAGGTTTACTACAAGGCCATTATACTCAAGACAGCCTGGTACTGGCATAAGAACAGGCACATAGATCAATGGAACAGAACAGAGAACCCAGAAATAAACCCACAGCTTTATGGACAACTGATATTTGACAAAGGAGGAAAGAACATACAATGGAGTAAAGACAGCCTCTTTAACAAATGGTGTTGGGAAAATTGGACATCTACCTGCAAAAAATTGAAACTAGACCATCAACTTACACCATTCACAAAAACAAACTCAAAATGGATAATAGACTTAAATGTAAGCCGTGAAACCATAAACATCTTAGAAGAAAACATAGGCAGCAAGCTCTCCGACATCTGTAGCAGCGGTATATTTGCCGATTTATCTTCATGGGCATCTGAAATAAAAGGCAAGATAAACAAATGGGACTATATCAAACTAAAAAGTTTTTGCACAGCTAAAGACAATAGGAACAGAATAAAAAGACAAACCACACAATGGGAGAACATATTCGACAGCACATCTGATGAGGGGTTAATAACTAAAATTTATAAAGAACTTATAAAAAGCAACACCAGGAAGACAAACAACCCAATCAAAAAATGGGCAAAAGAAATGAATAGAAATTTCTCCAAAGAGGACATACAGATGGCCAATAGGCATATGAAAAAATGCTCAACATCACTAATCATTAGAGAAATGCAAATTAAAACCACAATGAGATATCACCTCACACCAGTCAGAATGACACTTATCAGCAAAACAACACAGAATAAGTGCTGGCGAGGATGTAAAGAAAAGGGAACTCTTCTGCACTGCTGGTGGGAATGCAGACTGGTGCAGCCACTGTGGAAAACAGTTTGGAGATTCCTCAGAAAATTCAAAATCGAACTGCCTTTTGACCCAGCTATCCCACTTTTAGGAATATACCCTAAGAACACCATAGCACTGTTCGAAAAGAAGAAATGCGCCCCCATGTTCGTGGCAGCATTGTTCACAATAGCGAAGATCTGGAACCAGCCCAAGTGTCCGTCAGAAGACGAGTGGATTAAAAAGCTATGGTACATATATACTATGGAATACTACTCAGCCATAAGAAACGATGACATTGGATCATTTATAACAAAATGGATGTACCTTGATAACATTATACGGAGTGAAAGAAGTAAATCAGAAAAAAAGAAAAACTGAGAACAGCACGATTACATACATAGGTGGGACATGAACGTGAGGGTATGAGACATGTACAAGAGAGTGGTGGTTATAAAATGGGGGGAGGGAGGGAAGAATGGGATAGGGAGGAGGGGAAGGACGCAGGGAAAACCAGATTGAAGGTGACAGAGGACAATTTGACTTTTGGTGATGGGTATGCAACACAATTGAATGATAAGATAACCTGGAGATGTTTTCATTGTACATATGTACCCTGATTTATTGATGTCACCCCATTACAATTAATAATAATAAAATATATATATATATATAAAAAGAATAAAATGGCAATAAACAACTACATATCAATAATAACCTTAAATGTAAATGGATTAAATGATCCAATCAAAAGACATAGGGTAGCTGCATGGATAAAGAAACAGGACCCATACATATGCTGTCTACAAGAGACACACCTTAAAACAAAAGATGCTCATAGACTGAACGTAAAAGGATGGAAAAAAATATTTCCTGCAAATGGAAATGAAAAAAAAGGAGGGGTAGCAATACTTATATCAGACAAAATGGACTTTAAAACAAAGGCTGTAGTAAGAGATAAAGGAGGACACTACATAATGATAAAGGGAACAATTCAACAGGAAGATATAACTATTGTAAATATCTATGTACCAAATATAGGAGCCCCGACATACATAAAGCAGACTTTGATGGATATAGAGGGCGAGATTAACAGCAATACTATCATAGTAGGGGATTTCAATACCCCTCTAACAACACTGGATAGATCCTCAAGAAAGAAAATTAATAAAGAAACAGCAGACTTAAAGGAGACACTAGATCAACTTGATTTAATAGATAATTTCAGAACTTTTCACCCTAAAGCAGTAGAATATACATTCTTCTCAAGCGCTCATGGTACGTTTTCTAGGATAGACCACATGTTAGGACACAAAAATGGTCTCAATAAATTTAAGAAGATTGAAATCAAATCAAGCATTTTCTCTGATCACAATGCCATGAAACTAGAAATTAACCACAAAAGAAAAACTGAAAAATACTCAAACACTTGAAAATTAAATAGCATGTTATTAAATAACGAATGGATTAACAATGAGATCAAAGAAGAAATAAAAAAGTTTCTAGAAACAAATGATAATGAGCATACATCAACTCAAAATTTAAGGGAAACAGCAAAAGCAGTTCTGAGAGGAAGTTTATTACACTACAGGCATATCATAAGAACCTAAAAAAAGCTCAAATATGCAACCTGACCCTGCATCTAAAAGAACTAGAAAAACAACAACAAATAAAACCCAAGACAAGTAGAAGGAAGGAAATAATAAAGGTCAGAGCAGAAATAAATGACATAGAGGCTAAGGAAACAATACAGAGGATCAATAATACAAGAAGCTGGTTCTTTGAAAAGGTAAACAAGATTGATGAACCTTTAACTAGACTCACCAAGAAAAAAAGAGAGAGGACTCAAATAAATAAAATTAGAAAGGACAGTGGAGAAATAACAACTGACACAACAGAAATACAAAGCATTTAAGAAAATACTATGAAGAACTATATGCCAAAAAATTAGACAATCTTGGTGAAATGGACAAATTTCTTGAATCATATAACCTTCCAAAAATCAATCTGGAAGAATCAGAACACCTAAACAGACCAATTACAGCAAATGAGATCGAAACAGTTATCAAAAAACTCCCAAAAAAGAAAAGTCCTGGGCCTGATGGTTTCACAAGTGAATTCTATCAAAAATTTAAAGAAGAACTAACTCCTATCCTCCTCAAGCTATTTCAAAAAATTCAAGAGGAAGGAAGACTTCCAAACTCCTTTTATGAGGCGAGCAAAATTCTGATCCCAAAACCGGGCAAAGACAACACAAAGAAAGAAAATTATAGGCCTATATCCCTGATGAATTTAGATGCTAAAATTCTCAACAAAATATTAGCCAACCGGATCCAGCAATATATGAAAAAATCATACACCACGATCAAGTGGGATTTATTCTGGAGAGGCAAGGCTGGTTCAATATTCGCAAATCAATCAATGTGATTCATCACATAAACAAAAGGAAGGACAAAAATCACATGATAATTTCAATAGATGCAGAAAAGGCATGTGATAAAATCCAGCACCCATTCATGCTCAAAACTCTCAGTAAAGTGGGAATACAGGGATCATTCGTTAACATGATAAAGGCCATCTACGATAAACTGACAGCAAACATCATACTAAATGGACAAAGATTAAAAGCAATTCCCTTAAGATCAGGAACCAGGCAAGGTTGCCCGCTTTCACCACTCTTATTCAACATAGTTCTGGAAATCCTAGCTACAGCAATCAGACAACAAGAAGAAATAAAAGGCATCCAAATTGGAAAAGAAGAAGTAAAACTGTCACTATTTGCAGATGATATGATATTGTATATTGAAAACCCTAAAGTCTCAGTCAAAAAACTACTGGACCTTATAAATGAATTCAGCAAGGTGGCAGGATATAAAATTAATACTCAGAAATCAGAGGTATTTTTATATACCAACAATGAACTGTCAGCAAAAGAAATTAAGGAAACAATCCCCTTCACTATTGCAGCCAAAAAAAATAAAGTACCTAGGAGTAAATTTAACCAAGGAGGTTAAGGACTTGTACTCGAAAAATTATAAAACATTGATAAAAGAAATCAAGGAAGATACAAACAAGTAGAAGCATATACCATGCTCATGGTTAGGAATAATAAACATCATTAAAATGTCTATATGAGGAGCAAGATGGCGACGGAGTAGGCGGACGTACGAACTTCCAACTCCCAGAACCAAAGTGGATTACAACTCAATTTTAAGAACCACCACCTGGATAAACCAACTTTGAACAAAACTAAGTGGACTCTTCAACCAAGGAACACTGCAGAAGCCACATTGAGACTGGTAGGAATAGCGAAAACGCGAAGAGGGCTGCCCAGCTCCCCGGAGCAAACGGCAGCCTGGAGAGACCCGCGGGGCGGGAGGAGAGTTTGGTGGAGAGGGAGGGACCTGGGTCCCAGGAACCAAGCCCCAGCCTCCAGTCCTAGAGCCTAGAAGAGCGTTTGGACAGTATTGAGCTGTGAAACAAGTGAGGGAGCTCCCAGGCCTACAGTGTGGAGTATTAGGTCCCTTCCTACTCTACTGAGGGCTGCTTGGGGTTTTGGGGCGACAGGACGCTGAAAGGCGGTTCTGTCGGCGTGGGCAGGGTCCAAGCCGGTGGGAGATCGGTCTAGCCCAGAGGGTCAGAGGGGACCGCGAAAGCGGTCCGGAAGCTGCGGGCCCGCCTTTAATCCCACTTACGGGGACAAAGCGGGAGGCCAGGAACGGGCAGGTCCTGCGCAAGCCGGCCCTGACCGCGGGGACCGCGTTAGGACTAGGGAAGGGCAGGGGCTCGCGGCAGAGCTGACGCTACCAGTCCCGCACCACCCCACCCCACCCCCGGGCCGGAGAAACCGCGGTTGGCCAGTATACGTGCGCGAGCGGGCTCCGAGCGCGGGAACGAGGTGGACCCCGAGACAAGTGGAGGCTCGCAGCTCAGCCCACACTACTATCCCCATCCGGCCGGAGAAACCCCAGATAGCATTCATACGTGAACGAGCGGGCTCCGAACGCGGGGGCGGGGTAGAGTCCGGGATGAGCGGAAGTACGCAGCTCAGCGGAAGCCAGCAAACACGCCCGCCCCAATAAACCTTGGTTTCCGACCCTGCGCAGAAGGGCCCGGGCCTCGAGGGCGGGGCTAAAGCTCCGGACGGGCAAAAGCTTACAGCTGAGAGCACGTCAAAAGCCCCGCCTAACCCGCGGAAGTGTAGCGAGCAGGCTCCGACTGCTGGTTCTGGGCGGAAGTCCGGAAATAGGCTGGGTCCGCAGCTGAGGAAAGGTGCTCACATCTACCCTTGGTGCTAATCTTGTGGCTTCAGTCACAACCCCTCACACGGAGGAGAGGCAGAAATCATAGCAAAAGCCGCAGTGGGCCGGCGCTGGCAACGCTCATACCCAACCACCCTAGGCACCGGCAGAGGGGGTGGGGGGCCTGCAGATAGACCACACCTAGAGAACACAAAGGCAACACCTACTGGACTCCAGTGGCCAAAACTTGCTTATACACAGAAAAAATGGGCAGACAGAGGAATGCAAACCAAATGAATCAAGAGAAATCCCCAGAGAAGGACCTGAATGAACTAGATATAACCAAATTACCAGAAGCAGAATTTAGAATAATGATAGTTAGGATGTTCAAAGAAATTAGAGCAACAATGGATAGTCATTATGAACATCTAAATAAAGAGATAACAAGTATAAAAAATGAAATTGAAATAATAAAAAAGAATCAGACAAAAATGACAAATACAGTATCAGAACTGAAGACCACAATGGAAGGAATTAAAAGCAGGATGGATGATGCTGAGGATCGAATAAGCGAGTTAGAGGACACAATAAAAAAAGGCACAGAAGCAGAGAAGAAAAAGGAAAAGAGACTTAAAAAATGTGAGGAAACTCTAAGGGAGCTCTGTGACAACATGAAGAGAAACAACATTCGCATCATAGGGGTGCCTGAAGAAGAGGAGAGAGGACAGGAAATGGAAACTTTGTTCAATCAAATGATAGCAGAAAACTTCCCTAAATTAAGGCTGGGAAACACTCCACACATTCAAGAAGCACACAGAACTCCATTAAGGAGAAACCCAAAAAGATCTACACCAAGACACATCATAGTTAAATTACCAAAGCTAATGGATAAAGAAAAAATTTTTAAAGCTGCTAGAGAAAAAAAGACTATCACCTACAAAGGATCCCCCATAAGGATGACATCGGACTTCCCAACAGAAACACTTGAGGCCAGAAGGGAATGGCAAGAAATAATCAAAGTAATGCAGAACAAGAACCTACAACCAAGACTACTTTATCCAGCAAGGCTAACATTTAAAATTGAAGGAGAAATAAAGAGCTTCCCAGAAAAAGAAAGCCTGAAGGAATTCATAAAAACCAAGCCAATTCTGTAAGAGATACTAAGGGGCCTCTTGTGAACAGTTTAAAGGGAGGAATGAATAGAGCAAAAGAAGAATACAGCTTTAAAGAATAAAATGGCAATAAACAACTACATATCAATAATAACCTTAAATGTAAATGGATTAAATGATCCAATCAAAAGACATAGGGTAGCTGCATGGATAAAGAAACAGGACCCATACATATGCTGTCTACAAGAGACACACCTTAAAACAAAAGATGCTCATAGACTGAACGTAAAAGGATGGAAAAAAATATTTCATGCAAATGGAAATGAAAAAAAAGGAGGGGTAGCAATACTTATATCAGACAAAATGGACTTTAAAACAAAGGCTGTAGTAAGAGATAAAGGAGGACACTACATAATGATAAAGGGAACAATTCAACAGGAAGATATAACTATTGTAAATATCTATGTACCAAATATAGGAGCCCCGACATACATAAAGCAGACTTTGATGGATATAGAGGGCGAGATTAACAGCAATACTATCATAGTAGGGGATTTCAATACCCCTCTAACAACACTGGATAGATCCTCAAGAAAGAAAATTAATAAAGAAACAGCAGACTTAAAGGAGACACTAGATCAACTTGATTTAATAGATAATTTCAGAACTTTTCACCCTAAAGCAGTAGAATATACATTCTTCTCAAGCGCTCATGGTACGTTTTCTAGGATAGACCACATGTTAGGACACAAAAATGGTCTCAATAAATTTAAGAAGATTGAAATCATATCAAGCATTTTCTCTGATCACAATGCCATGAAACTAGAAATTAACCACAAAAGAAAACCTGAAAAATACTCAAACACTTGGAAACTAAATAGCATGTTATTAAATAATGAATGGATTAACAATGAGATCAAAGAAGAAATAAAAAAGTATCTAGAAACAAATGATAATGAGCATACATCAACTCAAAATTTATGGGACACAGCAAAAGCAGTTCTGAGAGGGAAGTTTATTGCACTACAGGCATATCATAAGAAGCTAGAAAAAGCTCAAATAAGCAACCTGACCCTGCATCTAAAAGAACTAGAAAAACAACAACAAATAAAACCCAAGACAAGTAGAAGGAAGGAAATAATAAAGGTCAGAGCAGAAATAAATGACATAGAGGCTAAGGAAACAATACAGAGGATCAATGAAACAAGAAGCTGGTTTTTTGAAAAGGTAAACAAGATTGATGAACCTTTAACCAGACTCACCAAGAAAAAAAGAGAGAGGACTCAAATAAATAAAATTAGAAAGAACAGTGGAGAAATAACAACTGAGACAACAGAAATACAAAGCATTTAAGAAAATACTATGAAGAACTATATGCCAAAAAATTAGACAATCTTGGTGAAATGGACAAATTTCTTGAATCATATAACCTTCCAAAAATCAATCTGGAAGAATCAGAACACCTAAACCGACCAATTACAGCAAATGAGATCGAAACAGTTATCAAAAAACTCCCAAAAAGGAAATGTCCTGGGCCTGATGGCTTCACAAGTGAATTCTATCAAAAATTTAAAGAAGAACTAACTCCTATTCACCTCAAGCTATTTCAAAAAATTCAAGAGGAAGGAAGACTTCCAAACTCCTTTTATGAGGCGAGCATAATTCTGATCCCAAAACCGGGCAAAGACAACACAAAGAAAGAAAATTATAGGCCTATATCCCTGATGAATTTAGACGCTAAAATTCTCAACAAAATATTAGCCAACCGGATCCAGCAATATATGAAAAAAATCATACACCACGATCAAGTGGGATTTATTCTGGAGAGGCAAGGCTGGTTCAATATTCGCAAATCAATCAATGTGATTCATCACATAAACAAAAGGAAGGACAAAAATCACATGATAATTTCAATAGATGCAGAAAAGGCATGTGATAAAATCCAGCACCCATTCATGCTCAAAACTCTCAGTAAAGTGGGAATACAGGGATCATTCGTTAACATGATAAAGGCCATCTACGATAAACTGACAGCAAACATCATACTAAATGGACAAAGATTAAAAGCAATCCCCTTAAGATCAGGAACCAGGCAGGGTTGCCCACTTTCACCACTCTTATTCAACATAGTTCTGGAAGTCCTAGCTACAGCAATCAGACAAGAAGAAGAAATAAAAGGCATACAAATTGGAAAAGAAGAAGTAAAACTGTCATTATTTGCAGATGATATGATATTGTATATTGAAAACCCTAAAGTCTCAGTCAAAAAACTATTGGACCTTATAAATGAATTCAGCAAGGTGGCAGGATATAAAATTAATACTCAGAAATCAGAGGCATTTCTATACACCAACAATAAAATATCAGCAAAAGAAATTAAGGAAACAATCCCCTTCACTATTGCAGACAAAATAATAAAGTACCTAGGAGTAAATTTAACCAAGGAGGTTAAGGACTTGTACTCGGAAAATTATAGAACATTGATAAAAGAAATCAAGGAAGATACAAACAATGGAAGCATATACCGTGCTCATGGCTAGGAAGAATAAACATCATTAAAATGTCTATATTACCCAAAGCAATTTATAAATTCAATGCAATACCAATTAAAATACCAATGACATACTTCAAAGATATAGAACACATATTCCAAAAATTTGTATGGAACCAAAAAAGAACACGAATAGCCTCAGCAATCTTAAAAAGAAAAAATAAAGCAGGAGGTATCACTCTTCCTGATATCAAGGTTTACTACAAGGCCATTATACTCAAGACAGCCTGGTACTGGCATAAGAACAGGCACATAGATCAATGGAACAGAACAGAGAACCCAGAAATAAACCCACAGCTTTATGGACAACTGATATTTGACAAAGGAGGAAAGAACATACAATGGAGTAAAGACAGCCTCTTTAACAAATGGTGTTGGGAAAATTGGACATCTACCTGCAAAAAATTGAAACTAGACCATCAACTTACACCATTCACAAAAACAAACTCAAAATGGATAATAGACTTAAATGTAAGCCGTGAAACCATAAACATCTTAGAAGAAAACATAGGCAGCAAGCTCTCCGACATCTGTAGCAGCGGTATATTTGCCGATTTATCTTCATGGGCATCTGAAATAAAAGGCAAGATAAACAAATGGGACTATATCAAACTAAAAAGTTTTTGCACAGCTAAAGACAATAGGAACAGAATAAAAAGACAAACCACACAATGGGAGAACATATTCGACAGCACATCTGATGAGGGGTTAATAACTAAAATTTATAAAGAACTTATAAAAAGCAACACCAGGAAGACAAACAACCCAATCAAAAAATGGGCAAAAGAAATGAATAGAAATTTCTCCAAAGAGGACATACAGATGGCCAATAGGCATATGAAAAAATGCTCAACATCACTAATCATTAGAGAAATGCAAATTAAAACCACAATGAGATATCACCTCACACCAGTCAGAATGGCACTTATCAGCAAAACAACACAGAATAAGTGCTGGCGAGGATGTAAAGAAAAGGGAACTCTTCTGCACTGCTGGTGGGAATGCAGACTGGTGCAGCCACTGTGGAAAACAGTTTGGAGATTCCTCAGAAAATTCAAAATCGAACTGCCTTTTGACCCAGCTATCCCACTTTTAGGAATATACCCTAAGAACACCATAGCACTGTTCGAAAAGAAGAAATGCGCCCCCATGTTCGTGGCAGCATTGTTCACAATAGCGAAGATCTGGAACCAGCCCAAGTGTCCGTCAGAAGACGAGTGGATTAAAAAGCTATGGTACATATATACTATGGAATACTACTCAGCCATAAGAAACGATGACATTGGATCATTTATAACAAAATGGATGTACCTTGATAACATTATACGGAGTGAAAGAAGTAAATCAGAAAAAAAGAAAAACTGAGAACAGCACGATTACATACATAGGTGGGACATGAACGTGAGGGTATGAGACATGTACAAGAGAGTGGTGGTTATAAAATGGGGGGAGGGAGGGAAGAATGGGATAGGGAGGAGGGGAAGGACGCAGGGAAAACCAGATTGAAGGTGACAGAGGACAATTTGACTTTTGGTGATGGGTATGCAACACAATTGAATGATAAGATAACCTGGAGATGTTTTCATTGTACATATGTACCCTGATTTATTGATGTCACCCCATTACAATTAATAATAATAAAATATATATATATATATATAAAAAGAATAAAATGGCAATAAACAACTACATATCAATAATAACCTTAAATGTAAATGGATTAAATGATCCAATCAAAAGACATAGGGTAGCTGCATGGATAAAGAAACAGGACCCATACATATGCTGTCTACAAGAGACACACCTTAAAACAAAAGATGCTCATAGACTGAACGTAAAAGGATGGAAAAAAATATTTCATGCAAATGGAAATGAAAAAAAAGGAGGGGTAGCAATACTTATATCAGACAAAATGGACTTTAAAACAAAGGCTGTAGTAAGAGATAAAGGAGGACACTACATAATGATAAAGGGAACAATTCAACAGGAAGATATAACTATTGTAAATATCTATGTACCAAATATAGGAGCCCCGACATACATAAAGCAGACTTTGATGGATATAGAGGGCGAGATTAACAGCAATACTATCATAGTAGGGGATTTCAATACCCCTCTAACAACACTGGATAGATCCTCAAGAAAGAAAATTAATAAAGAAACAGCAGACTTAAAGGAGACACTAGATCAACTTGATTTAATAGATAATTTCAGAACTTTTCACCCTAAAGCAGTAGAATATACATTCTTCTCAAGCGCTCATGGTACGTTTTCTAGGATAGACCACATGTTAGGACACAAAAATGGTCTCAATAAATTTAAGAAGATTGAAATCAAATCAAGCATTTTCTCTGATCACAATGCCATGAAACTAGAAATTAACCACAAAAGAAAAACTGAAAAATACTCAAACACTTGAAAATTAAATAGCATGTTATTAAATAACGAATGGATTAACAATGAGATCAAAGAAGAAATAAAAAAGTTTCTAGAAACAAATGATAATGAGCATACATCAACTCAAAATTTAAGGGAAACAGCAAAAGCAGTTCTGAGAGGAAGTTTATTACACTACAGGCATATCATAAGAACCTAAAAAAAGCTCAAATATGCAACCTGACCCTGCATCTAAAAGAACTAGAAAAACAACAACAAATAAAACCCAAGACAAGTAGAAGGAAGGAAATAATAAAGGTCAGAGCAGAAATAAATGACATAGAGGCTAAGGAAACAATACAGAGGATCAATAATACAAGAAGCTGGTTCTTTGAAAAGGTAAACAAGATTGATGAACCTTTAACTAGACTCACCAAGAAAAAAAGAGAGAGGACTCAAATAAATAAAATTAGAAAGGACAGTGGAGAAATAACAACTGACACAACAGAAATACAAAGCATTTAAGAAAATACTATGAAGAACTATATGCCAAAAAATTAGACAATCTTGGTGAAATGGACAAATTTCTTGAATCATATAACCTTCCAAAAATCAATCTGGAAGAATCAGAACACCTAAACAGACCAATTACAGCAAATGAGATCGAAACAGTTATCAAAAAACTCCCAAAAAAGAAAAGTCCTGGGCCTGATGGTTTCACAAGTGAATTCTATCAAAAATTTAAAGAAGAACTAACTCCTATCCTCCTCAAGCTATTTCAAAAAATTCAAGAGGAAGGAAGACTTCCAAACTCCTTTTATGAGGCGAGCAAAATTCTGATCCCAAAACCGGGCAAAGACAACACAAAGAAAGAAAATTATAGGCCTATATCCCTGATGAATTTAGATGCTAAAATTCTCAACAAAATATTAGCCAACCGGATCCAGCAATATATGAAAAAATCATACACCACGATCAAGTGGGATTTATTCTGGAGAGGCAAGGCTGGTTCAATATTCGCAAATCAATCAATGTGATTCATCACATAAACAAAAGGAAGGACAAAAATCACATGATAATTTCAATAGATGCAGAAAAGGCATGTGATAAAATCCAGCACCCATTCATGCTCAAAACTCTCAGTAAAGTGGGAATACAGGGATCATTCGTTAACATGATAAAGGCCATCTACGATAAACTGACAGCAAACATCATACTAAATGGACAAAGATTAAAAGCAATTCCCTTAAGATCAGGAACCAGGCAAGGTTGCCCGCTTTCACCACTCTTATTCAACATAGTTCTGGAAATCCTAGCTACAGCAATCAGACAACAAGAAGAAATAAAAGGCATCCAAATTGGAAAAGAAGAAGTAAAACTGTCACTATTTGCAGATGATATGATATTGTATATTGAAAACCCTAAAGTCTCAGTCAAAAAACTACTGGACCTTATAAATGAATTCAGCAAGGTGGCAGGATATAAAATTAATACTCAGAAATCAGAGGTATTTTTATATACCAACAATGAACTGTCAGCAAAAGAAATTAAGGAAACAATCCCCTTCACTATTGCAGCCAAAAAAAATAAAGTACCTAGGAGTAAATTTAACCAAGGAGGTTAAGGACTTGTACTCGAAAAATTATAAAACATTGATAAAAGAAATCAAGGAAGATACAAACAAGTAGAAGCATATACCATGCTCATGGTTAGGAATAATAAACATCATTAAAATGTCTATATGAGGAGCAAGATGGCGACGGAGTAGGCGGACGTACGAACTTCCAACTCCCAGAACCAAAGTGGATTACAACTCAATTTTAAGAACCACCACCTGGATAAACCAACTTTGAACAAAACTAAGTGGACTCTTCAACCAAGGAACACTGCAGAAGCCACATTGAGACTGGTAGGAATAGCGAAAACGCGAAGAGGGCTGCCCAGCTCCCCGGAGCAAACGGCAGCCTGGAGAGACCCGCGGGGCGGGAGGAGAGTTTGGTGGAGAGGGAGGGACCTGGGTCCCAGGAACCAAGCCCCAGCCTCCAGTCCTAGAGCCTAGAAGAGCGTTTGGACAGTATTGAGCTGTGAAACAAGTGAGGGAGCTCCCAGGCCTACAGTGTGGAGTATTAGGTCCCTTCCTACTCTACTGAGGGCTGCTTGGGGTTTTGGGGCGACAGGACGCTGAAAGGCGGTTCTGTCGGCGTGGGCAGGGTCCAAGCCGGTGGGAGATCGGTCTAGCCCAGAGGGTCAGAGGGGACCGCGAAAGCGGTCCGGAAGCTGCGGGCCCGCCTTTAATCCCACTTACGGGGACAAAGCGGGAGGCCAGGAACGGGCAGGTCCTGCGCAAGCCGGCCCTGACCGCGGGGACCGCGTTAGGACTAGGGAAGGGCAGGGGCTCGCGGCAGAGCTGACGCTACCAGTCCCGCACCACCCCACCCCACCCCCGGGCCGGAGAAACCGCGGTTGGCCAGTATACGTGCGCGAGCGGGCTCCGAGCGCGGGAACGAGGTGGACCCCGAGACAAGTGGAGGCTCGCAGCTCAGCCCACACTACTATCCCCATCCGGCCGGAGAAACCCCAGATAGCATTCATACGTGAACGAGCGGGCTCCGAACGCGGGGGCGGGGTAGAGTCCGGGATGAGCGGAAGTACGCAGCTCAGCGGAAGCCAGCAAACACGCCCGCCCCAATAAACCTTGGTTTCCGACCCTGCGCAGAAGGGCCCGGGCCTCGAGGGCGGGGCTAAAGCTCCGGACGGGCAAAAGCTTACAGCTGAGAGCACGTCAAAAGCCCCGCCTAACCCGCGGAAGTGTAGCGAGCAGGCTCCGACTGCTGGTTCTGGGCGGAAGTCCGGAAATAGGCTGGGTCCGCAGCTGAGGAAAGGTGCTCACATCTACCCTTGGTGCTAATCTTGTGGCTTCAGTCACAACCCCTCACACGGAGGAGAGGCAGAAATCATAGCAAAAGCCGCAGTGGGCCGGCGCTGGCAACGCTCATACCCAACCACCCTAGGCACCGGCAGAGGGGGTGGGGGGCCTGCAGATAGACCACACCTAGAGAACACAAAGGCAACACCTACTGGACTCCAGTGGCCAAAACTTGCTTATACACAGAAAAAATGGGCAGACAGAGGAATGCAAACCAAATGAATCAAGAGAAATCCCCAGAGAAGGACCTGAATGAACTAGATATAACCAAATTACCAGAAGCAGAATTTAGAATAATGATAGTTAGGATGTTCAAAGAAATTAGAGCAACAATGGATAGTCATTATGAACATCTAAATAAAGAGATAACAAGTATAAAAAATGAAATTGAAATAATAAAAAAGAATCAGACAAAAATGACAAATACAGTATCAGAACTGAAGACCACAATGGAAGGAATTAAAAGCAGGATGGATGATGCTGAGGATCGAATAAGCGAGTTAGAGGACACAATAAAAAAAGGCACAGAAGCAGAGAAGAAAAAGGAAAAGAGACTTAAAAAATGTGAGGAAACTCTAAGGGAGCTCTGTGACAACATGAAGAGAAACAACATTCGCATCATAGGGGTGCCTGAAGAAGAGGAGAGAGGACAGGAAATGGAAACTTTGTTCAATCAAATGATAGCAGAAAACTTCCCTAAATTAAGGCTGGGAAACACTCCACACATTCAAGAAGCACACAGAACTCCATTAAGGAGAAACCCAAAAAGATCTACACCAAGACACATCATAGTTAAATTACCAAAGCTAATGGATAAAGAAAAAATTTTTAAAGCTGCTAGAGAAAAAAAGACTATCACCTACAAAGGATCCCCCATAAGGATGACATCGGACTTCCCAACAGAAACACTTGAGGCCAGAAGGGAATGGCAAGAAATAATCAAAGTAATGCAGAACAAGAACCTACAACCAAGACTACTTTATCCAGCAAGGCTAACATTTAAAATTGAAGGAGAAATAAAGAGCTTCCCAGAAAAAGAAAGCCTGAAGGAATTCATAAAAACCAAGCCAATTCTGTAAGAGATACTAAGGGGCCTCTTGTGAACAGTTTAAAGGGAGGAATGAATAGAGCAAAAGAAGAATACAGCTTTAAAGAATAAAATGGCAATAAACAACTACATATCAATAATAACCTTAAATGTAAATGGATTAAATGATCCAATCAAAAGACATAGGGTAGCTGCATGGATAAAGAAACAGGACCCATACATATGCTGTCTACAAGAGACACACCTTAAAACAAAAGATGCTCATAGACTGAACGTAAAAGGATGGAAAAAAATATTTCATGCAAATGGAAATGAAAAAAAAGGAGGGGTAGCAATACTTATATCAGACAAAATGGACTTTAAAACAAAGGCTGTAGTAAGAGATAAAGGAGGACACTACATAATGATAAAGGGAACAATTCAACAGGAAGATATAACTATTGTAAATATCTATGTACCAAATATAGGAGCCCCGACATACATAAAGCAGACTTTGATGGATATAGAGGGCGAGATTAACAGCAATACTATCATAGTAGGGGATTTCAATACCCCTCTAACAACACTGGATAGATCCTCAAGAAAGAAAATTAATAAAGAAACAGCAGACTTAAAGGAGACACTAGATCAACTTGATTTAATAGATAATTTCAGAACTTTTCACCCTAAAGCAGTAGAATATACATTCTTCTCAAGCGCTCATGGTACGTTTTCTAGGATAGACCACATGTTAGGACACAAAAATGGTCTCAATAAATTTAAGAAGATTGAAATCATATCAAGCATTTTCTCTGATCACAATGCCATGAAACTAGAAATTAACCACAAAAGAAAACCTGAAAAATACTCAAACACTTGGAAACTAAATAGCATGTTATTAAATAATGAATGGATTAACAATGAGATCAAAGAAGAAATAAAAAAGTATCTAGAAACAAATGATAATGAGCATACATCAACTCAAAATTTATGGGACACAGCAAAAGCAGTTCTGAGAGGGAAGTTTATTGCACTACAGGCATATCATAAGAAGCTAGAAAAAGCTCAAATAAGCAACCTGACCCTGCATCTAAAAGAACTAGAAAAACAACAACAAATAAAACCCAAGACAAGTAGAAGGAAGGAAATAATAAAGGTCAGAGCAGAAATAAATGACATAGAGGCTAAGGAAACAATACAGAGGATCAATGAAACAAGAAGCTGGTTTTTTGAAAAGGTAAACAAGATTGATGAACCTTTAACCAGACTCACCAAGAAAAAAAGAGAGAGGACTCAAATAAATAAAATTAGAAAGAACAGTGGAGAAATAACAACTGAGACAACAGAAATACAAAGCATTTAAGAAAATACTATGAAGAACTATATGCCAAAAAATTAGACAATCTTGGTGAAATGGACAAATTTCTTGAATCATATAACCTTCCAAAAATCAATCTGGAAGAATCAGAACACCTAAACCGACCAATTACAGCAAATGAGATCGAAACAGTTATCAAAAAACTCCCAAAAAGGAAATGTCCTGGGCCTGATGGCTTCACAAGTGAATTCTATCAAAAATTTAAAGAAGAACTAACTCCTATTCACCTCAAGCTATTTCAAAAAATTCAAGAGGAAGGAAGACTTCCAAACTCCTTTTATGAGGCGAGCATAATTCTGATCCCAAAACCGGGCAAAGACAACACAAAGAAAGAAAATTATAGGCCTATATCCCTGATGAATTTAGACGCTAAAATTCTCAACAAAATATTAGCCAACCGGATCCAGCAATATATGAAAAAAATCATACACCACGATCAAGTGGGATTTATTCTGGAGAGGCAAGGCTGGTTCAATATTCGCAAATCAATCAATGTGATTCATCACATAAACAAAAGGAAGGACAAAAATCACATGATAATTTCAATAGATGCAGAAAAGGCATGTGATAAAATCCAGCACCCATTCATGCTCAAAACTCTCAGTAAAGTGGGAATACAGGGATCATTCGTTAACATGATAAAGGCCATCTACGATAAACTGACAGCAAACATCATACTAAATGGACAAAGATTAAAAGCAATCCCCTTAAGATCAGGAACCAGGCAGGGTTGCCCACTTTCACCACTCTTATTCAACATAGTTCTGGAAGTCCTAGCTACAGCAATCAGACAAGAAGAAGAAATAAAAGGCATACAAATTGGAAAAGAAGAAGTAAAACTGTCATTATTTGCAGATGATATGATATTGTATATTGAAAACCCTAAAGTCTCAGTCAAAAAACTATTGGACCTTATAAATGAATTCAGCAAGGTGGCAGGATATAAAATTAATACTCAGAAATCAGAGGCATTTCTATACACCAACAATGAAATATCAGCAAAAGAAATTAAGGAAACAATCCCCTTCACTATTGCAGACAAAATAATAAAGTACCTAGGAGTAAATTTAACCAAGGAGGTTAAGGACTTGTACTCGGAAAATTATAGAACATTGATAAAAGAAATCAAGGAAGATACAAACAATGGAAGCATATACCGTGCTCATGGCTAGGAAGAATAAACATCATTAAAATGTCTATATTACCCAAAGCAATTTATAAATTCAATGCAATACCAATTAAAATACCAATGACATACTTCAAAGATATAGAACACATATTCCAAAAATTTGTATGGAACCAAAAAAGAACACGAATAGCCTCAGCAATCTTAAAAAGAAAAAATAAAGCAGGAGGTATCACTCTTCCTGATATCAAGGTTTACTACAAGGCCATTATACTCAAGACAGCCTGGTACTGGCATAAGAACAGGCACATAGATCAATGGAACAGAACAGAGAACCCAGAAATAAACCCACAGCTTTATGGACAACTGATATTTGACAAAGGAGGAAAGAACATACAATGGAGTAAAGACAGCCTCTTTAACAAATGGTGTTGGGAAAATTGGACATCTACCTGCAAAAAATTGAAACTAGACCATCAACTTACACCATTCACAAAAACAAACTCAAAATGGATAATAGACTTAAATGTAAGCCGTGAAACCATAAACATCTTAGAAGAAAACATAGGCAGCAAGCTCTCCGACATCTGTAGCAGCGGTATATTTGCCGATTTATCTTCATGGGCATCTGAAATAAAAGGCAAGATAAACAAATGGGACTATATCAAACTAAAAAGTTTTTGCACAGCTAAAGACAATAGGAACAGAATAAAAAGACAAACCACACAATGGGAGAACATATTCGACAGCACATCTGATGAGGGGTTAATAACTAAAATTTATAAAGAACTTATAAAAAGCAACACCAGGAAGACAAACAACCCAATCAAAAAATGGGCAAAAGAAATGAATAGAAATTTCTCCAAAGAGGACATACAGATGGCCAATAGGCATATGAAAAAATGCTCAACATCACTAATCATTAGAGAAATGCAAATTAAAACCACAATGAGATATCACCTCACACCAGTCAGAATGGCACTTATCAGCAAAACAACACAGAATAAGTGCTGGCGAGGATGTAAAGAAAAGGGAACTCTTCTGCACTGCTGGTGGGAATGCAGACTGGTGCAGCCACTGTGGAAAACAGTTTGGAGATTCCTCAGAAAATTCAAAATCGAACTGCCTTTTGACCCAGCTATCCCACTTTTAGGAATATACCCTAAGAACACCATAGCACTGTTCGAAAAGAAGAAATGCGCCCCCATGTTCGTGGCAGCATTGTTCACAATAGCGAAGATCTGGAACCAGCCCAAGTGTCCGTCAGAAGACGAGTGGATTAAAAAGCTATGGTACATATATACTATGGAATACTACTCAGCCATAAGAAACGATGACATTGGATCATTTATAACAAAATGGATGTACCTTGATAACATTATACGGAGTGAAAGAAGTAAATCAGAAAAAAAGAAAAACTGAGAACAGCACGATTACATACATAGGTGGGACATGAACGTGAGGGTATGAGACATGTACAAGAGAGTGGTGGTTATAAAATGGGGGGAGGGAGGGAAGAATGGGATAGGGAGGAGGGGAAGGACGCAGGGAAAACCAGATTGAAGGTGACAGAGGACAATTTGACTTTTGGTGATGGGTATGCAACACAATTGAATGATAAGATAACCTGGAGATGTTTTCATTGTACATATGTACCCTGATTTATTGATGTCACCCCATTACAATTAATAATAATAAAATATATATATATATATATAAAAAGAATAAAATGGCAATAAACAACTACATATCAATAATAACCTTAAATGTAAATGGATTAAATGATCCAATCAAAAGACATAGGGTAGCTGCATGGATAAAGAAACAGGACCCATACATATGCTGTCTACAAGAGACACACCTTAAAACAAAAGATGCTCATAGACTGAACGTAAAAGGATGGAAAAAAATATTTCATGCAAATGGAAATGAAAAAAAAGGAGGGGTAGCAATACTTATATCAGACAAAATGGACTTTAAAACAAAGGCTGTAGTAAGAGATAAAGGAGGACACTACATAATGATAAAGGGAACAATTCAACAGGAAGATATAACTATTGTAAATATCTATGTACCAAATATAGGAGCCCCGACATACATAAAGCAGACTTTGATGGATATAGAGGGCGAGATTAACAGCAATACTATCATAGTAGGGGATTTCAATACCCCTCTAACAACACTGGATAGATCCTCAAGAAAGAAAATTAATAAAGAAACAGCAGACTTAAAGGAGACACTAGATCAACTTGATTTAATAGATAATTTCAGAACTTTTCACCCTAAAGCAGTAGAATATACATTCTTCTCAAGCGCTCATGGTACGTTTTCTAGGATAGACCACATGTTAGGACACAAAAATGGTCTCAATAAATTTAAGAAGATTGAAATCAAATCAAGCATTTTCTCTGATCACAATGCCATGAAACTAGAAATTAACCACAAAAGAAAAACTGAAAAATACTCAAACACTTGAAAATTAAATAGCATGTTATTAAATAACGAATGGATTAACAATGAGATCAAAGAAGAAATAAAAAAGTTTCTAGAAACAAATGATAATGAGCATACATCAACTCAAAATTTAAGGGAAACAGCAAAAGCAGTTCTGAGAGGAAGTTTATTACACTACAGGCATATCATAAGAACCTAAAAAAAGCTCAAATATGCAACCTGACCCTGCATCTAAAAGAACTAGAAAAACAACAACAAATAAAACCCAAGACAAGTAGAAGGAAGGAAATAATAAAGGTCAGAGCAGAAATAAATGACATAGAGGCTAAGGAAACAATACAGAGGATCAATGAAACAAGAAGCTGGTTTTTTGAAAAGGTAAACAAGATTGATGAACCTTTAACCAGACTCACCAAGAAAAAAAGAGAGAGGACTCAAATAAATAAAATTAGAAAGAACAGTGGAGAAATAACAACTGAGACAACAGAAATACAAAGCATTTAAGAAAATACTATGAAGAACTATATGCCAAAAAATTAGACAATCTTGGTGAAATGGACAAATTTCTTGAATCATATAACCTTCCAAAAATCAATCTGGAAGAATCAGAACACCTAAACCGACCAATTACAGCAAATGAGATCGAAACAGTTATCAAAAAACTCCCAAAAAGGAAATGTCCTGGGCCTGATGGCTTCACAAGTGAATTCTATCAAAAATTTAAAGAAGAACTAACTCCTATTCACCTCAAGCTATTTCAAAAAATTCAAGAGGAAGGAAGACTTCCAAACTCCTTTTATGAGGCGAGCATAATTCTGATCCCAAAACCGGGCAAAGACAACACAAAGAAAGAAAATTATAGGCCTATATCCCTGATGAATTTAGACGCTAAAATTCTCAACAAAATATTAGCCAACCGGATCCAGCAATATATGAAAAAAATCATACACCACGATCAAGTGGGATTTATTCTGGAGAGGCAAGGCTGGTTCAATATTCGCAAATCAATCAATGTGATTCATCACATAAACAAAAGGAAGGACAAAAATCACATGATAATTTCAATAGATGCAGAAAAGGCATGTGATAAAATCCAGCACCCATTCATGCTCAAAACTCTCAGTAAAGTGGGAATACAGGGATCATTCGTTAACATGATAAAGGCCATCTACGATAAACTGACAGCAAACATCATACTAAATGGACAAAGATTAAAAGCAATCCCCTTAAGATCAGGAACCAGGCAGGGTTGCCCACTTTCACCACTCTTATTCAACATAGTTCTGGAAGTCCTAGCTACAGCAATCAGACAAGAAGAAGAAATAAAAGGCATACAAATTGGAAAAGAAGAAGTAAAACTGTCATTATTTGCAGATGATATGATATTGTATATTGAAAACCCTAAAGTCTCAGTCAAAAAACTATTGGACCTTATAAATGAATTCAGCAAGGTGGCAGGATATAAAATTAATACTCAGAAATCAGAGGCATTTCTATACACCAACAATGAAATATCAGCAAAAGAAATTAAGGAAACAATCCCCTTCACTATTGCAGACAAAATAATAAAGTACCTAGGAGTAAATTTAACCAAGGAGGTTAAGGACTTGTACTCGGAAAATTATAGAACATTGATAAAAGAAATCAAGGAAGATACAAACAATGGAAGCATATACCGTGCTCATGGCTAGGAAGAATAAACATCATTAAAATGTCTATATTACCCAAAGCAATTTATAAATTCAATGCAATACCAATTAAAATACCAATGACATACTTCAAAGATATAGAACACATATTCCAAAAATTTGTATGGAACCAAAAAAGAACACGAATAGCCTCAGCAATCTTAAAAAGAAAAAATAAAGCAGGAGGTATCACTCTTCCTGATATCAAGGTTTACTACAAGGCCATTATACTCAAGACAGCCTGGTACTGGCATAAGAACAGGCACATAGATCAATGGAACAGAACAGAGAACCCAGAAATAAACCCACAGCTTTATGGACAACTGATATTTGACAAAGGAGGAAAGAACATACAATGGAGTAAAGACAGCCTCTTTAACAAATGGTGTTGGGAAAATTGGACATCTACCTGCAAAAAATTGAAACTAGACCATCAACTTACACCATTCACAAAAACAAACTCAAAATGGATAATAGACTTAAATGTAAGCCGTGAAACCATAAACATCTTAGAAGAAAACATAGGCAGCAAGCTCTCCGACATCTGTAGCAGCGGTATATTTGCCGATTTATCTTCATGGGCATCTGAAATAAAAGGCAAGATAAACAAATGGGACTATATCAAACTAAAAAGTTTTTGCACAGCTAAAGACAATAGGAACAGAATAAAAAGACAAACCACACAATGGGAGAACATATTCGACAGCACATCTGATGAGGGGTTAATAACTAAAATTTATAAAGAACTTATAAAAAGCAACACCAGGAAGACAAACAACCCAATCAAAAAATGGGCAAAAGAAATGAATAGAAATTTCTCCAAAGAGGACATACAGATGGCCAATAGGCATATGAAAAAATGCTCAACATCACTAATCATTAGAGAAATGCAAATTAAAACCACAATGAGATATCACCTCACACCAGTCAGAATGGCACTTATCAGCAAAACAACACAGAATAAGTGCTGGCGAGGATGTAAAGAAAAGGGAACTCTTCTGCACTGCTGGTGGGAATGCAGACTGGTGCAGCCACTGTGGAAAACAGTTTGGAGATTCCTCAGAAAATTCAAAATCGAACTGCCTTTTGACCCAGCTATCCCACTTTTAGGAATATACCCTAAGAACACCATAGCACTGTTCGAAAAGAAGAAATGCGCCCCCATGTTCGTGGCAGCATTGTTCACAATAGCGAAGATCTGGAACCAGCCCAAGTGTCCGTCAGAAGACGAGTGGATTAAAAAGCTATGGTACATATATACTATGGAATACTACTCAGCCATAAGAAACGATGACATTGGATCATTTATAACAAAATGGATGTACCTTGATAACATTATACGGAGTGAAAGAAGTAAATCAGAAAAAAAGAAAAACTGAGAACAGCACGATTACATACATAGGTGGGACATGAACGTGAGGGTATGAGACATGTACAAGAGAGTGGTGGTTATGAAATGGGGGCAGGGAGGGAAGAATGGGATAGGGAGGAGGGGAAGGACGCAGGGAAAACCAGATTGAAGGTGACAGAGGACAATTTGACTTTTGGTGATGGGTATGCAACACAATTGAATGATAAGATAACCTGGAGATGTTTTCATTGTACATATGTACCCTGATTTATTGATGTCACCCCATTACAATTAATAATAATAAAAAATATATATATATATATAAAAAGAATAAAATGGCAATAAACAACTACATATCAATAATAACCTTAAATGTAAATGGATTAAATGATCCAATCAAAAGACATAGGGTAGCTGCATGGATAAAGAAACAGGACCCATACATATGCTGTCTACAAGAGACACACCTTAAAACAAAAGATGCTCATAGACTGAACGTAAAAGGATGGAAAAAAATATTTCATGCAAATGGAAATGAAAAAAAAGGAGGGGTAGCAATACTTATATCAGACAAAATGGACTTTAAAACAAAGGCTGTAGTAAGAGATAAAGGAGGACACTACATAATGATAAAGGGAACAATTCAACAGGAAGATATAACTATTGTAAATATCTATGTACCAAATATAGGAGCCCCGACATACATAAAGCAGACTTTGATGGATATAGAGGGCGAGATTAACAGCAATACTATCATAGTAGGGGATTTCAATACCCCTCTAACAACACTGGATAGATCCTCAAGAAAGAAAATTAATAAAGAAACAGCAGACTTAAAGGAGACACTAGATCAACTTGATTTAATAGATAATTTCAGAACTTTTCACCCTAAAGCAGTAGAATATACATTCTTCTCAAGCGCTCATGGTACGTTTTCTAGGATAGACCACATGTTAGGACACAAAAATGGTCTCAATAAATTTAAGAAGATTGAAATCAAATCAAGCATTTTCTCTGATCACAATGCCATGAAACTAGAAATTAACCACAAAAGAAAAACTGAAAAATACTCAAACACTTGAAAATTAAATAGCATGTTATTAAATAACGAATGGATTAACAATGAGATCAAAGAAGAAATAAAAAAGTTTCTAGAAACAAATGATAATGAGCATACATCAACTCAAAATTTAAGGGAAACAGCAAAAGCAGTTCTGAGAGGAAGTTTATTACACTACAGGCATATCATAAGAACCTAAAAAAAGCTCAAATATGCAACCTGACCCTGCATCTAAAAGAACTAGAAAAACAACAACAAATAAAACCCAAGACAAGTAGAAGGAAGGAAATAATAAAGGTCAGAGCAGAAATAAATGACATAGAGGCTAAGGAAACAATACAGAGGATCAATAATACAAGAAGCTGGTTCTTTGAAAAGGTAAACAAGATTGATGAACCTTTAACTAGACTCACCAAGAAAAAAAGAGAGAGGACTCAAATAAATAAAATTAGAAAGGACAGTGGAGAAATAACAACTGACACAACAGAAATACAAAGCATTTAAGAAAATACTATGAAGAACTATATGCCAAAAAATTAGACAATCTTGGTGAAATGGACAAATTTCTTGAATCATATAACCTTCCAAAAATCAATCTGGAAGAATCAGAACACCTAAACAGACCAATTACAGCAAATGAGATCGAAACAGTTATCAAAAAACTCCCAAAAAAGAAAAGTCCTGGGCCTGATGGTTTCACAAGTGAATTCTATCAAAAATTTAAAGAAGAACTAACTCCTATCCTCCTCAAGCTATTTCAAAAAATTCAAGAGGAAGGAAGACTTCCAAACTCCTTTTATGAGGCGAGCAAAATTCTGATCCCAAAACCGGGCAAAGACAACACAAAGAAAGAAAATTATAGGCCTATATCCCTGATGAATTTAGATGCTAAAATTCTCAACAAAATATTAGCCAACCGGATCCAGCAATATATGAAAAAATCATACACCACGATCAAGTGGGATTTATTCTGGAGAGGCAAGGCTGGTTCAATATTCGCAAATCAATCAATGTGATTCATCACATAAACAAAAGGAAGGACAAAAATCACATGATAATTTCAATAGATGCAGAAAAGGCATGTGATAAAATCCAGCACCCATTCATGCTCAAAACTCTCAGTAAAGTGGGAATACAGGGATCATTCGTTAACATGATAAAGGCCATCTACGATAAACTGACAGCAAACATCATACTAAATGGACAAAGATTAAAAGCAATTCCCTTAAGATCAGGAACCAGGCAAGGTTGCCTGCTTTCACCACTCTTATTCAACATAGTTCTGGAAATCCTAGCTACAGCAATCAGACAACAAGAAGAAATAAAAGGCATCCAAATTGGAAAAGAAGAAGTAAAACTGTCACTATTTGCAGATGATATGATATTGTATATTGAAAACCCTAAAGTCTCAGTCAAAAAACTACTGGACCTTATAAATGAATTCAGCAAGGTGGCAGGATATAAAATTAATACTCAGAAATCAGAGGTATTTTTATATACCAACAATGAACTGTCAGCAAAAGAAATTAAGGAAACAATCCCCTTCACTATTGCAGCCAAAAAAAATAAAGTACCTAGGAGTAAATTTAACCAAGGAGGTTAAGGACTTGTACTCGAAAAATTATAAAACATTGATAAAAGAAATCAAGGAAGATACAAACAAGTAGAAGCATATACCATGCTCATGGTTAGGAATAATAAACATCATTAAAATGTCTATATGAGGAGCAAGATGGCGACGGAGTAGGCGGACGTACGAACTTCCAACTCCCAGAACCAAAGTGGATTACAACTCAATTTTAAGAACCACCACCTGGATAAACCAACTTTGAACAAAACTAAGTGGACTCTTCAACCAAGGAACACTGCAGAAGCCACATTGAGACTGGTAGGAATAGCGAAAACGCGAAGAGGGCTGCCCAGCTCCCCGGAGCAAACGGCAGCCTGGAGAGACCCGCGGGGCGGGAGGAGAGTTTGGTGGAGAGGGAGGGACCTGGGTCCCAGGAACCAAGCCCCAGCCTCCAGTCCTAGAGCCTAGAAGAGCGTTTGGACAGTATTGAGCTGTGAAACAAGTGAGGGAGCTCCCAGGCCTACAGTGTGGAGTATTAGGTCCCTTCCTACTCTACTGAGGGCTGCTTGGGGTTTTGGGGCGACAGGACGCTGAAAGGCGGTTCTGTCGGCGTGGGCAGAGTCCAAGCCGGTGGGAGATCGGTCTAGCCCAGAGGGTCAGAGGGGACCGCGAAAGCGGTCCGGAAGCTGCGGGCCCGCCTTTAATCCCACTTACGGGGACAAAGCGGGAGGCCAGGAACGGGCAGGTCCTGCGCAAGCCGGCCCTGACCGTGGGGACCGCGTTAGGACTAGGGAAGGGCAGGGGCTCGCGACAGAGCTGACGCTACCAGTCCCGCACCACCCCACCCCACCCCCGGGCCGGAGAAACCGCGGTTGGCCAGTATACGTGCGCGAGCGGGCTCCGAGCGCGGGAACGAGGTGGACCCCGAGACAAGTGGAGGCTCGCAGCTCAGCCCACACTACTATCCCCATCCGGCCGGAGAAACCCCAGATAGCATTCATACGTGAACGAGCGGGCTCCGAACGCGGGGGCGGGGTAGAGTCCGGGATGAGCGGAAGTACGCAGCTCAGCGGAAGCCAGCAAACACGCCCGCCCCAATAAACCTTGGTTTCCGACCCTGCGCAGAAGGGCCCGGGCCTCGAGGGCGGGGCTAAAGCTCCGGACGGGCAAAAGCTTACAGCTGAGAGCTCGTCAAAAGCCCCGCCTAACCCGCGGAAGTGTAGCGAGCAGGCTCCGACTGCTGGTTCTGGGCGGAAGTCCGGAAATAGGCTGGGTCCGCAGCTGAGGAAAGGTGCTCACATCTACCCTTGGTGCTAATCTTGTGGCTTCAGTCACAACCCCTCACACGGAGGAGAGGCAGAAATCATAGCAAAAGCCGCAGTGGGCCGGCGCTGGCAACGCTCATACCCAACCACCCTAGGCACCGGCAGAGGGGGTGGGGGGCCTGCAGATAGACCACACCTAGAGAACACAAAGGCAACACCTACTGGACTCCAGTGGCCAAAACTTGCTTATACACAGAAAAAATGGGCAGACAGAGGAATGCAAACCAAATGAATCAAGAGAAATCCCCAGAGAAGGACCTGAATGAACTAGATATAACCAAATTACCAGAAGCAGAATTTAGAATAATGATAGTTAGGATGTTCAAAGAAATTAGAGCAACAATGGATAGTCATTATGAACATCTAAATAAAGAGATAACAAGTATAAAAAATGAAATTGAAATAATAAAAAAGAATCAGACAAAAATGACAAATACAGTATCAGAACTGAAGACCACAATGGAAGGAATTAAAAGCAGGATGGATGATGCTGAGGATCGAATAAGCGAGTTAGAGGACACAATAAAAAAAGGCACAGAAGCAGAGAAGAAAAAGGAAAAGAGACTTAAAAAATGTGAGGAAACTCTAAGGGAGCTCTGTGACAACATGAAGAGAAACAACATTCGCATCATAGGGGTGCCTGAAGAAGAGGAGAGAGGACAGGAAATGGAAACTTTGTTCAATCAAATGATAGCAGAAAACTTCCCTAAATTAAGGCTGGGAAACACTCCACACATTCAAGAAGCACACAGAACTCCATTAAGGAGAAACCCAAAAAGATCTACACCAAGACACATCATAGTTAAATTACCAAAGCTAATGGATAAAGAAAAAATTTTTAAAGCTGCTAGAGAAAAAAAGACTATCACCTACAAAGGATCCCCCATAAGGATGACATCGGACTTCCCAACAGAAACACTTGAGGCCAGAAGGGAATGGCAAGAAATAATCAAAGTAATGCAGAACAAGAACCTACAACCAAGACTACTTTATCCAGCAAGGCTAACATTTAAAATTGAAGGAGAAATAAAGAGCTTCCCAGAAAAAGAAAGCCTGAAGGAATTCATAAAAACCAAGCCAATTCTGTAAGAGATACTAAGGGGCCTCTTGTGAACAGTTTAAAGGGAGGAATGAATAGAGCAAAAGAAGAACACAGCTTTAAAGAATAAAATGGCAATAAACAACTACATATCAATAATAACCTTAAATGTAAATGGATTAAATGATCCAATCAAAAGACATAGGGTAGCTGCATGGATAAAGAAACAGGACCCATACATATGCTGTCTACAAGAGACACACCTTAAAACAAAAGATGCTCATAGACTGAACGTAAAAGGATGGAAAAAAATATTTCATGCAAATGGAAATGAAAAAAAAGGAGGGGTAGCAATACTTATATCAGACAAAATGGACTTTAAAACAAAGGCTGTAGTAAGAGATAAAGGAGGACACTACATAATGATAAAGGGAACAATTCAACAGGAAGATATAACTATTGTAAATATCTATGTACCAAATATAGGAGCCCCGACATACATAAAGCAGACTTTGATGGATATAGAGGGCGAGATTAACAGCAATACTATCATAGTAGGGGATTTCAATACCCCTCTAACAACACTGGATAGATCCTCAAGAAAGAAAATTAATAAAGAAACAGCAGACTTAAAGGAGACACTAGATCAACTTGATTTAATAGATAATTTCAGAACTTTTCACCCTAAAGCAGTAGAATATACATTCTTCTCAAGCGCTCATGGTACGTTTTCTAGGATAGACCACATGTTAGGACACAAAAATGGTCTCAATAAATTTAAGAAGATTGAAATCATATCAAGCATTTTCTCTGATCACAATGCCATGAAACTAGAAATTAACCACAAAAGAAAACCTGAAAAATACTCAAACACTTGGAAACTAAATAGCATGTTATTAAATAATGAATGGATTAACAATGAGATCAAAGAAGAAATAAAAAAGTATCTAGAAACAAATGATAATGAGCATACATCAACTCAAAATTTATGGGACACAGCAAAAGCAGTTCTGAGAGGGAAGTTTATTGCACTACAGGCATATCATAAGAAGCTAGAAAAAGCTCAAATAAGCAACCTGACCCTGCATCTAAAAGAACTAGAAAAACAACAACAAATAAAACCCAAGACAAGTAGAAGGAAGGAAATAATAAAGGTCAGAGCAGAAATAAATGACATAGAGGCTAAGGAAACAATACAGAGGATCAATGAAACAAGAAGCTGGTTTTTTGAAAAGGTAAACAAGATTGATGAACCTTTAACCAGACTCACCAAGAAAAAAAGAGAGAGGACTCAAATAAATAAAATTAGAAAGAACAGTGGAGAAATAACAACTGAGACAACAGAAATACAAAGCATTTAAGAAAATACTATGAAGAACTATATGCCAAAAAATTAGACAATCTTGGTGAAATGGACAAATTTCTTGAATCATATAACCTTCCAAAAATCAATCTGGAAGAATCAGAACACCTAAACCGACCAATTACAGCAAATGAGATCGAAACAGTTATCAAAAAACTCCCAAAAAGGAAATGTCCTGGGCCTGATGGCTTCACAAGTGAATTCTATCAAAAATTTAAAGAAGAACTAACTCCTATTCACCTCAAGCTATTTCAAAAAATTCAAGAGGAAGGAAGACTTCCAAACTCCTTTTATGAGGCGAGCATAATTCTGATCCCAAAACCGGGCAAAGACAACACAAAGAAAGAAAATTATAGGCCTATATCCCTGATGAATTTAGACGCTAAAATTCTCAACAAAATATTAGCCAACCGGATCCAGCAATATATGAAAAAAATCATACACCACGATCAAGTGGGATTTATTCTGGAGAGGCAAGGCTGGTTCAATATTCGCAAATCAATCAATGTGATTCATCACATAAACAAAAGGAAGGACAAAAATCACATGATAATTTCAATAGATGCAGAAAAGGCATGTGATAAAATCCAGCACCCATTCATGCTCAAAACTCTCAGTAAAGTGGGAATACAGGGATCATTCGTTAACATGATAAAGGCCATCTACGATAAACTGACAGCAAACATCATACTAAATGGACAAAGATTAAAAGCAATCCCCTTAAGATCAGGAACCAGGCAGGGTTGCCCACTTTCACCACTCTTATTCAACATAGTTCTGGAAGTCCTAGCTACAGCAATCAGACAAGAAGAAGAAATAAAAGGCATACAAATTGGAAAAGAAGAAGTAAAACTGTCATTATTTGCAGATGATATGATATTGTATATTGAAAACCCTAAAGTCTCAGTCAAAAAACTATTGGACCTTATAAATGAATTCAGCAAGGTGGCAGGATATAAAATTAATACTCAGAAATCAGAGGCATTTCTATACACCAACAATGAAATATCAGCAAAAGAAATTAAGGAAACAATCCCCTTCACTATTGCAGACAAAATAATAAAGTACCTAGGAGTAAATTTAACCAAGGAGGTTAAGGACTTGTACTCGGAAAATTATAGAACATTGATAAAAGAAATCAAGGAAGATACAAACAATGGAAGCATATACCGTGCTCATGGCTAGGAAGAATAAACATCATTAAAATGTCTATATTACCCAAAGCAATTTATAAATTCAATGCAATACCAATTAAAATACCAATGACATACTTCAAAGATATAGAACACATATTCCAAAAATTTGTATGGAACCAAAAAAGAACACGAATAGCCTCAGCAATCTTAAAAAGAAAAAATAAAGCAGGAGGTATCACTCTTCCTGATATCAAGGTTTACTACAAGGCCATTATACTCAAGACAGCCTGGTACTGGCATAAGAACAGGCACATAGATCAATGGAACAGAACAGAGAACCCAGAAATAAACCCACAGCTTTATGGACAACTGATATTTGACAAAGGAGGAAAGAACATACAATGGAGTAAAGACAGCCTCTTTAACAAATGGTGTTGGGAAAATTGGACATCTACCTGCAAAAAATTGAAACTAGACCATCAACTTACACCATTCACAAAAACAAACTCAAAATGGATAATAGACTTAAATGTAAGCCGTGAAACCATAAACATCTTAGAAGAAAACATAGGCAGCAAGCTCTCCGACATCTGTAGCAGCGGTATATTTGCCGATTTATCTTCATGGGCATCTGAAATAAAAGGCAAGATAAACAAATGGGACTATATCAAACTAAAAAGTTTTTGCACAGCTAAAGACAATAGGAACAGAATAAAAAGACAAACCACACAATGGGAGAACATATTCGACAGCACATCTGATGAGGGGTTAATAACTAAAATTTATAAAGAACTTATAAAAAGCAACACCAGGAAGACAAACAACCCAATCAAAAAATGGGCAAAAGAAATGAATAGAAATTTCTCCAAAGAGGACATACAGATGGCCAATAGGCATATGAAAAAATGCTCAACATCACTAATCATTAGAGAAATGCAAATTAAAACCACAATGAGATATCACCTCACACCAGTCAGAATGGCACTTATCAGCAAAACAACACAGAATAAGTGCTGGCGAGGATGTAAAGAAAAGGGAACCCTTCTGCACTGCTGGTGGGAATGCAGACTGGTGCAGCCACTGTGGAAAACAGTTTGGAGATTCCTCAGAAAATTCAAAATCGAACTGCCTTTTGACCCAGCTATCCCACTTTTAGGAATATACCCTAAGAACACCATAGCACTGTTCGAAAAGAAGAAATGCGCCCCCATGTTCGTGGCAGCATTGTTCACAATAGCGAAGATCTGGAACCAGCCCAAGTGTCCGTCAGAAGACGAGTGGATTAAAAAGCTATGGTACATATATACTATGGAATACTACTCAGCCATAAGAAACGATGACATTGGATCATTTATAACAAAATGGATGTACCTTGATAACATTATACGGAGTGAAAGAAGTAAATCAGAAAAAAAGAAAAACTGAGAACAGCACGATTACATACATAGGTGGGACATGAACGTGAGGGTATGAGACATGTACAAGAGAGTGGTGGTTATGAAATGGGGGCAGGGAGGGAAGAATGGGATAGGGAGGAGGGGAAGGACGCAGGGAAAACCAGATTGAAGGTGACAGAGGACAATTTGACTTTTGGTGATGGGTATGCAACACAATTGAATGATAAGATAACCTGGAGATGTTTTCATTGTACATATGTACCCTGATTTATTGGTTTCACCCCATTAGAATTAATAATAATAAAAAATATATACATATAAAAAAAAGCTTTGGTACATATATACTATTCAATACTACTCAGTCATAAGAAATGATGACATCAGATCATTTATAACATAATGGATGTACCTTGATAACATTATACGGAGTGAAATAAGTAAATTAGAAAAAAAGGTAAACTGAGAACAGCATGATTTCATACATAGGTGAGACATAAAAGTAAGTCTATGAGACATGGACAAGAGAGTTGTGGTTTTGGGGTGGGGGGAGGGATGGAAGGGTGGGATAGAGAGGAGAGGAGGCACACAGGGAAAACCAGATAGAAGGTGACAGAGGACAATTTGACTTTGGGTGAGGGGTATGCAACACATTTGAATGATAAGATAACCTGGAGATATTTTCATTGTACCTTGATTTATTGGTGTCACCCCATTAAAATTAATAATAATAAATATAAATTTAAAAAAGATGATTGAAATGATATCAAGCATTTTCTCTGATCACAATGGCATAAAACTAGAAATTAATGACAAAGAAAAACTGAAAAATACTCAAACACTTGGAAACTAAATAGTATGTTATTAAATAATGAATGAATTAACAATGAGATCAAAGAAGAAATAAAAAAGGTTCTGGAAACAAATGATAATGAGCATACATCAACTCAAAATTTATGAGACACAGCAAAAGCAGTACTGAAAGGGAAGTTCATATCTCTACAGGCATACCATGAGAAGCTAGAAAAAGCTCAAGTAAGCAACCTGATCCTGCATCTAAACGAACTAGAAAAACAACAGCAATTAAAGCCCAGGACTAGTATAAGGAAGGAAATAATAAAGATCAGAGCAGAAATAAATGACATAGAGGCTAAGGAAACAAAAGAGAGGATCAATGAAACCAGGAGCTGGTTCATTGTAAAGGTAAACAAGATCAATGAACCTTGAACTAGACTCATCAAGAAAAAAAGATAGAGGACTAAAATAAATAAAATTAGAAAAGAGAATGGAGAAATAACAACTGACACAACAGAAATACAAAGAATTGTAAGAAAATACTATGAAGAACTCTATGCCAAAAAATTAGACAAACTAGGTAAAATGGACAAATTTCTTGAATCATATAACCTTCCAAAAATCAATCTGGAAGAATCAGAAAACCAAAACAGACCAATTATAACAAATGAGATTGAAACAGTTATCAAAAATCTTCCAAAAAAGAAAAGTCCTGGGCCTGATGGCATCACAAGTGAATACTACCAAAAATTCAAAGAAGAACTAACTCCTATCCTCCTCAAGCTATTTCAAAAAATTCAAGAGGAAGGAAGACTTCCAAACTCCATTTATGAGGCGAGCATAATTCTGATTCCGAAACCAGGCAAAGACAATACAAGGAAAGAAAATCATAGGCCAATATCCCTGATAAATATAGATGGTATAATTTTCAACAAAATATTAGCCAACCAGATCCAGCAATATATGAAAAAAATCATACAGCATGATCAGGTGGGATTTATTGTGGGGTGGTAAGGCTGGTTCAATATTTGCAAGTCAATCAATGTGATTCATCACATAAGCAAAAAGGACAAAAACCACATGATAAATTCAATAGATGCAGAAAAGCATTTGATAAAATCCAGCACCCATTCATGATCAAAACTCTCAGCAAAATGGGGATACAGGGAACATACATTAACATGATAAAGGCCATCTATGACAAACCCTCAGCAAACCTCATAATCAAGGGGTAAAAATTAAAAGCATTCCCCTTAATATCAGGAACAAGGCGGGGTGCCCCCTTTCACCACTCTTATTCAACATAGTTCTGGAATTCCTAGCTACAGTAATCAGAGAAGAAGAAGAAATAAAAGGCATCTAAATTAGACAAGAAGAAGTAAAACTATCATTATTTGCAGATGATATGATATTGTATATTGAAAACCCTAAAGTCTCAGTCAAAAAACTACTGAACCTGATAAATGAATTCAGCCAGGTGGCAGGATATAAAATTAATACTCAAAAATCGGAGGCATTTTATACACCAACAATGAATGGTCAGAAAGAAAAATTAAGGAGACAATCGCCTTCACTATTTGCCACATATTCCCAAAATTTATATGGAACACAAATAGCCTCAGCAATATTGAAAAAGAAGAATAAAGTGGGAGATATCACTCTTTCTCATATCAAGTTATACTACAGGGCCATTGTACTCAAGACAGCCTGGTACTGGCATAAGAAAAGGCATACAGATCAATGGAACAGAACAGAGAACCCAGAAATAAACCCAAACCTTATGGACAACTGATATTTGACAAAGGAGGTAAGAGCATACAATGGAGTAAAGACAGCCTCTTTAACAAATGGTGTTGGGAAAATTGGACATCTACCTGCAAAAAAATGAAACTAGACCATCAACTTACACCATTCACAAAAACAAACTCAAAATGGATAAAAGACTTAAATGTAAGCCATGAAACCATAAGCATCTTAGAAGAAAGCATAGGCAGTAAGCTCTCCGACATCTCTCGCAGCAATATATTTGCCAATTTATCTCCAAGGGCAAGTGAAATAAAAGACAGGATAAACAAATGGGACTATATCAAACTAAAAAAGCTTTTACACAGCTAAAGACAATAAGAACAGAATAAAATGACAGACTACACAATGGGAGAACATATTCGACAATACGTCTAATAAGGGGTTAATTATCAAAATTTATAAAGAACTTATAAAACAGCACCAGGAAGACAAACAATCCAATCAAAAAATGGGCAAAAGAAATGAATTGACACTTCTCCAAAGAGGATATACAGATGGCCAATAGGCATATGAAAAAATGTTCAACATCTGACCTGTGGTGGTGCAGTGGATAAGGCGTCGACCTGGGAACACTGAGGTCGCCAGTTCAAAACCCTGCACTGGTCTGGTCAAGGCACATATGGGAGTTGATGCTTCCACCTCCTCTCCCCTTTCTCTCTCTTTCTCTCTCTCTCTCTCTCTCTTTCTCTCCCACTCTGTGTCTCTTCTCTAAAATAAAAAATAAAATGTTCAACATCACTAATCATTAGAGAAATGCAAATTAAAACCACAATGAGGTATCACCTCACACCAGTCAGAATGGCGCTCATCAACAAAACAACACAGATTAAGTGCTGGCGAGGATGTGGATAAAAGGGAACCCTCCTGCACTTCTGGTGGGAATGCAGACTGGTGCAGCCACTGTGGAAAACAGTATGGAGATTCCTCAAAAAATTAAAAATTGAACTGCCTTTTGACCCAGCTATCCCACTTTTAGGAATACACCCTCAGAACACCATAGCACTGTTCGAAAATAAGAAATGCACCCGCAGTTTGTGGCAGTATTGTTCACAATAGCGAAGATCTGGAAACAGCCCAAGTGTCCTTCAGAGGACAAGTGGATTAAAAAGCTTTGGTACATATATATATACTATGGAATACTACTCAGCCATAAGAAATGATGACATTGGAGCATTTACAACAACATAGATGAACCTTGATAACATTATACTGAGTGAAATAAGTAAATCAGAAAAAAATAAGAATAAATGATTCCATACATAGATGGGACATAAAAATGAAACTCAGAGACATGGACAAAAGTGTGCTGGCTATGAGGGGGGTGGGTAAGAAGGAAAAGAGGGAGAGGGTAACGGGAGGGAAAGGGCACAAATAAAACCAGATAGAAGGTGACGGAAGACAATTTGACTTTGGGTGATGAGTATGCATTATAATCAAATGTCAAAATAATCTGCAGAGGTTTTCTCTGAACATATGTACCCTGATTTATCAATGTCACCCCATTAAAATTAAAAATTAATAAAATCAATAAATTAAAGAAAAATAGTCACCATTCTGTTGGACTGTAAGTGGTAACACCTAGTTGGCTGAGAAGACTACTGATATCATGACAGTAAACAAAGTGTTCTTCTTTGGAAAAAAAGTCCACAAAAATTTGATCACGCTTCCTGAAATGGGATACTTTAGCTCACCGGTGAAGTACATTCTTTTTTTGAAGCCTGGAGGCTAATAACTCAGCTGCTTTCTTTGATAGACCCAAATGTCTTACTAAGTCATTCAATTCGGGTTGGTTAAACTGCTGAGGGTTTAATGACTACTTGGCATCAGAAGAAGACCCTTCAGATTCTACAACCATTTCCTCATGCATCTTATCAAAATACACTTGATCACCATGTTCATTTTCTTCATCCTTTGAAGAAATAAAACCATTGAAAACTGAAACTGGGAGTTTCTCAGAGTGTGGGATAGTTCATATTGCTGAAGGAATATTAGGATATGCGATCATATGCCACTTTTTCTTGCCAATGCCCTCTGTATGGATCAGACAGAAAATCAGCACTGCTGTGGTCCTTAGGTTCACACCAAATCATGAGAATACCAAAAGGCATTTCTTTGCGTTTTCCTTTTGTCCAGTCACGAAGCATTTTCTCACAATTATGACACACAATATGAGGAGCCCCATTCTTGTCATGATCGCCAAGGGGAACTTGAAAATAGGCAAGATATGCACGTGTCACAGATGATGAAATATTTCACCTTTGACATTGAAGTGTGTAACAGCCACATATATAACAGAAGGTGTCAGGACTATTCTTACATTTACGCCTACTCGAAGAAGTCCTGATTCAGTCTTAAAACAAAATAAGAGAATGTTTTTATCAGATAATAATTTTTTACATTAAAAAACAACTACAATTATGTAAAAGTGATGTTTGTAAAACATTAATTGCCTGTGGTTCTGTTCAATCCAATAGTCGTTGCCCTTTACCTCCAATTTAAAAACCAATGCATGCCATTAACTGTAACAAAAAGAAATTAAAATTGCAGAAAAACTAGAACATACACCTAAAAACAAATTTTAGATTTAGAATCAGCGATCCAGGTATATATAGAATCAGTTCTAAAACCTCATACAACCGAAAATGAAAATAATATTGTTCCCCAGTGATTTATTTAGTCATATCAGAATTGGCTCATGAATATTTATTTCACACTTTAGGTTACAACTCGATGCTACTTTATTTACTGAGCTGAATTTTTTATTGGATAAAATGATTGTGTTAGCATCATGTACATATCAACTTAGGACCCAAAGCCCATACCATAGTATTCTCTTTTTATGTGCTCATATGGTGACCATATTTCTATCAATTCATTTATACAACAAGTATGTACTATGTGCATTCACTGAGCTACGTGCTGGGTGCACAGTAGTGAGTGGAATAGAGCACGTACCTGCCCACATGAGTTGTCACTCTCCTGTTTGCCTTATTTATTTGTACATAGCACAGCATTAGAAGATGTGGGACAACAACTGAGGCATAAGTAATTCCTGTCCTGAAGGAGCTCTAGCAGTCATTTGGGCAGGCACGATGTGTACCCAAACTCACAGAAGACTAGAGAGGAATGTAAGTACAGAATAATCGTAGACCAAATATGTCTGCTTTGCTATAGGATGAAGTTAATTGAGGATGGTTTTCTTGAGATGGCACAGTAATAGATTATGCTGGAAAAGTTTTGTTTAAATAAAAAGAAACTGGAGATATGAGACAATTGTTGGAAGGGACAGTGGTGTCAAATGTAGGTTTTTCTGGGCTAAGATTTTTGAAGATGGAATAGATGGACTAAACACAGGGGAGGAGACTGTGGTGAGGCTCTTGACTGTGGATGAGTAGTCGCCAATCAGAACAGAAGCTTCAAACCACAAAACAGGTGGAGGATTGGTTTTAGAGAAAGGATGGCAATGGGGAGATGTTATAGATCCTGAGAATATGGGAAAGAATAAAACACTTGCATTCATTTTCAACCTATTTAACACTTGGGGACCAACGACCTGGGCAGATGGAAATGTAAACGAATAAAGTTGTCTCTCCATGCATAACAGTGCAACAAGGCACGAGCTGGTACTTGGTTTCTAAACTCCACATGTACGATGCACTAACTACTACATAAGTTTGTCTGAATGCTTTTTGTCTATTGCCCGTTATTTGTAAATGCTCTGCACATTGCAAAAAGTTGCTGGAACAAGTATACAAGTTCTAAAGACATCTAAGACATCCTTGATGGTATTTTTATCAGTGATGCAGGCAGATAATTGGCAATCACCCGAAGCATAAAGAATTTGATTACGATCATTGGGTCTCTAATCTTCATACAACATTAGGGTAAACTTGTTTGCGAACCGGCATGAAATTTCTGGCAGAGCAGCAGTTGAAAAACACTAATCTGTATTATTAGGCTCCATAAGGGAGCAATGCAAAGGGTAGAAGGTGTACATTCTCTGGGAAGTGAAACAGTTTGTGAATTCTTTTTTCCCCAGCTTTACTGAGATATGATTGATAGATAAAATTGTAAGATATTTAAATTTTTTGAAAAGAAAATAATTTTGAGATATTTAAAATGTACAATGTGATAATGGCATAGGATTACCCCACTGAGTTAATTAGCACATCCATCGCCTCACATGACATGATGGTTCTTATATTGAGAAAGATTGCCTTTGACCATATATTACTACCCATCCTCCTGCCATTGCCCCTAGGAAACCTGATATGTTTAACTCTTTTTTTTTTTTTCTGAAGTGAGAAGCGGGGAGGCAAAGACAGACACCCGCATGCACCTGACTAGGATCTACCCGGCATGCCCACCAGGGGGCGATGCTCTGCCCATCTGGTTCATTGTTCTGTTGCAATCTGAGCCATTTTAGCGCCTGTGGCAGAGGCCATGAAGCCATCCTCAGTGCCCAGGCCAACTTTGCTCCAATGGAGCATTGGCTGCAGGAGGGGAAGAGAGAGACAGAGAGAAAGGAGAAGGGGGTAGGGGGGAGAAGCAGTGTGCCCTGGTCAGGTATTGAACCCAGGACCTCCACAGGTGAGGCCAGTGCTCTACCATTGAGCCAACTGGCCAGGGCCTGTTTAACTCTTAATATGATTAAAACATGTCTGAGTATTGAAAGGAAAACACTGACATTAAAAACATCAAAATAATGGTAGTGTGGTTTAAGTGTTCTCCATGCTCCTAACAGTGGTTTCTTGCATGCCAAACCTGTACAACACTTTGCACAAAGCAAGTACATTAACTAGGATGTGCTTTTAAAAAACACTTGAAGACATGGATGATTTCATTTTAGTCTGATATTTTAAATGAATTTAGTACTTGACAATTTTTTTATTTTTTAAAATATGGTATCTATCTCTCCTCACCCAAGTCTAAGTCCTTGGGTTCTTTCCATTTTCCCCACAACTATCCTTTCTCATGCTTCCCTTCCCATAGATTCTACCAAACAGATGCTAGATGAAAGATACAAAGGAATAAACATGTCACTTAAAGTTTTGCAAATTATCATCATAGAGCTTCTGAACAAGCCACTCCAGCAATCTCCTGTCAGAAAGTTTTATGTGGCAACAGGTCTAGTTGTAAAAATATTTCAGCATCCTTGCTACAGACTCTGGCCGCCAAGTGAATGATCATTGTTGTGTTTCCATAGCTTACCTTCCTCCTGGAAGTGTCTCAAATCTGCTGATATCCTGTAAATTGTCCCATGTTACTCCTGTTCTCAGTTCAGCTGACCTCTCACATGGACCAGTGAAGGAACGATGAGAACAGAGGATGCTGGACTCCATTCCTGTTGTCATTCTGTTTTTGAGGTGTTGAAAGTCAATAGAAGTCTATTTAAAAAATATCCTCCTAATAAAGCTTATCAATTTTCTTGAGATTTGCTTCCCCCTCTTTGTTAGGTGGCACGAATACATTTATTAAATTAAGTACATGGAATATAAATTTGTATTTTTTCAATGATGATGGACAAGCTTTTATACCACTAACTAATTTGCAATAGCAATAATGACTGATTAAGAAGAATAGTAACAATTAAACATTACTGTCACTCTTTAAAACATACTCCATACTTTCACATAAGTCTTTTCATCTTGTGTTTGTAACACTTTCTTTATAAAGTTTATCATTGGTGTCAGATTGCCTGTAATGATCATAGCTAACATTTATAGGCTCCTATTGTGTTCCAAATTCTGTTCTATGACTTGTATGTGTACTAATTCATTTCACTCTTATAGAGAGTATCATCTCCTCTTTGTAGATAAGATAATCATAGCACGACACTTTGCCATAACTGAGCAGCCACTGGGTGATCTGGTTCCCCAGCCTGCAGTCTTACCTGCTCTGCTGCTGAACCTGGATTCAGGTTCCAGCCTGGTCTCTTACTAGCTGTGTGACTGTAGGCTAGTTATCTTTTACCTTACCCTCTTATCTTTAAATGAGGATAGTAGTATCTATCCCACAGGGATCTGTATAGAATTGAATGTCATAATTTATGTAAAGTTCCTGGTATGTGCTAAATAGATATTAGATATTACTATTTTTTTAATCACATGTTTTTTTTATAAACACTGAGCACTTATTAAGTGCCAGGCACTAGGTTAATGCTGAGGATACAATTAGTTTCCTATTGCTGCTGTGACAATTCTCACAAGTTTGGTAGTTTAAACCAGCACAACTTTGTTCTCTTACAGCTCTGTAAATCAGAAATCCAAATAGATTTCACTGCTGAAATCAAGGTGTCAGGAAGATGATGTTCCTTCTGGAGCAAAAGTTGGAAACCTATGGGTCGCAAGCCAGATGTAGCTCTTTTGATGGCTGCATCTGGCTCGCAGACAAATCTTTAATAAAAAAATAATAATAACGTTAAAAATATAAAACATTCTCATGTATTACAATCCATTCATTTTCTACCGCTCATGTTCATGGTTGCAGGTGGCTGGAGCCAATCACAGCTGTCCTCCGGGACAACACCAAATTTTTATTGGATAATGCGTAAGGTACACGGGTCGTTGTGAGGTTAGGAAGTAAACTTCCTCCCTTTTAATCAAATAGTCAGCTAGCTAATTGCAGAAACCATTTTGACAAAGAAGATGGCTAAAAGAAAAAAAGATGAGGAGTATTGTGCTTTTCAGCAGGAATGGACAGAGGAATGGAGAGAGCAGGTTCTGCAGTGTGTCTAATATGCAATGATAAAATTGCATAGATGAAACGGTCAAATATAAAGGCGCACTTCGACACACGTCATACTACATTTGCATCGAGATATCCAGCGGGGGGCAGCAGGAAGAAAGCATGTCAAGAGCTACTGTGCAGAGTGCAAGCTAGTCAGCAGCAACTCCGTGTTTGGACCCAACTAGGTGACTGGAATTCAGCTAGCTTTGCTGGTGCTTTAGCAATTGTGAGGAACAAAAAGCCATTCACAGATGGGAAGTATGCCAAAATATTCATGCTTGATGTTGCCAGTGAACTTTTTGATGACTTTTCGGATAAAGACAAGATAATCAAACGAATAAAAGACATGCCTCTGTTGGCAAGAACTGTTCACAATCATACCATCATGATGGTAAATTAAATTGAGGCGACACAAGTGAAGGACATAAATGCAGCACCATGCTTTTCTCTTGCTTTGGATGAGTCAACAGATGTAAGCCATTTATCCCAATTTAGCGTGATTACAAGGTATGCTGTTGGTGATACACTACGTGAGGAAAGTCTTGCTGTTTTTTTTTTTTTTTTTTTTTTTTTTTTTTATATATATATATTTTATTATTATTAATTCTAATGGGGTGACATCCATAAATCAGGGTATATGTGTACAATGAAAACATCTCCAGTTTATTTTATCATTCAATTGTGTTGCATACCCATCACCAAAAGTCAAATTGTCCTCTGTCACCTTCAATCTGGTTTTCCCTGCGTCCCTCCCCTCCTCCCTATCCCATTCTTCCCTCCCTCCCCCCATCCCATAACCACCACTCTCTTGTCCATGTCTCATACCCTCACTTTCATGTCCCACCTATGTATGTAATCGTGCTGTTCTCAGTTTTTCTTTTTTTCTGATTTACTTATTTCACTCCGTATAATGTTATCAAGGTACATCCATTTTGTTATAAATGATCCGATGTCATCGTTTCTTATGGCTGAGTAGTATTCCATAGTATATATGTACCATAGCTTTTTAATCCACTCGTCTTCTGACGGACACTTGGGCTGGTTCCAGATCTTCGCTATTGTGAACAATGCTGCCACGAACATGGGGGCGCATTTCTTCTTTTCGAACAGTGCTATGGTGTTCTTAGGGTATATTCCTAAAAGTGGGATAGCTGGGTCAAAAGGCAGTTCGATTTTTAATTTTCTGAGGAATCTCCAAACTGTTTTCCACAGTGGCTGCACCAGTCTGCATTCCCACCAGCAGTGCAGAAGGGTTCCCTTTTCTCCACATCCTCGCCAGCACTTATTCTGTGTTGTTTTGCTGATAAGTGCCATTCTGACTGGTGTGAGGTGATATCTCATTGTGGTTTTAATTTGCATTTCTCTAATGATTAGTGATGTTGAGCATTTTTTCATATGCCTATTGGCCATCTGTATGTCCTCTTTGGAGAAATTTCTATTCATTTCTTTTGCCCATTTTTTGATTGGGTTGTTTGTCTTCCTGGTGTTGCTTTTTATAAGTTCTTTATAAATTTTAGTTATTAACCCCTTATCAGATGTGCTGTCAAATATGTTCTCCCATTGTGTGGTTTGTCTTTTTATTCTGTTCCTATTGTCTTTAGCTGTGCAAAAACTTTTTAGTTTGATATAGTCCCATTTGTTTATCTTGCCTTTTATTTCAGTTGCCCATGAAGATAAATCGGCAAATATACCGCTGCTACAGATGTCGGAGAGCTTGCTGCCTATGTTTTCTTCTAAGATGTTTATGGTTTCACGGCTTAAATTTAAGTCTTTTATCCATTTTGAGTTTGTTTTTGTGAATGGTGTAAGTTGATGGTCTAGTTTCATTTTTTTGCAGGTAGATGTCCAATTTTCCCAACACCATTTGTTAAAGAGGCTGTCTTTACTCCATTGTATGTTCTTTCCTCCTTTGTCAAATATCAGTTGTCCATAAAGCTGTGGGTTTATTTCTGGGTTCTCTGTTCTGTTCCATTGATCTATGTGCCTGTTCTTATGCCAGTACCAGGCTGTCTTGAGTATAATGGCCTTGTAGTAAACCTTGATATCAGGAAGAGTGATACCTCCTGCTTTATTTTTTCTTTTTAAGATTGCTGAGGCTATTCGTGTTCTTTTTTGGTTCCATATAAATTTTTGGAATATGTGTTCTATATCTTTGAAGTATGTCATTGGTATTTTAATTGGTATTGCATTGAATTTATAAATTGCTTTGGGTAATATAGACATTTTAATGATGTTTATTCTTCCTAGCCATGAGCACGGTATGTGCTTCCACTTGTTTGTATCTTCCTTGATTTCTTTTATCAATGTTCTATAATTTTCTGAGTACAAGTCCTTAACCTCCTTGGTTAAATTTACTCCTAGGTACTTTATTTTTTTGGCTGCAATAGTGAAGGGTATTGTTTCCTTAATTTCTTTTGCTGATATTTCATTGTTGGTGTATAGAAATGCCTCTGATTTCTGAGTATTAATTTTATATCCTGCCACCTTGCTGAATTCATTTATCAGGTCCAGTAGTTTTTTGACTGAGACTTTAGGGTTTTCAATATACAATATCATATCATCTGCAAATAATGACAGTTTTACTTCTTCTTTTCCAATTTGTATGCCTTTTATTTCTTCTTCTTGTCTGATTGCTGTAGCTAGGACTTCCAGAACTATGTTGAATAAGAGTGGTGAAAGTGGGCAACCCTGCCTGGTTCCTGATCTTAAGGGGATTGCTTTTAATCTTTGTCCATTTAGTATGATGTTTGCTGTCGGTTTATCATAGATGGCCTTTATCATGTTAAGGAATGATCCCTGTATTCCCACTTTACTGAGAGTTTTGAGCATGAATGGGTGCTGGATTTTATCAAATGCCTTTTCTGCATCTATTGAGATTATCATGTGATTTTTGTCCTTCCTTTTGTTTATGTGGTGAATCACATTGATTGATTTGCGAATATTGAACCAGCCTTGCCTCTCCAGAATAAATCCCACTTGATCGTGGTGTATGATTTTTTTCATATATTGCTGGATCCGGTTGGCTAATATTTTGTTGAGAATTTTAGCGTCTAAATTCATCAGGGATATAGGCCTATAATTTTCTTTCTTTGCGTTGTCTTTGCCCGGTTTTGGGATCAGAATTATGCTCGCCTCATAAAAGGAGTTTGGAATTCTTCCTTCCTCTTGAATTTTTTGAAATAGCTTCAGGAGAATAGGAGTTAGTTCTTCTTTGAATTTTTGATAGAATTCACTTGTGAAGCCATCAGGCCCAGGACTTTTCTTTTTTGGGAGTTTTTTGATAACTGTTTCTATCTCATTTGCTGTAATTGGTCTGTTTAGGTGTTCTGATTCTTCCAGATTGATTTTTGGAAGGTTATATGATTCAAGAAATTTGTCCATTTCACCAAGATTGTCTAATTTTTTGGCATAAAGTTCTTCATAGTATTTTCTTACAATGCTTTGTATTTCTGTTGTGTCAGTTGTTATTTCTCCACTGTCCTTTCTAATTTTATTTATTTGAGTCCTCTCTCTTTTTTTCTTGGTGAGTCTAGTTAAATGTTCATCAATCTTGTTTACCTTTTCAAAGAACCAGCTTCTTGTTTCATTGATCCTCTGTATTGTTTCCTTAGCCTCTATGTCATTTATTTCTGCTCTGACCTTTATTATTTCCTTTCTTCTACTTGTCTTGGGTTTTATTTGTTGTTGTTTTTCTAGTTCTTTTAGATGCAGGGTCAAGTTGCTTATTTGAGCTTTTTCTAGCTTCTTATGATATGCCTGTGGTGCAATAAACTTCCCTCTCAGAACTGCTTTTGCTGTGTCCCATAAATTTTGAGTTGATGTATGCTCATTATCATTTGTTTCTAGAAACTTTTTTATTTCTTCTTTGATCTCATTGTTAATCCATTCATTATTTAATAACAAGCTATTTAGTTTCCAAGTGTTTGAGTATTTTTCAGTTTTTCTTTTGTGGTTAATTTCTAGTTTCATGGCATTGTGATCAGAGAAAATGCTTGATATGATTTCAATCTTCTTAAATTTATTGAGACCATTTTTGTGTCCTAACATGTGGTCTATCCTAGAAAACGTACCATGAGCGCTTGAGAAGAATGTATATTCTACTGCTTTAGGGTGAAAAGTTCTGAAGATATCTATTAAATCAAGTTGATCTAGTGTCTCCTTTAAGTCTGCTGTTTCTTTATTAATTTTCTTTCTTGAGGATCTATCCAGTGTTGTTAGAGGGGTATTGAAATCCCCTACTATGATAGTATTGCTGTTAATCTCGCCCTTTATATCCATCAAAGTCTGCTTTATGTATGTCGGGGCTCCTATATTTGGTGCATAGATATTTACAATAGTTATATCTTCCTGTTGAATTGTTCCCTTTATCATTATGTAGTGTCCTCTTTTATCTCTTACTACAGCCTTTGTTTTAAAGTCCATTTTGTCTGATATAAGTATTGCTACCCCTGCTTTTTTTTCATTTCCATTTGCATGAAATATTTTTTTCCATCCTTTTACCTTCAGTCTATGAACATCTTTTATTTTAAGGTGTGTCTCTTGTAGACAGCATATGTATGGGTCCTGTTTCTTTATCCATGCAGCTACCCTATGTCTTTTGATTGGATCATTTAATCCATTTACATTTAAGGTTATTATTGATATGTAGTTGTTTATTGCCATTTTATTCTTTAAAGCTGTATTCTTCTTTTGCTCTATTCTTTCCTCCCTTTAAACTGTTCACAAGAGGCCCCTTAGTATCTCTTGCAGAATTGGTTTGGTTTTTATGAATTCCTTGAGGCTTTCTTTTTCTGGGAAGCTCTTTATTTCTCCTTCAATTTTAAACGTTAGCCTTGCTGGATAAAGTAGTCTTGGTTGTAGGTTCTTGTTCTGCATTACTTTGATTATTTCTTGCCATTCCCTTCTGGCCTCAAGTGTTTCTGTTGAGAAGTCCGATGTCATCCTTATGGGGGCTCCTTTGTAGGTGATAGTCTTTTTTTCTCTAGCAGCTTTTAAAATTTTTTCTTTATCCATTAGCTTTGGTATTTTAACTATGATGTGTCTTGGTGTAGATTTTTTTGGGTTTCTCCTTAATGGAGTTCTGTGTGCTTCTTGAATGTGTGGAGTGTTTCCCAGCCTTAATTTAGGAAAGTTTTCTGCTATAATTTGATTGAACAAAGTTTCCATTTCCTGTCCTCTCTCCTCTTCTTCAGGCACCCCTATGATGCGAATGTTGTTTCTCTTCATGTTGTCACAAAGCTCCCTTAGAGTTTCCTCACATTTTTTAAGTCTCTTTTCCTTTTTCTTCTCTGCTTCTGTGCCTTTGTTTATTGTGTCCTCTAACTCGCTTATTCGATCCTCAGCGTCATCCATCCTGCTTTTAATTCCTTCCATTGTGGTCTTCAGTTCTGATACTGTATTTGTCATTTCTGTCTGATTCTTTTTTATTATTTCAATTTCATTTTTTATACTTGTTATCTCTTTATTTAGGTGTTCATAATGACTATCCATTGTTGCTCTAATTTCTTTGAACATCCTAACTATCATTATTCTAAATTCTGCTTCTGGTAATTTGGTTATATCTGGTTCATTCAGGTCCTTCTCTGGGGATTTCTCTTGATTCATTTGGTTTGCATTCCTCTGCCTGCCCATTTTTTCTGTGTATAAGCAGGTTGTGGCCACTGGAGTCCAGTAGGTGTTGCCTTTGTGTTCTCTAGGTGTGGTCTATCTGCAGGCCCCCCACCCCCTCTGCCGGCGCCTAGGGTGGTTGGGTATGAGCGTTGCCAGCGCCGGCCCACTGTGGCTTTTGCTGTGATTTCTGCCTCTCCTCCGTGGGAGGGGCTGTCACTGAAGCCACAAGATTAGCACCAAGGGTAGAGGCGAGCACCTTTCCTCAGCTGCGGACCCAGCCTATTTCCGGACTTCCGCCCAGAACCAGCAGTCGGAGCCTGCTCGCTACAGTTCCGCGGGTTAGGCGGGGCTTTTGACGTGCTCTCAGCTGTAAGCTTTTGCCCGTCAGGAGCTTTAGCCCCGCCCTCGAGGCCAGGGCCCTTTGCGCAGGGTCGGAAACCAAGATTTATTGGGGCGGGCGTGTTTGCTGGCTTCCGCCGAGCTGCGTACTTCCGCTCGTCCCGGACTCTACCCCGCCCCCGCGTTCGGAGCCCGCTCGTGTACGTATGAAAGCTATCCGCGGTTTTTCCGGCCGGATGGGGATAGTAGCGTGGGCTCAGCTGCGAGCCTCCACTTGTCTCGGGGTCCACCCCGTTCCCGCGCTCGGAGCCCGCTCGCGCACGTATACTGGCCAACCGCGGTTTCTCCGGCGGGCGCCAGGGGGGGGGGGGCGGACTGCTAGCGTCAGCTCAGCCACGAGCCCCTGCCCGTCCCTGGTCCTAGCCCGGTCCCCGCGGTCAGGGCCGGCTTGCGCAGGGCCTGCCTGTTCCTGGCCTCCCGCTTTGTCCCCGTAAGTGGGATTAAAGGCGGCCCGCAGCTTCCGGACCGCTCTTGCGCTTACCCTCCGACCCTCTGGGCTAGACTGATCTCCCACCGGCCTGGCCTCTGCCCACGCCGACAGAACCGCCTTTCAGCGTCCTGCCGCCCCAAAACCTTAAGCAGCCCTCATCAGAGTAGGAAGGGACCTAATACTCCACACTGTAGGCCTGGGAGCTCCCTCACTTGTTTCACAGCTCAATACTGTCCAAACGCCTCTTCTTGGCTCTGGGACTGCAGGCTGGGGCTTGGTTCCTGGGACCCAGGTCCCTCCCTCTCCGCCTAACTCTCCTCCCGCCCCGCGGGTCTCTCCGGGCTGCCGTTTGCTCCGGGGAGCTGGGCAGCCCTCTTCGCGTTTTCGCTATTCCTACCAGTCTCAATGTGGCTTCTTCTGTGTTCCTTGGTTGAAGAGTCCACTTAGTTTTGTTCAAAGTTGGTTTATCCAGGTGATGGTTCTTAAAATTGAGTTGTAATCCACTTTGGTTCTGGGAGTTGGAAGTTGGTACGTCCGCCTACTCCGTCGCCATCTTGCTCCCCCCAAGTCTTGCTGTTTTGCCTATGAAAGAGACAGCAAGAGTGGAGGATTTATTCAAGTCCTTCACTGAGTTCTCTAAAGAAAAACATCTACCGATAGATAAACTTATTTCGGTGTGTACTGATGACGCTCCGTGCATGGTGGGGAAAAACAGAGGATTCATAACGCTTCTTCATGAACATGAAAAGAGACCCATCCTAAGTTTTCACTGCATCCTACTCAGGAGGTGCTTTGTGCTCAGATGTGTGGCAAGCAGCATGGTGAGGTGATGTCGCTGGTCATTCGGGTGGTCAACTTTATTATTGCCCGAGCTTTAAGTGATCCCCAGTTTAAAACACTGCTGAATGAAGTTGGGAATAATTACTCTGGTCTGCTTCTGCACAGCAATGTGCATTGGTTGTCAAGAGGAAAGGTGCTCAGCCATTTTGCGGTTTGTCTGAGCAAAATCCGGACTTTTCTTGAAATGAAAAACATCGAGCATCCCGAGTTAGCTAACACTGAGTGGCTCCTATGTTCTACTATCTCATGAACATCACTAAACATCTGAACCAGCTCAATGTGAAAATGCAAGGCATTTGAAATACAGTATTATTATCCCTTCAACAAGCAGTGTTTGGCCTGACCAGGCCATGGCGCAGTGGATAGAGCGTCGGACTGGGATGCAGAAGACCCAGGTTTAAGACCCTGAGGTCGCCAGCTTGAGCGCAGGCCCATCTGGCTTGAGCAAAAGCTCGTCAGCTTGGACCCAAGGTCGCTGGCTCCAGCAAGGGGTGGCTCAGTCTGCTGAAGTCCCGCAGTCAAGGCACATGTGAGAAAGCAATCAATGAACAACTAAGGTGTTGCAACGGCAACAACAACAAAAAAAACTAATGACTGATGCTTCTCACCTCTCTCTGTTCCTGGTTGTCTGTCACTATCTATCCCTCTCTCTCTGACTCTCTCTCTCTCTCTCTCTCTGTCCCTGGGGGAAAAAAGAAAGAACAAGCAGTGTTTGCATTTAAAAACAAGCTGGAACTCTTCATCACCGACATTAAAACAGGTCATATACTACACTTTGAAAAACTGGGAGAATTTAAAGATGCATGCACAGCAAGTGACCCTGCTCAACATCTTGATTTCCAGCAGCTAGTGGGCTTCACATCTAATCTCCTGCAGTCATTCAAAGCACACTTTGGAGAATTTTGTGAGCACACTTGTCTTTTTAAGTTCATCACCCATCCACACGTGTGTGCAGTGGACAGCGCCAACCGTCACATACCACACACTGCAGAGTGTGAGTATTGCTGTACTGACAATGTTTGGCTCTACGTATGCATGTGAGCAGTCTTTCTCACATCTAAAGAACGTTAAGACCAACCTACGATCACGTTTAATGGATGGAAGTCTCAATGCCTGCATGAAGCTTAACCTCACCACGTATCAACCAGACTACAAAGCCATCAGCAAAACCATGCACCACCAGAAGTCGCATTAATGGTAAGAAGTACTTTATTCATCATTGGTTAGCAACAGCATAACAACATTATTAAAAAGAATTCAGAGACTTATTGTACTTTAAAATTGATGGTCTTACATAAAATTCACACATTTACTTTTATTTAGTGTTAAACATATTGCATGGCTCTCACAGAATTACATTTTAAAATATGTGGCATCCAGCCTGACCTGTGGTGGCGCAGTGGATAAAGTATCGACCTGGGAACACTGAGGTCACCAGTTCAAAACCCTGCACTGGTCTGGTCAAGGCACATATGGGAGTTGATGCTTCCAGCTCTTCCCCCCTTTCTCTCTCTCTCTCTCTCTCTCTCTCTCTCTCTCTCTCTTTCTCTCTCTGTGTGTGTGTGTGTGTCTCCTCTCTAAAATGAATAAAATTAAAAAAATAAAATTAAAAAAAACTAAAGCAAAAAAAAAAATATGTGGCGTCCATGGCTCTCTCAGCCAAAAAGATCCCCAACCTCTGTTCTGGAGGCTCTGAAGAGAATCTGTTTCTTTGTCATTTCTAATGTCTAAAGTCCACCTCATTTGTTGGCTCGTGTTTCTCATTCTCCACCTCTAATGCCAACAATGATGGGTTGAGTCCTTCTCATATCCATTATTCCTACCTTTGCTTTCATCATTGCCTCTCCTCTCTGACTCTATGTTTCCCTTTTCAGAACCTTGTGATTACATTAGTCTCACTCAGATCATCCAAGAAAGTCTGCTCCATCTCAAGACGCTGAACTAAAGTATGCCTGCAAAGTCCCTTGTGCCATGGAAGGTAAAATCTTCCCAGGTTTTAGGAGTTTAAACATGGATATCTTTGGGAGCTATTCTTCTACCTACAACAAATGGTAACCAGACACAGCCCCTGATGTAATAAGGTTCACTAATGATCCCGTTTCCAGCTGAGGAAGGTTAGAAACCAGAGATGAAATGGTTTACAGAGGCCATGGTAAAGGTCATGGTGCTGAGCCTTGTCCAACCATTTTATGACTTGGGGAAACTGAGATTCTTGCAAAACTCTTATGGTTCATCTCTTTAAAAAAACAACACAATAATATATCAGATTAAAAAGAAAGAAATCAATGCTGTTAACAATGTCTTATTGTGATGTTATAGTTACTTAATTTTTTTTGTCTCCTTGATACTTAAGATGTAGAATTAATATGTTACTGATACATAAATGCAGATGTAGTCCAATGTATTTTAGTGTTATTTAAAAACATAACTAAAATTCTAAACGTGAAGAGATTTTTATAGCTATTTTGTTTTGTTGCTATAATTAATCAGATTCAGTCTCACAATATATACTTATATTCTACTTGGGAATAGTCAAAGCCAGCTACAAACATTTGGTTGCACCATTGTTAGAGACTCCAAGTAAATGCAGATCCACCCCAGGACCAGTGGTTTTCATATTACACAGCACCTGCAGAAAAACCTTTCTTGTCACAGAAGTCTTTCTTTAGTGTGTGATATGAGAGCCTGGGCACCAGAACTTTAAAATTTGAGAGTGCCTATAAGAAATAATATTTCATAGGCTGGTGGTTAGTGACTCTTAGAGCCTAATGGGATTTAAAAAAGTAAATAAATTTTAAAAAGTGAATCCATCAACAGCATTGTACTTTGTAATTGCTTTTGTAGCCCTTCCACTGTTATTGAAAATCTTCTCTGAAAAGCAAGAATCATTTAACACTGCTTGTATATGCTCCATATAACTCCCTGTTTGTCTATTAACAGTTTTTTTAAAAGCATTTTTGGCCTTGGCTAGGTAGCTTAATTGGCTAGCATGCCGTCCCGACACACTATGGTTGCTGGTTTGATCCTTGGCAGGGCACATAGAAGAATCCACCAATGATGGCATGGAATAAATGGGGCAACAAATCTATGTCTCTCTCTCTCTCTCTCTCTCTCTCTCTCTCTCTTTCTCTCTCTCTCTCCCTTCCTATCTCTCAAAAAATCAATAAATAAAAATTTCACATAAATAAATAAAAGCATCCTTGCTAAAGAAAAAATGGATCACACAATACACAGTTCACAGTACACTCAAGGCATGTTTAATGGATGCATAAATACATAAAAGTCTTTTAATTTATCTTGAGGCAAGAAGTGGTGAAAATAAACTATCTTAATTGAACAAGCAGTCCTTCCAAAGGACACAACTAAGACCAAATGCAGAGTGGCCTTTAACAGCATCATTCTGGGCTTACCCTATGGAGTGGGAGACTTCAGGAAGCCTAGTTCAGGCCCGCAGCATTTCTAAATGGAAGCAACCTCCTGAAGAAGCAAGTCTGTGTGCAGACTCTCCCATGTCTTATTCTTTTAGCCCTTACACCTCACTGTGTGTACATGCCACAGAAACACATTAGAACAGGCAAGTTTGGAGCATGCCAACCTATCAAGGGGCAGAAACATGTTAGAACTCCATGTTTAAACTGTTAGACAAAATACAGAATTTCTAGAGAAATTAAACCTACTGATATTCTACCCAGGTTCAGGGGTTTTCTCAGCTCTGCTCATAAATATGCAACACAATATTTTCTGTACACATTCAATAAGAAACTACAGAGTTAAGTGCATAGACTCTGGAGGCAAACCAGCCTGGGTTCAAATCCCACATTGCCACCTCCTGAATATGTGACCTTTGATATGCAACTTCTCTAAACCTCTATTTTTTTCCCTCTTTGAGACAGGTGGTTGTTGTGAGTATTGAGTATTGAGAAAATTCAGGAAAAACATTAAGGATGGTTCCTGGCATATTGGAGTGATCCAAATGTTAAAAGCAGTGATAGACATCAAGTTCAATTTTTCTACTTCCAGTAACCTGTTGGCTTAAAATATCTTCCAGATCACTGTGCCATGCAGACATGATCTATGCACAATCAATTCTGTTGCAATGTTGAGAAAATCATCCTCTTCTTCTAGGTTATGATTAATCTGCCTCAGTTCACAGATTTGTGTGTGTAAAATCCATTTTATCACCCAAGTGACTAGCATGCTAGCTTTTCTGATATGTCAAGTGTTTGAGTTATCTGTTGCTACATAAAAATACTGCCTTCAAACCTCAAATGAATGTTACTAAGTGAGAGAAGCTAATCTGAAAAAGCTGAAAACTGTATAATCCCAACTATGTGACCTTCTGGAAAAGGCAAAACCACAGTGGTTGCCAGGCCTGGGGGTGGAGGGAGGAAGGGGTGACGAGTGGGTGAAGTACTGGGGATTTTTAAGGCAGTAAAACTATTCTGTATGAGACTGTGATGATGGGTCCGTGCATGACATTACACATTTATCCAAGTCCACAGAATGTACACCACCAAGGACGAACCCTAATATATACTAGAGACCTTAGTTAGTAATGTAGGATATTGCTCTATCAAATGTAACAAATGTTGCACACTAGCATAAGATGTAAATAACAGAAGAAACTTATGCAGGGGTTGATAATGGGTGCTTGAGATCTCTCTCCCCGTCAATATTTTTTTTTGGAAAGCTAAAACTGGACCCCTCAAATAAAGTATATTAATGTTAAAAACTGGCTCCAACCTGAGTGGGAGTCCAAATTCTACAAAATAGCAAATAGCTTCCCCTTCTCAATATGAGGGGTTGCAGGGAGTGCATGGCCATCTTTAATTGACTACAGCAGGTTGGTTAAGTTGGTTCATGTCGTTAGCAAGTAAAATGACTCTATTTGAGAAGAAGGTGAAAAGATAGAGTTACTGTTCTCAAGTGTGAACAAACCAGCTCTCCCAGGATGCTTTAGTAAAAGTCTAAAGTAACTTTTAAGAATTCCAGCTATAACACACACAATGTACAAAAGGAAGGTTGATCAATGTGCTCAGAAAATTCTGTCACCAGAAAACTAGATGAAATTAGCATTGTTTCCAAATAGTTAATAGTAAAGATGGCTTAAATTAATTAAAATTCTGAATTATGGTCTCATAAAAATGCAATATTTTTACTTTCAAATAAAAGCAGACATTAGACATACGTTAATAGTGTTTCTGAGTCTTTACATAGGCAGCAAACATTTGTTCCATAAAAACTACTGAGAAGGGATTGAGGGTCCATCCCATGGCCTGCAGGACTGGTGAGTGATTCCAGTTCTTCTTGTTGAGATACTGATGGCTTCAAGACCCAAGTGTCTCATTCTACTCTGGGGGTCTTGACATCTCTTTGGTGGGTACCCTGGAAAGACTGTCTACTGCCCTCTCTCCACAGAGAGTCTCTCCTCCAGCCTTACCCTCCTGCTCATGGCCAGCACATTTGCCAGTCTCCTAAATCTGTTATCCTCTAATGATTTACACTTTTGGTGAACAAAAAGCCAGCAGTGTTCCTAGATCACAATCCTTTCTCACCGGGCATTGCCTTCTCCAAGGCAATGAAAAAACCCAGACGGATATCTGTCAGAGTTAAAGGCAAACAAAAAGGCCAGAGTGGAGAAACCTGCCTAAAGGTCAAGGGTGTTACACTGTCATGCAGGTATGTGGGGAGGTAGCCACCATGAGTCAGGACTCTGCCATGGCCATACCAGAAGCCCTTACTTCCAAATTTCACCACTATTCTGTTAGGGAGGTTTGATGGAGTGGTCAGATCATAAAGGATGGCTATGCTACAGCTCTTTTCCTAACTGTATTCCAACCCAGCAGAGCGATAAAGACCTGGAGTGGAGTTTTAGAGAAACTTGGAATGTCTAGTAAAATTCAATGTCATAAAAGGAAGATAAGCAGGATGAACTGGGGCCAAGAAAATCTATGGACTAAAGAAATGAAGGTCCTGGCCGGTTGCTCAGTGGTAGAGTGTCAGTATGGCGTGTGGAAGTCCCAGGTTTGAGTCCCAGCCAGGGCACACAGGATAAGTGCCCACTTGCTTCTCCACCCTTCCCCCTCTCCTTTCTCTCTCTCTCTTCCCCTTCCGCAGCCAAGGCTTCATTGGAGCAACTGGCCATGCACTGAGGACGGCTCCATGGCTTCCACCTCAGGTGCTAGAATGACTCTGGTTGCAACCAGAGCTGTGCCCCAGATGGGCAGAGCATTGCTCCCTGGTAGACATGCCAGGTGGATCCTGGTTAGACGCATAAAAGAGTCTGTCTTTCTGCCTCCCCGCTTCTCACTTTAAACAAATACAAAAACAAAAAAAAAGAAATGAAATGAAATCACAGGGCTAGGGGAGAGCGAGACTGTGCTAACCCAAAGCAGGGCTTATATTAGCAGTTATAATTGTGCTGAGGGGCTATCAAGGGGTAGATGGGGTAAAGAGGATGTCCAAGGCAGAAGAGATGAAAACAGAAGAGAAGAGAGAGGAGGACAAGGAGGCAAAGAGAAGGAAGAAGAAGGCAGTAAGATAGCTAAATTTTATAGGTAGAAGTTGGTGGAATTTGGGCAAATATTTTGACTCAAGAATAGGCAGTTTGAAAAAAGGCTCAGTCCAAAAAAAAAGCCTCTTATTTTTGGATTATAAGGGCCAGGACTCCATAGGAAACCATGATGAAAGAGCCAAAACTTTAGTGGCTGGGTCACACCAAGAGTTAACTGGAAGGTAAGTGGCAGGACTGAGCTCAGCTGTGCTCACTAAGTTATCTAAGAGCAAGTGCAGCTCAGGAAAGCCAGCTTCGTGCACTTCAGGTACTTGATATTTGCACCTTCTGTGGCTCCCTGCCTGTGTAACAACAGACTCAATACAGCAAGACCTACTTAGATTGTGCACAGGAGAGGCAGGACCGCAAATCCAGCCCTAGCCCCTGCTCTGGACAGGAAGCCTTTCCAATCCTTTTCCTGGATGGCAGCAGCCAATTTTATCCAAAATAAACCTTCCAGGAGTCAAGCATTATGAATCCCCTTTCTTGGTACCTAAGTAAGTCAGAGAACCACAAGAACCTTACCTAATAAGTAAAAAGTTTATACATAGTGCATGAATCACCTAGAAACACTTTTCGTGTGTTTTATTGCTATAAGTAGACAAAATATTCTACTACAGTCATACTATTAACATAGCCTTTTTCCTTGGAGAAAACAAAACTAAACTCTAGTTAATGCTCTGAACCCAAATTTGGTAACCTACATGCTTTTCTTTCTCTTTGTAGTATTTCTATTAGGATTATATGGCCCTATGACCTGCATCATGTACCAATAATCACTAAAGTCACCAAGATATACCATCTGCTTTGAGGAGATGGGGGAATTGATGTCAAATGGTATTTGCAAACAGCTAGCATGGGTTTTGCCTCTAAAACACAGTAAGGCAAGTTCTGAAAATCATTTTTATCTGAGGAAGTTTTGGGGCCTAATTTGACCGGAAGGGATAGGGTCAGCCAGTAATCTGATCTCCAGAAAAATTAGCACAATTATCACCCATGCTGGTGGTCTTGGCCCAGGCTCGTACTCACCAGGCGCAGAGAAAGAGTCCACTTTTCTCATTCTTGCTCTTGGAAGCCTGGTTATGGCCATCCCAGGCTCCCCGATATTGGTAGAGCATGAAAGGCAAGCCATCCTCGTGTGCAGGGTGAGCACAGGACTTAAAGATTCAAAAGTCATTCATTCACCTCATTACAGCTAAATACATCATACAACTTCTGGCTGATAAAACCACTAATCTACAAAAAGTGATTAATATTAAAGGTTCTGCTGGAAGAAAAGAAGTTGTATATATCATGATTTTATTTTTTTTAAAAGGGAGAAGAGCATTGCACAAATTATATACTGCCTAACTTCACCTCAACCTCTGAGAATGTTTGAGAAAAAATTACTATAGGATTTTTAGTAAGCTTATAGAAGAACAGAAGGCAATTGTCATAACCCATGATAGAATCAATAAAAATCAGTATGACTTCTTAAAGATATCTTCTGATTGTTATTCCCAACTTAGATCTGTGATTAAATTATTTCAGTGCATAGTCTCCCTAGTCCAATATTATATAAATGAATCTTTATTTTTTAAAGCCATTCACCTAAAAGCCCCCAATACATTTAAAGGCTACTATAGTAGGCAATATTCTCGAATGGCCCAAGATTTTTATCCCCAGGGATACAACACATTCTCCCAGTTTTTCCATTAAAGACTTACCAAGGTACTGCTGGCAAGAGTTTTACAAATGTCATGAAGGTCCCAAATCAGCTGACTTTAAAATAGAGAGATCCAGTGGGCCTGACCTAGTAACACAAGCCTTTTAAATATACACGCTTTTCTTTCTCTTTGTAGTATTTCTACTAAAAATATGCGCCCCTATGACCTGAATCACTTACCAATCATCACTAGTGTCACTAAGACGTACCATCTGCTTTGAGGAGGTGAGGGAATTGGTGCCAAATGGTATGTGCAACCAACTAGCATGGTTCTGGCTCTAGAGGAGGGATTGATGCACCCTTGCTGACCTGAAGATGAAGGAAACATATGTCAAGGAATGCAGGTGACCTATAATAGTTAAGAGATGCCTCCAGCTGACTGCTAGCAGGGAAACTGGGACCTCAGTCCTCCAACCCCACAAAGCTGAATTCTGCTCACAGTGAGAATTAGTTGGAAACAGATTTTTTGGGGTCTACAGTATTTCCAAGCACTGAGGTGGGCCAACATCTTGATGTAAGCCTTTGCCTGACCAGGAAACCCAGCAGCCATGCTGGATTTATGATCTGCAGAAACCGTAAGATAATAAATGTGTGTCATTTTAAGCCACTCAGATTGTGTAAATTTGTTATTCTGTAATGAAAACACAGAGCCACCTTTGCATCTTTCTGTGTTTATCTTTCTCCTTCAGTTTCACCTGCTCTCACTCTCTCTGATAAACATTTAAAAAAAGAAAAATAGGTAAGCCAGACAAGTGAGAATAATTTTATATGACTAGGTCTAAAGTGAAAGCAATATTTCCAAAATATTGGCATTTAAGATTGTGCGTCTTCAAGAAAAAACAAAACAAACAGCTTGTCTACTGCCTGAATTGTGGACAAGTCTTTCCTAGTGATGTAGACAGCTGTCCACCATGACTCCTGGCTGCCCTCAGCTTCTCAGTCAGGAAAGCCAAGGGGAAAGGGTAAGATGGGCGAGGCACTCCTTTCAGGCATACGAGTTAAAGGGTGTCAAACAACCATTAAGAGAAATCACAGGTTTAATTGTTGTGAAGCACACATAACACAAAATCAACATTTTAACCATTGTTAATATGCAGCAAAGCACACTCAGTGTCATGCAGTCAAATCACCTTCCCCTTTTCATCTTGTGAAACTGCAACTCTACCCATTAAACATAACTTCTCAGATAAATAACCTTTAATGCAGTATTTTTATTAGACTTTATTTACTTAATAAAAATACCCTATTGTATTTATTAGACTCTAAAAGAGCCGTCTTAAGTTCACAGCAAAACTGAGAAGCAGTACAGAGACTTCCCACGTGTGGCCCGCCCCGCACACGCACATGGGCACACCCTTTAACGTTATCAACACCTTTGCCCGTGGTAGAGTTGTAATTGATGAGCCTGCATTGACATATCACCACCTAAAGTTTACATTTCATAGTTTACATTACGGTCCACTCTTGGTGTTGCACATCCTATGGATTTGGACAAACATGTGATGACACGTATCCATCACAGTGGTATGGTACTGAGTAGTATCATTGCCCTGAAATTCCTCTGTGCTCTGCCTGTCCATCCCTCCCTCCCCTCTAACCTCTTGCAACTGCCTATGTTTTCACTGTCTCCATAGTCCTGCCCTTTTTAGGATGTCATGCAGTTGGAATCATACAGTAATATTCATTAAGTTTCCTAATGCAATATTTTTCAAAGATCAAAATTAATGCAAAACAAAAAATCCAGGATAAACAAAATGTCAGAATTTAAAGACCAGATCAGTATTTTAGTAGCCACACCAATCATCTTTACACTTTAACTCACTGGTCTGCAACCTGGTCAGGTAACAGAGTCTGTCCTCAGATAAAATTAGGACATTTTCCTTCGACCCTTTGCTGCCAGAATTGTTGCTTATGTCAAGCAGATGGTGCAGGTGAGTTATCAGCTCAGCCACTGGCAGACCAGATACAGAGCCTGGGGTTGCGCAGGCCCACCCAGAGTCCTGGCGTTCCACCTGGGGCTGCCCTTCCCCTGCAGGACCTCTCTGGGAAGTGGGCGGTGTAGATCACAGCTGAAAAATTAGTTCAGATCATGCCAATGAATAAGAGAAATGGAATTCTACTTGGCTATAAAAATGGAAACCTTACCTTTTGTGGGAGCACAGGTAAACCTGGAGAGCATTATGCTAAGTGAAATAAGGCAATCAAAGAAAGACAAGAACCATATGATCTCACTGATATGTAAAATCTAATGAACAAAATAAACTAATGAACAAGATAGAAACAGACCCATAGATACAGAGAGCAGACTGGCAGGTGTCAGAGGGGATGAGGATTAGGGGGCTGCATGAAAAAGATCAGGGAATTAAGCAAAGAAAAAAAAATTATAGACAGACAACAGTGTGGGGACTGCAAGAGAGAAAGGATTGTGAGGGTGGAGGATTGAGGAGGGAGGGGATAGATGGTGATGAAAGGAGACTTAATTTGGGGTGGTGAACACAATGCAAGATACAGATGATACATGGTAAAATTGTGTGCCTGAAACCTGTATAATTTTATTAACCAATGTCACCCCAATGAGTTCAGTAACAATTTTTAGAAAGAAATCCTGGTCAGCACAGAATGCATGTCCTCAGCTTCCAGCACCAGCTGCCATAGCTGTTTCCCGAGCTCGTACTGGCATGGCTTCAAAATTACTTCTTCCTGAATTTCACCAATGACAGAGTTACTTTGAGATTGGGGGAAAGCAAAATCCTGTTCCTTCATAAACTCATTCCTCTGCCCAGCCCTCTCCCCACCCAGAGGGCACTGTGAGCTTGGGCTGGAGTGGCTGTAGGCCAGCAAGATGCCCACCCCTTTTTTAATGAGTGGCCTGGGTGATCCTCCTCAACCCTCTAGGGGAGGCAGCCATAAGCAGGGGATGCTGAGGAGTGTGTGAGTCACTAAAACAACAACACAGTGGTAAGAAAAGACAAAATTCCTTTTGAGCCTGGTTCAGAGGGAGATCAGAATGTGCCATTTCTGACATCCCTCAAATGGGAAATGTCTTTAGGTGTCTCATATGCCAGGGGGTGACTTCACCACTGTTGCTTTCTGAGGATGTGGGATCTGGGGGTAAAGGAGAAAGTGCCCCAGGCCTGACAGCAATTGCAGTGGAGATGGAGCTTAGGGTGGGGGAGGTAAGCAAGGGAAAGGGGACCAGCTACCTGAACACTCTTCTGGACACAGCTCCCTTCCCAGGGCTGCCATGTTCTTCCCTGCTTAAGAGACAGAAAAGCACCCCATCCTGCTCCCAGGAGAGAAGGGGAGGTTACAGAATAGATTAGGGGTTCCTAGGAAAGAGTCTATTATGAATATGTCAGTTTGAAAAGGAATATAGAGACTTTTCAATGTTCCTCTCCTGGAAATAGCTCTTAGCTTCTAGAGCAGAATTTATCTTAAATTTCAAGGATCTATAAACATAATCACTAAAAACCTTGCTTTCCTTCCCAACTGTTGTAAGCCTTGCTGCTAGGACTACAAAAGCCATGTCCTTCAGAAGAGCTGTAAACTACCTCAGTGGCAACTTCCTGTGGAAAAGCAGAGAAGACTGAGGGCCCAATCCCTGTGCCCAGCATTGCCACACAGGGCCTTTATGTCGCCCACACACCTGCTGAGCAGAAAAGATTCCTTTGGGGCTTCTCTGCTGAGGAAATAAGCTGTCAGACTTTCCAGGTCAGACCCCCTGCCCTGCTCTCTGTGCCACTGCCCCGGAGGGCTGCATTCCCAAGAATGTGCAGGGGGGGGGGCAAAAAGAGTACTTGTGAGGAAATCAGGCAGACCGCATTTCTCCTCAAGAGTCTAAGACTTTTTTTAAAGAAATTCAATATCTTGTTATGCATTTTTGCTAGCCTGTATGGGATAAAGTTAAAAGTGAAAACTGGGTTTCTTGTTATTTTCTCAGGTATGGCCATTCTGTGATTCTTAGGACAAACCCAACGGTCCCTTCCTTGGAAGAGAGTGAAGGTCTTAGGGGCCCATGATGGCTGATGCAGCAACCCCCCACCATGAAGCTCCAGGTGGCTCCCGAGGCACCCCACAGGTGTAACACGCATCCCTGCCTGCTCACTGAGCTTCCTCTGTGCTGTCAGGGCTTCAAGACAGGAATAATGCATCCCCTTTGATGCATATGCAAAATGATATTCAGAGAGGTTCTGAGAGGTCTCCTTGTAGTAGGACTTCAGCCCACACCCCCTGCTGGCAAGTTTCCAAACCAGGGAATGGTGCAGTGAGAACGGTCAACCTGTCATCTCCTGTGACCATGAGGGGCTTGTTGAGTGAGGGACCTGGGACGGTCAACCTGTCATCTCCTGTGACCATGAGGGGCTTGTTGAGTGAAGGACCTGGGACGACATAGCCTGTCCAGTGCCTGGAATAGGCAGAGTTTTCCTTTCTGCTCCCTTGATTTCTGTCAAATGGCTTAGGGCTGAGACAGAGGTCCAAAGGAGCTGGAAGTTAGGCCACTGTGACAATATGGATATGACATATTCTCATTTTCTCAGGCTGAAAGCATACTCTGGAGCCTCCCAGAGGAAAGCTAGGATGGTCTTCCTCCTACAAATCCTTCCCATATCTAAGCACATCACGCACTGGATATGATGCTGCACTGCCTTTTATGTTTAAAACAAAAAGAGCAAAAAACAAATTTTAGCTCATAACCATCTGTTTCATTAACATAGAACTTCTCTGCAACAATCTCCAAAACATAATACTACTCATCACTGCCAAAACTATCCCTGTTCCTAACTGTGAGTTACAAAGAAAAGGAGCAAATAAGAGAAGAAAAGGGGAAACATTTCAGACTGCACAGGTGTGCTTTCAGTTCATCCTGTTTAATTGGGAAGTTCATACGAAAATAAACCAAACAAAGTGCAAATAAAAATGCAGGCTCAAGTTCTACATGGTCATCCTACATTTGTCACAATTTGCCTTACCGTTTGATATGTCTGTGCTACATCCTGAGCCTTAATTGTGATTTCTTTTCTCCCATTAGATTATCTGTTCTTTTGGAAGTTAAGAAATAACAGTGGTTTCTTTCAAGCATTTTTGGGTGAGACATCTTTTTTAAAAGAGTCATAGCAGGAAGAGGCCATCAGTTTATCTTGTTCACTTCCTGAAATTCAAACAAGTTCTCAGAACACCAGTCACACCTTATTTATTCAGAGAGTGTCTCTGCAAGTGGACAGGAGATTTCAGAGCCATTTTTGCTTTATAAAAAACCTTTAAAACTGATTTGAAAAGCCTCCAAAGATTTTGAGGAATAACCCAGAAAGTCTGAGACTAAAAGTAGTGTGGTGATTTCCCTCTAAGGGAACAATTCAGAGAAACGCTTTCTTTCCTCAGAGAATCCCATCCCCATCGGCCCCCCAACGCTCCAAATTCTTAAACTCTTGTCCTAATTCTGTTGACCTATTGAATGGAGGGTGTCTGACTAGTCTTGTAGCTTCTTAGTACTGACTGAGAAACAGACTCCGAGATTTGCATGCGATGAAAATGAGTGTTGAATGAATACACTTGCCCTCATCAAATAATAGCTATTAAAAGACTCTTTTACAGGACACTAAAGTTCTCACTATGCAAAAACAAAAACAGAAAACAAGAATTCCAATGCAAACTTCTCATCTCATTTTTTCAAAAATGGTTTGAAGCTTTTTCCATCTTAAAAGAAAGTTAGTTACAGGGTAGCCAGAGATCAGTACAAATCAACTAAGTTTCTAAACACAGCACCATCTTTTCCCCTTCCTTTCAGGATTCCTCCCATTTTAATATGGGAAAGCAGAAACATCAAGTAAAATGTACTGCTAAAGACCAGCCAGCAGAAAACAGGCAATGTCCGACCTTCTCACTTGACGGGACAAGGCTCCTTAGAATGTACCTGGCGTGGTCTCAGGAACACGATAGATGGTGTGGTTTGTGTGGGTGAGCTCCTCTGGCACTGCCTTTAAAGCTACAGTTAACTCTAAATGGTCATATCCAAATGAAAGCAGTTAGTCCCAGAGGCCTGAAAGGGTTGCATGTGTTCAACACTTGCCACCAGGAATCTATTCGTTGTTATCAATGCAGACAGTAAGTGCATTCATCCATCAGCCCTGGCTGCTCATGTGGGAGCCCCAAGCCAACCAACACTCATCGAGGAGTCAGGCTGGGCTCAGGCAGGGGAGTGAGAACCCAGCCTGAGAAGACCGAGTATTTTATTTATTTATTTATTTTTAAGTCTCATTATTTCACTGCAAGATTTGTAGTCATATTTAATTGTCAGAGTTAAAAACGAAAGCCAGTCCTTGAAAATCCCAGCATCCAATTCTTCCCATTAGAATGTGATGACTTGCTATTTTTGAGCTAATTCTGGTGACATCATAGCAGATCAAAATTGTTTGGTAAAGGAGAGACTACTCATGAGCAAATCATCAAGAGAGCTGTTGTTTATACTTTTAAGCAGAGCATTTTCATCTTTAATCTTAACCATTTTGGTCACAGTTTTTTTCCAGAAATATATTACAAACTTCCCAGCCCTTTTAATAACTGACTTTTTTTCATTGTGGTAAAATATACACATCATAAAATTTACCAAACAAGTCATATTTAACTGTCAGTATTCAAATGACATTAGATATATTCATATCACTGTGCAACTGTGCAACCATCACACTAGAACCAACTGATTTTCACATTATGAAAATGGCTGTTTCATTATTATAAACATATCAATGAGGTGTTTACAGCTGTTCAATCCACATATTAGACAGCATCAGGCTGCTGAGGCTTCGAGATCTTGAGTTAGCGATTTATTGTTCTTGTTTTGTTGTTGTTGTTTGTCTTCTCCCACCAGAATGTAAACAATCGTCTTTCTCAGCTGTCAGTATGCTTGCCGGTGACATTTCTCTTTCCTCATCTGCAGGGAAAACCAATAATCAAACTTATTAATATATGCTAAACTACAAGTCCAGGCACTAAGAAAGGTTTTCTGTAAGTAAGATTAAAAAATATCATCTGAGTGGGCCTCATGATATGCATTTTCTGTGCTTTGGAAAACACTTGTTTCCTTTAGGTCCTTAATTTTGGCTTGGATGGTAGTGATTGGCATATATCTTCCTAGTACACAGGGAGAGATTCTAACTCTTTTGAATCTTGGTTGCCTGAAGCTGTCCTTAACATCAAAAGGCAAAATGCAATATCTGGTAGCCTAGTCCACACTGTGAAAGCAAAAGAGAAAATTCAATTAAGAAGACAGAAAATTTAAGCAAAAATTCTTTTTTAGGTTACTCTTATTTCCTGCCATAGAAATAAAAGATAGATTCTATATTTGCTCTCAATTTGTCTTGAATAAAATTATTCCTTCTAAATATAGCAGGAAGATAAACCCTGGCCAGAATCTAAAAATATAGAGCAACCAGAAAAAAAAGGCAAAATCAGTATGGTTAAGTCAGATGATGATGAGGTGGTGTTTCCAAATAACTTCTCTCCTTTCTGCTTCAGTGCTTGCTGGGTGGATGAGTAAGTCTTTTCTCTGAGAATATCTGCAACTGGTATTTTTTCTAATATTTTAAGTCAGTGGTTCTCAACTGGGAATGATTTTACCCATGCGGAACATTTGGCAAAGTATAAAGGCCATTTTTTTCCTTTTTTTTAATTATTATTAATTTTAATGGGGTGACAATAAATCAGGGTACATATGTATAATGAAAACATCTCCAGGTTATCTTATCATTCAATTGTGTTGCATACCCATCACCCAAAGTCAAATTGTCCTCTGTCACCTTCTATCTGGTTTTCCCTGTGTCCCTCCCCTCCTCCCTATCTCACCCTCCCCTCCCTCCCCCCACCCCATAACCACCACTCTCTTGTCCGTGTCTCATAGTCTCACTTTTATGTCCCACCTATGTATGAAGTCATGCTGTTCTCAGTTATTCTTTTTTTCTGATTTACTTATTTCACTCCATATAATGTTATCAAGGACCATCCATTTTGTTATAAATGATCTGATGTCATCATTTCTTATGGCTGAGTAGTATTCCATAGTATATATGTACCAAAGCTTTTTAACCCACTCGTCTTCTGACGGACACTTGGGCTGTTTCCAGATCTTCGCTATTGTGAACAATGCTGCCAGGAGTATGAAGGCCATTTTTATTTTCACAACAGGGGAAAGGATGTTAAGTGGCATCTAATAGGTAGAGGCCAAGGACACTGCTAAACATCTTTCAATGCACAAACGCTCCTACCCCAGCGTTGATTATACAGCCTCAATGTCAATAATGTTGAGGTTGAGCAAGCCTGAATTATCCAGTCCAATGGATAACAGAAAAGACATGGGTGCTATAGAGAGGGGTAGAGAGAAACATGATGATCATAAGTAAGTCAATAAATGCTGCATGTTTCTTGAGCTGTTTGTGGATAAGGTTCCTAAAAAAATAGATTTTTGAAACTAGAGGACTATTGATTATTTGAGTTTGATCCTACAAAATGTGGATGATCCTATTAAGTCGTTGAGGCTGCAAGGATGAACTGACCTCAGCACTCTGAAAATTGGTATAACTGTGTCTGCTCCTAAGGCAGAGGGGACAGAAGCTGTCTCAGGTCTGGGAAAAGAGCCCAACTTCAACTGAATCTATGTGATTTTTAGAAGAAACCCAATTGGTCAATAGTAATTGAAGAAAGGCTCAATTTCCTCACAATCAGGGAAATGCAAGTTAAGAAAATGTAGTGCCCCTTTTCACTGTACAAATTTTAAAAGTATGGCAATATCAACTTTTTCTCCTTGCACTTCTGTATTGCTTTGAATATTTCACAAAGAGTGTGTACTTATTTATTTTTGTGTACCAAAAACAATCATAATTATAATTTAAAAATCAAATTAATTTTCCAAATATAAAATGCCAGTCAAGCCTGACCAGGCAGTGGCACTATGGATGGACCGTCAAACTGGGACATGGAGGACCCAGGTTTGAAACCCCGAGGTCGCGGGCTTGAGCGTGGGCTCACCTGCTTGAGTATGGGGTCACTAGCTTGAGCTTAAGATCACAGACGTGACCCCATGGTCTCCAGCTTGAGCCCAAGGTTGCTGGCTTGAGCAAGGGGTCACTCGCTCTGCTGTAGCTCCTGGTCAACTCACATATGAGAAAGCAATCAATGAACAACTAAGATGGAGCAACAAAGAATTGATGCTTCTTATCTCTCTCCCTTCCTGTCTGTCTGTCCCTATCTGTCCCTCTCTCTGTGTCTCTGTCTCTGTCAAAAATAAAATGCTAATCAGGACCCATTTTGTGATCCCTTAATGTCCCTGACCTTTGGTCTGAAAACCACTCTCGTAGAGGAAGTTATACAAGGAAACTTATATGAGAATGTGATTCAAAAATCAGTTTGTGTGATTGTTAATATTATGTGTCAACTTGGCTAGGCCACAGTACACAGATATTTTATCAAACACTACACTAGATATTTCTGGAAAGGTAATTTTTGGATGGTAGACTTTGAGTAAAGCAGATTACCCTCCATAATGTGAGTGGGCCTTATATAATCAGCAAAGGGCCTTATGAGAAAGGCTGACCTCCTCTGAGAAAGAGGGAACCCTGTCATCCTTTGGACTCAAACTGCAATTTTTTTCTGGGTCTCCAGCCTACTAGCCTACTCTGCCAGTTTTGGACTTGCCAGCCTCCATAATCATGTAAGCCAATTTCTTATAATTTTCTCTAGATAAATAGATAGATGATGGAGAGATAGATGATAGATATTACTCTATATATTTACACATATCTATATTTAGATATAAGCAGATATAGAATTACTTTATACATACACAAACACACATACACATCCTATTGATTCTGTTTCCCTGGAGAACCCTGACACTAACTAGTTGTAAGAAAAAAAAAGACATTTTCATTTGCCAACATTACTGGAGCCAATAAATAAAAAGCACATCTTCATAGAATAAAAATATTTGCTAAGATGTATAATTGATTTTATGTCTTTCCAGTTGAGCAGCTCTGAAAAACAAAATGTTGAATATAAAAAATAGTCTTAAACAATGGATCAATAAGATGCCACCTATAAATTTTAAACACAACATTTATGTAAAACAATGCTATAATTTCATTATGAAAAATATAAGTGTAGTAAAGATACAAAAACACAAAGTGAGGGATACACATTAAATTAATCAATGTAGGCTCTTAGGAGGTAGGGAATGAAGAAAAGCACAGAGTATGGAAAAGAAATGAGACCAAGAAAAGGGGAGAAGACTTCCATTTTTAAGTAATATTTGTTTATTTTTTAAAAGCCTTTATTTATTGATTTTACTGAGAGAGGAGAAAGTGGTGAGAAGTGAGAGGTATCAACTCACAGCTTCACTTTATTTGTTCATTGTTTGCTTGTTGTATGTGCCTTGACTGGGCAAGCCCAGGGTTTCAAACCAGTGACCTCAGCATTCCAGGTTGATGTTCCATTCACTGTGCCACCACAGGTCAGGCATATTTGTTATTTTTTATAAAAAAAAATATGTTAGGGACATATGAAAAAGTGTTCACATCTGTTCTTCCTAGATGGTGATTAGAGTGGATTAAATTGTGACCCTCCTCAAGTATATCCACAAAGAACCCAAGAATGTGACATTGTTTGGAAAGATAGTCTTCGCAGATATAACTGAGTTAAGGATCTCAAGGTGAGACCATCCTGGATTAGGGTAGGCTCTACCCTATATCCATTGACAAGTCTTTGTTGTCACAGACTTGAATTCTGCTTCAAAAATTCTGGAACTATTATATTACCTCAAAATATCTTGATATATCTGAGAGAGAATGAAGACATCATGCAAAACAATGTAAAGATGAGCTCTGATTTGCACCGTGGCACCTAACTAGTTCTTGTCCTACCTGGAATGGTACAGAAACAAAACCTCTAATTTTGGCATTAGAATATGTTCTTGAAAGCTTCCCACCTGTTCTCTCGAACTTCTTATCCTCCCTTTGGCAGTCTTAAAAGCCATGTGGTCCAGATGGCAGAGCCATGGGACAGAAGTGGCCTGGGTCCCTGCTCACCTCTGGGAAGAGAGCTGCCCTGACAGCTGGATGACCTGGGTTTTGATAAGCAAGAATTTATATTGAGTGACTGAGACTGTGGGATTTCTTTGTTTTTGCAGCACGACCCACTTTTAGTGACTAATACAAGCCCCAGAAGTAGCTGTGTCATTATTTAATCACCTGAACTCCTTGAACATCAGCATTTACAGAGCATGCCATGAAAATTCTCCATTAAGTATTATGGCCCTGTCAGTTCTCCTTAGGGTTACTAACCTATTAGCAAACATGCATTAAACTCAACTTACAGTTCCTTCCACTGGGACTTCACAAGTACCATTTCATAGCCAAATAGTTTACCTCTCTCATCTGACTCAGAAAAGCATATTGAAATTAGAACTTTTTCTTTGCACAATAATAAAAACAAAATAGGTTTTCACAGATTGTTCTGGAGACCAAATGTGGTTAAGCTGCTCAACTTTGAGTTCTGACCAGTACAGGTTTATTTGCACACACTTCAAAAGTCTTGTGCTGCTACAAGGTGTGCACATGTGCCTGTGTTTGTTACTAATTAAGCATTGCTGAGTCTTAATTCTTCCTGGCCAAACATGGGAATTTTTCTATAAATGTCTTTCCCAAAAAACATATCACATGTTATAAAGATGTGACTTAAGAAATCAGGGAAGAGCTGTGGTGCAGAACAAACACAGGCTTTGAAGTTTGGGAAACCTGGGTTCAAATCCTGATACCAGCTATGTATGCTTGAACAACTTACTGAACTTTCTGATTTCCTCTTGGAGATAATGAGCTAATAAGATTGGCTCATAGCATTTGTCATCAGTATTGAACATCCTTAATGGAGAGATTGGTTAGTCTTAAGCCCAGGTTGAGTGGTAGCTTTTACTTGAAATCAGCTAGCAGAGGGAAATTCTCAAAGTTCTGTTTCCCCACCAATCAAGGAAGCATGAAAATGAATGTGGTTCCCATCTCCTCGACCACATCCTTGGAATCTTGCCCCCTAGAGTCAGAAAGTGTAATATTTCCCATTTTTGCTGCTGATGAGAATGAGATCTTGTAGAGAAGAGCTAATAAGGCTCTTCCTGGATGTAAAGAAATTAGAAACAATCCTTATCGGAAGTGGAGAGGCAGATACCAGGGGCGGGCAGAGGAAACTGCAGCCAGGAAGGCACTCACCTTCACAGAAACGCAAGGCCCACCCTGTTAGGTAAATCTAAAGACCAAACTGTGAAATGCTTCAGCTCAATTAAATGTGTTATTGACCAATCTCCAGGTAGAAAAAACCTGGATATTTGAGAAACTTGTCTTGAAATTAATGCAGAAGAGAGATGTCTTGAAGGATGTTTGTTAAAATGTTCTTGGTTACCCCAGCACTGTGGTATTTGAGGTGATTTTTCAAAATCATTTATTTTACAAAAACAATAAAGCCATTTTCCCTCCCTTCCTTCCTTCTTTCTTTCCTTCCTTCCTTCCTTCCTTCCTTCCTTTCTTCCTTCTTTCCTTTTCTTTCTTTCTTTCTTTCTTTCTCGCTCTCTCTCTTTCTTTCTTTCTTTCTCTCTTTCTTTCTTTCTTTCAGTGAGAGGAGGGGAGATAGACAGACTCCCACATGCACCCTGACTGGGATCTACCTGGCAACCCCCATCTGGGGCCAATGCTCAAATCAACCCAGCTATCCTCAGCACCTGAGGCCAACCCTGGAACCAACTGAGCCACTGACTGTGGGAGGAGAAGAGGGAGAGAAGGGGGAGAGGGAAGGGGAGAAAAGCAGATGGTTGCTTCTCACGTGTGCCCTGATTGGGCATGTCTGCATACCAGGCCAACACTTTACCCACCGAGCCAACTAGACAAGGTGCTATTTTCAATAAGAAAAAAATATTTTTTTAATGACAATAAGAAGGAAGTAGCCCAGGCTCTGAATCAGAAATCTGACTTCAAATCCCAACTTTACCATCACCAGCAGTAACCTTGAATGAGTCACATCATTACTGAGGGTCTCAGTTTCTGTATCTTTACTTCCTAGAATTATTTGAAGCTTATATTTGAAGTGAATAATTTCTGATATGCAAACCATTTAAAATAGGGCTCAGAAAGCAGTAAAGACTTTTTTATTATCATTAATTTAACACTCCACAGCAATTTGTTGGGAAATGTCACTTTTCACAGAAAGTGTTGAATTTACTTGAGATCAGCAACTGGATCACAGTTTACCACCAGGAAAATCAGAGATGGGACTGTTCTACTGCACCTCTAATACCTCCAAGACACTGGCAGCAAGGCAGGGTAGGGACTGGGGAGGGGACAGTAAAAGACACAGCTGTTGAAATCAGAAGAAAAATGTTGGTATCCACCCTTTCAGAGTTCATTATCACAGCCAAACTGAGATTCAGCCCCCAGAGGAGGTGTTTGAAGCCCCAGCAACTCTGCAGAACCTTATCCCTCCGACCCCCCCATCTACCCTGCCCCTCTCACCCAGTGAGGTTCCTAGCTGAGGAGGCAGTGATTCAAACCCATCTCCATTTTAACTTGGCACCCAGAGTTTTTCACTAAATGACACAAATGGGTGACAAAATAATCAACAGCGTGCCCTTCTCTGCCATGGCTCATTGTCGAAGGCTGACATTATCCAGAGCCAAGAACAGCAATGTGGGCTCTGCTTCTATGGGGGCATCACCTCATTGTTCTTTATTTTCTCCTTTTCTTCTCCCACCACTTTCAATGTGTTGCTCCATCTTTCCCCCAATGGTTTGCAGGTTACCTGGAGACAAACCCCCCCAGCCAGGTTTTCTGTCTTTTCCACCTTTTGTGTCAATTTCTCCTGAGGGCTGTAATTCACTCTGGGCTCATCCACAACTTCATCAGAAAATCCTTCTAGATCCCGCTCCCATCTTTATCTTTTCTTCCTCTGCTCCTAGCTGAGAACCCCACTTTGCTACTCTGGGGAATAGGGGGATCCTGCCCACCTCCATTTTCCCATCACCCTTCTCCTGAGGTATAATCCTTGTTTTGATAGTATTGTCTACATAAGAAGCCTCCAAACCTAAAAAGAATTTTTATGAGAGTTTATTTGAGTCAAACTGGAGACCTCTGTCAGGGAACAACATCTCAGATGCTCCTGAGAATAACAATTTGCAGTTTTCTTTATGCATTTGCAGTTAATGAGGGAACATAGGAACATTAAATGGAGGTGGGAGAAGGCAAAGTAGGGATTAATTACAAGATAGTTAAGATTATTTTCTGTCTTAAGGGCTGTTAGGTCTTAGAAAGAAGAGTCTGAAAAGAGGCATGTCAAAGGTGTGTTAACCTAGACCCACAGAAACAATAGACAGAGCTTGCTTAAGCCAAAGATAAGTCTTTTTACTTTACTAAAGAAGTTATATGCCTGGAGTGTAACTACTCACCTTGGCCTCTCCAGTTAGGAATTTATGACCAGATCACTCTGTAAGTTACTTTCCATGGAACCTCTTTTTCTATCCACATTCCAGTTGCAGTTTTACAACTGCATGAACACGTGGTTGTTTTACTGTAACATCAACCATTCTTGGGGACTTTTCCCAGGGCTTGCAATTTTGTAGCAGACAGAGATTTTCTATCTAAATCAGAATGACAGTCTTGCTTTTAAAAATAAAATAACAGAAGAGTAAAAGGACTCTAAAAGGTTCCAAGGCAGTTGTGTGTAATGAAGTGCTTTTCTCATCTATAGTTTGCCTTGATTCTTTCACCACATGTACATGCTGTTGTGGTTTCCACGACAATGGTTGTGGCCATCCTCCAGGCCTTGTGCCAAAAGGCTCCTGAAGGTGCTCTCCAGCAAGGTCTCTCCCTGCCCCTCTGGCCTGTGGCTTCTCAACCCTCCCTCTCCTCTTTCAGACAGACAGGAGCTTCTTGGTCCAATTTCTTCACAGTGACCCGGGGACACCAACTAAGAAGACCACACACTCCACTCCAGACAGACAGAGCGCAGACAGGCCACCCCGTTCTCTGACTCTCCTCTCCTCCCAGTGGGCAGAACACAGCCGGGGTAAAGGCACGCGTCCTCCTGGGGCTCCGTGCAGAGGTGCACGCACTCCTCTCTCTTTGGGTGCTTATCCATCCAGACTGTCTTGGGAAGCGAGCACAGTACAGCAAAGGGGCCTCATGGCTCTGCCACGGAGCTTCACTTCAGCTCTTGTATTCATCTCATCTGCCATGGAATCCTGAACATCGAACCTTCAGTCTCTTCATCTGTAAAATGCTAAAGACGATGCCTACTTTGCTAGATGGTTGGGAGAGTTGCTGAACATAAACTAGGAGCTATGGCAGAATGTTTGATAAAACAGGAGACTTAGAACAAAGTGAGCAGGCGCACAGGCTGTGCTGGAGGTGGGCACAGTGCCAGTTAGTTCAGTAGGAACCTGCCAATTCCCAGCTTCCCTTGGACTCCAAGGGCTGTCATTTTTATCAAGCTTCTTGACTTTTATTATTCTGCCATCAACATACTCCCCTCTGATCTGCCCCCATTAATGACTTAACCCTCTTTCCTTGTCGCAGCATATCGTGTTTATAATTTCTTTCAGCTGTCCATTAAAAGGCTCCATGTGTAACCTCCGCCCTGTTCCCAGCGCCATCCCAGGGCTGAGTAGTTCCCAGCATCCGTCCCCACCCCTGCTCAGGACTGCCTGGTTTGCACCGGTTCCCTAAATAGTGAGGGGCCTGTCCTGTTCCCTGCAGGCAGAGCACGCCTTTCCTGGGCCAGTGCCAGGGCTGGACTGAAACAAGGATTGAGCTGGGCCCAGCAGGTCTGAGCTGGGAATGTTTAGACTGATAACGTCAGAGCTGGTCTTTCCTGTGTCTTTCGTGGGAGCACATTCCAGTCTGCGCTCCACTGGCCGAGGTGGCTGTCCTGCTCGTTGCAGATGCGTGTACTCCTGCAGCGGACCCGCCCCAGCTCGGGGATCCCTCTGTCCGCAGGTTTCGGTACAGATGTCCGTCTGCATTCTCCCATCAGACTCCCTTACACTTTGTTAGGCTGCTCGCCTTGCTTGCGAGTGCTTCTGCTCGCTTTCTCTGAAACAGACAGCTGAGGGGTGGGGAACCCTAAGGAGGAATGATGCTTTATAAATCAAAAAATAATCATCAGAATGGAGTGTACTCTTACAGTTTGTCATCTCCACAGGCTAGTGAATGACAATGCTATCCTCTGGTGGCCAACCTGGGCTAGAACCCGAACAGTGGAGACTGCCGCAAACAGCTTTGGATTTCCCCACTAATTACATAGAAACCCTAATCAAGCGATGAAAATCATTCCCCAGAAGGCATATGAGGTCAAGAAGAAGTATAATAGAAAAATCTCATGCTTTTAGCGTTTGAATTTTTTTTTTTTTTTTTTGCCTCCATACAGTGAACGGAATTTTTCAGTAGTTTAGAGCTTACTCAAGAAGCATAGACCTTTAAGAACACTTTATAATGTTGTTTTTATAAGCAGAATGTTTAAGCTATTGCTACCTGTTAGTGAGTTGACTCAAAATACCTGTGAGGTTATCTAAAAGGAATGAAAATTTGTGCTTCTTTTGCATTAAGTTTAAAAAAATGCCAGTTTTTATGTTTACTTGTTCAGACTGTGAAATTATATATATTCAGAACTTAAGTTTTCTGTGAACCAAAAACCTGGCTTCTACATTCATCCACTTATCCCATGAGAACAATGTGCTTGGAGTTGAAAACATAATCCAACTTGGGTTAAGTGTGTCTTTAACGGGGCATTTCATTAAAGTTTCAACCACTCATTGTAAATATCTCCAATCTCTAGACCAAGGAAAAAGTTGTAGCATACTTGGAAGAGGGGTGGAGTGTTGCGGTCCAAGAAGACATACTCCTTCTGGTATTTTCTACTCCCTGGCTGCGTAATCTATTTATTCATAATTGGAAGAATCCTAGTGTTCCCATCCTACTTCCATGACTGTGTGAGAAGGTTAATAAGATAGATTTTTATAAAGCACTTTAAGCTCCATTCAAGGGAACAGCTTTACAAAAGTTACCTTTAGTAAAGTAGATAAATAGACATATGTCTACATATGATACTCCGAAGTAAGAAGTGCTCTGAACATTACAGATTAAGCATACCCCAAATAAACTGATACAAGTTTCCAGGAAGCATGGTGGCCTTTAACATTCACTGCATGATGCTGAAATGCCCGATGGAGAGAAACCCTGGCTCTGGAGGAGTAAGTGGTGTCACAGTTGGGAAAAGTACCGCCAACCCTTCAGCAACATGGGCTTGCACTGAGTCTATCTGCTTGTACGCAGAGTCTTTTCAATTACTGCTGTAAATATATTTTCTCTTCTTTATGATTTTCTTAATAAAATTTTCTTTTCTCTAGCTCACTTTGTTGTAAGAAGACAGTATAGGTGTATAACATAAAATATGTGTAAATGAATTGTTTATGTTATCAGTGAAGTTTCCAGTCAGTGATAGGTTGTTAGTAAGTCAGCTTTTGAAATATCAAAAATTATACACAGGTTTTGACCTGAGTAAGGGGTAAGCACCCCAACCCCTATGTTGTTCACAGGCCAATTGTAAAAACCTGAACAAATAAATGCAAGATGAAATATGCAAAGGCCCAAACTGTGCTGCGCAAACTGAATGCTATTCCCACCTTAGATCCTGCAGAATGCTGACGAGAGGACCCACTATGGAAGAGAAAGACCACTTGTGATGAGAGGTTGGAGTGATCCATGAAGTGTGTGCACTTAATAACAGGGCCCCCACCCCAAGTGAGAGGGAAATGATTCCTCCACAATGAGAGCTCAGATTTCACTGGTTTGAGAGCTGCCTTCTTTTTTTGAAAATTGTGGTAAAATACATCAACCTAAAATTTAACGTCTTAACCATTTGTAAGTGTGCAGTTTGAGAGTCTGTGGCATTAAGTACCTTCACATTGTTATGCAACCATCATCCTCTCCCTCCACAAATGCTCTTCGCCTTGCAAAGCTGAAACAATGTCCCCATTAAATACTAATTCCTCATTCTCCCCATTGTTCCCCCTAGCCCCTGGCAGTCACCATTCTTTCTGTCTCTATGGATTTGACTACTCTAAGTACCTCATATAAGCAGAATTATACAGTATTTGTTGCTTTATGACTGGCTTATCTCACTGAGCATATTATCCTCAAGACTCCCCCATGTGGTAGCAGGTGTCAGAGTTTCTTTTCTCATTAAGGCTGGATCATATTCCATTGTATGAGTGTGCCATGTTTTGTTTATCTATTCTTCTGTTGGCTGCCTCCACCTCTTGGCTATGAATATAGGTGTATAATTCTGCTATGAATATAGGTGTATAAATATCTTTTTTTTAATTAACTTTAATGGGGTGACACCAATAAATCAGGGTACATATGTACAATGAAAACATCTCCAGATTATCTTATCATTCAATTGTGCTGCATACCCATTACCCAAAGTCAAATTGTCCTCTGTCACCTTCTATCTGGTTTTCCCTGTACCCCTCCCCTTCTCCCTATTCCACCCTCCCCTCCCTCCCCCCATCCCGTAACCACCACACTCTTGTCCGTGTCTCATAGTCTCACTTTTATGTCCCACCTATGTATGAAATCATGCTGTTCTCAGTTTGTTTTTTTTCTGATTCACTATTCAGCCATAAGAAATGATGACATCGGATCATTTACAACAAAATGGATGTACCTTGATAACATTATACGGAGTGAAATAAGTGAAATAAGTAAATATCTTTTTGAGTTGTTGCTTTCAAATCTTTTGGATCACATGGTAATTCTACATTTCTTTTTTTTTTTTTTAGAATTGTCACACTGGTTTCGATAAAAACTGCACCATTTTACATTCCAACCAACAGTGCACAAGGGTTCCAATTTTTCCACATTCTTGCCAACACTTATCATTTGTTGTTTCTTTTATAGGCATTTTTTATTTTTTTTAAAGGTGATGTTTTTCATAGCATCTCAGAAAAGAAAGTAACTTAGGGGATGTAGTTAGTGAAAGTCTACTCAGTGTGGACTTGTGGTGGGGCCCACCTTCCCCAGGGTATCGCCATTTCTCCTGCCTACTCTTCCTCCACCTCCTCAGACCTCCTGACCTAAAAGTGCATTGGAATTGGTAAAGGGATGACACCTAAGACTTTTGGAAAACTTGGAGCCCATGTGACCCAGTGCCTGGGTGGCATCCAGAAGGAAGCAGCAGCCAGCCTAGACCACACAGTCACCTTACACAGCTCTGATACCCTAAACTCATCAGCCTTGAGGTCCAGGCTGCAGTGGCTGCCTGATTAGGTGGGGCCATGGGCTGATGTGCATCTACACAGCGGTTTTCAAAGGAGACTGGGAAAAGGCAGTGGCCTCAGATTATAAAGAAACAAGTCCTTGATAGCCAAAAATGACCAAATAGAAAGCCATTGTGGCCCTGACCAGGTCTAGAAATGAGTTGGGATGGGAAATCATCTAAATACAGCCTGTTTATAGCCAATGATGTGACTTTCTCTGGTACTGTTTGTATAAAAGTTTTTGAGTATAGCACAATGGTTCAAAACTGGTCATTTTCAGCACTGGTTTTTAATTTGCAATTGAAATTATTTTATTGTAGGTAGCAGAGAGTTATAACCTTTGCTGTGGTTAGTAGATATGCACAGCTTCCCATGAAAACTTAATCTATCTACCAGTTTTGATGTTTGAATGTTTAAAACAAGATAAAAATAGTCTGAAGAGATCACCTCTTTTTTCACATCCCAACACTTCTCTCACTGAAAAGTCTGAACTAACACTCATGCAAAGGGTTGCAAACATAAACCTCAGTTATGGGGCATGTTTTGAAGTGCTGTAAAGGGGAATGCTGGGAGTTCCATCCTGTAGTCATGGGAATTACCCTCTTAGGAACAGTGTGGAATTTCAACTATGGTTAGAGCTTCACAGCTGAACACTAGAAGAATGAGCTAAGCAAAAAAAAAAAAAAAAAAAAAATGCCTGAGTAATAAATCAAGTAATGCTACTCAAGGAAAAGAAAAACCAAATTGCCATCTCTCTCATCATTAGAGTCATTTTCTTGGGTTCTGTGATCCTGCAACTTCTGTTTTTATCCATTTCTTCTCCCAGTGAATGTCCCCAACCTTGCTGTATATGTGAATCACCTGAGACAATTTCTAAGAGCCCAGTGCCCAGACTGCTTCCCAGAGGAGTGTCAGGGGCAGACCCTGTGACACAGTTGTGAAAGCTCCCTCAGTGACTCTCACCGGCTGGGATACCACAGCCTGACAGACAGGTGGCTTGTGGAACTGCAGGGCTAATCTGATGGTGCAGGTGGGAAGGACAGCAACAATTTATAGACATTTTATAGGAAATAATGTATCAAAGATTCTTTGATTTGGGGCAATGAGCCATGGACTTTTGAGAGAGACTGAGACTTTTTCTGCAGTTTGAAAGGAAAGCAAAGCACAATGCACATTAACAAAGATGTGAATGAAACCAGAGTTTTGTGAACCCCTTTCTACCCAAAACTCTTTCTTGTCCTCACTAAACATGGTTTCAATGTATGAATTTAATTAATTCACTCCAAGGAGTAAATGACCACAGAGAACCAAAGTCATGCCCTTCCTTGGAGCACTCGATTAGATCCCTCCCTCCCACAACTCCCAACTCATATCTGTTCACACATACAAACACACAGCATGCACACGTACACATATTTACACACACGCACACAGTTGCACACATGTGACCAGTCACCATTGTATGAATCTCCATCATCCCTCAAGTTGTAGACTAGTTTTCTTTCTGCCTTACAGGCCTTTTCCCCTTTACCTAAGATTATCCATTTCCCAGGTCCCTTCTCCTACAGTTTTAAAATTAAATGTAAGTGTTCGTTTGATTTTAGAGATTTTCACTTTTAAAAAAAAATATGAAAAATAGACAAAAGTCAAGTCATAAAAAATAACAAGCACAGGAGGTAACAGAGAATCAAGCAATATAGAAAATTCTGAAACCGTGGCTTCAACAGTCTTTTTTTATTTTATTTTTTGTATTTTTCTGAAGTGAGAAGCTGGGAGGCAGAGAGATTCCTGCATGCACTCAACCAGGATCCCTCCGGCATGCCCACCAGAGGGCAATGCTCGGTCCCTCTGTGGCATTCTCCGTTGCAACTGGAGCCATCCTAGCGCCTGAGGCAGAGGCCATGGAGCCATCCTCAGTGCCCAGGCCAACTTTGCTCCAATGGAGCCTTGGCTGCAGGAGGAGAAGAGAGAGGTAGAAAGAAAGGAGAGGAGAAAGGGTGGAGAAGCAGATGGGTGCTTCTCCTGTGTGCCCTGACTGAAAATTGAACCCAGGACATCCATATGCCAGGCCAATGCTCTACCACTGAGCTAACCAGCCAGGGCCTCCAACAGCCTTAATTGCTTTTTTTGATAGTTTGGCACATTATTCTATCTCTGGCTGCCTTTGTGTTTCCCAGAGGTTGGCCTAGGAAGCCTGAGATGTTTGGCTTTTTGCTCTTACTTTTGAGAGTAAAAACCACACTTCACCTGACTCTGTTTTCCCCCAACACTCATCCCTAAGTCCTACAGGACTCCAATGTCACTGGGTCCCTTTTTGGTAACTCTGCTGGTAGGCATATACTAGGCATTTACTTCCACAACACTCTAAGCCTTAAGGTCGAAGTCAAGCACTGACTTTACTGAGGCAGAAATCATTTTGTGCATCACTGAACAGGAGAGGGAGTAGTGAGTGACACAAGGTCTTTCCACCTGCTCCCCAGGATGTGAGCGATAAGGGCAAGACTTCCTCCCTGCAAACCCCAAGTGGGCCAATGTGGTAGAAGGTATACTGCACAGTATAATAACTTCCAGTACTTATTAATTAAACGTGTGACAATGCCATTTATTAAATCTGGTAGAAATGGTTAGAGGTTCAATGGCTTAAAAGAACAAAATACTTGGCCATGCTGACTAATTTTGACATTACTATCAAAATATGACAAAATATCAATGTCCAGTGTGCCACCAGGCTGTCACAGTAACAGCTCACTAATATATCTGCAAAGTCCTTAAAAAGCAGTTGTCCCAAGCACTTGAGATCATGTGGCCCTGGTGAAAAACACACTATTCTAGAATGCATCAACCTCCTCCGTTCTGCCCGAGTAACTGTGGTCAGTCATTTAGCCACTCCTGGCTTTTGAGCTTCATCTGTAAATGAATAGTAAGAACATCTACCTTAGGTTCAGGGAATTCTCTGAGAATATTTCAGCATATTGTTTAGGAGCAATTGTATCTGAACAATGAGCACATAAGAAGGTGCTCAGAATTATTAATCATCAAAGAAATGCAAACCTAAACTACACTGAAAAACACTGCGCTCCCCCTTTGAATGGGTGAATTCATCAAGTAATGGGTGAACTACACCCAAACTACACCCCAGGTCAATGAGAATGGAGAGAAGTCAGAACTCTTAACACAGGACCAGGGGGAATGCAAGATGATCTAACCATGTGGTGAATGGTACCACATGAACTTACATTGGGCCCAGCAATCTCACAGTTAGGCATTTACCCAAGGGAGAAGAATCGTATGTCCATGGAAAAACTCAAATGCCAACATTTTAGGGCAGTGTTATTCAGATAACCCAGAACTCAGACAACTGAGTGCCCTTCAGATGATAAATGAATAAACAAAGTCTGGAGTACCTGTGGGATAAAAACTACTGAGCAATAGAAAGGAACAAAATGTTAACACAGCAGCAACATGGATAGAGCTGAGAAATTACACACTGTTTAATTCTATTTTTGTAGAAGTCCAGAAGAGACAACACTATAGGGACATAAAATTAACCCATAGTAGTTATTGATCAGAGGGCAAGAGGCGATCAATTATAAAGGGACACAAGGACATTGTTAGGGTGCTCAAAGTGTTCCATGTCTTGATGAGTGGGGATGACTGCTGTATAAAATCACCAACATTCATCACACAGTACTCTACAGTGTGTATAAAATATACAGGGTGTACACTTAAAATGCCTTAATTTTATATGGAAATGAGGCCTCAGTAAAGCTAAGAATCATTTAAAGCCCCATGTAACATCCATTTTAACACCATTATTATGGCATCCTCTCTGGGGAAGGCAGTATTTGCTGAGTCCCACTCATGGCCAGCATGGCCCACTTACATGGCACTTGACCAAGTCATGGCTCAGCCTCCGCTTAGCTCCATCACCTCCATACCTTCTACAGAGGGTGGCTCTTTCTCTCACTGGCCAGAGGATCAACAGCAATGGTTCCAGCAGGAGAACCAAACAGCTGCAGGAGCAATGGGCTCCCCAAATTGCTCTTTGGGACAGAACTCGAGGAACAGAGGCTAGTGACAGAGAGGCTTTCCAGTGGCCCTTTCTGTTCTCAGGGACCCCTGACCACTAGCTGGAAGATGGAGCCCCATAGGGAGAGGTGGTGCAGGCCGAGCAGAAGGGGCAGTTCCTGAGTAAGAAAGAGTCCTGGGTGAGGTCTGAACCTCAATGTGGGAACACACATTTGCAGGAAGCAGCATTCGTACTCCCACAGCATTAGAAAGAAATACAGGGCCATCCATTCATTCATATAGGCAGGTAAGTTGTGTACTCAAATAAATTGACCTTCCTCTCCCTTTATCAAATGATGGAGAATTAGTTGACGTGACCTAGCAATGGTCATTGTGTTTGCTTTAGATCCATTCTCAAGGACATTGGGATGTTGTCTTAGTTTGAGTTATTTTGAAAACAACACCTAAGATACAAGTTTAGATGTAGATAATTTTGAGGAGAGGAATCTCAGGGAGCAGAGTGAGGGACAAAGAGAGGAAGACCAAAAGGGAAGAGAGGTCCAGCATGTCTTATTGGTCTGGCTCCCACAGTAGGCAGCTGGGCTCAGCTACTCCAGGAACCTCCTGCGGAACTGGGAAGGATATGACTTGCCATTCTCTACCCAGTGGACAGAAAGCTGACATTCCTCACTGATTACCAACTCCCCTGGGTTGAGGGTCCCCAAGAGTGTTTGCTCCAGGGCTGTGCAACTGAACAAAGTTGTCCTCTGTGTCTTAGGAAGAAGTCCTGCAGATGAAAAGCAGGGAGCTTTTGGGCACACATTTGCACGGGCTTGGAACTGCCCATTGCAGCTGCACTGCATTCAGGTGGATTGCAGGGTATGGCACCAGCTTCAAGTCATGGTCCAAGGAGGGCAGCTGACAGTGACAATCCTTCTGGCCAAAAAGAATACAAACTCACGATCCCTTCAGAGGCTAATGGGTGGAGCAGACCTTTCCCTTCTGTGGGATGGTAGCAGTGCCCCCTCAGTGTTACCCAGAGGCAGGAGGTAAACTTGGAGGGCTTCCCAAGTTGCCATTGGCCCTCTGATTGTGTGAGTTCCTGATGGTGTGGGTCTCCCCGGCTCTGGAAAAAGTGCAGGGAAGAGACTGTTACCATGTGTCACTCATCCTAAGAATTAGACTAAGTCATTGCACAAGCAAACATGTGGAGGAGACTTCATGGTTTCCCTTTAATGGCATTCCAATTCCTTCAAGGCAGGCTGGGAGCACACTTCCTGCCCCATGCCTTGCACCTGCAACCAAGACCACAGATCTAAATGGAAGACAAGGTGCTTTGGGGATAACGTGATACCCAGCCTTTTATCTGGGGTCATTGCATTGAATATGCATGTGTGTAATTAGAGCTCCAGGGGTGACCAGACACTTGCTAAATGGCCGCAGGGAGTATCTGTGCTTTTTGAAGTTTTCTTTGGAGACAGGGGATGATCAGCAGGCTTCTTCCATTTTTGAAATATCAGCTGACTGAGCCCAGCCTGTTCTATGAAGGTCATTCCACCCTAGCACTTTGAGGAAATGGCTCTAATTCTCCAAGAAGCTCACATTCTGGAACAAAACTCTTACCCTCCCAAAGGAGAAGACCCAAATCCTCAAGCAGCTCATAGAGGGGGTCAGGAGGCAAGAGGAGGGATTTCAGATAAGCTCTTAATAACGAAAACCTTTTATTAACAATAGTGTTTCCCTGTGTCACAAATTTCCAAAACCTGGCTGAGTACTTTGGGTAACTATGAGGCCAGTCTATCCCCAGAGTGTATTTGACACTCAATAAAAAAAAAAAAAAAAGTCTGCACTAATTTAAACAGCTCCAGAATTGCAGACAAATTTGCAAAAAGGTTTAGACTAGACGTAAAAGAAACAAGTAATGGAGTGCTTTCATTTCAAGTGAACAGAGAGATTTTAAGACAGAAATGGTAAATAACAGCCTCTAGTAAGTCACTGTACACAGACATGTTTGCAATGAGTAATTATCTGGTAAATATGTACCTCACCTAGGAAAAAGATCAGATCGGATACCGTATTATTCCAATTGTGCTGCCTTGTCTTTCACTGAGGATTGTGGCCTCCCAGGGCAGGTGCTGCAAGGCAGTGTACCAGAAACCCTACCTGCAGGGTGTGTATGTGAATTCATAGATAATAGAAAATAGTTCCAACAGATACAAGGAGAGCTTCTTTACGATGTAACCATAAGTGCCACATAGGTGCTGGCTACCTCTGTTACCACAGCTACCGTCGCTGCAGTCGTATGTGCCAGAACAACATCTCCTCAGTAACTTTGAAGTCAAAGATGCATTTTTGCAAAATGGAGAGAATTTTGAGACTTCTCAGATGGGCTCCCTCACATTGTTTCTCCCCTCCCTAGTGATTTTGAGCCATCATCATCATATCGGCACCCACATAGCCAAGACATGCCTGCAAACAGACATTGGAGTCAGTGTGAAAGTGTATTTCGTTGTGGCTTTTTGGTTAGGAAGACCTGAGAGTAAACTCCAACTTGGCCACATTGTACCTGAAGACCTTCAACACATTACCTGGCTTGTAGAAGACTCAGCTTACTTACAGGGAATAATTATATTAGAGCAGGGCAAACAATTTCACAGATGACTGTGCAGATTAAATTAAATAATAACTCTTTTAATGCACAGCCAGGCACAAAGTATTTGCTTAACTAATGGTGAGAACTATGATCATTGTATGCCAGGTGACTATTCACGCACATAAGCATCCGTGCTTGAGCATCTATTCAATTTGTCTCCATCTTGGGGCCAGTCTGCTTATTTGGGCAACACACTGGAACCTTACTTTAATATGGTACTCGAGATCATAAAAGTCAGTAACACTAACCTTCAATGGAGTATTGCCAGGAAAGAGCTAGTGCAGTTTTTCCTGTAAGGAGATCCAATGAAGTGGATGTCATATGCAGTGCTATTGGGAGACTGCTGGGTATATTGCTTTATGATGCAAGCTGGGTAGCTTCTCACTTGTATTACAGACTTCCTTGGGTTTATAGCTAAAGCTGTACTTTGGGAAATTTTTAGCACTAAATACCGACATTAGAAAAGAAATATTTCAAACCAGTGACCAAACCTTCTTCCTTAAGTAGTGAGAGGGGAAAAGAGCAAGTAAAAGAGATATAGAGAAAATAGTAAAGATAAAGACAGAAATTAATAAAATATAAAACAGGAAAATTAATTGAAAAAAGGGTGTTTTTTAGAGGATTGATAAAATTGATAAACTTCAAGTCAGATTGATTAGGAAAAAAGAGATAAGATACAAATCAGGAATGAGAGAAAGGGTATCATCACAGATTCTACAGATAGTTAAAGGATCATAGGGAATATTATCAATAACTTTATACCAATAAACTTACATGAAATAGACAAATTCTTTAAAAGATACTATCTACCAACATTAACTACTTTATGTTCCCATTGTTTCAAAATAACACTTGTAAAACATAGGATAAGAGGTAATCTTATAACCAGGTGGTTATCCTATTTTCCTCTATTGTAATGACAATCACTAGGAATGGTGAGCAAGCAAGGACTGGCCTAAGAGTTTGGTTCTTTAGATCAAGTTTATGTTGCTTAAATGAGTTCCTATTTGATCTTAATTTATTTTTTCATTATTTTGACATAGACCACCTGTACATGCAAAACAGGATAGATTATTTTTAAAGTGCCATATAGGCCTGTCTAAACTTAATATATTTTGTCTCCCTGTCACCTCTATAGTGTTACCATAGAATAACCACCAATAACTTACAAAAATGCCTAAGTCACTATGCAGCAGAAGTGAAAACTATATGAAAACTAAAGTGTTTTAAACACTGCTTACTGTGAGAAAAATGGAAATCTCATTTTGCCAACATGAACAAGATCTCCCCTTATACTGTTTCACAAAGGTTATTTTGAAAATTACAAATCCCAATAGATTGTCACAACAGAATCAATTAACTGATTTGTTCTTTTTTTATGTCCTAATGTTGTAAAGTGCCTTGAACATTTGGTGTTTTAAGAAGCATTGGGATGTTAGTAAGATAGCACAACCTACAGCACAAGGAGTGCTGAGTCAGACAGAAGGAGAGTGGAAAACAGTGACCAGAACTGTGGGATCTGATGTAGGGAAGTTAGCAGAAGGTGGGCTTGGCAGAGGAACAAACCCATGTTTAACCTTGGAAGGCTGTAAACTACTATACATGAGAAAAGCTAATTATAGAATAATAAGATTTGAGAAAACAGAAAGATTTTCAGTGAACAAATTTTTAAAAACTATTTTTGGAGCATTTATAAAAGCAGACCATATGTTGTCTTTTGAAACCTTAGGAAAACTTCATAATTTTTTGAAATTTGAGCTTCAGTTTTATTAAACATATGGGTAAGTTTGCAATTATTTGAAATATTTAAATTAATTTGAAAATAATTAAAATTTTAGAAAAACCTCATATGTGTGTCCAAGCTCTGGGCAATTTTAAAATGGTATAAAATTGCTAAGGAAATTTACAGTGAACAGGTGTGTGAAATAATTGAAGGGGAAAATGTTTGACACTAATTAGCAAGAATTATGAATATACCTGTTAGATTGTTTCCTCTTAAGTTGACATCTTTTAAGCATATGTATAAGGGAAATATTTTTAAAAGTATTAATACAAATGGAAAATAAAATCTCATTTATAATAGTCTGCACTTTAGCCAGTAATCACTTAATGAGACATGGAAGGAAAACAAACAAACAAAAAGGATCTAAACCAAAAGAAAAGTACAATTGTAATTTTGGGGGGAAGGAAGTTTATTCAATAAGTGTTGCTAATAGTGTTAAAATGTTTTCATTTCAAATCTAGAAAAATAAGTATATTTTTACTTCAAAGAGTATTTCTATTGAACCTTGGAGAAAAAAGGATAATTATACCAAAAATAAGTCCCCAAGTTTCAAGTAACTTACAAGAATAGAGAAGCCACACACACACACACACACACACACACACACACACACTGTCTAAGTTTAGAAAATAATGTGACAACTGTTATAAGAAACATATAAAGGATATCACAAGGACATAAAGACTTTGCCCTGGATTGAGAAAGATGGTGGAATTTGGATGTTCATCTGGTAGACAAGAATAGTAGAAAACATTTCAGACAGAAAAAAAGGGGATGCATAAACCTTTAGAATTCTAAACAAGACATTGGTACAGTGCTATCAGAAGTTGTAGAGCACCACCATAACAAAACCTACAATAAGGAAAGGCTTTGAAACAGCTGTGAAGAGAAGATGGAAAGACTTTTGGGGAGAGTGCTAAAGAAAGTCTGAAGAGCCTTCATGAAATTCTAACGACCTCTGAGGAGTATGTAAGAGCTTGAAGAAAATGTTATTTGATATTGGAGAAAAACAATCTTTGTCATACAGTGTTAGAAAAATTTAGCAACATTGTCACCTGCAATCATGGAGAAAATAGAAAACTTACCTAATAAATTGTGTGATCTAGCTAAGAGCTTTCCCACAGGCTACTGAAAGTGCTTCCCCGTTTCTTTTTTCCGCTTGTGACAGAATCTTAAAAGAGAGAGATAAACTAAAGGAATGCCTTTTAAACAAAAAGGAAATTTAAAATTCCAGCCTTTGAAGACAACAAATGATACTAATTAGGAAAAGACTTCCAGGTAAAGATCAAATTCAGCACACTCTGAAGAAAACACGGTCTAATCACGAAGTCAAAAGTTTAAAACTCTTCGTTAAAACTTCAGAAATATCCTAGATAGTGCATCAGAGAATCAGTTAAACAATAAACCTTCCCTAAAATACTTGACAGTGTGGTCCCTCAAAAAGCTCAGCAGAAATCCAAGGAAAAGAGAGCATATATCAAAGAGATTTGTGGGTGTTGTCTTTGTCTAATGGAGTCAAACCCAATAAAATTCACAGGATACCTATAAACTTTTTAAAACATTTATATTGCCAGGTGCACCACCAACTTGCACCTAAATGGGTAGAGAGAGCACAGAAAGAGGGCTTCATGTTTTCAGATGTCTACTGTCAGAAAGTAGGCTGAGAAACCCTCACAGCTTCTTCCATGGAAAAGGAAGAATGACTCAGAAGCCAAAACCAAGAACCTAGAATCATGATGTATCAATCCTGGGAAGTAAGACTGAGTCCTTAACAGGAAACTCTTAACTTTGACCCTGCTGAATTTTATAATTGCTATAGACCAGTGGCTGGTGCATGCTGTTCCTTTCCCCTCATTTTGAATAAGAATATTTTTAGTGGCTATCTTATGCCTTTGGTGTGAAAGTGTTAGGGGAGGGATAAAGTTTCTTTTTAGTTTATATGTCTTTGACCAAGAGGAACTGTACTCAAGATGCTATACTTAAGGTATGTCCGTCCGTCAGTAAGACTCAACCACAAATGGCATTTAGAAGATGAGGATTTTTACTTTGAGCTGATGTTGTAATAGGAGACTCTGATGGGCAGTTGAAGTGGGTGAGCATGTTGTTTGTGTGTAAAGGACATGTATCATTGGGAAGTCTTAGGTTGGACAAAAATCGATCATCTCCAAAATATTTCCTCATGATTCTCACCTCTTGTTTATGTTGCCTTGTGTAGTCTCTTCCCATACTTTATAAGGCATTGTGAAAATTAGGAAGTGTGAGTGCTGCTGAGAATAAGTCATAAATGTGATTGAGACTTCCATCTCACTCTTTTTTTTGATGACTTGCTCTGACAAGCCAGTTGTCACAGGAGCAGCCATCAGGAGAGATTCATCTGGCAAGAAACTGAGGTCTTTTGCCAAAAGTCAGCATCATTTTGCCAATTAGGCAACTTAGCTATCTGAGAAATGGGTGCTGTAGCCCCAGCCATGGTCTTTTCCCAGCACTAGGCATCTGTGCTAAAGAGAAGTAACAGCACAAACAGCCTGAACCCTTTACTAGTGCCTGAATCTGCTCAAATGCATTAAATGAAACATTTTAGCAACAGTGTTGTTCAAAAAGATCCACATCTACAGGCCTGGTTTGGTCAGAGATTCCATATTATGACCTGCTGAGGCCTAGGAAATAATTCCTATATTTTTAGCGTAGAGAGGATGGGGAAAATGTGGTGAATGATATTGAAAAGTAAGGTAAACTATGCTCATATAGAAGGATTTTAAACATGCACTAAGGAGTTTCATTGTTTTGTTTTGTTTTTTAGGTTAAAGGTCTAAACTTTTAAACTTTTAAAGTGATGTAATTAGATTTGTGTTTTAAAAATTAAATTATGATCAACATGAAGGGTTAGAGGAGAGGCTGGAGTCTGAGAGATCAATCAGGGCCACCAGGGAAGTCTACGAAGCATGAGGTATGTAACAGCTAGCACTCACCAACACAAAATTGGGGCTGAGGGATGGAGAAGTGCAAGACAGGTGGCTTTTTAAGAAGGATATCTGCTCATCATGAGTTCAACTCTCCACAGAAAATTGCAGCATCTTAGTTTTAAAAAAGAATGTGGACACAGAAGGCCTGCCACGCTGGAAGGAATGAGTATTACCATTACCCTAGAGTCCCCGAAAGCAGCAAGAGCCCTCTTCGCTGTTCCGTATCTGCTTTAGGGGGTTGCTGCCTTAGACGAGGAGGAGGGACAGAAAACACTCTTATTTAATTGTCCTCTGATGATTCATAAGTGTTAGCTAACTCTCTAAGGCAGAGTCACTAAAGATAGCAGGCAGGAATTCGGAGATTCAGACAGGCCTGATGGCTTTATGAAATGCATAGTTTGGAGCACACAATTCTCACAGTAGAGAGGGAAGAGGAAGAGGATCTGTAGCCCATTTCCCTATGTTCTTCACCTTGGCTACATGATGAGCCAAAGGCAGAAGCTGAAAGAGATTGTTTAAAAAAGAACTGTATGAGAAGCTGCGGCCAACCTGTATGATTTTGTTTGTGATTTACTCTAAAATATTCTGGCACAGAAGTTAGTTAATATTTGAAGGATATTAGTCTAATCAATAATATATACTCCATGATTTGGCAGGTAGTATTTATTTATTTATTTTCAGTTTTTAATTAATTTTATTTTTCCTTTTTATAGAATTTATTGGGGTGACACTGGTGTACAAATTATACACATTTCAGGTGCACAATTATACAACACATCATCTGTAAACTATATTGTTCGTCTACCACCCCAAGTCAAGTTTCCTTCCATCACCATATATCTCCCCTTTACTCTCTCCCATGTCCCCCAACCCCCTCTCCCTGGAAATCACCACACTGTTATCTGTTTGAGTTTTTTCTTTTTTACTCAACCTCTCCACCCCACACAGCAATGCCCACTGACAGCTGTCAACCTGCTCTCTATGTATGAGTCTGTCTGTTTGCTTGTTATTTTGTTCATTAGATTCCACATGTGAGTGAATTTATATGCACTTGTCTTTCTCTGACTGGCTTTTTCATTTAGCATAATGCTCTCCAGGTCTATCGGTGCTGTCATAAAGATTAAGATTTCCTTTCTTTTTATGGCTGAGTATATTCCACTGTATAAATGTACCATAAATTTTTCAACCACTCATCAACTGGTGGACACTTGGACTGCTTCCAAATCTTGACAATTGCAAATAACACTGTAATGAACATAGGAGTGCTTATATTCTTTCAAATTATTGTTTTAGGTTTCTTCAAATAAATTCCTGTAAGTGGAATCACTAGATCATAAGGCAGTTACATTTTTAATTTTTTGAGGAATCTCCATACTGTTTTCCACAGTGGCTGTATCAGTCTGCATTCCCACCAGCAGTGCAGGAGGGTTCTCTTTTCTCCACATCCTCGCCAACACTAATTTATTGACAGGCGTGAGGTGATATCTCATTGTGATTTTAATTTGCATTTCTCTGATGCTTATTGAGCATCTTTTCATGTCTATTGTATTTGTATGTCCTCTTTGGAGAAGTGTGTATTGGCCCATTATTAAACTGGATTGTGTATTTTTTTGGTGGTGAGTTGTATAAGTTCTTTAAATTTGGGATATTAATCCCCTACCAGTTGTATCGGTGAATATGTTCTCCCATTCAGTGGGCCATCTTTTTAAATATTGTTTGATGGTTTCCTTTGCTATGCAAAAACTTCTTTTATTATTATTAAGTGAAAGGTAGGGAGGCAGAGAGACAGACTCCTGCATGCACCTCAATGGGGATCTACCTGACAAGCCACCTATAGGCCAATGGATGGGACTGTTGCTTCATTGCTAAGCAACAGAGCTATTTTGTCACCTGAGGTGAGGCCATGGTGCCATCCTCAGTGCCTGGGATCAACTTGCTTGAATGAGCCATGGCTTCAGGAGAGACAGAGAGAGAAAGAGAGAGAGATATGAGGGAGGGGCAAAGAAGCAGATGGTCGCTTCTCCTGTGTGCCCTGACCGGGAATTGAATCTGGGACTTCCACACACTGGTTCAATGTTATACTGCTGAGCCACCTGGCCCAGGCCACAAAAACATTTTAGTTTGATATAGTCCCATTTGTTTATTTTTTTCTTTTGTTTCCCTTGCCTAAAGAGATATATAATAGAAAATTGAAAAAAAAACACTAAGATTTCTACTGCCTATGTTTTCTTCTAGAATTTTTATTGTTTCAAGTCTAACATTCAAATTTTTAACCCATTTTGAGTTTATTCTTGTGTATGATGTAATAGGTGATCTAGTTGTTTTTTTTCTTTTTGCATGGGTCTGTCCATTATTCTCATCACCATTTATTGAATAGACTGTTCTTACTCCATTGTATGTTTTTGATTCCTTTGTCAAATATAAATTGACCATTAGATATTAATCTAATCAAGAATATATAATACATGGTTTGGTAGGTAGCATCTAAAATTAGCATAAGGAAGCTGGTTTGTTCAATCTCTTCTATCCTTATGTCTATTTAACATCAAAATTTAAAATTGGCATAATAGATATTAAAAAATGATTTTTTGGGATGGACGACAAGATGGCAATGGAGTAGGTGGATGTACCAACTTCCAACTCCCAGAACCAAAGTGGATTAAAACTTAATTTTAAGAACCATCATCTCGATAAACCAATTTTGAACTAAACTAAGTAGACTCTTCAACCAAGGAACACAGAAGAAGCACACTGAGACTGGTAGGAATAGCAAAAACGCGAACAGGGCTGCCCAGCTCCCCAGAGCGACCCACATGGTGAGAGGAGAGTTTGACGGAGAGGGAGAGACATGGGTCCCAGGAGCAAAGCCCAATCCTGGAGCCCCAGAGCCTATAAGAGGCGTTTGGACAGTATTGAGCTGTGAAACAAGTGAGGATACTGTTTGTGAAAAAGAAAGTTTTCTCAGACCCAAGATTCTTCTTAAAGGGACAGCGCAGAAAACCTCTCTCACAACCACTCACCCGGGACTCCGGGGAACAGGGACAGAGAACGGGGACAGGGGAGAGGACCAGAGCAGTGGGAAGAGAGTATGGACTGAAGGCACAGGGAAAAACACTCTGAGGGACAGCCACCCTAACCCCTGGGCTAAGTCACTTCCCTAACCGAAAATGAGTATTTCCCCTGGAACTAGCAATACAGTGGTTTGCGATCCTGCACAGGCGGGCCCTGGCCTCGGGGGTGGGACTAAAGCTCCAGACGGGCAGAGGCTCATAGCTCAGTGCATGTCAGCAGCCCCATCCAACCCGAAAAACAGTGGCGAGCAGGCTCTGACCGCGGGGGCTTGGTGGAAGCCCAGGAACAGGTAGGGTCCACAGCTGAGAAAAGGTGCTTACCTCAGCCCTTGGTACTGAGGCTTGTGGCTTGAGTGCAGTGCACAACCAAACCTGTGGGGCTGAGGCAAAGGCCCAGGCAGGCTGAGGCTTGTAGAGTCGGGCATCAGAACACAGCCCCGCCCGCGGAGGAGAGGCAGAAATTACAGCACCAGCCGCAGTGGACCGGGGCTAACAACGCCCATACACAACAGCCCTAGGCAGTTGCAGAGAAGGTGGCCGGCCTGCAGAGAGATCATACCTAGAGAACACAAAGGCAACACCCATTGGAATCCACTGGCCACAACGTTCTTATACAAAGACAAAATGGGCAGGCAGAGGAATGCAACCCAAATGAATCAAGAGAAATCCCCAGAGAAGGATCTGAATGAATCAGATATAACCAAATTACTAGATGCAGAATTTAAAATAATGATAGTTAGGATGTTCAAAGAAATTAGAGCAACAATGGATAGTTATTAGGAACACCTAAATAAAGAGATAACAAGTATAAAAAACAAAATTGAAATAATAAAAAAGAATCAGACAGAAATGACAAATATACTATCAGAACTGAAGACCACAATGGAAGAAATTAGAAACAGGATGGATGAGGCTGAGGGTCGAATCAGCGAGTTAGAGGACACAATAAACAAAGACACAGAAGCAGAACAGAAAAAAAAAAAAAGAGACTCAAAAAACGTGAGGAAACTAAAAGGGAGCTCTGTGACAAAAATGAAGAGAAATAACATCTGCATCATAGGGGTTCCTGAAGAAGAAGAGAGAGAACAAGAAATGGAAACATTGTTCAATCAAATCATAGCAGAAAACTTCCCTAAATTAAGGCTAGAAAACATTTCACATGTACAAAAAGCACACAAAACTCCATTAAAGAGAAACCCAAAGAAATCTACACCAAAACACATCATAGTTAAAATACCAAAGATAAGGAATAAAGAGAAAATTTTAAAAGCTGTTAAAGAAAAAAAGGCTATCACCTACGAATGAGCCCCCATAAGGATGACATTGGACTTCTCAACAGAAACACTTGAGGCCAGAAGGGAATGGCAAGGTATATTAAAATAATGCAGAACAAGAACCTACAACCAAGACTACTCTACCCAGCAAGGCTAATATTTAAAATTGAAGGAGAAATAAAGAGCTTCCCAGACAAAAAAAGCCTCAAGGAATTCAATAAAACCAAACCAATTCTGCAAGAGATACTAAGGGGCCTGTTGTGAAAAGTTCAAAGGGAGGAAAGAATAGAGCAAAAGAAATATACAGCTTGAAAGGATAAAATGGCAATAAAAAAACTACATATCAATAATAACCTTAAATGTAAATGGATTAAATGATCCAATCAAAAGACATAGGGTAGCTGCATGGATAAAGAAACAGGACCCATTCATATGCTGTTTACAAGAGACACACATTAAAACAAAAGATGCACATAGACTGAAGGTAAAAGGATGGAAAAAAGTATTTTATGCAAATGGAAATGAAAAAAAAGCAGGGTAGCAATACGTGTATCTGACAAAATGGACTTTAAAACAAAGGCTGTAGTAAGAGATTAAAAAAAAAAACACTACATAATGATAAAGGGAACAATTCAACAGGAAGATATAACTATTATATATATATCTACGCACCAAATATAGGAGCCCCGACATACATAAAGCAGACTTTGATAGATATAAAGGGCGAGATTAACAGCAATACTATCATAGTAGGGGATTTCAATACCCCACTAACATCACTGAATAGATCCTCAAGAAAGAAAATTAATAAAGAAACAGCAGACTTAAAGGATACACTAGATCAACTTGATTTAATAGATATCTTCAGAACTTTTCATCCTAAAGCAGCAGAATATACATTCTTCTCAAGCACCCAAGGTACATTTTAAAGGATTGACCACATGTTAGGAAACAAAAATGGTCTCAATAAATTTAAGAAGATTGAAATCATATCAAGCATTTTCTCTGATCACAATGCCATGAAACTAGAAATTAACCACAAAAGCAAAAATTGAAAAATACTCAAATACTTGGAAACTAAATATCATATTATTAAATAACGAATGGATTAAAAATGAGATCAAAGAAGAAATTTTAAAAGTTTCTAGAAACAAATGATAATGAGCATATATCAACTCAAAATTTATGGGACAAAGCAAAAGCAGTAATGAGAGGGAAGTTCATTGCATTACAGGCATATCAAAAGAAGCTAGGAAAAGCTCAAATAAGCAACCTGACCCTGCATCTAAAAAAACTAGAAAAACAACAGCAAATAAAGCCCAAGACCAGTAAAAGGAAGGAAATAATAAAGATCAGAGCAGAAACAAATGACATAGAGGCTAAGGAAACAATACAGAGGATCAATGAAACCAGGAGCTGGTTCATTGAAAAGGTAAACAAGATTGATGAACCTTTAATTAGACTCACCAAAAAAAAAAAAAGAGAGAGGACTCAAATAAATAAAATTAGAAAGGACAGTAGAGAAATAACAACTGACACAACAGAAATACAAAGCACTGTAAGAAAATACTATGAAGAACTCTATGCCAAAATATTAGACAACCTAGATGAAATGGACAAATTTCTTGAATCATATAATCTTCCAAAAATCAACCTGGAAAAATCAGAACACCTAAACAGACCAATTACAACAAATGAGATTGAAACAGTTATCAAAAAACTCCCAAAAAAGAAAAGTCCTGGGCCTAATGGTTTCACAAGTGAATTCTACCAAAAATTCAAAGAAGAACTAACTCCTATCCTCCTCAAGCTATTTCAAAAAATTCAAGAGGAAGGAAGACTTCCAAACTCCTTTTATGAGGTGAGCATAATTCTGATCCCAAAACCGGGCAAAGACAACACAAAGAAAAACAATTATAGGCGAATATCCCTGATGAATTTAGACGCTAAATTTCTCAAGAAAATATTAGCCAACCAGATCCAGCAATATATGAAAAATATCATACACCATGATCAAGTGGGATTTATTCTGGAGAGGCAAGGTTGGTTCAATATTCGCAAATCAATCAATGTGATTCATCACATAAACAAAAAGGACAAAAATCACATGATAATTTCAATAGATGCAGAAAAGGCATTTGATAAAATGCAGTACCCATTCATGCTCAAAACTCTCAGTAAAGTGGGAATACAGGGAACATTCCTTAACATGATAAAGGCCATCTACAACAAACCCACAGCAAACATCATACTAAATGGACAAAAATTAAAAGCAATCCCCTTAAGATCAGGAACCAGGCAGGGGTGCCCTCTTTCACCACTCTTATTCAACATAGTTCTGGAAGTCCTAGCTATAGCAATCACAAGAAGAAGAAATAAAAGGTATCCAAATTGGAAAAGAAGTAAAACTGTCATTATTTGCAGATGATATGATATTGTATATAGAAAACCCCAAAGTCTCAGTCAAAAAACTACTGGACCTGATAAATAAATTCAGCAAGGTGGCAGGATATAAAATTAATATTCAGAAATCAGAGGCATTTTTTTATATCAACAATGAACTGTCAGCAAAAGAAATTAAGGAAACAATCTCCTTCACTATTGTAACCAAAAAAATAAAGGGCCTAGGAGTAAATTTAACCAAGAAGGTTAAGGACTTGTACTCAGAAAATTAAGACACATTAAAAAAAGAAATCAAGGAAGATACAAACAAGTGGAAGCATATACCATGCTCATAATTAGGAAGAATAAACATCATTAAAATGTCTATATTACCAAAAGCAATTTATAAATTCAATGCAATACCAATTAAAATTCCAATGATATACTTCAAGATATAGAACACATATTTCAAAAATTTATATGGAACCACGAAAGAACACAAATAGCCTCAGCAATCTTAAAAAGAAAAAATAAAGCAGGAGGTATCACTCTTCCAGATATCAAGGTTTACTACAAGGCCATTGTACTCAAGACAGTCTGGTACTGGCATAAGGAAAGGCACATAGATCAATGGAACAGAACAGAGAATCCAGAAATAATCCCACACCTTTATGGACAACTGATATTTGACGAAGGAGGAAGGAGCATACAATGGAGTAAAGACAGCCTCTTTAACAAATGGTGTTGGGGAAAGTGGACATCTACCTGCAAAAAAATGAAACTAGACCATCAACTTACACCATTCACAAAAACAAACTCAAAATGGATAAAAGACTTAAATGTAAGCCATGAAACCATAAGCATCTTAGAAGAAAACATAGGCAGTAAGCTCTCCGACATCTGTAGCAGCAATATATTTGCCGATTTATCTCCACGGGCAAATGAAATAAAAGGCAAGATAAACAAATGGGACTATATCAAACTAAAAAGTTTTTGCACAGCTAAAGACAATAAGAACAGAATAAAAAGACAAACCACACAATGGGAGAACATATTTGACAACACGTCTAATAAGGGGTTAATAACCAAAATTTATAAAGAACTTATAAAACTCAACACCAGGAAGACAAACAATCCAATCAAAGAATGGGCAAAAGAAATGAATAGAAATTTCTCCAGAGAGGACATACAGATGGCCAATAGGCATATGAAAAAATGCTCAACATCACTAATCATTAGAGAAATGCAAATTAAAACCACAATGAGATATCACCTCACACCAGTCAGAATGGTGCTCATCAGCAAAACAACACAGAACAAGTGCTGGCGAGGATGTGGTGAAAAGGGAACCCTCCTGCACTGCTGGTGGGAATGCAGACTGGTGCAGCCACTATGGAAAGCAGTATGGAGATTCCTCAAAAAATTAAAAATCGAACTGCCTTTTGACCCAGCTATCCCACTTTTAGGAATATATCCTAGGAACACCATAGCACTGTTCAAAATGAAGAAATTCACCCCCATGTTCGTGGCAGTTTGTTCACAATAGCGAAGATCTGGAAACAGCCCAAGTGTCCATCAGAGGATGAGTGGATTAAAAAGCTTTGGTACATATATACTATGGAATACTACTCAGCCATAAGAAATGATGACATCGGATCATTTACAACAAAATGGATGGACCTTGATAACATTATACGGAGTGAAATAAGTAAAACAGGAAAAAACTGAGAACAGCATGATTTCATACATAGGTTGGACATAGAAGTGAGACTATGAGACACGGACAAGAATGTGGTGGTTATGGGGTGGGGAGAGGGAAGAGTGTGGGAGAGGGGGGATGGGACGGACACAAAGAAAACCAGATAGAAGGTGACAGAGGACAATTTAACTTTGGGTGATGGGTATGCAACATAATTGAATGATAAGATAACCTGGATATGTTTTCTTTGAACATATGTACCCTGATTTATTAATGTCACCCCATTAAAATTAATAAAAGAAAAACCTCATGCAAAAAAAAATGATTTTTTATACGGATGAAATAAGTAGTGTGAAAAGTATATGGATTGGCTAGAAATGCTATACAGACATTTCCACTTTTAAATGAAGAATGAGAATATAATATAACAATGGAATGATAATAATAATAGTGCCACAATTCTTACATAGTAGTGTAAGCATCCAGCTAGCTCAGGAGCCTACATGCTTGTGAGTGGCCTTTAAACCTGAGAACTCCACTGGGTTTCTGTGTTCAGCCACTTATAGAGGATGCTGTAATCTCATCTAAATACACAGTTACCTGCATCTTGTAATCAGAATATCATCATATTTGCCTTGAGTAACACTTTTATGTAGAGGGCCTAAATGGCCACACAGATGGGGCTTCACTCGTCTTATTCAACAGTTGTTTAACTGTGTCTTTACCTGCTGCTTGTCATTTAGCCAGAGCCTGGTTGAATTTCTTTGTACCATATTCTACCTAGTAGTTAGGTTATGGGGAGGAGACTATTGCTTCACTTATCTCTACCTACTGGAAACTGATATTAGCTCACAAGATCTTAATAGTTGTAATAACCCAGTTTTCTTTGTTCTGAGCATGAAAACGAGATTGGCAAAGGAGTGAGCTTCTCTGCACTTCTGTGCACATAGCCTTAGTGTGACGGGGATTCGAGGAGATACCATATCCCTGGTACAAGGGACGGCCTCTTGAAAGAAGCCAGGAGGCATGCCCTGGGCTGGGCCAGCTGTTGTTGGGGTGCACTAGAGCAGAAGCAGTTGGTGCCCTGCCTAAAGAGGTCACTCTCCCTGCCACACTGGTTCCTAAACTTGTGTGAGATGATTTTATAAGTCTCTAGAAATAGCCGGGTGAACTTTGAAGGGGTTGACTGAGAGAGCCAATCACTGACGGGCTAAAATGTGAATGTTATCATGAACCCAGAGGTTATCTTCAGAAATTAGGCAGGCCTTGGAGCTGAATGGTCACGACAGCATTTCCAACCAAGATGCAGGCTTCAGAAAGCAGTGAAGCAGCCAATGACTGGGCAGTCATTTCACACTGAAGTGTTTTAATAGGAGATTTTCTGAAGCAAATATCTTTTAGGGTCTGAGGAACATTCACTCAGGTACATTAAAGGGATTAAATTGCTGCTAACTGCCTTAATAATTTATTAAATGCTGTTCTGACACTATACACTTTGCATATATCTCAGTAAATCCTTTTGTATTAATAGTGGGAAATAAAAAACCCTAAACTTGTGTTGGTACATCGTGTTCAAATAGAAATGTTGCTTACCCCCATGAGACTAGCCCATATTCCTGCAGATGGTTCTGGAGCTCCTATAAGTGTGACATTGCTCTTTTAAAGTATCTTAGGTTCTTGCCTGACCAGGCGGTAATGCAGTGAATAGAGCGTTGGACTGGGATTCGGAAGATCCAGGTTCGAGAACCCGAACTCGCCAGCTTGAGTGTGGGCCCATCTGGCTTGAGCAAAAGCTTGCCAGCTTAGACCCAAGGTCACTGGCTCCAGCAAGGGGTTGGTTGCTCAGTCTGCTGAATGCCCGCAGTCAAGGCACATGTGAGAAAGCAATCAATGAACAACTATGGTGTCGCAATGGCAACAAAAAACTAATGATTGATTCTTCTCACCTCTCTCCGTTCCTGTCTGTCTGTCCCTATCTATCCCTCTCTCTCTCTCTCTCTCTCTCTCTCTCTCTCTCTGTCTCTGTAAAAAAAAAAAACAACAACAAAAGACAACAATAAAGTATCTTAGGTTCTTAATGTCACAGGCTTTAACATGTCAGAATTTGTTGTAAAGGAGAGAGTTGTTTGTATTGCATTTGCCAACACCACTTATTTGAATAGCTCATTAACAAAAGGATAACTAAGGTCCATGTTTATTCTTCCATATAAGACATATATATGACTGTTCTACATATTTATAAGACAATGAAATACAGCAGAATGAAATGATATTTAGAAATAAAGGAAATAGGTATGATATACACAGTCCCATTATGAATCTATTTTTATTTATTATCTACAGATACACCTCATCCAAAGGACTCACTGACATCTACCAGCTGAGACAACTACAAAATACATGTAAGTCAACATATGAACACTCGGGTATCCACTTTTTTGTGAATAAGTAGTAACTGAGTTATAAGCCTTTATGGAAGGTGAAACTGCTTATATAAAGACCACTTACAAAAAACAACACCCAACTAAAATGGAGCTAGGAGACATATACAGAAGTTCTTATATGAGTAATGATAGACTTGCGCTATGCAAGAAAGTAATCTTTTTTTTTTCTTAGTAAGTGGAGGGGAGGCAGAGACAGACTCCTGTATTTGCCCAGACTGGGATCCACCTAGGAAGCCCAGCAGGGGCGATGTTCTGCCCATCTGGGGCTCTTGCTCCATTGCAACGAGAGCCAGTTTTTAGCTCCTGTGGTGAGGCGGAGGCCATGGAGCCATCCTCAGAACCAGGGCCAACTCACTTCAATCGAGCCATTGCTGCAGGAGGGAAAGAAAAGAAAGAGAGAGAGAGAGAAGTGAGAGGGGGAGGAGTGGAGAAGCAGATGGGTGCTTCTCCTGTGTGCCGTGAACAGGAATTGAACCTGGGACATCCAACACATCAAGCCGACACTCTACTTCTGAGCCAACTGGTCAGGGCTAAAGGAAGTAATCTTAATCTAGGAATTGAATCTACAGTGGTCGGCAAACTCATTAGTCAACAAAACCAAATATCAACAGTACAACAATTGAAATTTCTTTTGAGAGCCAAACTTTTTAAACTTTATAGGTAGGTACATTGTTATTAACTTAATTAGGGTACTCCTAAGCTGGCCTTTGCTAAAAATGTCTTTAAACTGATTGAGGTATGTTTGCTGAGGTCGACCCCTTCCAACTCTCCCATCCACACTCGTCTTGTATACTTGTTTCGTCTATCTCCTTTCATTCATCCTCTCTGTATGTCCAAACCATCTCAACATACCTCTCTCAATGCTCGACAATACATCTTCTTTCACTCCACAACGTTCCCTAAAATTAACTTAATAAACTTCAGCCTCACCAGGCGGTGGCACAGTGGATAGAGCGTCGAACTGGGACACAGAGGACCCAGGTTTGAGGCTTTGAGGTCGCCAGCTTGAGCGTGGGCTCCTCAGGCTTAAGTAAAAGCTTGCCAGCTTGGACCCAAGGTTGCTGGCTCGAGCAAGGGGTTGCTCAGTCTGCTGAAGGGCTGTGGTCAAGGCACATATAAGAAAGCAATCAATGAACAACTAAGGTGTCGCAAGAAAAATCTGATGATTGATGCTTCTCATCTCTCTCCATTCCTGTCTGTCTGTCCCTGTCTATCCCTCTCTCTCCCTGTCCCTGTAAAAAAAATAAATAAAATTAAATAAATAAACTTTACTTAAAGTTTTAAGTCTTAGTTAAACTATAAGTACGTTGAATAAAACTTGATATTATACTTAATAATATTATTTATTGATAAAATTAAATTTTAAGGTATGCATAAAATTAAATCATGACAATGACTGATAAACACTAATGTGAACAATGGCCTTGCATCTCCTTTGAAAGTTTGGGTAAGTCAGGTTTGTATGCTTTTGTTTTTCATTTTAGGCACAATTTCCGGTTCTCATCAATAAGATGATGGTTCTTCTCAATTTACTCTTGATAAGGTTAATGCTTGAAAATGATTGTTCGCATGAATATGTAGACCCGAATAAGGAGAGAACAGCAAACGCTAGTTTTTCAGCTGATTATATGAGTCAGGAATGCTATTCCAGGGGTTAAAAATCAACATATCTTCCTTCTCCAGGTCTTTCAAAGCAGACCACTTGTGTTGTGAACTAAGTTCACATTGGTTTTTCTCCAATATTTCTATATCAGCACAAAGACGTTCAAATTTCGAGCTCCACAATTCTTTGTTTTTTAAATCCAGCAACTGCATTTCAAAGTTGCCAATGTCAATATTAAAGGGAGAAAAATTTAATTCTGTTACAGTAGCATTCAGAGGTTTTTTAACAAAGGCTAATGTCACTTTGCTGTTTCTGAATTCCTGAAACCTGTTGAGAAAAGCTTCCCTCATATTTAAAAGTGTTGTTTTGAAATAGCGAATGTCAATATCAGAATTATTTTCTTGGCCATGTTTCAACAGGCTTGGAAAGTGAATCAAAAGTTTCTCTTTCAAAATCTTGAGCAACAAGAGATAATTTGTTTTCAAGTGAAATAATTTCTTCTAACATTGAAAAAAATTGTTTCCTTTCCCCTATAGTTTACGATTAAGCTGATTTAGATGAGACATAACATCTACCATGAAATAAAATTTTCGGATCCACTGATCATCTGTTAGTTCTGGATAGTGAACACCCTTCTCAGGGAGAAATGCTTTAATTTCTGCTAATAAGGAAGCAAAACATTTCAAAACGTTTCCTCTTGATAACCAATGTACCTTATCATGCAGCAGCAGATCTGCGTACTCACTCTCCATTTCAACTAAAAATTCTTTAAATTGGCGATGATTAAGAGCTTTAGCTATAATGGAGTTGATAATCTTAATGACCAATTCCATAACTTTGCAAATTTCTTCTGGAAATGTCTGCACACAAAGCGCTTATTGATGTCTTGATGAATGATGCAATGGTAAGTAAGTATCTCGTGATTAATATTTTCTTTCAAAATAGCAACAAACCTGTTTCTTATGCCAGTCATACTTTTCACCCCATCTGTTGAAATTGAGACAATTCTATCGAGTGGAATATGATGTTTTTCCATGCACTCAGTTACAGCATTTGCTATAGCTTCTTCATGTGTTTGACATTGAGTGGCAATAATCCTAAAAGTTCTTCTTTAGAATCTGTAGATAAAATAAATCGTACAGCTTGACCAGCCGGTGGCGCAGTGGATAGAGCGTCGGACTGGGATGCGGAAGACCCAGGTTCGAGACCCCGAGCTCGCCAGCTTGAGCGCGGGCCCATCTGGCTTGAGCCAAAAAAAGCTCGCCGGCTTGGACGCAAGGTCGCTGGCTCCAGCAAGGGGTGGGTCGGTCTGCTGAAGGACTGCTGTCAAGGAACGTGTGAGAAAGCAATCAATGAACAACTATGGTGTCGCAACGGCAATGAAAAACTAATGACTGATGCTTCTCACCTCTCTCCGTTCCTGTCTGTCTGTCCCTATCTATCCCTCTCTCTGACTCTCTCTCTATCCCTCCCTGTAAATAAAATAAATAAATAAATAAATCGTACAAATAGTGAAACTTGCACTGTATCATTTATGTCATAAGTCTCATCAACTGCTATTGATAAAGCTGAAACCAATTTAAGATCTTTGACTTGCTGGTTGGTTATATTCGAAGACATTTTGACTGTTCTATCTTTCACAGTTTTAGCAGACAGTAGTAACTTTTTACTTTTTTTTTAGAATATCTGCTTTGTTCTTAAAATCCCAAAATAGCTCTTCGGATGCATTTATGAAACAACTTTTTACGTATTCACAGTCTGTATATGGTGTTCCTCTATTAGCAATCTCTTGACTAACCACAAAACTTGCAATATTAACATTGTTGGAAGATTGCACCCAGTAATTAAATACAAAACTTGAATCTTCTTGACTCTTCTGAAGTTTCTCAACTGCTTTCTTCCTTGCGTCACTGACAGGATATTTAGTACTAAATGACAAGTGTTTAGTTGTATAGTGTCTCTCCAAATTTGATTCCTTGTTATGTGCCAATTTTTCCTGACAAATAAGACAGGTTGGAAGGCCATTTAAGTTTTGAATAAATGTAAAAGTTTCAGTCCATTCAACTTTAAATTCACGGTTTTCGTCTTCCATTTTTCTTTGCTTCTTTTTTGTAGCCATGTCAGACAGGGCACCTAAAAAAATGTTTCATTTTAAAATAATAAAGCCACCAACACAAAATAATTACAATTCTTAAATTGATGGCAAAAACACCTGTAGGATTTTCAGCTGGTTGGAAAAATACAGGTAACTTTATGCTTCAAGTAGGTACTTTTGTCATCTGTGTGTGATTTGCAGACACGACTAGCACTAACCACTGCACAATGAGACTGCTGACTGCCTGGCTCACTCAGCTCGGGCATGAATCGCACATGCCTCCCCTGTGCTGCGTATCCTGACCTGCCTGCGCCATGTCTCCAGTCCCCACCGACCAACACCCCCACACATACCTACACACCTGCATGTGGTACTTTGTGGAAGAGTCATACTCAAGGAGCCAAAGAGCCGCATGTGGCTCACGAGCCATGCTTTGCTAACCACTGATCTAGTAAGTCCAGTATCGAGTTTTCTTTAGGACACAAAGCAATTTGCCTGTTGGAAATATGGTTTTTATCCTAAAAAATATTTTAGGGAAGCATCATGGTGGATGAGAAGATGAATTTTGAATCTAACTTAAGAAAGAGAAAAAGAAGTAAAATAAAATAGAGCAAAAGCAAAGCTGAGAGCATTGTGGCCGGGGTACTTGAGACACAGCAGAGATGCACCTTGACTAGATGGCCAGAGCACAGAAAACTGAACTGAGTCTATCGACCATAACCAGAGAGGTGCCCTTGGTGCCCCAGTCATGACACTTTCACAAATGAATTTTCCAGATGAGGCTGCCTCAACTGACCTATTGCCAACTGATCAAGCACATGTGTGCCCACTGGTCCCCTGCCTTATGGCTGCAGTCAGGTAATGGGACAGGATGGACAAAGAAGGGATGAAATAAAGAACAAAGGTCTCATTTCCCTAATATCAAATCCATATTTTGATTCTAAGACAAGAAGAAAATTTTTGCTATATTAACTTTCACAAACATGGTGAAAATATATGTATCCACATATCTTTCAAAGCACATTCACATCAAAGTATGCCATGACAATGGCAGGATTCCAACTTACATTTTTGAGGAAAGAAAACAAAATAATATTAAGTCCAACAAAAAACAACTAAAAAGAAACCTATGGTACTCAGCAAACATGAGAATCATCCCGTTTTAACCCAGAAATCTATGCCCCACAATTAGTTTAGGTGAGAACCCACTGCAGAGGTTCTTGTGCTACAAATTGGGTAGCACTTTCTCCCTGATTTTTAAATAGCAACAGAGTCTGGGTAAGTGTTCATATCTTATAAATTACAAATAAGGTCATGCTTTTTCCTTAATCGTTTGTGAGGGTTATTTCTCTCCAGGCAGTGGGAAATGCCACATCAGTGTTTAATTTCCTCCATTTACTAAAGGAATGGCAACTGCCTAAATCAAGTGAGCAAAGCCAGAGAACATCATTAAGAGGGTGGAGGAGAAATGGAGGCTCTCACATCCTAATGATTACTTGGAAAAATTGATTGCAATAATCCGAGTCTAGCCAGACCCAACTTCTGCAGGCCCATGCTGGTTGACTCCTCCAGTGTGCGAAGCCTCCTTTCCCGTCAGAGTGGCCATCTACCAAGTTAGGGCAGCCACCCATGGGCACAAAGGAAGACAACAGGATGAACAGGAGACTGAAGTTCTCCCCTTCCACCTAACCCCGATGGTCATAATCAGCTCTGCAATGCAGACTACTCCTGAGCTTTCCTCCTCATCCAAATGTGGAAATTTAACAACACATTCAAAGAAGATTCTGTTTCAAAGTAGAGTCTCCTTTCTAAACCTTTTCTGAAAAAAATCACACCCACTAAATGCAGGGTCATCAGTGGATTAATTTGGCAAAGAAATAGTTCCTTGATGTGGTCCAAGCTCTCTCTTCTCACTTCTACGCACAGTGAGGTGTGGGGAAGGTTTATTTGTCACCATGAGGCAGAATGGGAGATGGGTACAAACTGCACATCACGAGAAAGATGTCTGCTCTATCCATGCAAGCTTTCCAATCAGACCCTTGTGTCTTATTTAGCAGTTGAGTAAATGCCAGCTCTCTGTGGTCTGAGTATTAATGCATGTTACTGGCTTTTATTTTTCCAGACTCTATGAATACCATCAGCTAAAGATAGCGCAGCAATATAACACTTCAGTCACAGGACCTTTTTTTTTTTGTAAGGAAACTAAATTAAACATTTTAAGAATAGTCACATTATAGAAACAGGAGAAACCAACCTTGGGTAAATGCATAGGCCAAGGGAAAAAAGAAATGCATCATAACCAAAGTTAGAAGAGTTAGTTTTATAGCTAGCATGACCACTAAATTGGCATGTACCCTCAACTAAATTGAGCATTTTCTGCTTCCTCTACTTCCTCTTTACCTTACATGTGAAAATAAGGGTATTGTTGAGATGGTTGCTCATGGGTGTGCTACAAGGGCACACTAGACAGACAGGAGAAATAACAGAGAAGCGCCAGTACAAGTTAAAACTAATACGGCCACCAAGATCTTATTTCTGCCATTGCTTTAGTGACAAGCAAGAGCCTAGAACAATTTACAACTAAAAATAAGACATTCTGTTTGCTAGCCTCAACAGAGCAGTTACTTGGAAATGGAAAGCGTGAGGGAAGTGTAAGAGGCTGCACGGCTGCGTGGTGCTGGCTGCATAACCAGAGGCAAGGGTGGTTTTGCATCATTCTTGTTCATAAGGAAACCACACCATGCTCGATTCCTGATGGTCCTTGGGCCTTTCTGTTCCACATACATACAGGGGGACTCATTTCCCTTATCAAATATCTGTAATAAAATGGTGCAGGAGCTCAGGAACAAGAAGAGCTTCCAGCCTGACCAGGCAGTGGCGCAGTGGATGGAGCGTCGGACTGGGATGCGGAAGACTCAGGTTCAAGACCCCAAGGTCACCAGCTTGAGTACGGGCTCATCTGGCTTGAGCAAAAAGTTTGCCAGCTTGGACCCAAGGGGTCACTGGTTGAAGGGGTTACTCGGTCTGCTGTGGCCCCACGGTCAAGGCACATATGAGAAAGCAATCAATGAACAACTAAGGTGTCGCAATGAAAAACTGATGATTGATGCTTCTCATCTCTCTCCATTCCTGTCTGTCTGTCCCTATCTATCCCTCTCTCTGACTCTCTCTTTGTCCCTGTAAAAGAAAAAAGAAGAAGAAGAAGAGCTTCCAACCAGACATCATTCTGGGCCCGAAAAGTGAGCAGAGGTGTTCCTCTCAACTTTGGCTTCAGAACACTCTTTCTTCATGACCACTGTGCCCCGTGAGACTCATCACAGGTGAGACTGAGGCTTCGGAACTGTGTGAGTGCTCAGGCACCGTTTCCCGCATCACTTCAGCGCTGCAAGCCCAGCACTGTCCTTCTGCAGGGAACACGGGGCATGTCTTTTCTCGTTGACAAGTGCAGCTTGAGCGAAGCTCTCATCACCGTTAATGTTCTTGCACAGGTTTTTAAAAAACAATCATTAACAGATGTCTCTTGCACCACCTCTCAAAACCGGTGTGTTTCACATGGGTGAATGTTCAATCAGAAAAAAAGTGGGGAATGCATTATGAAAATGTATAAATGGAAGATAGAATTTCCTTTCTTTGATGGAATTCAAAGATAGCAAATTATTTATCAATGGGATTTGCCTGATTTCAGACCAAATCAAAATAATAAAGTCTGAAAACCTATGAGTCAAGAGTATAGCAAACTTCAATTTTTTTTTTCTGGAGATTTGATTACCCCTTTGAAAGGCATGGTTTAATGTCTGGAAGCAGTTTTATCCCTCTGAGTGCATCCTCCAGGTTTTAAATAAATCTCCAGTATGATTGTGCTACTAAACAAAGAAATAACTGAAATAATATACCCCTTGTCCTGTGACTAAAATCAAGAAATAAAAATAAAAAATAAAAATACTCAAGATGGCAAGAAAATATTTTTCCTTCCATTACCATGAAGTAAGGAGAAGTGAGGAGGGGTGTGAGGCTGTCCTGTGCCCCATGGACAAAGCACAGCAAGTCTCCCTGGGACAGGGTGCTGCAAGTTCAAGAGTGGCAACCTAGTTTCCCCAAGGCCACAGTCATTGTCGGGGTCAAAGCACCAGAACTGCTGGTTTTTACAAAAAAACTCTGAAAGCAGCAGCAACCCCAGCAGTTTTCCTGCAAAGCAAACAAAATATGACTCTTGTTAATTCAACAGGGCTTTTAAAATTGTAATTAGTTGGTTGTGCCCTTAGGAAAACCACACATGATTTTTTTTATAATGTATGTGTGTGTGAGTGAGAAAAAGAAACCCCTTGAAGGATTCCAAATGCTTACCAAAGTGGCACTGGGTTTTTTTTTCTTCTTTTTTCAGTTTATGTAAGATATTTTAGTACTGTTTGCCATTCTGAAGGACAAGGCCTCTTTGTTCCCTCTGAAACACAGCCCGCTCCCAAAGCTGTGGCTACCATCCACGCTGTCAGCTTGACCCGGCATCGAAGGGAAACTGCGGGCCACGCATGGGGACACTCCCATCAGCTTTAAGATCACAGCGGACCCGGGGCCCACACATCGTTTGCTGCTTGACATTTTTCCTGGGTTCCGAGGAGGTGCTGTAACTGTGTGTCTCACAGGTTACATGAAGCAGAATGCCACTGTGTTTAGAGAGATTTTTAGACTATTTCCTCAAGGCATCAGAAAACCTCTAACAAATTGCAGGAGATTTATATGCCACAATTTACATTGTGGATTATGCCTTATTCACAGAGCCTGGAAGTCATGCTTTTTCCACAGAAAAAGCATGACTCCAACCACCAGATTTCTAAAATCAATATTATCTCAAAGTTAGTTTTTACTCATAATATATCTTGCCAAAAACCCCATCTTAGCCTGGCAGGAAATATTATTAAGAATGATCTATTTTAAAAAAATGAGGTTGCCCTCAGAGTTAATATCTCAAGCTTATGTTTTAATTTGTAAAAAAAAAAAAAGTAAGAAATAAACTAGGATGCATCCACATTGTGTGGACCTGAGCAGCTCTCCCGCCTGTGTGTGGTGGGACCAAGGTGAAGTTTGGTGGCCAGCTGGACCTGAGGGACCCAGGAGAGGAAGGCAGCCAGCCCCAGGGAGTGTCAGGAGGCAGACATGAGCAAGGGCAGAGAGCGGTCCCATCAGGCTGTACCTTCAGAGATGGTGCCAGCACAAGCAGCTCAGACACTTTGTGTTTCTTCTCTGGTAACTCTCACCGCTTGGGCTGCTGCTATCTTCCACAGCATTGGATTCAAAGTGCCACCTCAGGCAAAGGACTTCACCACCTCCCGCCTGCCATTTCCTCCCATCTTCCCCAGTCAGTCCCTGGTGACAGGCTGGCCTTGCAATGCAACTTCCTGTCACCCAGTGAATTCATTCTCACCAGGCCTCAAAAGTGACTCCACTGTTTATGGTGGGAAGGTGGTTTGTGCCAAACCCTTAAGTCTGTTGCAGTTGGGACAAAACTATAGTACTTCTGAGGAAGGCATGGAGGAGTAGGCAGAAGGAACAACACAGGCTCACACCTCCCAGTGAAGGCCCAGGGCCAATGGCACCAACGTAAGTACTACAATCAGGCCTAGCAGTACAGAGAGGCCTTTGTGACAACACACAAAATACCTCCTACTCTTCCCACAACTTTAATGTCCTTGCTATTTGTAAAAAACAAGAATGGTCTTTGTGAGTTAAAAGCACAAACCTTCCTGCTGACTTTTCATAGATTTCTAGATAAATGATTAACTCATAATTAAGTGACCCTCACACCAAAGGCCAAATGCAGTTTTTATTTTGACTTATTGATTTATTTCTACCCAATCTTATTCCATGAAAGATTCAAGGCAGCTTACAAGAATATACACAATCAAATAGACAAACAAAAACCTCAAGACCAAAAAAAAAAAAAAAAAAATACAAATCAGATTAAAAGATTAAGACCCAACAGGTCTCTTTGAACTGGAGCAGTCGCTGAGGCCTGAGAGGAGCTGGGCAGATCCTCAGCCACTTCGGAGCTCGTGGAGATGCTGGGTCCCACAGCTCTAGAGACACCATGAGGCTGGTCACGGCCCCCGAGTTCCCACCCCCAGGCCATGCCTGACCAGTGTCCAGCCTGGCGGTCAAGCCCAGGCTGCTTCCTGCATACTCCTGTGATCTGTTAATTGCTGTAAAGCCCAAGGATGGCCTCATTCGATTACAGAATAAAAGAGTAAAATTGAAGGGCAGCAACAATGCAGGTTCACACATTTTAAGTCCTACATAGTTGTTAAAATTGAGTTGCAGAAAGGCAACGGACCTACTGCCCAAGATTAGGGAGCTGACTTGCTAGAGTATAAATGGCCCCCCAGAAAGGACATAAATATTGGGATTTTAAAAGTCTTCTGTAAAAGTACACTTTCCTTGACTTCTTCTTTAGGGTATAAATTGGGCTAGCTTACTGATGTGATAGAAGATATCCGTGTCTCTTAAGAATTCCAACAAAATTCTAAGCAGGGTAGAGTACTTGGTGTTGACAATTGAACCAAGACCAGGAAGCAGCTCAGGGGAGAAACAAAATGTGGGTTTTAGATTCAGAGACACCTGGGAAGAGGATTACACTCTCTCATTGACTAGCAGGATGGCTTTGGTGAATTATTTAATCTTTGTGTCTTTGAAGCTTGCTTTACCTATCTCTGCAAAGAAAGAGATTACTTCCTCTGATCTAAAGCAGTTGTTACAAGGACTGCCAAATACAATTTCTGTTCAGTTAATGGTATTTACTGAGCACCAGCTATGCACCAGGCCCTGGTCTCAAGGCTCTGTTTGTATTATCTCACTGGAATCACGTAAAAGCTTTGGAAGGGAGACTACCCCTCAACCCCGCAATCAGGAAACAGAGGTTTCTCTGCTAGAAAGGGCAGCCAGGTTACAAGCTCTGCAGTCTGACTTGGCCCCCACCCCACGTCAGCCAAAACACAGCCCTGCCCCCCACATATCACAACAAGCATTCATTTCTCTTCAGTTTCTCATAAACACCCCTTAAGGAAAAAACCTGAGACCAACCTTTCAGGCAGGCACCTTCTGTAGCCAACTCAGTTACAGGTCCTGAGCATCAGAACAGCAGTTCTTCTAGGAAAACCAGGAGACATTTTGGGAAGGATTAGAACTTTCTTCATCAGTTCCTGACTTAGGAAAGCACCTAAGTCAATAACTTGCTACTGGATAGAAAATTCTCTTCAAGATAATTTATTGAAGCCTAATTGCTAACGATCCTCTGACAGACACGATGACTCACATTAGGAGTCCAGCTCACATACATCCCCCAACTCTCCTCCAGTGTTCCTGTTATCACTACCCTGCCCTCAGAGTCAGGGACAAAGACCTCAGTACCTAACGACACTTAAAGTTCACACATGTGTGTTTTGTCAAAACCTCCTTCAACATACATTCACTTAGACATGGCAGATGTATCCAGACTGAAGCTGGGCTGCCATGACCACAAAGACAAGTCAGACACAGAAAGTTTCTTCCAAAAGTTTTCAAATCTTGCAAAGTGCCACGAGAGAGGTTTAAAGAAGACAGAGAAAGCACCTCCCGTTTGGGGACTGAGAAAAACCATCTTAAAGGAGGTGGCATTTGAAATAGGTTTTAGAGAGTCTCCATGATTTGGTCTGATCTGGAAGGAGTCATGGGGACAAGACTAAAACACCGAGATCACGACGTGTTGGTAACCCGGGCTGGACTGCTGGCTGTGTCTGGTGTGGACAGTGGGTAACACTTGTAATATGATCAGGGTTGTAATTAAAAGAAATTTTTATTGGTCAATTAGAGAAATGACTCAATGGAGGTTGAACATTAGCTCATGAGTTATTAGTTCTCAGTAAATTGAGAGAAGGTCATGAGCCAAGGGAGTAGCCCTGGAAATGGAAATGGAAGGCAGGAGGCTTATTAGCTCAAGAGAAAAGAACCAGGTCTTATTTGTTCAGTTTTCCTTCCTTCGGTATTGTCTGTGGTAGGTGCTCACCAGGCTCTAACAGATTTGTAGTTTGGGGTGCTTTGTTCTATCCCAACAGAAATCTGTTTCTGTTGGAGGGGTTATATATGGACAGTTGGGGTCACAAGAAAAGTTGAGAACCATGGCATGCCATCTTGGGCTTCATACAGAAGGCAAAATCTTCATGACCGTAACTTTTAAGAAAAAAAAATTTTTAATTTAGTGATGGAATAGAAACATACTGAGTGGTAAGTGCCTTTAAGCATAAAACAATTTAAAGAAATAAATAAAAGTTTATAATTGGGTTTTAAAAATAGAATTAAGATTTAAATGTACGCTGACCTGGCAGAGATGCAGTGGATAGAGCATTGACCTGGGTGCTGAAGACTCAAGTTCAAAACCCCAAGGTCGCTGGCTTGAGCATGGGCTCACCAGCTTGAGCACAGGGTTGCCTGCTTGGGTGTGGGATCATAGACATGACCCCATGGTTGCTGGGCTTAAGCAAGGGGTCATTGGCTCAGCTGGAGCCCCTCAGTCAAGGCACATATGAGAAAGCAATCAATGAACAACTAAGGTGCCACAACTATGAGTTGATGCTTCCTATCTCTCTCTTCTGGAAAAACTTAGTCTCAATATTTTATTGGAAAATAAAAGACGTTAAGCTTGAATATTGACTTTCAATAATACCAACTTTATAGTACCTGAATCACTCTGGAATCATCATGAGGTCCCCTCACCCAATAGTCATTACCCAGCAGGATAGCAGAGTGGAGGCTCTGCCCGGACCCCAGGGTGCCCGCCTGCACTGGGGCTCTGGTTCTGTCACCTGCTCCTTGTAGGATCCCGTCTAAGCACTTAATCCCTGTCTCAGTTTCCTCATATACACACTGAGGATAACAGTGACTATTTCAAAGGATTGCTATGAGGATTAAATAAATTAACATTTGTATAGAAGTTAGAACAGTTAATATCCATAACAATGCCGTATAATTCTAATTTTCATAACTAACTAGATTCATACAATGGATTTCTTTTTAAATCCTCACCTTTCTTGAAATATTTACTTTAAGTACCAGCAGTGAGACAAAATAACAAAATGATGATTTTTGTTGTTGTTATTGTTGTTGTTACATGGTTTTAAAAATATTTTCAAACACTTTCTAAACTGTATAATGTCATTAATTATCTGCTGTGGTTTCCATATTTTCCTGCCATGTCACAATGTATTTAGACACCAATAAGCTTAGATAAAAATACATTCGTGGAAAATTGGCCTAAAATACATTGGTAACCCTAATAAGCAGTTTATGTCATCTGGATAAGGTACTAACTAGGCAATAAGTATATTTTTACTTGACATCAGTACCAATTATCAAAGAAAGGTATATTTAGACACAAATAAAATTTAGTCCTGATGCTGAATTTAGAAGCAAAGTTAATTTCAATAAAAAACTCAATGTGGAAGAAATGAGTCCCGAAGCATAGTCATTCCAAGGTTTGCTGGTCAGGTAGAGCTCCATATCACAGCCCCAGGAAATGGGGAGGATGAGGAGCAGGAATGGAAGGGATGACAGTGAGTCAAGTGCTTGTTACTCTGGGGGGTGGTGGAGGATCCTAACAATGCTCCTGTCAGACCTGCCCTCAATGAACATGAAGGCATAGATTGCTATTGCCTCTGAATGTGTCTTGCCCAGCTGAACATTCTAAATGTTTAGGAAAGTTACTTAAATGTTACACATCTGCTTCTGTGCCATTTGTATAAACCACAGTGATCTGGATGGAGATGGTCTAGAGGAGGCTATTGTGGTCGGTTCCAGTGTGGGGTATCCTGGACCAGAATCACCATGGCAATAGAGAGGACAGACAGAATCCAGAAGTAGTCAGGGGAAATAATGTACAGAACTTAAACATGAGATGAGGGGATTGAGATAGAAAGAGGGGGAAAAGATGTCCTGGGGTCTGATTTGGACCACTGAGTAGGTGTCGTCCTGGAAGGATGGTTGAGGACAAGGTGAGGTGGGGAGATGAGTTCTGTTTAGGAGATTCTCCAAGAGGAAATGTTGAGTACATGTACACAGGTGAATATATGTACCTGAGGTTTAGGAAAGAAATCTGTGCTGAAGGGACAGACGGGAGAGTCGGTATAAAAAAGGTAATTAAGGCAATGAGAACAGGTAGAGAATTTATTATGAGAAGTCATTGCAGAGTGGGGGCTTAACCATCCTCCACAAATTCTTTGGGCATCTTTATTTGGTCTCTGGTAATCGTATCCACATATACTTATATGAATATCTGCATCAAGCTGAGTATCATAGTTTCTGGTGCCTAGAGCAGACTAAAACAGGTAAGCATCAAAGTTAGAATTCTGAGTCCTGTTTTAAGGAGGTATAATGTACATTAGCATACCCAGAGGTCCCCAAACTATGGCTCGGCTCGCGGGCCAAATTGCAGCCACCTGAGGCCATTTATCTGGCCCCCACCGCACTTCTAGAAGGGGAACCTCTTTCATTGGTGGTCAGTGTATGGAGTACTGTATGTGGCGGCCCCCCAACGGTCTGACAGACAATGAACTGGCCCCAGTGTAAAAAGTTTGGGAACCCCTGGCATATACAGTGTGTCCGTAAAGTCATGGTGCACTTTTGACCGGTCACAGGAAAGCAACAAAAAATGATAGAAATGTGAAATATGCACCAAATAAAAGGAAAACTCTCTCAGTTTCATACCTATTCAGTGCAGTTCGATGTGGGCTTCATTTGTTGCCCTACACACATCCAAACGATAGTGAAGTTCTTGTCACACACGGGTAAGGACGTCTGGTGTAACAGAGTGAGTAACGTCTGTGATTCTCTGTTTTAAGTGATTAATGTCGTTGATACGTTCAACGTACACATGTTGCTTCATATAACCCCAAAAGTAAAAGTCTAAGGGCGTCAGATCCAGGGATCATGGTGGCCATGGCTTGACAAAACTCCTGCCTATCCACCACCGGGGGAATGTTCTATCCAGAAACTCACGAACAATGGTGGCGTAGTGTGGAGGAGCGTCGTCCTGTTGAAAGATGACACCTTCTGGAAATTGTGGCACTGAATACAATTCCAACATGTCAAGATAGGTATTTGCCGTCACAGGCTGCTCCGTGAAAAAAAATGAGCCTATTACCTGATCATGCATCAGGCCACACCACACGTTCACTTTAGGGGTGTTACTTTCGTACTCAACGTAGGCATGAGGATGTTCAGCAGCCCATACAGTATTCAGACATTATGGCGATGAACATGTCCACAGATATGGAAGGTTGCCTCATCGCTAAACACCATCTTCTGCAAAAATCTTGCATCACTGTTGATCTCATGAAGCATATCTGTAGCAAACACACATCGTGTGGGTCTATCCGCCAGTTTGATAGCGTGCAACGGCTTCAATTTGTACCCCGTAAAACAGAGACATTTCTTTAACACCTTATGAACTGTAGTCTTACTTAGGTGTAATTGTCGAGCACATGCACGCACAGATTTTTTAGGGCTCCTGAGGTAGCTATCCCGTATAGCCTCTACAGACTCATCACTGACTGATGGCCTACCAGAACGGGGTTTCTCCACCAAACTGCCAGTTTCCTTCAACTGCTTACCCCACCAAGTAATGTAATTCCTATGCGGTGGTGCTTCATTATAAACACACCGATATTCACATTGCACTTTGGTCACGGATTCTAATTTAGCGAGCCACAGAACACACTGAACTTTCCTCTGTACCGTCCACATCTGGACTGGCATGGCCGTGGGCGGCACCGCTGTATATGCGGTGTTATGTAATCATCTGCGCATGCGCGCATGCTGCCACCTCATCCTACAGAAACTGGGAGGTTTTCCTTTTATTTGGTGCATATTTCACATGTCTAGCATCTTTTGTTGATTTCCTGTGACCAGTCAAAAGTGCACCATGACTTTATGGACACACTGTAGTTTCCTAAACTTTATATGTTTATATAACCTAAGCTATATGTATGTTTGTTTGTTTAAGTATGTATGCATTGTATAGTTTATAATGGATACAGTGGTTTGATAATAAACAATAACACAATTAACATCTATATTTAAAAACACAAACTGTTCAACAAAACATTTTAAGCAAATTAACATTAGCATGAGACTTGAAGACTGTGAGAAAAGGAGTTAGAAAGAACCTCTTTTAAGGTTAAAATGCTTCTAGCATCTGATCATCAAAAGGCTGAGCCCAACTAGAAGAAGAAATACAAAAATCCCTGGTTACCTGTGTTCTGAGTCTGGCATGGAGATTGTGGTCTGACAACCAAGGGTGCTTGAGAGCTTCACTTGCACTTATTCGCCAACTAAAGAAAATTTCAGAAGATTATTAGTGGGAACACACTGAAGGAGACCTGCATCTACCACTCAACCCCAGCTCTGGACACTGCCTTGGTTTGTTTGATTCTAAGTCCTGCCATTTTGGGGTGACCAGATGCCCGGTATTCAATTCACAGTCAAATTCTGACTCCTCTGGGATTATAGTCAGTGTTGTGAATGTTACCACCTAATTTAACCAGGATAACAACATGGGTAAGACAAAGCAGGACAAAGAATTCAAAATTCTGATCAGTAATGGAACATTTACTTTTAAATATACCATAAGTACAAATTCCTGATGTAATGTCTAAGCTTCATAAATTGAACTTCTATTAGTCAAAGATAAACGTATGTTTACTACTGTAAGAACAAAATGCTACAATGGTTCTTGATTGCAAGAGCAATTTATGTATTAAAATTGTTGAATACTGTATGACTAACTTTTTCATCAAGCAGCGTTGCAGAGTTAAATAGAGACATAGGTAGAAAGTTTATGTAAGTACTGAGAAAGAGTATTTTATATTCTATGATAGCAGTATTTGACAGTGGCCTTAGTTTCACCTAGTGTTAACTTGAACACTTAGCCAGTTGTCATTTCACCCAAATGTGTGTCTGTTACTCCATAGGCATTAACTTTCAGACTAAGGGCGTGGGCAAGATGTGGGGCAGACGTGCAGCAGGCCTGGATCTGACGCCACTGAAGACCTGCAAGACTGCTTCACTGCTCTTAGCCTGTGAAGCAGCGGTGATAACATCCGCACATCTCAGGGTACTCAGATGACTAAATCAAGTAACACATAAAAATATACTGCAGGTCCTTGAATTAATGTCACCTTGTTTGGTGCCGTTTCCTTATAACACTGATGAGAAAACAATTTCTTTCAGTCAGGGCCACGGTCTGTGAAGTATATTCACTCTCTCCCGATATCTCCCCCAGAGGTGTCCTCTGGGGACTTGGTCTCCCTCCCACATCCCAGAGCTGTGCCTGTGCAGTGAATTGGTGTGTCTGTGCTGTCCCAGCCTCAGTGCATGTTGTGGGAGTGTGATACTTTCTGCAACACAAGGATGTCCTGTCCGGAGTGGACAGCCTGTGCCCAGAGCTGCTAGATGGGCTCCAGCCACTTACGACCCTGAACTAGAATAAGTGGGGTGAAAAATCATTACTTTGTTTTTATTCACCTTTCTTAATGTATGTATATATCACTTTTATTTTTGGTGTGTTCGGTCATTCCTTAGAGATGTGTTAATACTTTTGTGACCAACAATATGCCATAGGAACTTAACTCTTGTTTATATCCATTTACACATGGTAAAACTGGTTTCGTTATATGTTGTCTCACTTAAAGGCAAATTTCCAAGAACCTAAGGATGACATTAAGTGACAACTGACTGTATCTCTAAATAAGTTCTCAGTAAATGTATATTTCTCAACTACCAAAACTTTGATAGAGTTGGCATCTTAAAAACAACCTACTATAATATGTTTAAGGTACAAAAACCATTGAAAACAGTGTATCTTCCATATTAACGGCCATATCCTCCCCCGTCCATACTTCTGAAATGCAAGCCCACTCTTCTTTAGCCATCAAATTTTAAATGCATGTTGTTTTAGTATGACAGGAAATAGAAGGCCATGTGACAAACAACAGTTAAGTGCATGGCCTTGGGGGAAGATAGGCTTGTGTTTGATTATAAGTCCTGCCATTTACTAGGCATATAATCTTGGGCAAACTACTGAGACTCATATCCATATAATAATAACAATAATTTCCGCCTCATGCAATTGGGTGGGGGTTGAAAGAAATAATATCTATAAAGCACCTGGCACAGTCTGGCCCCTTGTGGTTCCAAAATGAAACATTCAGCTACACAGAGCTGTGCATGTGCTTTGTAAATATGAAAGACATCATGAAAATAACCCAAACCCTTCATGTTGAAGATGATTCCACTGAGGCCCAATGAGTGCTCCAAATTGCTAGAACCTCACTGCAAAAGGCAAAAGGGAAAGAGCATTTGCAGCTCCATTCAAGCCTCCTGACTAAAGTGGTCCCATAGGTCAGTAAACTGGGTCAAGAGCATCACACTCTTCCTATTTTACAGCTTTGCACAGGCAGCAGAGATTTTACTCAGGGGTTCAGTAGTCATCTGTCATGAACTCTAATAACCATGGTAGTGTACTGCTCCTCTATTATCCCAGCTTCTTCCAGAGCCCAGAATGAACTTGGGTTACCTCTTTTCCTTAATTAGAAGCTTGGAGATGAACTCCTTGGCATCCTCCGAGATATTTTGAAATTCTTCCTCCTCCAAGTCCCATTTGCAGGCCAGGATGTTGTTCAGGGTCTCAGCATCATTGTCTCCAAGGAAGGGGGACAAACCACTAAGCCTACAAGACACAGGATGCAGAGTGAGTATTTTTTAAAACAGCTTCGAAAGACCTCTCGCCAACAATAACAGATGCCAAGGACAATAGAACGTCACCCTCAGATAGTGAAAGGACATGTCAGCCTGAAATTAAATTTTGCAGAAACTAGAGAGGTGGCAAGATGGTGATAGAGTAGGCAGACGTACCAACTTCTACCTCCCAGAACCAAAGTGGATTACATAAACCCACCCAGCCTGCAGAGCCAGGGCTTGCAGTCCCAAATGCGAGCAGAGCTGTGCCCACGGAGGCGGGCAAACTCCTGGAAATAAGCGAAGACCCATGGCTGAGCAAAGGTGCTCAACCCTGCCAGTGGTGCCAAGGCATGTGGCCCAGGGCAAGGCACGCAACCCCGCCCATGGAGGCAGGGCAAAGGCAAAGGCTTGTAGACCCGGGTACGTGAACACAGCCCCTCCCCTGGAAAAGAGGTGGAAACTGCAGCCATGGCTACAACCTGCCAGCACCAGCAACACCCATACCCGAACATCGGACGCAGCAGCAGAGGGGATAGTGGGCTGGCAGACAGGCCACACCTAGGGAACATAGAGGCCACACCCATTGGACTCTGGGGCCACACCTTTCTTACACACAGACAAAATGGGCAGGCAGAGAAATGCAACCCAAATGAAACAAGAGAAATCCCCTGAGAAGGACTTGAATAAGTCAGATATAACCAAATTACCAGATGCAGAGTTTAAAATAATGATTGTTAGGATGTTCAAAGAGCTTAGAGCAAAATAAAGATGGTGATAACAAACAACTAAATAAAGAAATAGCAAGTATAAAAAAGGACATTGGAATAATAAAAAAGAATCAGTCAGAAATGACAAATACAATATCAAAAATGAAGACCACGATAAAAGAAATTAAAAGCAGGATGGATGTAGGTGGGACTGAAGATGGCGATGGAGTAGGCGGACGTACCAACTTCCAACTCCCAGACCCAAACTGGATTATAACTCAATTTGAAGAACTATCATCTGGATAATCCAACTTTGAACTAAACTAAGTGGACTCTTCAACCAAGGAACACAGAAGAAGCCATATTGAGACTGGTAGGAATAGCGAAAATGCGAAGAGTGCTGCCCAGCTCCCTGGAGCAAACGGCAGCCCAGAGAGACCCATGTGGCGGGAGGACAGTTTGGTGGAGAGGGAGGGACCTGGGTCCCATGAACCAAGCCCCAGCCTTCAGTCCCAGAGCCTGGAAGAGGCGTTTGGACAGTATTGAGCTGTGAAACAAGTGAGAATACTGTTTGTGAGAAAGAGAGTTTTCTCAGACCCAAGATTCTTTTTAAAGGGACAGTGCAAAAAACCTCCCTCACAACCACACACCCGGGGCTCCGGGGAACAGGGACAGAGGAGAGGATGAGAGCAGCGGGAAGAGACTGTGAACTGAAGGCACAGAGACAAACACTCTGAGGAACACCCACCCTAACCCCTGGGCTAAGTCACTTCCCTAATCAAAAACAAATATTTCCCCTGGAACTAGCAATACCAGCAAAGGGAGACAGGACACTAGCCAAACAAGCTCTACTGCAGCAATTAGAGCAGAGCTGCTTAGAGAGAGAAAGCTCCCAGGCCTACAGTATGGAGACTTAGGGCACTTCCTACTCTGCAGAGGGTTGCTGAAGGAATAGTGGCTGCAGGATGCTGAAAAATGGTTCTGTCGGCGTGGGCTGAGGCCCAACCGATGTGAGCTCAGTCTAGCCCAGCAGGGGCAGAGGGGACGCATGAAAGCGGTCCAGCAGCAGCGGGCCAGCCTGTAATCCCACCTGCGGGGACAAAGCGGGAGGCCAGGAACGGGCAGAGATCTGCTCTGCGACCCTGTGCAAGCTGGCCCTGACCGCGAGGACGGACTAGGACCAGGGATGGGCGAGGGCTCGTGGCTGAGCTCATGCTACCAGCTCCGCCAGGCAGGAGAAACCGTGGTTTGCCATCCTGCGTGCGCGAGCTGGCTCCAAACGCGAACGCGGGGGGCAGGGTAAAGCCCAGGGCGAGCAGAAGCTCGCAGCTGAACGCAAGCCAGCAAAGACGCCCGGCCCAAAAAACCGCAGTTTGTAACCCTGCGAGGGAGGGCCCTGGCCCCGAGGGCGGGGCTAAAGCTTTGGATAAGCAAACGCTCACAGGTGAGAGCACATCAAAAGCCCCGCCCAACCCGCGAAACAGTGGCGAGCAGGCTCTGACTGCGTGTGCGGGGTGGAAGCCCGGAAACAGGCTGGGTCCGCAGCTGAGCAAAGGTGCTCACCTCTACCCTTGGTGCTGAGGCTTGTGGCTCAAGTGACAGCTCCTCCCGTGGAGGAGAGGCGGAAATAACAGCAACAGCCACAGTGGGCCGGCTCTGGCAACGCCCATACCCAACCGCCCTAGACAGCGGCAGAGGGGGTGGCGGGCCTGCAGAGAGACCACACCTAGAGAACACAAAGGCAACACCTACTGGACTCCAGTGGTCACAACTTGCTTGTACACAGACAAAATGGGCAGGCAGAAGAATGCAAACCAAATGAAACAAGAGAAATCCCCAGAGAAGGACCTGAATGAACCAGATATAACCAAATTACCAGAAGCAGAATTTAGAGTAATAATAGTTAGGATGTTCAAGGAAATTAGAGCAACAATGGATATTCATTATCAACACGTAAATGAAGAGATAACAAGTATAAAAAACGAAATTGAAGTAATAAAAAAGAATCAGACAGAAATGACAAATACAGTATCAGAACTAAAGATCACAATGGAAGGAATTAAAAGCAGGATGAATCACGCTGAGGATCGAATCAGCGAGTTAGGGGACACAATAAACAAAGGCACAGAAGCAGAGAAGAAAAAGGAAAAAGAGACTCAAAAAATGTGAGAAAACTCTAAGGGAGCTCTGTGACAACATGAAGAGAAACAACATTCATATCATAGGGGTGCCTGAAGAAGAGGAGAAAGAACAACAAATAGAAACTTTGTTCAATCAAATCATAGCAAAAACCTTCCCTAAATTAAGGTTGGAAAACATTCCACACGTTCAAGAAGCACACAGAACTCCATTAAAGAAAACAAAAAAATCTACACCATGACACATCATAGTTAAAATACCAAAGGTAATGGATAAAGAAAAAATTTTTTAAAGCTGCTAGAGAAAAAAAAGCTATCACCAAGAAAGGAGCCCCCATAAAAATGTACATCGAACTTCTCAACAGAAACACTTGAGGCCAGAAGGGAATGGCAAGATATAATCAAAGTAATGCAGAACAAGAAACTACAATCAAGACTACTTTATCCAGCAAGGCTAACATTTAAAATTGAAGGAGAAATAAAGAGCTTCCCAGACAAAGAAAGCATCAAGGAATTCATCAAAACCAAACCAATTCTGTAAGAGATACTAAGGGGCGTGTTGTGAACAGTTCAAAGGGAGGAAAGAATATAGTAAAAGAAGAATACAGCTTTAAAGAATAAAATGTCAATAAACAACTACATATCAATAATAACCTTAAATGTAAATGGATTAAATGATCCAATCAAAAGACATAGGGTAGCTGCATGAATAAGAAAATAGGACCCATACATATGCTGTCTACAAGAGACACACCTTAAAACAAAAGATGAACATAGACTAAAGGTAAAAGGATGGAAAAAAATATTTCATGCAAATGGAAATGAAAAATACTGGGGTAGCAATACTTATATCAGACAAAATGGACATTAAAACAAAGGCTGTAATAAGAGATAAAGAAGGTCACTACATAATGATAAAGGGAGCAATCCAACAGGAAGATATAACCATTATAAATATCTATGCACCTAAATATATAAAGCAGACTTTGATGGATATAAAGGGCGAGATTAACAGCAATACTATAATAGAAGGGGATTTCAATACCACACTAACATCACTAGATAGATCCTCAAGACAGAAAATTTACAAAGAAACAACAGACTTAAAAAACACACTTGATCAACTTGATTTAATAGATACCTTCAGAACCTTTCACAGTGAAGCAGCAGAATATACATTCTTTTCAAGGGCTCATGGTACATTTTCTAGAATCGACCACATGTTAGGGCACAAAAGCAGTCTCAACAAATTTAAGAAGACTGAAATGATATCAAGCATTTTCTCTGATCACAATAGCATGACACTAGAAACCAACCACAACAGAAACTGAAAAATACTCAAACACTTGAAAACTAAATAACATATTATTAAATAACGAATGAATTAACAATGAGATCAAAGAAGAAATTTTAAAAATTCTAGAAACAAATGAAAATGAGCATACAACAACTCAAAATTTACGGGACACAGCAAAAGCAGTACTGAGAAGGAAGTCCATAGTATTTCAGGCATACCCTAAGAAGCAAGAAAAAGCTCAAATAAAAAACTTAACCCTGCATCTCAAAGAACTAGAAAAAGAACAGCAAGTAAAGCCCAGGACTAGTAGAAGGAAGGAAATTATAAAGATTAGAGCGGAAATAAATGACTTAGAGGCTAAAGAAACAATACAGAGGATCAATGAAACAAGGAGCTGGTTCTTTGAAAAGGTAAACAAAATTGATAAACCTTTAACCAGATTCACAAAAAAGAAAGAGAGAAGCCACAAATAAATAAAATTAGAAATAGGAGTGGAAAAATAACAACTGCCACAACAGAAATACAAAGGATTATAAGAAAATACTATGAAGAACTGTATGCCGAAAAATTAGACAACCTATATGAAATGGACAAATTCCTTGAAACATAATATTTTAAAAATCAATCAGGAAGAATCAGAAAACCTAAACAGACCGATTACAACAAATGAGATCAAAAGAGCTATCAAAAACATTCCCAGCAAACAAAAGCCTTGGGTCCGATAGCTTCACAAGTGAATTCTACCAAATATTCAAAGTACTAACTCCTATCCTTCTCAAGCTATTTCAAAAAATTCAAGAGGAAGGAAGACTTCCAAGCTCATTTTATGAGGTGAGCATAATTCTGATTCCAAAACGAGGCAAAGACAACACAAAAAAAGAAAATTATAGGCCAATATCCCTGATGAATTTAGATGCTAAACTCCTCAACAAAATATTAGCCAACCGGATCCAGCAATATATGAAAATAATCATACACCATGAACAAGTGGGATTTATTCTGGGGAGGCAAGGCTGGTACAGTATTAGCAAATCAATCAATGTGATTCATCACATAAGCAAAAGGAAGGACAAAAATCACATGATAATTTCAATAGAAGCAGAAAAAGCATTTGAAAAAATCTAGCACCAATTTATGATTAAAACTCTCAGGAAAGTGGGAATATAAGGAACGTACCTCAACATGATAAAGGCCATCTATGACAAACCCACAGCAAACATCATACTCAATGGGCAAAAATTAAAAGCAATCTCCTAAAGATCAGGAACAAGGCAGGGGCGCCCCCATTCACCACTCTCATTCAACATAGTTCTGGAAGTTCTAGCCACAGCATTCAGACAAGAAGAAGAAATAAATGGCATCCAGATTGGGAAAGAAGAAGTAAAACTATCATTATTTGTTGATGATATAATACTGTACATAGAAAATCCTCAAGTCTCAGTCAAAAAAGTACTGGACCTGATAAATGAATTCAGCAAGGTGGCAGGATATAAAAGTAATACTCAGAAATCAGAGGCATTTTTGTACATCAACAATGAACTGTCAGAAAGAGAAATTAAGGAAACAATCCCCTTCACTATTGCAAGCAAAAGAATAAAGTACCTAGGACAGTGGTTCTTAACCTTTTTATAGGTACCGAACCCACCAGTTTCATATGCGCATTCACCGAACCCTTCTTTAGTGATAAATAAAATATGATTTTTTCCCAAATTCAAGACATAGGTATATGTTTTTTTACTGTTGTACACAATGAGTCGTGCATGAACATTACCTTGCTCAAAGAACAAAACCAACAAAGTGCATGAACTCACAACAAATTACAGTATTACTTTATTCTGGCCTCCACGGAAGAGGTTTCTCCAAATCCCTGAGACTGACTCATCAAACCCCTAGGGACCGATAGAACCCAGGTTAAGAACCACTGACCTAAAAGTAAATTTAACCAAGGAGATTAAAGACTTGTACTTGGAAAATTATAAAACATTGATAAAGGAAATCAAGAAAGATACAAACAAGTGGAAGCAATACCAATTAAAATACCAATGACATACTTTAAAGATATAGAACACATATTCCAAATATTTATATGGAACCAAAAAAGAACATGAATAGCCTCGGCAATCTTGAAAAGGAAGAATAAAGTGGGAGGTATCACACTTCCTGATATCAAGTTATACTACAAGGCCATTTTATTCTAAACAGCTTGGTACTGGCACAAAAACAGGCATATAGATCAATGAAACAGAACAAAGAACCCAGAAATAAACCCACACCTTTATGTACAACTGATATTTGACAGAAAAGGTAAGAGCATATACAATGGAGTAAAGACAACCTCTTTAACAAATGGTGTTGAAAAAATTGGACATCTATCTGCAAAAAATGAAACTAGACCACCAACTTGCACCATTCACAAAAATTAACTCAAAACGAATAAAATACTTAAATGTAAGCCATAAAACCATAAGCATCTTAGAAGAAAACATAGGCAGCAAGCTCTCCAACATCTCTGGCAGCAATATATTTACCGATTTATCTCCACAGGCAAGTGAAATAAAAGACAGGATAAACAAATGGGACTATATCAAACTAAAAAGCTTTTGCACTGCTAAAGACAATATGAACAGAATAAAAAGACAAACCACACAATGGGAGAACATATTCGACAGCACATCTGATAAGGTGTTAATAACCAAAACTTATAAAGAACTTGTAAAACTCAACACCAGAAAGATAAACAATCCAATCAAAAAACGGGCAAAAGAAATGAATAGACAGTTCTCCAAAGAGGACATACAGATGGCCAATAGGCAGATGAAAATATGCTCAATATCACTAATAATTAGAGAAATGCAAATTAAAACCACAATGAGATACCACCTCACACCAGTCAGAATGGCGCTCATCAACAAAACAACACAGAATAAGTGCTGGCGAGGATGTGGAGAAAAGGGAACCCTCCTGCACTGCTGGTGGGAATGCAGACTGGTGCAGCCACTGTGGAAAACAGTATGGAGATTCCTCAAAACATTAAAATGGAACTGCCTTTTGACCCAGCTATCCCACTTTTAGGAATATACCCCAAGTACACCATAGCACTGTTTCAAAAGGAGAAATGCACGCCCATGTTTATGGCAGCATTGTTCACAATTGTGATGATCTGGAAACAGACCAAGTGTCCGTCAGTGGACGAGTGGATTAAAAAGCAGTGGTACATATATACAATGAAATACTATGGGGCCATGAAAAAGAAGGAAATCTTACATTTTGTGACAACATGGACAGACGTGGAAACTATTATGTTAAGTGAAATAAGCCAGGCAGAAAAAGAAAAATATCATATGACCTCACTCATTTGAGGAATCCAATGAACAATGTGAACTGAGGAATGGAATTGTGACAGAGGAAGGATCAAAGGGACCAGAGGAAAAGAGGACAGAGAGAAAGGGGATGATAAGATTGGATAAACCTGAAGGGAAGGGGGGAGGGGGGCAAGAGAGATGTTGAGGGGGATTCGGGGGAGGGAGGATGCATTCAGGACAACACTAAAATCTATGTAAACACAATAAATTAAAATCAGTAATAAATAAATAAATAAATAAATAAAAACAGCTTCAAACCCTTTACAGAGAGGCTGCTTTTTTTTTTGTTCTCTCATTTAAAACTTTAAAAAAAAACAAATAACCTAATTTTAACATACTTTTATAATATATTTTGCAATGAAAAGGAGACTTGCCTCACCCATCCCCATGCCTATGAGAGATGTACACCAATCCCAGCAGCAGCTGTACCTAAATGTGCATCTCATAGGTCAGCAGGACTTCATCCTAAAGCTTTTACAGCTGACAAAACCTGTCATACATGCACATGGCAAACACCAGGACTGTTGCCTCTGAAAAGGAAGGCCAGCATTCATCATTTAGGAGATCAGAACACATGGGTTGTTTTGTTTTCTTAATTATTTTTAAGGCATTGGGTGGTGTCCTAGGAGTTAAAGTGTTCAGTGAAGAAAACACACATCAACTTTCTCAGATGATGTACAGGGAAAAATGTTACCCCTTTTATCTACAGGATTCAACAGAGCCTAGAAGGTAACTAAATATGGTACAGTGTTACTTATTGTTAAAGACCTAATGATATGGAGATGTTTGCCCAAAATCTATGTACTCATGTTGACCAATGTCTCCTTGTTAAATTTAACATTCTAAAAAAACAAAAGATCTGAATTAGAACTTTTATTCAAAATAGCAAAACTTCACAGAATATGCATGGTGATTGAGAATAAGTGTCAGACCGATTGGAGACCTACTTACAACATATAGGCAATGACCCCCACGCTCCACATGTCAGTGTGAAAGGAAACAAAATCATAGTTCACAACTTCAGGGGCCAGGAATTCCGGGGTTCCAAAGTTCACCTTCAGTTTTTCTCTGGGTTTGTATCTGAAATTGAGGAGGTAAGTGGAGGGATGGATAGTGTCAGTCAAAGATAATGGAAATTAAAAAGATGCAGTCTCTAAGATAAAATAACTTCAGCCATACAGAAAATTTAGAATAAATAGACTTTAAAAGAAAGCACATAGTGTCAAAAACTTGTGAGCTGGTTCTAAGAGGTTTAAGTCACAATTCACACAATGAAACCTTAATAACCTGAAGCGGTTATGAGAAGAGCTGCTCAGAGCAAAACTGGGGAACAATTTTTTTTTCTGTTGCGTGAGGTTTCAGAACTCTTTCTATATACTTCTGCATTGCTGATTCTAAATCTGAAATCCATTTTTAGGTGCATGCTCTAGTTTATATGCAATTTTAATTTCTTTTTTGTTACAGTTAATGGCATGCATTGGTTTTTAAATTGGAGTTAAAGGGCAACGACTCTTGGGTTGAACATAACCACAAGGCAATTAATGGTTTACAAACATCACTTTTACATAATTGTAGTTGTTTTTAAATGTAAAAAATTATTATCTGATAAAAAAACACCCTCTTATTTTGTTTTAAGATTGAATCATGGCTTCTTTGAGTAGGCCTAAATGTAAGAATAGTCCTGACACCTTCTGTTATATATGTGGCTGTTACACACTTCAACGTCAAAGGCACAATATTTCACTATTTGTTACACATGTGTATATTGCCTATTTTCAAGTTCCCCTTGGCAATCAAGACAAGAATTGGGCTGCTCATAATTGTGAGAAAATGCTTCGTGACTGGACAAAAGGAAAATTCAAAGAAATGCCTTTTGGTATTCCCATGGTTTGGCATGAACCTATGGACCACAGCAGTGACTGTTATTTCTGTCTGATCCATATAAAGGGCATCAGCAAGAAAAAATAGCATATGACCACATATCCTAATATTCCTTCAGTAATACGACCTATCCCACACTCGGAGACACTCCCGGTTCCAGTTTTCAATGGTTTGATTTCTTCTAAGGACGAAGAAAGTGAACATGGTGATCAAGTGTATTTTGATAAGATGCATGAGGGAATGGTTGTAGAATCTGAAGGGTCTTCATCTGATGCCAAGCAGTCATTAACCCCTCAGCAGTTTAGCCAACTCGAATTGAATGACGTAGTAAGAGATTTGGGCCTACTAAAGAAAGCAGCTGAGTTATTAGCCTCCAGGCTTCAAGAAAAGAATGTACTTCACTGGTCAGCTAAAGTATCCCATATTTCAGGAAGCGTGAACAAATATTTTTGGACTTTTTTTCCGAAGACAAACACTTTGTTTATTGTCATGATATTAGTAGTCTTCTCAGCCAGTTAGGTGTTAACCACTTACAGTCCAACAGAATGGCAGCTATTTCTTGACAGCTCTAAATGGAGTCTGAAATGTGTTCTCCTACACAACGGTAATGTTTATGCAGCGGTTCCAATTGGTTATTCAACTCATCTGCGAGAAGATTATAGTGACATAAAAATTGTCCTTGACTTACTGAAGTATGAGGAGCATAACTGGATCATTTATGTGAATCTTAATATGGTAAATTTCCTGCTAGGACAACAGAGAGGTTTCACGAAGTATCCTTGCTTTCTGTATTTGTGGGACAGCCAAGCTCGGGAGAAACACTGGACACAGAAGGAGTGGCTGAAACATGAAGCTCTGGAAGCAGGGATGCAAAATATTGTGAATGAACCTGTAGTTAATCGAGACAGAATCATTTTCCCCCCACTTCACATCAGATTTGGCTTAATGAAGCAGTTTGTTCAAGCTTTGAATAGAGAAAGTGAATGCTTTCAACATATTGTTTCTGCTTTTCCTGCCTCATCTTTTGAGAATATAAAAGCAGGTGTATCCAATGGACTTCAAATTCGAACCTTCATATGTGATGAAGAATTTGCCAGGAAGATGAATAAGGAGGAGAAAGCAGCATGGCAGTCAAGTCTTTTGTGGCAGTTACAAAGAACTTCCTTGGTAACAAAAAAGCAGAAAACTATGAACTTCTGATTCAAAGGATGCTGTTGGGCTTCCGCTTCATTGGATATAACATGAGCATTAAGATTCACTTTCTGAAGAGTCACCTTTGATAAGTTTCCCTAAAATCTTGGAGCTGTTAGTGATGAGCAGACTACTGCTGGAGCATCAAACGAGATTGTCCTCAACATGTACACAAACACCAAGAGCTACAAACGCAAATCTTTGCCTGAATAGAATTTAAATAAGTTTTGCCCAAATTTTATGATTAAAATAAGTGTTTTAATATGTTCTATTTTGAAACTGTAGACAATTCTTACGCAATCATATATTTCAGTGTATTAGTGTATTTACTGCATTATATAAATTATTATATTTCCACAAAGATGTTGCCCAAGAAGACATTCTACTTCATTATGTATAACTAAATGTTGAAAATTTTACAATAAGATGAAAACCTAAAATCTTGAATTGCAAAAAACTGTAGCTTACAGAGAAAAACTAATGTCAGATTTGAGATCAGCACACTCGAGTTAGATATGAACAAGTGTTTCTGTGGATGCAATAAAAATTTTATTCCCCGGTGTAATTAGAGCTCCTGAGTTATAGAATATGACAAAAGAAAATCTTATATGACTCTTGACATGTACATGAATTGAATAAGCCCTTATTAGTAAATAAATGAAATGCAATAATTTACATCTATTTTATATTTGATGTTAATGTGTTGAATTCCATGTAAATTCTTCGTTCTCTTAAGAATCTTAGGTGCACCAGAACTCTTTGTAATCCTGTTTACTGTATTAATTTTTTAAAGTAAATCCCCTTACCATTGGAACAAATATAAAAGACTAAGACAAACTCTTACAAATTCTAAAATTAATGTTTTCAAATTTAATATCTTCACTGTATTTTTTTTTCCTTGCATGTACTATAGAAATTTCTACACACACAAATTCCCAAATTAGTGAGGTCAAGCTGAAACATAATTTCTATTAACTTAAATGTAAATGAGAGCATGAAACCAAGGGGCATGACTATCAGATGTATACTCCCTAACTCCATATATGTTCAAAGAGACATACCTTCTGGCCAATCCAAAATCAATAATTTTTATTTGCTTAGTATCCCGGTTCACACACAGGATATTCTCAGGCTGCCAGGAGAAAGAGACACATTAGCAATGAAAACAACCATCATTCACGCAAATTATCTCTTTAACCACAACTAAAAATACAGAGATGCTCAGGAAAAACATATCAGGTCTTTTACTTTGGAGCTGGCTTGTCTGTGTGGTTATTTTCTCCTTTAATTATGTGGTAGACGAGGTTTTGGGTACCATGCCAAACTTGCCTTACCCTGCTCATTTCTCTCCTGGTTCTGTAGTTTACCATGATGTGTGGGTTCAGGCAGAGGCCTCCCCGAGGAAAGACAGACAAGGAGGCTGCTTGGGTATTTCTAAATGCACCAGTGGGGGCTGTCTTAGATTTGACATCTGCCCCCATAAAATTATTAAGTATGATTTCCCCTTCTTGGAGGAATATTTTACCCAAGGATTTATGGATTCTAAGAGAAATGGCCTGACTCACTGAAACACCACACCGAATATGCAATATACTGTGGAGATTCCTGTCCTCTGGACTCTCCTTCAAGCTGAGTCTACAGTTCTGTTGAGTTTGGTCTCAACATTGAAAATCTTTGACTAAGTGTTCCCTTGGAGTTAGCTCCAGTAGAAACTTTTCCCTGCCAATCTGACAGTCTTGGGGTGAAGACGGAGGAGCACAGACAGTAACACTGTTACTGAGTGTTTATAGAATGCCTTAAAAATATACCTGTGTTTGTTAGGACAGAAAAATCGAGTATGGGAAATAGAAGAGACTTGATTTAAAGTTAAGATTATCCATAAAAGAGAAAATTTTCAACAAAGTTCCTGGAATTCTCTAGCTCTTATCCATCCTGACTCTTCTCTCATTGCTGGGATAGGGTGGGGGAACTGACTGAGTCATCAAATCCCAGGATCCCATGTCCTGTCCTTTAGATGGGATCCTGGCTGCCCTCCCCACCATTCTGGGTGGAGAGAAGGTTCAAATGAGATCAGAAATTCAGAAAACACATTATGAAATAACATATTCCATTTGGTTAGGTATAATGTCTTTGGAAGCTCTTTTCCAAAATATCTCTAAAACAAATGTCTATGAGTAAAAACTATTTATAGAGAAGTGGGTGCTATATAAGAACATTTGGTTTTATGCTTAAATAACTGATCAATCATGTATAAAGCTTTCCAGTTGTCAAAGACAATTATGACGTTATAAAACTTTGTTTGCAGAATGTTAAAAAATACAGCTTTGAGGCATACTTCAAAGAGTTAATTTTTTCTAATAATTAAATTAAAACATATTCATTGAATAATATTTATAAAACAGAGGAAAATATAAAGGAGACCATTGTTTAAGTCACCTATAATCTCCTCTACATATGACAAGTACTCTTAATATTTTTGGCTCTTTCCTTCCAAAGATCTTTCTAAAAGGGAGGGCTGATCCTCAATGACCTGTCCAACTGTCGTCTTTATTATTATCTTTACACACAAGCCATAACTAAAATTACTCATTGCAAGTCCTCAATAAACATTAAGAAGCCATGTATGGAGTAGTTTGGTTTACAATAAGTTGGGTCCTCATTTCAGTTGCCAATCTAATCCCTTTCGGGATATCTACAGAACATCCACTCTCAACTAAACTTCATGAAAACACACATTATCAAACTCAGTTCACAGCCAAAGGCTTTGCTAATGATTTTTAACTTCTGATTTCACCACTTTATACCTGCTCTGTGACTGAGACAGGCAATACACATGAATCAAGACAGTGAGAGAAGTCACGGTATAGGAAGAAAGGCCCACAGGAAACTATTTAAGGAACTTAAACATACAGGCCCTGAGGACTTGCCATAGAGGGCAGGTTGTGTAGAATACGCTGTATCTCACTGCCATGCTGTACAAATAGGGAAGTGAGAGCAGGACTGAGCCACACAGAATATACACATTGTGATGCTCAGCCCCAACATCAGAGCTAGTGGGAGTTGCTGGCTCTGGGTCTTTCATCAGTTCTGACTAGGGACAGTTCAATTTTAGGGACTTCGTAATGAAACAAAGAATATTATATAAGAGAACTGAGGAAGGCATCTGAGTTGACCACTGCTCATAAAAGCTTTCCACTACTTCCAGTGTGGTGTCCCACCCCATTGCCACCAACCTGTTCTGCTCCTTACCATATTATTGCTACTCTTCTGGCTGTCCTGTATCCCACTCTGCCTGAGGTTTTTCCACAGTGCTCCAGCATGCCCAGAGAAAAAGAGATCCCTAATGTCCAGAGCTTCCTGAATGAATTTCAGGAGTCACTGGGGACTCTTAGAGAGTAGGACAGCTTGGCTACCACTAGAGTATTTTGAGTTAGTGAAATTTTCCCACCTACTTAACATATAATGACAGGGATACAACAAGGGTACCACGTTGGTGGTGGTGGTATCATATGTTTCCACTCTAAACTCTTAGAGAAATGATATCCCACGTGGAACCATTTAACACAGGGAAGTTACAAAGATCTAAATAGTGGTCTCTAAAGAAGGAGACGTGCAGATATTAGAGGGTGACAGAAGCTGAAAATGAGGAGGTGAGGTTAAAACCATGGGTTTTAGTCATTCCTGAGCATGTACCTAGCGAAAGCATCAATGTCTCAAGCTGGTGCCTGGTGTCTGACAGGGCCTTCTGACCCAGGAGGGGATGCTGGGGTATAAAACATGCTTTACCTTCAGGTCCAGGTGGAGAATGTACATCTGATGCATGTGTTGGATACCCTCACAGATCTGCCTGACGAACAGGATGGTATCCAGCTCAGTTAGACTGTAGTTGTCATCAATGATTCGGTCAAAGAGCTCACCTCCATCTACACTGCAGAGGGAAGAGGAATGAAGTCTTGAGTTCTGAGTCCTCCATGGAAACGTTTCCCTTGTAGCAGTCGGTGTCCAAGTTCCTCTAACTCTTCCAACAGAGATAGATCCGTGGTTATTTCTCTACTTTCTTTTCTATCTCAGTTACATGGATGACTCTTAAGGTGGAGGCCCTTGTTTTACCTACCGTCAGTTTCACAGTCTCAAACTCTCTTTCATTCCGTGGCTACAGCTCTGGGATGAGTCCCGGCCGGCCATCCTCTCACATATACGGAAGGTAAAGAGGACTCTGAGAGGCGAGGAAGGAAATCCCAAACACCAGCTGAGGTTTAGGGTCACCTCAACCTAATTTTAGTGATAAAGTGTCTCCATGTGGCTGATGTTAAATACATAGTTAATATTCAAAATTCCTTATTAAACAATGATAAGCAAAACCCAAAATGAGAAAAAAATGAACTGAATCACAACACTGATTCAGTGTTAGTTAGAAGTACTTACTAACTAAACACTTACTAAGTGTTTATAAAATTGATTTTAAATGGAAGTTTCTTGGTGCTAATTGTTAAGGGTTTGAGATAAATTTTGTATTGGTGATTAGGCTGAGAGTGAAATGTAATTCAAAATTCATTTCTCCCCAGATTCACCAGAATAATATATAAGCTGGATTTTTGACAGTATAGCTTCCATATAAAGTTAGATCTATGTAGTCATCCTACTTCTTAATAATAAAAGCATATATGTGGATATCTATCTCTAATAACTTCCTTTCTGAAACTGGCGAAATTATCTCATACACACAAGTCAGAATCAGTGGTGCTCCAAGCACGGATCTAGTAGCACCTGGGGTAAGACAGAGCTGGACCCCGCGATCATGGATCTGCAGGATTCTCTGGACCTGTGTGCACAGTTTTTCAGGGGTGTGGGAGAGGGAGCAGGAGGGCACACATACTATTCCATGACCAGGACAATGTCATTCTTAGACTCAAAGGCGTCATAGAGCTGGATGAGGTTCACATGGTCCAGCTGGTTCATGACAGCAATCTCATTCTTCACTTCATCCTGAGAAGAAGGACAGATGCTCAGTGAGGTGAAAACAACAGTAAGGGGGTGATCCTCATTGCACACCTTTTACCTTGTTCCTCATGCCTCTGGTCTTGATGATCTTGGCAGCTAGTTTCAGACCTGTTGCTTTTTCTTCACACTTGTGAACCTGGCCAAAGCGTCCCCTGACAAAGAAGAGATGGGGTACAGCATGAGGCTCTGTCCCCAGTGAGATCTGGCCTCAGTCACTTCCAAACAGATGGGCAGGTGCCTCAGACATTTCTCTTTTTGAGTCAGAATGAGCAAACTTATTCATGCATCTCATCTACTATAGCCACAAACTTCCACAGCAGGTCAGTGTCATCTGTGGGCACAGAGACCAGTCTTCTGGAGGTAGGAATACATGTTTCCCAACTCTACCCCAGACCTACTGAGACAGGAACCTCGACCGGGGTGGGGGGTGGAGGGATCTACATGTCACAACATTCCTTAGGTATTCATATGCACAAAAAGAGAATCTTTGTTATCAAAAAATTAGAATGGTTCTGAATACATATGACTATAATAAGCTGGGCTTTGTGTAAAGAGGGGAATAATGCAGGTTATGAACAAGCACATCAAATTATTTTTGGAAACTGCATATAAATAAATGATAATGTTATAGATAGATATTTTAGACACATATATCAAAGATGCATGTTGCATAGTCATCTATGAGATTTATTGACACTTTAACTTGGATATAAATTGATAAGTACTTTGTAAGGCAGCTTCTTACCAGTGTGATTCCACAAAGGAAAGCATCCTTGTAAACAGTGTGTAAGTCTGCCTCACCTGCTTCGATTCCTAATTTAGTGAAACAGGTGGAGTACAGGCGGCCGCCTGTGCAGTGGTGGCTGGCACAGGTGGAACAGTGGGAGCTTCCCCAACAACATCATGACCCTAAGGCCACTGCACCCTCAGAGGGTGCACAGGTAAGGGCAACATCCAACTGAGACCGAGTGATGATTACCACCACAGCCCATTCAGCTCAGCTACACACCCTAGGCAGAAGCAGCTGGACCCAGACACAGAGCCAGGTGATGACACTGCGTCTTCACTGGCACACAGGAACACAGCCCAGGAGCCTCCAAGGTGGCTGCTGATTAAGAAAATGTTTTGTTTTTATTCTTCTTTGCTCTAGATTAGCAAAATCCCCCAGAACTGCGTGGCCCAGCAGAGCTGCCATGTTACTGTCTAATCTCAGGACTGCCTCAATGGTCTGCTGTGATTTATTCCACAAGTACCTGGAATGGTTAGGCCAGTATTCTTGCTGGCCCTTCATACTGATAAACTCACACTAACTGAATATATTGCACTGGGATTATCAATACCTTAGAGGCCCAGGTTGGGAGATGAACCCCAGTAAAAGTCAGGGGCCTGCTGCTGCAGGCAAGTGTTTTGGGATCCAGTGATCTTCTGCCAAATGTGAAAAATAATCTGCTGCACCTGGAACTTCTTAATACCAAAAAGAAGATACAGTAGATGATGATCTTTTTGCACTAAGGCAACAATATGCATGTGATTGTGCTCCTCTAACATATCAGCTGAGCGTGTTATGGCTGCCAGTTGTAAGGGGACCCAGAGTGGAGAGGACCACAGCGGGTCCAGACTGCAGTGTGACCAGGAAGACCTGATGCTGTCCCACAGGTGGAAAGGTACTTCTTAAGGAGCCACTGACAACCTCCATCAGAAACACAGCACAAGCCCTGGGGATTGTCTCAAAGCCTCTTCTGCCAAATAATGACTCTCCTTTAGAAAAACAGTGGAGCAAGACCTGCAGTGGTACAATGGAGAGAGCATCAACCTGGAATGCTGAGGCAGTGGGTTCAAAACCCTGGGCTGGCCTAGTTAAGGCATATACAAGAAGCAACTACTATGAGTTGATGCTTCCCGCTCCTCGCCACTTTCTCTCCCCCACCCTTGGCCTCGGCTCCCTAAAAACCAATAAATAACAAAATTAAAAAAATAAATAAAAAAACAATTGCTAGCTTGCCACTAAAGTCCCTCGACACCCAAATAAACTGCTACAGGCAGGAATACTTCAGCCTCCACCTATTCATGTTTCAGAATTCCACTTCTCCTGCAGCCTGTCCTCTCAGTCTCAGGGGCAGGGGGGGGGGCAGCTATCCCCCACCAGCCAGCTGAGAAGGAAGAGGGTCAGGTGGTTCTGTGTAGCAGAAGGCAAAAGAAATATAGAATGGAGAGGGAAAGAAGAGACTTTACAAGTACCAACCACGCCCCATATGACCAACCACAGAAACATGCATTATAGTCACTATGGATCTTCTCCAATGTGTTGTTAAGTAAATTTTGTATATATTTGTATAAATTTTCTTCTCTTCTTTTTTCTATTTTATAGGTATATGCTAATGGTAGTCAACTTTATAATAGTCTTTAAATGACAAGATATCATAGGCAGGTTGTGACTGAAGTAGGAGAGGAAAGAACATTCCCAGTAAGGATGTCAGCCTATCCTTCAGTGGAGAGAACAGGATTCATTGAAATGGATACTGGTAATTAATACAATGACAAGCTAAATAGAAAATCAACAATAATAAAAAAAGATTTAACACATGCTGCAAGAAAGACAGTGTTCACTTATTTATGAATTTTGTTTCTCAGTTTTCAATCTATGGACAGCTTCTAAAAACCCCTGGTGACTGTCAGTGGGTTTCTCCCACTTTCAGACATTGGAACATGGGACGTAAAGCAGATGGTAATGCAGCATTTAGTCACTGTCACCCATCAACCTTTCTGACATCGGTGATGATTTTCAGAAATGGTTCAAGTCTCTTAACATGTTTGGTTATAATGTTTTCTGGTTCTCAGGTAGAAATGGGCAAATATTTATGAAACCCTCAGAACCCGTCTCTTTGAAAGTTCTCTGCTTTTGTTGAAAGTATATTAAGCCTGACCAGGCGGTGGCACAGTGGATAGAGCATTGGACTGGGATGCGGAAGACCCAGGTTCGAGACCCCGAGCTCGCCAGCTTGAGCACGGGCCCATCTGGCTTGAGCAAAAGCTCACCAGCTTGGACCCAAGGTCACTGGTCCAGCAAGGGGTTGGTTGCTCGGTCTGCTGAAGGCCCATGGTCAAGGCACATGTGAGAAAGCAATCAATGAACAAGTAAGGTGTCGCAACAAAAAACTGATGATTGATGCTTCTCATCTCTCTCCATTCCTGTCTGTCTGTCCCTATCTATCCCTCTCTCTGACTCTCTCTCTGTCCCTGTAAAAAGAAAAATAAAGAAGTGTATTAAAAAAATCAAGCATGGCTTACCCGCCTAAGATTTCTGTTCTGCTTACAGTATAAAAACTGTTGACTGTGGTTTGTTTAGCGATTACAATCCGGTGATAAAAGGGCGCAGGAGGAGCCAGGCCATTATCTGGAAGGGGAGAGGAAAAGAAGGGCCATCTGTTAAGCAGTCAGAACTCTGTATGGCACCGAACGTCGGGCCTCAGAGTGAAATTTTGCTCATTCAATAATAAAATACAACAGGCTATCTGTTTTATTTCTAATGATTCAGGGAGTATAAATTTTCATTTCTTATTATGATCTGTGATTCATGAAGGTGACACCTGACATCTTTGAGAAAGAATGTCAGGACCACTAACTTATGGTTCATACCATCTTCAGGACAACTTTTAGAAATGTCAAAATCCTTGAAAATCTCTAACCCCAATACAGTCCATGTAGGTTATACTTTCAATCCTGAGGCCATTTACATCCAAACATGAATATTGTCTGTTCCAATTTTAAGCACCACAAATATAGTCCATTATTTTAATTAGAGAGAGAAAAAAGTGAAAAGTGCCTTAATGTTATTGAAATGTTTGATATTATTACATATAACTTTCCAAAAATATTTTAGCCTTTATTTAAGACACATTTAAAGCACAAAAAATGAATTTCTTCTGGCTGGAAATAAAACGCCCAGTAAAACTTGCTAAGTATATATTCCACAGCTCTCAAATTTCTCCCACTTTCTACTCTGTATCCTAAGTGTTTAAACTGTAGTTCACCACAGGATTAGTTCTAAAATACAGAATTCTATTCTTTCAGAATCCTTTTTTACTTTGCCATGATGACTGCTGTTAAAACTTGCTTGCCATGAACCTGTTCATTCCCCCACTTATTTATAATTAGCATCAATTGCATGTACCTTTTTATGTGCATGCAAAAGTGACAAAGGGAGGGAGACAGATCATAACTTTGCTTTTAAAAACCTTCTTGTATTCAACAGCTAATTCTTGAACATTTATCTTGTGTTGGGCACTCTGCCAGGTGGTCTTGTTTTTTAACTGAGATAATATAAACCCCTGGAAATCTGACTTGGTACGGACATTCACCTTTCACACCATAAATGTACAGAAAAATAAAGAAGTCATGAGAGAATTCTCTTGGAGGCATTCACTCTTCGGACAAGTGATGTAAACAAGTGATGGAGTTCACTAATGGCATTAGTAAGGCATGATGCCTCCTTCAGGTTGTTGGGCTAAGTGAAATTTAGTTGGGAATGCTTGCTGAAAAGGTTAAGAAGCTTTAAAAGACTGAAACAAAAGCCATTTCCTACCCAATGGAGTCACCAGATCATGCTGCCTGGAGGTCTTAATTCCAGTGGAATCCAGGGGTTGGCCTGTGAGCGCCCCTGGCCTTGTCTGGCTTCCTGTGTCTGTCTCAGTGTGAGGCACCTGCCCGCCCTGCATCTGTTCTGCTCTTTCTACAGTCCTCTCAGAGGAGGCCCACACCCACACCCACCCACCCCACCCCCGCTCACTACTGCCAGCATGCTGTTTGTCCAGCATCCTGAAAAACGGATCCTCTTGCAGAATTTTCCAGGATTTGTGATGTGGAAGTGGCTTTTACATTGCTGACACACCTGGAAAATAAAACGTAGCTGCAGCTCCCAAAGTTTTGGGGAGAAAACTGTTAGGTGATCAAATTTCTTACAACCATTATCTTTCTCTTTCAGTTGGTGGGGGGCTTAGAAAACAATACAATGCATGAAAATGTCACAGTCACAAAGAAAAAATAATGGCAAAAAAAAAAAATCTACACAGGCGAAAACTGGTCTCTAAAACACAACTTTAAAAACTTACTTCAGTTATCCTTTTGATATGGCCTTAAATTGCAATGGCACATAGCTCTACAAAAAATATCAGCTGTAGAAATCTAATGCTTTTACCCTTACTTTTCACAGAACTGATCACTATTAGTTTTAATAACATTTTGCCTTTTATTTGAACACTTGTTCATCCTGTTTCATTTGCAATTGATGACCGTCTTTATTCTCAGGCTCTCTTTCACTAGTATACTTCTTAGAATGAAGCTCATTTTACTTTCCTTTAAACACTGGACATCATTTTTACCTACAGTGGCCTGCCTATCATTTCCAGCACTATTATTTTCTTGTCTATTCATTCTCTCTATGCATAAAATGTCTCTTCAATTTGTAGTTTCTCTTGGCCATATGGACTTTCTTAGAGCAAAATCTTCTACGTCATCTTGTGGGGTTTTTGTACGAAATGTGACAAAATTTCTCTGAACAAGAGAGGCATTGGTCTTTTCAACATTTTTCTTGTTGAGATTATTAACATTTTCTTGGTCAGAGGAAGGCTGGTTCTTCTGGGAATATCTCTCTAAAAGCCACCATAAGATACAAAATATTTTAATGGAGGATGTATATGATCAGTATGATTTTGTCTTCACAGAACGGCATCTCTATCAGCAGGTCTGTCTTTATCAGCAGATACAAGCTTTTGAAAAGCAAAGTAGAAATGAGCCTGACTGATTGACAGATAGTTGGGTTCCCAAAGATTTTCTAGTTTTTAACTAGTAGGACCCAAAGCCAATCAAATACAGGTATTCTGGGGCTTTATGAATGTGTAACTTCCTCTGAATAAGAATAGCAACAAGGACTTTTATAACAGAGCTTTCTTTATCTATAAATAGCTTGTCTTCCAAAGATGTTACCTGTGAGGGCCGATGTCCTTTTGCCATTGACAGGTGCGATTTCCTCTAGGTCTAGGCACGACCACACCTTCTCCTTAGACTGTGGATACACAATTGAGCAATTGAGGTTACACATCACATCAGGGTTATGCAACCCCAGCAGCACTGACACTTGAGGCTGGATAATTCTTTGTTGTGGGCAAGGTCATGGGCGCTATAGGATGGTTAGCAGCATCTCAAGCTTTTACCCACCAGATGCCAATAGTACCTTCCCTCCCAGTTGTAACATTCAAAATGTCTTTAGAAATTTCTAAGTGTCCCCTGGCAGTGAAATCACCCCAGATTAAGAACCGTACATTATATGATTCAAACACAGAAAAAAATTAATAGCATTTAGCTAGCAGAACAGTCTGAGTTAATAAAACTACTTATAGATCACAGTATTAGAAGATGAAGGAACTCACTATTTTAAAAGAAATCCTGTAAAACCCTGGCATTGTTTATAGAAGAAAGCCAGTCTTTATGAATAGATTAGATGATATTGATAATATTCGACTCATCCTTGACCTCTGTTTATATTGTCTTGACATGACTCAAGTATAAATCAAATAAAAATGAAATGACATATATGATTGGGTTTTATAAACCAGAAAGTAGAAGACATAGGTAGGCTTTTCTAAATGGAGCCTTTACATTGCTTAAAACAGATGGCCCTTCTCCTAAGCCAATAAACATCCTCCCCACAGTCCTGGCTTCTCTGAATTACCTTAGCAAACCCTTTTTAAATATATATAAAGGTAAACCAATCCACCCAAATTATCATGAATTCTAAAGTTATACACTATAAATCAATGAAATCGTACAGTCATACAAAGAATAAGTAATTTTTTTCCTTTGGAAAGATAATGACATTTGTGACCTAAAAGCAAGAAATGCCATGTAAGTGCAGCTCATGTCAAGACAACTTGCAAATGTACTTTCAATAATACAAGGGGCAGTTCCACAGGCTTGGAGCATTCTCATTTTTCAGACAGGAACCTTGAAGCACAGAGGCATGTTAAATAACAAAATTAGAGATTACAGCCTCTCAGAGATTGTTTTTTAAAAAGGAAAATTCAGGGATGACATGTGCATATGCTTCCCTTTGTGGGGAAACGTCCTCCAGCCCCTCTGGTCAAGCCCGCTGCTCCTCACCTGTGCCTGCATAGCACTCAGCACATGCTCCCAAGCCTAGTATCTCCTGCAACATTTTATTAAATGTTTTCACCTTTTTGCCTCAAATGGGCAAAAGGACTGGTTTATCTTTGAATTCCTGGTGTTTACCCCAGAGACTGAGACATGGTGATAATGATGGTGGTGGTGACCAGGATGGTGGTGGAGGTGACTAGTACATACCAAGCACTGGCTACATACCAGGCACTTTTCTACATTTATTATGTTATTAACTCAGTTGCTCCTCATAGTGACCCTTTGGAATAGATAGTACTAAGTCTATTTTATAATGAAGTTGAGTAATTTCCCAGGTTACATAGTTCAGGATTCTAACTCCATTATTTACCTCAGTCTGTGCTCTTAACTATTACACTGTACCATCACTCTGAAAAATAAAAATTAAAGATTATAGCCAAGGAAGACATTGTTAATATTTATCAAATATTTACTACACAGCCAGCATGACTGGAGATTTTTTAAAATAAGGTTAGGAGAAAAGGGTATAAAATCAAAACAAATTAGTAAAGTGAAGAAATAAATATTCATTGGTCAAAAGATTTGAAATAACATAGAAGAGAGGCAAGAGAGAGTTTTAGTCTAATTTTGAAAGCGTAGATCCAAATTACTGAAAGAAAAAATAAGATCATTTAACAAGTTACTTTTAAACTACTTTACAACTTTGTCCCCCAGGGCTTTTCTTTTGAAATGAAACCTCCTGCCAGGTAAGGCATTGTGCTTCTAGCTTATTCAGGATGGCATGGACACAATGATAAAAGCAAAAGTGGACTTCAGAATAAAAACTGGTGTGTTTCTGTCCATTTCAACCCATTAATGTGTAAAACTGAGAATTTGGTTGTGAGGCTCTGGAGTGATGATCTATCCTTGTTGGCCTCTAAGGCCATCTGGAGTGCCAGTGGCAAATGTCCACAAGCTGGGCCAGCATTCTTTGGGTAAGTCGGTCTAATGTGAGCAAAAGGAGCTGTTGTTTGATCCTGAGGGATAGAAGAACCCAGCTTCCAAACGAAGCTGTTTTTTATTTCTTCGCTAATTATGTATCACATCTATTTTACTACTATTTGAATAATGTAAGATCTTTCTTTATTGTCACAGGCTACTACTATATTTTCATTTCCCTGTGCAACACTGACATCTAGAGGAACTTTGAACTAACGAAGTTCCAAGAAACAGAAGTTGTATTTCTCCTTTCCTGATTCCTGACAGCAACTTCAACATGAAGAGTTTTCACTTTGTGTTTCCACGTTATATGTAAAAGTCGCTAAAATAGGAAGCACAAGTCCGTGGATCCATGCTGTTGTCAAAAACTGAACTTATTTGCTATGGATTAAAGAGGACTGGACAGTGCTATTAAGTATGGTGCTCCTGTAAGGATTGCTATCACCTTCTGTTAATTGATAAAAATCATGTGAGACATTGTTTTTTCTGCTGAGTTCACACTGAAGACCCAGATCAGCAGGAAAGCCTCAGTTCATTAAATTACCTCATTACTCATTCACTTAGTAATTACTGATATGTTTGCATATGGATTCCTTTTGTAAACACCCATTCCTTTTATAATACTATTATCAGTGCATTTGGAATGACATAGAAAGAGGACTTGGCCCAAATGCCCAAATATTCAAAACACAGTTCTGTTCCTTGCTCTCTGTCCAGTTTTCTAGACTGGCGTCCTCAGTGGGGTGTGTGTTCCCACAGAGCTTTCAGGGTCATCTTCGGGAATGGGAAGGAAATGTGAGAACCCTTCTCTTCACCTTTGCTCTCCCAGCACCAACAGTGGGGCAGGGTTCTGAAATGCTTGCTGGACCTACCTACAGTGAAGAGAATAAGTGCTCTCAGGTCCGGTGCTCCCACTGTGAAGGCATCCTTTCAACAGCCACACAAGAAAGCAAGACTGCCCAGGGTACTATGGAAAATATAGCCCCCTCACTGACACTCAGATTCTTTGTATAACTTAACTGATGATAACTGACATCCACATCTCTTCATTTTGGGATTATAGTTGCTATAGAAAATTGTTTTCTTAACGTCACAATGGAACTTGATTAGAATAATCACATACTCTGAGCCGAGGGCTTTTCATAGTACTGCTTATGAAGATGCCAAGGTAGGTGAACATTGGATGGTAATTTTAAAAACCGAATGATAACATTTTATAATAACCTTGTTAAACTTTGATTGGGCTCTTCATGGAGGAGAGGAAAAAGTAAAGCTTAAAACCATACAAAGAAAGGAATTTTTATAAGTATTCCTTATTTTACAAGTTTATTATTTATAAAAGCACATTTCCTTTACCTGAGCATAGAAAATAATTTTAGAGATCACCTGTAAAATAAACCTATATTCCTCTTTATCTTCATGACACACTTAAATTCTATGTAAGTGAAAACAATGAAAAACTCCCTAAAGTCCCCTGCTGATTAAAGCAATTCTCACAAAGCATAACCTATTGCATGGCCTGTGGGGATTGTGTGGAAAATAGGAGGATGGGATTCAACTGCCTAAATCCCAAAAAAGAGTGGAGAGTGTTAACCTTGACCCCTGAACTCAGTAAGTGAACCATCCCCAGGCTGCTGAAAATATCAAAAGCAACCAGTCACCTAGGAAGATAATGCTACCAGGAAAATGAAAGCCCTTGATGCATCCACTATGATATGGACAGTATTTCTTCATTCATAAATCAGACGAACAGGACTCCTCAAGATACATACATATCAAGCCTGAAATTAAAGGTGCTAGCTCAGAAAAGCCTAGTTGGACCATCTGCCAAGTGTAGGTACATAGGTAATTTACTTATATTCAATTATAAGATCTATTAAGCAGTAACATAGACCAAAAAAAGTGTGCTACCACATTTAATAGCCTCCCTAGCTAAAAAAAAACAAACAACAACCAATTAAATGGACTCTACAAGGTTATTTCTAATTGACTGCAGACTTTTCTTAAGTTAAATACACTTTCAGGTCATCTTGTCCCAATAGGCCCCTTGTCACAACCCAGACCGCGGGGGCCATACGCTCGGTCCTGAGCAGGTGTGTGAAGATCAAGCGCTAAGGAAGTGGCCAACTCCTAATATCGGCCCGGCTACCATCAGGGGACAGGCTATGGATCAGAGGTACAAATTATTTAAAATATTTGTTCTTCTCCATTCCTCTACTCAGCCTGTCTTTATTGATTTTTAAATAACTAGTTAGAAGTAACTTGGAACAAATGAAGAATCTTCACCTAACATTTGTCACATTAGGTACTTTGATCCTATGGGCTTTATTTTATTTTTCCTATTCTTATACCCATTGGATGATCTTACTTCAAACATCTATTAATGGATTCATATATTTCTCATTTCCCTCTTGGCACCACTTTTCCTGTCCTCCCCAAATAGAAAATGCAGAGCCCTCTGATTGGTAACGTCTCATTGCTTCCACTCAAAATGCTAGCATGACTTTGCTTGGCCTGCCAGCCTGGGTGCCACCCCCCACCTTTTTGGCCCATTCTCCTTTGCTCTAACATGGTGTTCTCAATCACCTGGGAGGCAACTGAGAACTAGCAATGTCTGAATCCTGCCCCTAAACATAGGGTGGGACTGGATACTGGTATTTTTACTCTCTTCCCTCAACCCCCACCCCCGACACATCCAGTGATTCTAATGTACTGCAAGGTCTGGGAGCCACTGCCTCTGTCAGCTCCAACTCCTGTCATTATTCTTTCTAATTTTGAGTCTTCACCACACCAGGTTACTCTGCTGGCCACAGTTCTGAGTGATAATATTAATACGAGAGATGCGATGCTTCTCTTCATCCTCGGTTCCTTTCCCCCATCAGCAACAGTCTTTCATCCTCTCCCAGACAGATCACCTAGCAAACCATTGCCTCTTCCTCACTCCCTACCCAAGGACACATATGTAGAATCAGTGTAAGATGCACTGCCCCAAGACCACATACCCGTCTTCCAAAAGTGAACTCCAGGGCATCCAGAGAGAGTAGGCTATACGCAAGCCAAGGGTCCCAGCCAGACCTCTGGTCCTTAGCCTAAAATCTTCTGCCTTGCTTCCTGGTCAAAATCTAGTCATTGAAAGTGATTTAATTCCTCTACCACAATGGAGGTGAGCAGATGAGGAGGGTAATACTCAGGCTGGAGTAAGAAATGTCACCTCACAAGGCATAGGGTTATTTACAGCACTTGACCCAAAAGAGTATCTGAAAACCATGAGATGTAGCAAGTGTTTGTCTTTCTGAGATTCTGTCACCAGAATATCACCTAAGGGCTTCAAAAACTGTGCATCAAGGTTACTAAGAAAGTGCAATGGTGTGTGTATGTGTGTGTGTGCTCAGGTGCACACACACTCCTTAATAACCAATCTCATATGCAGGTATAAATAGGATTATAGCTGTTCCTTGATGTTTATTTGATTAACGTAAGTCTTACTTAGTAAAATTCCTCTTTTATGCTGCACAAGATCAAATCTTGGAATGTTTTCACATGAACTTTACAGTAGTTTTCCTCACTTAATAAAACTGATTTCTTCCTGCCGCAGGCAGGTTCATAAGCATTCATTTCACATGGTGTTCTCGGTGTGCTTTTTAATGGTTAGACCAGGTCCCCTTTACCCCTGCACCCCCTGTATCCTGCTCCCAGTAACCAGTCAGCTCTCAGCTCAGCTACCCTTCCAACATGCAGGCTGGTTCACAAGGTGGCATGCGCTGCTGAGGTTCACAGAGCGCGGGGGCTCCCAAGACGAGGTGTTGTGTGGTCCCGTGGGTTGTAACGCAAGCTCAGAGATCTGAATTTAGACCCACTGAGCAGTATACTTAACCTCCTAATGGTGTACATCTTACCTTATGCAACAAACTTAGCAAACACACTACCCCATGGCTTTAAAAAGCTATCTCTAGAAAGCGGTGAAAAGCTACAAAGCTCTTAAAAATCTCTGAATTTAAAGTGCATCATACAAACTTTTGTAGTTATAAAATAATCAGTTATGGCTATCACCACATATAGTTGTCTTGTCCCATCTACTCAAAGTAGGTCCTTGGTTAGAAACAGTACTCTTAGCCCCTCCCCCACCCCACCACCTAACCACAATCTGCATCTGAGCTCTAACTAACCCCTGGGGGTTCCCATGCACATTAAATTTTGAGAAGCATTGGCTTTAATAACATAGCTAATGACTTGATATGAAGAACTATTTCACAAGATATCCGTCACGGACTAGTATATTTATTTAAATCGTGCCTCCGTCAACAAAGAGCTAATGTCATACTTGGGTGAGCTCAGAGGGAGGACAGTGTAGAAAGAAGGAAGGAGCCAAGACAATGAATGCACAGCTGGTCTGGATGTTGGCTGGCTTTGGGAAGAGTAGCCAGTGCAAGTCTAGCATCATGATATCGGTGAGCTTCGAAGAATATTTAGAGCTTTGTCAATGACCCAGGAGACTTGGCAGGAACTCAGAAGAAAATGCAAGGCATATTAGCACATGCCAGAACTTCCTGCTAACCTCGGGTCTACAAAATGCCCAAACTGAGGCCTCAGAAAAGAGCAACATTAAAGTGTAAAGATTCTGTTGAGAGCAAGAAGCAATCAATGAGTACACAACTTAATGGAACAACTAAGTGGAAGAGCAAGTTGATGCTTCTCTGTCTCTCTCTCATTGCTTTCCTCCCCTCTTCCTTCCCCCCTCAATCAATAAAAAAAAAATTGTTTAAAGTTTCTGTTGTGAACTGAATATTCATGTCCCTCCAGAATTTATATACTGAAATATATTTTTATATTGAAACCCTAACTCAAGAGGCAGCACCAGTGATCCAGAGAAGGGCTGCTAAGGCATGCGCCTCCAGATTTTTTTCAATTCCTGGTCTCAGGCAGCCATGGAAATGAACCCACCTCCCTGTTTAAACAGGGAGCTTTATTTGCCAATTCAAATAAAAATCACCATCTCCAACATTATTCTCCAAGACAAGAGATTGCCATTCAATAAACAGAACCAAAACAAAACAAAGGGTAGTATTTTGGTGGTTGTTGTTGTGGAAATCAGCCATTTATCAATATCATCCATGCTGGCTGAAGACAGAATAAGAAAAATACCTTAAAAATCAGCTTAGATTTACCATAACAAATTAAAATAGATGTTATAAAGAAGTTAATTATAAAAGAAGCTTGCTTCACAATCCAGTGGGTTATATACATAAGTGTTTGTATTCCCAATTTCACAATTTACCACAAAAGAAGGCAGTATTCTGAAGGCTCAAATAAGACAAAGAAATAGAATTCTTCATAAATCATAAAATTGACTTTGAATTTGAAGAGACCTTAAAGAGCATGTAACCCAAAACAACTGAAGATGAAAAATGAAATTCTACTCAGTTTCACTTAATTACAGGAGATTTTCTTTTTCTACAGGGACAGAGAGAGAGGGATAGATAGGGACAGACAGACAGGAACAGAGAGAGATGAGAAGCATCAATCATCAGTTTTTCGTTGCCGTTGCGACACCATAGTTGTTCCTTGATTGCTTTCTCGCATGTGCCTTGACCGCGGGCCTTCAGCAGACCCAGCAACCCCTTGCTGGAGCCAGCGACCTTGGGTCCAAGCTGGCGAACTTTTTGCTCAAGCCAGATGGGCCCGCGCTCAACCTGGCGACCTCGGGGTCTGGAACCTGGGTCTTCCGCATCCCAGTCGGACGCTCTATCCACTGCGCCACCACCTGGTCAGGCAATTACAGGAGATTTTTATAATTTCTAAAATATTTCTGCTAAAAGGAATGGCTCCCCCAAGTACTAGTTATTTTTTCCACAACAACTTCATCCTTGAAAATGTAATAAGACATTGTGACAGACAGTCTTGGTCTTTATTTCCTCTTATTAGACATCTACCCACCACAAGACATTTTTCAAACGTACACATAGTTCTCAACATGCCATTTCTTATTATACCTCCGTTTTCTATGATGTTTAGAAGTAGTTAAGTATAGATGAAGTCGTGTTGGTGAAAACATTAGATCGCTATAGTAAAGAGTACATAGCCAGGTCAAGTAAACTTTAAAGTGACAATTTTTGTTAGGAGGGAATAAACCTTCTCAAATAAGACACAATACTAGACAGGAGTAAGAAAGCCATTAGCATCTGCAGTAAGTATCTAAGTGGATCTGTAGACTTGGGATAGACAGCGCTTGAGAACTTGGAGGGGCTGGCGTACTCTCCTTGGCTGTGGAAAGCTCCACTCGGAATTCTCTGCAGGAAAGGTAGAAGCGATACCATGCATGGTTTGTATTGATTTCCATAGGAAGCCAAAAATAATGCAGACTTGCCCTTCTACCTTTCTGGAAACTGTTTGCTAGCTGACACCCAGAATAGCAGTAAGTAAAATGCTACAATGTGAGTATTCTAGGAACAGAACTAAAAGTCTGTTTTCAGTTAAAAACCTCACATAATACCATGCTCCGCCTATGTTTACTGGATGTAGCTGCACCTCTCCCAAAGTGCTTAACAAACTTGTGTGTGTGTGTGTGTGTACTCCGACTTACTTGCAAACGTAGCAGCCCTAAGTAAATATGTGAGCAAAATATTTGCATAAAACAACATGGGCCAATATATGTTTGCTTTTTTCCCAGTAACTGAAAGGTACTACGTACTTCATACTCACAGGCTAGAGCTATTTCATCAAATTCCAAAAAATACATTTAAACTGTGAAATGAGAAACTGCTAAAATTTAAAAAAAAATAGAAGTAACATTTTCCAACTATTCTGGTCATTTCTCATTATTTTCATGTTAAAATTTAGGTGATAAGCTAAATATATTTGAATTTCATATTTAATGAGATCAGTTCAATTTGGCATTTAAAATCACTGTCAAAAATTTAATTTTGATTTAATTCAGTTATAAGCAATATATTTTTCAAACTGACCTCATTATTAGCAAAGTACATTTATACAAATATATAACTGACTAGAGCAACATCAGTCAAATCTGAACATGAAAATTTCTTCGGATACTATTACTTTGCCGTTCATTTTCTATTGACTCCCACAAAATTACTCATATTGGCAACAACTTTTTCCATCTAATAGAGAAATAGTGTTATTTAAAAATAAGATAGAGTTTTCAGGTAGATGTTATAAAAAGTGTTAAGCACATTTTATGAATTCTACCTTTAGTTAGAATCACCTCAAAAATTTTCTCTACTAAGACTTGTTACAATAAATATCAAAGTCAAATACAGTTTTTCTTTTTAATTTTTAAAGAAAATTAACCAGATGAGGATTACTGCAACTTCTATGAAAATCTATATTCTATAAAATGGGACTCCAGCTGCAAAAAAAAAAAAAAATTCCTCAACTAAAAATTCTAAAATCTGTAGATTTCTTCAAGTGATTAAATAACCAAGACTAGTTCATTATATAATATAGATATATAATTTTAATGAAATGGCATATCATTCAAACACATTTTATAATCATCCAAATTTTTATTAAATATTGTTTTCATCAATACTGATTTAACCAAATACATGTATGCAGAGTGTATATATTCTTTACCCCAGATGATCTAATATATTTATTAAAATTTAAAACTATGAATTTTTAGAATTAATCCCAACCTTATATCTAAACATACTTCCTCTAAACAATCTTTTACTTTTAATAATTAACTTATTAAAATATATTTCCTCACTAAATATAAGTTCTAATCAAAAACACCAACTCAGGGATTAAGAAATACAAATCACCAGTCTTAAAAATAGTTATTGGGAGGTCCTGGCCAGTTAGCTCAGTTGGTTAATAGCATCGTCCCAAAACAACGTGGTTGCAGGTTCAATCCCTGGTCAGGGAACACATGGGAAGCAACTAAAGAATGCATGACTGAGTGGAACAGCAACTGCTTCCCTTTCCCCTTCACTCTCTCCCTCTTCTTCTCTCTGTCTCTACAAATCAGTAAAATGGCCAGATATCTTGGTTGGTTACAGCATCATCCTGGAGCGCTGAGGCCCCATCAAGGTACATACAAGAGCAACTCAATGTTACTATCTCTCTCTCTCTCCCTGCATCTCCCCACAATTAATTAAATAAATAAATAAAACAGTTATGGGGATGTAAAGTACAACAGAGGAAATATAGTCAATAATATTGTAATAACTATGGGTACTAGACTTACCAGAGTAATCACTTCAAAAGGTATAGAAATGTCCTATCACTATGTTGTACATCTGAAACTAGTATAATGTGTGTAAATCAGTAACTTAATTTTTTAAAGCAAACTACTAGCTTAAAAATAGAAGTTGAGCCTGACCAGGCAATGGCGCAGTGGATAGAGTGTTGGACTGGGATGCAGAAGACCCAGGTTCGAGACCCCGAGGTTGCCAGCCTGAGCGCAGGCCCATCTGGCTTGAGCAAAAGCTCGCCAGCTTGGACCCAAGGTCGCTGGCTCCAGCAAGGGGTTGCTCATTCTGCTGAAGGCTCGCGGTTGAGGCACATGTGAGAAAGTAATCAATGAACAACTAAGGTGTCGCAACGGCAACGAAAAACTAATGATTGATGCTTCTCACCTCTCTTCGTTCCTGTCTTTCTGTCCCTATCTATCCCTCTCTCTGACTCTCTCTCTCTGTCCCTGTAAAAAAGAAAAAAAAATAGAAGTTGAAAAACTGACATTGAATCTATTAACATATCTGTGCTTAAAAATAATAAAAATGTGTGCTTGTATTCTTTGATGGAAACTCCATTTTTTAAAAAAATTGCCTTTAAGCATTATATTGTGTTATGTTCTCCTTTAATGGTTTTATGACTCATTTTTTGGAGGATATCAAAGAATTGATCTTTACCTAATTAAAGTTTAACTTCACAAATTTGCCATATAATGCAGTCATCATTGTCATGAATTTTGGCTATGGAAAAATAATATCATGGTTCACCTTCCTTTATCTTCTGGTAACAAAAAAAAAGGATTGTCCAATCTCAAAATATATATGTATATATATATGTATATATATTTGCTTTGACTGAAGCCATTAGTCTCATTAGTCTTAGGTAGCCCAGGGATTCTGTCAGCCCTCAGCTTCTCACAAGGGTTGTTGTTTTGTTAATACTCAGGACTATATGTTCCAATCCACTTAATCCTTTGGCTTATTACTTTGCACTTCAACTCATAACTAAAAGTTCTGTTCTCCTCCCAACATGGTTCCCTCAGTATAAAAATCTTAAATTATAAGAAGGTCAGGATTCATCTTCTGGTTTCTACACCTCAGTATATTTCCCAACACAGCTCATATCCTTAAAAACACTATCTGTTTGCTTTCTAAATGAGCAACTCAGATTTGGCCTCCTTTCATAAGCCACGTACCTATCAGATTTCATATAATCCCTTCTCTTAGAAGATCCTCTGATTCCTTCAACTTAGACCTTATCCCAATAGTGGTAATCATTATTATTTATCATAATCAGAAACTGATAGCTGTTGACATTTCTTCCTACTTTGGCCATAATAACATTCTACCAGCTTTAGTTTGTTTATTAGTGTGTTTGACATCCATGAACACTGAGCCAAGATTCATTCCTCTTGGAGAATTTACCGACACTTTCAACTAAATTCTGTACTAAGGAACTCAAATTTCTGTCTTTATTCCCATAAATCCAATCATGACTAGATCTTATCATTCAGTCATGCTGTAAGAATTTTGAACTTCACATTTCTAAAATAAAACTTAACATCATCTTACTCCCCACATTGGCTTGCCTTTCTATTGTTCCAATTTTTGTCAATAGTACTGTGACACTTATCTTCCAGAAGCATAAGATTACACTCAAAGCAAGAAAGGGCCTGACCTGGGCCTTGCACTAGAGCTCCCCACCTTCCCACTGGGCACAGTTTACAAATGAATTTCATCCATTTTAAGCCATGGCAAGTGACAGTATTTAGACTGGTGTATGGCACCAGGAATCCATCAAATGAGCACAGCAGAACAAATGGAAATCCAGAGAAATACTGCTCTGAATTCCAAAAGGAAAACTACATTTTAAAAGGTCTACCCATGGTTATTAAGGCCCTGCATACTGTTCTCGGGTCCAAGGATGTTGCTCCAGTATCTAAGAGACAGTCCAACAAGTTCTAGGACTAAATTTAGTTCTCATACATGCAACCAAAGCTTGAAATGAGGACTAGGAGAGCCTCATCCAAATAGCGGGACATCCCTGGGAGATGAGGTACTCTGGTGGGGGACTTAACCAGGAGACCTATATTATGAGAATTCACAGCACCCACAGAGATGAGCTACACATTTGTGAACTATGTACATGTCTGGAGAAACTTGAGTTTCACACAATAACTTGACATACCAAAAGGAAACCAGTGTCTGCGCAGAGACACATTATTTCCCCAAAGTTCTAATAGGGAAAAATTCCTAAAATAAAAGCTCCCTTGTCTAAGAAAATGCAGAGAGGTCACAGCTGCCTAGAAGTTCCTACTTTACACCAACCCTTTGGGTCAACAGCTCACTGAGGTTGGCCTGTGAAGAGCTAAAGCACAATATGCCTTGGGAGGCAGATGAGGCATATACTTGGAAGTTATGAGAACAAGGTTCAAAGTCGAAACACACATCATAAGACAGTAACATTCAACCCTAGCTGTGTAAGAGAATCACCTGGGGAATCACTCATTTCAGACTAATTACATCCAGATTTCTGGAGTGCAGCCCACACTTGCTTAGTTCATAAAGTTATAGAGTTGTCATATTAGCAACTGAAAATATAAGATATCCAATTAAATTTGAGTTTTGAATAACAACAAATAATTTTTAAGTATAAGTGTGACCCATATACAAAAAAGTCACTCATTATTTATCTCAAATTCCATTGTAATTGGTGCCTGTATATTTTCTCTGGAAATCTATGGGATTCTAATGTGTATGTAGTCAAGGGTTGGGAACAGTTGCCCTAGGGTTAGCTGGCTAAGGTACTGTCCTTCTAATTTGCAGTTTGTCTTAAGCAGAAAGTGAATTCCATTGCCCTAGTCAAGATTCCTCTTTAAAAAAAATTTAGTTAACTAAGGTTTAATCCACTGAACTTTAATAGTATGTGTTGAAGACGCACTAGGATTTGACCACTGAGAAATAAATGAGATAGTGTTCCTACCCTCAAGAAACTAACAGCCTGACCAGGTGGTGGTGCAGTGGATAGTGGATAGAGCATTGGACTGGGATGTGGAGGGCCCAGGTTGGAGACCCCGAGGTCGCCAGCTTGAGCGCTGGCTCATGTGGTTTGAGCAAGGCTCACCAGCTTGAGCCCAAGGTCTCTGGATCGAGCAAGGGGTCACTCAGTCTGTTGTAGCCCCCCAGTCAAGGCACATATGAGAAATAAATCAATGAACAACTAAGGAGCCACAACGAAGAATTGATGCTTCTCATCTCTCACCCTTCCTGTCTGTCTGTCCCTCTCTTTGACTCTCTCTGTCTCTGCCACACACAAAAAAAGAAATTAACATTCCAAAGATAAAATAAAATCTTTAATATCTGAACATATATTTTAATACAATAAGAAATAATTTATTTAAACTATTTATATAAATAGTAATTAATCATGTTGACATTTCTTATTTTGATTTTCATTTATTGTGTTTACATAGATTCAAGTGTCCCACTGAATACATCCCTCCACCCCTGTGTTCCCTTCAACATCCCCCTTGCCCCACTCCCCCAAACAACCTCTCCCCTTCCCACCAGAATTTGCTTTCCTGCTCTCTATTACACTATGTTATGTATATATAGATTCACCCATCTCTTTCCCTTCTCTGATCCCATCCTCTCATCTTGTTTTCATGTTGACATTTCTGTTTTAAAAAGGTCATTTGGAGCAAGACTTACAGAAATAAAATCCCTTTAAATAGAAATATCAACAGTACATTCTTAAAAATTAAAAACTTGTAAATGCTGATTTTAACGCTTCCCTCATCTGCAGGTTTTCTAGCATGGGAAAGCACTCTAGTTTTGAACGGAGCCTTGTCCCTGCAGGCTGCTTGCAGCTCTGGTGTTAAATGTTCTTAAGTCATTTGATTTCTTGGAAATTTTGAAGCACAGTTTAGTATTACTTAAAGTTGATATTTAAGCCTGGCCAGGTGGTGGCTCAGTAGATAGAGCGTCAGACTGGGATGCGGAGGACCCAGGTTTGAGACCCCGAGGTCACCAGTTTGAGCGCGGACTCATCTGGCTTGAGCAAAAGGCTCGCCAGCTTGGACCCAGGGTTGCTAGCTCGAGCAAGAGGTTGCTCGGTCTGCTGAGGGCCCGGCGGGCAGGGCACATGTGGGAGAACAGTTGGTGAGCAACTGGTGTGTCGCAACAAGAAGCTGATGATTGGCCTGACCAGGCGGTGGCGCAGTGGATAGAGCATCGTACTGGGATGTGGAAGACCCAGGTTCCAGACCCCAAGCTTGCCAGCTTGAGTACGAGCCCATCAGGCTTAAGCAAAAGCTCACCAGCTTGGACCCAAGGTCGCTGGCTCCAGCAAGGGGTTGCTCATTCTGCTGAAGGCCCACGGTTGAGGCACATGTGAGAAAGCAATCAATGAACAACTAAGGTGTCGCAATGGCAATGAAAAACTAATGATTGATGCTTCTCACCTCTCTCCGTTCCTGTCTGTCTGTCCCTATCTATCCCTCTCTCTTACTCTCTGTCCCTGTTAAAAAAAAAAAAAAAAAAAAAAAGCTGATGATTGATGCTTCTCATCTCTCTCCATTCCTATCTGTCCATCCCTATCTATCCCTCTCTCTGACACTCTCTCTGTCCCTGTAAAATATAAAATAAAAATAAAGTTGGTATTTAAAATGTTGAAAATGATGAGACTGAGGAACAAAGAGCTGAGTCACAGAAGTATCTCATAGTATCACAAAATATTTGTTACTAATAATGTCCAAGGTACAGAAATCTGCAAGACTTCCATTTTCCAAATCAGAGTGGCAAGTCTATTTTCATAATGTTTCTTGCGCTAACCCATCTCCAGGAATGGAGAGACGGAGCAGACCTGTGGCCAGGCTGCTGGACTGTGCAGAAATCTGCATACAACCATATATACGAGTCTAGAATTAAAACACTCATTCTCCACATGTACCACACAGAAAATATGTTGAAACCTATGGCTCCACATTTATATAACTCCATTGATTAACATGTATGGCTCTCTCCTTAACCGCAACTTGAACAAGCTCATCTGTTATCCAGTTTATACGCCTCCAAAATGCCCACAAAATATGGTCAGAAACTAATTACAGTAATTAGTCTAAATCATAATATCCCCACATCAGCTAGTTTAGTAAGTAACCCAAGAGAAAAGGAAGCAAGATGAGCGTAGCATGACATTTTCCTTATGAATGCAAGTTACAAATTTTTGTTAGTGTTTTTGATGTTTTAGCAGCCCCTTAACTTTACCCCCAGATGGTTCCATATACTTAAAATTATTACCAGTTACTTCCATATTTTCTCATTAAATTCTCTTGCCTATGGCTTAGTAAAGATGAAATAAAATAAGAGGAAGATTCTCTTTTTATTTTTGAACTTTGTTTAGCACAATACGAGAAGAAAACATTCTGGTTCTCCTGCATAGCTTTTCTGTGGGGCGTCAGCCCCATGGAGTGAACATGACTTGGGGTGAACAGTTCTAACAGGGCAGAATTATCTAAGAAGCTATGATGTACAAAGATGGTTTGGAAGGGCAGCTGTGACAGGCATTTAATATGTAACACTATCTACTTTAGTAATGATAAAGTTAGAAATCTTTGGTTAGAAAAATAAGGCAAACTTTAAGATATATAATTTTAAACTAGCTTTGAGAATTTCATTCCAAAGAGCAAATGATCATTGTTTTTCACAGTAACTAAAGCTCTTCCTTCCAATCATGGTATCCCTTAACACAAGGTGCTTCTGTAAAGATATAAATAATAAAAATAAAAGTTACACATGATGCAGGTAAACATATACATATCAGAGTTGGCCAAAAGTTTTTCTTATCTTTTGTTTTAAAATAGAAGAGGGAATGCTGCTAACTGGTTTATTTACCGAAATCATTACCATGTTCCCTATAATACTCACTGTAATCTAAAACCCTGAAGCACTGATACTGCTTTCCCTGTAACAACAGCTTCATCCCGTTCTGGGGCTTACATTCAGCAGAGGTCATCTGAGTCACTGAATGACTTCTGTGGAGAGAAGCCATAAATCTCAGCTGGATCCTTTTTGTCTTTCAGTGGTGCTCACCTGCTGTATTCATGAATACTCATGTGCCCTCTCTGACATGCAGACCTCAAATCAGCAAATTCCAGAAGATGGACCATTTATGCATAGCCTTGCATATTTGCAAATAGCCTGATAAGCTCTGCCTAGACCAGTGTGTCTACTTAGGCCATTTAAAATCTGGTTAAAAGCCATCAGTTATTCAAAGAACATCATCAGTGATATAAAATTTCTAGTGATCTCTGACTGGAGCTGAGGAGAGCAACATAAAACCACAGAAATATTTTTGGTCTATGTCGTTCATGTTTTGAGAAGTTGATTTAATGATCGTAGAAATAACAAACAGTGGTGTTTAAACTTAAGCTAAACAGAATGAACCAAACTGAATATATAGGATTTTGAGGAGTACTCAGTAATATCCACTGAGGTTAAGAAGGCCCAGTTGAGATGTGCCTGTCTTCACACAGCTGGGTTCCCACATGGGGCTTTGACCCCAAGACTTTATAGAGAAAAAGACAAACATAAGTGGCTACTCTCTGCCACTGCTCAACAGAGTACCTTGCTTCCAGCCATAAAAAGTTCTGAAGAAAGCAGACTATTCAAATCTATAAAATGTTAACTGCCAGAAGGGATCATCTCCATCAAAACCAATGATTGGTCTAGATTCAGGATACCGGGTCTAGTCCCACTTCTGCTCACCATTGTGCCCTTTGGAAGCATTTAATATCTCAAAGACTGTGTTTCTCTCTGATAAATGGGCTTACTTTCCACTAGTTCCAAAGACTATAGTGAGCTAAGATACAGTGACAAATGTGAAAGTGTTTTGGAAAAATAAAAACAACAAAACACTAACACAATTTAGTCTTGCTCAAACAAGCATTTTCAAGTGTCTGCACAATGTCCACTCTGAATCCTTTTCCTACTGACAGGAAAGAAAGTTCTCCATGTCTCTTTGTCAAGTCTATCACCACTGCTGAAATAGAACTGTTTATGTATGACCCTGACACTTGTTAGAACACTCTCCCTTTTACTAAAAGTTGGCACAAAGCTGCCAGTGGTATTATGTTAAATGGGGGCATTCCCCACCTTGGGAGTCAGGAAAAGATTTACCATATTTTCCCATGTATAAGACATACCTTAATTTGGGGGCCTGAAATTTGAAAAAAGTGTATTACATAAAGCTATTGAACTCAAGTTTTTATTCATCATAAAATTCACACAACTCCTCATACCGTCAAAACTCCCGTCCATTAGCTTGCTCTCATCTGTGTCTGATGATGAACCACTGTCTTCATATATTGTCTCATCCTCAGTTCCATCTATGGCATTTGAAATGCCACACTTTTTTTTTTTTTAAGAGACAGAGAGAGAGTCAGAGAGAGGGATAGATAGGGACAGACAGACAGAAATGGAGAGAGGTGAGAAGCCTAAATCATTAGTTTTTCGTTGTGACACCTTAGTTGTTCATTGATTGCTTTCTCATATGTGCCTTGACCGTGGGCCTTCAACAGACAGAGTAACCCCTTGCTGGAGCCAGCAACCTTGGGTTCAAGCTGGTGAGTTTTTGCTCAAACCAGATGAGCCCGCACTTAAGCTAGCGACCTCGGGGTCTCGAACCTGGGTCTTCTGCATCCCAGTCTGATGCTCTATCCACTGTGCCACCATCTGGTCAGGTAAAATGCCACACTTCTTAAATGATTTGACAATGATCTCAATATTGATATTATCCCAGGATCTTTTCACCCAGGTACAAATTTCTCCTACAGTTGGTTTCTTCACTCTCCCTGCTGGTGTCAAGTTGTCCCCAGAAGACTTCATCCATTGATTCCATTTATCTCTCATGGCACCTTTGAAGGGTTTGTTAGTATTGACATCAAGTGGTTGGAGCTGGGATGTCAAGCCTCCAGGTATGATGACAAGTTTTGTTTTTTGCTCTGCAGCAATCTTCTTTGTGTTTTTGTTATGTGTGCCCTGAACTGATCAAACACCAATAGGGCAGGTTTGCATAAGAGCCCACTTGGTCTCCTTCTCCAAACTTTCTCAAACCAGATCTTCATCTCATCCTGATCCATCCCACCCTTGTCATGAACATGAACAATCACTCCTGAAGGAATGTCTTCTTTTGGCATTGTTTTGCAATTGAAAATCAGCATAGGAGTCAGCCTGGTTCTGTCAGCACGACAAATTAGAACAACTGCATAATGGCTCTTTTCATGTCCACTTGTCTTCACAGTCACAGTTTTCACCCCCCTCTTATCAACAGTTCTGTTACTTGGGACATAAAATTGAAGGGAGCTTCGTCCGTATTTGCAATCTGTCCCAGCTGAAACTGATGTGTCTGCTAACATTGAATGACAAAATGATGAAATTCAAGGACCTTCTGCTCTTAGCTCTCAGGCATCTTTTGGGCAAGTCTGGTGCATATACGCATGCTTAGTCCATTCTGTTTCATGAACCTGAAGCACCAACTGTGTCCTCCTTTGAAATCAGTAACTTCTTTTTCATCAGCAATTCTTCTTGCCTCATGCTGAACCATCTTTATGGACACAGGAATTCCAATTGCCCTTTGCTCTTCAATCCCTATCTTCAATTCCCTCTCTCAATCAGGCCATTTTGCTGACTTGCCTCTCATGGCCTCCCTCTGCCATGGCATTTTCAGTAGGGTTTCTTCTTCCAGTAGCCAGTCTCATATTGATTTCTTAGTCGGAGGAGGACAAAACTTACATTCAGCAGCACGATTTCCATTCACTTTTGCAAACTGAATCACTTTTAACTTGAATTCAGCACTATATGAAAATCTTTCCTGAGCAATTTCTAGGCAAAATGTGGCTAAATGTAACCGACCATAATATACTGGTAACAAGTACAAAACAATGAGTACAAACATAATAAGCATGAAAAAGCAGGAAATGCAAGTAAAAAAACTATAACCACTATATAAGATGCACATAGATTTTAGACCGCAAATATTTCGAAAAAAGTGTAGGTCTTATATATGAGGAAATATGATAATTGTCAGGAATCCCTTGGGGAGGTCACTAGGGAACAACATGGTCAGGTGATGCACAGTTTCTCGGGAAGCACCTGTTAAAGGTTGTATCCTTTATTAGACCCGACCATAGGTTGGCAAATGAGCTCTAAGCATTTAATATATTCTCCTTTGAATATATTCTCCTTTGCTTATTTTTTTAAATTTTATTTTATTATTATTAATTTTAATGGTGTGACACCAATAAATCAGGGTACATATGTAGAATAAAAACATCTCCAGGTTGTCTTATCACTCAGTTGTGTTGCATACCCGTCACCCAAAGTCAAATTGTTTTCTGTCACCTTCTATCTGGTTTTCCCTGTGCCCCTCCCCTCCTACCTATTCGACCCTTCCTTCCCACCCCTCACCCCCCACCCCATAATCACCACTCTCTTGTCCATGTCTCTGAGTCTCACTTTTATGTCCCACCTATGTATGTAATCATGCTGTTCTCAGTTTTTCTTTTTTTCTGATTTACTTATTTCACTCCGTATAATGTTATCAAGGTCCATCCATTTGTTATAAATGATCCGATGTCATCATTTCTTATGGCTGAGTAGTATTCCATAGTATATATGTACCAAAGCTTTTGAATCCACTCGTCTTCTGACGGACACTTGGGCAGTTTCCAGATATTCGCTATTGTGAACAATGCTGCCACGAACATGAGGGCGCATTTCTTCTTTTCAAACAGTGCTATGGTGTTCTTAGGGTATATTCCTATAAGTGGAATAGCTGGGTCAAAAGGCAGTTCGATTTTTAATTTTTTGAGGAATCTCCAAACTGTTTTCCACAGTAGCTGCACCAGTCTGCATTTCAACCAGCAGTGCAAAAGGGTTCCCTTTCTCCACATCCTCGCCAGCACTTATTCTCTGTTGTTTTGCTGATGAGTGCCATTCTGACGGGTGTGAGGTGATATCTCATTGTGATTTTAAATTGCATTTCTCTAATGATTAGTGATGTTGAGCATTTTTTCTTATGCCTATTGGCCATCTGTATGTCCTCTTTAAAGAAATTTCTATTCATTCCTTTTGCCCATTTTTTGATTGGATTGTTGGTCTTCCTATTGTTGAGTTTTATAAGTTCCTTATAAATTTTAGTTATTAACACCTTATCAGATGTACTGTCGAATATGTTCTCCCATTGTGTGGTTTGTCTTTTTATTCTGTTCTTATTGTCTTTGCTGTGCAAAAACTTTTTAGTTTGATATAGTCCCATTTGTTTATCTTGCCTTCTATTTCATTTGCCCATGGAGATAAATCAGCAAATATATTGCTGCTATAGATGTCGGAGAGTTTGCTGCCTATGTTTTCTTCTAAGATGCTTATGGTTTCACGACTTACATTTAAGTCTTTTATCCATTTTGAGTTTGTTTTTGTGAATGGTGTAAGTTGATGGTCTAGTTTCATTTAATTGCAGGTAGATGTCCAATTTTCCCAACACCATTTGTTAAAGAGGCTGTCTTTACTCCATTGTATGTTCTTTCCTCCTTTGTCAAATATCAGTTGTCCATAAAGCTGTGGGTTTATTTCTGGGTCCTCTGTTCTGTTCCATTGATCTATGTGCCTGTTCTTATGCCAGTACCAGGCAGTCTTGAGTATAATGGCCTTGTAGTAAACCTTGATATCTGGAAGAGTGATACCTCCTGCTTTATTTTTTCTTTTTAAGATTGCTGAGGCTATTTGTGATCTTTTTAGGTTCCATATAAATTTTTGGAATATGTGTTCCATATCTTTGAAGTATGTCATTGGTATTTTAATTGGTATTGCACTGAATTTATAAATTGCTTAGGGTAATATAGACATTTTAATGATGTTTATTCTTCCTAGCCATGAACACGGTATATGCTTCCACTTGTTTGTATCTTCCTTGATTTCTTTTATCAATGTTTTATAATTTTCCGAGTACAAGTCCTTAACCTCCTTAGTTAAATTTACTCCTAGGTACTTTATTTTTCTGGCTGCAATAGTGAAAGGGATTGTTTCTTTAATTTCTTTTGCTGACAGTTCATTGTTGGTATATAGAAATGCCTCTGATTTCTGAGTATTAATTTTATATCCTGCCACCTTGCTGAATTCATTTATAAGGTCCAGTAGTTTTCAGACTGAGACTTTAGGGTTTTCTATATACAATATCATATCATCTGCAAATAATGACAGTTGTACTTCTTCTTTTCCAATTTGGATGCCTTTTATTTCTTCTTGTTGTCTGATTGCTGTAGCTAGGACTTCCAGAACTATGTTGAATAAGAGTGGTGAAAGGGGACACCCCTGCCTGGTTCCTGATCTTAAGGGGATTGCTTTTAATTTTTGTCCATTTAGTATGATGTTTGCTGTGGGTTTGTCGTAGATGGCCTTTATCATGTTAAGGAATGTTCCCTGTATTCCCACTTTACTGAGAGTTTTGAGCATGAATGGGTGCTGGATTTAATCAAATGCCCTTTCTGCATCTATTGAAATTATCATGTGATTTTTGTCCTTCCTTTCGTTTATGTGATGAATCACAATGATTGATTTGCAAATATTGAACCAGCCTTGCCTCTCCAGAATAAATCCCACTTGATCATGGTGTATGATTTTTTTCATATATTGCTGGATCCGGTTGGCTAATATTTTGTTGAGAATTTAAGCATCTAAATTCATCAGGGATATAGGCCTATAATTTTCTTCCTTTGTGTTGTCTTTGCCCGGTTTTGGGATCAGAATTATGCTCGCCTCATAAAAGGAGTTTGGAAGTCTTCCTTCCTCTTGAAGTTTTTGAAATAGCTTCAGGAGGATAGGAGTTAGTTCTTCTTTCAATTTTTGATAGAATTCACTTGTAAAGTCATCAGGCCCAGGACTTTTCTTTTTTGGGAATTTTTTGATAACTGTTTCGATCTTATTTGTTGTAATTGGTCTGTTTAGGTGTTCTGATTCTTCCAGATTGTTTTTTGGAAGGTTATATGATTCAAGAAATTTGTCCATTTCACCAAGATTGTCTAATTTTTTGGCATATAGTTCTTCATAGTATTTTCTTATAATGTTTTGTATTTCTGCTGTGTCAGTTGTTATTTCTCCACTGTCCTTTCTAATTTTATTTGAGTCCTCTCTCTTTTTTTCTTGGTGAGTCTAGTTAAAGGTTCATCAATCTTGTTTACCTTTTCAAAGAACCAGCTTCTGGTTTCATTGATCCTCTGTATTGTTTCCTTAGCCTCTATGTCATTTATTTCTGCTCTGATCTTCATTATTTCCTTCCTTCTACTTGTCCTGGGTTTTATTTGCTGTTGTTTTTCTAGTTCTTTTAGATGCAGGGTCAGGTTGCTTATTTGAGCTTTTTCTAGGTTCTTATGATATGCCTGTAGTGCAATGAACTTCCCTCTCAGAACTGCTTTTGCTGTGTCCCATAAATTTTGAGTTGATGTATGCTCATTATCATTTGTTTCTAGAAACTTTTTTATTTCTTCTTTGATGTCATTGTTAGTCCATTCATTATTTAATATCATGCTATGTAGTTTCCAAGTGTTTTAGTATTTTTCAGTTTTTCTTTTGTGGTTAATTTCTAGTTTCATGGCATTGTGATCAGAGAAAATGCTTGATATGATTTCAATCTTCTTAAATTTATTGAGACCATTTTTGTGTCCTAAATTGTGGCCTATCCTAGAACACGTACCATGAGCGCTTGAGTAGAATGTATATTCTACTGCTCTAGGGTGAAAAGTTCTGAAGATATCTATTAAATCAAGTTGATCTAGTGTATCCTTTAAGTCTGCTATTTCTTTATTAATTTTCTTTCTTGAGGATCTATCCAGTGTTGTTGGTGGGTTATTGAAATCCTCTACTATGATATTATTGCTGTTAATCTCGCCCTTTATATCCATCAAAGTCTGCTTTATGTATGTCGGGGCTCCTATATTTGGTGCATAGATATTTATAATAGTTATATCTTACTGTTGAATTGTTCCCTTTATCATTATGTAGTGTCCTTCTTTATCTCTTACTACAGCCTTTGTTTTAAAGTCCATTTTGTCAGATATAAGTACTGCTACCCCGGCTTTTTTTTCATATCCATTTGCATGAAATATTTTTTTCCATCCTTTTACCTTCAGTCTATGTGCATCTTTTGTTTTAAGGTATGTCTCTTGTAGACAGCATATGTATGGGTCCTGTTTCTTTATCCATGCAGCTACCCTATGTCTTTTGATTGGATCATTTAATCCATTTACATTTAAGGTTATTGTTGATATGTAGTTGTTTATTGCCATTTTATTCTTTAAAGCTGTATTCTTCTTTTGCTCTATTCTTTCCTCCCTTTAAACTGTTCACAACAGGCCCCTTAGTATCTCTTACAGAATTGGTTTGGTTTTAATGAATTCCTTGAGGCTTTCTTTGTCTGGGAAGCTCTTTATTTCTCCTTCAATTTTAAATGTTAGCCTTGCTGGATAGAGTAGTCTTGGTTGTAGTTTCTTGTTCTGCATTACTTTGATTATATCTGCTGTAAGGGAAAAACAAGAACTAGGAAAAATTCTATATGACCTTTAGGGCTTGTGAGACAGGAACTAGATAAACTGCACCCTGCTGTAAACAGACAGGAACTAGATACACTGCATCCTGCTGTAAACAGATAAGGACATTGCTCAAACCCACCTTACGAGACACTGCTTGATCAAAGCAAATACCTAAATCCCCTGCCCCCCGCCCTTCCCTAAAAAATAAAGTATAAAAATGCTGAGAAAACGCTGTATGGCGCGCCTGGCAGCATACTTGCCTAGTGCCCGCTCACGAGGATACTAAACTCTTTTTCTTTTGTCTGTAATAAACTTTTCCTTCTACTTGTACTCCTGGTCCTAGAGTCTTAGTGGTGCGTCTTCGGTTAACATCTGCCATTCCCTTCTGGCCTCAAGTGTTTCTGTTGAGAAGACCGATGCCATCCTTATGGGGGCTCTTTTGTAGGTGATAGCCTTTTTTTCCCTAGCAGCTTTTAAAATTTTTTCTTTATCCATTAGCTTTGGTATTTTAACTATGATGTGTCTTGGTATAGATCTTTTTGGGTTTCTCTTTAATAGAGTTCTGTGTGCTTCTTGAACGTGTGGAGTGTTTCCCAGCCTTAATTTAGGGAAGTTTTCTGCTATAATTTGATTGAACAAAGTTTCCATTTCCTGTCCTCTCTCCTCTTCTTCAAGCACCCCTATGATGCAAATGTTGTTTCTCTTCAGGTTGTCACAGAGCTCCCTTAGAGTTTCCTCACATTTTTTGAGTCTCTTTTCCTTTTTCTTCTCTGCTTCTGTGCCTTTGTTTATGGTGTCCTCTAACTCGCTGATTCGATCCTCTGTGTGATTCATCCTGCTTTTAATTCTTTCCATTGTGGTCTTCAGTTCTAATACTGTATTTGTCATTTCTGTCTGATTCTTTTTTATTATTTCAATTTCGTTTTTTATACTTGTTATCTCTTTATTTAGGTGTTCATAATGACTATTCATTGTTTCTCTAATTTCTTTGAACATCCTAACTATCATTACTCTAAATTCTGCTTCTGGTAATCTGGTTATATCTGGTTCATTCAGGTCCTTCTGTGGGGATTTCTCTTGATTCATTTGGTTTGCATTCCTCTGCCTGCCCATTTTGTCTGTGTATAAGCAAGTTGTGGCCACTGGAGTCCAGGAGGTGTTGCCTTTGTGTTCTCTAGGTGTGGTCTCTCTGCAGGCCCGCCACCCCCTCTGCCGCTGTCTAGGGCGGTTGGGTGTGGGCATTGACAACGCCAGCCCACTGCGGCTTTTGCTGTGATTTCTGCCTCTCCTCTGTGGGAGGGTCTGTCACTCAAGCCACAAGCCTCAGCACAGAGGGTAGAGGTGAGCACCTTTGCTCAGCTGCGGACCCAGCCTGTTTCCGGACTTCCGCCCAGCACCTGCACTCAGAGCCTGCTCGCCACAGTTTCACGGGTTGGGCGGGGCTTTTGACGTGCTCTCAGCTGTGAGCCTTTGCCCGTTCAGAATTTAGTCCCGCCCTCGAGGCCAGGACCCTCCTGCGCAGGGTCGCAAACCAAGGTTTATTGGGCCCTGCGTGTTTGCTGGCTTCCACTCAGCTGCAACCTTCTGCTCGTCCCGGACTCTACCCCACCCCCTTGTTCGGAGCCCGCGTGTGCACACAGGATGGCAAATCGTGGCGTCTCCGGTCGGGTGGGGCTAGTAGCATGGGCTCAGCCGTGAGCCCCTGCCCGTTCTTGGTCCTTGCCCCATCCCCGAGGTCAGGGCCGGCTTGCGCCGGGTCGCTGAGCAGATCTCTGCCCATTCCTGGCCTCCCGCTTTGTCCTCGTAGGTGGGATTACAAGGAGGCCCATAGCTGCTGAACCACTTTCCTGCGTCCCCTCTGCCCTGCTGGGCTAGACTAAGCTCACACCGGCCTGGCCTCCACCCTCGTCGACAGAACCATGTTTCAGCGTCCTGCCACTACCATACCCTTCAGCAACCCTCGGCAGAGTAGGAAGGGACCTAATACTCCACACTGTAGACCTGGGAGCTCCCTCACTTGTTTCACAGCTCAAAACTGTCCAAACACCTCTTCTAGGTTCTGCGACTGTAGGCTGGTGCTTGGTTCCTGGGACCCAGGTCCCTCCCTCTCTGCCAAACTCTCCTCCCGCCACGCGGGTCTCTCCGGGCTGCCATTTGCTCCAGGGAGCTGGGCAGCCCTCTTCGCATTTTCGCTATTCCTACCAGTCTCAATGTGGCTTCTTCTGTGTTCCTTGGTTGAAGAGTCCACTTAGTTTAGTTCAAAGTTGGTTTATCCAGATGATGGTTCTTAAAATTGAGTTATAATCCACTTTGGTTCTGGGAGTTGGAAGTTGGTACGTCCGCCTACTCCGTCGCCATCTTGCTCCCTGTCTGTCCCTATCTATTCCTCTCTCTGACCTTCTCTCTGTCCCTTGTGATTTAGAGCTTGTCCTGTCGGGTCTGCCTCCTTTGCTTTTAATATATTCTCCTTTGCTTTTAATATATTCTCCTTTGCTTTTAATTTTTTCTTTTAATATATTCTTTTAATATATTCTCCTTTGCTTTTAATATATTCTCCTTTGAAGCACAAATAAGTCATGGCCACATTCAATCCCAGGATGAAAAATAATTTTTCTTGAGTGAAGAGTAATAAAAGGCAAGACCGCAATGAAATATCACTTTACTCTTCAGATGGCTACTATCAAAATAATTAAAAATTAAAAAATAAGAAGTGTTGATAAGGATGTGGAGAAGGAGGGACCTTTCTGCACTGTTGGTAGGACTGTAAAATGGTGTAGCTACTGTGGAAAGCAGTGTGGCAGTTCCCAAAAAAAAATTAAACATAGAATTAACATATATGAATCCAGAAATTCAAAAGAAGTGACAGCAAGACTTCCGGTCAAAATGGCAGCTTACGTAAACATGGTACTCGCCTACTCCTACAACTACATTAAAATTACAGCTAAACTACAGAACAATCAACTGAAATCAAGCTGAATGGAATTCCTACAACTAGGATGCAGAACAGGCTGGTCCCATACCAACAAATAGGGGATGAAAATCAGGAGGGATATCTTGGCTGCAGGGGCTCCTCAGGGGAGGGAGGCATCCCAACCCCACACCAGGCCCCGCAGCCCAGAATTCTAGAGCCAAGAAGAGAAGTCCCTGTAACTTTTGGCTGTAAAAACCCACAGGAATTGAGGCTGAGAGAGACAGAGGACCAACTTGGATTCACTCCCTCTGAGCTCCTTGCTGAGTCTGCAGCTTGAAAGGCATCAAAGACATACAGAATGGAACTGAATTTTCCAGTATCAGGATTAAAGTTGAGGGGCAGCTTTCTCTTAGAGAGAAGTGCTGGCAGAGGTCACTGTTCCTTTGATGAACCTTCCCACTACAGAGCTGGCAGGTGGGTGCTATAGTTGAGACTCTGTCACCTAACCAGGCAGTGGCACAGTGGATAGTGTCAGACTGGGATGCAGAGGACCCAGGCTTGAGACCCCGAGGTCGCCAGCTTGAGTGTGGGCTCATCTGGCTTAAGCAAAAAGCTCACCAGCTTGGACCCAAGGTCACAGGCTCGAGCAAGGAGTTACTTGGTCTGCTGAAAGCACATGGTCAAGGCACATATAAGAAAGCATTCAATGAACAACTAAGGTGTTGCAATGAAAAACTGATGATTGATGCTTCACATCTCTCTCCATTCTATCTGTCCCTCTCCCTGACTCTCTCTCTCTCTCTCTCTCTCTCTCTCTCTCTCTCTGTGTCCCTGTAAAAAAAGAGAGAGAGAGAGAGAGACTCTGTCAACCTGGCTCACATTGTTTACCCCACCTTGGTAATTCCCTAAGTCCCCGCCTCACCCAGCTTATGAGTTTATCCATGCCGCTGCCAGTGGCTTTTCCATAGGCATGACCTGTCTTGTCTCATGTTTAAGATTTTCCTAAAATCTCTCAAACAAGCAGCAACATCTGACATCAGTAAGCTCTGTATCTCTCACTAAATGCCTTAAAGTTGGGCATTAGCAGCAGCCAACCTTGGTTCACAGCTTGGCCTCTTCTGGGCACCTCTAAGCCCAGCACAAGTAGCAGCCATCTGCATATCACTTTGTACCTCATGCCAGGTAGCCCCAGATAGAACACAAGTGGTGGCTGACCTTGGCCTGCACCTCCCAGGAGGCCCCAGAGCCAGCACACCCAGTGGACAGCTTCAAACTACATTGAAACCACACCATCCAACCACATCCACAAGTGAAACATTCAAGGGGTAGACTCAGAGGACACCATATTTCTACTGAAGTAAGTTCTGATCTATGGGGTTGGCCCCTACACAGCTGATCCTCTACAGTGGTCAGAAGGCAGTGGTCAGTGGTCTCAACCAGTCCTTGCAGCTGACTGGTCTGGAGTAAATACCTCCCATTGATGTGCCAAAAGCAAGGCTTACCTATAAGAGGAGGATGTACACAGCCCACATTGGGGATACAGCTTGAGTACCTAGCATGGGTCATCAGGGGAGTTCTGTCACTGGACCCTACAGAACACATACTATATTAAGCTACTCAACCAAGTCTGGGAGACTTACCAGCTCTACATAATACATAGAAACAAACACAGGAAGGTACCAAAATGAGAAAAAGAAACAGATCCTAAATGAAAGAACAGAATAAAACTCCAGAAAAATAACAGCGGTCCTGGCTGGTTGACTCAGCTATAGATCATTGGCCTGGCGTGTGGAAGTCCTGGGTTTGATTCCCGGTCAGGGCACACAGGAGAAGTAACCATCTACTTCTCCACCCTCCCTCTTCCTCTCTCCCCCTGTCTCTTTTTTTCTCTCTCTCCCTCTCTCTCTCCCTTCCCACAGCCATGGCTCAAATGAGCAAGTTGACCCCAAGCTCTGAGAATGGCTCCATGGCCTCACCTCAGGCACTAAAATAGTTCCGTTGCCAATCAACAAAGTAGTGGCCCCAGATAGGCAGAGCATCAGCACCAGATAGAGGTTGCTGGGTGGATTCTGGTTGGGGCACATGTAGGAGTCTGTCTCTCTGCCTCCCTGTCTCTCATTTGATAAGAAAAGGAAAAAAGAACTAAGCAATCTGGAGATGAGCAATCTTCTAGATACAGAATTCAAAACACACAAGGATGTTCAATAAACTTAGTGAGAACCTCAAGAGCATAAAATAAAAAAGAACCAGTCAGAAATGAAGAATACACTAACTGAAAGAAGAATAATTTATGGGGAATCAAGAGTAGAGTAAATGGAGGTGAGAATCAAAATAATTTGGAATATAAGGAAGCAAAAACAGTCAATCAGAACAGCAAAAAGAAAAAAGAATCCAAACAAATGAGGCTAGTGTAAGGAGCCTCTGGGATAACTTTAAATGTACCAACATTCACATCATGGGGATGCCAGAAGGAAAAGAGAGAGAGCAAGACATTGAAAACCTATTTGAAAAAATAATGACAGAAAACTTCCCTAACTTGGTAAAGAAAATAGACATACAAGTCCAGGAAGCACAGAGAGTCCCAAATAAGATGAATCCAAAGAGGCCCACAACAAGACACATTATAATTAAAATGCCAAAGGTTAAAGACAGAGAAAATCTTAAAAGCAGCAAGAGAAAAGCTATTACCTACAAAGGATCTCCCATAAAAGTATCAGCTGACTTCTCAACAGGAACTTTGCAGATGAGAAAGGAGTGACAAAAAATATTCAAAGTGATAAAAATCAAGGACCTACAACCAAGATTACTCCAACCAGCAAAGCTTTTATTTAGAATCAAAGGACAGATAAAGAGCTTCCCAGACAAGGAAAAGCTAAAAGATTTTACTACCACCAAACCAGTATGATATGATATGTTAAAGAGTATTCTTTAAGAGGAAGAAGAAGAAAAAATATATCAGAAATATGAACAATAAAATGGCAATATATACATATCTATCAACAATTGAATCTAAAAATAAATAAATGAACAAGCAGAACGGCAACAGACTCATAGAGACAGAAAACATTTTCATAGTTGCCAGATGGGATGGAGTTTAGGGGTATAGGTGGAAACAGTGTAGGGATTAAGAAATACAAATTGGTTATTACAGAATAGTCATGGTGATGTAAATACAGCATAGGGAGCATAGTCAATAATATCCCAGGAACTATCTATGGTGACAGGTGAGATTTATCGAGATGATCACTTAGTAAACTATGTAATGTCTAATCACTGGGATGTACACTTGAAACTAATAAAATAATGCATGTCAACTGTAACTAAAATTTAAAAATGTTTTAAAATATTCAAAGCAAGAACTCAAAGAGATAGTTGTACACCCATGTCCACAGTAGCATTATTCACAATAACAAAAAGTGGGAGCAACCTAGATGTCTAGTGACAGATGAATGAAAAAGCATACTCTGATGTATACATACAATGAAATTATTCAGTGTTTAAAAGGAAGGAAAATCTGACACACACTACAATGTTGATGAACCTTGAGGACATTATTCTAAGTAAAAGAAGCCAGTCACAAAAGGACAAATATTATGATTTCAGTTATAGAAGGATAATAATAGTCAAATTCATGGAGGCATAAAGTAGAAGAATGGTTACCAGGGGTTGGGACAGGGGATGGAAGTTAGTGATTAACAGGCACAGAGTTTCAATTTGGGAAGATGAAAAAGTTCTATGGATAGATGGTAGTGATGTTCACACAACAATGTGAGTGTACTTAATACCAAAGAACTGTACACTAAAATTTGTTAAGAAGATAAACGTTATTTATGTATGTTTTAGCACAATTTTTTAAAAGTAATAAAAGCTAATTTCATATGTTTTGCTTTTTGGAAAGTTTCTGATGAAAAGGTATGCCAATCCAGACAATGGTGAGCAGAGGAAAGGGCTGTGCCAAGGCTCCCCTGCTGCCTTAAAGCCTACACACAGAAGATTTTATTTACCAAGGGGAAAGGAGTATTTGCCTAAAGAGCATGGGAATCAAAGCTTTCTGCTGACTTCAAAAAGAGCTAGTCATGCTTGAAGTGTTTGGTCTGTGGGTGAAAATCAAAATCATGAACAAATGTGTTCTTCTCAGGCTCACCTTCACAGAAACTCTCTCTCTCTCTCTATTTCTGAGAGAAGTATATATTTGTACACCATGGAAAATGAAGGGTTTTATTCTGCCAGAAAAGGAGATGAAATGTTTGCATAGTAGAACTCAGCATATGTATGAAACTGAAGTCCCTCGGAAAATCCAAGATTTATGGAACATTTTTCTGAACTAGCCAGAAGTCCCTGGTTTGTTACACACACCTACCACGCAGGCGCCCAAGACTGTCACCACAGTGGGTTTCAGAGCCTTCCGGCTCTGCCCAAAGCTCTCTGCTCCCTACCTCCTTTTAAAAAGTAAAACAAAAACTTCAGTGAGAGTTTCTTTGTAAATGCAGAAGAATAAGAGAAATAAAAAGATTCTGAGTAATGCTGACTAGCACCTTGGTTAAGATAATTACCTTTTTTCCTTACTTCATTCTCTCTTGCACAAAGAATTGAAGTTACTACCATATTGTTAGAACATTTTAAAAATTGGACTTGCAGCCTGACCAGGCGGTGGTGCAGTGGATAGAGTGTTGGACTGGGATGCGGAAGACCCAGGTTTGAGACCCCAAGCTCGCCAGCTTGAGCACGGGCCCATCTGGCTTGAGCAAGATCCCGTCAGCTTGGATCCAAGGTCACTGGCTCCAGCAACGGGTTGCTCAGTCTGCTGGAGGCCCCGCAGTCAAGGCACATGTGAGAAAGCAGTCAATGAACAACTAAGGTGTTGTGACGGCAACGGAAAACTAATGATTGATGCTTCTCACCTCTTTCCGTTCCTGTCTGTCTGTCCCTACCTATCCTTCTCTCTGACTCTCTCTTTCTGTCCCTGTAGAAAAAAAATATATTGGACTTGCAGGCTATGATCGGTAATTTTAAATGACTAACAATATTTATGGACATAAAGTTAATGAAATTTTCAAGATATCACAGTTAATCAAAATGAATCATTTTTCTTTTTTTTTTTTTTTTTATAAGTTGAAAACAGATACTATGCACTAACAAGGAACAGAGTGTGTTTAACTGTGATCTTGTTTGGATAAATCCTTTGAAGCAGATACATATATGTGCATAAAAACTCCTAGAATAAACCGCAAAAAAAGACCACTCTTATAAAGCGTCGACCTGGGAACACTGAGGTCGCCAATTCAAAACCCTGCACTGGTCTGGTCAAGGCACATATGGGAGTTGATGCTTCCAGCTCCTTCCCCCTTTCTCTCTCTCTCTCTCTCTCTCTCTCTCTCTCTCTCTCTCTGTGTGTGTGTGTGTGTGTGTGTGTGTGTGTGTGTGTCTCCTCTCTAAAATGAATAAATAAAAAGAAATTTTAAAAAAAAACAAAAAAATTAGTAAAAAAGACCACTCTTTACGGTAGAGAGAGAAATATGAATTAGACCAGAGTCCTAATTCTCTTCATTTTAGAGTTTTCTGTAGTTTAAATTTGTTATGCTAGTATATGTATATAATCATTCATTCATTCAAGATAAAATTCTGTGTACACTCAGAGAAATAAGATCAAGCCGAGCCTGTGAAAGAAATTTCCTTATAATCTAGTAGAGGAAACTGATAAGTGCATTAATAAGATAATAATCCTGTATTTGCTGTAACTGTTTAAGAACTTGAGTTCAAATACTAATTTGGCCATTTTCTAGCTGTGTGACCTTGAGCAAGCTGCTTAAAGTGTTTTTTGCCTCAATTTTCATCTGTAAAATTAGGATGATAATAATAATTTTTACCTTATAGTATTTTATGATCATTAAATCAATGAGTGTATTTAAAGACTTAGAACAATGCCCAGAACATAGTAAGCTCTCAATAAACACTTGATGTTATTATAGTAAAGATATGAGAAAGGTATTATGCCAGGATAGGAAAAAGAGGGATTTGTTTCTTCTGCCTGGGTCTTGGGTTATCAAGGTTTTGAACGTGCGATGCTGCCTAAGCCAGACCTTCAAAGATAGATAGGCTTTTTCCAGATAAATAGAAGGCAAAGGACATTTCGAGGGAAAGAGAGAGCAGTGTGAGAAAAGGCAGTGGACGTGACTGTCTGGACCTCAGCCCGAAACAGGCACCATGAACTCCTGAACCTTCCTTCCAGGAGTCTCTCAAAAGGGAAAAAGAAAGAGCAACCCCGTACATTTTTAAAATCCAGTACGTAATTTATGTAAAGTCTGACCCTTTGACCGGCATTTCAGGCTCACCTGTTAAATTGCTTTTCTACAGTCTTCTTTGTAGAAGTTCACATGTGCTCAAACATCGGTAAATGAGCTAGCATTGGAAATGAAAATCCTGAAATATGAAACAGATTACCTACACAGACCTCCAGAGCACAGACATGCAGTGTGGAACAGGCTTTATACCTTTTGCAATCTGATTTATACATGCTTCTAGGGTCGAGTTATGTACAATGCACCATTTGGTTTTAGGAAATGACCTTATGACAGACCCATCAGCACCCACACGTCCCTAACTGTCCCCAAATTTGAGGCTAGACTGTGACCTTGAGTTCCTCAGCTTAACATAACATTGAGGAAGCACCTATGCATTTGAGCCCTTGTACTAAGAGGCTTTTGCAAACCTCAGCTCATCCAATTCTAAAAAAAAAAAAAAAAAACACTATGGGTAAACATTATTTCTTTCTTGTAGGGGGAAAATTGAGATTCTGAGAAGTTAAGCAATTTGCTCAAGTCTTCCAACTACACATTTGATACTCTCCTGACTGCTGCATGCAGCCTCCTCTGAGAAATGTCTGAAACTCAGCACCCACGACATCAACATTGTAAAATCATACTGAATTAGACATGTAAGAAATCCTGAACAGCTAGCCCTGGGGTCTCCAGACCACACACTGAGAACCCTCACCTTGACCGTGATTCCAGACAAACTCTCAGCCTTGTCTACGGACTGACCATGTCATAGACTGCCTATTCAGTATCCCTCACCCACCTATTCTTCTAACAGACACCTGGGTAATGTGCTCTGCTGAGAAAACACATTCTTCAGCCTCCTTCACAGATGAGGTAGCAACTGAGACACACAAATAAAAGAATAAAAAGCTTTCAAGGAAAATTCCTTGCCCTTCTGCTGCCTTTCCCTCTTCGAGCTGCAGGAAAAGCAGGTGTTGTGGCAGGAACTCAGCAACCAACTTGGGACCATGGAGAAAAGGTTGAAAAATCTCAGAGACCTTGGCTATAAATCACACCTCTGGATTTCTTTGTCTTAAATCTTTATGTATTTAATCCACCAGAGCTAGAGCTCTGTTTCTAGCTCTGTTTCATAAACAATTCTTAATTGATACACTGACTAAATATTAGCATTGACTATATTATGAGTATTATTTAAATGATTATTTATACTGGTATGGTTAGTAAAATTCAAACTTACTTGAAAGAGTTGATGAGTAAAAATAGTTTTTAGTCACATTTTTCTCAACAGGAAATAACAGCAGCATGGTTGCTAATATGAGAGAATCTAATTATTTTTAAATTAATAAGGCTGAAAGTCACTAGTCTCATTTGTTCCTTAAAGTGACTTCTTTTTTATTATTATTTATTCACTTTAGAGAGGGGAAAGAGAAGGGGTGGGGGGAGGAGCAGGAAGCATCCACTTCCATATGTGCCTTGACCAGGCAAGCCCAGGGTTTTGAACCGACAACCATAGCGTTCCAAGTCAACACTTTATCCACTGCACCACCACAGGTCAGACCTAAAGTAACTTCTTAAGGTCAGTTCTCTGGACTCATAGTGTAGTTCTCTTGTCACCATCCCACTGACATCACTTTGGACTGCTGTTGCAGACAGACCATACTGGCCAGGAGTGAGCAAAACTGGGAACTCTTCATAAGGAAAGTCAGCAATCTTCACACACACACACACACACACAATTCTTCAAAGCACAGGCTGTACAGCTAAATCCTGGGATACATCCTTGAGTCACAGCCAACCACACATTAGAGAAAACACTCCAATCACCTTCATGTATAAAGTCCAGCGGGTATTTATCCATAAGAAGAAAGGAAAAGACGAAGGAAGGAAGGAAGGAAGGAAGGAAGGAAGGAAGGAAGGAAGGAAGGAAGGAAGGAAGGAAGGAAGGAAGGAAGGAAAAGAGGGAGGGAGGGAGGGAAAGGAAAGGAAAGGAAAGAGGAAGAGAGGAAGGGAAAAAGGACAAGAACAATAGGTAATAGTAAAAAGAAATAAACCAACAACACTTCCATGAAGTAGAAGGCTAAGGCACAATTTCCCTCGTGTTTATAATAGTCCCTGAAATTGAAAAGAGGACCATCATTTCACAGGTAAAATGATGAATTTGAAAGCAATTAAATACAGTAATCTCTCACCTAACTACAGGATGGAATGTTTAATAATTTAGTATTAATTGGCTGTGAAACGCATGGCATTTTATAGGCCTTGAATTTCTTGCCTGTGTTTAATGATTAATTGTAAATGACATGTTATATTTCATAGTTTGTCTTTTATTTGTATTATATTAAGCCCTCAACAGTTCCAAGTTCAGGTAGATGAGAAGTCTGTAAAAAAACAAATTATGAAATTTTCTTAAAAATGCACAAATTTTATTTCAGTTCTATTAATTCATTAACACAAATTAATAGCTAATAAAGTGTGTTTCAAGTGTGTGTCATATCAGATTCACATTAACAAGCAGTGTTTTTAATCTGAAGTACTACTTCTAGTAAAGCCTTGAATATTTTTCTCTCTTATCCAAGTTACCAATCTACAATCTTGTTTTTACTTTTTAACTGATTAGGTTGCTAGTGTTCTCATATTTAAAATTTGAATTGTTTTTAAGCTATTAGTTTTTTTAAAAAATTAAAAAAATGTAGTCAAAATTATTGCTGGTATTTGTATCAATATATAGGTCAATAGAATCATTCAAGGTCAAAATTCACCCCCTCAAAGTATCCCTTTCTAACCTACTCCACGTTCTGCTTCTTCTTTAAACCCCATTAAAACAACAGCAAAGAGACTTGTAAAACAACCAACACACACACAGGGTCAAAAAATGCAAGAGAAGAGACAATAGTAACAGAATTTGGGGAGTTGGAGGCAGATTGGTAATCAATTAGGGAGACCCAGAAAGGGTGACTCTTAAAACCACAGAGAATAACTTTGAGAAGCAATTTGAATTGTCCCACAAAGCACTCATAACTTCATCTGGAAAGCCTTTAAAAAAAAATACTGGCCCCTATGTCCTATTCCCAGAGATTATGATTTAATTGGCTTGGCATGTGGTATGGACTTCAGAACTTTTGGATTTTCTAAGTGATTTTTAATATGCAGGCAGGTTTTGGGACCCTTGCTGTAACATGAAAAACAAAGACTAGAACTAATGAAAGCAAGTTGGAGAAAATAGAGAAAAGAAAAAATTTTCCTACCTCATTGATATTTTCAGAGAAATAGAAAATGTATTAAATCTATGTAACAGGAACAAAATTTATATAAAAGAAACTCTCAGAGAATAAAAATGTTTTTGGAAATTAAGGTTATGATAGTAGACAAGAACTTAAAGGAAGCTTCTACAATAAAATAGAGGAGTCCCCCTAAAAACAGAGCAACCAGAAGTAGAAAAGAAAAACAGAAGCAAATAGATAAGAAATTTAGAAAATAAGACTGGGAGTTCCAACATTCAAATAAAGGAATTCCAGAACAAGAACAAGAGAAAATAAAATTGTCCAAGAGTTTCCCACACTAAAGGATATGAGAGCCCAGCATGTGTCCTGCACAATGGATGAAACACCCACACGAGGTCTATCACTGTGAAATTTCAGAATATCAAGGACAAATTGAGGGTCTCACAAGCTGCCAGAGAGAAAAACATATGCCACATACAAAGGGTCAGGATTCTGAACTTATTTGGACTCCTCAAGAGCAACAGAAAGCTAAAGGGCAATGAATGGTACAATGCCTTCCAAATTCTAAAAAAAAATTATTTCCAACCTACAATTACACAGCCAGATAATAGCCATGTTATTATCTAAGTTAGTGTGTGTTAAAAGACATTTTCAGACATGAAAGGTCTAAAAAATATTATACCCTCCATCACTTCTCAGGAAACTTGGAAGATGTATTTCATTTAAACAAAGGAGTAAAACAGCTTGAGCGCAGGTTCATCTGGCTTGAGCAAAATGTCGCCAGCTTGGACCCAAGGTTGCTGGTTCCAGCAAGGGGTTGCTCATTCTGCTGAAGGCCCGCGGTTAAGGCACATGTGAGAAAGCAATCAATGAACAACTATGGTGTTGCAATGGCAACGAAAAACTAATGATTGATGCTTCTCATCTCTCTCCGTTCCTGTCTGTCTGTCCCTATCTATCCCTCTCTCTGACTCTCTCTCTGTCCCTGTAAAAAAAAAAAAAAAAAAAAAAAAAAGAAGTCTCTGGGAAAAATTTCTCCAAAATGATAAAATTGATAGGATACCTAATATATCTAAAGGCATGTAGAAAAGATTTAGACAACAAATAGCTGTGTTTCAATTTGAGTGTGTGTTTTTTTTAACCAGAAAGTTTTTTTTATATACTATATAATCAAGGCAAACCAGTAACTCTAGAAAAAGGCTGAACCAGAAATAAAAATTCATAATAGCGCTCTACATTGATCTCAAGCATGAACAGAATTTCCAAAACCACAATAACTGAAACATTGGGTTTTTAGTTAACCAAAAATGATAATATAACTATCTGGGGCCTGACCTGTGGTGGGTGGTGCAGTGGCTAAAATGTCAACCTGGATGGAATGCTGAGATTGCTGGTTCGAAACCCAGGGCTTGACTGGTCAAGGCACATATGGGAGTTGATGCTTCCTGCTCTTCCTCGTTTCTCTCTCTCTCTCTCTCTCTCTCTCTCCTTTCTAAAATTAATAAATAAAATCTTTTAAAACAATAACTATTTGGGGAGAATAGGTGCCGGATGCAGGATATGAAACTCAAAATATTTTAAAAATCAGATAAAACAAATGAAAATGTTTACCTCCTACAAGGAGGAAATGAGGACAAGATGGGCAGGGGCTGCTGTTCTCACCAAAAGCTCTGTAGAACTTTGTTTCTTTACATTATATAAATATGTGTTTGTCTTGTTTGTTCATTGGTTGCTTTCAGTTTTCTATCCCACATAAGGGCAAAATCATGTGGTTCTTGACTTTTTCCATCTGATTTCACTTAGCATGATATTCTCAAAATCCACTCATGTTGTCACAAATGTACCACATCTTCTTTATCCAATCATCCATTGAAGGACCCTCTGGTTGTTTCCATATCTTGATCATCACGGATTACACTGCAATGAACATAGTCTTTACAAATAAGTGTTTTCAAATTTTTCAAGGTGAATATCCAGAAGAGGAGTTGCTGGGTCAAATGATAATTCAAGTCTTAATTTTTTAGGAACTTCCATACTGTCTTCTATAATGGCTGTACCAGTTTACATTCCCACCAGAGGTGAATTCATTTTCTTTTTCTCCACAGCCTCTCCAGCACTTGTGATTACTTGCCTTGTGGATTGTAGCCATTTCAACAGGTGTGAGGTGGTATCTCACTGTCGTTTTGATTTGCATTTCCCTAATAGCTAGTGAAAATGAGCATATTTTTCCCTTATCTGTTGGCCATTTTTATGTCTTCTTGGGAGAAGTGTCTGTTCAGGTCCTCTGCCCTTTTTTACTTGGATTGTTTTTTGTTGCTGAGATATATAAAGTTTGGATATTAACCCATTACCGAGATATTGTTTGCAAATATCTTCTTCCTTTTGGTTGGTTGCTTTATTGTTTTGTTGATGGTTTCTTTTCTTGTATAGAAGCTTTTTAGTATGATGTAGTTCAATTCATTGATTTTTGCCTTTGTTTCCCTTATCTTTGCTGTCACATTCATAAAATGCCCTCTAAGACCTAGATCCATAAGTTTAGTACCTTTGTTTTCTTCTATGCTCATAGACACAGACAACAGTATTGTGGTTACCAGAATGGAAGGGGGTGGGAGAGAAGTAATAAATCATGGTGGATGATTTGACTTTGGGTGGTGAAAATACAATACAATATACATACGATGTATTACAGAATCATACACTTGAAACCTAAACAATTTGGTTTACTAATATCACCTCAATACATTTAAATAAATAAATACATGAGTAATGTGAGTGTATGGAAACTATGACAAATTTATATAAAATAAAAAGATATCTATGTAAAATAATTTACATATAAAGTATTTTAATTATGAGTTAATTTACTGCCCCAATTTTTTTTAGTATGAACCTTTGAGACCTTATTATATCACCTTAATAATTCACTTTCACACTTAATAATTCACATTTTCAGTGATAAACCTCATTTTTTCACTTCTTTTGCCCCCTTTTTATTGCATTTATTGAGGTGACACTGGATAACAAAATTATACAGATTTCAGGTGCACAATTCTACAACACATCATCTCTACATTGTATTGTGTGTTCTCCACCTCAATATTTTCAATTCTTTAATAAATAAAAGATATGTGAGTTCTGATAATTATTAAGATGAAGTGTTAAATGTAACATTTCCCATCTCTGTGGAACATCTAAAGTTTACTTTAAAGCTGAAAGCTGAAACAAATTTGCTTAAGCAATTCATCACTGAAATATTTGGAAGTACAAAAGATCCAAAAAGTGCATCAGAAACACCTATGTGACCGTCTCGTTCCAGGCTGTCTCGAGGCTCTTTAGACCTTACTGGCACCTCAGGGTTTGTATTTGCTCTCTCATTTAGAATCAATTTTCCCTATTTTCTCTTCACTTATGTCCCAGTCAGAGCTCCTCATAAAGTTCTGGTCTTGCCTTTTCACATCCTCAATAAGAGCTCAGGTGGAAGTGGTCAGACTGTGGGTAACTCAAGCTCCAGGCATCTTTGGCTAGAGAGGTTGTTAGTGCTCATAGGAGCTCAGCATTTCTGGGCCCAGACACAACTTGGCTGTCTTCTACAGAGTTATTTTGTCTGTTTCTGACCCCCTTCGCACTGGCTCTACGAATGGTCATTCTTAAGATGACCTTGTCCCTCTTCAGTCTCCCTGAAGCCAAGAATGACCCAGCACCTGTTTGTATGAGCTAAACACATAAAGGACATTACAGTGGCTGCTTAGTCATATTCACCAAAACCCACAGATCCTGAAGTTCCTGCTTCTTTTTTTTAATTTCTTTTTTTCATTTATTCATTTTAGAGAGGAGATAGAGTGAGAGAGAGAGCGAGAAAGGGGGGAGGAGCTGGAAGCATCAACTCCCATATGTGCCTTGACCAGGCCAGTGCAGGGTTTTGAACTGGCGACCTCAGTGTTCCCAGGTCGACACTTTATCCACTGCGCCACCACAGGTCAGGCCCTGATGTTCCTGCTTCTAAGGGTCCAGCAGAAATCTGTTCTGGACAAGGGTATACTAAGGAAACAAAACAACAGAAATCCCCAAGGGTTCAGATCATAGGAGCTATGACAAGGGTGGTCCAACTTTGATCAAGCTGAAGAGAAGCCACGCCTTCACTCAAGGCATCTAGATAGAGGTCCTTCATCGCCCTGCACTGCGGAATGAAAGTGCAAAGGGCCAGCAAGAGCTATGGGAGAGACAGTGGAGGAAAGACTAAAGCTTCTTTTTATTTTTGTCAAGTAAAAATTATGCTATAAAAATTTATTCTTTAAACCTTTGTAGCAAGTTGCTAAATAGTCCAAAACATTTGAACATACAGCTAATTATTTCCTAGATTTCTTGAGGGAATCTGTTTCATTAAGATGGAATGAACAAATATAGCACAATCTGGTTGGCTTAACTTTCTAAGCATGGTAGGTAGGACAGCACCGCACTATTGAAAAATTAGTAAATATCTTTACAGTGATAAAGAACATCTGACAGGGAATCCTTATAGAGAGTTATATTCTATTAACTCAAGAAACATAATTTTCTAAGTTAAATCTCATAAAGCAAACAACTCAAAGTCACTAAAACTATTAATAATTAAGAATATGTTGTATAACTAAGTAGAATGTTGGACACAGATAAAAAAGTAAAGTGGTTACCGGGGGAAGGGAGGAATGTGGCAGAGGGGGTATGGGGGAGGGGATGGGAAGGGGGTGTAAAGAGGGACAAATTTAAGGGGACAGTAAATGATTTGACTTTGGGTGGTGGGTATACAACATAATCAACAGGTCAAATGTTATAGAATTGTTTACCTGAAACCTATGTACTCTTATTGACCAATGTCACCCTGTTCAAGTTAATTTTCTAAATAAAAATTTTTTTAAATTTTGTTTAATTTTTTAAAATTAAAAAAAAATCTTTTAAATTTTTATATGCAGAGCATTTTTAAAATAACCTTATGGGTACTGGGGGAATATGCCTCATAATTCAACATATATCAGGATTCAATGTATTTAAAAATTCAAGAAACCTACAGTTTGGAGGGACATATGAGCGCATCTCCTTCGAACCTGTTTTATAATATCCCTGATAACGGTTGTCCTGCCTTGAGCTATGACTACAAGAGCCTTTTCCCATATAGAATGGCCTTAGTATGTGAAAGGTCTGTTCTTATTTACAAAGGTTAGTACTTCTGGTCTCTATCTTTAAGACATTGACTTGGAGGAGTTTGCCAAAGAGCAAGGAGCAGCCAATGGCTCTGAGCCTTCCCTTCGTGTGGCTGACTTCTCGTTTTCAGTTGTGCACATTACCAAATGTCTCACAGAATTAAGGGGCACTAGGACATTTCTTAAAATGCTGGAAAATAATCAAAAAAAGTTCTGGGCCTGACCAGGCGGTGGCGCAATGGATAGAGCATCGGACTGGGATGTGGAAGACCCAGGTTCGAGACTCTGAGCTCGCCAGCTTGAGCGCGGGCCCATCTGGCTTGAGCAAAAGCTCGTCAGCTTGGACCCAAGGTCGCTGACTCCAGCAAGGGGTGGTTCAGTCTGCTGAAGGCCCACGGTCAAGGCACATGTGAGAAAGCAATCAATGAATGTGTCACAACGACAATAAAAAGCTAATGATTGATGCTTTTGACCTTTCTCCGTTCCTGTCTGTCTGTCCCTATCTATCCCTCTGTCGGACTCTCTCTCTCTCTCTGTCCCTGTGTAAAAAAAAAAAAAAAAAAAAAAAGTGCTGGAAAATAATCAGCATCACCAGTGTATTTAGGAAATGCATACTGCTTGCGAGTCTAAAAATGGTACGAGACTCCGAGACTGTTAACGGCAAAAATTGCAAAAAAGAAAAGTAAAATGCTTTCAGTTACAGACTTACTTATGTAATAAAAAGCAGAGAAGATGTAGTAGGTGAGAAGATGGAGGGAGGTCTGGGCACACAAAGCCTACACATTCGCCAGGAAATGGTTTTACCTGTTTTGAGACTGGCGGTGAGTGGTTTGCATAACACCAGATCTCAATGTGAGGTGTCTGTTCAAGGAAACCCCGTCCTTGATGTGCTTTCCTCTTTGCCACCGAGAAAATTACTCAGCGCCAACCCAGAGGAGAAAAATGCCAAAAGCCCTCCTAAGAGTAGCTGGGCCATATAAGAGATGAGAAAGCACGTGGAAAAGTGAGAGGGGCTCAAGGGAAAGGCAGACCAAGCAGCCCCCAAATTCTTGGCTTAGTCACTATGTAATTAACCAAAGGATAACTCAGGCTGAAACGAATTTCTGTGGAAATATCCTAAAATGGGATTATTACTTTACAGCAGAAAAGACCAATTTTTTTATATAAATTTTTTTTAATTTATTTATTTATTCATTTTAGAGAGGAGACACAGAGTGAGAGAGAGAGAGAGAGAGAAAGAGGGGAGGAGCTGGAAGCATCAACTCCCATATGTGCCTTGACCAGACCAGTGCAGGGTTTTGAACTGGCGACCTCAGTATTCCCAGGTAGACGCTTTATCCACTGCGCCACCACAGGTCAGGCAGGAAAGACCAATTTTGTGATACAGAATACTTTGAAACTGTAAATGTGTCAATCTCTTACCATTTGAAATGTGGTCCCAGTGAAGTCTGCTACGTGGTTTCAAAGTGCTGGCAGATGAGTAGAACCCCAAGGGCATGAAGAATTCGTTTTTGTTCTGATCTCTTTGTCAATCTCCAAGAATTTTAAAGAACTGGTTTCATTTACTAAATCAAAGTCAAAGATTGCTACCCTATAAAACAAAATAGAACTCCTTCCCTACCTCAAACACAAAAAGATGCTAATACCCTAAGATTATAGCCACAAGGAAGAAGCAAGGCTTTCGGGATAACAGCAGACATTTAGAAGGGTGGGAGGCATGCCAGGAGAATGTGGCTGCCCTGAAGCTGGGGCAGGGGCCACTAGGAAGCTCCTCCTATTCCCCCAGAGTTTCAGGGGCACTACTTCCCCTGTAAGTGAGCAAGAAGCCCACCAAGGATGGCTGGTCTTTCAATGAAAGCAAAAGTAAGTGTTTCCAAAACATCAGAAAGCCTAAGAATCAATGAGGGTTGTGCTTAAACATGAGCGTTAAAAATTGATTTCATAGGACTGGAGGGACTCTCAGAAATCAAATAAATACTGGTAGTAACATGGTTGTTCATATCTGTTGTTGTTGTTATCATTAGAAGTAGCAACAGCATTTACTGGGGACTTAATATGGCCTGGCATTGCCCTTACTTAACTCACCTCAACCTTGGAAGTGTTCATTTTCCCTCCATTCTACACACAAGTAAACCAAGGCACGGAAAGGTTAAGAAATTAGTCCAGCCATGGCCGGTTGGCTCAGTAGATAGAGCATTGTCCTGGTGTATAAATGTCCCAGGTTCGATTCCTGGTCAGGGCACAAATGAGAAGTGACCATCTGCTTCTCTTCCCCTGCCTCTTCCCTTCTCTGGGTTGGTCCAAGCATCAGCGTCAGATGCTGAGGATAGTTCAGTTGATTTGAGCATTGGTCCCAAATGGGGGTTGCCAGGTGGATCCCGTTCAGGGTACATGTGGAAATCTTTCTATCTCCCCTGCTCTCACTCAAAGAATAAAATGAAATATAAATAATTAAAATAAAAAAAAAATAAAGCAATGCGTCCAAGGTCACTTGGGCAGTAAGTAGCAGCTCTGAAATCTCAGTTTTTAAAGGTGACCCAGGTACCACAGTTTAAAAAACAAAGTGCCAAAAAGTAACATCAGACATTGGGGTAGCAAAATAGGTGGTACAGTGAAACTTTCTGGATGGGCCACTTTTATGTCTTTAGTTTAATGCAACAGATATTGTTTGAAGAAAGAACTTTTTTAAAAAAGTTTGATACTGCCCCACCTTCAGGAGATTCCAGCATTTTTATCAGGCTCATGGTGACCTTGAGCCCACCTACCTTTCCATCCTCACCTTCTGCCACTTCCTGCTTTACCTCTCTGCCTGCTGGGCTGTGCTCACCAGTGTGCTTTCTTCTATCTGTAACTGTCCTCACTGGCCCCTCACCTACTGGCCTCCCCTTCCCATTGTGCCTGGTTGGACTGAGACTCCAGCTGAGGCTGAGGCTGGGTACCAACCAGGGGTCCACAGAGTGCATTTCTCTTCTGTTGTGGTTATCACAGTTACCAAAGTCCTCTGTGCCACACAAGGCTCTCTTTACAAGTGTAGAAACACAGCAAATTCATATCTGCTTTTTCCTGATTTTTAAATGAATTAGTCAAACCCTCATCTCTCAATCAGATTCTAGTTTTTTCCACCTGAGAAGAGGGAGCAGGAAAAAACCCACAGTGCCCGCAGGTCTCAGGTCTCTGAGGTCTCTGAGGTCTCAGAGGTCTCTGCTGCTCTGCCCTCTGTTGCTTTCTCCCACTGGGCTATTGCAGTGCCCAAAACTAGTGATGTCTGTGTAGGTCCCTATAGCTGTGCTGGAGCAACAGGTCATGTGTGCTCCCATTCCCTGCTGTGATACAGACCCACTGCGCTCCCAGCTCCTTAGCTCACAGCCACCGCCCAAAACAGCTCGTGTGCAGAAACCCACAGGTCACGCTCAATTTCTGTGCAAATAAAAATTCAAGATGCCAAATCAAATTTGAATTTCAGAGAAGCAATGAGTAACTTGCTGATGTAAGTAGGTCTCAAGTATTACAGGGATATAATTTCCAAAAAACAATACACTGTTTATCTGCAATTCAAATTCCACTGGGGGTCCTAAACTTTATTTGGCAATACTTCCCTTCCCTTTACTTGCAGCCCTGGGCTGGACTCCTTAAGGACAGTCAGTCTCTCTGTAGGACTCTTAGGGTACTTTCCAGACTTTAGACTTCAGTTCACCAATGTGTTTTAATAACTTTGAACCTCACCAAGGAGAAGATGAAGGCATTTTTTTTTTATCTTAGGAGGCTCCTTTTCGGGGGCATTTTCCAACATTAATACACCAAAATCATTGGCAAAAGAGTTTTTGACAAACTACAAAAAATCATTTTTAAAATAATTTGGAAGCAGTGGTTTCTGTGATATTTTTCATTTACATGACCCAAAAGTATCAATCAAGCAATTTCTCTCAGCAGAAACACTGGCCCAAGACCATTCTTACCTTTGTCTAGATGGAGGGCTGAGGAGGCGAGGGAGCTGACAGCCAGCTATGCCCCCTGGCCAGACTGGAGGAAGAAGGTCTTTTTCTTTTCCCATGACCATTGATTGTCTGCTGGTCAAGATGTCAGCCCCCAGAGCATGCAGAGAGTGTTCCCACAAATCCAAGGTACTTTGCCAGGTTGGAATGACCTTCTAATTCTAAGGGAATTTTAAGGGTAAGTAAGGGAAGAAAGTGTAGGAAACCGTCGGTAGGAGTCAAGTCTCAAAAACCCAGTTTTCATGAACGGTGGCCTCTGAATAACCATCAGAGCAGGTCCCTATGTGGCTAAAGGCTTTGGTGTTCACTTAAGAGGCTAATTTTCAGGCCACATTCTCTTACTCAGCACTTTGAATCAAAATAATCAGGCTAGTGTCTAAGGAGAAAGAGGGAATGAATAGGGCAGTGTAAGAACCACTTGCTGCTAATGGAATATTTAACAATCTGGGATAAAGATGTCCTATACCATTTAATTCAGAGAAGACACTTACCATGGCTCTCCACACCCTGTCTTTTTTATATTTGCAAGAGGAAAAAAATAGAATTTGTGCACCTTAGAAAATAGAATGTGAAAAATTATTCATTAGCACAGTAAAGACTTATTTCCAGGAAACAGATTTTAAAAAAAAATTCTTGACGTTCTGAGGTTAAAAGCAGGAGGTGTCATGACTTGGAAGGAAAAGAATGAAAGAGCCACTGTGCCCAGGTGCAGGGCAGGCTTGCCTCATTTCAGCTGCTAAGAGAGGCTGGTTCAATCCCTGGTTGTGGTCCAAAAATATCCTGGCAGCTAACATCCTGCATTAAAATTTATAAGCCACGAAACACTGTCTCTTACAGAAAAGTTAATTTAAGCTGGATAGCCTAGAAAAAAAAAAAAAAACGATTTAAAAGGGGTAGTCATCAGAGTGGTTATGTGGAAAACTAGAAGTAAGTAATGCTTTTTATTCTCCCAAAACATACTAAAAATATATTAATAGTAATTTCAGAAGGAAAGGATGTGGCACCACTTCTAAGAAGTCCTAGGAATGAGTGCTGGAACCCCCAGAACTGACTTTTAAGGGTGACAAAGTAAAGGTAAGAATATTAGCAAGACATCAGATCTGTCAAAGGGATGGACACAGGCTGCCCTTCTGTATCTCTGCTCTGGGGCCCACTACGAGGTGTCACCCTCTCTGCGCAGTCATGAGGTAGGTCTGGAAGGTCACTGGCCTCAAAGCCACGCCCCTGACAGCTCTTCTGCATTTCTATCTGCCTTGCCTCCTTCCTTCACTACTCCAGTGACTACTCCTAACTGAGTGAGCGCTTCCTCTGCTACTCTAGCTCTATTCCTGCTCACCCATCACATGCAAACTGAAGCACAACTTGTTCAAAGAGGTTTTTCTTAATCCCTACACATTAGGTAATACCACTCTGCATCTGCTCTTTTCTTAACCTTTAGCACTCTTTTCAACTGCCTAACTTCTCTGTAAGATTGTTGGAGTGGGGGTGGAGGGGGACTGTTTCTTTTACTCATCATTATATCCAACTTCTCCCACTCACCCATTAGGTGCTTAATGAATACTGGTGAAATGAATATCAGACTCTGTAATTCCAGCTTTAGAGATCTATTTTATCTTTTATTCCAGAAGGACTTGGAGATTTGACTCCAGAGTGAGAGTTATGAGGGGATTGGTGAAGAAGAGAAAGTGGCAGCAAGGAGAGAACATCAACACTAAAATAGATGGTCATAACATTACCTCTTTACAAGGTTGTGAGGTTTATCCACAGGCAATCTGGCTGACTGCACGTAGGGTGACTTCATTTCTGCATAAACCTACTTAAGAGTACAGAATGCCCTAAACAGCATCCTCTGCAAGCCAGTCCCTACAAGTCAGCCTGCAGCAGGCTGCTGGGAGCCATTAAAGAATTACCATATTTCCTGATGTATAAGACGCACCCTTTTTGAAAATTTTGGGGTCTGAAAACTGGGTGCATCTTATACCGTAGCTGTAGATTTTTTTAACTTTCATTTCCCACATTTTCATGCTTGATGAGCAGTTATATAAATTTCACAATGGATAAAACTTGAGTTCAATAACTTTATGTAATACATTTTTTTTTATTTCAGGCCTCAAAATTAGGGTGTGTCTTATACATGAGGAAATACAGTATAGTCCACAAAATCCATACTGTAATTTTCCCGGTCATATAATCAGACATCTTCATCTTGATTGAATGATAAATTTCTAGAGTAACAGTAGCAATGATTCAATAATAATGGTAGCTTTGGTTTACTGAGTATTCCCTTTGTACCAAGCATAGTGCTAAGTGTTTTACATACAGTCTCTATGTATTCTGCATAGCAGCCCACCTAACAGTAATATTATTAATCCCATCTTTCAAATGTCTATTTAGCAAACTATAGGTATAGGTCCAACCACTCATCATGATGGGTACCATAATTCCATTTCTTTGGCCACCTCTGTAGATTCTAGCCAGACATCCAGGCACTCAGGAAACATTTAATCAATATTTCCCCCTCAGCCTGAGCATAATGATACAAGTCCTTGCATTCCTGGTCACAGCAGTTCTCACCTCAGCCCACATGTACAACCTGAGTCATCTCAGCTGAACCTTGATCTTGACAGAATGACTTCAGGAATGCTGTGCTGTACAAGCCATGCTGAGTAAACCTGGAAGCCACTGGAGTCTAGGGAGGGGGTGGGATGAGCATTCTGGGCTTCTGATAATACCATAAAACTGAAACTCGATAGGATTTTGCAAGAACGGCCAAAGGGACTGCTCTAGTGACCTCACATTGCAGAAAGTTTGCACTTCACTCCACCTACTCTTGGCTGCTTCCTCCCATTCTTTCACATGCAACCTTCTTTGACCCTCTGTCCCCTATCTACTTGTGGATATATTTAAAGCTAGTAACACCAAGGTTGCATTTCATTCCATTTCAGAAGTAGATTCAACTTTACTGCAATTATTCAGACAGAGACAGATCCTTCAACCTGCTTGTATTTAGTGCAAAATTATTCTCAGCTCAATTCTTCTTTAAACCTTCTTCTTATAAAATTATTTTAAGCTATTTGTTTTATCCTGCATAAATTATCTTTGACTACCTCAAATATCTATCATATCTCTTCTATTGAACTGTGAAAGAAGCCAGTCTCCTCTTTACGAAAGGTTTCTCACTCTACTGAGTATGAAAGAACCAAATGTTTAATCCCACAAAGCATTTTTGGTTTAGTCTTGATGCAACTGATGCAAAGATAGAAGAGTTATGGCAGAAAAAGAAGTATACACAGAAAACTATAGTTCCCACCATTTTCCATGAATTAATCATCTTTAGAGACCAAATGACCTCTAAGACAAAACAAGCACTAGGAGGGACAAAAAATTCAATAATTCACATGGCATTGGCTCAGAACAAAGAACCAGCTAACAGACTCTTCAAACTTTTTATAAAAACGGCCCACTTTTGCAGTGCTGGTCAACCTGGTCCATACCTCCCACTAGCAGGCATTCCAGCTTTCATGATGGGCAGTAGTGGAGCAACCAAACGGCACCACGATTGGCCCACCATGAAAGCTGGACTGCCCACTAGTGGGCAGTAGGGACCAGGTAGATCAGCACTTCAAAAGTGGGCCGTTTTTATAAAAAGTTTGAAGATGCCTGAGCTAATATATGTGTATTATTTCTAGCCTTATTCTATTAATAAGGAAATTCAAGTGGTAACAACACTAGCTTAATTATGTGAGGTAGGAGTAATGAGTATTCATCCTCTAAAGCAAGCAAATATTCAAATTTTCTTGTATTTTTTTATAGTCTAACAAACCACCAGCACTGATACCTTCTTAGTTGCCAATTTGCATCTCCTGATATGAGCAAATTTAGGGACAAAAGAAGAAAAATGAGCTGGATAGTAACCAAATGACTTTACTAGGACAGTGCTAACCATTAGGACAGTGATGAGACTCCCTGGGACTTGCGGTCAAATGCCAGAGTAGGTAACACTACGCTCACCTTCTCTCATGACCTGCCTGGACTCATGCTGTGAAATTTCTTCAAAGATTCACCAACCCCAAATAAGCAGCATCTGGCCTTGGCATGCCCCATACCTCTTGCTAAGTGGCCCCAAGCCAGGCACTAGTGGCAGGTAGCCTAGGTTCCCAGTATGGTCTCTCTGATGCCTCCAAGCCTAGCACAGGTGGCATCCATCTGCAGATCACTTTCTTGCTCCTACCAAGTGGCTCCAGGCTGGGAAAATACAGCAGCCTAACTTGTTAGGTTCCCAAAGTGCCTCCCAAGAAGCCCCAGAACTAACACAGCTGGTGACCAACTTCTAGAGCACCACCCCACTAGAACTACAAACAATATACCAGAGTCAGCAAACACCAGAGCCCTGTAAAGGAAACCCTGCTAAGTGAGGCCAGCCCCTACACAATAACTAATTCTCTGAAGTCATGGCCATTCCTCACAACCAGTCATCCTGAGAGTCAATTCCTCACATGACATCACAACAAAAATCGAGGCTCACCACAAAAGGAGGGCACACACACCCCACACAAGGGGCACATGTGAGGGCCCAGCTCTGGTGACCAGGGAGACTGTACCTCTGGGCCCCATAGGTCACCTATTATATAAGGTCACTCTGCCAAGACTAAGAGACATAGTGGATTTACATAATGCATAGAAACCAAAACAAGGAGGAAGCCAAAGTGAAGAGACTAAGAAACATGTCCCAGATAAAAAGCCAGGACAACACTTGAGGAAAAAACTAAACTAACTTAAGACAAACAAATTACCAAAGGCAGAGTTCAAAACGCTGGTCAAAAGGATGTTCAATAAACTTAGGGGAAGAGTAGATAAACTTCATGAGAACTTCAACAAAGAAGATAGAAAACATAAAAAAGAACCAGTCAGAAATGAAAAATACAATCATTGAAATGAAGAATACATGATATAAAATCAACATCAGATTAAGTGAAGCAGAGGATCTAATCAGTGATTTGGAAAATATGCAGCAGAACATACCCATTTAGAACAGCAAAAAGAAAAAAGAATTTTAAAAATGAGGATAGTTTTAGGGACCTCAGAGGTAGTTTTAGCATCAGAGGTAACAACATTTACATCATAGGGGTATCAGGAGGAAGAGAGAGAGAGCAAGGGATTGAAAACCTATTTGAAGAAATAATGACAGGAAATCTCCCTAATTTGGCCAAAGAAATACACATAGAAGTTCAGGAAATTCAGAATTCCAAACAAGATGAATCCAAAAAGCCCACACCAAGACATATCATAATTAAAATATAAAAAGTTAAAGATAAAGAGAGAATCTTAAAAGCAATAAGAGAAAAGCAGTTCCTTACCTACCAGGGAACTTTCATAAGACTGTCTAATGATGTCGCATTGGAAACTTTGCAGGCCAGAAGGGACTGGCATGGAATATACAAAGTGATGAAAAGCGAGTACGTACCACCAAGACTACCACCAGCAAGTCTATCATTTAGAATCAAAGGAGCCTGACCAGGTGGTGACGCAGTGGATGGAGCGTCGGACTGGGATGCGGAAGGCCCAGGTTCCAGACCCCGAGGTCACCAGCTTGAGCGCGGGCCCATCTGCCTTGAGCAAAAAGCTCGTCAGCTTGGACCCAAGGTCGTTGGCTCCAGCAAGGGGTTGCTCATTCTGCTGAAGGCCTGCGGTCAAGGCACATGTGAGAAAGCAATCAATGAACAACTATGGTGTCACAATGGCAACGAAAGACTAACGATTGATGCTTCTCACCAATCTTTGTTCCTGTCTATCTGTCCCTATCTATCCCTCTCTCTGACTATCTCTCTGTCCCTGTTAAAAAAAAAAAAAGAATCAAAGGAGAGATAAAGAGATTCTCAAACAAGAAAAAGCTAAAGGAGTTCATCACTATCAAACCAGTATTAAAGAAAAGTTCAAAAATGAATAAGAAAATATTACAAAGAAAAATATTCTCATTGACAATGGAAGCAGTGGATCCACTAATACTATAACTATTACAAAGCTTAAAAGGCAAAAGTAGGAAGATCACGCATAAATACAACAGTAAATTAAGATAAGTCTATTGCCCATCTAAAACCATACATAGTTAGTACAATACGGGCGGGGGGGAGGGAGTAGGTTATTATTGTTTGTGTGGAAAATAATATACTAATTAATAAATAACAACACAAAAATAAACTCAATGTTTCACATACTCATAACTATAAACCTAATTTTGCCCCACCCTGTATTATTAACTGTATTCCCAACATCACACCAACCTGTCAAAATTGATTTGTCCCATCTAGAAATGATTACAATTTCCTTCAAGTCAGCCTTCTGGAAGTCCGGGAGAAAATGTCCAACACCAACATAACTCCAAATATAGTATTCTGTTATTTGGAGATTGGCCTTACGCAATACTTTGTTTAAATACTTGAGATAAGTATGTATATTAATAATTATGCTCACTTCAAAGACTTAAAATATGGCATTGTTTCTAAAATGTGTTAGTAATAATCCAAACACAGATGAAATGGACTTTCACAACACAGTTGCTATGAAGGGTACAAAGGAATACAGGAAAGGTTCCCCTAAAGGAAGGAACCCCAGCTTCTTAGGAGAGGAGGCCCAACCCATGAAATAACACTGAAAACTATCCACGCAAACAGCACAGAGTATTTAAACAAGGTACTTACAGGATGATGTAGTCAGTGCAACCTGGGGAGCTCCCATTAGAATCAACTGTGGTGGGGTCTGAAACTGGCCTTGAAGGACAGCAAGGGTTTCATAAGGCATCAAACAAGAGCGAGGATGAAAACAGGTGTGGTGAAAAGTTAAAACATGGAAATAGAAATTAAATGTGAGGTCACATCTCTGTGCCAGGCACCAAGCTACTTGCTAACAGATTAACTAATGCAATCTTCCCAATAATTCTGTATGGTGGCATTATTACAACTATTTTGATGAAACCAAGACTGAGAATCAGGTTAAAGGACTAAGGTCACACAGCTGGTAAGGGGCCCCATAGTGATTTAAATCTGGGTCTATTTGATACCAAAGTCAACAGCTGCTCCTCTGTAGAAGACCCAGCACTACCAAAGGTGCATCTTACAGCACCCTGGGGTGTATATAGGAGTCAGGAAACAGAAGAATTCAGTAGTCAAATGAATTTTGAAAACTCTTAGGATGAATACTAATGCTAATAATATTTCAAATATGAGTTCACATGTATTAAATGCTTCTCATGTGCCTGGTTAAAAATGCTTCTGTTGTCATTATTTGAACAGGAGGATCTTGCAGAGTCTTTAATATCTTAATGTGCATTGAGAATATCTGATATTATATGTTTGGTAGGACTTCTGGTGGACAAGCTTAAGAGTCAGACATTATGTGAGGTAACTTTCCATTCTTTCCTTTAACCCCAGGTAATTTTGTTTAAATATACAGCTCTGTAAAAGATTGTGTATAGCCTCTGAGCTTGGGGCCAAGAATGGTTCTTGGGGAACAAGGTCAGAAAGTTGACAGGTAGAGAACCCAGCTTCACCTGTGTAACCCAATAACAAGGGAAGTCAGATCTGACCATTCACCATTTGAAATATCAGACATCAGTGGAATTTCTCCTGCCTGCTTTGTCATAATAGTGATGGTAATTGTTGTAATGTGTGAATTTATAAAGGTTTGTAAACTGTATCTATATCAATCTTTAACAAACCACTCATTGCCCAGTTCCGGTGGCATATTGGATAACATGTTCAATAAAATACGTCTCTGCCTTCCCTCATGTTCTATTAAGCTCATGTGGCTAAATCCTCTATATATTAAATAATATGATACCACCATTAAGCATTTGATTAATATTTTCGTATTTAACATCATGTTCCCTTATGATCCTGTTGATAGTTGGGCGTCTTGAAAGAGAATCCACGCTGAACTGGATGAGGTACCTTTCGCCCTTTTAAGAGAAGATAACTCATCTGTTATCTGAGATGACAGTGAGAGAAATCCTATAACCTATTTTGACATTATTCCAGTGGGAATGAAAAGGAGAGCTGTAAGAAGACTTTCAGTAAGCCACCTACAGATTTCAGTGTCTGATAGCTGATAGGTTGTGACAGGAGCTGGAAAGAGCCAATAGTGCAGGACAGCGAGGTGTCAAGACTGCTAAGGTTCCAACCTAGTGTCTGGAAACATGGAGAGAAACTCAAGGTGAAAAGACATTAAAGGAGAGAAGTCCTCCAGGAAACTAGATCTGTGGGGCTCACAGCAGGAGAGAGACACGGCCACAGAAAAGATGCCCAGTGTCACGGAAAGCTCACAAGTTTGTTTCGGAAGCACTTTCTCCATGCCATGCACCATGTTAACTAATTTATACCAACAATCCTGTGGGATCAGTATTATTAATTCCAGATGAGGAAAAGGGCTGCAAGGGGCTCAATAATGTGCTCAGTGTCATAGAGGTAGCAGGAGGCAGAAATGAAATTTAAGCTGTGGTCTTACACTAAACTATATCACACAGTAAAAAAGTCTCTTTTAACTTCTCACTTTTAGGCAAACCATGTGTACACAAACCGCCAAAATGCCATGTAATAGTATAAAAACTGAACAACAGAACCTCTGGATTATCCACCTTCTTGGTCTATCTTTGGTGAAAAGTCAATTCCATTTAACAGTCAAGACATAATTATGATTAATAAAGTATGGAAAATAAATAAATTTATGCATTGTATACAAAACAGTTCAGTATTTAGTTTATAATCTTCCAACCCTGTTATGTGTTTGAAATAATCATGAATCCCAATGTATTCTTTCTGTGTTCACGAACCAAAGCTGAGAGAATGTGCTGACTGCAGACACGTGACTCTGATCCCCATATATGGAAAGCTTAGCCTGAGGTGCCAAGATTTCACTGCTCCCTGCACTAACATTCACAGTTTCTGCCCACAGGAGGTCACTGTTACATCGCAGGTCCAGAGACGAGCCTCAATTTGCCCTGAGAAAGGAATTGGTTTGTGTGGTCTATCTAGTCTGGCTATGTGGCATCTTTGTGCCTCGAGTCTGTATTAATTTACTCAATAAAGAATTGGAACAAATAACCAAAACAATCATCAAATGTGAACTATAATTCAGAGAATGTGAAGATAATGCAAACTACCCTTAGGAAATGCACCAGAGATTATTTGTTTTCAAATTTAATTTTAAAACATCTCATTTTATTGATTTGTTTGTTTATTTGTTTTTATTTATTTACTTTTTAGGTGAGAAGAGGGGAGATAGGCATACTCCCACATGTGCCCCAACCAGGATCCACCTGGCAACCCTATCTGGGGCAGATGCTGAAGTACTGAGCTATTTTTAACACCTGAAGCTGATGTGCACCAACCAAGCTATCCTCAGTGCTTGGGATCACGTTCGAACCAACTGAGCCACTAACTGCGGGAGGAGGAGAGAGAGAGAAGGAGAAGAGGGAGAGGGAGAAAGAAACAGATGGTTGCTTCTCCTGTGTGCCCCGACTGGAAATTGAACCCGGGATATGTCAGTCAACATTCTATCCATTACGCCACTGGCCAGGGCTTAAAACATCTAATTCTGAAAAGTAAATTCCAGTTAAATTTTCTATAAATAAACTGAATTACCTGTGTTGTATGTTGGGCAAGCTAATCCATTCAAAAAGAAATATCATGCTACATAGCTGCATACCTTTGGGCGAACTCCTGACCTCACTAAGCATCAGTTTACCTATCTATAAAACAGATGTAATAATTATACCAAATTCATGAGATGAGAATTAATTGAAGTGCTCTATGAAAAATGCTTATCACAGTGCCAGGAACTAAATAAACACAACACAAATGCTAGCAATTGTTATTATTATTATCCAAAGCAGGATGGTGCCCACAAGGTTTAAATGAGTCCATATTTGCAAAGTGCTTAGCACAGGGTCTAGCCCACACAACACAGTGAGGATGTGTTTGTTAAATAAGTAAACAGACCCAAGTTTAAACCATAAATAGGTAAAATGCAAAAACAGCCTTAAGAAAGTAGGAATTTATTCATATCATATAATTCAATATGCTCATTCTAGATGGTTGGGAAGAAATGAAACCTAACATTCGTAATTATCCATTCTTAAATTCCTAAATAACTAGAAATTTCCAGTGGTCTTTCTTTAGACCACTTAACATAAAACACCTCGCTATAAATGTGTTGAGTAGCAGACTGAAAGGAAAGAGGCATTTGCAACCTAAATATGTAACCTACATTTACCCTTTAAATGAATGAGCATATTTTATTAGAGCCTGTCTCTTTTGGGACTATCAGTGACCTTAGTAAATGAAACTTCTTGCATCTCTGAGGTCCAAGTGTCTGCCATCCAAACCAGAGTCATATCTGGCAATAATTAAGGGAGACTCCCAACGGTTCCAATGCTGTATCTTTCTTACAGTAGGGGGTTCAGTGATTCTTTATCAAGTAAATCTATATAGAATCTAGGCACCAAGATTTAAATGGATACTTAGACTTTGATATCGTTTACATTGAATACATATATGTTCCTACTTCATCAAGTACATTCTTAAACAAAACTGGCTCTTTAAAAACAAAATTTTGGAGTGTCTAGTGGCCAAAAAAAAAAAATGCTATGATTACTAGTACACTTTGTTGCCACTGCTTATTTTGTGCTGAGATGCTCCAGTTTTATCCACTAATGCCTGCTCTTCATGAGTGCAAATGTCAAAAATACTAGAATTATTTTGAAAATAGTTTTGACCTTGCAGACATCCAAAAAAGTCTTATATCTTACCCCCAGGGAGTCCAGAGACCTTGCTTTGAGAACCGCTGGTCTAGAGGATGATACCCCGGGGAGGGACAGTGCTAGACACTGTAGATTCATCAGGTGTCCCTGCCTGTTTCAGCCCCTCCTTCCTTGGGTAATTTGGGAAAATATCAAGAGCTGTTGGGAGCTTCTTTAGGGTTCAGGTTGGAATAGATGATGAGTGTTTTCTAAGGCCATACTCGTGAGACATTCTGAAGTTCTCTCCAGAAAACTGAGGGGGCTTGAGTGATTCAGGGGAGTGCTAAGGTCTTTGGCAGATTCTGGGAGATTTAGAATCTCCAAATAAAATCTTCACCTCCTGCTGATTGCTCCTCTTCTATCCTCTACGTGTTCTAGGTAGCCCAAAACCCCTTTCAGAATCCGAAAGCATCCAGAAGACAAATATGTGCTAGACTCAAAGATGCCCAAGCTGTAGACGGGCCCACAGAAATGACAGGTACTCTGAAGCAGGCCCAGGTGCTAGAACAATACTAACTGGAGGTTAATCATCCTGCCCTGTCAGTACTCTGCAGTTAAAAAGCCCAGGTGGCCTGACCTGTGGTGGCGCAGTGGTAAAGCATCGACCTGGGAACACTGAGGTCGCCAGTTCAAAACCCTGCACTGGTCTGGTCGAGGCACACATGGGAGTTGATGCTTTCAGCTTTCAGCTCCTCCCCCCTTTCTCTCTCTCTCTCTCTCTCTCTCTCTCTCTCTCTCTCTCTCACTCTGTGTCTCCTGTCTAAAATGAATAAAATAAAAAAACAAACAAAAAAAAACTAATTAAAAAAAAAAAAAAAGCCCAGGGGTATACCTGCACCCTAGCATACCACAAACGGAGCAAAAATCCTACTTAAATTGTGTGGCTGGAAGTCTGGAAGTCAGAAAATGCTATTATAAAACAATTCTATTTTACAGAAAGTAGAGTACTTTCTCAAGGACACAGAAAAAATACATTATGAATTCAAATCTTGTTCTTATAATTTATTTTTATACTTATCCCTTATTCTAATTTAGTTCAGATAAGTCCTAAACTGTATAAAAAGTCTAAGAACGGGAAAATGTTACTGCTCACATTTGGAATGCAAGTACTAGAAGCTAAAGGTCAACTAGACAAATCAGAGGTTTGGCTCACATACCCCTCATTTCATACCTGGTCATTGCCTTTTTTAGGTTTCCTGACACAGGGACAGGAACAGGTGCATTAAAACTGAGCCTTCCGCCTGATCAGGCGGTGGCACAGTGGATAGAGCGTCGGACTGGGATGCGGAAGACCCAGGTTCGAGACCCCGAGCCAGCCAGCTTGAGTGCAGGCCCATCAGGCTTGAGCAAAATCTCACCAGCTTGGACCCAAGGTCGCTGGCTCCAGCAAGGGGTGGCTCGATCTGCTGAAGGCCCGCGGTCAAGGCACATATGAGAAAGCAATCAATGAACAACTATGGTGTCCCAACGGCAACGAAAAACTAATGATTGATGCTTCTCACCTCTCTCCGTTCCTGTCTGTCTGTCCCTATCTATCCCTCTTCTGACTTTCTCTCTGTCCCTGTAAAAAAAAACAAAACAAAACAAAAAAAACAACTGAGCCTTCCCAGCTCCCAGACTGACAGCTCCCAGACTGAGTCCTTGGGGAAACTGCTCTTAGAGGAGGAGCCTATGGGCATAGAAAAGTTAAGTGGCAGAGTACTCCTACCTAGAAAGAGGTGGTGCTAAGGCAAGAGGCGAGGAGGCCTGGCTGCTGACCCAGAGTCTGCCCTGGTCATTGCTGTGCTGTGCCCACATGGGAAAAGGCCAATGGGGAAACTTGGCAGTGACCATGCACAGTGTTGCCCACCCCTTCTGTAAAGAAGGCTGGCTCTGATAAAAGAGAACATGGAAAGAGCAACATAGAAGATGTGGTTGAAGACAATTCTGATTTTAAGAAAGGGTAGTCCCTCAACATCACAAATATTGGGCAAGTCTATCTACCTCTCTTGGACTTTGAGTTCCCCCTTCAAATAAGGTTGGATGAGCTGACCTCCAAAGTCTCTCAAGGCTGTGCTTCTGCTGTTCCCAATCTTTGAGTCACAGCCTAAATGCTACAGCAGAGGGTTTAGTATCTGTTTGATATGGAAATGTCCCAATAACCTGCACAAACAGAATCCCTGAGTGAATAAAGCCATGGGCCATGGATTAAATGCTAGCTTATGCTGGTATCCAAATGAGCATCTATTATTTATACACAAGAAATGGACTAGCAAACCAAACATTTTTCCCTAAATAAAAGTAGTAAATGAGGTTGAGGTGCTGCCTGGGGCCCTGGTGGGACCCAGCATTCATCCATAGGCAACTGAAAATTCCATGGGTTTAGTCAACCTATGGGACAGCCCTTGAGCAGTGGGGGATGGCATCCAATGATGGATCAGAAACCTCCTCAGTCTTATGGGTGAATAGCTCAGCAGTGGCCAACCTGGGAATGTGACCTTGTTGGGGCTTCTCTCCTTCCGTATTTCACATGCCTGAGACCCTATTCTTTTTTTTTTTTTTTTTTTTTTATTCATTTTAGAGAGGAGACACAGAGTGTGAGAGCGAGAGAGAGAGAAAGAGAGAAAGGGGGGAGGAGCTGGAAGCATCAACTCCCATATGTGCCTTGACCAGACCAGTACGGGGTTTTGAACTGGCGACCTCAGTGTTCCCAGGTCGACGCTTTATCCACTGCACCACCACAGGTCAGGCCCTGAGACCCTATTCTTAATCCTGGAAGTCAGTTCCCAAAACAAACCATCAGCACACATGCTCTTGTCTCAGCTCTGCTTTCTGATGAGACATCAAAAGAAATAATTTGGAGCCTGACCAGGCGGTGACGCAGTGGATAGAGCGTCGGACTGGGATGCAGAGGACCCAGGTTCGAGACCCCGAAGTTGCAAGCTTGAGCGCGGGCTCATCTGGCTTGAGCAAAAAAGCTCACCAGCTTGGACCCAAGGTCGCTGGCTCCAGCAAGGGGTTGCTCGGTCTGCTGAAGGCCGGCAGTCAAGGCACATGTGAGAAAGCAATCAGTGAACAACTAAGGTGTCGCAACAGCAACGAAAAACTAATGATTGATGCTTCTCACCTCTCTCGATTCCTGTCTGTCTGTCCCTCTCTCTGACTCTCTCTGTCCCTGTAAAAAATAAATAAGTTAATTAAATAATTTGGAGAATGCCAGTCCAGACACATTAGACACACTAAATACACTTGACCTGTTATCAATTTTCTATGTATCTGCTATCTAGATAAAGACTTTGAATCTCTCTGCCCTTCACTGCTGACTGACTGTCACCAGTTTCTCTGGTCTTTGTAACTGTCACTAGATGTCAGGCAGAAATAAAGTTGAAAGCGCCAAATGGCACAGGACGGAGACCTAGAAATATGTAGCTTCCAGAGGCTGATTTGGGATCACCTCATTGCTAGGGATGTAGGGTTAACTAATAAACCATTTTAACAATTTCTGTGTATGCATGTGTGTTATTGTATATTTGAAAATTTATAATAAGCACATCAAAACTATTACTTCGGGGGGAGCAAGATGGCGACGGAGTAGGCGGACGTACCAACTTCCAACTCCCAGAACCAAAGTGGATTACAACTCAATTTTAAGAACCATCACCTGTATAAACCAACTTTCAACAAAACTAAGTGGACTCTTCAACCAAGGAACACAGAAGAAGCCACATTGAGACTGGTAGGAATAGCGAAAACGCGAAGAGGGCTGCCCAGCTCCCCGGAGCAAACGGCAGCCCGGAGAGACCCGTGTGGCGGGAGGAGAGTTTGGCGGAGAGGGAGGGACCTGGGTCCCAGGAACCAAGCCCCAGCCTGCAGTCTCAGAGCCTAGAAAGGCGTTTGGGCAGTTTTGAGCTGTGAAACAAGTCAGGGAGCTCCCAGGCCTACAGTGTGGAGTATTGGGTCCCTTCCTACTCTGCTGAGGGCTGCTTAAGGTTTTGGGGCGGCAGGACGCTGAAAGGCGGTTCTGTCGGCGTGGGCAGAGGCCAAGCCGGTGGGAGATCGGTCTAGCCCAGAGGGTGAGAGGGGACCGCGAAAGCGGTCCGGAAGCTGCGGGCCCGCCTTTAATCCCACTTACGGGGACAAAGCGGGAGGCCAGGAACGGGCAGGCCCTGCGCAAGCCGGCCCTGACCGCGGGGACCGGGCTGGGACCAGGGACGGGCAGGGGCTGTGGCTGAGCTGACGTTACCAGTCCCCCACTCCCCCATCCCAACACCCCCGGGCCGGAGAAACCGCGGTTGGCCAGTATACGTGCGCGAGCGGGCTCCGAGCGCGGGAACGGGGTGGACCCCGAGACAAGTGGAGGCTCGCAGCTGAGCCCACGCTACTGTCCGCGCCCGGCCGGAGAAACCCCGGATACCATTCATACGTGCACGAGCGGGCTCCGAACGCGGGGGCGGGGTAGAGTCCGGGACGAGCGGAAGTACGCAGCTCGGCGGAAGCCAGCAAACACGCCCGCCCCAATAAACCTTGGTTTCCGGCGCTGCGCAGTAGGGCCTTGGCCTCGAGGGCGGGGCTAAAGCTCCGGACGGGCAAAAGCTTACAGCTGAGAGCACGTCAAAAGCCCCGCCTAACCCGCGGAACTGTAGCGAGCAGGCTCCAACTGCTGGTTCTGGGCGGAAGTCCGGAAATAGGCTGGGTCCACAGCTGAGCAAAGGTGCTCACCTCTACCCTTGGTGCTAATCTTGTGGCTTTAGTCACAGCCCCTCCCACGGAGGAGAGGCAGAAATCATAGCAAAAGCCACAGTGGGCCGGCGCTGGCAACGCTCATACCCAACCACCCTAGGCACCGGCAGAGGAGGTGGGGGGCCTGCAGATAGACCACACCTAGAGAACACAAAGGCAACACCTACTGGACGCCAGTGGCCACAACTCGCTTATACACAGAAAAAATGGGCAGGCAGAGGAATGCAAACCAAATGAATCAAGAGAAATCCCCAGAGAAGGACCTGAATGAACCAGATATAACCAAATTACCAGAAGCAGAATTTAGAATAATGATAGTTAGGATGTTCAAAGAAATTAGAGCAACAATGGATAGTCATTATGAACACCTAAATAAAGAGATAACAAGTATAAAAAATGAAATTGAAATAATAAAAAAGAATCAGACAGAAATGACAAATACAGTATCAGAACTGAAGACCACAATGGAAGGAATTAAAAGCAGGATGGATGACGCTGAGGATCGAATAAGCGAGTTAGAGGACACAATAAACAAAGGCACAGAAGCAGAGAAGAAAAAGGAAAAGAGACTTAAAAAATGTGAGGAAACTCTAAGGGAGCTTTGTGACAACATGAAGAGAAACAACATTCGCATCATAGGGGTGCCTGAAGAAGAGGAGAGAGGACAGGAAATGGAAACTTTGTTCAATCAAATCATAGCAGAAAACTTTCCTAAATTAAGGCTGGGAAACACTCCACACATTCAAGAAGCACACAGAACTCCATTAAGGAGAAACCCAAAAAAATCTACACCAAGACACATCATAGTTAAAATACCAAAGCTAATGGATAAAGAAAAAATTTTAAAAGCTGCTAGAGAAAAAAAGACTATCACCTACAAAGGAGCCCCCATAAGGATGACATCGGACTTCTCAACAGAAACACTTGAGGCCAGAAGGGAATGGCAAGAAATAATCAAAGTAATGCAGAACAAGAACCTACAACCAAGACTACTCTATCCAGCAAGGCTAACGTTTAAAATTGAAGGAGAAATAAAGAGCTTCCCAGAAAAAGAAAGCCTGAAGGAATTCATAAAAACCAAACCAATTCTGCAAGAGATACTAAGGGGCCTCTTGTGAACAGTTTAAAGGGAGGAATGAATAGAGCAAAAGAAGAATACAGCTTTAAAGAATAAAATGGCAATAAACAACTACATATCAATAATAACCTTAAATGTAAATGGATTAAATGATCCAATCAAAAGACATAGGGTAGCTGCATGGATAAAGAAACAGGACCCATACATATGCTGTCTACAAGAGACACACCTTAAAACAAAAGATGCTCATAGACTGAAGGTAAAAGGATGGAAAAAAATATTTCATGCAAATGCAAATGAAAAAAAAGCAGGGGTAGCAATACTTATATCAGACAAAATGGACTTTAAAACAAAGGCTGTAGTAAGAGATAAAGGAGGACACTACATAATGATAAAGGGAACAATTCAACAGGAAGATATAACTATTGTAAATATCTATGCACCAAATATAGGAGCCCCAACATACATAAAGCAGACTTTGATGGATATAAAGGGCGAGATAAACAGCAATACTATCATAGTAGGGGATTTCAATACCCCTCTAACAACACTGGATAGATCCTCAAGAAAGAAAATTAATAAAGAAACAGCAGACTTAAAGGATACACTAGATCAACTTGATTTAATAGATATCTTCAGAACTTTTCACCCTAAAGCAGTAGAATATACATTCTTCTCAAGCGCTCATGGTACATTTTCTAGGATAGACCACATGTTAGGACACAAAAATGGTCTCAATAAATTTAAGAAGATTGAAATCATATCAAGCATTTTCTCTGATCACAATGCCATGAAACTAGAAATTAACCACAAAAGAAAAAATGAAAAATACTCAAACACTTGGAAACTAAATAGCATGTTATTAAATAATGAATGGATTAACAATGAGATCAAAGAAGAAATAAAAAAGTTTCTAGAAACAAATGATAATGAGCATACATCAACTCAAAATTTATGGGACACAGCAAAAGCAGTTCTGAGAGGGAAGTTTATTGCACTACAGGCATATCATAAGAAGCTAGAAAAAGCTCAAATAAGCAACCTGACCCTGCATCTAAAAGAACTAGAAAAACAACAACAAATAAAACCCCAGACAAGTAGAAGGAAGGAAATAATAAAGGTCAGAGCAGAAATAAATGACATAGAGGCTAAGGAAACAATACAGAGGATCAATGAAACAAGAAGCTGGTTCTTTGAAAAGGTAAACAAGATTGATGAACCTTTAACTAGACTCACCAAGAAAAAAAGAGAGAGGACTCAAATAAATAAAATTAGAAAGGACAGTGGGGAAATAACAACTGACACAACAGAAATACAAAGCATTGTAAGAAAATACTATGAAGAACTATATGCCAAAAAATTAGACAATCTTCGTGAAATGGACAAATTTCTTGAATCATATAACCTTCCAAAAATTAATCTGGAAGAATCAGAACACCTAAACAGACCAATTACAGCAAATGAGATTGAAACAGTTATCAAAAAACTCCCAAAAAAGAAAAGTCCTGGGCCTGATGGCTTCACAAGTGAATTCTATCAAAAATTCAAAGAAGAACTAATTCCTATTCTCCTCAAGCTATTTCAAAAAATTCAAGAGGAAGGAAGACTTCCAAACTCCTTTTATGAGGCGAGCATAATTCTGATCCCAAAACCGGGGAAAGACAACAAAAAGAAAGAAAATTATAGGCCTATATCCCTGATGAATTTAGACGCTAAAATTCTCAACAAAATATTAGCCAACCGGATCCAGCAATATATGAAAAAAATCATACACCACGATCAAGTGGGATTTATTCTGGAGAGGCAAGGCTGGTTCAATATTCGCAAATCAATCAATGTGATTCATCACATAAACAAAAGGAAGGACAAAAATCACATGATAATTTCAATAGATGCAGAAAAGGCATTTGATAAAATCCAGCACCCATTCATGCTCAAAACTCTCAGTAAAGTGGGAATACAGGGATCATTCTTTAACATGATAAAGGCCATCTACGATAAACCGACAGCAAGCATCATACTAAATGGACAAAGATTAAAAGCAATCCCCTTAAGATCAGGAACCAGGCAGGGTTGCCCACTTTCACCACTCTTATTCAACATAGTTCTGGAAGTCCTAGCTACAGCAATCAGACAAGAAGAAGAAATAAAAGGCATACAAATTGGAAAAGAAGAAGTAAAACTGTCATTATTTGCAGATGATATGATATTGTATATTGAAAACCCTAAAGTCTCAGTCAAAAAACTACTGGACCTTATAAATGATTTCAGCAAGGTGGCAGGATATAAAATTAATACTCAGAAATCAGAGGCATTTCTATACACCAACAATGAAATATCAGCAAAAGAAATTAAGGAAACAATCCCCTTCACTATTGCAGCCAAAAAAATAAAGTACATAGGAGTAAATTTAACCAAGGAGGTTAAGGACTTGTACTCGGAAAATTATAGAACATTGATAAAAGAAATCAAGGAAGATACAAACAAGTGGAAGCACATACCGTGCTCATGGCTAGGAAGAATAAACATCATTAAAATGTCTATATTACCCAAAGCAATTTATAAATTCAATGCAATACCAATTAAAATACCAATGACATACTTCAAAGATATAGAACACATATTCCAAAAATTTATATGGAACCAAAAAAGAACACGAATAGCCTCAGCAACCTTAAAAAGAAAAAATAAAGCAGGAGGTATCACTCTTCCTGATATCAAGGTTTACTACAAGGCCATTATACTCAAGACAGCCTGGTACTGGCATAAGAACAGGCACATAGACCAATGGAACAGAACAGAGAACCCAGAAATAAACCCACAGCTTTATGGACAACTGATATTTGACAAAGGAGGAAAGAACATACAATGGAGTAAGGACAGCCTCTTTAACAAATGGTGTTGGGAAAACTGGACATCTACCTGCAAAAAAATGAAACTAGACCATCAACTTACACCATTCACAAAAACAAACTCAAAATGGATAAAAGACTTAAATGTAAGCCGTGAAACCATAAGCATCTTAGAAGAAAACATAGGCAGCAAGCTCTCCGACATCTGTAGCAGCGGTATATTTGCCGATTTATCTCCATGGGCAACTGAAATAAAAGGCAAGATAAACAAATGGGACTATATCAAACTAAAAAGTTTTTGCACAGCTAAAGACAATAGGAACAGAATAAAAAGACAAACCACACAATGGGAGAACATATTCGGCAGCACATCTGATAAGGGGTTAATAACTAAAATTTATAAAGAACTTATAAAACGCAACACCAGGAAGACAAACAACCCAATCAAAAAATGGGCAAAAGAAATGAATAGAAATTTCTCCAAAGAGGACATACAGATGGCCAATAGGCATATGAAAAAATGCTCAACATCACTAATCATTAGAGAAATGCAAATTAAAACCACAATGAGATATCACCTCACACCAGTCAGAATGGCACTTATCAGCAAAACAACACAGAATAAGTGCTGGCGAGGATGTGGAGAAAAGGGAACCCTTCTGCACTGCTGGTGGGAATGCAGACTGGTGCAGCCACTGTGGAAAACAGTTTGGAGATTCCTCAGAAAATTAAAAATCGAACTGCCTTTTGACCCAGCTATCCCACTTTTAGGAATATACCCTAAGAACACCATAGCACTGTTCGAAAAGAAGAAATGCGCCCCCATGTTCGTGGCAGCATTGTTCACAATAGCGAAGATCTGGAACCAGCCCAAGTGTCCGTCAGAAGACGAGTGGATTAAAAAGCTATGGTACATATATACTATGGAATACTACTCAGCCATAAGAAACGATGACATCGGAGCATTTATAACAAAATGGATGTACCTTGATAACATTATACGGAGTGAAATAAGTAAATCAGAAAAAAAGAAAAACTGAAAACAGCACGATTACATACATAGGTGGGACATGAAAGTGAGGGTATGAGACATGGACAAGAGAGTGGTGGTTATGGGATGGGGGGAGGGAGGGAAGAGTGGGATAGGGAGGAGGGGAGGGACACAGGGAAAACCAGATTGAAGGTGACAGAGGACAATTTGACTTTTGGTGATGGGTATGCAACACGATTGAATGATAAGATAACCTGGAGATGTTTTCATTGTACATATGTACCCTGATTTATTGATGTCACCCCATTAGAATTAATAATAATAAAATATATATTAAAATAAAAAAAAAAAAAAAAAAAAAAAAAAAAAAAAAAAACTATTACTTCACTGTTATTGCTTCTGTTAATAGTTTTAAATGACTTGACATGTGAAAATAATTAATGGGGTAAAATCCATATGTAGATAAAGCAAAGGTCATGAAGGTAGTGTGTGGGAAACTGAAGTGGGGGAAACATTAATAGCCAAATGTCCTTTTTACAACTGTAAGCCTTTGCTATAAGGTATGTTATACATTTTCTTACTTAGGAGCACCAACTTGATTTGCAATATTTATATTTTGCATGACATTCCTATAACTTTTAGAAAGAGAAAATAAGATATTTTTCTCATATTACCCCAAATAACATAGATCAAGAATTTTAATTATTCTGAGAACCTGAAATGACCTGGAAATACAACATCAGGTGTGTTTGGTACAACACACCCTGAACTACATGGGCAAGTATCCGTACCCAATCCATGAAGAAAACTTTTCCATTTATGTCCTGAATGAGTACTGAGCACATTACTGTCACAAGTAGGTTCCCTGATGCTCCCATAAAAGGCTGTCCTTAAACCTGTGTGCTGAGAGAAGTTTCTAAGCTCAAGTTTTAAATAATCACTAGCAATGGGGAAAAGTGCAAGGCCACATTGTAGAACTGACCTAAGACATGTTATCTTTACAGTTAAAAGTTGCAAAAATATTTTTACATGCATACCAAAAATGTTCCTAATTAGGCTATATATCTTATTGGGAAATATTTAGTGGGCTACATTCTCATAGCTTGAGTGAATAACATTCTTTTCCATTAGAAAGATAAAAACTCTTCTTGTATTTCCCATAGGAGATATGTTAAACAGCCAAAAATTATTAATGCTTTGGCAACAGTGACCAAGTCTAAAAATACAGACCATGATATTAGGTCATATCTAAAGAGACATAATGTTTTATAATATCTTATTTTTTTTTAAAAGTCTCTTCATTATCTACCCATCTTTCTCCTATATCTTTTACTTTGTCCTCAAGTACAATAGATCAGGTGATAAAACAATTCCAAGATTCGGCAAGTCCTCTGAAAGTGAACCTAATGGTCCCAGGAATGCTTACTGTGTCAAAGTTATCTGGAAATGCTCAGGCATATTAGGAAAGCCAGGCCTCCAGGGCTCTCAGTCCTCTAAATACCACCACGATGCTAAATTGGTGGTTTCTCATTGAATAAGGTATAAATAAGGTATTTATATACAAATAGCCATTGGAATATATTGCCCCCAGCTACCCTGGAGAAATTGTTTTAAGCTGTAAATCATGCACTTTCAATGGAGGTGACATCAAACCCAAGGGGGTAAAAATTGATTCTTTAGGATGGATAAAAAAATTCTTACTCTTTTTATGTATAAAGCACAGATATACTTTTAATACCTAAACAGATATACAGTCTATTCACAGTATTAGGATTTCATAGGAGGGGGTTTAACTAGGGAGCAAAAAACAAAAATTCTCTGGAAGTAAAATAGATGATAATGGGAAAAAGTTGAGGAACACCACCATTAACCCACCTCCCATAGGAATTGTGATGCAGACCATTTTATGTAACATCTTTTAAACTATCTTATATTGTTTGAAAAGTAACTTAATCTATGTTAATTGACAAAAAGAATTAACTTTCAGAATCTTACTATTTTTCTGGCTAAATTTCATTCTTGAAATAGTTATAGCATCAGGTGATAGGCCTTACCAGGCAAGGGTTCAAAGGAAAACCACAGCAAGCTGTGTTAGACAGCCTTCCCAGGAGAGGTTATCACTCCTCAAATACTGTTTCTGCCATCGACTTATTAATAAGGGGAAAGGGAAGTTTAGTTTTTATGTTATTTTCATAAGTAAGTCAGATAAACAGGAAATGCTGACATTATTTTAGCTCTCTCAAGCAAAAATAGATTGCCGACTTTAATACGCACGTGGAATGGCTGCTTTGGAAAGTCACTGCAGGTGTCAGAAATGCTGAAAGGGACCATGTGCCCCTACCCTCCTGAGAAGGCAGTCTCAGGCACGCATTCTGTCCCCTTTGGCAAGCACCACTCTGACTGGAAACATTCAACTAGAATAGTAAAATGAATCTTAGTTGAAAGTGATATTACTACCTGTGTGTCCTCAAGAGCAGGAGCCTGTCTGTGACCTCCCCGTGTCATCACGGACCGGAACACACACCAAAGTAAGGAAGATGAGATGAGGCACACACTACCTACAGTCCAGATGTCTGTCCTTCTAAGTGGAAAGTCCATTTTCTGGGAGCAGCTATAGAAGAAGTCACTTGGCTTATAAGCTTCTTTCCTCCCCTGATCTAGCACAAGCACGTTTCCAAGCATTCGGTGGTGACATGCCCTGTTTTGAGGAGTAGTTGTTGCAGGATCACAGAGGGTTCTTGCAGGATCCTGCAATAGATGTTTCCAGTTACACGATCCATAGACAAGCTGCCTCTTTAAAAGGAAAAAGATGATGGTCTGTGTAACAGATCTGCAACAGGTGCAGGTCAGAGAGACCTGTGCTGATAATTGACACCAACATGAAGTAGCTTGTCCCAGATTCAAGGACTATTAGTGTGGCAGCAACTGGCATCTGTCTTAATGGCTGGGCCACCACCAGTCAGCTTTCTCCAGCCCCAGAGGGTGAGGTGCAAAGAAGTGAGGGTGGGGAAATATAAGGTTAAAAGAATTACAAAACCTCTGCCCTTATCAATATTATTTTGAGATCTATAGTCTTTATGAATGCCATTGATGGTACAAGTTTATAGCAGTTAGTCAAGAAATGCCACCTGCTTTTAAAAGCACCAACTGCAATCCAAAAGGCAGATCTAGGTTTTGTTCCCACCCACTCTATCCTCTTCACATCCTGTGGGTCAGTGCCTTGTTGAGTTTGATCTTTGGAGCATTTGTACCAGGCATTTACATATTCCAGGGGCTGTGAAGTCCTGCCTCTATTAGGATCATCCTTTTTTTTCACCTGCACAGCTTTGCCTTACTCCCTGGTTGAAACCACGCCTCTTAGATGGAGGATAAAAAGTAGGGGTGTACAGGAATGTGGGGAAATCAAAGAACAAGGACGTGAGCATAGATCATCCTGGGCATAAAATGTAGGGTATGTATAGCAAATGGTGGAAGGCAGCAGGAAGCAGACAGAACCCAATGGGAGAATGAATCTCTGGTTGCCTAAAAAAATTTATCTGGCTCTTTTGCCTTTGATTAAGCAAATAGTTTGTATGTATGTTTTTGTATTAAACGGTAAGTTAGATCTGAGGGAAATGCAAAATGCGGGGCTGTTCATATAGGAAATAAAGAAGTAACAAAAGGAGTAATCCACCCTAGCCAGATAGCTCGACTGGTTAAAGCATCATCTGGATGCACAGAGGTTGCCTTTTGATCCCTGGACAGGACACACACAGGAACAGATTGATGTTTCTGTCTCTCTCTCTCACTCTTCCTCTCTCTGAAATCAATCAATAAATAAAATTTTAGGCCCCGGCCAGGCCTTAGTGAATAGAGTGTCAGCCCAATGTGTGGACATCCCAGGTTTGATCCCCAGTCACAACACCCATGAAAAGCAAACATCTGCTTCTCTTCCCCTCCAAAGCTTTCCCCATTCTCATTCTCTCTCTCTCTCTCTCTCTCTCTCTCTCTCTCTCTCTGCCTCCCCCAGCCAGTGGCTTGACTGGTTCGAGCATCAGTCTCAGCTGTAAAGGATAGCTCGGTTGATTCGAGCATTGGCCCTAGACAGGGGTTGCGGGTAGATACTGGTCAGGGTGTATGCAGGAGTCTGTCTCCCTATCTCCTCTCCTCTCACTTAAAAAAATTATTTTTAAGGTGAAATCCTGAATTTGATTGTATAAAAGTAATTTTGATTATAATTATGCATCATTTATCATCTATGAATTCATGGTGTTTCCACAGTAGCTATTAAGTGCATCACTTATATGTGGCAGATGAATTTCTTTTCAATTTTGATTTCAACAGTGTATTATGTATGCTTAGATCTGGTTTATTACGGCATATTGCTAAAGTTTTTACAATTTTACACCATTTATGTGATTTTTGAACACCCTTTAAATATAATTCAATGAGAAAACATGATATAAAGAAAAGTAAAATAATAAAGTGAACAAAACATCCTATAAAAGTAGAATGTGCGATGTTTAATGAATTCAACAAAAATAGAGACATTGGAGAAGATAATTAAAAATAAATCCAGTGGAGGAAAAATAAATGAAATAGAAAAACCTGGTTAAGAGCAGAAAAAGAGAAAGAATCTGAGCTTCACCAAACTGTGGCAACAAACATACACTGTTAATTTATATGTAATTGCCCTGTTGGGTCTAGAGAGCAAAAACTTTTCCAGAAAGAATTGCACTACAAGCCTTCAAAACAGCTCTCACATCACACAGCGTCTGAAAGTCAAAGCAAATTCTTTCCAGGGCACCACCATGAAGGTTTCTTCTATGAGTAGAGGTGCTAATCTTCTCAAAGAGAGAAGGAATAAAAGAGAGAGGAGACTAAGTGGAGAATACTGTGGCAAATATTTTTGTTTTTGTTTTTAACTAATTCCCTGGAGAGAAAGTGCTCTTTACTGTGGCCCCAACAGAAGATTGAAACATGTCAATCTAGCTCTGCCTACATACCCACAAACATCTGAGCTGCCGGAATGCCCTTCTCCATCCACCCACTGCCAAGGCCCGCTGGCTACCCTGGCACCCACTGACTCAGCAAACAAGTGCCTCCAGCACAGGAGCCTTGGCAGCCACAGAAATAATAGCTCTGTGTTTCACATCCATGTGCTCATCCGTCCTCCACAAGGCAAAAGAGAGATGAAATTTTATCACTGACCTCTCTGGGTCCTGTGCCATGTACAAAGAAGAGATTGAATGGGGCCTATGGAGCTGGTCGTCATTCCTTCCCACCATCCGCACAGCACTGACCGCAAGACCAAAGCCAGCCGTCCCAGGTTGCACAAGAGACATCAGGTTAATTGCAAAGGATGAGGTTAATTGCAAAGGATGTCTTAGGGTTTGTGAGGAACAGCCTTCTCAGTCTTTCCCTCAAAAATATCCTAAAATATTTGACTACCACAATCATTAATTTTTAATGTTCTTAAACAGCTCATCACACACACACACACACACACAAATTCTTCCTTAAAATGTTCATGTTTCAGCTTAGCACCATCTCATTCTTTAAAGAGATGGACTACTTATAAAATTATATCAGAATCTGTAAGAAAACAGTGCTAGAAAAATAATTGAATTCATATAAACTAAGACAGTTGGTTATCCATGACAAATATTTTGTCTTCTCTGTCCTATAGAAATTAATGAACAGGAAAAGAAATCCTGTTTGCACAATAAACAGCCCTAATAAGAAAGTCCTTTGTATCCAACTGACATATTTGCCCATGGAAATTTCTTCTTGGTGTATATTGAACAAGGTATTAACTCATTAGAGACATGGAGATAAAAAAAAAAAAAAACCCATTTTCACCTAACTCACTTCTTCTCTCCAGTACGTTTTATCATTTTTTATTCGCTTACCGTAAAGGCTCCTCTGCCCTTTACACCTAACAGCTCGGTTTCATTCTGTCGCTTGTTAGAAAGGCTCTTCTATCTGAATAGTGTTTTTTCAGAAAGTAGCTGGATGAAGCTGTTTCCTACACCTGCTTAATAAGAATCACTTGCTCTGATTATTAAAAACAGTGACTCCTAGCCCTCAATCTGAAGGCAGATTTCACTTAAATAGCTCTATTCCTTCTATTATTATTTTTTATAATGCCTATTATGTACCAGTAATTGGGAAAGCAACTGAGTATGCAAGGAAGAGTAATCTGAGGTCTTGACCTTGGGGAGAGAAGCTAGAAAACAGTGACACATTCAAAACAATTGCTTAGAGAGATTCCAAGATGGCGACGGAGCAGGCAGATATCGCAACTGCCACCTCCAGGACCAAATTGGATTACAACTTAATTTAAGAACAATCATCTTGAAAAGCCAACTGTGGACTAAATGAAGAGGCATCTACAACCAAGAATCACAGAAGCCACATCAAGACTGATAGAAAGGGCTGAGATGCAGAAAGGGCTGCCCCGCTTCCAGGAGTGAGCAGTGTGGAGGGCCGGGAGAGACTCTCACTGCGGGGAGGGTCACTCTGAGAGGGGAGGGTTCTCAGCCCCAAACCAGTGCCCCAGCCTAAAGTCCCAGAGCCTAGAAGAGATGCCCACACAGTATCTGGCAGTGAAAAGAGCTGAGGTTTCTGTCTGCGAGAAAGACAGCTCTTGGAGACACAGGCTTCATCTTAAAGGGAACATCTCATTTACAGCCACTACCCAGGGCTCCTGCAGAGAGAGGGCTGAGAGGACTAGAGTTGCATGAGGAGAGTGTGAAGTTGGTGGCCCAGGGAGAGATATCTTGGGGGACCGGAACCACTGTGCTGAGTCATTCTCAATACCTAGCTGTTCTGAGGAGTCAGTCAGGAAGCAGAAGGCACATCAGTGACTCAGTTTTCTGACTTTGAGGACAGAGCTTTCCTCCACATCCTCCCAAGTCTATGACTGGTGCTTCAGCCTCACAGGAGACCCAGTAGAAACTGTCCAGAGAGCGGCAGACCACACCTCTGGGTCTCAAAGGCCACACCCACCGGGCTCCTGGGGCCACACCTTACTGTAGTTTATGAAAAAGTCTAGACAAACTAACACCTGGGGTTGAGCCACACCCACTACTGTTCCTAATCCCTGAATTGCCACAGGCTCTAGATCAGGGGTGCCCACACTTTTTCAGCTTGCGAGCTACTTATAAGATGACCAAGTCAAAATGATCTACCTACAATAAAAATGCAAAGCATAAGTTTATTTTTTCTATAGTATTATTATTTAAGTTACTATTATTACTATTTAATATTGTGTATTCTTTTTTCACCTTTCTCCTGCTCAGCTCTCTTTTTAGAGGAAAGTCAATGTCATAGTTTTTATGAACAGTCCGAAAAAGCCGCTCCACATTTCCCTTCTTTAGAATAGCAATGGCACACAGACAGATGAGGCAAACGCACTTAGAATATGACATAGTAAAAAAAATCCCCTCCCATTCTGTATGAAAGTGGTAGGTTTTAGGCTTCTTACTCGGACCAGCTACGGCACTCATTTTTATAGCCTTTGTTGTATTTAGTTTAAGTAAATTGAAGGCTAACTACGCAGCAATGTAACTGAACAAGTTAGCTCGGTTTAACGTGCATGCGTAGGGTGTCAAAAGTTCAGACGTCAGATTGGCTACCCTGTATGCCAATCAAAAGACAAATGTCTTTTTAATGTCATGCGATATACCCACACTTCCTTCGCGATCGACCAGTAGATCGCGATCGACGTATTGAGCACCCCTGCTCTAGACTCTAGCAGAGGTTTTATTTCAGTGGCTGAGCCCAACAAGCAGCCAGCAAACAGAGGCTGCAAGAGGCAGGCTCAAGGAAGCTTGGCCTTTTAAGCAGACTTTCCTCCAGGCCCAGTGTGGATAAAACCAGCGTAGGTGTGCAGCTTGGTATTTCCATGTGAATCTGGGTCCAGCAGACACAGTCACAAACTCTGGATTGCTTGTAGCTCAAAGAAGGTTGCTGAGGGCCAATCACAGGTAGTGTTTCCCACTGGTTAGTGCCAGGTTCCCTCCAAGGTGGCCCAGGGCTGGCACATTCAGTGACCAGTTATGGAGAGCATTGGTTCAGGACTTAACAACACTTGCTAGTGGGGTATCTGGAGGAAGAGTTCCTCACATCTGGCCCAGCTGAGGCAAGTTCTGCTCTCTGTGATCAGCACTGGCACAGAAGCTCATGTGCTGGGATAGGGTGGAGCTTCACAGCCAGCTGGCCTGGGTGCTGTGTCTCCTGCACTGCTGGGCTAGATTTCACAGGGGGAAGGGAGAGAAGCTTGAAGCACAGACATTTAAAGTGTGAGTCCCTACGAGCCCATTATTTGGTCTGATCGAGGGGCTTAGCCACTTTCAAGAGAAAGTGGGGGCACAGTCAGCCCCAGGATAGGACTCACTCAGCCTTCCTCCATGAGACCAGGGTCCCACCAGCTGTAAGAACTTCTGCAGATGGGATTGTCGGTCCCACTCGATCTGAATCTGCCACTCACCTTGCTGGGGAGAAATAAAATTTAAGTATCCAGCAGTGGCTGAGGAATTAGGCTCTGGACTAGGGGCCACTTTTCCCATACTGAACTCCTGACCAACAGACTCCAGAAGTAGGGGATCCCTATAATGTTGTATTCCCAACCTCTGCAACCCTCACCCACCAAAACTTTCAACCTATAGAGGGGTTGGTTGAGTAAGGACAGTCTGAGCCTATACTACAGTCTTACTACAAAAGACTCTGTGGGAAGAGCAGGCAGCTGCAAGAGGAAGTGAAGCAGCTAAAACATGGAGACAAATCTTACAGAGCCTGGGGCTTTTACAGAGTTTCTGTCATCTCTAAGCAAGAGGAAGCTGATCCTTATACACAGGTTGGCCCCTCCATGCTACCCAGACACAGAAAATGCAGACACCAACAGTGAACAGAGCAATAGCTCCAGACAGGTAGCCCAAGGCAGGTTACAAACAATGGCTAATGCCAACCCAAAAGACCTAGAACCTACACAACCAGCAGTGCATGGAATACAGCACCAATCCTAGACTTAGCTAATTACACAAGCACCATGCACAAAGGAGTCCAGTGGGAACCAAACACTGTGGAGAATAAATACACTCAACAGGACAGACATTGCACAGTGTGTAGTACACATGATCAAGGTTGACCCTTAGAGCCAGCCAGCCTGAAGAGATTACAGCATCCACAAAAGGACCAACTGCATTCAATACAGGCATACAACAGGAGAGAAAATACTAACCTCAAGAAGCATCCTAGAGCAAGAAAAACAGGTGGCCTGGAAATCAGTACCACCGAGCCCATCCTCATAAAGACACCACAACAAATTTCAAAGTCAGACAGTGCTACCTAATACACAGACAAAATGGACAAAGAAATATGACGCAAATGAATCAACAAAAGAGATTCCCAGAAAGATAACTAAATGAGATGGAAGTAACCAAACTACCAGACACAGAGTTTAAAATAATGATTTTTAGGATGTTCAAGGACCTTAGAGCAACAAGTTATGATCATAATGAGCACCTAAATAAAGAGATAGCAAGCATCAAAAAGGACACTGAAATCATAGAAAAGAACCAGTCAGAAATGACAAATACAATATCAGAAATGAAGTCTATACTAGAAGGAATCAACAGCAGGCTGGAGGAAGCAGAAGATCGAATCAGCGATTTAGAGAACAAGATAAAGGAAAGCACAGAAGCAGAGCAGCAAAAAGAAAAAAGGCCCCAAAACACAGAGGAAACCCTAAGAGCTCTGTGACAACATGAAGAAAAACAACATCCACATCATTGGGGTTCCTGAAGGAGAAGAAAACAAACAAGGGATTGAGAATGTGTTTGAAGAGATCATAGCTCAAAATTTCCCTAAATTAATGAAGGTAAAAATCACACAAGTTCAAGAAACATACAGAGTCCCATTAGAGGAACCCAAGGAAGCCTACACCAAGACACATCATAATTAAAATGCCAAAGTTAAGAGACAAAGAAAGAATACTAAAAGCTGCAAGAGAATAGTTAATTACCTACAGAGGAGCCCCATAAGGATGACATCTGACTTCTCAACAGAAACACTTGAGGCCAGATGGGATTGGCAAGAAATATTCAAAGTGATGTAAAACAAGAAACTACAGCCAAGACTACTTTATCCAGCAAGGCTATTATTTAAAATTTAAGGAGAAATAAAAAGCTTCCCAGACAAAAAAAAGACTCAAGCAATTCATGACAACCAAACCAGTAATGCAAGAAATGTTAAAGGACCTGCTGTAAAAAGAGCAAAGGAAAAAAAAAATAATGAGAATGAGGATTGTAGATTTCAAGAATAAAATGGCATTAAATAAGTACATATCAATAATAACCTTAAATGTAAATGGATTAAATACTCCAATCAAAAGACATAAGGTAGCTGCATGGATAAGAAAAGAGGACCCATACATATGCTGTCTACAAGTCACCCACCTCAGAACAAAAGATACACATAGACTGAAATGAAAGGATGGAAAAAAAGTATTTCATGCAAATGGAAATGAAAAAAAGCTGGTGTAGCAATACTTATAACTGACAAAATAGCCTTTAAAACAAAGGCTATAGTACAGAATAAAGAAGGTCACTACATAATGATAAAGGGAGCACTCCAACAAGAGGTTATAACCACTGTAAATATTTATGCACCTAATATAGGAGCACCTAAATATATAAGGCACATTTTGATGGGTATAAATGCTGAGATCATCAGCAATGCTATAATAGTAGAAAATTGTAATACCCCACTAACATCATTGGACAGATCCTCCAGACAGAAAATTAACAAAGAAACAGTGTCCTTAAATAACACACTAGATCAACTGGATTTAATAGATATCTTCAGAACCATTCATCCCAAAGCAGTGAAATATACATTCTTTTCAAGTGCTCATGGTACATTCTTTAGGATAGATCACATGTTAGGACACAAAACAAGTCTCAATAAATTTAGGAAGACTGAAATCATATCAAGCATCTTCTCTGACCACAATGAAATAAAACTAAAAATCAACTACAATAGAAAAACTGAAAAACATTAAAACACATGAGGCTAAATAACATTTATTAAATAGTGAATGGGTTAACAATGAGATCAAGGAAGAAATCAAAAATTTCCTTGAAACAAATAAAAATGAACATAAAACAACTCAAAATCTATGGGACACAGCAAAAGCAGTCCTAAGAGAGAAGTTCATAGCATTACAGGCATACCTTAAGAAGCAAGAAAAAGCTCAAATAAACAACTTAACCCTGCACCTAAAAGAAATAGAAAAGGAACAACAAATAAAGTCCAGAAGAAGTTGAAGAACGGAAATAATAAAGATCAGAGAGAAAATAAATGACATAAAGACTAAAAAAACAATACAAAAGATCAATGAGGCCTGACCTTTGGTGGCGCAGTGGATAAAGCGTCGACCTGGAATGCTGAGGTCGCTGGTTCGAAACCCTGCGCTTGTCTGGTCAGGCCACGTATGGGAGTTGATGCTTCCTGCTCCTCCCTACCCTCCTCTACCTCCTCACTAAAATGAATAAATAAAAAAAAAATTAAAAAGATCAATGAAACCAAGAGTTTGTTCTTTGGAAAGGTAAACAAGATTGATGAATCTTTAACCAGACTCATAAAAAAAAGAGTGAGAGAGAGAGAGGGCTCAAATACATAAAATTAGAAATAAAAGTGGAGAAATAATGACTGACACGGCAGAAATACAAAGGATTGTAAGAAAATATGATGAAGGTTTATATGTCAAAAAATTGGACAACTGAGGTTAAATGGATTAATTTCTAGAGATATATAATCTTCCAATATTCAATCTGGAAAAATCAGAAAACCTACAGACCTATTACAACACATGAAATTTAAGCAGTTATCAAAAAACTCCCAGGAAACAAAAATCCTGGACTGGATGGCTTCATGGGCGAGTTTTACCAAACATTTAAAGAAGAACTAACACCTATCCTTCTGAAGCTATTTCAAAAAATTCAAGAGGAAGACTTCCTAACTCCTTTTATAAGGCAATCATTGTCCTCATTCCAAAACCAGATAAAGACACTACAAAAAAAGAAAACTATAGGCCAAGGATCGGGAACCTATGGCTCGTGAGACAGATGTGACTCCTTTGATGGCTGCATCTGGCTTGCAGACAAATCTTTAATTAAAAAAATAATAACGTTATAAATATAAAACGTTCTCATGTATTACAATCCACTCATTTCCTACCACTCACATTCATGGTTGCGGGGGGCTGGAGCCAATCACAGCTGTCCTCCGGGAAAACACCAAAATTTCTATTGAATAATGCATAACGTACACGGGTCATTGTGAGGTCAGGAAGTAAACTTCCCTCCTTTTAATCAAGTAGTCAGCTAGCTAATTGCAGAAACCCTTTTGATGAAAAAGATGGCTAAAAGAAAAAAAAATGAGGAGTATTGTACTTTTCAGCAGGAATGGACAGGGGAATTCGCCTTTGTGGAGAGAGCAGGTTCTGCAGTGTGTCTAATATGCAATGATAAAATTGCATCGATGAAACGGTCAAATATAAAGCGGCACTTTGACACACACCATACTACATTTGCATCAAAATATCCAGCTGGGGACAGCAGGAAGAAGACATGTCAAGAGCAACTGTGCAGGCCTGACCTGTGGTAGCGCAGTGGATAAAGTGTTGACCTGGGAACACTGAGGTCGCCAGTTCAAAACCCTGCACTGGTCTGGTCAAGGCACATATGGGAGTTGATGCTTCCAGCTCCTCCCCTCTTTCTCTCTCTCTCTCTCTCTCTCTCTCTCTCTCTCTCACTCTGCGTCTCCTCTCTAAAAAAAAAAATGAATAAATTAAAAATAAAAAAAGAGCAACTGTGCAGAGTGCAAGCTAGTCAGCAGCAACTCCATGTTTGGACCCAACAAGGTGACTGGAATTCTACCAGCTTTGCTGGTGCTTTAGCAATTGTGAGGACTGGAAAGCCATTCACAGATGGGGAGTATGCCAAAACATTCATGCTTGATGTTGCCAATGAACTTTTTGACAACTTTTCAGATAAAGACAAGATAATTAAACGAATAAAAGACATGACTCTGTTGGCAAGAACCGCTCACGATCATACCATCATGATGGCAAATCAAATGGAGGCAACACAAGTGAAGGACATAAATGCAGCACCATTCTTTTCTCTCACTTTGGATGAGTCAACAGACGTAAGCTATTTATCCCAGATCAGCGTGATTGCAAGGTATGCTGTCAGTGACACACTACATGAGGAAAGTCTTGCTGTTTTGCCTGTGAAAGAGACAAGAGGGGAAGATCTTTTCAAGTTTTTCACTGAGTTCACTAAAAAAAAACCTACCAATGGATAAATTTATTTTGGTGTGTACTGATGGTGCTCCGTGCATAGTGGGGAAAAACAGAGGATTTGTAACACTTCTTTATGAACATGGAAAGAGACCCATCCTAAGTTTTCACTGCATCCTACTCAGGAGGTGCTTTGTGCTCAGATGTGTCGTGAGCAGCTTGGTGAGGTGATGTCGCTGGTCATTCGTGTGGTCAAATTTATTGTTGCCCGAGCTTTAAACGATCACCAGTTTAAAACACTGCTGGATGAAATTGAAAATAATTATCCCGGTCTGCTTCTGAACAGCAATGTGCGTTGGTTGTCAAGAGGGAAGGTGCTCAGTCGTTTCACAAATTGTCTGAGCGAAATCCGAACATTTTTTAAAATGAAAAACGTCGAGCATCCTGAGTTAGCTAACACTGAGTGGCTCCTGAAGTTCTACTATCTCATGGACATGACTAAACATCTGAACCAGCTCAATGTGAAAATGCAAGGCATTCAAAATACAGTCTTATCCCTTCAACAGTCAGTGTTTGCATTTGAAAACAAGCTGAAACTCTTTATGACCGACATTGAAACAGGTCATTTACTACAGTTTGAAAAACTGGGAGAGTTTAAAGATGCATGCACAGCAAGTGACCCTGCTCAACATCTTGATCTCCAGCAGCTAGCGGGCTTCACATCTAATCTCCTGCAGTCATTCAAAGCACACTTTGGAGAATTTCATGAGCACACTCATCTTTTTAAGTTCATCACCCATCCACACGAGTGTGCAGCGGACAGCGCCAACCTGAGTTACATCCCTGGTGTCTCCGTCAGAAATTTTGAACTACAAGCGGTTGACCTGAAGGCCTCAGACATGTGGATGAATAAGTTCAAGTCACTGAATGAAGATTTGGAAAGACTTGCACGACAGCAAGCAGAGTTGGCGAGCAAACACAAGTGGGGAGAAATGAAAAAACTTCAACCCACAGACCAGGTGATTGTCAAAACTTGGACACACTGCAGTGTGTGAGTATTGCTGTACTGACAATGTTTGGCTCTATGTATGTATGTGAGCAGTCTTTCTCACATCTAAAGAACATTAAGACCAACCTACAATCACGTTTAACGCATGGAAGTCTCAACGCCTGCATGAAGCTTAACTTCACCACGTGTATCAACCAGACTACAAAGCCATCAGCAAAACCATGCAGCACCAAAAGTCGCATTAATGGTAAAAAGTACTTTATTCATCATTGGTTAGCAAAAGCATAACAACATTATTAAAAAGAATTCAGAGACTTATTGTATTTTAAAAGTGTTGGTCTTACATAAAATGCACACATTTACTTGTATTTAGTGTTAAAAATATTGTATGGCTCTAACAGAATTACATTTTAAAATATGTGGCGTTCATGGCTCTCTCAGCCAAAAAGGTTCCCAACCCCTGCTTAGGCCAATATCACTAATCAACATAGATGCTAAAATTCTCAACAAAATATTAGCAAACCAGATCTAATAATATATCAAAAGATTATACATCATGATCAAGTGGGATTTATTCTGAGAGGCAAGGCTGGGACAACATGCACAAATCAATAAATGTGATTCATCACATAAACAAAAGGAAAGATAAAAATCCCATGATTATATCAAGAGATGCAAAAAAAGCATTTGATAAAATCCAGCATCCATTTATGATCAAAACTCTCAGCAAAGTGGGAATACAAGGAACGTACCTCAACATGATAAAGGCTATCTATGACAAATCAACAGCCAACATCATACCCAATGGGTAAAAATTAAAAGCAATCCCCTTAAGATCAGGAGTGCCCCCTTTCACCACTCTTATTCAACATAGTTCTGGAAGTTCTAGCCACAGCAATCAGACAAGAAAAAGAAATAAAAGGCATCCAAACTGGAAAAGAAGAAGTAAAAGTGTCATTATTTGCTGATAATATGATACTGTACATAGAAAACCCTAAAGTCTCAGTCAAAAAACTACTAGATGTGATAAATGAATTCAGCAAGGTGGCAGGATATAAAATTAATGTTTAGATATCAATGGCATTTTTATACACCCACAATAAATTATACCATGTTCAAGGATAGGAAGAATAAACATCATTAAAATATTTATACTACCCAAAGCAATCTATAAATTCAATGCAGTTCCTATTAAAATACCAATGGCATACTTCAAAGATATAAACAAATATTTCAAATATTTATATGAAACCAAAAAAGAATATGAATAGCCTCAGCAATCTTGAAAATAAAAAGAAAGTGGGAGGTACCACACTTCCTGATATCAAGTTATACTACAAAGTCATCGTGATCAAAATAGCTTGGTACTGGCATAAGAACAGGCATACAGATAAATGGAACAGAACAGAGAATCCAGAAATAAACCCACGCCTGTATGAATATTTGAAATTTGACAAAGAAGGTAAAAGCATACAATGGAGTAAAGTCAGTCTCTTTAATAAATGATATTGAGAAAATTGGACAGATACATACAAAAAAATGAAACTAGACCACCAATTTACACCATTCAAAAAATAAACTCAAAATGGATAAAAGACTTAAATGTAAGCTGCAAAACCATAAACATCTTGGAAGAAAACATAGGCAGTCAACTCCTCAATATCTCTCATAGCAATATTTTTGCTGATATATCTCCAAAGGCAAGTGAAATAAAGAACAAAATAAACAAATGGGACTATATCAAACAAAAAAGCTTTTGCCCAGCAAAAGACACCATGAACAAAATAAAAAGACAACCCACACAGTGTAAGAACATATTCGCCGACACGTCTGATAAGGGATTAATAACCCAAATTTATAAAGAACTTCTAAAACTCAACACCAGGAAGGTAGGGAAGTAAACAATCCAATTAAAAAATTGACAAAAGAACTGAATAGACACTTCTCCATAGAGGACATATGGATGGCCCATAGGTATATGAAAAAATGTTCAATGTCACTAATCATCAGAGAAATGCAAATTGAAACTACAATAAGATATCACCTCACACCTGTCAGATTGGAACTCATTAACAAATCAACACACAATAAGTGCTGGTGAGAGTGTGGAGAAAAGGGAACCCTCCTGCTCTGCTGGTGGGAATGGAGACTTGTGCAGCCACTGTGGAAAACAGTATGACATTTCCTCAAAAAATTAAAAATGGAACTGTCTTTTGACCCAGCTATCCCGCTTTTAGGAATATATCCTAAGAATACCAAATCACTGATTCAAAAGAAGATATACAGCCCCATGTTTATTGCAGCATTGTTTACAATAGCCAAGGTCTAGAAACAGCCCAAGTGTTTGTCAGTGGACGAATGGATTAAAAAGCTGTGATACAAGCCTGAGCAGGTGGTGGTGCAGTGGATGGAGTATCAGACTGGGATGCAGAGGACCCAGGTTTGAAACCCCAATGTTGCCGGCTTGAGCATGGGCTCATCTGGTTTGAGCACAGCTCACCAGCTTGAACCCAAGGTTGCTGGCTTGAGCAAGGGGTCACTCGGTCTGCTGTAGCCCCCTGGTCAAGGCACATATGAGAAAGCAATCAATGAACAACTAAGGAGCCGCAGCAAAGAATTGATGCTTCTCATCTCTCTCCCTTCCTGTCTATCTGTCCCTCTCTCAGTCTCTGTCACAAAAAATAATAATAATAATAATAATACAAGCTGTGATACATGTACACAATGGAATACTACATGGCCATGAAAAAGAAGGAAATCTTACCTTTTGTGATGGCATGGATGGACCTGGAAATTATTATGCTAAGTGAAATAAACCAGGCAGAGAAAGACAAATATCATATGATCTCACTTATATGTGGAATCTAATGAACAAGATGAACTGAGGAATAGAATAGAGGCAGAGGTGAGGTGACAAGAGGCCAAGGGACAGCTGTCAGAGGGAAGGGGAATGAGGGGACAGAATCAGAGAAGGTGAAAGGATTAGTGAAATTATATGTACATAACACACAGATACAGATCACAGGACAGCAGATCCCAGAGGCAAAAGGGGGAAGAAGTCAGGGGGACGAGGGAAAAGGGGGTATAATGGGGACACGTGGCTGGGGGTGAGGGTGTTATATTGAGTGGGACACTTGAATCCATGTTAACACAATAAATTAAAATTAATTTTAAAAAAGAGATAAAAAAACAATTGCTTAGAATAAAGGCATTGGCAAAACACTATGAAGCCAGTGCTGGGCTGGGAACTACCCATCTATGGATGGATAAGAGGGAGCTGACTATGCTAAGGTAGAGGAGGTGACTATTATTGGCTAACAATCATTAAATGCTTACCATGGTGACAGATACTATGCTAAGTGGTTTTTATACATTGTCACCCCTAATTTTCACAACAGCTATCATCCTATTATCCAGATGAGGCTGCCCCTTGGTTGAGTTTAGGCCAAAGATCAAGCAGCCATAATCAAGCTCAGGGCCATTGTACGGCACACATGAGGACACAAAAGTGCATCACGCAAGTCTAGTTTATCCTTGGGTCTGTCAGTGTCAACAACCCTATACCAACCCTGAGAGGAGATTTAAGGCCTTGAGGAAATTTGAAACTTCTGCAAAGCATTTGTACCCCTTGCGGTATGCTTCTCAGAAGTATATCTTCTTAAGAAATATGTGTTTCCATAAATGCACTTTCATAAATTTGAAGCCTCTAACTACAATTTAGGCTGCAGGTAAAGGCATAATCAAAGGCCTTCTAAGTACTTACCAAACTCAACTGTATACTTTACAATGCATAATCCTCACTGAAACAAAATCAAAGCTTGCCTATTTATAGATAGTCCCTAGTTCTACACCCAAGTGACAAAGTAGAATGTGAAAGGTTCTGATAAATGGTTCTTTTTATTGAAGTATGTAGGAAAGATAAGGTGGAATTAATACTTTTTGGGAGACTAAATTAAGTACACAATTACCTCATTAATTCCAGATCCTGAACTCTGCTCACTAGCCCTTTCTTCCAGAAAACACTTCATCTTCTCAACCTTCTCCATGCACTGAAAAAGGGCCATTTTCTTCAGATAGTTACTGTGGTAACACGTGGTGATTTCTTCCAACCTCTTCACTTTTAGCATCTAGGCGGTGAGTCCAATAAAGTTGCTACTGTCTGAATTGCGGTCTTCCTCTCCAGTGGTCCCTGACTTATAAATCAGGATGCCATCATGACTTGAGGCTGCACCTTCCTCTTGACTGTAGAGCGGAGAAAGGAAACACAGTTCTCATCACTTACTCACATATATTACTTTGAGGGATATGGCCAGTAAATTTTTTTTTTTTTACAGGGACAAAGAGAGAGTCAGAGAGAGGGATAGATAGGGACAGACAGACAGGAACGGAGAGAGGTGAAAAGCATCAATCATTAGTGGGGTTTTTTTGTTGCCGTTGCGACACCATCGTTGTTCATTGATTGCTTTCTCACGTGTGCCCATGTGCCCTGACCAGCGACCTTGGGTCCAAGCTGGCGAGATTTTGCTCAAGCCAGATGGGCCCACGCTCAAGCTGGCGACCTCAGGGTCTTGAACCTGGGTCTTCCGCATCCCAGTCCGACGCTCTATCCACTGCGCCACCGCCTGGTCAGGCACCAGTAAAAATTTTTAAGTCTGTTCTGACTTAAAAAGAGAGAGGATCCAAACATAAGACAAGAAATGTTAATATTAATATTGAGTTTCAAATGATGGAACTTCAAAAGGGGAAAAGCTTCCCTTTACCCCAACCCACATTTTCCTACAAAAGGAAACAGTAAGAAGCAAACTTAAGTTTCACTGGGCAACATTATTTTCCTCACTGCCTAAAATACTTATATCAAGTGGCCAGTTTAAATACAGAATATAAAGTTTCTTGGTATTTCATGGGGATTGAAGATTTTGCTTCTTCTATTCCCAGTAGGAAGGGTTTCCTGTTAAAAGAGTCTACAGGCTTCTCCTGGGAATTTTGCCCTGCTCTGGGGAGTGGTCTCTACCAAATGAATGCTTCTCTGCCTATAATTTAAACTGTTTGATGTTAATTTTTTTTCAAGAAATTTGTCTCCTTATAGCCCTTCTATACCCAGATACTCTTCTTACCATCTTCATTAGTAGCTCAGTGCCAAGGACTTCAAATCCTTGTGCTTTCCTTGAAGCTCTTCCCTTACAGATTTGGGAATACATGTAATACTTCTTCGACACTAGAGATCTATGTGTATGTGTGCGTGCATGTGTCTATATAGTCCTTGATTATACAGGGAGGTAATCTGAATTTATGGGAGGTTCCCAACCCCAATTTCTGAGACCCCTGTTAGAGATTTTTCTGAAAATTTCTTCTTCCATCTTTTTCTCAATTTAAAATAGTCTGTATTTATTGCCACAAAACTTCATCTCATTTTCTCAATTCATATAGTAAAATGATACCTTGAGTTTCAAATTATTTAAAATTCAACTTAGCCACACAAAGATCTTATAGTCAAACACACTAAAATGTAAATGATTTCAACCAAAACTTTATGATACATTATAGAACACTATTAGAATTCTTTCAAATTGCCCTGAAAAATAAATTATTAAAATGAGGATAGAAATACATGATTATTCCTAAAGCAAATAAGACTAAAATATAATATGTACTTGTAAATGGTACTCAAGTTGAATCAGAAACCCACAAAAAATAACATATTAAAACAAAAGTTTAGGTCCAAGGCATTATAGTTTTGAAAAATAATTTAATGTTAATCTCTACTTGAAGTTTGGTACAACTTGTTACTTAAGGAAACATGAAGATAAAGAGAAGAGATTTTAAAGGTTATAACAACTTAAAGAAAATAGAGTAATTACCATTTATAGGAGGACATCCTATAATTCCCGACAGATAAAGGGAAGTTTTTCAGAGTTCAAAATGACTACACAACTTTCTGGTATACATCTTCACTGTCAGTCTGTATAAATCTTCTGAAAAGGCAAGTCTCCACTGTGAAAAGAAGAATCCTCTCTCTCAAATGCCACTTTGAGCCCCTGTTTAAACTAATACAGCCCTTGATCTCATGTTGCTCAGCTGTTGCCTCCTTCTTAGTCAGATGGGAAAGAATATTAATTTTAGACACTAGGCTTTTCAAGGTCAGTGGCTCCATTTCAGAGGTCAGGTAAGGAAAGGACAGACTGGGAGCAGTGGATGAAATATCACCTTCACCTTTAACTCTCCTCAGTGTGGCAACCGTCACAGCATTATGAACCCAGCATTTGTCTTTGGTGACCACGCGTCCAAATACTTGGCCCCTTTCAGACTCTCAATTATATAATTGCTGGTGCCCAGCCAGGAGGGTCCCAGGTGAGGGACCCCCACACCACCTTGTTTACTCATCTCGCACTTTGCACACACCCAACTGGAATATGAGAGATCTCCTAAAAGCATTTAGCAAGTTTTAATTTTTTTTAATCCTTAAAATTATATGTGACATCTCCAGCTGTTTATAGCTCTAGAGAAAAGGCAAAGTCACAGGCATCCAGGGAGTTACAAAGAACTGGAACAGATTTTTATAAGGTCTCCTAACAGGCAATGGTGTGCCTCCCCTCACCCCTTGTTTTCCACCACAGGTCAAGAAAAGAAAATCTAGCCAAATAACCCACCTACCTGATTCTAATAGTAGTGCATTCCTAGCTTTATTTAAGTGGCAGGAAACCCAGATTGCTCAGAAAATAGAACTAGTAATACAGACAATCCTACAATTCTTCAAGGTATGGACATTCCCCCCCCCTTTCCTGGAGCCTTTGCTGACTTCTCTCCTCCTCACTCTAATACCCCTCAAAGATCTCTTGCTTTTAAAAAAAAAAATCGCATTTTAAATTCAGATCAATAACACATTCTATAGAAAATAAGACATGTTCCACTTGGATAACATATAAAGAATTATAGAAAAATCTTTTAAAAAGAAGAACTATGATTTTTTCTAAAATTAGAGAACTTTGTTCTTTAGGAAGAATGAGCAAAATGATGGCATTTGTTAGTGATAAATTATTAGATAAATTTTGGGGGAAAGATTGAACTGATGTGAGGTTACCAATTTTTCTTGGCATAATAAAGTGTGAAGTAGTGTTGACAAAGTGATCTCTCTGCAGAAAGAATACAAATCTGCTGACTGGACCACACCCTCTCCTCACACCATCCAAACAACAAATCAGACTCTCCACCCCTTCAGTTCAGCAAACCAGCCACTAGCCACAGACTCCAGCGAACAAGAAACCAGCAGAATCTCTTCCTTTGAGCTACTTTTCTTACTAATTGTTTTTATTTTAGAGCAGTTGTAGATCTACAAAGAGGTAAAGAGTAAAAAGATAGTACCGTTTCACTATGCCCGCACCCAAATTTTCCTATTTTTGACAACTTACAAGGATATTGTCACAATTAATGAAACAATGCTGACACATTATTAACCAAATTCCATACTTTATTCAGACTTTATGTTTTATCCTAATGTCCATTTTCTGTTCCTGACTCCTATTCAGGATTTCATGTTCCATTTAAAACCAGTAAGATTTATAATGGATTGGAGATGTGGTATAAAAGAAAGATGGTAGACAAAGATGGCCTTCTGAATTCTTTCCTGAATCCTTGAGAGAAAGAGTTTACATTAACTGAGATGAAAAAGGCAATGGGAGGAGCAAAGTTTGGGGGATGAGCCAGGAACTCAGTTTTTGACAAGTCCAGTAGACATTCAAGTTGGATAGATTGTAGAGGGAGAAATCTGGATTTGGGGGTCAAGGTCCAGGTTGGAGATATAAATTCAGAAGTTGTCATATATAGATAGTTCCATGTACAATATATACTCAATAAATATTTGTTGTGAAAGAGAATTGTCCTAAGAAAAAGAAGAATCAACTAAAAGAATCCACACTACCTATAAAATTAGAGAACAGTGGTCCAGCTCTGCTATTTTATACTATTTCTAGCTTTTGATGGCATAGACAAGTAGTCCGGGACAATGCTTGACCACCAGAAGAACAAAAATAGAAACACCCAGGTAATGCATGCATACCCATTGTGGTCTACTCACCTGGCCTCAGCACCCTAAAGTTCATATGCAGAAAATATTTGGAATATCTTAAAGATGCTCTTAAGCTTGGAGAAGTTCACAGTGAGACTAAAAACAGGCCCAGTGATACTCTTACCAGTTTCCACAGATATTTTGGAGTGGAAAACAGCATTGCACAGAACTATAAAAATTGGGATACTTTTGAAGGGAAATTTCCATTTGTTAGCCAGAGATTTTGCTGTCAAAGGAGCCACACAAAATTATGCATTGCCAATGATTCTATATACTGTTGGCATTCAAACCAGGCTGGATAATGCTAATAGTTTCTATTTGTACATAGAATTCTGAATATTTCCAGAACAAGGCCTCACAAGTATCAAAATGCAAATGTAAGACATACCTGTTGAGTTTTCTTCCTTTCAAAAAGCACCACTGAGAATGACCCATAAAAGTGAAAATGAATAAATTGAACTTCATTGAAATTCAAAATATTTTCTTTTCAAAAGTCACTATAGGAAAATAAAAAGACAAGCTATAGACTGGAAAAAAATACTGTGAAATCCCATATTTAATAAAAGACTTGTATTCTGAATATACAATAAGCTCTAACAGATCAACAAAATGATGACAACCCAATTTTAAAAAGGAAAAAATATTTGAAAGACATTTCATTAAAGAAGATAGACAAATGCATTGATTAATAAGCATATGAAAAAAATGCCCAAAATCAGCCATTAGAGAGATGTAAATTAAAATCACAGTGAACCTACTCTTTCATAATGCATTTCATACCTATTAGAAAAGCTATAATGAAAAAGACAAGCACAAGCAAATGTTGGTGAGGATATGGAGTAACTATAACCTTCCTCATCTCTTTAGTGGTGTAAATGTTAAAATGGCCCAACTGTTTTTGAAAAACAGTTTAGCAGTTTCTTTAAAAGTTATTTCTCTTGCCTGACCAGGCAGTGGCGCAGTGGACAGAGTGTAGGACTGGGATGCGGAGGACCCAGGTTTGAGACCCCGAGGTCACCAGCTTGAGCGCGGGCCCATCTGGCTTGAGCAAAAGCTCGCCAGCTTGGACCCAAGGTCGCTGGCTCCAGCAAGGGGTGGCTCCGTCTGCTGAAGGCCCGCGGTCAAGGCACGTGTGAGAAAGCAGTCAGTGAACAACTATGGTGTCGCAATGGCAACGGAAGACTAATGATTGATACTTCTCATCTCTCTCCATTCCTGTCTGTCTGTCCCTATCTATCCCTCTCTCTGACTCTCTCTCTGTCCCTGTAAAAAAAAAGAAAAAAAGTTATTTCTCTGATAACCTAGCAATTCTTCTCTTAGGTATCTATCTACTAAGAGAAATGAACTCATGTGAATACGCAAAGCTTTGCACATGAATGTTGACAGCAGCATTATTCACAATAGTCCAAAACTAGAAATAACCCAAATGTCCATCAGTTGATTTGGTGAAAAGAAAGAAACAATATGAAACATCAACTCAAATGGAATACTACTCAAAAAAATAAATAAATAAAAATGAAGTACTGATCCCTGCTAAAACTTGAGCAAAGTTCTAGAAACATGAATTAAGTAAAAAGAAAGCCAGAAACAACTACCACATACCATAAATGGCATTTACATGAAATGCCCAGAAAAGGCAACTCTAAAGACACAGAAAGTAGATTAGTTGGTTGCCCAGCACTGAGAGTAGGAACAGGGATTAACTGTAAACAAAATCTTATTGTGGTATGAAATGTTCAAAATCAGTACTGTGGTGATGATTGTTTAAGAGTCTCACTTTTCTTCTCCTAGTATGAATAGCACATAATGCATATTTCTGTAATTAATAGAAAAAGTAAGTCATTTAAAACTAACTTCTAGCTTTTATTTTCTACTGAGCAATACAATACTTTAAGCAAAGAGGGTTGAATTGTTACAGAATACCCAGATGTGTTCGCAACACAATTTGATATTAGACCTATATGGCTAGTAACCACAGCTGCCATCAAAGCCACCTGGCCAACGCAGGTTCAGGTTTGATTCAGACAGACAGTAAGGAATCAGCAGAGCCAAAAACTGGAGGTCGATTTCCTTTATTCTAGACTCGCACTCGGCAAGCGAGTAAAGACACACACTGGGCTCTGAAACCCACTCATTTAGCACTCACAAAGCTACTGACACATCTGAGTTTTCCTAGAATCAAAGGCTTCTACCTCACCAGTCTTATTCACCTCTGTTCCCCATCTCCTTCTCCTCCACGAACTGGCTTCTCCTTCCCCATTCTGCCATTTTAGCTGCCTCCTCCACGAGGTTTCCCTGCCCTGCTCCAGCCTGAGCTCCTCCTCTCTACAAGAACATGGCTGCTCCTGACCACGCGGTGGCACAGTGGATAGAGCGTCTGACTGGGATGCGGAAGACTCGGGTTCGAGACCCTGAGCTTGCCAGCTTGAGCGTGGGCCCATCTGGCTTGAGCAAAAAAGCTCGTCAGCTTGGACCCAAGATCGCTGGCTCCAGCAAGGGCTTGCTCAGTCTGCTGAAGGTCTGCGGTCAAGGCACATGTGAGAAAGCCATCAGTGAACAACTAAGGTGCAGCAACAGCAATGAAAAACTAATGATTGATGCTTCTCACCTCTCTCCATTCCTGTCTGTCTGTCTGTCCCTATCTATCCCTCTCTCTGACTCTCTCTCTCTCTGTCCTTGGGGAAAAGAAAGAAAGAACATGGCCACTCTCTCCCAAATGACCCCCTGACTCCACCATTTAAAATCTTTTGGCGTGAAAGCCCTCTCCCAACACACATTAGCATAACCACCCCACTTCCCCATCCCTCACCTCCCCCTACCTCCCCCCTCCCCCGTTCCCAAGCAAGCAGGTTATTAATATTATCACCTAGGTGATACCCATCTACGTGGTCAGCGCCATCTTTAACAAAGTGAGCAAAATATATCTTTTCTGCCTAACAGACCCTTAAAACTTCCAAGTTCCAGTGAGTAAGTAGCTAAATTTTGTGTAGTAAAAAATGAGCCTGACCTGTGGTGGCGCAGTGGACCAAGCATCGACCTGGAATTCTGAAGTCGCCGGTTCAAAACCCTGGGCTTGCTCGGTCAGGACACATACGGAAGTTGATGCTTCTTGCTCCTCCCCCCTTCTCTCTCTCTCTCTCTCTCTCTCTCTCTCTCTGTCTCTCTCTCTCTGTCTCTCTTCTCTAAAATGAATAAATAAATTTAAAAAAATGAAAATAAAAATAGAAAGGTTTAAAAAAATTAAATAATATTAATAGAGCTATTTAAAATTAATCTTTCAGAAATATTAGATGTTTTAGTTTATAACCCAATAATTGCACAATTTTTTTCATCTAATTACAACCTTTTACTTTCTGTAAAATGTAAATACATGTCACCAAGTTAATATACTCCTTAAACATCAGCACATGTTGTTCAATGGGAACAAAGTACATTGTACAAATACTATTCACAAATTTATAAATAAATCTCCAGAGCTCAAGTGATTTTCCTTTCTCTGACTTATATTTTAAAAAACCTAAAAGGTAGAGGATTTTCAAGAATAGTAAAATTAATATCTATACACTCTTAGTATAGCTTCATGAAATGTTGTTTTCCATATTTGCTGTCTCTATTTTCTGACAGTGAATTATAGATCTCATGAAACTTTATCCCTAAATACATTAGCATATGCCTCCCGGAAACAAAGACACTCTCTCATATAGCACATTTAGTTGTCATGTTCCTTTAGTCTCTTCTTATCTATTCAGAAAATAATCACCCAGTTGTTTGTTTGTTTCTTTTAACCCTTCATGACAGCTTTGGAGACTCTCAGCCAATTTCTTCATAAACTATTTCTCAATTTGAACTGCCTAATTTTTTTTTTAAGTTTGGGACCAGATAAACCACTGGACATAAAAACCATGCAAATAATACTGTATCTTTCTCAGACTATCACAATAGGTGGTACATGATGTAGCTTGAGTCATGATGAGTCATGTTAAATTTGGAGATTTAAAGTAGTGCCTGCCAGATTTCTCCAATGTAAAGTTACCCTTTTTCTTTTTGTAATTACTGTAATAAGTAACTTAGAAGAATTTGTGAGTATCCTGTTCCCCAACAATCTATCACCTTATGATTTTAGTATCCATTCTTGCCTGAATAAATACCACTGGGAAACAAAATTTTTGTTGCACCCAGAAAAACACTTGTTCTTACATAATTCGAGTGTGCTGATCTCAAATATGACAAATATTAGTTTTTCTCTGTAAGCTACAGTTTTTTGCAATTCAAGATTTTAGGTTTTCATCTTACTGTAAAATTTTCAACATTTAGTTTAACATAATGAAATAGAATGTCTTCTTGGGCATCATCTTTGTGAAAATATAATAATTTATATAATACAGTAAATACACTAATACACTACAAGATATGATCACATCAGAATTTGTCTACAATTTCAAAATAGAACATATAAAAACACTTATTTTAATCATAAAATTTGCACAAAACTTATTTAAATTCTATTCAAGCAAAAATTTGCATTTGTAGCTCTTGTGTTTGTGTACTTGTTGAGGACAATCTCATTTGATGCTCCAGCAGTAGTCCGCTCATCACTAACAGCCCCAAAATTTTCGCGAAACTTATCAAGGTGATTGTTCAGCAAGTGAATCGTAACGCTCATGTTCCATCAAATGTCGCGGAAAGCCAACAGCATCCTTTAAACCAGAAGTTCATAGTTTTCTGCTTTTTTGTTGCCAAGGAAGTTCTTTGTAACTGCCACAAAAGACATGACTGCCATGTTACTTTCTCCTCCTTATTAATTTTACTGACAAATTCTTCATCACGTATGTCCCACAGACACAGAGAGCAAGTATACTTCATGAAACCTCTCTGTTGTTCTAGAAGAAAATTTACCATTTTAAGATCCACACAAATGATCCAGTTATGCTCCTCGTACGTCAGAAAGTCAAGGACAATTTTTATGTCATTATAATCTTCTTGCAGATGAGTTGAATAACCAATTGGAACCACTACATGAACATTACCGTTGTGTAGGAGAACACATTTCAGACTATAAAGCCAGTATTTGTGGCCATTATCACAGCCGCCTGGCTGTAAAGCCAGTAGCCGGGGCCAGGATCACAGCCGCCTGACCCGTGCAGGTTCACAATGGATTCGAACAGTCGGTAATGAAACACAGGAGCCACGAACTGATGAACCATCAGCTTTAATTCTAGCTTGCACCTGGCGGGCAAGCAAAAACACACACTGGGCTCCAAAATCCACTCATTCAGTGCTCACAAAGCTACTGACTTATCCGAGTTTCCTAGAATCAAAAGGTTTCTAGCTCACCAGACTTATTCACCTCCGTTTCCCATCTCCTTCTCTCTGCACAAACTCTGCACAAACTGGCTTCTTCCTCACCATTCCGCCATCTTGGCTGCCTCCTCTCCTCCATGTAGCCTTAATCTGCTCTCCTTTCTAATACTAACCTCAGGAACCGAGAAAGAGCAAGCTCCAGGTCTGCTCCACTTTATAGCGTAGATTCAAAACCTTTAATCCAATCTACAAACAAGGAAGTCTCTTATCTGAGGCATATTGGGAGGATTCCTCATGAGAGTGCACCACCCCACATCATCCAATTAGTCAAGGGTGTGGGGAAAAGCTTACTCTTAAAACTTGACTGTGGGCAGGGCCATCTTTAACAAAGTGAGCATAATATATTTTATCTGCCCAACAGACTCCTTTAGAGCTGTCAAGAAATAGCCACCATTCTATTGAACTGTAAGTAGTAACACCTAGCTGGCTAAAAAGACTACTGATATCATGACAGTAAACAAAGTGTTTATCTTCAGAAAAAAGTCTACAAAAATTTGTTCATGCTTCCTAAAATGGGATACTTTAGCTGACAGGTGAAGTACATTCTTTTCTTGAAGCCTGGAGGCTAATAACTCAGCTGCTTTCTTTGATAGGCCCAAATCTCTTACTAAGCCATTCGATTTGGGTTGGCTAAACTGCTGAGGGCTTAATGACTGCTTGGCATCATGAGAACACCCTTCAGATTCTACAACTATTTCCTCATGCGTCTTATCAAAATACACTTGATCACCATGTTCACTTTCTTCGTCCTTAGAAGAAATAAAACCATTGAAAACTAAAACTGGAAGTGTCTCAGAGTGTGGGATAGGTAGTATTGCTGAAACAATATTAGGATATGTGATCATATGCCGTTTTTTCTTGCCGATGCCCTTTGTATGGATCAAACAAAAATAACAGTCACTGCTGTGGCTCTTAAGTTCATGCCAAATCATGGGAATACCAAAAGGCATTCCTTTGTGTTTTCCTTTTGTCCAGTCATGAAGCATTTCCTCACAATTATGACACACAATATGAGCAGCCCAATTCTTGTCTTGATTGCCAAGGGGAACTTGAAAATAGGCAATATTTGCATGTGTCACAAATGATGAAATATTGCGCCTTTGATGTTGAAGTGTGTAACAAACACATATATAACAGAAGGTGTCAAGACTATTCTTACAATTATGCCTACTCAAAGAAGCCATGATTCAATCTTAAAACAAATTAAGAGGGTGTTTTTATCAGATAATAATTTTTACATTTAAAAACAACAATTATGTAAAAGTGATGTTTGTAAAACATTAATTGCCTTGTAGTTATGTTCAATCCAAGAGTCGTTGCCCTTTAACTCCAACTTAAAAACCAATGCATGCCATTAACTGTAACAAAAAGAAATTAAAAATGCATAAAAACTAGAGCATACACCAAAAAAACCGGATTTCCTATTTGGAATCAGTGATGCAGAAATATATAGAAACAGTTCTAAAACCTCATGCAGCAGAAAACTTAAAAATAAAATTGTTTCCCAGTATAATCACCACAGTGATTGACAAATAATTTTCTAATTCCATTATTTCTTCTACATGTATTAGTTGATGCTTTTCTATATAGAAAAAAATCTTTACTCCCATTCTGATTCTCTTCTCTTTTTAGTATCAGTATGAACTCATTTTTTTTTTTCATGGCAGAGTCAGAGAAAGGGACAGATGGGGACAGACAGACAGGGAGAGAGATGAGAAATATCAATCTTTGCTGCAGTTCCTTAGTTGTTCATTGGTTGATTCTCATATGTGCCTTGACCAGGGGGCTACAGCAGACCGAGTGACCCCTTACTCAAGCCAGCGACCTTGGGTCCAAGCTGGTGAGCCTTGCTCAGATCAGATAAGCCCATGCTAAAGCTGGTGACCTCAGGATCTCGAACCTGGATCCTCTGCATCCCAGTCCGACGCTTTATCCACTGCACCTCCGCCTGGTCAGGCAGGTTCAGTAGTTTTTTGACTGAGACTTTAGGGCTTTCTATATACAATATTATATCATCTGCAAATAATGGTAGTTTTACTTCTTCTCCAATTTGGATACCTTTTATTTTTTCTTGTCTGATTGCTGTGACTAAGACTATCAGAACTATGTTGAATAAAAATGGTGAAAGGGGCCAACCCCACCTTGTTCCTGATCTTAAGAGGATTACTTTTAATTTTTTCTCATTGAGTATGATGCTGGCTGTGGGTTTGTCATAGATGGCCTTGATCATGTTAAGGTATATTCCCTGTATCCGCACTTTGCTGAAAGTTTTTATCATGAATGGGTGCTAGATTTTATCAAATGTTTTTTCTGCATCTATTGAAATTATCATGTGGTTTTTGTCCTTCCTTTTGTTTATGTGATGAATCCCATTGATTGATTTGTGGATATTGAACCAGCTTTGCCTCCCCAGAATAAATCCCACTTGATCATGGTGTATGATTTTTTTCATATATTGCTGAATCCGGTTGGCTAATATTTTGTTGAGGACTTTCGCACCTAAATTCATCAGAAATATTGGCCTATAATTTTCTTCTTTGTGTTGTCTTTGCCCAGTTTTGGGATCAGAATTATGCTCACCTCATAAAAGAAGCTTGGAAGTCTGCCTTCCTTTTAAATTTTTTGAAATAGCTTGAGAAGGATAGGAGTTAGTTCTTCCTTGAATATTTGGTAGAATTCACTTGTAAAGCTATCAGGCCCAGGACTATTCTTGGTTGGGAGTCTTTTGATATCTGTTTTGATTTCATTTGTTGTAATAGGTCTGTTTAGGTGTTCTGATTCTTCCAGATTGATTTATTTTATTTTATTATTATTAATTTTAATAGGGTGACACCAATAAATCAGGGTACACATGTACAATGAAAACATCTCCAGGTTATCTTATCATTCAAATGTGTTGCATACCCGTCACCCAAAGTCAAATTGTCCTCTATCACCTTCTATCTGGTTCTCCCTGTGTCCCTCCCGTCCTCCCTATCCCACCCGTCCCTCCCTCCCCCAACCCAATAATCACCACTCTCTTGTCCAAGTCTCATAGTCTCACTTTTATGTACCACCTATGTATGAAATCATGCTGTTCTCAGTTATTCTTTTATTCTGATTTACTTATTTCACTCAGTATAATGTTATCAAGGTCCATCCATTTTTTATAAATGATCCGATGTCATCATTTCTTATGGCTGAGTAGTATTCCATAGTATATATGTACCAAAGCTTTTTAATCCACTGGTCTTCTGACGGACACTTGGGCTGTTTCCAGATCTTCGCTATTGTGAACAATGCTGCCACGAACATGGGGGCGCATTTCTTCTTTTCAAACAGTGCTATGGTGTTCTTAGGGTATATTCCTATAAGTGGGATAGCTGGGTCAAAAGGCAGTTCGATTTTAAATTTTTTGAGGAATCTCCATACTGTTTTCCACAATGGCTGAACCACTCTGCATTCCCACCAGCAGTGCAGAAGGGTTCCCTTTTCTCCACATCCTCGCCAGCACTTATTCTGTGTTGTTTTGCTGATGAGTGCCATTCTAACTGGTGTGAGGTGATATCTCATTGTGGTTTTAATTTGCATTTCTCTAATGATTAGTGAGGTTGAGCATTTTTTCATAGGCCTATTGGACATCTGTAGGTCCCTTTGGAGAAATTTCTATTCATTTCTTATGCCCATTTTTTGATTGGATTGTTTGTCTTCCTGGTGTTGAGTTTTATAAGTTCTTTATAAATTTTAGTTATTAACCCCTTATCAGATGTGCTGTCGAATATGTTCTCCCATTGTGTAATTTGTCTTTTTCTTCTGTTCTTATTGTCTTTAGCTGTGCAAAAACTTTTTAGTTTGATATAGTCCCATTTGTTTATATTGCCTTTGATTTCATTTCCCCGTGGAGATAAATCGGCAAATATACTGCTGCTACAAATGTCGAAGATCTTGCTCTCTATGTTTTCTTCTAAGATGCTTATGGTTTCACGGCTTATGTTTAAGTCTTTTATCCATTTTGAGTTTGTTTTTGTGAATGGTGTAAGTTGATGGTCTAGTTTCATTTTTTTGCAGGTAGCTGTCCAATTTTCCCAACACCATTTGTTAAAGAGGCTATCTTTACTCCATTGTATGTTCTTTCCTCCTTTGTCAAATATCAATTACCCATAAAGCTGTGGGTTTATTTCTGGGTTCTCTGTTCTGTTCCATTGATCTATGTGCCTGTTATTATGCCAGTACCAGGCTGTCTTGAGTATAATGGCCTTATAGTAAACCTTGATATCTGGAAGAGTGATACCTCCTGCTTTATTTTTTCTTTTTAAGATTGCTGAGGCTATTCGTGTTCTTTTTTGGTTCCATATAAATTTTTGGAATATGTGTTCTATATCCTTGAAGTATGTCATTGGTATTTTAATTGGTATTGCATTGAATTTATAAATTGCTTTGGGTAATATAGACATTTTAATGATGTTTATTCTTCCTAGCCATGAGCACGGTATATGCTTCCACTTGTTTGTATCTTCCTTGATTTCTTTTATCAATGTTCTATAATTTTCCGAGTACAAGTCCTTAACCTCCTTGGTTAAATTTACTCCTAGGTACTTTATTTTTTTGACTGCAATAGTGAAGGGGATTGTTTCCTTAATTTCTTTTGCTGACAGTTCATTGTTGGTATATAGAAATGCCTCTGATTTCTGAGTATTAATTTTATATCCTGCCACCTTGCTGAATTCATTTATAAAGTCCAGTAGTTTTTTGACTGAGACTTTAGGGTTTTCTATATACAATATCATATCATCTGCACATAGTGACAGTTTTACTTCTTCTTTTCCAATTTGGATGCCTTTTATTTCTTCTTCTTGTCTGATTGCTATAGCTAGGACTTCCAGAACTATGTTGAATAAGAGTGGTGAAAGGGGGCACCCCTACCTGGTTCCTGATCTTAAGGGGATTGCTTTTAATTTTTGTCCATTTAGTATGATGTTTGCTGTGGGTTTGTCGTAGATGGCCTTTATCATGTTAAGGAATGATCCCTGTATTCCCACTTTACTGAGAGTTTTGAGCATGAATGGGTGCTGGATTTTATCAAATGCCTTTTCTGCATCTATTGAAATTATCATGTGATTTTTGTCCTTCCTTTTGCTTATGTGATGAATCACATTGATTGATTTGCGAATATTGTACCAGCCTTGCCTCCCAGAATAAATCCCACTTGATCATGGTGTATGATATTTTTCATATATTGCTGGATCCGGTTGGCTAATATTTTGTTGAGAAATTTAGCGTCTAAATTCATCAGGGATATTCGCCTATAATTTTTTTTCTTTGGGTTGTCTTTGCCCGGTTTTGGGATCAGAATTATGCTCGCCTCATAAAAGGAGTTTGGAAGTCTTCCTTCCTCTTGAATTTTTTGAAATAGCTTGAGGAGGATAGGAGTTAGAGTTAGTTCTTCTTGGAATTTTTGATAGAATTCACTTGTGAAGCCATCAGGCCCAGGACTTTTCTTTTTGGGGAGTTTTTTGATAACTGTTTTGATCTCATTTGTTGGAATTGGTCTGTTTAGGTGTTCTGATTCTTCCAGATTGATTTTTGGAAGGTTATATGATTCACGAAATTTTGTCCATTTCACCTAGATTGTCTAATATTTTGGCATAGAGTTCTTCATAGTATTTTCTTACAATGCTTTGTATTTCTGTTGTGTCAGTTGTTATTTCTCCACTGTCCTTTCTAATTTTATTTATTTGAGTCCTCTCTCTTTTTTTCTTGGTGAGTCTAGTTAAAGGTTCATCAATCTTGTTTACCTTTTCAAAGAACCAGCTTCTGGTTTCATTGATCCTCTGTATTGTTTCCTTAGCTTCTATGCCATTTATTTCTGCTCTGATCTTTATTATTTCCTTCCTTTTACTTGTTCTGGGTTTTATTTGCTGTTGTTTTTCTAGTTCTTTTAGATGCAGGGTCAGGTTGCTTATTTGAGCTTTTTCTAGCTTCTTATGATATGCCTGTAGAGCAATGAACTCCCCTCTCAGACCTGCTTTTGCTGTGTCCCATAAATTTTGAGTTGATGTATGCTCATTATCATTGGTTTCTAGAAACGTTTTTATTTCTTCTTTGATCTCATTGTTAATTCATTCATTATTTAATATCCCGCTATTTAGTTACCAAGTGTTTGAGTATTTTTCAGTTTTTCTTTTGTGGTTAATTTCTAGTTTCATGGCATTTTGATCAGAGAAAATGCTTGATATGATTTCAATCTTCTTCACTTTATTGAGACCTTTTTTGTGTCCTAACATGTGGCCTATCCTAGTAAACGTACCATGAGCGCTTGAGAAGAATGTATGTTCTACTGCTTTAGGGTGAAAAGTTCTGAAGATATCTATTAAATCAAGTTGATCTAGTGTATCCTTTAAGTCTCCTGTTTCTTTATTAATTTTCTTTCTTGAGGGTCTATCCAGTGTTGTTAGTGGGGTATTGAAATCCCCTACTATGATAGTATTGCTGTTAATCTCGCCTTTTATATCCATCAAAGTCTGCTTTATGTATGTCGGGGCTCCTATATTTGGTGCATAGATATTTATAATAGTTATATCTTCCTGTTGAATTGTTCCCTTTATCATTATGTAGTGTCCTTCTTTATCTCTTACTACAGCCTTTATTCTAAAGTCCATTTTGTCAGATATAAGTACTGCTACCCCGGCTTTTTTTTCATTTCCATTTGCATGAAATATTTTTTTCCATCCTTTTACCTTCAGTCTGTGTGCATCTTTTGTTTTAAGGTGTGTCTCTTGTAGACAGCATATGTATGGGTCCTGTTTCTTTATCCATGCAGCTACCCTAATCTTTTGATTGGATCATTTAATCCATTTACATTTAAGGTTATTATTGATGTGTAGTTGTTTGTTGCCATTTTATTCTTTAAAGCTGTATTCTTCTTTTGCTATAGTTTTTCCTCCCTTTAAACTGTTCACAACAGGCCCTTTCTGATCTCTTGCATAATTTGTTTGGTTTTAATGAATTCCTTCAGTCTTTGTTTTTCTAGGAAGCTCTTTATTTCTCCTTCAATTTTAAACGTTAGCCTTGCTGGATAAAGCAGTTTTGGTTGTAGGTTCTTGTTCTGCATTACTTTGATTATATCTTGCCATTCCATTCTGGCCTCAAGTGTTTCTTTTGAGAAGTCCGATGTCATCTTTATGGGGGCTCCTTTGTAGGTGATAGCCTTTTTTTCCCTAGCAGCTTTTAAAATTTTTTCTTTATCCATTAGCTTTGGTATTTTAACTATGATGTGTCTTGGTGTAGATCTTTTTGGGTTTCTCTTTAATGGAGTTCTGTGTGCTTTTTGAATGTGTGGAGTGTTTCCCAGCCTTAATTTAGGGAAGTTTTCTGCTATGATTTGATTGAACAAAGTTTCCATTTCCTGTCCTCTCTCTTCTTCTTCAGGCACCCCTATGATGCAAATGTTGTTTCTCTTCAGGTTGTCACAGAGCTCCCTTAGAGTTTCCTCACATTTTTTAAGTCTCTTTTCCTTTTTCTTCTCTGCTTCTGTGCCTTTGTTTATGGTGTCCTCTAACTCGCTTATTCGATCCTCAGCATGATTCATCCTGCTTTTAATTCCTTCCATTGTGGTCTTCAGTTCTGATACTGTATTTGTCATTTCTGTCTGATTCTTTTTTATTATTTCAATTTCGTTTTTTATACTTGTTATCTCTTTATTTAGGTGTTCATAATGACTATCCATTGTTGCTCTAATTTCTTTGAACATCCTATCATTATTCTAAATTCTGTTTCTGGTAATTTGGTTATATCTGGTTCAATCAGGTCCTTCTCTGGGGATTTCTCTTTATTCATTTGATTTGCAATCCTCTGCCTGCCCATTTTGTCTGTGTATAAGCAAGTTGTGGCCACTGGAGTCCAGTAGGTGTTGCCCTTGTGTTCTCTAGGTGTGGTCTGTCTGCAGGCCCGCCACCCCCTCTGCCGCTTCCTAGGGCGGTTGGGTATGGGCTTTGCCAGCGCCGGCCCACTGCGGCTTTTGCTGTGATTTCTGCCTCTCCTCCGTGGGAGGGGCTGTCACTCAAGCCACAAGCCTCAGCACCAAGGGTAGAGGTGAGCACCTTTGCTCAGCTACGGACCCAGCCTGTTTCCAGACTTCCGCCCAGAACCCGCACTCAGAGCCTGCTCGCCACAGTTTCGCGGGTTGGGCGGGGCTTTTGACGTGCTCTCAGCTCTGAGCCTTTGCCCGTCCGGAGCTTTAGCCCCACCCTCAAGGCCAGGGCCCTCCTGCGCAGGGTCGCAAACCAAGGTTTATAGGGCTCGGCATGTTTGCTGGCTTTCGCTCAGCTGCGAGCTTCCACTCTTCCCAGACTCTACACTGCCCCCGCGTTCGGAACCAGCTTGTGCACGTAGGATGGCAAACCACGGCTTCTCCAGCGGGGCACGGATAGTAGTATGGGCTCAGCTGTGAGCTTCTGCTCGTCTGGAGGTCTATCCCGCCCCCGCGCTCGGAGCCCACTCGCGCACGTAGAATGACAAACCGTGGTTTCTCTGGCCGGGCGGGGCTGGTAGCGTGAGCTCAGCCGTGAGCCTTTACCCGTCCCTGGTCCTAACCCCGTCCCTGCGGTCAGGGCTGGCTTGCGCAGGGTTGCAGAGCAGATCTCTGCCCGTTCCTGGCCTCCCGCTTTGTCCCCGTAGGTGGGATTACAGGCGGGCCTGGAGCTTCCGAACCGCTTTCGCGTGTCCCCTCCGCCCCTGCTGGGCTAGACCGAGCTCACACCGGTTTGGCCTCCGCCCAAGCCGACAGAACCACGTTTCAGTGTGCTGCCGCCACCATACCCTTCAGCAACCCTCAGTAGAGTAGGAAGGGCCCTAATACTCCACACTGTAGACCTGGGAGCTCCCTCACTTGTTTCACAGCTCAAAACTGTCCAAACGCCTCTTCTAGGCTCTGGGACTGTAGGCTGGGACTTGGTTCCTGGGACCCAGGCCCCTCCCTCTCCGCCAAACTCTCCTCCCGCCACGCGGGTCTCTCAGGGCTGCTGTTTGCTCTGGGGAGCTGGGCAGCCCTCTTCGCGTTTTCGCTATTCCTACCAGTCTCAATGTGGCTTCTTCTGTGTTCCTTGGTTGAAGAGTCCACTTAGTTTAGTTCTAAGTTGGTTTATCCAGATGATGGTTCTTAAAATTGAGTTATAATCCACTTTGGTTCTGGGAGTTGGAAGTTGGTACGTCCACCTACTCCGTCGCCATCTTGCTCCTCCTGCGCATTGGCCACACGCTGCAAGGCCCGAAAGAAGCAGGTTCCAGATTGATTTTTGAAAGATTGTATGTTTCAAGGAATTTGTCCATTTCATCTAGGTTGTCTAGTTTTTTGTCATACAGTTCTTCATTGTATTTTCTTACAATATTTTATATTTCTCTTGTGTCAGTTGTTATTTCTCTACTCTCATTTCTTTTCTTTTTTTTTTATTACAGGGACAGAGAGAGAGTCAGAGAGAGGAATAGATAGGGACAGACAGACAGGAACGGAGAGAGGTGAGAAGCATCAATCATTAGTTTTTTGTTGCCATTGCAACACCTTAGTTGTTCATTGATTGCTTTCTCAAATGTGCTCTGACCACAGGGCTTCAGCAGACTGAACCACCCCTTGCTGGACCAGCGACCTTGGGTCCAAGCTGACAAGCTTTTGCTCAAGCCAGAATGGACCACGCTCAAGCTGGCGACCTCAGGGTCTCAAACCTGGGTCTTCCGCATCCCAGTCCTACGCTCTATCCACTGCACCACCACCTGGCCAGGCTCGTTTCGAATTTTATTTATTTTTCTTGGTGAATCTAGTTAAAGGTTCGTCGATCTTGTTTACCTTTTCAAAGAACCAGCTCCTGGTTTCATTGATCCTCTATATTGTTTCTTTAGCCTGTATCTCATTTATTTCCACTCTGATCTTTATTATTTCCCTCCTTTTACTACCCCGGAAGATTACTTGCTGTTCTTTCTCTAGTTCTTTTAGATGCTGGGTCAAGTTGTTTATTTCAGCTTTTTCTAGGTTCTTATGGCATGCCTGTAATACTATGAACTTCTCTCTCAGTACTGCTTTTGCTGTGTCCCATAAATTTTGAGTTGTTGTATGCTCATTATCATTCGTTTCTAGGAACATTTTATTTCTTCTTTGATCTCATTTTTAACCCATTAATATTTAATAACATGCTATTTAGTTTCCAAGTGTTTTAGTATTTTCCAGTTTTTCTGTTGTGGTTGATTTCTAGTTTCATGGCATTGTGATCAGAGAAAATGCTTGATATGATTTCAATCTTCTTCTTAAATTTGTTGAGATCACTTTTGTGTCTTAATATGTGGTCTATCCTAGAGAATGTACCATGAGCACTTGAAAAGAATGTATATTCTACTGCTTTAGGGTGAAAGGTTCTGAAGATATCTATTAAATCAAGGTGATCTAGTGTATCCTTTAAGTCTGCTGTTTCTTTGTTAATTTTCTTTCTTTAGGTTCTATCTAGTGATGTTAGTGGGATATTTAAATCCCCTACTATCCCTTTATATCCATCAAAGTCTGTTCTATATATTTAGGTGCTGCTATATTAGCTGCATAGATATTTATGGTTATATCTTTCTGTTGGATTGCTCCCTTTATCATTATGTAGTATCCTTTTTTATTACTTACTATACCCTTTGTTTTAAAGTCTATTTTGCCTGACCAGGCGGTGGCGCAGTGGACAGAGTGTCAGACTGGGACTTGGAAGACCCAGGTTCGAGACCCCGAGGTTGCAAACTTAAGTGTGGGCCTATCTAGCTTGAGCAAAAGCTCATCAGCTTGGACCCAAGGTCGCTTGCTCCAGCAAGGGGTTGCTTGGTCTGCTGAAGGCCTGCAGTCAAGGCGCATGTGAGAAAGCAAGCAATGCACAACTAAGGTGTTGCAACTGCAACGGAAAACTAATGATCAATGCTTCTCGCCTCTCTCCATTCCTGTCTCTCTATCCCTCTCTCTGACTCTATCTCTGTACCTGTTTTAAAAAAAAAGTTTAAACTCTATTTTGTCAGGTATAGGTATTGCTTCCCTGGCTTCTTTTTCATTTCCATTTGCATAAAATATTTTTTTCCATCCTTTTACCTTCAGTCTATGTGCATCTTTTGTTTTAAGGTTTGTCTCTTCCAGACAGCATATGTATGGGTCCTGTTTTCTTATCCAGGGTGCTACACTATGTCTTTTGATTGAATCATTTAATCCATTTACATTTAAACTTATTATTGACATGTAGTTTTTTATTGCCATTTTATTCTTTAAAGCTGTATTCCTCTTTTGCTATATTCTTTTCCCCCTTTGATCTGTTTACAACTGGCCCCTTAGCATTTCTTGCAGCATTGGTTTGGTTGTAGTGAATTCCTTGATTTTTTTTTTTTTTTGTCTGGGAAGCTTTTTATTTCTTCTTCAATTTTAAATGATATCCTTGCTGAATAAAGAAGTGTTGGTTGTAGGTTCTTGTTCTGCATCACTTTGAATATTTTTTGCTATTCTCTTCTGGCTCAAGTGTTTCTGTTGAGAAGTAGGATGCCATCCTTATGGAGGCTCCTTTATAGGTAATAGCCTTTTTTTCTCTAGCAGCTTTTAATATTTTCTCTTTATCACTTAGCTTTGGTATTTTAATTATGATGTGTCTTGGTGTAGATTTCTTTGGGTTTCTCTTTAATGGAGTTCTCTGTGCTTCTTGAATGTGGGAGATGTTTTCCTGCCTCAATTTAGGGAAATTTTCAGCTATCATTTGATTGAACACAGTTTCTATCCCTTGTTCTTTCTCTTCTTCTTCAGAAACCCCTATGATGCGGATGAAATTTCTCTTCATATTGTCACAGAGCTCCCTTAGAGTTTCCTCAATCTTTGAGTCTCTTTTCTTTTTTATGCTCTGCTTCTGTGCCTTTATTTATTTTGCCCTCTAACTCGCTTATTCAATCCTCAGCTTTATATATCCTGCTTTTAATTCCTTCCATTGTGGTCTTCAATTCTGATATTGTATTTGTCATTTTTATCTGATTCTTTTCTATTATTTCATTTTCCTTTTTTATATTTGCTATCTCTTTATTTAGGTGTTCATAATGACCATCTTTTGTTGTTCTAAGCTCTTTGAACATCCTAAGAATTGTTATTTTAAACTCTGCATCCAGTAATTTGGTTATATCTGGTTCATTCAGGTCCTTCTCTGGGGATTTCTCTTGATTCATTTGGGTTGCATTTCTCTGCCTGCCCATTTTGTCCGTGTATAAGAAGGGTTTGGCCACTAGAGTCCAATGGGTATTGCCTCTGTGTTCCCTAGGTGTGGTCTGTCTGCAGGCTCACCACCGCCTCTGTCGCTACCTAGGGCGTTTGGGTATGGGTGTTGCCGGAGCCGGCCTGCTGCAGCTGTCACTATGATTTCCGCCTCTCCTCCACAGGAGCGGCTGTGTTCTCGTGCCCGGCTCTACAAGCCGCAGCTGGTTTTGGCCTTTGCTCCACCCCCGGGGTGCAGTTGCATGCCACCACATGGGCCACAAACCTCGGCACCAAGGGTAGGGGTGAGCAACTTTGCTCAGCTGTGGGTCTCTGCCTGTTCCCAGGCCTCTGCGCCGCCCCCTCAGTCAGAGCCAGCTAGCGTGCCAGGCCACAAGCCTCAGCTCCGCGGGCCAGGCAGGGCTGCAGGCACGCACTCAACTGCAGACCTCTGCCTTTTCTCAGCCCTTGCCCAACCCCTGTGGGCGGAGCCGATTCACAGGTAGGGCCACAAGCCTCGGAGGCCAGGTGAGGCTGCACGCCCACATGCCCTTGCTCAGCAGCAGATCTCCGCCCATTCCCGGGCTCCCGCCTTTCCCCCACAGGTGGGGTTGCAGGTGGGCTCGCAGTCAGCTGAACCACTTTCACGCGTCCCCTCCACCTCTGCTGGGCTAGACTGAGCTTATGTAGGCCAGTTCGGCTTCCGGCCTGCCGATGGAACCGCACTTCCACGTCTCACTGCTGTCCGCCCTCCAGCAAGCTCTCAGCAGTATGTGTGGGGGCGCTACAGTTCAGACCCTAACACTCCATACTGTAGTCCTGAAAGCTCCTTCCTTCTAAGCGACTCTTCTCTGAGTACTGCGAAAGAGCTTGTTTGGCTGGTGTCCTGCTTCCCTTTGCTGGTATTGCTGGTTCCAGGGGGAAAATATTCGCTTCAGATTTGAAGAGTGACTCAGCTCAGGGGTTAGGGTGGCTGTCCCTCAAAGTGTTTCTCTCTGTGCCTCCTACATTACTCTCTCTTCCCACTGCTTTGGTCCTCTCCTCTCTCCCCATCCCCCAGATCCCCAGGTGAGTGGTTGTGAGAGAGGTTTTCTGCACCGTCACTTTAAGAAGAACCCTGGGTCTGAGAAAACTCTCTTTCTCACAAACAGTATCCTGACTTGTTTTGCAGCTAAATACTGTCCATACACTTCTTCTAGTTTCTGGGGCTGCAGGCTGGGCTTTGTTCCTGGGGCCCAGGTCCCTCCCCTCTTCACTAAACTCTCTTCTCACCACGTGTGTGGCTGCCATTCGCTCCAGGGAGCTGGGCAGCCCTCTCCACGTTTCTGCTTTTTCTACCAGTCTCAATGTGGCTTCTTCAGTGTTCCTTGGTTAAAGAGTCCTCTTAGTTTACTTCAAAGTTGGTTTTTCCAGATGATGGTTCTTAAAATTAAGTTGTAATCCACTTTGGTTCTGGGAGTTGGAAGTTGATACGTCCGCCTACTCCATTGCCATCTTGCTGCCTACCTCTACCTTGAAAGTCTTAATGTTTCGGTGTATCCCCTTGTTGGGCAGATAAAATATATTATGCTTACTTTGTTAAAGACTGCGCTGCCCATGTGGAGGCCCATTGTCCAGGTGATGATATTGGTTGCCCTTCTTGCTTGGGATGGGCATGATTATATTAATGTGTGCTGGAGATAGGCTGTAAGTAGGAAGGATCCTTATAGCCTAAGGCTTAGTTGTTTTGTTTTGGTTTTTTTTACAGGGACAGAGAGAGGCATAGATAGAGACAGACAGACAGGAAAGGAGAGAGGTGAGAAGCATCAATCATTAGTTTCTCATTGCTGTCGAGACACCTCAGTTTTTCATTGATTGTTTTCTCACATGTGCCTTGATTGCGGGTCTTCAGCAGACCGAGCAACCCCTTGCTGGACCAGCGACCTTGGGTCCAAGCTCTATCCACTACACCACTGCCTGGGCAGGTCTAAGGCTTAGTTTTAAGACTAAGCTTTTCGCCACACTCTTGACTGACTGTATGATGTGGGGTGGTGCACTCTCATGAGGAATCCCATTATGCCTCAGATAAGTGACTTTGTATCAGAGACTTCCTTGTTTGTATATTGGATTAAAGGTTTTGAATCTACACTATAAAGTGGGGCAGACCGGGAGCTTGCTCTCTCTCTCTCTCTCTCTCTCTCTCTCTGTTCCTAAGATTAGCATTAGAGAGGAGAGCAGAAAAAGGCCAAGTGGTAGAGGCCAGGAGAAGCAGCCAAGATGGTGGAGTGCTGAGGGAGAAGCCAGTTTGTGCAGAGTTTGTGCAGGAGAAGGAGATGGGGAAGAGAGGTGAATAAGTCTGGTGAGCTAGAAACCTTTGATTCTAGGAAACTCAGATAAGTCAGTGGCTTTGGGAGCCCTGAATGGAAAGGGAAGTGTTTTCCCATTGTGTGTATTTCTTGCCCTCTGGGTGCAAGCTAGGATTAAAGATGATGGCCCACGAGTTCTTGGCTCCATTGTTTCATTAACGACAGTCAGAATCAAATGCGAACCTCCATGGGCCAGGTGGCAGTGATGGTGGCCGTGGCTACTGGCTTTACACTCCTAGACAAATGTTATAATCTTGTTAATGACTGTGCCATAATATCATGCTCTCCCCTGCCCATGTGTGATCAAGGGTATATAAGCAGCCCCTGAACTATTTTGGGGACTGCACGATCTGGGCCTGCAGATGCCCCATGTCAGCCATATGTGGCCAGCATATTTAAAATTTCCTCTTTTCATAAAACTCTTCAAAATTTACTGGACTGGGTGTTTCTACATGAACTTGATGAAGTGAGGTACAGTGCCTTTCAAAATCTGGGTGCAGTATTTTATTACAATTTGAAAGTTCTATCAATGAATCATAGTCTGAACTTTTTGTGTCTGGTTTCTTTCACTTAAGATGAGAATCATATATGTTGTCACATAGATCAGCAGCACATCCATTTATACTGCAGTGTAGTATTTCACTGAATTAATAGACCAGAACTTGTTCATTCCTCCACCTACTGATACACATTGTCTGTAGGTTGTGTGTGGGAGTGGGGTGGGGTATACGAGTAAAGCTTCTATAAAAAAGCCTTCTTGTAAACATATGTTTCATTTATTTTTGGTAAACACTTAAGAGTGCAATTACTAGATCATAAGGTAGGTATGTGTTTAATTTTATAAGAAACCAACAAGTTTTTCAAAGTGCCTGTACCATTCTGCCCTTCCACCAGCAATGTACCAGCAGTGTATGAGATTTGCAGCTGCTCTACATCCGTGCAACATTTCAATTTTAGTCATTCTCATGGGCATGAAATGGGATTTTATGGTGTATTTTTTTAAATCAACCCTTCTCAAAGTAAATTCGTATAAGCAAACTGCACCCATTTTAAGGATACAGTTTGATGAGTTTTTATAAATATATACATATGTGTAACCACTTCCTCAATCAATATATACCACATTTTTATCACTATCCAAAAAGATCACTCAGACTCTGTCACTATAAATAATGTCCATTCCTCCATCCCAAATAGCTACTGATATTATTTTTATCATGATGGATTAATTTTGCCTGGTCTAAAATTTTATAACTGTAATCATTCAGTATATATTCTTTTTGACTGGCTTCTTTTATTCAACATAGTATTTCTAGGATTTATCTATCTTGATATGTATATTGGTAATTTATTTCTACCAAGTAGGAAAGAATTTCATTATATAAACAAACCAAAATCTGTTTTTCCCATTCACCTGTTGATAGATATTTGGCATGTTTCCAGTTCAGGACTTTTATGAATAAAGCTGCTGTTATTTGTATATAAGTCATTGAGTGGACATTGTAAGGTCGGTAAATAATGGGGAAGGTCACGTGAGGAACCCAGATTCAGGAACTTTTGCTAGAGTGGCCTACAACCAAGCAGGCCAAAAAGAAACTTCCCAGGAATCCTTGGGAAAAGAGCGACTGTCCATCAGCCAGTGAGATTTCTCTACATCATATTAGCTCGCCCATCCTACAGACTCTTTAAATATCTACCACACAGATCATCCCAGGTGACTTCTCTGACCCTTGACCTCCGGGGACAGAGAACACCATCTGGGCAGCGCGGTACTAAATAAAGCCTTTACTATTCCACACTTCGTGGCTCCTGCCCCTTCCTTCTTCCTTGGTGGGGAAAAATACCTTACAGACATGTTTACATTTCTCTTAGGTAAATTTCCTAGGAGCAAAATTGTTGGGTCTTATGGCAAGGGTATGCTGCACTTTTTAAGAAAACTGTCAACTTATTTTTCCAAAATGGTTATACCATTTGTACTCTTGAGAGCAATGTGTTGCCTGGCCAAGTGGCTAGTGTGTTGTTCCCGTATGCCAAGGTTTCATATTCAATCCCCAGTCAGGGCACATATAGGAATCAATCAATGAATGCATAAATAAGTAAAACAACAAATCTCTCTCTCTCTCTCCTTTCCTCGCTCTCTAAAATCAACAAATAAAAAAATTAAAAGAATGAGCAATGCATGAAGTTCCAGTCATTCCTTGTATTCACTAACATTTAATATTGTCAGTCCTTCTGATGGAAATGAAAGCATCTCACTGTAGTTTTAATTTGCATTTCCCTGTGCATTTTCATGTTTTGTTTTGTTTTTTTTTTTGGCTATATCTTCTGTTGCAAAGTATTTATTTCAACTCGTTTAAAAATTGGGATGTTTTATTATTGAGTTGTAATAATTATTATTCATTTATTAAGAATTCAGAGGTAAGGCTCATAGTATAATAGAAAGTTTATGTAGGAAATCACAGAGGTAGAAATGAGCTGTAGAGGAGATGGGCTCAGGAAACAAGTTGCAGAGGTGTAGGGTCAATACTGGACATGACCTTTCTCCCTCCACAGCCACATGGCTCTATGTTCACATATCCTAACCTCCACCATGAGATAAAGGGCAAACTAAAACTAAGGTTTTACTAAGAACAATGGAACTGAGTCACCAAATATGTATTAAGGAAGAACAACAAAGTATATGTACCCACCCTCCAACTCCCTACTCACCTGTTTGCTTACAAAAAGACAAAAAGGTTTGCTTGCCTGACCAGGTGGTGGTGCAGTGGATAGAGCATTGGACTGGTATGCGGAAGACCCAGGTTCAAGACCCTGAGGTTGCCAGCTTGAGCACGGGCCCATCTGGCTTGAGCAAAAGCTTGGACCCAAGGTCGCTGGCTCCAGCAAGGGGTTGCTAGGTCTGCTGAAGGCCCGCGGTCAAGGCACATGTGAGAAAGCAATCAATGAACAACTAAGGTATCGCAAAGGCTACGAGAAACTAATGATTGATGCTTCTCACCTCTCTCCATTCCTGTCTGTCTGTCCCTATCTATCCCTCTCTCTGACTCTCTCTCTGTCCTTGGAAAAAATAAAGTTTAAAAAAAATGATAAAAAAAAAGAAGGTTTGCTTGAGTAGCCATCTAAGGCTTAGCTATTTAAACTGTGACCCCACCCTGCTGGGCACAGAAATTTCACTGACTGGCCTCCATCAGTGTTGCCCTTGTAAGTAATAAAGGCAATGTTCATTCCATCTGGTCCTCCCTGTGGTTTCTTTGGGGTCCTGCAACAACACCAAATCCATTTTCTGGGTCTGGACCTCTTGTTGAGGAGGGAGCAAGCCTCCCTTCTGCTTTGAGAGGGGAGAAGCCATAAGACTACAAGGGAAAAGAACCAGCAACAATAACTGAGTGTAAAGCCAGTAGCCACCACCAACCTCACAACCGCCTGGCCCATGCAGGTTCGCATTAGATTCAAACAGACGGTAATGAAACAAAGATGGTGCTCACTCCGGTCACAGTCCAGGAAATCAGTCCACACACATGGGGCCTCAGCCTCACCCCTCATCCCTGAAATCCTGGCAGCTTACAGATATCCCAAGGAGGAGCATGTGGCAATGGTGGCCAGTATTTCCACCCTTTTATCCCAAAATCTCAGCGAACCCGCCAGCATCTTAGCAGGCTCTCCCCACCATCCCAGCAGCCACTTGGCGATGCAAGCCTGACTCCCAGACCATCGATCTGTCCTCCTGTCACCGCCGCTGCTGTTTAACTTCTGGAGTCCGCGGATTGCAACTCCAGCCCTATTCTCCTCATTCTTCAAAGAAGAACTGAAAACAACAGCTCCTTCAGCTTGGCTCGAGCCCCGGGTTGCTGCCACCTTTTGCTCTGTAGGCTTTGCAGCTCTGGCCCAGCCTCAGCCCTGGCCTCCTGCTGCTGCTGGCTCTCCACAACGTCCAGGGCAAGCTGCAACTCATGAACCTGTGATTCCTCCTCCAGCATCTGCTCCATTTCCAGGCGAATCTTGCAAACCTGGTCGGCCTCCTCCTCCAGCACTTCCTCCAGCTCCAGGGTCAGCATCTGTTTCTCCCACATTTCCTCCAGCTCCTTCCACTGCTCGGTTTGCAGGTCCTGGGCAGCGTCTTCCACTGAGCTCTCAGTTTCCTCACACACGGCTGTAAAAGTCAGCCACCCTATAGTCCCCCAAAAGACAGCCATGGGGAACCATAACAGCAGCTAGTCCTCTACTCCACCGCTCAAAGGTGGTGGTGGCTCCATACTCATCTGTATCGAACCCTGCCACAGACTACGCCAAAAATAAAGCCAGTAGCCATCGCCACCATCACAGCCACCTGGCCCATGCAGGTTTGCATTAGATTCAAACAGACGGTAATGAAACATTGGAGCCAAGAACTGGTGAACCATCATCTTTAATCCTAGCTTGCACCCAGCAGGCAAGTAAAAACACACACTGGGCTCCAAAACTCACTCATTCAACGCTCACAAAGCTACTGACTTATCCAAGTTTCCTAGAATCAAAGGCTTCTAGCTCACCAGTCTTATTCACCTCTGTTTCCCATCTCCTTCTTCCTGCACAAACTCTGCACAAACTGGCTCCTCCCTCAGCACTCCACCATCTTGGCTGCTTCTCCTGGCCTCCTCCACGTGGCTTTACTCTGCTCTCCTCTCTAATGCTAACCTCAGGAACCAAGAGAGACAGACAGACAGAGAGCAAGCTCCCAGTCTACCCCACTTTATAGTGTAGAAATTCAAACCTTTAAGCCAATCTACAAATAAGAAAGTCTCTGATACAAAGTCACTTATCTGAGGCATAACGGGATTCCTCATGAAAGTGCACCACCCCACATCATGCAATCAGTCAAGGGTGTGGGGAAAAGCTTAGTCTTAAAACTAAGCCTTCAACTATAAGGACCTTACAGCCTGTCCCCCACACACAATAATGTAATAACACCCATCCCAAGCATAAGGGCAACTAATATCACCTGGGCAATGGGCTTCCACGTGGGCAGTGCCATGTTTAACAAAGTGAGCATAATGCAGTATATTTTATCTGCCCACCACTGAATCCAGCAGTTATAAATTAACTACATCCAACTGTTCTCTAAATGGTTGTTTAGAGCCACTTGCAAATACAAAGCAAGAAAGCAGGATCTGGATGTAGCTACAACCAGTGATCTAGAAACCCCTTCCTCCTTGCTTACCCACCGAAACTCCCCTTCCTCTCTCCTTGAGTCCTGGGAAACCTTAAAACAAAGAAATCTCATGCGCATTGCTTAGATATTGTAAAGGTATAGTGTATAACCTGTGAGAAAATTGAATTCGGGGAGCTCGTGTTTTGATGCTACTAACTCCACATGCTCTGCCGGCTACTAATAAATTCTCCTTCCTTCATCAATTAAGTTGTCTGAGTGTCTTATTCTCCATCAGGGTTGCTCCTGCAACATTGTGATACAAGAGGTAAAAGAAGGGCCCTTAGAACTTAGAAAAGGGAGGGGGGCAAGAAAAGTGCTCTTGGGAAAAGGCACAGGCTGCTACACGGAGAGAGTTACCCTGAGTCTTCCGTCCTAAGGATTTCTAAGGGTGGGGGTTTTAGAGGAGGTCCCAGGGGAGGATCTCAAGTGTATATTCATCAACTCTCCAGGTGTATCCTTTAAGGGTTCTGGTGTCCACTGCTTGGTAACTAGCAGAGCAGGGAATCATACAGTTCTCCACAGTAGCTGCACAAGTCTGCATTGGATGAACAAATGGGACTATATCAAACTAAAAAGCTTTTGCACAGCAAAAGACACCATGAACAAAATAAAAAGACAAACCACACAATGGGAGAACATATTCGCCAACACGTCTGATAAGGGATTAATAACCAAAATTTATAAAGAACTTCTAAAACTCAACACCAGGGGTGTAAACAATCCAACTTAAAAAATTAGCAAAAGAACTTAATAAACACTTCTCCAAAGAGGACATACAAATAGCCGATAGGCATATGAAAAATGTTCAAACTCACTAATCTTCGGAGAAATGAAATGAGATACCACCTCACACCTGTCAGAATGGCGCTCATTAACAAATCAACACACAATAAGTGTGGTGAGGGTGTGGAGAAAAGGAAACCCTCTTACCTTTTCTTTTATAAAACTATTTTTTTAAAGAGAGTTTATTGTATTTTATTTTATTTTTGTGGCAGAGACAGAGAGAGTCAGAGAGAGGGACATATAGGAACAGACAGACAGGAAGGGAGATGAGAAACATCAGTTCTTTGTGTGGCTCCTTAGTTGTTCATTGATTGATTTCTCATATGTGCCTTGACTGGGGGGCTACAGCAGACCAAGTGACCCCTTGCTCAAGCCAGCGACCTTGGGTCCAAGCTGGTGAGCCTTCCTCAAACTGGTTCAGCCCGTGCTCAAGCTGGCGACCTCAGGGGCTCGAACCTGGGTCCTCCACATCCCAGTCTGATGCTCTATCCACTGTGCCACCGCCTGGTCAGGATAATACTATTTTTTAATCTAAGTCTAGTTCTTTGTCATTCTTTTTTTTGTAAAAATCATCTCTTATGAAGGGACTAATAAAATCCTTAGGTGTAAGGTTTTAGATCAGTTTCAAGATGTTCTTGTGAAAATAAAAATCCCATTTTTGTCCATGTTTAGAAAAAATCATTCTTTTCTAAAAAAATTTTTTTCATTCTCTCTCAATTTTTTTCCAATACAAAAAAAAAATGCATGTTTGACATATTTTATGAAGGAGAGTTTAAGAGAAAATCAGTTCAAGTCACAGAGAACAGTAATCCTATCGGTATTTCAATAGTGTTGAATACCATACTGTAAAGCCAGTAGCCACGGCCATTATCACAGCCGCCTGGCCAAGGCAGGTTCGCATTAGATTCAAACAGTCGGTAATGAAACAGCGGAGCCAAGAACTGGTGAGCCATCAGCTTTAATTCTAGCTTGCACCCGACGGGCAAGCAAAAACACACCCTGGGCTCCAAAACTCACACATTCAGTGCTCACAAAGCTACTGACTTTTCCAAGTTTCCTAGAATCAAAGGTAGATTCTAGCTCACCAGACTTATTCACCTCTGTTCCCCATCTCCTCCTGCACAAATTCTGCTCAAACTGCCTTCTTCCTCAGCACTCTGCCATCTTGGCTGCTTCTCTTGCACGTGGCCTTAATCTGCTCTCCTCTCTAAACTAATCCCAGGAACCAAGAGAGAGATCAAGCTACTGGTCTCTCCCACTTTATACCGTAGAATCAAAACCTTTTAATCCAACTATACAAACAAGGAAGTCTCTGATACAAAGTCACCCATCTGAGGCATAACGGGGTTCCTCCCTACATCACCACCCTACATCATCCAATCAGTCAAGGGTGTGGAGAAGAGCTTACTCTTAAAACTAAACCTTAGGCTATAACAACCCGGCCTGCTTACATTACAGTCTTTCCCCCACATCCAAGCATAAGGGCAAATAAAATCACCTGGGTGATGGGCTTCCATGTGGGCAGCGCCATCTTTAACAAAGTGAGCATAATAGATGTTCTTATGAAAATAAAAATCCCATTTTTGTCCATGATTAGAAAAAATCATTCTTTTCTAAAAAAATATTTTTTCATTCTCTCTCAATTTTCTTCCAATACAAAAAAAAATGCATGTTTGACATATTTTATGAAGGAGAGTTTAAGAGAAAATCAGTTCAAGTTACAGAGAACAGTAATCCTATCAGTATTTCAATAGTGTTGAATACCATACATAATTTTTTATCTATGGTAGGCATTTTCTGTCACTGTCTTTAATGTAGTTTTAAGTAGTGACCTAATATCATTTTACTGTTTTGAAATAACTGCACCCTAACTTTTTACTAACCATTTAGAATTAAATGTTTCTAAGTTTTAACTATTAAAGAGCTGAGTGACACAGGCACCTAAGTCTGTGCTTCAGGTAAAAGGTCCAAAAAACTAAAAGGATGGGCAGGGTTATTTCCATTTCTCAACATTTGCTTAGGTTAACATTTTTTTTAACACGTGTAGTTGTTTGGATTTTTCTCCTTTATTCAAGCCCTGTTTCTTAATGGAGCGCTTTTGGCAGTACTCCCTGCCTCCATTCCTTTTCTATTTAATGATACGCAACCCCGGGCGAGCCTTCTTCTGTCTTCCGCCCCCCCCCCCACGTGGTACAGCAGCTCCGGAGGGTGGAAAACCGCTTTCCCAGGCGCCATCTATGGGAATTTTCCCGGACCGCCCAGGTATCCGGCCTGGAGAGAGTTGAGGAGCGCGATTCTCGCTATCCTGCGAGTCTGCGTAGGCGGAACCCGCCAGCCTCCTCGGTCGGCCGGAAGTGCAGGCGAGGACTACACTTCCCGACAGGCAGCGGGACACGTTCCCGCGGCGGGATGGCTGCGGAGAACGTCCGGGGAGCATTCCCTCCCGACGTGGCGCGCGGGACGCTGCTGGCGGCCGGTAGTTACCGAGGTGAGGCATGAGCGGCGCCCTCCCCCGGCCGCCTCAGGTCCTGCCACCTCCCCCGACGAGGGGTGCGCGGTGCGGGGCTTAGCAGCCGGGGCGCGTGCCCTCGGCTTGCGCACGGTGTGCCGCGACCGCGCCAGCGAGGGCGGCGGCCGCCATGGAGGTGAGCGGGCCGGAAGACGACCCTTTCCTGTCTCAGCTGCATCGGGTGCAGTGCCCCGTGTGCCAGCAGATGATGCCCGCCGCGCACATCAACTCGCACCTGGACCGCTGTCTGCTGCTCCACCCCGCGGGGCACGCCGAGTCTGCGGCCGGGCCGCACCGCGCCGGGGAGCGGCCCGAGGCGCTGTCGCCACCCAGTGCCAAGAGGCGACGACTGTCGGAGGGCGCGATGTCGAAGCAACCGGCCACCCCGCCGGCGGCCGAGAGCAGTGAGGGCGAGGAGGGCGACGACGGCGGCGGCGAGAGCGAGAGCCGAGAGAGCGACGACGCGCCGCCCACGCCCAGCGGCGCCCGCCCCATCCCCGACTTCCCGGCGGCCCGCTCCGGCAGCCCCGGCAGGAAGAGCGCAGGCAAGCGGCCGGCCGCCGCCGCCGCGGGCAGCGCGTCCCCGCCGAACTGGGACGAGGTGGGGCCGCAGGAGGAGGAGGCGGCGGCGGCTGGCGATGGCGATGGCGATGGCGATGCCGACGGCGAGGACGACCCGGGCCGCTGGGAAGCCGGCGTCGCCACCACCGCCGTAGCCTTCGGGGCCGGCGGCGGGGCCCGCGCGCACTCCCGGGCGCCGGCGGCGGAGGAGGTCCGGCAGAGGCTGGAAGGCAAACCGCTGGCCGACAAGATGCGGCCCGACACGCTGCAGGACTACATCGGGCAGAGCAGGGCTGTGGGGCAGGAGACTCTGCTCAGGTCCCTTCTGGAGACGAACGAAATCCCCTCGCTCATCCTGTGGGGACCGCCGGGCTGCGGCAAGGTGAGTGCGCCTTGCTGGGAAGGTGCCGAGCGGGGCTCCTCTCCACGGGCCGCGCGTGGGTCTATTGGAGACCTGCGGCGTGGGCTGGCCCCGAAGAATCTGCCCTCGCGTCCCGGAATAGCGAAGTTTGAGTGCAGGGGCAGGTGGAATTGTGATGGGTGCGACATGGCCCACCCACCCAGATTCATAGGATACATTTTCTGTCGTTTTCACAATGAGAACGTCCGGATTCGTAGTTTTACAAGAATATGTGGGCATAAATGTGATCTACTGTCCTGTTCCGACACCACATTCATGGCCAAATTCTCAAGGAAACATGCTGCAAATTGCAGATCATTTGTATGTTACATTTTTAGGTATATAGATTGAGTTTTGAAAAAAAAGTCAAAACATTTTAATTTCTGTTGTGCTTTTTTTCCTACTAGAACACTTGAAAAACTTGGAGCGTTAAGACTGAATAGAAGAATAGACTGAGGTGTTTATGTGATTTTTTTTTTTTAATCCCTAGGAAGAGGGAGAAGTATGAGCACCAGTAAATGAAATGCAATACTCAGAATCTGAATATAATGGCATTCTCAGAGCTTTCATATTCCCGCTTGGGGTAGTATACATAACTTTTGATTTCTCTCCTGTTTGTCTTTCCAGCTTCATCTCCCACAACTTAATCATATCTCCCTTTACTCCAGTTCCTGGAGTTGTTCCTTTTGTGCCTTCTAGTTTGCATTCATATTTTCCCTTTGGCCAGAAATCGTATTCACGCAAATAACATGTTACCGTGGTGGTCGATTTAGTTGATACCCCATTTAGGGAATTGTGTAGTAGCATTTTTATTAATTGTGAATTCTTTACATAAAACCATGAGAATGGCTGATCAGCTGTTGATATTCCCACAAGGCAAGAAGAATAACCCCAGGGAGATAAGTAAGATGAAACCGGAAAATGCTGGACAAAAGATTTAGTGGTCTGGGCTGCTCTGCCTAGTGGTTGGTGATTACGCACAAAGCCTAGGAGTATGTGGCATGGTAGCCAATAGGCTGGGATTTGCTAAAGCAGCAGCCACAGTCTCACCCTGCTGTACAACTTCTAGAAATTAAAGTGCCACATTCCATTCATTGAGTGGTAAATTTGACTCTGGTTAACAATCTTCCCCTTTGCTTTATTCCCATCTTTATTACCACACATATTGTTAACAACAGTAATGTTATTCAGAGCATTTGCTAACTTGTAAAGCACCATTAAATCCAGAAACAGCAGTGTATTCCTTGGATCTCCTTTGCTTTCTGGTAAGTACTAACATAATCAAAGTGCTGTTTCACCTTCCAAAGTAGACGTTCAGAAGTGACATGCAGTCATCTTAAGTGCTGAGTAGTACAATAGTTGTCAGTGGTCTCTCAGTTCAAAAGCTCACTCTCCTTTTCTAAGCTGCAGTGATAAGCTTCTAGTTGTGGGATTGTGGCCCTGCACATCAGTTCTCAGCCTAGCCCTTTGGCCTTAATGCTTTCTTGGTCCAGAAGAGATCACAGCTGTCACTCACGGTCTACTAAATCAAAACAGCTGTTCATTCTACTGGTATTCCAAAGCTCTTCAGAGTCCCCCTCAAAAAAGGAATCAAATGGGGTAAGGTACAAAGGAGAAAAATATTAGGATTAGCCTGAGGTTCAGATACGTTCTTGTTTTATTTATAACATTTTTTTAAATTTTCTGATAATGTGCAGTGGTATTTCAGATTGTGTCTGTGCTGCTAAGTATTTCTTAGAGGTCAAGTTGTTTGGTAAATTGTGCTTATGCTGCTTGGGTTTGTACTCATGGGTACTTTCTTCTGTGTGTTTGATCAGCTTTCCAAACTCTGTTATCTTTCCTAGACCACCCTGGCCCACATCATAGCCAACAAGAGCAAGAAACATAGCATAAGATTTGTGACATTGTCTGCGACAAATGCCAAGACAAATGATGTGCGAGATGTCATAAAACAAGCTCAGAATGAAAAGAGCTTTTTCAAAAGGAAAACCATACTTTTTATTGATGAGATTCATCGGTTTAATAAATCTCAGCAGGTATATTAAGTTTTCTTCCTTTTGGTCATTGCTAACATTAGGTAGAGTATAAAGTATGTGAGATGACTTTGAAAAATATTAAACAATATGCAAATTCTAGGAATTGTTGTTATTAACTCTATCTACAAAGAAGCATAGGCTGCCAGCCCATCTCTTTTGAGCCCATTTCTTCCCTTTTTCTTAGTGTTTTTTATGACAAGAAAATGCTTTCTCTATCTGTTAAATTAAATTATCATGTATCAGGGGTCCTCGGATTATGACACTGTTTCATTTCTACAACAGTGCCATAACCCTAATTTTGATGTAAGTCGAAACACACCCTGGCCTAAGTCACCTACCTATCCTAATACAGTTGTAAATCATAATCTAGAACATAAAAACACAATTAAGCCCTAGGAAAAGAATACTGTGTATTCTGCTCCACAGTCCGTAAGTACCTAAATACGTCTTAATTTATTTTTAAGTTTTTTTGGGGAGTGAGCGTCATAAACTTGAAACATATGTTGAGATTGTCATAACCCCAGGACCCCCTGTATATCCCTGAACTATTCATACCAAAAAAGCAGCTTCAGATCAGTTTTTAGGTTTTTAGAAATTTTTAAATATTAGCAATCTAGTGAATAACGTAACCTAATTTTAAATTGCTCCTCTATTAAGTGTTTTTATTTTCAAGATTAGAGTGTTTTCTGTAACTTCAGGTTCTTGTCAAGATGAAAGTCACAATATCTAATTATTACTATTTATATTTAAATGGATTTCTAAAAAGTAAAAGGATTATTTTTGTAAACAAAGCCACTTTTGTATTCTCCCTAAATAAACATAAACTTTTTCAGGTATACTTTTTAAAAATATATTTGTTAATGGCTTTGTAGTCAGAGATAGAAATATTTTACAAAACCCTATTAAGCTTTTTTGCTGGATTTAAATCTCTTGACAAAATAGACCCTTAGAGTTCTGACTGGCTGTTAGCTCTCCAGGTTTCATATTGGACCATTGACTTATCTTAGCATTTCTTCCCCATAAGTAGCATCTGATGGTTACATATTCGTTGTTAAATATATATACACACGTATATAACATGTTTACCAAGTTTATTAGGAAGATTAGCAATATGACTGAGGACATGTAGTGGAAGATTTTGGAAATATTAATGTTTTTGTGTTTTGGGGTTTTTTTTTACAAGGACAAAGAGAGAGTCAGAGAGAGGGATAGACAGACAGGAACAGAGAGGTGAGAAGCATCAATCATTAGTTCCTCGTTGCCATTGCAACACCATAGTTGTTCATTGATTGCTTTCTCACATGTGCCTTAACTGCGGGCTTTCAGCAGACCGAGCAACCCCTTGCTGGAGCCAGTGACCTTGGGTCCAAGCTGATGAGCTTTTGGTCAAGCCAGATGGGCCTGTGCTCAAACTGGCAAACTCGGGGTCTTGAACCTGGGTCTTCCGCATCCCAGTCTGACGCTCTATCTACTGCGCCACCGCCTGGTCAGGCTGTTTTTGTGTTTTCTGTAAATAAATAACTTCTATATTTAAACTACGTCAGTTTGACCTTGGAATAAAAGATTTTTTTTTTTTTTAAGTGAAAAAAAACGTTGAAACTAGAGTAGAATTCTACTTTGAGCTCTTAGTCAACCAGCAAGAGACCAGGCTTAGACATTAACTTTCCAGATGTGGTTTAGGCTTAAGAAGCATTAATTGTGCTCTCCTGCTCTTGCATTCATAGTCAGTGAATGTAAAGCTACTATTCCTGAAACCACAATAGGAAAAGGAAAGAATGGATATCCAACTTACATAGGATTCTGCTGCTTGTTGTTGACTGGAATCAATTTCTTCTGTTTTCCTCCCATGATAGGACACGTTTCTTCCTCACGTGGAATGTGGGACAATCACTCTGATTGGGGCCACCACAGAAAACCCTTCCTTTCAAGTCAATGCTGCTCTTCTGAGCCGCTGTAGGGTTATTGTTCTTGAGAAGCTTCCAGTAGAGGCAATGGTGACTATTTTAATGCGAGCAATCAACTCACTAGGCATCCACATCCTAGATTCCAGCCGTCCCACTGACCCTCTGAGTCACAGCAGCAACAGCAGTTCTGAGTAAGTTGATTGTGCAGTATCTTAAAGTCACACGACTCCCAGAGAATTCCCTGGTGGTCTTCCAGAAAGGGCTGGGCAGCAGTAAGGAGAGGGTAGAGACAGAGAAGAAATGTTGATCTAATAATAAAAACAAAAGAGGAGGGAAGTATAGAATTATACCAAATATATCTTCAAATGTTTTCTTTTAAGGTGTAAATTTTGTAGTTTACAATGGCTGTATCTGTAATTCTTCAAGCTTTAACATTGCTTTGCCCGTGATTTTAGTTTTTGCATGTTTGCTTTTGTGCTTAGGGATTTGGTTCTTTACCCAGCACACTCTTTAAAGTATTAGAAGACTATGAGAATCCTTAATTGAATATTTTTTATGGAATAGACTTAAAATTCTTTTGAGATTTATACTCAGATTCTAGTTTTCTTTCTTTCCTGCAGTCTACTCTTTTAAAAATATTAAGGAAAGTCTGACCAGGCAGTGGTGCAGTACATAGAGTTCGACTGGGATGCAGAGGACCCAGGTCCGAAACCACAAGTTCGCTGGCTTGAGCACAGGCTCACCAACTTGAGTGCGGGGTCACTGGCTTGAGCAAGGGGTCACTAGCTCAGCTGTAACCCCCTACCAACCCCCGGTCAAGGCTCATATGAGAAAGGAATCATTGAACATCTAAGGTGCTGCAATGAAGAATTGATGCTTTTCATCTCTCTCTTTTCCCTTCCTGTCTGTCCCTATATGTTCCTCTCTCTGACTCTGTCTTTGTCAATGTGTGTGTGTGTGTGTGTGTGTATAATAAAAATTAATGCGCATGGTACCATAAAATTCCTTAAATTATTTTAGAATGATTTTTGCATACTCTAAAAGTAACTTTTTTTTTTTTTTACAGAGACAGAGTCAGAGAGAGGAATAGATAGGGACAGACAGACAGGAATGGAGAGAGATGAGAAGCATCAATCATCAATTTTTTGTTGTGGCACTTTAGTTGTTCATTGATTGCTTTCTCATATGTGCCTTGACCGTGGGGCTACAGCAGACCGAGTAACCCCTTGCTCAAGCCAGCGACCTTGGGTCCAAGCTGGTGAGCTTTGCTCAAACCAGATGGGCCCGCACTCAAGCTGGTGACCTTGGGGTCTCAAACCTGGGTCCTCCTCATCCCAGTCCGACACTATCCACTGTGCCACCGCCTGGTCAGGCTAAAAGTCAAATTTAGTTCCATGAAGATAAAGGAATTTAACTGAAAAGGACACATTAAAGGCTGTCTTTTTCCTTTAAGTAGTCTTATCTCTGTATGATGAGTGCTAAATTAGTTCCTTAATTCACAGGATCTATATCATGGGTAATCAGTTAGATTACTTGAGTCAGAAGTTTTCATTTATTTATATTTGACTATATTCTTAGATGTCATTGATTCATGTGTCAGCTGAAATAATGCAGTGGCACATAATCTGGTAGGATAAGAGGCTAATGCTTACCTCTTCATGTCATGGACCGCACAGCTGCTGATTCCTGCCCCGAGGCCAAGGCCTGGAGACACTCTTCTGGGAGCATGACAGTACAAGACATAGGCTCAGGGTTTAGGTTTCTGCAGTCTCTCCCTATGTGTCTGGCTTCTCCCATTTGCTCATGTCTCGGATGCAGAAGTTATGCTTTGCCTTATGTAAGACCTGAATCATGGCCAAGAACCCCCAGGCCAAACAAAGTCTAGTTGTGATGGGCTAGCCATCTGCACTGTGGCTCAGAAGGTGTATGGAACTTGTCAGTGTCAGTCAGGCGTACTCATACATAGGAGCCCTTTGTATGCTGGGCATTTGTTTCCTCTTCCAGTCACTGCCAAGCCATCGGAGTAAAACGAGTACAGTAGAACCACGGAGCTCGTCTTAAAAAGGATTCTGCATTTTAACAGGATTCACACGTCACTTGCAAATACACTAAAATTTGAGAGGAGCAAGTGAAAGAATTAAGTTTCTTTATTGCTGAAACTTAGAGTATGGTACAAAGCTAGGATTCTTAATCTGCTAAAATTGCCTTCTAGTCAGAGAAACCTCCTCTATCAAATTGTTTACTTTTTCCACTATCACTCATTTAGAACTGATCCAAACTGTTACTTCTTTTCATTCTCATGTTTACATTTTTTTTAAATTTTATTTATTTATTATTATTTTTTACAGGGACAGAGAGAGAGTCAGAGAGAGGGATAGATAGGGACAGACAGGAACGGAGAGAGGTGAAAAGCATCAATCATTAGTTTTTCATTGCCATTACGACACCTTAGTTGTTCATTGATTGCTTTCTCACATGTGCCTTGACTGCGGGCCTTCAGCAGACTGAGCCACCCCTTGCTGGAGCCAGCGACCTTGGATCCAAGCTGATGAGCTTTTTACTCAAGCCAGATGGGCCCGCGCTCAAGCTGGCAACCTCGGGGTCTAGAACCTGGGTCTTCCTCATCCCAGTTTGACGCTCTATCCACTGCGCCACTGCATGGTCAGGCTCATACTTACTTTTTTATATCATCTGCCTTCCTGGGAAGGTCAGGAGGATAAAAACTTTTCCTTCTTGTTCATATTATACCAGCACCCACAGCGTCTAGCATATAATACATGTTTAGGAAAGTTTGTGAATGAATAAATAAATTATAACTTTCAATGTGAGAGAAATAGTTTAATTTTTTTTTTTTTTTAATAATCCAACATAAGGGATGATTGCTCCATTGCCTAAGTAATAAAAACCTTTTCCTTTAATACTAGAGTTCAACCAAGCAAGCAGAGTGAAATCAGTTGGTTTGCTTGTTAGAAATTCAGACAAAAAGTTAAGTTGGAAGATGTCACAGACCATGGAAAGAATTCTTACATTACTAGTGATTCCCTGATAGAAGTACCTGGCCACTCCAATTGCCATGGATCATGAATAGTGGGTTGTGCTGTCTTAGGTTTAGATCAAGTTTTACTTTCTAATTTCCTACTGACTGGTACTAATTACATATACACTTTTGTGGACATAAATTAGATTTGGTTACACTAATCTAGTGCGGAGGAAAGACTCTTGATCCCGAATAATTTCTCTCTCTGGAAAGTTCTGAATGTGCATTTGTATTCTTATGTTTAGGTGCCCGAGATAACCACTAGAGCATTTACAGGGAAATCCCAGATTGTTGACCGCTGTACGTGAGAGGAGCTGAGCGGGTCCTGACCCTGGAAGCTCATCAAGCTGATGTTCACACCATTCTTAGTTTCACTTAAGGAGTTGTGAATTCTTATGCAGTATATATTTGCATATTATGAATTCTCATTAGCATACGATGAAACTGTTCCTTTTTTCTACTTTTCTTTTACATTGAGTCCAAAGCATTCATGGGTATAAAAAATGCAGCTCCTAGCCAGTCAGCTTCATAGCAGTATCAGGGACACAGAGAAGTTTCTCTGACTTGTCTTTTTGCTCTGCCATTTTCAGCACAGGGCTTCTACCTCATGCCCCACAGTGGTTACTGGAGACCTTGGCATTATATTTGCATTTCAGGCAACAGGAAAGAGGAAGGGCCAAAGAACAGAATTATTACCTTCCTCTCGCCCTCCAGCTTTAGTGTGACATCTACAAAGTAGTACTCTATACATACTCAATTGTGTTTTGGTTGTGAAGAGAAAGATGGAGGAAAGCTGGTAATTTATGGTGAATTGTCTTCCATAGTCCTTTATGAAGAATCAATAGTTTTCATGTATTTTGTTCTCTAAGCATTTTGAGCACATGGTACAGAAAAGCATGTTATCTGTGCATTGGGTTAATTTTGAAGTCCAGGGAAAGCATCCATGCATGGTCTATCATCTGATGTATTTGTGCTGTTGAAAAATGAGAAAGTAAACTAGTGTTTCTTCACCCAGCATTACTTGTTGCTTTGAAGGATTGTAAAGTTCTAGATCATAGGACACATGTGTATTCAAAAACACCTGTAAAGAATCAGTTGCTGGTAGACCAGATAATAGTGCCTAGTTGTGGACGTGGGGATAGTGAAGTGAGAGGCCGTGATGCCGTTACTGTCTGACTAGCAGTTCCCAGAGCTGGTTGCAGGAGTTGAAGTGGCTTCTGTCCTGAAATAAAGGTGCTGTGGCGTGGCTTGAAGACTGAAGCTTTTCTTTGGTCATCTTGAGAACGGAGCCCAGGCAAGGTGACCCCCAAATGAGATGGTCCCAAACAAGATGGCTACAGATTTGTTTCTCAGTTTGTTTGTTTTTAATAAAAGTTTGAACTATTGTATCTGCCCTGTAAAAAGTAATCTTTTCTAACATTGAATAGAAAGAAAGGTAGTGGAATAACAGCATAGAAGGTACTGGTCAGAAGGAATTGAGGATTTTAATTTTCCTTAAAAATGTTTCAATATAAAGGTAAATTAACATACATTATTAAATATGTCTATAAAGACATATCCCAGGGACCTGTGGCTTCTTTGACAAATTACCACAAACTGTGGCTTAAGAGAACAGAAATTTATTCTCTCACAACAAAGGCTCAAAGTTGAAATCAGACTGTTGGCAGGGTCACACTCCCTCCAGAGACTGTAGGAGAAAGTCCTTCCTTTCAGATTCCAGAGGCTCCTGGCATTCCTTGGCTTGTGGCAGGATCATGCTAATCTCTGTCTCCATCTTCACATGGTCATCTCCTCTGTCCCTCTGCCTTGTCTTTTATTGTCTTCTGTAAAGATATTTGTCATTGGATTTAGGACCCACACTAAATCTAGAATGATCTCATCTTGAGATCTTATGGTAGTTATATTTACAGGTTCAGGGTTAGGACTTAGACACATTTTTTGGAGCTGTTACTCATCCCACTGTGCCCTGCCAAATGTATTGGATATAGCATGATTTGGAAACAGAAAGGGGCATCATCTGTGAAGTTCATATCCTCTCTTTTTGGAGACAGGTTTATTTTCATTTTGGTTATCATGGAAGCAGCTGAGCTTAGGATTCTGCCATGAAGATTTGTAGTTCTAGAGAATATAAGCCTGACCAGTCTAATAAAAATGATTCTTATTACTAATGATAACATTGAGTTCTCATGATGTCCAGACACTGCTCTAATAAGCTTTTTACAAGTCTCATTTAATCCTTTAGAAGGTAGATAGTATCTCCTTTTTACTAGATGAAGAAACTGAAGCACAAAAAGTTTAAGTCACATGCCAAGATCACCCAGCTTGACTAGGATGGAACCAGTTTTTGAAGTCATGTTTCTAACTACTAAGCTACCTCAGTTGTTAGACGGGGTCTAGGTAGAGAGGTAAAAGAGTTACTTATACTTAGCATCCAGTTAAAACAGTTACTGGTAAATATTAATATTCTAACCTTTCTCTGTGTTTCTTTGTGTAAGGGCAACACTATTAATTTGTAAAATATTTAAGAGACAAGATTTCCAGCTATAATATAGTAGTAGTGTCTTTTAACCAGACCTGTGTATCAAAATTACCAGGGATGCATCATGACAATACATGTATGTGCACAGGGTCTATCCCTGGAGATTTCAGAATCAGTACATCTGTGGTAAGATAGACAAAGGCTGCACTTTTGGCAAGTTTTCTAAAATTGATGCACTTTCCTAGTTGAGGACCACTGCATAGCATTACCCTAACCATGGAATGTTTATTTTCTTTAGTGAAAGAGATTCACAGAGTACTCTTCTGTAATGTAGGAAGAACTTAATTGAACCATGTATATTCTTTTGTTCTGCCATGAAATAACAGGTTTGTTTTCAGTATCTCACTCCTTCAACTTAAATATCCAGCCATCTCAATAGAATCCTCCAAATCCCAGTGTCATTCATCAGACAAACAAAAGAGCAAAAGGATTCATACACCTGGAAGAAAAAAGAACAGGAAGAAGTTGTCTTTACAGCATGCTTTCCACATTTCTGCTAAGTCCAGAGCGTGTCACTTCAGCCAGAGAAACTAGGCTGTATTTTTTATTTCTAGGTCTTATTAAGAAATATGATCTTTTCCAAAGCATTTATTTTAACTATTTTTTTGCTGCTTATTATGAAACTGTTGAGGGTATTTCTTTTATCACATTATAACAATATAATTTATTATCTCTTGCTTCTTTCTCTATAGGATGCTATGAAATTTCAGGCACTCTATCTCTAAGGTAACTTGTGCCTCATTTAATCCTGTTCTAACTTTGAAAAGTTACTTTCAAATGAAAAATATTTTGTAAGATTATGCTTAAATTTTAAAGTCATGTTAATTTTTCTGGACTAGGAGTACTCTTTCAAGATACATTGTGTAGTAGTTACAGTTGGCAGAGGAGTTTTGCAAATAAAAGTATAAATACAAATGCTCCCTCTCCTAAGATCTCACAGGATATTCGCACATTTTATTACTCCTCATACCTAGGTGGAAGGAACTAGCATTCAGGAAATACTGAGTGGTAAAAAGAACCTTTCAAATATCCCATACAGTGTTCTTTTTTCTTTTCTTTTTTTTTTTTTACAGGGACAAGAGAGTCAGAGAGAGGGATAGATAGGGACAGACAGACAGGAACGGAGAGAGGTGAGAAGCATCAATCATTAGTTTTTCATTGCTGTCGCAACACCTTAGTTCATTGATTGCTTTCTCATATGTGCCTTGACCGCGGGCCTTCAATAGACTGAGCAACCCCTTGCTGGAGCCAGTGACCTTGGGTCCAAGCTAGCGAGGTTTTGCTCAAGCCAGATGGGCCCAAACTCAAGCTGCCAAGCTTGGGGTCTCGAACCTGGGTCTTCCGCATCCCAGTCCGACGCTCTATCCACTGCGCCACTGCCTGGTCAGGCAGCACTGCAGTATTAGAGGCCACACATTTTTTTCTGCCTTCAAAGTACTCCTGTCTTTATATAGCAGTGGTTCTTAACCTGGGTTCTATCGAACCCTAAGGGTTCGATGAGTCGGTCTCAGGGGTTCAGAGAAGCCTCTGCCGCAGAGGCCAGAATAAAGTAATACTGTAATTTGTTGTGAGTTCATGCACTTTGTTGGTTTTGTTCTTTGAGCAAGGTGATGTTCATGCATGGCTCATTTTGTGCACCAGTAAAATAACATATACCTATGTCCTGAATTTGGAAAAAAAAATATTTTATTTATCACTAAAGAAGGGTTCGGTGAATGCACATATGAAAACTGGTGGGTTCGGTACCTCAAAAGAGGTTAAGAACCACTGTTATATAGAAAGGACAGATTCATAGAAAAGGGATGCATACCAAAATATTAATGAAGGCAATATAGCAATAAATTACTTTTAACCCTTTATCTCTATTTTTAAATTTTAATACAGTGTAAATTTTGTAAAGAAGTAATATTTAGAATTCTGGGTATATTGTTTTTTTAAAAATTTAATTAGACTGACCAGGTGGTGGCGCAGTGGATAGAACATTGGACTGGGATGCAGAAGATCCAGGTTCGAGAACCCGAGGTCTCCAGCTTGAGCGTAGGCCCATCTGGCTTGAGCAAAAGCTTGTCAGCTTGGACTTAAGGTGTCTGGCTCCAGCAAGGGGTTGCTCAGTCTGCTGGAGGCCCACTGTCAAGGCACATGTGAGAAAGCAATCAATGAACAACTAAGGTGTTGCGGCAGCAACAAAAAACTAATGATTGATGCTTCTCACCTCTCTCCATTCCTGTCTGTCCCTATGTATCCCTCTCTCTTACTCTCTCTCTGTCCCTGTAAAAAAGAAAAACTTAATTATTGAGGATGCAAACTGTACATAATATCCCAATTTTGTTTTAAATTAGATGTAAGGTTTATGGTTGAAGGGTTAAATGGATCATAAAGGAAATTCAAGAAAGACCAAGGTAGCTGTTACTATCTCTAGGTAGAGGAGATAATGGATTTGGGCGAGGGTGTTATACTTTCTAATATCTTGTAATGTAAAAGGAAATAAATGTTTCACTCTGAAATTGTGGGAAAATTTAAGTTAATTCATTCATTATTGTGCAGACATCGAATGCCTATTCTCTACCAGGCTCTGGGAATACAAAGAATAAAATGTAATTCCTATTCTTTTTTTTAATTTTTTTTAATTATTATTCTTTTTTTTATTTTATTTTAGAGAAGAGACACAGAGTGAGTGAGAGAGAGAGAGAGAGAGAGAGAAAGGAGGAGGAGCTAGAAGCATCAACTCCCATATGTGCCTTGACCAGACCAGTGCAGGGTTTTGAACTGGCGACCTCAGTGTTCCCAGGTCGACGCTTTATCCGCGCCACCACAGGTCAGGCCTGTAATTCCTATTCTTGAGGCCTCAGCATTTAGTGGGAATGGGAAGATAACAATTGTGGTTTTTTTGTTTGTTTGCTTAGTTTTATTTTTCTTTTAAATCATTTTTTGTTTTTCAGTTACAGTTGACATACAATATAATAGCTTCACATGTACAACCCAGTGATTAGATATTCTGTAGCTAAGTGATCAGTTTCATAAGTGTACCGTCTGACACCATACATACTTACTATTTTCTGTATGCTGTACTTCACATCCATCCCTAACTGTTCTCTAAGGACCAGTTTGTACTTTTCAGTTCCTTCACCCTTTTCACCCATCCCCCCAAACACCCCTCTATGTGGCACCCATCAAAATAGTCTTTGTATCTATAGGTCTGTTTATCTTGTGCTTATTTGTTTATTTTTTATTTATACTTTAAAATTTTTCCATTGATTTGAGAGAAAGGGAGAGAGAGGAAAGTGGGGAGGGAGAAGGGGGGAAGAGAGAAGCATCAACTCATTTTTCCACATAGTTGTTCCATTTAGTTGTGCACTTATTGATTACTTCTCACATGTGCCCTGACCAGGGATCGAACCCACAACCCTTTGCCCTGGACAATGCTCCACCAACTGAGCCACCCAGCCAGGCCCAATTTGTTTATTAGATTCAATTGTTGATAGGTATTTATTGCCATTTTATTTATGTCTTTATGTTTTCTTCTTTAAGACCTTTATCATTTCCTGTAGTACTGGTTTAGTGGTGATGAACGCCTTTAGCTTTGTCTGGGAAGCTCTGTATGGTCTGATTTTAAATGACAGCTTTGCTGGGTGGCGTAATCTTGGTTTTAGGTTCTTACTCTTCATCATTTTGAATATTTCTTGCCATTTCCTTCTGGCTTGCACATTTTCTGTTGAGAAATCAACTAACAATGTTACAGTATCTCCCTTGTATGTAGTAACTAACTGCTTTTGTTGCTTTTATGATTCTCTTGGCTTTTAACTTTCTGCATTTTAATTATCTTTGTCTTGGTATGGGCCTCTTTGCATTCATCTTTTTTGGGATTCTCTCTGCCTTCTGAACGTGTATGTCCATTTCTTTCACCAAGTTAGGGAAAGGGAAGTTTTCTGTCATTTTTTCAAATAGGTTTTCAATTTCTTGCTTTTTTTTCCCCTAGCACTCCCATGTTGTGAATGTTGGTACACTTGAAATTGTCTCAGATGTTCCTTACAATTCCTTATTTTTTTGGATTTTTTTTTTCTTTTTGCCACTCTGACTGGTCTTTTTTTCTTTTTTTCCCCCCCTCTTTTTTTCACTGCCTTATATTCTAAATCACTGATTTGATTCTTGGCTTGATGTACTGTTCTGTTGATTCTCTGTAAGTTATTCTTCATTTTAGTAAGTGTATCCTTCATTTCTTACTGGTTCTGTTTTATAGTTTCTGTGTCCCTTTTTATGTTTCTTTGTTGAAGTTCTTACTGAGTTTCTTGAGTATCCTTCTAACCATTGTTTTGAACTCTTTATATAGTATGCTTACCTCCATTTTGTTTAGTTCTTTTTCTAGAGATTTCTCCTATTCCTTCATTTAGGACATATTTCTTTCTCTCCTCTTTTTAGCTGTTTTCTGTGTTTGTTTCTGTGTGTCAGGTAGGGCTGCTATATTTCCCACACTTGGTAAAGTGGCAGTAGGTGTCCTGTAATGCCCAGGGGCACAGCCTCCCCAGTCACCCAAGCAGGGCGCTCCAGGTCAGCCCTGTGTGCACGGTCCTGTTGCATTTGAACCGTGATTGCTGTTGGTGTCACTGGAAGGAATCGACCTGCAGGCTGATCAGCTTTGAGGACTAGCTGTGACTGCTGTGCAGGAGTCACTACAGAGCAGGACTTACTTCACTGGGGCTTCGGTGCTTTTCAAGTCCAGCCTACCCATTGAGCGTGTCACTCATGGAGGTGGTAGGGCTGTACTCTGATGTGGTTTGCAGCTGTCTACCAGGTGCACAGGTTCTAGGACCTCCCAGGATGTGTCTATGCCCTTCTGAGGCCACCTGGCACGAGCTACCTAGTGATGTGCAGATGGCTGCTACTTTTGGGCTTGGAAGTGCCCGGTAGAGGCCAATGTGTGAGCCAAGGATAACTGCTGCTAGTGCCCGGAATTTGGGCTTCCGATCAAGATGGTGGCATAGGAAAATGCAGTACTTGTATCTTTCCACAACCTGGGTCCACTTAGCAAGAGGTTTGGGGTACACAGAGACTAGATGCTGCTTGCTTGAGAAATTTTAGGAAAGTCCAAAGTATGAGTCAAGACAAGCCATTTGTATAGAAAAGCCATGGAGACAGCTTCGGTGGGCCTGCAAGTTGGGTGAGGTAAGGTCTCGGAATCACCTGGACAGGGTAAATAGTGTGAACCAGGTTGATGGAATCTCAGATGTGGCACCCACCTGCTGGCTCTGTGAGTATGTGTGTGGGGGGTGTCTCAGAAAAGAAACAGTGGCATCTACCAGCATTTTTGTCTGGGAGAAAGCTGCCCCCAGCACTTGCCCTGATGCCCAACAATCCATCCCCCCCCCCCCATATGCCCCTGGTGCCTTTGAAGCTGTTGCCTCAGTGCTGGAGCTTAGAGGGAGTGAGTCTAAGTTAGTCTGTGTGTGAGCCTTTTAAGAGGGCCTGGGAACCCCGCAGCACTCTGTCTCTCTCAGCCTCAATCCCTGCTGGGGTTTTGGGTTTTTTTTCCTGCTGGTTTTTACAACCAGAACTTATGGGGTCTTCTCTTCCTGGCTCTGTCTGGGTGGAGGAGCCTGCTATGGGGCTGGGACTCCTCACTCTGCAGGGTAGACCTCCACAGCTGAGATATCCCTCCCAATTTTAAATACCACACATCAGTGTGGGACCAGCCCATTCTGTGTCTCTTCCCCTACTACCAGTCTCAATATGGCTTTTTCTTTAATTTCCTGGTTGTAGAATTTCCATTCAGCCAGATTTCAGGTGGTTCTGAAGCATTGGTTGTTCTGTAGTTTAGCTGTGATTTTGATATGATTGAGGAAAGGTACAAGTACTTTGTTTACTTATGCCACCATCTTGATCAGAAGCCCAAATCGAGAGATGACAGTTGTGATCTACAAATGGCCTGATTGGTGGCTCTGGTGGCTCAATCATCTAGGATTGATTAGAGCTCCTGCTTTACTCCTTTTTCTTCCTGTAAGTGATCCTGGAGGCTTTTGGTTTCTAGGAGGCTTTCCAAGGAGATAGAAGCTGTTGCTTTATTAGTTCTGAGGCTGAAATGAGATGTTCAGGCTACTTGTAGTCTTCTGCTTCCCTCCTCCCCAAGACCCACACACATGATGTGCAGTAAGCAAGCCAAGAGTATATACCATTTTCTTGTGGGCACATACGGTGCTGCCACCACCCCTCTGATATTGTTTCCTCCTGACATACTATCTTTTAGTATTTATTGTCTGTCATTTTCTTCCAAAGCATCTACAGTTTGCTAATATCTGCTTGACAAATGGTTTACCAGCTTTACAAAATGCCAGTGATGTGGCCTTAATGTGTGGTTTGAGTATTTAGTCAGGAAGGGGGAAGGATGGATCTCCAGACTGTAACTGTGGCTCTGGGACCAGGAAGACTTTCAGAAGTCTGATAAGGGGGCTGGTCGTCGTCAAGCTGTACAGTAAAATAGGTGCTTCATAATATGTTCAAGCTCCAAAATTAGCAGCTGGAAGTCTTGACTTAGGTAAATTAGGGAATGGGATGTAGCAGCCTTGAAGATGTTATAAACCTTTTTAATTAATGAAATACAAATTGGTATTATTCAAGCCATTCACCAAGCAGAGTAGTGGGGTTGGTGTACAGTAAGGAAGTCTACATTGACCTTTGAAGACAAGCTGGGTGCCTTTTTGAGACTGTCTCTCTCCACCCACTCAGGTCCCCATGCTGTGACCCAGCCCAGGTGGTACCTGTGCATTGTTTTCTAAGTAGCTGATTTGGACAGTCCTAATTGACTTACTCATTAGAGTAGACATTTTCAGCTGAAGTTTGTCAGTAACATAGTGAGTTGTAACTGAAAAATTGTGCTCTACAGCTGGTCAGAACTTATAAGACCTAAGTAACTAAATGTGTTAGATAGGTTTTCTAACTAGAGGAGAAATAAAACATTTTGCTCTTTTATACTTGAAAATGAATTATTGTTAGACTTTTTATGAAGGTCCACATTTAGAAATGTGATAATAAATTTTAGTCCTGATGTTCATAGAGAGGCTAGATGACTTACCCAAGATCTAATGGCTAATTCTGGCAGAATCTTCTGATAGATGCATAGGCCAGTGACCTCTGCTACTCTGTGCAGATTGCTCAGGTGATTAATAACCACCTGAAAGTACAGCCCAGGCCAAAATCCCAGAGACCTGCTTCTAGGTCCAGCTAAACCGAGAATAATTGGTTACCTAGTTTGTTGTTTGTGAATGACCGAACAGAGCTGTGTAATCTGAAGTCTTTTAGAGCTAACTTTCTGATGTGATGTTGTCTCTCGCCTGTGTGGGAAGTGGTCTGAGCAAACCTGTGTTGTCAGGATGTGGACTGTGTCTGAGACGTGTTTTCTGTACGGTAGAATGAGGCGCTGGTATCCCTGTAATTCCCACTCTTCTGTGGGGTAGAACCATAGAGACCAGACGCGCACAGCAGCTTTCTGAAATTTTCCATGTCTCCTCCATACCCCCTTCTTACACAGTGCGTGCTTAGACAGTGAAGTACCCTCGTGCCTCAGTCAGGTCACTTCTCAGTATCAGTAGTTCTGAACCATGTTAACAATATAAGTTAAGAAGAAAGAGCAGAAATCTTGAACATAAGGTGGTTTTGGGTGACCTTGCTAAGCCATAAAAGTTTGCTAAGAAGTGCTATAGAATGGAAATTGTGTAATACAAGTGTGACAATAACTAACATTGGTTGTGTTGCAGGCCCTCCGTATTCATAGAGGCTAAAGCAGTAGACACTCTGGCTTATCTCAGCGATGGGGACGCCAGAGCTGGCTTGAATGGACTGCAGCTGGCAGTGCTGGCCAGGTTAAGCTCTAGGAAGATGTTTTGTAAGAAGAGTGGACAAACCTATTCTCCTAGTAGAGTTCTGATCACTGAAAATGATGTGAAGGAAGGCCTCCAGAAATCTCACATTTTATATGATCGAGCAGGTAAATAATCTGAAATGTGAAAAGAGTGAAATATCAATGAAATGAGTTGTATACACACACTGTCACTTCCAGGCCTTTCCCCTTCCTCTGGGTCCAAAGCATGAGAGTGTTTCTTGTTGGATCTCCATACTGGTAATAGAATTAACCCTTACACTCAGAGTCAGATTTCAGACACCCGGCCTCCTTGCTGTCTCTGGAGAGGCACAGAGCAGCTGTCCTGCTAAGAACTGAGGGGACTTTACAGGTTTGAAATTGCAGGCTTCAGACTTAAAAGATAGTACTCTTTTGATTCCTTGCTTCTGGCACCTTTTAGAACACAAGCATTTTTCAAAAACCTATACATGCAGCTGACATTAATTTTTGTGTTAATTTTAATGTCAGTAAATAACGAAAGGACTCTTGAAATAAGTGACTTTTTTTATTAGTTTAATATTAGATAAAGTCCTTAATTTCTAGAGCCTGGGCAAAACATTGTTTATTTGGCTCTTGTTGCCTTTTATTTTGTAACAGCTTTTTTAAAAAAGTTAATGTTGTTTTGTGCAGTTATTTGTTTTCATTGGACCATATTTACAGGTATCAGTATTGATACTACCTTTTTTTGTTGTTGTTGTTACTAGCTCTTATTAAATTTATGAGCTGGCAATATTAAGTGTCATATATACAGCACATTTGTATCTTTTTATAAAAGATATGTGTGCGTGACCAGGTGGTGGCGCAGTGGATGGAACACAGGACTGGGACGCGGAGGACCCAGGTTCAAGACCCCGATGTCGCCAGTTTGAGTGCAGGTTCATCTGGTTTGAGCAAGGCTCACCAGTTTGGGCCCAAGGTCGCTGGCTGGAGCAGGGGGTTACTCGGTCTGCTGTAGCCCCACGGCCAAAGCACATATGAGAAAGCAATCAATGAACAACTAAAGTGCCGCAAAAAAAAAAAATTGCTGCTTTTCATCTCCCTCCCTTCCTGTCTGTCTGACTCTATCCCTCTCTCTGACTCTCTCTCTGTTAAAAAAAAAAAAAAAAGTGGGTGAAGAAGATAGAGTACTAGGTTAGCCTGTACTTCTAGAGCTTAAGTATTTCATGATTCTGGGTAGAGTCCTATCGCAGTAAAGGGTAGAATTTCCACACCTTTAAAATCTGAGCCAGAAAGGAAAGCTAATAATTGACCTTTCCAGATATCATGGGGGCTGTACCATGTCCTTAACAGTATTTCCAAATGCTTTTTGATGTTGAGGAGTACTTTTTACTGGTTAAAGAAGGGGATAGGGTAGTTTAGGAGTGACTTTGGTTCCAGGCACTGCCTCCTGATGAGTAAACAGAACAGTTGTGTGACCTTGAGGAAGTGACTGAAGCTCCTCAGCCGCCAGAGATGGGTGGCTAATGGCACCAAGGGCACAGCGGAGGCACAGTTCTGATACTACTGTGCCTCTCACATGGGACATCTCTGGTAGCCAGCTCTCTGTTGCTCTTGTCATGTGAATGCTTGGAAAACTGAAAAGTAAAACATTTTGAAGGTAGAGTTTTGCTTTATTTTGGGCCAAATATAAGAATTGGAGATAAAAGCAAAATTTAAGAGGTAAAAATAGTTCCCGCATTCTGGACTTCCCATTGTTTCTGGGGGTTCCAGCAACAGGGGTCTTTTTGCTTACTTGTAGATGTCCTAAAGAGACTCTTCATTTGATTAGACCAGCTGGAACTGTTCTTTCACATTGTATCAGACTGTCAGCTAAAAGTCAGAGGCTCCCACTTAACATAGCATTAGCTAACATTGAATTTCAATATTTTATAAAGATTGTCTTTTTCTTTATTAATTCTAAAAATAATCTTAGGGAATCACTATTAATATTATCCTCATTTTACAGATGACAGAACTTGCCTAATTTCACAGAGCAAGTGGTTGTTAAATTTCTCCAGGTTTGATATCTCTCACACCCTTGCGAACACTTAGGCCTGCTCACATTCATGCACATTCACACATACCTACTCATGGACACACGCACACACACACACATAGATACAGTGAGTGTCAGACATCTTCAGTCCTAGGGTCCCTGCTTTGTGGGCTCACATTCTGTCACAGGAGCTATGCACACTGGGGATCACCTTCTCTAGCTGTTTGCTGCCCTGAAGCCAGGTCTTGAGTACCCACACAGTCCCCAAGCTCACACTCCACCTTGCTCTGTCCTGACTTCTGTTGTGTGTGTGTACAGTGTCTGCGCCACAGTGGATCCAGAGATACTCCAGCACGGTTCAGACCTTAGAGAACCAGGCTTTGTTTCATCAGTGGGGTGATAGAAACATTGTCCTAGAAACCTGTAGCTCGTCCTTTGGGGCCTTTCTATGACTGGTGAGACCGAGACCCTCACCCCAGGATTTTAATTATTTCCTTTAGTGTCATTTAGTATATAGTTACTTTTAGGGCCCAATAATTCTGCATTAGAATGAAGAAATTTCCAAGTAAAAACACATTCTCTACCATGCATTGAGGTCCAGGTTCTACATAAGTAATGTGAAAGTTTTAAGTTATGAAATGGTATATAATAAAAGGAAAAGTAGAACTTAGTACAGAATAACATCTAATACTTACATGTTTCTAGAATGCTTGCTCTATACCATGCATACTGATTTAATATTTACAACCCTGTGAGCTAGCTAATCTTACAGTATTCATGCTACAGATAAGAAGCTCCAGAAGGCACAGAGGGTAACTTCTCATAGCTCCATGGCTAGTATGTTTGGCATTCAGACCCAGGTTGCTTGACTTCAGAGCCTAGGTCTTAACCATATTGTCTTTTATTATTGGCCATGAGTAAAGATATAAGAAAATGAGTTACCTCTGTGGCAGGGGAGTTTCATTGTCATCTCTTTGTTTACATTTGACAAAGTATAGCGGAGGTGGCTTCTCCATCTCCTCCAGGTCCATGAGTTGGCCAAGCCTGCACGACCTTGACATCCTCCCTTTGTCTAGGCTCAGCACTGGAAGGGAACGGAGCACAAGGTCACTGTCCAGACCTATGAAGGTGGTAGGCCAGGACACTTTCCTGTCAGTCTCCATGTCACTGTGACTTAGCTGAGGAAGCCCTGGGACAGGTGACAACTTAGTTTGTCTACAGAAATCCAGCAACTGAGACCGTTGATCTGCCACTGAAACATGGAAGGTTCTCAGGCCCGCAGTCAGCCCCTGAGGTCCTCCTCTTTTGGCGGCCAGCCTTGTATCCCGGGCTCTTCATCTGAAGATCTGTCATTTCACCAGCATAGTCAGTCACTGGGACTTGTTCCTGGGGCCCAAGTGCTGAGTAGAGCAAAGCATGGTCTCATTGGCCTCAGCATGATGAGCACAGGCCAGCTGCTCCTCTGGAGGGACTGCTGCTAACAAGAACCATTCTGCTTTCCTATGGGAAGGGTGCCCTCTCCCCAAATTTAAGGAAGAGATGGTGGTCAGAAAATAGTTAAATGTGTATAAATCCAAATGTTTAGGTAGAATTTTCTCTTAGCTCAGTTGCTGAGCAATAGAGCAACGCCCCCTAGTGGGCTGCCAGGTGGATCCCGGTAGAGACACATGCGGGGAGTCTGTCTTTGTCTCCTCTCATCTCAATGAATAAAAATAAAAAATAAAAGAATTTTCTCTTTTTAAATATGCTTTTCTAAAGCACATTTCACTGATTGTTTACGTGGGTAAGACCAAGTGGTGAGGGAGAAGGGCTATAGTGCCTTCAGGTGAAAGCTGTTGGTTGCTGTGTCAGTCGTGGGACCCTGCCACACAAGTGTGTCCCCACACCAGATTTAAATGACCACAGGCTTCAGATATCAGAAAGGCAACTGGAAGTGTCATTGAGGAACAGATGGGCTGTAACAGCTGTTCTTGCCACTTGACTCTTCACTTTAATGGCTGCATCCAGGCATGGGTTCAGTTTTCCTCAGACTGACAGTGATGATACAAGGTGGAACCAGCACATTGGGCTCGCTCCCCTTCCACCCTTCGCTGTAGCGCACCCACTGAAGTCTGCAAGGACCACTTTTATTTTTTTCTGAAGTTAGAAGCAAAAGGCAGTCAGACTCCCGCATGCTCCCGACCGGTATCCACCCAGCATGCCCACCAGGGGGCGATGCTCTGCCCATCTGGGCTGTTGCTCTGTTGCAACCAGAGCCTTCCTCAGTGCCCGGGCCATCTTTGCTCTAATGGAGCCTTGGCTGCAGGAGGAGAAGAGAGGTAGAGAGAAAGGAGGGGGGAAGGGTGGAGAAGCAGATGGGTGCTTCTCCTGTGTGCCCTGACTGGGAATTGAACCTGGGACATCCACATGTAGGACCACTCTTCAAAGTGAATGTTCCCTATGTTTGCTTGGGCTGTTCTCACATTCATTGTGGACAACCAGTTTTCCAGCAGCTTCCTGCTCTGAGTGGGACAGACTGGCAAATGGACCCACAGGTACGTGGCCTACTGCAACACTCCATACTGGTACACTGTACTCTTCTCTGAGCAGCTCGATGAGAACTGTCTAATCTCGTTTTCCTCAGGGTTTCTGTTTTGGCTTTCTTAAAATCCACCAAGTGAGATCAACCTCGGGCTTGGGTGGATCGTGCTATGAGCCTAGTGGATCTCCTCTCTCTGCCAGTAACTGAGCACGTGTTTTTTGTGTCCAGGAGAAGAGCATTACAACTGCATCTCAGCCCTTCACAAATCCATGCGGGGCTCAGACCAGAGCGCCTCCCTCTACTGGCTGGCACGCATGCTTGAAGGAGGAGAGGACCCACTGTATGTGGCAAGGAGGCTTGTGAGGTTTGCCAGCGAGGACATAGGTCAGTGTGAGGGGTAGGGCCCAGAACCTGGCATCTGTATGTAGGTTGGAGTCGGGTGGGTTGGAGGGAGGAGATGCTGCTTTTTGACTTGAATTTCTTTGCACCTTGTGGAACTAATAAGGAGAAGAGTTAAGTGTGAATTCGGTTTATTTCTTGATATCGTGTGTGAGTTTTTGAGTGTTTATGTTCTGAAAGTCACCATTCTGTTTCCTTTTCAGTAGTGATTTTTCTAACATGAGTATTAAAATAGAAAAACTTGTAAATTTGCATTCCAGTCAGGTATTCAGGTTTTTATTAGATCGCTCCTGAGATAGAAATGGAAGGTTCTGAACATTATTTAAAGAAAAAGATTTAAAAACTTCTTTGGTGTTAGTAGAACACATTTTTAAATGTAACCATCTTCATAACTATCTTCATGGCTCTACTCCTTGTTTATTGTACGTGCAGTCTCTTGATTTTTTTGAATAGAGTTTTTATTCCTGAGGAAACAACTTTCAGCATGACACAGTAACCATTCAGTAAATGTTTCTTGAATAAGCTAATGAGATCAGAGAAAAATCAGTCTGTTTTGCGTAGGGGAATGTTTGGTCAGCAGAGTCTATGGGCAGTGACAGCCCCTGGTCGCCGCGGCACATAGAAGGTCAGGATGGTAGTACATTGCAACTTAGATCTCTCTTTCTGTTGTGACAGGTCTGGCCGACCCATCTGCATTAACACAAGCAGTTGCTGCCTACCAAGGGTGTCATTTTATAGGCATGCCTGAATGTGAGGTAATCAGCACTGTTCTTTGCAAACCATTTCCTTTCTGTGGTGCTCTGACCCTTAGTGGATTTGAATATGTGTTCTGCCTTCACTATTAATGTATGGGCCCACTGAAGAAGCTGCTTGACCTTTTAACTCCCTTTTTAAAAGCTTAAACTTTATAGGAGGGGGGGTGGGTTTAGGTATCAACAAGGACATGTTTTCAAACTGTTTCCAGAAGTCTGTGGCTCAGAGGAGGTGCTCAGGGAGCAGAGGTGTTGAAGGAGCTAAACAGGAAGTGTGCAAGCTCACCCACAAACAGAGTAGCTTCATGTTTACGTTATTTACATTAGTTTTAAGAAAAATTTCACTTACTAACAAGTTCTTCAGTTTAAAGGAGAGAAAACCACTGGTCTGCTCCCACCTCTCTCCTCATGTAGGAATTTCTTTTTTCTACCGTAGGTGGTTATCCAAACTAGGCAGAAATGGGGTTATAACAGAATAGTGGGAATCTTTTTAGAATTAACTGGAGACATCATAAAGTATTCAGCAAAATGGAAACTCACTGGAACCTTCATAACATAACTTTTCCCCTAGGTGCTTCTGGCCCAATGTGTCGTCTACTTTGCCAGAGCCCCCAAGTCTATTGAGTTGTACAGCGCCTACAACAATGTCAAAGCCTGTCTGCGAAACCACCAGGGGCCTCTGCCCCCTGTCCCGCTGCACCTGAGGAACGCGCCCACCAGGCTGATGAAGGACCTGGGCTACGGCAAGGGCTACAAGTACAATCCCGTGCACAGCGAGCCTGTGGGCCAGGAGTACCTGCCCGAAGAACTGAGGGGCGTGGATTTCTTCAAGCAGAGGCGGTGCTGACTCCTTAGGCTAAGGCAGCAGAGGGTTACTTTTCCTTTCTTTTTTTTTTTTATAGGAATGGTCAGAAAGAGAGTGGAGCGTGAAGTTGTTGCCTGGTAGAAGTTAAAACAGACCAACTTTTTGTGCCAGAAATGTGAGAGTTCCTCGGTGGGGCAGCAGTCACTTCAGCTAAGTGTGTACTGTGCCACTGTGTTCACTTGCACTCTGCAGTGTTTATGCTGTTGAAAGTGTCTGGCAGCTTTGTGCAATGAAGTAATGTTATGAGGAGTTATCTATTTTGTCATAGTATTTAAGTCATAATGTCATTTCAGAATTCCATTCTATAGAATTCTTTTTTCCTTAAAAAATGTATATTCAGGGTAGTTTTAATTGGTAAGAAATAATGTAATTGTGATTTAATACTGCATAATGTTTTGAGTATTTTTTTCTATGCAAAGGTCTTATGAGCCAATAAAACTATTTCAAAGTACTCCCCCGTTCTCTTGTGTTTTTCCCACCGTGGAGCCATCCTGAGGTTCCATCATCTGTCAGATCACATTGTGGTGGGTAAATACTGGGAAAGAAAAATTATCACAGGTGAAATTGGAAAGCTTAGTGTGTTTTTTTTTTTAATGAATTTTAAGTCATATTTTAAATCACTTATGAAAAAATCCAGTGGTTTGTTCTGTCTCTCCTTACTCCCTCCAGTCTTTTTGTGCAGCTCCATGTTTCTAAATGATGCATTCTGTTTCCTTTTTGTTTTTACTAAAGTTAAATATATTACACACACACACAGTACTCAGTCTTCTTTGAATCTACTGTAATTCTTTTTAAACCCCTTAGGAGACATTTTGCACCCATTTCCACAAGGATGGCGCCACTGGTAATCTTATCGGTCTGTTTCCCCCTCTGTGCTCCATCCTGGGCACAGCCCCTTCTGTCTAGAAAGCTACACAGCTGTCATCCTGGGGCTTTGTCAGGTTGGAGGGAACCTGCCCTTCCCTGGTCGGGAAGGTGACATTGCAAGAAAGAGCTGGAGGACATGAGGATGCCATTCAGCTATCTGGGAGATCAGTTGAGGAGGGGAATGGCAAGTGCAAAGGTCCTAGGAATGAAGGCGCTCTGCATACTCAGAATGTGAGAAGGCCCATCTACTGGGAGTGGAGGAAGGAAAACAATGGAAGCAGAGCTCCAGAGGTGATGGCGGTACGGGTCATGTGGGGTTACTTTGTTCATGGGGAAATCTTTGGCTTTTCCTCAAGGTCTCTAGCAAAAGAGTGTCATGATGAGACTTAAATTCTTGAAGGATCGCCTTTGCTGCTGTAATGAGACAAGACAGCAGGGAGAGCAGAGGTGAGAGATGGGAGGTTAGGAGTTGCAGCATTCTGCAAGAGGTGATGGGGGATGAGTGCTGGTAACAGAGACTGTTAGAAGTGGTTCAACTATACATATACTTGAAGGGAGAGGCAATAAAATTTAGTGACAGATTGTATGTAGTGCACAATGTGAAAGGAATTAATGGTGGCTGTCGTTTACTGAGAATGTAACAAGTACCAACTTAGTCTCAGCACTTGGCATAGACTAATTTGAATCCTCAATAATCACCCAATAAAGCAAAGTACCATTATTTACATTTCAGGCTAAGCACATTGGGGCACAGAAAGGTTCCATCTCTGGTCAGGACAGTGCAGCTAGCTGAGGTTGGGAAGTTGACCGTCTGATGCAGAGCCCATGTTCTTATCTGTGGGTTTTGTCCTCTCTTAGGACATCTTTTCTGTAGCTCACAGTGCGGAGCTTGGCCCTCCCTCAAGCTGATCTCTGTATGTTTCTTTGTCCTTATTTCCCATCATTTTGTCTCTGCTCCACTTTCTGGGATATTTCCTCAATTTTATTTTTCATTCCTTAATTTTGCCATCATCATGTTTTAAAATTTGAAGAGCTCACTTTTTTTTTTCCTGTGGTGGTAGTAGCCTGTGCTTGCTTACTTTGTGACTGCTGATCTCCCTGAGGATAAATTTATTTTCTCCCTACATGTTCTCTTTCCTCCCCTGGCTTTTCCTATTCATTGGGATCTCAAGCTTTCATCTCAGTTGTTCCTCAGATGTCCAGTAACCCTGGGTTATGTGCTGGTGTTGAAACGTGAACTGAAAAGTGGGTTGGAAGCTCTGAGCATGGGGAGCAGTGGGTTTACATTGATCCTTGCTGAGCCACTTGTTGGAAACTCTGGAAGTCAGTAATTTTAGCGCTTTCCTTCTGGGCTGGTAAAAGCCCGGGAGAAATCCTTCTCTTCTCCTGCTCAGTAGGTAAGGTATGTCTGATGCCCTGCATTGTGGGTGCTGCATAGGGAAAGAAGGCAGTCATCACAATCACTGTGTGTGTGGTGTCGCCTTGATCTCTTACTATGAAATGGAACCCAGGCCCTCGGTTCTATCTGGGGTCCATTTCAGAGATACTCCAATGGCCTGGAGTTGAAAAAGGTACCTGCCACTGTCCCAGCCCTTTAGATGTCTGCAACATAGATCAGGAGGGTCCTTGGCTTCCCCACGGGGATCTAACCAAGTCAGTTACCACCTGCCCATCATCCTCCCAGTCTCCAACATTGTGTGGCCGTATCTTGCTGTTCTTCCATCTTAAGGGTTGATGGCTTTGACAGACTCATTTACTTTCTTTGGGTGGGGGCTTGAAAGGAAATGAAATTAGATGTGGGTTCAATCCATCACCTTTAATAATGTTTAACACAATTTAAGGTAATTCTGATTTTAAGAGCTCACCACCACAGGAGGCCTTCAGAAGCCAGGGCACAGAGCTAAGCGGGAACCCTGCGACCGTGGTAAGCCAGAGGCCTTCTGACAAGAACTGTGGCCTTCAATGCAGGTGGAAGGTCTTTGCAACCACTGCCCATCTTGGCAGAACTGTAAGGGGTGGGAAAGGAAAGGAACAGCTTTCTATCTGCCTCTCTCCATATCTGTCTCTTCTGCCCCCTGATCTTTTGCTGGTACCACCATTGACAGAAATTGCCAGAACTTTCCCTAGCTAAAAAGCAGCTCAACAAGGGTGGAGAAGTGAATTTAAAGGAATAAGTAAAGAATACCTAGTAGGGACAGATCTCTGAAATAAGAGCTATAACTACTATAAAAGAAACAAAATTCTTTCTGCATGACTATATGCCTGGAGAACCACAAAGAGTATCTCAACAGCTATAAAATTAAGTCCAGGAAAGTGGTCGGATATAAGCTATATATGGAAAATAGTAGCTTCTGGACTACTAATTGTAATCAGAAAAACATGTACCAAGAAAAATATCCCCTTCTCAGTCACAGCCCAGAAATAAACTGAGTGGTATCTGAGGAGAGCAGTACCGTACTGAAACAAAGCAAAGCCTAAACAGAGTGGAGACCAGCCATCTTCCTAAACATGACTTCATTATTGATATAATTTATTATAAACATTTAACTTGTTTATATATTCCCATTATGCTTAGCATTTAGAATGTGATCAGTTTACATATGTTGAGTAACAAAATAAGTGAACAAATAAGCATGCACTAAGATATTTATGTAGGTGTCTTCAACTACCGGTCTGTCCTGATGTTTCTGTCCACTAGGGGTCAGGCTTCAGACGTGACAGAATTAACCAATGTTTAAGTCTCCCCAGAGCTTCCACCTGCTCCAGATGGCCACAGTCAGCCAAGATTTTCAATATTTGTGATTAACCTCATAGGCTAACACACCATTTTTTAAGTATATTTATTTGATTCCAAAAATACTATGCTATCAATGAAAAAAAAAGTATGGGAGGGAATGCCAAAAAACTAAAAATCAACGTTAATATTTTTTCTCAGTGGTAACCACTGTTACTGTTTTTTGTATATGCCCTTTGGGTGTTTTTCTAACATATCTATGTGAAAATTGAAAGCACGCTGTAAGGCCAGTTGCTGCTGCCGAGGCCATGCAGGTTCCCACTAGATTCAGGCAGATAGATGGTAAGAGAACAGTGGAGCCAGGAAAAGGTGGGCCATTCTGTTTATTAAAGTCTCATTATGGCGGACGAGCAAACAGGCAGGGAAGACTGCTTCCTTTTCTTTTTCTGGACTCTCCCGCACTCACAGGCCCCCACCAGCCTCAGCACTCTCCAGCCAAGCAGGCCAAACAGTCCCGGGCCAA